>OX388208.1:6203978-8615937 GCA_947578815.1 Epinotia ramella
GATAGGCTATAAAAATTATAAAGATAAGGGTGCAAAAGGGTTAAAAAATGGGGTTGAAGTTTGTATGGGAACCCCTTGAATCTATGAGCTAAAGACTTGAAAATTGGCAAGCATATACTTGACTAGAAATTAAAAAGAACCCTATTCAAACTTTTAGCAAAATATAGATAAAACGTGAAAAAACACGGGATGTAAAATGTGCAGTATAGGGGTTTACCTTAGCTACTCTTCGATGACGACCAATGGTTACCCAATAGTTGGTTTGCACAAAGCTTAAGCATTAATAACAATACCTATCGACGGTTGTGGATTTGAATGCATTCATGCAGTCTTAGCGTTTTTAATTTATGCCGAGTTTCTCCAACATGACCCCAACCTGGGCCAAACTTAATTAAAATATGAACTGATAAAATGTTCTGCTTGCGAAGTTACGGAAATATTGTATGGCATTATACTTAGAAACATTTACAGTTTTACATTAGTTTTCCTTTCCTAATTTTAGAATCAAATAAAACTCATTTAATACGGTTTGGTATGTTATTTTTATTAGTCTAAATAAAATCAAAAACATAATATAAGCGGCATCTATCGAGCTGAAATTGGACTAAACTTAAGCTCGGTAAAATGCGCCAATCGACAACTAACATCAACGACCTCTATCAAACTGAAATTGTATCAAAATCATGCTCGCTAGATGGTGCTATCATTATATACATCAAGCATTAATAATATTTCTTTTTCATTGAATTTGCGACTCATAATCATGAATATATTATTGTTAATATCCGTTGTAACAAAGATCTGAAATTGCGTTAGTTTTAAGACTTTTAACACGTTCAAAGGCACCCGGCGCGCTTCATCGCTGCGAAAGTCCGACTCCATCTCGGCCAGTTTTATCCCTTATTTAATAATAGCTTCCGCCCGCGACGCGCCGCCCTGCGTGGACACGGGATAAAGCTATCTTATATTTTAATCCAGGCTATACACTATCTTCGTGTAAAATTTCATCCAAATCGGTTGAGCCGTTTAAGCGTCATTGAGTAACAAACATACAAATATCTAAACATCTAAACATCCAAACATCCAAACTTTCGCATTTATAATATTAGTAGGATTATCCTTGACTTTATATGTACTTATTTTATCAGTTAAATTTTCACTTTGTAGGTAAACTTCAGCACAATTCTATCACCGTAGCGAAAATCGTGAATAAACCTAATTCATAAACTATTTAATCGTATGGCATACATTATTTTTGGCCTTTAAAGTTTATTACTCTTTAGTACTACCCAGGGGACACGTGCAGGGTTATGGTTATGGTAGGTAGCTCCTCCGGACGCGAGTAACAGTTGTCTCCCCTTTGTCAAGTGAGTGGGCAACTCGACTGTTAGGAGTTCTTAAGCCGCCCGAAGGCCTCTAACTCGGCTTAACGACTACTGTCATAGACAGCAGCCGGGATCAACTGCTTAGCGTGCCTTCCAAAGCACGGAAGCGCTCATTTATATTAAATACTAGCTTCTGCCCGCGACTCCGTCCGCGTGGAACTCATTTATATCGTATAGCTCCATACAAACTTTCACCCCCCACTTCATCCCCTGAGGGATGATTTCCGGGATAAAAACTATCCTATGTCCTTCGCCAGGACTCAAACTATCTCTATACCAAATTTCATCCAAATCGGTTCAGCGGTTTAAGCGTGACATTCGTGAAAACAGACAGACAGACAGACACACTTTCGCATTTATAATATTAAGTATGGAAGTATGGAATAACCACCCACTCAAACATCAGGCGGTCACCCATCCAAAGACTGACCACTGCCATCTTTGCTTAACCTGCGTTATCGTTTCCGAATCGCAGCCGCCGCATGCTAAAGTTTGGACCTCAATCACGCAAAAATGGATTAAAATGAATTTTGGTATACATAATATAGTGTTTATTCCGGGAATCATCGTCTAAGGGGGCGAAATAGGGGGCGCAAGTTTGTATTTAAGGAGCTACGATATAAAAGAGTTCCACGCGGACAAAGTCGCGGGCAGAAACTAGTGTATTATAATACTGTTCTGTGATATATGGTGCCGGCAGTTGTCATCTCATAGAAAACGGTCAAAGTTCCCACACAATCAGATTTCAACGAATAGGTACCTACCGAGGGTTCGAAACAACCGGCCTTTAATCATCATCTGACTGGGTACTGAGCAGCCCTCTTCTGACTCTTGACGTGACATACCCTTTTATGTCAGGCATGTTTCTACATAAGAGAGGAAATGAGCTAGCCTTTGATCACCTTTAACCTCTAGAGACCCGTCACCGACAAACGCCACATGGGAATGTGGCCTGTATCGACGTCGAGTCCGTTATTACGCTAAGAGGTTACGCTCCCCGGCGACCGAAGAGCATGGCCGACAGAGGGTAGACCTTTTATGGTTGACTAAGATGTTCTTGGCCGCGTTGTAGTCGCGATCAATAACGGCGCCGTTGCAGTCTGGACAGACGCCGCGACGCAGCCGATGGTCGATCTTGAGACAATGGAATGTGCCGTCCCTCTCGTTGCACGCGGAACACGCTTTGCTAGTGAACGCCTCGTTCACAACTTCCACGTTGATGTTTCGCCTGGAACGCAGCCTGCGCAATAGGTCGTCGTGTCGAAATTTGCGTCCGGAGAAAGAGGCCACGTTCATAAATCTAGATCCGGCTCCGTACAACACGAGCACGCGGTCGGAAGGAGCGTCGCCCAGAAATATCTCTCGCACGATCCTTTCGTTGACACGTGCTCCGTTCACGTACTTGTCAAATTTTAATCTAGTGAGCTTTGAATGGTTTTCAAACGGCGCCTGTCTCGTCTCGAACCATTTCAGACGGAAAGAGGCGTACCGAGCGGCGTGAGCGCCGCGCTTCGCGGTCCACGACACGTCGCAAGATTTCTCCGTGCGCTCCCTGTCTTCTCGTTCCGCGGTCTCGCTGTCCTTCAGTACTCTGTCGCGCACTCGTTCGCGTTTCCATTCCAGAGTGTGTGATCGTATCCACTTCTTCGTCACGCGTTTGAATCCGTGCGTGTCGTCGCAAGCGGCTATCGGCACCCTGCTGCCCGGATCGACGGCTATGATTCTGTCGAACGCCACCCTTGACTTCTTACATGCGATCGTGCGATTCTTTACGACGCGCGTCATGGACAGCGACACCGCGCAACCATCCGTCTGAATGGTGCAACCGAACCTGCGCATGTTAACTTTAGTACAGTCCAAGTACGGAGCCCACAGAACGTTCTTGTGATCCTCTATCTTCGTCCAGTCGCCGGGTGTCGCGTCGGGTCTAACTCGACGCAACAGCTCGTGCCATCCTTTGCTCGTGTAAGTGACGTGCTTAAGACCGTGTTTGGGCTGCGGGAAACACTATTACACGTAAACACTATACTACTACTATTACTACTATTTTGACTGCCCCCGGTAACTTCTGTCCGCAATATATTTCTTACAACTTTGGACACTTATAAATTTGTGGTTATTTAACTTCTTGCGTTGCTTTTTTCTCCATTTGACTACATTCTTAATCCTTTATACCCGACTGCGGAAGGAGAGGAGGGTTATGTTTTTCGAGAGTAGGTATGCATGAATGTATGTATGTATGACCTTATTCTTTGGCACTTCTCTTTCTTTGTGCAAGGCCTGAGTGGACGCCCCGCTCAGAGCGGGACGTGCAGCGTCCATATAAAACAAACGCAATTTATATGGACGCTCGACGCCCCGCTCTGAGCGGGGCGTCCACTCAGGCCTTACACTTAGGCTTTTTTATGGATTGCAAATTTTGACGGACAACTTACATACTTATTTACATACGAACAGGTCAAGTTAATATAAAGCTAGTAAATTTAGAAGAATTTCGAATATAAATGGAAAAATGGATGTAGGCTTTGGCCGTCCGTCTGTCTGTCCGTCTGTCACCAGGCTGTATCTCATGAACCGTGATAGTTACAGTTGAAATTTGCACATGACGCGAACAAAGAAGTGGTTTGAGAAAACCCATAATATTTTTTAATTGAGCTATCCAACGATACCCCACACCACGGGTTTGACGAGAAAAAAAAATTACATTCCTGCTTTAGGTGTAGGGGAAGGTACCTTAAAAAAAATACGGAACCCTAAAAACCAGAAGAAAATAAATATATGAGGAGGGCTCCGATACAACAAACGTGTTTTTTTTTTCCATTTTTATAGATATATTTTTTTATTATGATGATGATGTAGACAATAAAATTACACCAAAATTCTGGACACAAGTACAGCTTTTCTGTGTAGCACAGCCAAATTTTGAACAATCGAAAGAAGTGAATAACTATCATGATTTGTTTCTGAGTCATGGATGCTTTCTATGTATAAGTATTTCCATCTATTAAATATATCGTCGTCTAGTACCCATAACACAAGCCTTATTGAGCTTACTATGGGACTAGGTCGCTTTGTGTAAGATTGTACCTTAATATTTATTATTATTATGTGCCATTTGATGACATCATTGTGTCTGTTATGGATGATGCAATGAAGTTCTGGATAGATGCTGTATTTGTTTTTATGAATAAAGTTATTTTATAGTGGTCTTGGAACTCATATCATTAATAGTTATATTACGAATGGAGCGTATATCGGAACGTTATAGTGATTACATTTTTTAATTGTGGGTAGGTATGCAGTAACTTTTGTGGGTATACCCGGTCGAGCGCTGATATCTCACTTATGAATATTATGCCTATAGAAATAAGTTAAAAGTATATAAACATAGATAGTAATAACAGATACTTATGTTGAATGACATTATGAATGTGGACAATTCGGAGTTACTATATGTAGTTATTAACCACAAATAATTATGAATAGTGATCATTATGATACTTATATAAAATTGTATTAGATAATTTTCGGAAATCCAATAATCGACACGCGTACATATTAAGTTGGTCGACTATTAGGTACTCCGGTACTCGGTAACTAGTTATGCCTACTTGGCCGTGATAGTTTACGCTATTGATTACGCCAGTAGGTCTAGACTTCAGTACTACTTGTGACATCATATGATGACGCTGGGCACCGAGTGGTTAAATCGGATGCCTGACATAAAAGGGTATGTCACGTCAAGAGTCAGAACGAATTAGATGAGTGTGGTGTGATTGGACCCGTCACGACACGACATGTCAGATAACTATGAAGCCAGCTTTATCCTTCGACAAAGAATTATATCTACCTTCTTCTATCCAGCGGTGGCAGAAAGTGACAAAGTCTGCATCTTGTCTTTATCAAACGAAAAATGATGGCATCATAGGCCCGCAGTGCGGCTTGACTAAGTGGTCAGCACGGCTATCACAAGACGGTGCGCGAGCTCTCTCGATTTTTCTCGTATTATCCGTCTCTCTCTTAATTAGACAAATTAGAAAGAGCCGTATAGAGCGAGAAAAATCGAGAAAGCTCACGCGCCGTCTCGTGATAGCCGTGCAGAATCCAGAGAAATTAGGCTGTAGTGATGGATATCTGATGACAGGGTTGAATAACCCCTATTCCTCCACCTCCAGGTCCCGGACAAGAACGGGGAGGTCGCGGATATCGCTCTCGGATTCGACGACGTCGACAGCTACATCCGTCGCAATGTGCCGTACTTCGGCGCGGCCGTGGGGCGCTGCGCCAACCGCATTGCCGGTGCCAAGTTCCAGATAGACGGAGTGGAGTACAAGCTGGCTAAGAATATAGGGGAGAACCACTTACATGGGGGGATCGTGGGGTTCGATAAGGTGATCTCGATTTGCTTACTTTTTACTCGACTGCTAAGTGATGTACTCGTAGGTACCAAACTCAATGGGTCTGTTTCTTTGGCTTGCATTGTCTCCTCGTTACACCAGTTGCAAAATTAAGGATTCTGGGGCCGCTAGACTTCGTCCCGAGAATGAGCAGAGCAGATGTCAAAGCGGCCCCGGGCCATCTGACCTTAAGGGTTTCAGACCTCAGATTTTTAGTAGTTCTCAAGCTATCGGAAGCTTCTAACCGGGCTTGGCTTGACTACTGCGGCCCTAAGCAAGAAAGGAGTCAACAATTGTATACGGCTTAGGATTTTAAAAACAAACCATACCTAAACAACAGGGTTCTATCTAATCAAGGTTTATTTTAATTGTCCTGAAACGATTACTGTTTCAGAGAAAATAATGAATAGTAAACCATTATAATGTGATAAAAATATTTCGCTTCTAGGTGAACTGGACCACAACAGTCGACGGCAACAAAGTCATCTTCGGCTACCTCTCCAAAGACGGCGAAGAGGGCTACCCTGGTGACCTCCTCACTAACGTCACCTACGAGCTCACAGACGACGACCAGTTCCTCGTGGACTTTCTCTCCACAACGACCAAGAAGACTGTTGTGAACCTGACCAACCACTCGTACTTCAACTTGGCGGGACATGATGGAGGTGCTCAAGGGCTGTTTGATCATGTAGTCACTGTGTTTGCCGATAAGTAAGTGGAGATTTAGGGCAGCTATGATGTCCTTGAAGGTGCGTTTTTATTGGTCGTCATGGACAACTCCCGTACCCCGTATGAGAAATGGCCGCTGTATTTCTGGCAACTGGTTTATCTCTATAAATCACATCAAAACAATTTATACATTGATGGTTTAGAAAAGTTACTTAACTAATAAATTAAGTAAATAAACGCCTAGGCGCTACCTACTACGATGTACAAATGTGATTTAGTATATTAGCTGGATTTACGAGGTACGTACGAGGGAACTTGGATTGCATTGAATGGACTGGATATTTGACGCCACATTCCTGGTGAGCCTTTATAAAAAAATGCAGGCTGTGACTAGACTCTATTCTCACCTCATGGTAAGATACGGGCCTAAGATGAAGCTTAAGGTTGAGTAGTAAATAGCCTATTCACTCTTGCTTTGAAGGCACTATTATTCATCATGGATCATAATTGCCAGGGAATACAGATGACGAGAGCGAATGCCATTCCTTAGTATATGAATATGTCATAGAGTCATAGCTATAGAGACTTCCTGCGTTATCCGCCAGCCACCAATATAAGCCAAGATATTTCCTCTACATAACTATATTTTTCAGGATCACGGAAACTAACCAAGACTCCATCCCCACGGGCCACCTGACAAACGTGGGTGGGACACCCTTCGACCTCCGAATCCCTAAGCGCCTGGGCGACATTATATCTAAGGACCAGAAGCTGTTTGACGACAACTTCTGTATCACCGTTTTTGGGAAGCCGGTAAATTGTTTTTGTCCAAATTAGAATATTCTCAAAAATTTCTTCTTAGTTGATCCCTCAGGACCGAGGATCGTGACCGCAAGCGATTGCCCACCAATCAGTTCGGTTCCTCGTCAAGTGGACTGTATGGGAAAGACTGCATTTGGCAGCCCTCTTAATTGTATCAGTTCAGCACACAGGACTTCGCCAGTAGCGCCTTTGCCTTCCACTGATCCTAGATTAATTTATTTTAGATCATGTCTAGATGAGCGCATAATATGTCCAAAGATTCCTGAGAATCAGAAATAATTAAACTGAAACTCTTTCCTAGGACCTACGCTTCATCTCCCGCGTTACTCACCCGCCTTCAGGCCGCTACCTAGAAGTCTACACCGACCAGCCCGGCGTCCAACTGTACACCAGTTACTTCCTGCCGGCTCCAGCCGACGCCGCCCTCGTCGGCAAGAATGGGGTCGGCTACAGACGACATGGGGCCTTCTGTCTGGAAACACAGAACTTCCCGGACGCTGTGAATCATAAGAACTTCCCCAGTCCTATTTTGAAGCCTGGGGATGTTTATAGACATAAGGTTATTTATGCATTTGGGTCGGATCACTGTTCTGAGCCTGCGGTGGTGGCTTCTTAAGACGGGTTGCTTCGATAATTTGACGATTGGTTATTATGATATAGCGCCGGCACCGGTAAAAAACTGGAACTTATTATGGATTACGATTTTAAAACGCAACTTATCTACAACTTATTTTTTTACTCTCCTAATAATATTTTACTTTTCGCGTTTCTTTTATTTATTTATTTATACTTCAAGAGTGCCAACAGCTGCAAAAACATGGTAAAATGGTCTGTCTGTCTGTCTGTCTGTTACCTCTTCACGCTTAACCCTTAAATGCATGATTTTTTGTATAACTTTTTAATAAATTGAAATAGATGTGTCATGTTGTATAGATTGAGGGAAAAATAAAGAAAAAAATCATAGTATTTAAAAAAACATATACATCATTATGCATTTAAGGGTTAAACCGCTGAACCGATTGCGATGAAATTTGGTATGGAGATAGTTTGAATCCCGGGGAAGGACATAGAATAGTTTTCATCCTGGAAATCACCCCCTAAGGGGATGAAATGGGGGGTTGAAGTTTGTATGGAGCTGCGATATATAAACGATTTCCACGCAGACGGAGTCGCGGGCAGAAGCTAGTCTTATATAAATATAGTAATATAAAGCAATGTCGACTAAAACAAAAATATCAATGTAAACAAAAATAATAAAAAAATAAAAAATTTAAACATACTTATGCATATTTGGAATCGCAATGCGCTACCGAATATGCCCATTTTTGATACACCTTGTACCTATATGTTAATAAACTTACCACTAAGGCAGCTTACGAGTTAACTATGTTTTGGCGTTCAATATGACATTGTTTCACAGACTTATCGCCGCATCTCTATCACCACACACAGATATTTTGGGCAAATTGTATAATATTTATCGAATAAAACATTATTTACAAATATGTAGTTATGCTCATTATAAATTCTAACCCGAATTAAAATGGTATTATGCTTAAGGTGGTTTGACGACCATACAAAACGTCTTTTGACATTCGCAGGCTAACGGCGCCGAATTTCAGTATTCACAGTATCGCAGGTCAAGTGGTACCATTACGTCCATTAAATTATACCATATCGATAACATCACCATTAATTGCCACAATTTTAAAGTAGGTATTTAATTGAGATCTTTATCCGACTTCCGCAGAAGGAGAACTATGTTTTTTCGAGCGTATGTAGCCGAGTAAATTATATCCTATAAAAAACATTCCATTTAAAAAAGAGGCCAAGTCTCGAAACTCTTCCACCGTAAAAAGTTGTGAGATATTTCGTAGAGACAAGTCTGGGGCATTCTTATTAATCTTTATTGGCTTGCTAATTAAAATTCTGTAACTTGGAAATCACAGTTGGCGTATCAAGACAACTGGACTGAAAATGCATTCTTTTTTAATTTTCCCTTGATTTATACACTAAACACTAATTGTATTCTAAATTTGAAGCTTCTATGTCTGCTAGAAGTGCCTTAGTGCAAGGCCTGAGTGGACGCCCCGCTCAGAGCGGGGCGTGGCAGCGTCCATATAAAACAAATGCAATTTATATGGACGCTCGACGCCCCGCTTTGAGCGGGGCGTCCACTCAGGCCTTGCACTTAGACTTTTGATGATCGGTGAGTCAGTGAGTTAGTGATAAAATTAAGAAACTTTGACTAGTTATAATTCTTAAACTACTGGTTCAAATTGAATGAAATTTGAAACATATCGTGTTTATACAATGCGTGTTTGGTGACCGAAAATTCAGGCTTCTAGTTTTATCCACAACGAAGTTATAGAGGGGTCGAAAATGACCTGAACTGCTTCGAGAAAAGGATGGTACCTACGACCGTGCCGCTGTTTTGCTCGACTTGGCAGGGGCACTGCCGTGGCCCCAGATTTCACGGGCTGCAGTTCAAATGGCTGGATGGATTTTGACATATGAGGTGTCGTTGGATTCCACTCAATCGTGGGGAGTGACATAGGCTATATAATATTTGCAAAAAAGCAGTTGCATTTTTAGAAAAATCTTTTAATTTAACTTGTTATCAAAGCATTACATTTTAAACCTTAATAACTTCTTTAAATATAAGTAGATATATTTTGTTTAAATTATGACGATACCTACATAGTTATGTTATGTTGCCTTTAACCGTTAAAAACGGTGAGTGTATGTGTGTGCGTGTGTCAATTTCTTCAAAAAAATATCCGTCATTTTACATAGAAAATAAAATAAAGGTAAGTATGTATGTTTAAATTTATAATGAAGCTTACTATGGGACGGAGTCGAATTGTGTAAGATTGTCCCTTAATCATCGGGTAGGAGGAAATTTGTACGGAACCCTCGGTTTGCGAGTCCGACTCGCACTTGTCCTGTTTTCTTTCTATTAATTTTGGTACGGAACCTTAAAAAGACAATAGCAAGAGATGATAAGAGCCTTCTTTCCCAGCCTTTGTAGTAAATGTACTATTTGTATGGTTCATTCATATTGTGTTCTAAATAACACGTCATGGAGTAGTGCGGTAAATCTACACTAATAATATATCTACACTAATATTATAAAGAGGAAAGATTTGATTGTTTGTTTGTATTGAATAGGCTCCGAAACTACTGGACCGATTTGAAAACATTACTATTAGAAGCCGACATTATGCCTGATGAACATAGGCTACTTTTTACCGCGGGAAAATGCTTCATTCCTATGGGAAAACGGGTAATCCGTGCGAAGCCGGGCCGGGCAGCTAGTGGTCAAATAAACATGGACCCCGCACTTTGTTATTAAAGTTATAAATGTGATGTAAGCACCTTATCATTGCTATCAGTTTAAGATACCAATTAACATCATTATTATGACAAGAGGTTATCAGGTTTATTACCATCATTTAGCGATTGCGAAATTCAATGATAATTACATATATCAACAAGGTTTTAGTTTATTCCAAAAACCAGTCCATTTTCAAAAAAAATGTGTAGGTAGGTAAGTACTGTACCTAAATTAGCGCTGTAACTAAAATTAACGTATTGACAGTTTTGTGACGACAGTTAAGTATTCAGTTTGTATATTAAGTTAACTTTTAACACGTTATTAGTAACTTAATAAGTTACTTCGTTATTAGTAAGTTGTGAAACAAGTTCATTTTCACATATTTTATATGCTTAATTTTCGTCACTAAACTGACACTGAGTAAATCTAATTTTCTTAGGTAGGTACACATTTTTTGAACATGCCCAATAACGACGTTTGATAGCAGATTAATTCAAAAGGAGCAGTGATCCAGGTGACTTACCAGCTAGAAGTTGTTAAAAGATGTTTTGATAAATTTTGCTAAGCTAAAAACTAGCTCGCTCAGGTTCAGTACCTACTTACTTACTCACCTCTACCTCTGCTAAAATCAGGGAATACAGAGACATACTACAAACTCTGCTGGTGGAAAAACTGTGTTGCTGGTGGTCATGAGCCTCAGATTTGAGGAATTGACGGAGATCAAACCAGCAAGTTATGATTGCTGTTAGCAACAGTTTGGAAAGCTAGTACTCATATGCACTCATTTATTTATAATGGATAAAGCACCTTATGCGTCAAAATAAATACAAACAAATTCATTTTTGTTTTGATAGTATAAAGTAGACCCGAGTAATACAAGTGATACCTTGATACCTTGTGGCACTCCCAACAAATTACCTAACCTTTCCAGGAGTTGATCTTCGTCGCCCGCGTCTACCACCCACCCTCAGGCCGCTACCTCGAAGTGTACAGCAACCAACCAGGTGTCCCGTTCTACACGGGTTTCTACCTGCCGCACCACCCCGAGCTACCCCTACCCGGTAGAAGGGGAGTGGGGTATCGCCGCCACGCGGGCTTCTGCCGTGAGACACAGAATTACCCTGATGCTATCAATCATCCTCACTTCCCTAGTCCTATTTTAATGCCGGGTGAAGTGTATAGGCATAAGGTCCAATACAGGTTTGGGGTTGATACGAATTGAGGCTGTGGTTATGAAAAAGTACCGTGTTATGTCCATAAATCGGGGTTTTCGGAGCGGGAACGTTTGACATTAGCCAAAGAGTAGGTATTTACTTAAAAACAGATCGTACCCTAGTAGGTTTCTACCGAATGAATAATTGATTGAAAAATAAATAAAGATTAATCATACATAAAGGTACATATTTTATATTGGTCATTCATTATCAACCTCTTCAGTTAAGTCTATTCATTTATAAGAAAATGCTTCATAGATATCGAGCGTCAAGATTGACATTGTATTAGACACCTATTGTCAACCGTTACCCTTGCTTGTCTAGTAGATAAACTTATATGCAATTGTATTTTAAAAAACTGTAAATAATCAGTCAACACAAATATGCCTCCGAGAAAAAAAACTCGTTACGAGTTTATGCGTTCGTGGATAGAAAATAATCCAGAGATAGAGGTTCGAGATTCTTTATTATTTTGCACCAAGTGCAATGTGAGCTTCGCTCAAACGAAATCTAGTGTAACGCGACATGTCGCATCTAATAAACATACAGGTATGAAATATGATTTCAATAGTGAGCTCTTGAAATTTGTTGTGGGCTGTAATATACCATGGACGCAGGTAAACAATCCGATATTTAAAGATTTTATCGAAAATTGTGTTACCGGTAAATTTGGAAAAACTGCAAAAGTTCCTTCGGAATGTCAACTGCGACGGGAATATTTAAATAAAGCTTACGATGAAAAAATGAATAAAATACGGAGCGAGCTAAAAAATGAATATATATATGTGAGTGTTGACGAAACCACGGATGATTATGGTCGTCAAATAGCTAACGTAATAGTGGGAGCATTACGTGATGATCACATTGGCACTCAACACTTGATATCCAGTAAACGGTTAGACAGCACGAACAATGTATCAATATCCAATACGGTCACAAGTGCTCTTGATGAATTATGGGGTGCTAACCATAATAATCACAATAAAGTACTTTTACTTTTAACTGACGGTGTGGGCTACATGCTAAAGGCTGGAAGAAATTTAAAATGTATTTTTCCCAATCTTTTGCACGTCACATGTTTGGCTCATGGTTTAAATAGAGTGGCTGAACTAGTAAGAAAACTTTATCCAGATGTGAATGATTTAATCGCAAATGTTAAGAAGACATTTTTGAAATCTCCTAAAAGAATACAAAAGTTTAAAGAAATGCTCCCCGGAGTGCCTTTACCACCTCGACCAACAATTATTCGGTGGGGAACCTGGATAGAAGCTGCAACGTATTACAGCAAACATTACGATGAAGTGAAACGTGTTCTAAATACATTCAGTCCCACCGAAGCCCAGAGTATTAGAAAGGCAAAAAGAGCGTTTGGAAATGCAAATATAAAAAGCGACTTAAATTTCATAGCAAATCATTTGATGACTATCCCAAATGCTATTAAAAAACTACAGGATGCGAAGCTGTCCATCAGCGATAGTTTAAAAATAGTTCATGAAACCTATAGAGATGTTTCCAAATTAAACATGAGCGTAAAAGGAAAACAGATTTATGATAAACTGAAGTTGGTGTTAAAGAAGAATTCTGGCTATAGCACACTAAAAATTATAAATGAGTTGGTACAAGGCAAAGAAATAGAACTTCAATCTCAAACTTCTCGTGCATCAATTGATTCCTACAAAAAAATTAAATATGCACCTATTACAACTGTCGACGTGGAAAGATCATTTAGCTCCTTGAAATGGATATTTACAGCAAGACGCCGTAGATTAACTGTCCCAAATATAGAAAAAATATTAATAGTTTATTCTGAAAATCGTGTCAACTATTCAATTTACAGCAGGTAATTAATTAAAGTTATTTTAATTGTTACCTTATAAGTTATAAGACTTTTACGGAAATTAAAATAAAACTTTGTCACAGATTGTATACAACTCACAGAGAGGTAGTTATTCATTAGGCATAATAAGATATTTTCTTAGACTAACATATCTGTTTATCTCTACTCTTTCTCAAATCATTCCCGCTCCGAAAACCCCGATGTATGGTTATGTCCTATTCCTGTCTATATGTCGCCCGCCGCCTGCGCGGCGCGCGGGTGCAGGGGTATGACGATAAAGGGGCGCGGGCGACGTGCGGGAGGCGAAACCCGGTGCCGGCGCAGCCATAGAGGACTGAATTACACGGTCTACCTAAGTATACCTCAAAGTTTGGTTAAAAACATGCTTACTGTAGTAGTGTTTAGGATACAAAGCAACAAGGAACTTTTGTAAGCTTATATCAAGAACTGTGTTCATGTATGTGTAAATAAAGACTTAAGAATTTAAAAAAACGTTTATTATTTCAATACAAATTGGTTATTTTGATAAACTTAAACCGGATTCACACTTATCTGATGCGACGGAGCGAAATCGGTTCCATGCAATTTAGTACGGTCAGATCCTCCGTCCACACTCATTGGATGCTCCCTGACGTGACACCTCCCTTTGTGTCAAGTGGTTTAGAGCCTTCAGAGAGCATCACTGCAGATAAGTATAAATCCGGCTTTATAAAAAAACATAACACTGGAAAACAATGTAGGTAGTAAATGCATTAAATCCTTGCTAATAATGTGTTAGACTTGATAACACTCTGACGACTATAGTCTAGCCAACAATTCCTGTTATTGAAAAGAAGCTGTGAAACTCTAACAATTGCACAATTACCCCAAAGAAAGTGAATGTTTTCCGTTTCTCTACTGACTCGATTTGTGGTCAAATTACATGAACAATTTAGTGATGTCAGACTATCAGTTTAAATAAAAATGAGACTAATTATTCCTTTTAAGACTACATTGTAGGCACTGACCCAAATAGGAACATTAAAGTAACGTTACAACACACATGAGTGTGTTGATATTAGCAGAGTGAGCTGAGCGAGAAATTACGGAAAAAAGGGAACCTCAAAAGAAGAAGGGCACCATCAGGTGGGCCGTAAGCTTGTTTGCCACCGACGTGGTATAAAATAAAATAAAAAACCTATTCATATAGCTTAGTTCGATGCTAGCAACTCAAAGATCCATTCTTTGGTTCCAAAGGGTGTGTAAGTAATGCACATAGATATGCGAAGATGTGCTTCCATATTCAACTAGATATCAAATACATATGAGTCGGTTAAATTCAAACTCAGGTAAATCCATCTGTCAGATCATGCGATTTTGGTATTATGAAAAGAGAAGGACCGAACACTAATCCATCCTCGACAACTCATGTCTATACAGAGTGTACCAAAAATGGGTGTGAATCGATCAAGGGCATAACAGGTATCGTGTTCTGATAAGAAAAACTAAATAGATTTTTTTTGACGTGTTTTTTTTTAAACATTTGTATGGAGCAGGTTACCCCAGTCGGCCAACGCTCCATACAAACGTATAAACTCTTATTTTTTTCTTATCAGATACAGACTGTATCGGTCCAAGGCGGTGACAAACAAAAAAAGCCTATACGCGCTGAGGGACAGGAGATTTGACATCGTATCTTTTTTTATTTTATTTGTATCAAAACAAGGGTTAGATGCACAGTAAAATTAACAGTTAGATTTACGCCAAACTGCATAACAGTTTGTTGGCGAACAGCACTCATAAAAGTTTCCTTATGTACTGTGTAAAAATACTTATATCTATTAATTATAACTAAGTACTTACAATATCTATAACATGCAAGGCAAGATTTTAAGACGTAGCTGTTGGAAGAATATTACCAAAAATATTATGGATTTTCGTTCTTGAGGATACAGTTGAAGATTCTGAACGCATATTGAGATGTCATCGTAAAATCTGGTTCCCACTTGTGGTATTGTCACACATGTGTGTATGTGAGAGTGAGTCCCTCTAATCTATCCTTTCTCTATAGTCCAAGCAGTTCAACCTCTGACACAGAGTTATGCCTCTAAAAAGTCCGATTTCGGGAGACTAGTAAGTAAATAAGTTACAAATGAAACTTAACTTGGACTATCCTTACATATAAGAACTTGAAAGACGCCTTTACAGCGCACAGCAGCAACTGAACTGTTTTTATGATCTTGGATGTCCCCAACTCTTCGACTTTATTCCAACGAATCTAACAATGATTAAACCGGATTTCGGGAAACTAGTTTCCCGAAGTTTAAATTGTAACTTATTTACTAATAAGTTACAAATTAAACTTAACTTGGACTATTTTTACATATACGAACTTGAAAGACACCTTTACAGCGCACAGCATTTCTTTCATTCTTATGATCTTGGATTTCCCCAACTCTTCGACTTTATTCCAACGAATCTAACAATGTTTAAGCCGGACTCATGCCTTACTGACGTGTTTTTATGTGCCGCGACTGAACGATACGGTTTTGTACATTCAGTACGGATTCCTTGATTTGCACTCACGTCAGATGACTGTGAATCTAAAGGTCAGAATGAGACAGCTCCTGTTGTGTCAGTATAATTCCGGCTTTACATATTGACATTTTGTACTAGTAAACTTAACTTAAGTAAAGACTAACCCTATAAACATTTGAAGGCCTCTTCGAGTTCGTTTTGGTTACCGTTGGCCTGCTGGTTGCCGTTGGCCTGCTGGTTGCTGTTGGCCTGCTGGTTGCTGTTGGCCTGCTGGTTGCTGTTGGCCTGCTGGTTGCCGTTGGCCTGCTGGTTGCTGTTGGCCTGCTGGTTGCCGTTGGCCTGCTGGTTGCTGTTGGCCTGCTGGTTGCTGTTGGCCTGCTGGTTGCTGTTGGCCTGCTGGTCGCTGTTGGCCTGCTGGTTGCCGTTGGCCTGCTGGTTGCTGTTGGCCTGCTGGTTGCTGTGGGCCGCTTGGTTGTCGTGGGCCCGTCCCCATGCCATGTTGAGGCTGCGTTTCATCCCTTCGTCTAGAGGAGGGATGAGGGAGCGAGGCAGCAGGAATGTGGAGAGGTTGAACAGGTCCAGGAATACTTTGTAACGATCACTGGAAAGAAAACAAGTAAAGTACAGTTAACATATAACGTAAAAAAATATATATTAACGTTAATTTACGGCTATATTCATAAACGTTCTACAAGCCTTTTTTAATAAAAAGGCGTTAAAATTCGTTTGGCTTTATCTGTCACTTTGACATTTGTGTTCGTAAGAAAGGGGCAAACGGGACAAAGCACATTTATTTAGCAAAGGCATTTTAAGTTTTAGGAATAAGGGGGTTCATTTTAAGATCGCTAGAGCTTCCGCGGATGCGCTGAACGATCGTGATTTTTCTGGAGTCTGAAGCGTCCATAGGCTATGGTGTCAGCTTACCACCAAGGAGAACGTATGCTTGTCTGTCACCATCGTATAAAAAAAAACCTCGGCGAAAACCACGCCACTTATCCCAGTTCTGCGCCACTTTCGGCCAATTTTCGGTTTGAAGCTGAACTACACTTTAAGAAACCCTGGACTAGATACATCTTTGACCAGTGTGTGTTGCCAGTGATGACATATGGTACTGAAACGTGGTCGCTTACTATGGGCCTCATAAGAAGGCTCAAAGTCACCCAAAGGGCAATGGAGAGGACCATGTTGGGAGTTTCTCTGCGTGATCGCATCAGAAATGAAGCTATCCGCAGCAGAACGGAAAGCTAAACTGCAGTGGCGGTGGGCGGGGCACATAGCACGTAGAACCGATGGCCGTTGGGGCGGAAAGGTTCTCGAGTGGCGACCACGTACCGGAAGGCGCGGCGTGGGTAGGCCCCCCGCAAGGTATGTATGTATGTATGTAAGCACTTTATTGTACACAATAACAGGTTAAAGAATATACATGTCACACAATAGATCAAAGTACAAAGGCGAACTTATCCCTATAAGGGATCTCTTCCAGCTAACCTTTGAGCAATTGAGAGGAAGGTAGGTAGAACGAGATAGGCAAACTTAGGTATACCGTGTACAAAAACACAGAGAAAATGAAAACAAAACCTAATAGGTATTAATCCTAGACAAATAAAAACATGCCAATACATATATAAATATACAATATAAAATATAATACACACTATCATATGCAATATATATATAGATCGCAAATATACAATAAATAAATAAATACTATATTCAACCAATTCACAAGTCATGGTTTGTCAAGTCAAGGTGGACTGATGACCTGGTAAAGGTTGCGGGAGTCCGCTGGATGCGGGTGGCGCAGGACCGGTCGCTTTGGCACTCTTTGGGGGAGGCCTATTTCCAGCAGCGGACGTCTTTCGGCTGATATGATGATGATGAGATACATCTAGTCCGAGGTCATCATGCTACAGCATGAATGAAGAGATGAGAGTCACCTAAGTGTGGAGCGAAGGTACTGGTAGCCGGAGGAGCCTCCAGTGCCGAGCTGCTGCGAGCCTATCATGCGCTGCACCATTATCACGTGGTTGTCTGAAGAGGAATAACAAAACGTCATAACTATCATTAATATTATTTGAACGTTTTTTCCGACCGACCGGTTAGTCTAGTGGGTAGTGACGCTGCCTACGAAGCTGAAGGTCCTGGGTTCGAATCCCGGTAAGGGCAAAATATTTGTGTGATGAGCATGAATATTTGTTTCTGAGTCATGGATGTTTTCTATGTATTTAAGTATTTCTATCTATTAAATATATCGTCGTCTAGTACCCATAACACAAGCCTTATTGAGCTTACTATGGGACTAGGTCGATTTGTGTAAGATTGTCCCCTAATATTTATTTATTTATTTATTTATTTATTTCCATATCTCAGGACCATAAGGCCATAACTATCCCAATAAGGACTAGTATTCAGAGCAATGACGCGTAGTTAAATATAAATAATATTTTTGCGGACAATTCTACACAAATCGACCTTCCTAAAGTAAGCAAAGCTTGTACTAAGTATGGGTACTAGACGACGATAAACATACTTATATAGATAAATAAATACTTACATAGAAAACATATGGATGGAGTCATGGGACTCAAGAACAATTCAGTGCTCATCACACAAAAAAATCCCTTGCCGGGATTCGAACCCATGTCTTCGTAGGCAGCGTCACTACCACCTAAGCTAAAGTGGTCGTCAAGCAGGCTAAAGTTGCAGTGTCCATGAGCCAACCGGACGGCTCGCAGTATTTGAGCTGCCGAAGTGTTGTAGAACCGCCCTGTGCAACGCGAACTGACTTAGACCGGGGCGGAAATAGAAAAAAAAAAAAATTTTTTTTTTGTCGCGAGGCAGCCGATTGAGTCAGCGGTTGCCTGAAAGTGTTTACGCTGTTTATGTAATGAAATGCTATTTCGATACCTGGCGACTATTTTTTTTTCCACCCTTGCTCTAATTTCCGCCCCAGTCCAAGTTGGCTCAGTTCGGGTTGCACAGGGCGGTTCCACAACGCTTCGCGAGCTCAAATACTTGCTTTAACTTTAGTTTTCTTAATAAGATTGAAGAGTCAGCCGAGTGTGGCAATCGCTTTTGGCAAAATTTGTGAAGCGGTACAATAAAAAATAATAATAATAATAATTTATTTCGACCAACTGGGATCATATAGAATCCAATAATCCATGAGAGAATGCACCCGGAAAAAGTTTCCGTCAAAATTACATTTGGAAATTTGTTTATTCTTCTATGGATAGGTACACTGCGTTCGCGGTGTTCTATCCTTATGCTGGGTCCACACTAACGAGAAATGCCATTAATTATCGCGATAATCGTAGTATGGCCGTACCTAACGTCCATTATCGCGATAATGAATGGCATTTCTCGTTAGTGTGGCCCCAGCATTAGGGCGATAGTCGTATGAAAGTCTTGCGTTATTTCTAGCAGGCAGTTTAGCTTGTGGCAAGGAACAAGACAATTTTCTCTTAAGGAACACCGCGAACGCAGATTATACGAGGAAATGTTCTGGAGATAAATATACGTTTGCGCTTACATCGCCACTTAGTGATGAGACTGTCAATATCCATCAGCAGTGTTAGCAACTGGTGCGGCTGCGAGAAGCGCGGCTCGTCGCGGTAGAACGTTATCATGATGGCTCCTTGTAACGCCTTGTGGGATAATCTGGGAAACAAAAAGAAACAGTTAACAAGCTTTTGTCAAAAATTTCATTTTTGGTACAAGCTTTTATTGCCGTCTGTACTTTTCTGTATACCATCATCAACTCAACGGGGTTACGTCGGTTAAGTACTGAATTCCCATGGCCACCTTCTGTCTCCATCATCAGGTCAGCTCGATGGTACCATAATATTGAATTGTCATCCAAACTATACTTATACCCAAAATTTCAGCTCAATCGGTCACCGGGAAGTGGGTCAAATTTAGCTTGCAAGATTTGATTACAGACAGACAGACAGACAGACAACGGGACAGGTGAAACTAAATGAAAGCTTGTAAAAAGATGGACTACATGCCAAAGATCTTCATTTCTTCACTAGTCTTTTCGGTTCTTGTCTTAGTCTTGGAATAGCGGTTTGGTCATCTAGCTTAACCATCATCATATCAGCCGAAAAAAGTCCACTGCTGGACATAGGCCTCCCCTAAAGAGTGCCAGTGAGACCGGTCCTGCGCCACCCGCATCCAGCGTACTCCCGCGACCTTTACCAGTCAGCCAGTGGATCAGTCCACTTTGTGGGTTACCCACGGTGCGCCTTCCGGTACGTGGTCGCCACTAGAGAACCTCTCCGCCCCAACGGCCGTCGGTTCTACGTGCAATGTGATTAATAAGGTCGCTTCTTACAGTGATCTCCAGAGTTCAGACTGCCTCTCCGCTCAACGTGGCTCAACGAAACAATAAACGTGGAATACGGACATTCTGGGTAAATAGACCAAAATGTAATTTGACTCCTTAATACTCTACTCACTTCCTTCTGTCTGAAGGCCACACAGGGAGATTATCCCTCAATGGATCTGTTAGTGGCCAAACAGGATCGAACAAAATCGTCAACTCACCGTCTTTCGCCCCTTGAGCGAAGAGCATCATGCACGGCAGGGTCGAAGATGGAGCGGTAGATCTCGCGGCGATTCTCCGCGTCTTCCAGGCGGTGCTTACGGACTACCTCGTTTGGCTCTTCCTGAAAGGTAAAGTTACTATTCAATAAAAGAAAGCAGCTTTTAAAATCCACCAATCAAATTGATAATAAAATTTTGACACCTAGACCTCTCGCCGAGCCGAGCTGGCCCAATGCATTCTGAAAACCTCTCTCCTTCAATTCCAAGTGAGAACGAAGAGTTGCTAAAAGTGCCGCCGTCGCTCGGAGACCTGGCGAAGCCTTTACACAATGCCTATAGATGCTAAGTAATACGTCTGTTCTGTCGAGCCTGCCATAAAAGGGGACAAATAAGTCGCCAATAACCCAATCTCCACTAGTAGGGAGCGCGAGCTGCGCGAGCCACTCTCGCAGCTTATGGCTCAGACGCGGCCACTGAACTCATTTGCAGCATGTGGCGGCCACTAGCGGCGGCTATAAGTCTTCTCCTTGATCAGAGCAGAGGCACTGGCCATGTCGTGTGGAGCCCTGAGGACGTACCATGGCAGCCTCAATGTCCCCCTTGAAGTCTTATCCACGGTGCCTTGGAACTTCCAGCCATCGGTCGATAAACGCTAGCAAAGTCTCCTCTTCCGACCTAGAAAAAATAATTTACCGCTGCCGCCGCCGCTTGGAGAAGTGGTCGAGTCCTTACACGATACCAAAACAGAAAACATGCTACAGAAGCTTCTAGGTTTCTGGAAGAACCCAAACCTGCCATAAAATTATACAAATAGCAGTGTCTCAAGTGATCTCCTAGATCAGAGCAGAGACGCTGCCGTGTCGTGGGTGTCCCAAAGCACATACCATGGCAGCCTCGATGTCTTCTTTGATCGTCTTGTCCACGGTGGCTTGGAACTTCCCCCAAAAGTTGAAGCCGTACGCGTCAAGCCCAGGCGTTCGCTCCAGCCATCTCTCTATCAGCGCTAGCAATGCTGGCTCCTCTTCCGACCTGGAATAGATTTTAAGGAATAGTTTTAATGCAGTTCTTCCGAGTTAAATAGTATCTGCACAGATAGTCTGATCAGCAAAGTAATCTCACGGGTTTTTTTAAACTCTTTATTACGGGTCATGTTTTATATCTCTGTCAATGAGATGTACTACATTGGACCAACCTCGGTTGGGCGTCGTTGCGATCCAAAGACTTAACGAACTGCGGTGGGTAGTTTACTTATTTATATTATAACACTTAACCCACCTGTGTCAACTAAATTGTATTTAGTTACGTAATACACATATGTCATAGTGACAGATACCTACATTATATAGGCATAGTCTAACTGAACTTACTTGAGCAGTAGTTCCATGGCTTCAGGGTTGTCTCCGAACACGGTCTGGTAGTTCTGGTTGTACTTCACGCGAAGGGCCTGCTTCAAGCCGAGCTGGCACATAAAATTACACCATTACGATTATACATCACGTTTCATACAATAGGTTCAGCTCGGGACAGATACCTTAGTAACTTCCAATATTGTATAAGTGGCGTTATCTACGAAAAGGGAACTTGTTGTCGTTGGCGCTTATGCCGATATTCACGACGTGCTAATACAAATGCGATGATACGCGGCGCAATAACATCACATAAGATGACTAAGCAAGAAACTAAGACCAAATAACAAACATTCGTTTGATGAACATAAAGTGAATGTGCTCGATATCTATATCAATTTATTTCTATAAGTGAGAACCTGTAATCAGCTATATGGTTTTATTATTGTGTCTATAAATATGTTGGGCTGTTGGTTTTCCATGTGTTAATAAATAATTCATAAATAATAAGTAGTTCAAAAAGAAATATATAAGTTATTTATCTAAGTAAAACATTGCGCACGAATACTGTATGTCAAAACATTCCTATCTTCATCCATGATATATGAAGAATAACAATATTATCTGATGTGCTCAATAACTTTCGAATTTATGACGTTACTGGATTTGCCTGGTGTTGCTGACCAGAATGAGCAAAATGATGCTGTTTTTACAATTCGCTCTTTCTTGCTTAGAACATAAGACCGGATTTTAGAATTAGTAGATTATTTTCGTTTCAAGCGTCTCAAATAATGATAACTTTTTTTATACCACGTCGGTGGCAAACAAGCTTACGGCCCACCTGATGGTAAGTAGCCGTAGCCTTTGGACGCTTGCAACTCCAGGGGTGTTACATGTGTTAATAATGATAACTATGCTTTTTTATATTTTGTACGTGTTGTTCCTATACATGAGACCAAGGTGTCGTTCGACTTCAGTATTGATCGTCTTTGTGTTGGCCACACCGGGACGTTATCCCTCAATAGCTCAGTACGTCTAGCACAACCTGCTGCCAAGTCTCGTCGCGCGCGACTCAGCGAGTTCTATCTCACTCGCAGTGTGCAAATTAGAAATAGGAGGGTAGATTCTTGTCGTCTCGCGTCGCGTCGCAGCGTCAGTTGTGCTAACTTAACACAACAACATACGTTAGGAACACGTGGTCCTTCGAACCGGATTAAACTAACGACTTGACACAGGCAATACTTTTATATGGCATAATTTCCTCTCCACCCGTAATAAAATAAATAGGTGGTGCCTAAAGTCAATGGCATCATCGATTGGCTCATCAGTCAACATCTGGTCGGGTTCTGGTGGTGGAGTCTGGCCGCGGGTACGTCTGGGGAGCTGGAAGACGTGTTTGGTGTAAAAGGTGACTCACTTTGTTTTCTAACAGCCGAAACTGTAGACTCTGGAAGCCCGAGGCGGGGCGCAGGTAGTGCCTGAAGTCCATGAAGTCCAGCGGTGTCATCGTCTCCAGGATCATGACCTGGTCCACCAGGAGCTGGAAGCCATGGGAGGTACATTGAGGTGAGCTGATGACAATCTCTCTTACTGAGGATTGATGCATTTTTTAAGTGAAAACTTCTTTAGCGGCGCTGAGCACTTTTTGGGATGGGGAAAAATTGTTAAATACGCGACAGAGTTTTGTGACGTCAGATGTAAATGAGGTCACTTTTTGCTGCTAGCCGATTCGACTTCATTCAAAACTGAACGCTATTCGTAAGAGTATAAAGCCGTTAAACACTTTTTGCAATAGCATATTCTGCAAATAAATTTGTAATCTTAACCAACGCGTCCTTCACCGTTTTGCTATTGAGATAATTCAAATAGTTCGAATTTGGGCGTTATTCCTAAAGAGATAAAGCTTAGAAAAATATTTACCAACGGCAAAAACAAATTGATATTTTGGTCGCCAACGCCGTCTGCTGTTCTTGCAAATTCGAATAGTTCGAATTTAGACGTTATTCCTAAAGAGATAAAGCTTTGAAAAATATTTGGCAATGGCAATAATAAATCGGTATTGTGTTTGCCGCCGCCCGTCGGTGCGCCGACGGGCGAGCCGGCGACCCGTCGCACCCAACGCGCCCGCGGCCCGTCCGCCTAAATAATTGGTAATTGTTTATAAATTTGCGTCACATTCATTTTTAGGGTGACACCGTAAGATGTCACGTGACCTGATCAGAGAGGCAGAGGATTTTCTGTATCTTAGTAATTTAAATAGGACATTAAAGAACTCCCCCCCATCGGCACACAAACCTCTCCAAGGTTTTGCTTAGATGGGCATTGTAACGATAAAATGTATTTCACTATTTTTGTCTTATCAATAAATTAAAAACAAAGTACACATATGGGTCAATCTACTTTTTCTTATCCATTAGTTTTCTCTTTATTATCAGTTACCACATCATGAGTATTTCTTGAAATCCATAAGTTCTTATAGCCAGATAAACAGTATATTTGAACTTATATGTTGCATCTCGCGAAAACACGTATTCTAGCAGTAAACGTGGTTGTCCAGGAGACAAACTGCAATTTTAATTTCATACAAATCAGGGGACAACCATTACGTCTGCTGGGCAACCGGTGAAATTGAAGGCAAATGAATATTTTTTTATACAGTTGCCATGTATTTTCACGCTTAATTTATTCACTAAGGAATGCAACAACAATTGACAAGAGCAGACATCGTATTTTTTGTAATCTCCTTTTAAACAGCAAATATCCCTATTTGGGGAGGGCACTAAAAAGTTGATTCACCCCTATGTTGTACCTACGGTGGGCTAGCTGCCACGCCGGAATGGATGGGAACCCGTGTTTAGTAAACAGATTAGGCAGATAACATGCGAACCGTTAGGTCTCACCCTTTAGCTTTTGGTAGCGATGAACGATAAGGTTATTGGCACATTTTCATGATGGTCCAATACAAGTAACTAGATTATTAAGGAGTACTAGGTGTAGGAGAAGTTGGGGTGGGTTCATTTGTTGCTCGCATCCGTAGGATTTACCTACCACAACCCTGCACGTGTCCCCTGGGTGGTGCTAAATGAAGCGACAACAATTTCGGCGAAATGGGCGTTACTATTAAAATATCACATGGATATTCGTCTATTGTACAAATACGTACGCCATACGATTAAATAATAAATTAAGGAGTAGTGGCTCTGTAAAACTTAGTCTTCCTCATTTTTTATTTATTTCTAAAAACTGAATCCCCTTAAATTCTATATTATTGTTGAGCCTGCTGCTCACAGAATTATACCAGAACCGGTTAAGAAATGGAGAACAGCGAGAGAAACTTCGTTCGCTTCGCTCGCTAGTTCAATAATGTATTGGCACATAATAATATATTGTTGAAGTATACTATGTTGCCACTAAGTTTTACTTTTCTTCTCCGACCCTGCTCGAATCTCCGAATCGGAATTACCCCATTGAAGCATAGCAAGAAAACTATTTCCGTCTCGGGCGTAAACACTTGAATTGAATCCCTCGTTACACTCGAGATTCTACTTTAGAATACCTCGCTACGCTCGGTGCTCGGGATTGTAGGATCTTTCGTTTCACTAAGGATTCAATATACCGCCCTCGCCGTAAATATATCATTTTGCTTCCTTTTCCTATTACTCTTGATTGGCTAAGACGTATCATACAGTATCAAATTTGTATGGTACATTAATTAAAACCTAAATCAAAACAAACGGTATCAGAATCAAGCCACAACCGGTTAAAAGTTGCATTATTTGATTAGAAAGTGTATCGTATAATGATAACGTGTAGCGTACGACTGAATGGAACATAAACTAGTTCATTATCAGCATCCCCGCCGGCTAAATGGCTACTACTGGGGATGTGAAAAAATTCGTGCCAGTCGTACATATAATGAATTTAAAAGGAAGACTATCACGGCCAAGTAGGCATAACTAGTTACCGAGTAATAGTCGACCAACTGTACTTAGAAAGGCTAACTTTCGTACAAATGCGGCCGACGCAACCGCACCATTTACTTGGCGGCGCGTGCGCGCCGCCTTTGGGGTCATAATAATTCCCACAAAGAAGGGGTTTGTTTTTTTTTTAGTTCTTTATGTGTATCTTTTTGACGTACTAAAAATATAGAAAAAACTAAGTGTACAAAACGAGTTTTTTTAACTGCCAAAAATTTGTAATTTGAAAAATTATTAAAAACCGTGTGTGGTATCAAATTACAGGAAATTACACTCTAAGAAAGCTCGTGACGTTGATTTTATAACAAAAAAACAAAATAGTGGCCGAAAAACTGAAAGATTTTTCAATGAAGAAATTTATTTTCTACATTGAACACTAAACTAAACTATTAGTTTTACAGATCAAAACTATTTTTTTATAAGAAGTATTTCATGCATGAATATTTTTATTTGTATTCATATAATTTAAACATTAAGTATCGGCTGTATATTAATTTTAAAAGTTTTATCATTATACTGAACACACCTCAAAAAAGACACTTGGCAGAATATTAAAAAAAATGTACCATAGAGGTCGTTGCAGAGCTCGAATGGCGGGAAAAAGTATTGCGTTTTTTTGTACCGTCAATAGTGTACCTAATTTATAATATGGAAAAGCACAAATATCATCAGTCTTAGGTGATTTCTTTCAGCGAAATCTTCTAAAAATAGAAAATTTATAATATTTCATTTGTATTACAAAACGCAATTTTACTTGGTTAAAAATATGATTTTGAACACTTGTGAAGCTTTAACTTTTTCTTCCACCATCTTGTTATTTATTTTTACTCTCAAAAATAAACTTCATAGCCTTTTTCACCGTGTAATTTCCTGTAATTTAATACCACACACAATTTTAAAACAGTTAAAAAAAAATCGAAGTTAAAATTTTTGGCGGTCAAAAAAACGCGTTTAGCACACTCAGACTTTTCTATATTTTTAGTTGGTCGCAAAATGAATATGCTCCATATAAATATAAATTAAACGAAAAAATTAAAAAAATAATTCTCGGATTCGAACCGGTGACCACAAGCATTCATGGTCCGTCGCTACTAACCAACTGAGCTATCGGAATAATATGTCTCGGCCACTAAATCTTTTAATCAGTCCCTTCTTACAACGCCTTAGGGATGGGATTGGAGCGCCCCGAAATTGTCCCGGGGCGCTCTCCCAGTCAAAGTAGAATGCGTCAAGCGAACCTTTGGCTCTCCTTGGCAGCGACATGGTTGGACAATCGTTGGGGGTTTAGTGGGTAGTCTGGGCCTTCTGTCCGGCGAAAAAAAGGGTTTAGGGATTCTTCCTTATTTACTTATATTTCTCCACTTTTTCAAAAAAAAAAGTCTGGCTTCTTTTTGGTTACAAATAGATTTTAAGCTTGAGTTATAGTAAAAAATATGTAATGACCGACACCGCAGGCCGCGTCGGTGTGAATCAGGCCTAAAGCCAGCATAAGAAATGTATTATTTTAACGCGACGCGCGCGTGTCTAACGCGATATTTATTTAGGTACTTTTATTTCTCATCCTTTACTTATACTATATCTTCGGATCTGTGCGCGGATACCCCGAGTGTTCTGTGTCGTGCCCTAGACATTTGATAATAATGGACGGGTAGTGAACTTTTTTCGGGTATATCGTCGATAAAAATATGGAGGTATTTAAATCGACTTTTGGAGGGTAGTGAAACATTATGCATCCATATCTCTATGTGCAAACCGTGTCGAAAGTAGAAACGTTAGAAAAGGTAAATAAATATCGCGTTAGACCCGTTAAAAAATAATAATTTAAATATATGTAGGTCAGGTCAAGAAGCAAGTTGCGTATTGACTGCCAGTCTGCGAGAGGCTTTATAAGATACTAGCTTCTGCCCGCGACTCCGTCCGCGTGGAACTCCTTTATATCGTAGCTCCATACAAACTTTAACCCCCCATTTTAGGAAAGTGGGGGGTTAGAAAGAGACAAAAAGTAGCCTATGTCACTCTCCACCCTTCAACTATCTCCACTTAAAAAATCACGTAAATTCGTCGCTCCGTTTTGCCGTGAAAGACGGACAAACAAACAAACAAACAAACACACACTTTCGCATTTATAATATTAAGTAGTATGGATATGGATGAAACTTGACATTAACTGTGACGCTCCAAAAATCCCAACCCTAACTCATCCAGCACTTTATTTAATTTTTATCCATTTTGTTTTATTAAACATCCCAACCGTTTCGCGTTTTTCACATGTCTCTCATCCCATTGTGCTTGTGTTACTTATTTTTCTAGTATATTAATTATTTATTTATTATGTGTATACGTTTGTATCGGCGCCCGGCGGTATGTTGTGTTGCGTTCCGTGGGTCACGTACGGTGCTGTCTGAAAATCAGCGCTGTAGGTGTCTGTCTGACACCTCGGCATAATGCTGAGACAGCGACCGATTCACTGCCGCGAAGACACACACATTATGTGTAAATTGTATTGTATTTGTACTCCCTTTGTCTCTGTGTGTCTTTTGCGTAGTGAATAAATGTCTTCTTTCTTTCTTCTTTCTTTTAAAATTGACACACAGACTGGAGCGGCCTGGCCGTGGCGGTCAATAGTAAACTAGCCATTAGCTCTCAAATTTACTATTGACCGCCACCGCAGGCCGCGTCAGTGTGATGTAGGCCTGAGGCAGCCCTAAGTGATCCAATTTTGGTACCGGACACTAAAAAGTTTAAAGTTTAAACAAGATTTTATTGTATCATTTTGTCGGCGTGATTGATTTATATACCCATGCCGACTTGGACTTGCTTTCTAGTCGTAATTTAAGGGTGACTGAGTTATGCCGCAGACATCTGCAGGGTTCACCCTTGTTAGACCTAACTACGTTAGCCCTAAACGCTTCATCTTACCTGGGATTATTACAAAACAAAGCTAACCTAACCTAATGACTTCTATTTGATAATATTCAAAGAAATTGCCGAAAAATTCACTGTTTCGAAAAAAAATGGATCAGATCTAGTGAAACATTAAGGCAAAAGTTAGGAGGTCAAGTGATAACTCTCGCAGAGAGACGGACGGACAGACAGACTGACGACCATGGCAAAACTCAATGATGTAAGGTGAGTGTGGGCAAGTCAGTCAATAAGGCAAGCCCGTCTACACGCGGTAAAGCGGTAACTCTGTCGGTAAAGCGGTTTTTCGTCCTAGTTCTTTTTCTCTAACATAGATGTCGCTATGACGAAAACTATGGTAGCAACTCAACTGTCAACCTCATTCGCGTTTCGAACTACATAAGTGAGTGCAACGTGGTCCAGAAAATAAATCGTAGAAATTTTTAAAAATCGCAGTATCTGTTAATGAGGTGAGTAATTTAGCAGTTTAATAACCGCTTCTCCTGTCTAACGCTTTTAATGTATAAATAATAAAATAAAAATAGTTTATTCGATATCATGTAGCCAAAATGATTTATTTTGTAGTTTTAGGTTTCGAAATATCTAACCATAAATTTTATCTAGTTGGAAAGTCCGTCTGAAATGGTCAAGGGAAGCCCGTCATGTGCCGGTTTTGCCTTAAACCAGATCTTGCCAACCTTTTGCGTTGAAATATTCTCATTTCAAATGAGATACATGAATGAGATACTTACACGTAAAACTTTTTTTAAATTAGGTACTAAACTTTTTTTAAATTACTTGTTTACTACGCTATTTACGTACAGTACCGGCCAATAATATCACCTTCATGTTTCCGGATGATTTCCGGTCAGAGTATCGGAAATCGGAGTTAGAATTTTTTTGATAATTTTTTTATTAAAAAAAAAGTATTTTTGCGATATCTAATAGTTTACATTTAATTAATAAGTATTTAAGATGAATACTTTCATAGTATTTTTGGGATCTTATACGATTTTAAACAACTGTATTTTTTATTAAACTGTTGTGTTTATCATGTTTTTTTATTTTAGACTTGAAAAGGTTTACAATCTCTTCTTCCACGGATATGCCGATCTTGCCTTTATAACAGAAAAATATGTATTTTTTGAAATTGAAACTATCTCCCTGATCTCAAAACATAATTTGGATTCCAAATTATGTTTTAAAATCAGGGAGATAAAGTTGCAATTTCAAAAAATAAATTCCAAATTTTGGAATGGCATAAAATTACGATACCAACAATGTAATCTACATGCCTATTGACTTTGAAATAGCGCGGCAATGAGTACTAGACGGCCTTTCCTTATACATCGCGGGAAGATCGTCTACTCGCCGAGTTTAAAAAAAAACCTCTTTTTTTGCCATAGTTTTGCTTATTTTGTTAATTTGTTAAAGCGACTTTGTAAAATATAATATTTATCATCCTATAAGTCTAGGCCGTTTATCCTGGAATAAATTTACACCTGGAAAAACCTTGTAAAATCCGATCAACTTAACTTTTAATAAAGTATGTCGGACTTCGCCACACTGACCTTAATATAAAGAAGAGGTAGATAGGTTATAAGCACTCCAAAAGTGGCACACTAAAACTCAGCCAATTGCATATGACCTTTCCCTCAATGTCGCGTCGTCAATGGACGTCTCAGCTGTCAGATTTGGTGGCCATTTTTAAACAAGGAATTTCATATAGACAACGTATCTACCTCTTTTTTATATTACATAAAACAAAGCAAAACTATAAGGATTCCATGTTGACTACGGCAACCTAATAAAAACCAGTAGTTTTTAAAAATCGAATGAGTCTCGCTGCTCCGATAGTGATGTGACGTTGTACCGGGTCGGGTGTCACGAGGTCGGATCCCGTATCTTGTAAGGCGATATTGAGGTTTCAAATAATTACACGATTTCATTGAACACACAAGGTCGGTTGTTGGGACAATTAGGGACGACATTTTCATTATATTAGTAATTTGATGAGAATTTTTATCTGTCCGAGATGTATCTTTTCACACAAAACCACTGAACTACTGAATAGCTGTATACTTACAGTTACAGTACTTACGTATTTGACAACAGTAAAAATAATGGTTACCTAAAAACGTAAGCCCGAATATCAAAATTCCGAAAACGAATCGGTTTTCGTTTTTCCTTTTTTTGTTTGTCCGAATCTTCATATATAGGTACTTAATATATTTTTCTCAAACATGCTCGGAAATGTACGCGTTAATATCACGAAATGAAGACGTGCAGTTTCTTGTTTATGGCTCCCTACATTACTTCTTGGCCTTACGCCAAGAAGTAATGTATGAAAACCCTAAGTAAAACCATTATTGTCCGCTACTCTAACTTTTTCATTTACTTACTAATATTAAACTGACAAAGGAAAATTAACATACTGCCAACCACCACTAGACACTGTAAGCATACTTGCTTCATAGAAAAAATAAAAATAATCTATGGTACTATACTTTATGTGCGGTTAAACATGGTGCTCGAACGGCTTGTTCAAATGGCATGTTTAAAAAATAAAAAAGGCGCAAATTACCTATTATTTAATTGATTACCTTGTATTTATTATAATTTTAATATTTCCTCACATCGTTCGAGAAAAGTACTATACAATCCTCGGCCGGAACAGGGATTGCTGGACTCGTTGTATTCGGCCTCGTCTACGACTCGGCCGTCTACCCCAATCTCGTCCAGCTATCCCTTACTTCACGGCCTCTGCAGTAATCTACTATTATGTGGTCCGTTTTTTTACCGCTACTTTTTTATTCCCCAATTTTTTTTATCTCCGTGGGGCTAAACGCCCGTAATTTAATTATCCATTACCTGACGACTGGTTAGCCTAGTGGGTAGTGACGCTGCCTACGAAGCTGAAGGTCCTGGGTTCGAATCCCGGTAAGGGCAAATATTTGTGTGATGAGCATGAGGGTCAATCAACTTTTAAGTGTACACTCAATGAAAATTTGAGTTTTTTAATTTTATTTGTTTTTTTTTATATTTCAACATTTTTGCTGTAGATAATTATTTATATTTTAAGAATTCACATGGAGCAGAACGATTTATTTAAATAAAATAGTAAATTTGACTCCGAAGTCCACATGACTCTAGTTAACATAGTCCCTTGGACAACTAACTAAATTGACTTCTGAACCATTTGAAATTCAGTGAAATTGTAAACCGTCACTTTATTCTCACTAAATATAGGATGGATTGCAATTTATCTTCCATAAATAAATGACGCGACTTTTAATTTATAAGTTATTACCAATAATATTGTCTCCTGGACAACGACAAACTTTAAATGTAACAAACTTTTCATTTAACTTGTTAAATAATCATTAATACGTGATATTTAACACTTTATGAATTCACTTTTAATTGTTACATTCATATTTGAAAATTTTGTAAACCTTACTGTTTTTTTTAAAGTAAAAATGACGATAATGTGTCTTTAGGAGACAGGGACAAAATGGTTGTCCAGTGGACATATACGGTTGTCAATAGAACATACTCGGGAGTCCAAAGGAGATACTAGGATTGAAATCGCCTGTATTTGTTATTTTTATGTAAAAAAAAAAACAACTATATGATAATAATTATCAGTTTTATTATACCTATTTTTTAACGAACTTAGTACTCAAAGAAAAAGTATTGCTTTATGCTGATTCTATCATTATTGTCCTATGGACAACCAAAATGTCCCACGGACAACGGTTTTGGTTGCCCAAGTGACTGGTTGTCCGAGTGACATTTATCAGTATTTGCGCTTCCTGGTAATAATAATGATATTTTGAATTAGGTCTTACGCGTAGTGAAAAATATAGATTAAATAGAATACATTTCACTTTAATTTACTACGATATATCAATTTTTTACGTTTTTGTGCTGGTTGTCCGGTAGACACACAAAAAAGCCACCCACTTTCTCAAAACGCACTCGGCCGACTGTCGCCGCGGCAAAGATGAAATCAAAATAGCGGCTGGATGAGTGTTGTCACCAAATCAATCGACTTGTTCTCAAGGCACTGATCACGCCATCTATGTTTTGCTTTCGGGACGTTTTTACCGTTGTCCGGTGGAAGTCAGGATAATAAAATATAATAGGGACCAAAATGAACATGCAAAAAACTCGTTAAAATTATGAAGCAAACAAAAATCTATATGCTAGCATCATAGTAGACATTGTAATGAATCATTATGTACAAGCGTAATTAACTGCCATATAGTATTTTTTTGTATAAAGTAATGTTTCATTGCACTAAGCTACTGGGGGACAAACGAAAAAACACTACATCAGATGTTTTGTCACATGGACAACCATTAAAATTCCAGTTTAATAGTGATTTATTTAAAATATATTTACTCGTATGTCTGCTTAATAATAAGATAAATGCGACATATGCCAACGAACTACTTAATTTTCTCTAGAACTGCGATTATTGGTCAGGGACAAAACATAGTACTTACAGGACCAATAAAAGTTGATTGACCCATGAATATTTGTTTCTGAGTCATGGAAGTTTTCTATGTATTTAAGTATTTATATCCATTATATATATCGTCGTCTAGTACCCATAACACAAGCCTTACTGAGCTTACTATGGGACTAGGTCGATTTGTGTAAGATTGTGCCCTAATATTTATTTATTATTTATTTATTATTATCCAGATATTTCTAAACACAATGTTTGTTTGATCCATTCATCCATTTGTGGAAACATGATATGAAATAAATTTTGACCCGCTGACTACTTATTACATTACCAACAAATAAAACTCAAGTACTATAAAAAAGAAAATACAACCGAATTCGGAACCTCCTCCTTTTTTTACAGCAAATTTGGTTATTTCAGATACGTATATCGACATCTAAAAACGCTGTTTGACTAATACTGTTAAAAAAAACCATCGTGATAATAAAACAGGCCTATTCAAACACTGCAAGGTCATTACGTTTTCAATAGATTTTGTTTGTCCTTACTAACTGAGGAATGTGCAATTACCCTCATTAGAAAAAAAAACACGCGCTAATAAGTTACACGTTAGATTACTTGCCACCATACCTGTTGTCACGCAACAATAACACAAAAATTCTTCCTTCAGACAAACTGTATAAAACAGTTTTGCTGGGCTTTTGTTTTAAATGTAACTTTGTAGTTAGCTTAATAAATAAATAATAATAATAATAATAACACTTCTGGTAACAGAACTATTAACTTCTTACTTCCATCTATCTTAAACAATCTGCCCAAGAACTTATTACAGGACCTTACTGATACCATTATTAGTCATAACAAATGTAAGAAGCTACTTAAAAGTTACTACCTAAGTTGAGATGAATACGAGTAAGCGTAGGTATGGAATAAAATTGTAGTCGACATAGCAATTTGTTACAAGTATTATATTACTAGCTTCTGCCCGCGATTCCGTCCGCGTGGAACTCGTTTATATTGAGTAAATTGTAACTAACACCTCTTATATGGGTCGGTGAAGACCTGAAATAAAATATTTCATTCATTCATTCATATCGCAGCTCCATACAAACTTTTACCCCCTTATTTCACCCCCTTAGGGGATGATTACGGTATATAAAATAGGATGATGATATAAAAACTATCTTATGTTACTCTCCATCCCTTCAACTATCTGCACTTAAAAAATCACGTCAATTCGTCGCTACAATTTGCCGTGAAAGACGGACAAACAAACAAACAAACACACACATACACTTTCGCATTTATAATATTAGTATGGAAGCAAAGTTGTCGGTTCTACGGCAAACGTGACCGCACACATCGCGTGGTCTCAGATGAAAATTTTATGAATTGGTTTTTGCCGGATAAGACTGGGTGGAATGTGAAGCCTAGGGCGGAGGTCAACCGTGGTGAATCCGCTAGATATACACCGTAACCGCGCGTAATCAGGCGCCAGTATATCATGCCCGATAATTAATACAACTTAATTTGTCTTATGAGTTATTCCAGTCATCAGCGCCAACGACGAAAATTGGCTAATCAGAAAGATACGGAGAGTTTATCTCGCGTGCGGTCTTGTGCTAGCCGTGGTGCATTAACCGAGCGAATATTTTGGTGACGATTACTGTGTCCATAACAACACATTTATAAATTTCGTTAACAAACCAACTGCTTCATTTTTTTTGAAGTGAAAACTTCTTTAGCGGCGCTGTGCACTTTTTGTGATGGGGAAAAATTGTTAAACTCGCCACAGGTTGTGACCGTAAGATGTCACGTGACCGTAAGATTCGAGAGATACTCGCAACGGTGACATCTTACGGTCACGTGACCTGATCGAAAAACTGTTACAATGACATTGAGTTTTCACTTCTGCGGGCACTCCCGGAGTGCAATCCGGTCGTTTTTTTTTTCTTACAAAATATTTGAGCACGCAATGTATTCACTACACGTCATGTCATTTGTTTACGACACCGTGGCGACATCCATAAATGTCAAAACGTTTGGTGAGTCAAATCAGTTTGGATGTAATACATTGTTGCTCGGCCGCACTTCACAAAAATTAGCTCTTCATTAATGAAGCTGTTTAACAAAATTCCTGTCTCGTATCATTAGATCGGTTGAAAACTGTGGCTAATATATCTACGCCCGTATGAAATTTCCAGGCTTTAGCTCAGCCTTGATCCAAACGTCAGGCTTTTTTCACGTCCAGACCTCGTATCATGGTCTGCCTTATCACGCGATAAGTGACAAGATAGGAGCGTCGTCTCGTTCTATCGAACGGTGTCAGCCAGTGACGGACGCTCTAATGTGTCACTTATCGAGTGATAAGGCCGACCATGATACGGGGTCAGGTTAATGTCTTTCTAGGCCCTAAGCTTTCCAGAACCTGTAAAAGCCCTCACTAATTAAGTGCTTATATCTTTTAAGGACCCTTTCTTAATATTTTAGATACTTTACCTTCAGTATAAGGACGACTCTGTTTAGCCGCTTCAGGATCTCCATAGTGTGCCCTTCATCCAGACCTTCAACGTCCAGCAGAGACCGTACAGAGTCCACTTCGAAGATTATCTGCTTGAACCAAAGCTCGTATGCTGCAACGAAGACAGGTTAATTAGGTTGGTTAAAAGGGTGCGACAGGTCATTCACACACTCTGACCCAAGGGCGTAGCAAGTTTTTTATATGGGAGGGGTTAGGGACGTTCAGTAGCGGTGTTACGGTAGGGCGCCGGACATGAAGGGGCTCCGGCGCCCCTTTATGTCCTCTCACTCATTGAGTTCGGGGGCACCCTAGAAATTTCGCCCAGGGCGCTGGTAGTGCTAAAACCGGCACTGGGGACGTTATTCGAGTCGAGCCAAGCATTCTAACCGAGTCATAGTATTGTCCATCCTACACGCCGCTTGCTCGTCAACTGTTTGCGCGTCATTTGGAGGGATGAGCATCACCAATGGAGGGGGTTAAATCGTTAACTTTTGGGTTAGCTCACAGATTAAAGAATACAAGTACAGATACCCAATCTCATAGAGCAAAAGCGTACCGTCCTAATGTAGGCAATTCTGTATACAATTTTAGTCTCCAATTTTATTGCATTTACTAAACTTATACAATTTACCTTTATTTTATGTACGGAAGGATGTTTGCGATATAATTAAGGTACGGTGAATTTATTAAGGTGTAAAAATCATTCTATCTTCACGATTACTGGTTCAAATGTTTCTCTCGGTACCTGTGTCGCCATCTATGAGTTTTTACCCGAAGGGTAAAAACGGGACCCTATTACTAAGACTTCGCTGTCCGTCCGTCTGTCTGTCACCAGGCTGTATCTCAAGAACCGCGATAGCTAGACAGTTGATATTTTCACAGATTATGTATTTCTGTTGCCGCTATAATATAACAACACATACTAAAAACAAAATAAAATAAATATTTGAGGGGGGCTTCCCATACAACAAACTTTTTTTTTTACTGTTTTTATAGATAATGGTAGTAGGGTTTTTATAGCTTCGTGCGCGAGTCCGACTCGCACTTGGCCGGTTTTTATAATGACATACTTGTAGAAGATGATTGATTGATGGCGTGCCGCATGACAGGATATTGACAAGTGCAGTGGGTAATAACACCACTAGGTACTTGCTTTGTGGGTAATTGTAGTCGTGTTCCTGTCGGCGAGTACCTATAGGGTTTTTGCTGTTTTGGCCTTCTGGCCAAATCACGCTCTGTCCGCGCTGAGCAAAAGGGTCCTGTGTGGCTCCGGCTTAGCGTATGTCAACTCAAAAAAAAGGTGAGTTAGGTTGCGAGAGCTCCCGAGGATGGGCTGTGTGTGTGGGACCATTTGTATCTAGCTGTCAACACAACGAATGTTCAATTCAATGAAGGGTTGGTAGCGCGTTTGTGATTTTTCTGGTGACGCTAGCGTCCATACGCCTACCGTCGTACTACCGTCGTATCTGCTTAACATTAATTAGGCAGGACGTATGCTTATCTGTCAAAAATCTAATTTTTGAAACAAGCTTTTATTGCCGACTGTACTTTTCTGTACCGTCATCAACTACTCATTGAGACGATTCTAACGAGCCCAAACTCAACGGGGTTACGTCGGTTAAGTACTTAATTCTCATGGCCTCCTGTCTCCATCATCAGATCAGACCCCGTATCAAGGTCGGCCTTATCACGCGATAAGTGACAAGATAGAGCGTCCGTCTCGTTCTATTGAACGGTGTCAGCTAGTGACGGACGCTCTATCTTGTCACTTATCGTTTGATAAGGCCGTCCATGCTACGGGGTCAGGTCGATGGTACAGTAATATTGAATTGTCATCCACACTATACCTTTACCCAAAATTTCAGATCAATCGGTTGAATATCTGCTTCAAAATTCAGTTGCAAGATTTCACCCGGACACACATACATTGCAAGTTAATTAAAAGCTTGTAAAAAAATGGTTCAATGCAGAACTTCATTTATTTACCTTGATGGGTAACTATGAATAAGTGCTCGTCGTGGACAGTCCTCGAGCCCTCTGCGCTGAGCATCCTCTGGGACTTGAGCAGTTTGTCCAGCATGAGATATTCGCCGTACAACATGCCGGCTTCGTTGCCGAGGCACGGGCCATCTTGCCCCGCTGACTCGTCCATCACTGATCTGTAAATTAGACCATCCAGCACGGTTAACACAAGATGGCGCACTATCCGTCTCTTTCTAAGTTTTCTAATAAAAGAGAGACGAATAGTGCGAGGGCTTGCGTGCTTTCTTGTGCTAACCATGCAGAGAATGTGTTCATATAATATACAGTCGACTCGAAGTTATGTATACCTATACCCTATACCAGACCCCCTAGCACACTAAGTTTTATGTCGGACATAAAGCATTCGTCCCTCTCGCACTCGCATATTTGCCAGAAAGGGACGAATGCTTTATGTCCGACATAAAACATAGTGTGCTAGGGGGTCTGAATGCTTACAAGTACAGTCGAACAAGGTGCAAAAGTGGAGGAGCTTCCAACAAGTCCCTACACGACGACCTAAACGAGGAAAAAAATACGTGTATGGTAAGCACCTTATAATTACTTTTTATTTTTATTTACTTTGAGCATGCTTCATTGCAGCGTTCTAATAAGCAGTAAAGTAAGGATTACTGACGGACGGATAGACGAACATGGCGAAACTATGAATTATTAAAACTAATTTTAGTCGTTACAATACAAACAATTAAAAGTTATGATAATTTGACATTTAAACAAATTTTAGATGCTAGACTAGACATAGTATAATTTTAGTGTTAATTCGATTTTAATTTACATATGGTCAGTTCGGTATGTGCGCCAGGGGGGGTAAAGTGCGCCTCATTCATCATTCAGTCATTTAAATCAATATAAATTCGCTGAAATCCATGCAATAAACTTGTTTTAGTTTGTTGTATGAATGTAAGATGTCGTTATTTGTGAAATATCTGTAGATCTCGTTATCTTTGATGAAAGGCGCACTAGCCCCTGTGGCGCACTTAACCGAACTCACCATAATTTTTGCTACAGGATTACAGGGTACCTAAAATAGCATGGACACCCAAAAGTTCGGATGTTTACATGTTTGTAACTCAATCGCGCTTAAACGGCTAAGCCTATTTAGATGAAATTTTGCATGAAGATAGTTTATAGGCTATAAACCAGGATTAATAATATATAAGATAGTCTTTATCCCGGGTTCACGCAGACGAAGTTGCGGGCGGAAGTTACTTTTATATAATAACGAAACAAATAAATGTACCTAATCTAATTTAATCTATTCTTTTTGTTGCTATTTCATTATTCTGTACTAGCTTCTGCCCGCGACTCCGTCCGCGTGGAACTCGTTTATATCGCAGCTCCATACAAACTTTTACCCCCCCATTTCACCCCCTTAAGGGATGATTACGGGGATAAAAACTATCCTATGTTACTCTCCATCCCTTCAACTATCTCCACTTAAAAAATCACGTCAATTCGTCGCTCCGTTTTGCCGTGAAAGACGGACAAACAAACAAACAAACACACACATACATACACTTTCGCATTTATAATATTAGTATATGGATTATGGTGTATTGACCTAAAAGGGTCGATTGTCGACAGCCGAAGCCGCGAATCAATTGCCACAGTGACTGATAATTAATAGGAAGCCACCTAAGAAACATCGGTCCACTTATAACGGTTCAGCAAATTAACAAGTTCAAGAACGGCGGAACGTAACCGGTCAGTCAGCAAAAAATGCGCGTCCATTTTGAAATGCGTCTCGATATTTCATCATGCTAGCGAACATGTTTTGTGCGATTTATTAGCATACCTAATTCGGATATGTTATGGGGAATATAACCTTACCTGTTTATTTATAATACTGTGCGGTACTGTGCCGAATAAAATTGAAATAAGTTTATGCTAATTATTTTTGGTAGAATCTTTTGCTGCCGACCGTACTTTTTTTTTGCACTCTTCGTGGAGAGTGTTCAAAGGAATCTTGCGTTTTTTGGCGTGGTTATGGTCACCTTCTGTCTCCAACTGCATCATCCATCACACCCTTGAAGACATAATATTATATTGTAATTTGACATCAATAAGTGTACAACATTTCAACGCGATTCGTCTTCGGGAAGTTGACGTTAACAAACTCATACCTACTTACACACAGTGCAAGATAACAAAAGATTGCAAAAAGGAATGTCTTATAATTATTATGAAGATCATTGCAGAAAGGAAAAATATTTTTAAGTTAAGTTTCCGTTTCAGCTTCGGCAAAAAATGTTTCGTATGTCCGGCTCGCGAGCTCTGCGTCTCTAAGCATTTCCCCTATGCGAATCCAGCGTATGAAAATCATGTAGGTACAGGATCGCGATACTAATATGAATAGGTGCAAAATCCCGTCATTGAATCCATTTTTGTAACTTTCTCATCACTAGTTTGCTTCAGAATTTTAAAATTCGAACGCTCTCAGATCTGCTTGTGTAACAATCGTCGATTGAGCCAAAGACTATTTTAGTTTGCTTTTAAAACATAGCTGACACTAATTAGAGTAGGTAATTAGATCGTCGTGGGTGGGAATGGGACTATTGAAAGAGTTTGTGAGCAGGTTTGATAATGAAAGCTTTGCGAAATATGCTATTTTTAGGGTTCCGTAGTCAACAAGGAACCCTTATAGTTTCGCCATGTCCGTCCGTCAGTCTGTCTGTCCGTCTTCGGCTTAGCTCAGTAACCATTAATACTAGAAAACTGTAATTCGGCATGGGTATATAAATCAATCACGCCGACAGAACAGTACAATAAAATCTTGAAAAAAATTTTTTTCAGGGTACCTACACTTTAAGCGGGGATGCAATTTTTTTTCTCGTTAAACCCATAGTGTGGGGTATCGTTGGATAGCTCGTTAAAAACTATTATGAGTTTCCTAAATTCATTTTTCAAATCAGTGCAATAGCAAAAGAGTTATTTTGTGACCAGCGTGGTTGACTGAATTTGAAAACAATAACCCCAACTGCCTGTCAAGCTATACTTTATTCCGCGAATACCCTCGCGTTATTCACAACATGCGGGCGAAGCGAAGCCGCGTGAGCCAGTGTCAAAATAAAGCAGCTTAGAACTATGCCACAACAAACAAAAGTTACATCAATTTACATCATATCACGTCACGTCGTTCATGTTTTAGATGGATGATGCGACTGAAAACTTTAATTTGTAACTTTTAGAAATGCGGTAAGGTAATATAACGTACCTAATATCCATTTTCACTATTATTTACTTGAAATGGTTTGGGCTTTATTAACTTATCTAAACTTATTTAACCCTTTCAGACCGGAAAAACAAGGCCCTGCGGCGCTACCACGAACTTCGAAAGTCGAAGTTCGTAATACATGCATCCCTGTCACTCGAGTAAGGGAGTGCGATAGAGATGGAAATACCCGAACTTCGACTTTCGAAGTTCGTGGTAGCGCCGCTGCTAATGTAAAATGATGTACCTACATGTTTTTATTTGAAAATTAAATGTTATCGACCCGCACAATTGTATTGGCCGGGTCCGAGGGGTTAAAATAAAAAAAATACTTTGTGACCTCAAGACCCATCCATTTTAGTAGGTGTTAACATTACAAAGAAAAACATTTACTTAGTTACTAAATTGAAATAGGTACCTACTTATAGTATATAGACTTTAGACGTTATTCATTACGAGAGGCTGCTATGCATCATTATTTATTTATATGAAGGGCCTTAAGTTAGTTAAGGCCTTAGTTGCGAAGGGAGTAGTTAAGAAAACAAAATCTTCTTATTTAATTTCATGCCTATTATATTTTTCTCCAATTCTACCTACCTTCTACGGTAAAAAATAAAATAAAAGATCATACCACCTAGTCAAGTCATTAACTTGCAACGCGTGTTCCGTATAACCGTAGTAAATTACCCGATTATATTATAATAGTCGCATATTTCAATTAAACGCCCATGGCATTATGGCGTACCTACCCATTTATTTTCCCGCTCTATTTGGTCCTTACGTTTCAAATAAACTATACACAATACACATCATTTTATTTAAAAAACGACGCATGCATTAATACGAATACCTAAATTGTAAGAACTGTAACTAAACACATTTTTATCAAACGCTATGATAAAATTAACACAAAACAATAAATTACAACTATATTTACCTCATAGGGCACGCCATTTTTAAAAAACCAAATCACAAACAATATTTATTTTATTAATGTTTTTTTTTACGAAGCCGGGTGCGTACTTTCCCGCTGCGCGATCACTCAATACTGAATGGTTTGGTTAGGGTTAGGTTAGGACGCAGCAAGGTAGTATCAGTTTCGGAGTTCCAGTGTAATTTAAAACCTAGGCTATTGATTAGCGTAAACAATGTTGCTTTCTATGGAAGGAAAAGGCTAAGACTGTGGACGTGGTATTGGTACCTACCTTAGTAAAACTTCTTTAATAAAAAAATAAACTTCTGTAAATTTAACACCAGATACCCTGATCGACTGGTATATTCCGCATAAAAGAACGAAATTGAATGGCAATAATGCATATTGTATGTCAATTAGTACCTATATATAATAGATTGCATGATAACATTCAAGAATTACCACTTACTTATTTATTTAAATGTAGACTAAAAAAATGGCTGATACAAGAATGTTTTTACAGCGTCAGTGATTAAGTATTTTGAATATTATAAATCTTGACATGTTAATTTAATGTTATATATACTTAGGTTAAGCAGGGACATTTTATCTTAATTATTAATATACCTATTGACATTATTATTATTCTGAATTGTACATAATTATTGTGAATTTGTGATTAATACTCTTATTGTTGAATTGTTTTCGTTTTGCATGCCAGCTACTGGTGAAATGTGTGTTTCATTTGCTGGTATACTGACCATATTTATGTAGGTAAGTACATGTTTTATGCAAAATAAATGAATTATGAATTACCTACATTTTTTATGGAAGTCATGTCGATCTATTTACAGTTATCCACCGGAGTAAACTAAACAGGGAAAGTTAAATAAAATCTTTGATAAGCGGGATATTTTTTGCATGTTCTTGAACGTCTGCCTATTTCACTTCCCCTTAACTTGGCAAAATTTTTAAAAATCGTGCGTTCAAGCCTCAGTTGTGCTGTATAGAGCGCGAAAAATCGTCCCAAAAAAATGCAAAAATGTGACTAAAAAATGTGTGCATTTAAAGATACTGTCAAGTTAGGTTAACGAAACAATAGTATTTTATGCAATCGTTATATAATGTATGCTTTTTCAGTCGAGTACCACGTTTAGGCCACGAAGCTTGCTGAGTGGCGTAATTAAGGTACGAGACTTAAAAAGCTAATTACATAACTATTGTATACAATACTTTTTCTACGAGTCAACTGAACCTTTATTAGGATTTCGTTTTTTAGTAGGATTAGGTTAATTGTACCTACACTGAAAGAGCAAAATGAAATGACTAACTCTGTGTTTCTCACTTTTTCATGGTGAAAGCAGTTGTGATATTATTCGGAATGTAGAAAGTTAAGGGGCTACCCGAGGTTTTCATCGATTTTGACTGAATCGTTATCTCCTACTTTTGCACTACAGATAGAATTATAAGTCAAACGGCTATCAGTTCTTCAATCTTTTGTCTACCGGATTTTAAAAGAAATGAATACTTAATTTTGTACGATCTTTTTAAACATTGTCTAAAAAAAACACTTATTTCGTATCTCTATTGACGAGAATGATCTAACATATATACGAAATCTACATATTTGGGTCCGTCTTTGACGTCTCTAAAAACGTGTTTAGGGTTTTCATTTTAAACTAATTAGCACAATTATGGCCAGAAAACCAGTTTTTTGGCCTAAAATTGTTCAACTTTGGTGCCAAATATCTCGAAACCAATGAACTTTGAAGTAAATATGGGATAGGTACTATATTGCTTAAAACCGTTGTTGTTAATAAGCTACAAAAAACATTAGAAAACTAAGGGATTCAGATCGAAGGTCATTGGGGCATGGGATCCCCTTAAGCCGTAGCTGATGGTATGATGACGTAGGTAGCAAGATACGCTGACGTCACGAGCTGTCTCGAGAATGACTGCGTGAAATCTGATGTCACATGTCGTCCACTACCCGTAATACTGCTTGATTGCGGTGTGTTGTTTCTATTAACTCGACCTTGACGTTATATTCCAATCAAGTAACGTTTGCATATACTTTATCAATCAAACAGTGGCGTGTTTATGTAAAAACATGTTATGGTTGAAATCATAAGCAATAAATGGAAACGTTGCAATATTGCCATTCAAAATTGAAACTTCTTGCGTAAGTTTTAGCAGCGATACTTGAACGGACTATTTAGGCCGCTGAAACATTATCATATTAACTAGGTACATACCTAAGGTAAACGTCCGAGTGCTCGACGCTAGTATATGGCATGGGCACTCTATGTCAGAGCAATATGGGTTAAATTCACCACCTGTTTAATATACGAATATGTTTAGTAGCATCAACAACACCTTAGATACTATGTTAAGTAATTAAATAAAACCCAGAACATACCTTAAAACTATGTACATATTGTTATTTGGCTTTCCCTATAGCGACCTCCATACAATACTTAGCGAGCGGACAGTCCAATCGCTCTGCCAACTCCTTCAGGAGGCTGTTGCTGCTACTTTGCACTCCTTGTCAATGACGCTGCTGTTCTTTTACGCCTTATGGCCGCTCTACACAACGGGCCTGACCCATCAAAGCCATCATACAGCCTCCGCGAACACACCCGACGCGCTCCAATACCTCGGTAGCCTCAGCAGCGTTCTAATAGTGTTGTTGTACCTACTGGGCTGTACATAAGACGGACCCAATATAGCGGTCGAATTGCGTGGTTGGAGGGTAGCCTGGGGAAAATCCAGGGGAAGCCTCCGGTACGACCACACGGGGAAGTTTATACACTGGAATACTCTACGAGTTTGCGCTCCAGTGAGATTGGTTGAACGGTAACAACCAAATCTGGGGTTTGAGTGGTGTCGAACTACTGGGAGTTTTATTGCTGGTTCGCTAAAACCTAGCCTAGCTGAGAAGAGTCCAGCAAGTGATGTTGGTGAACTTGTTACCGTACAAGCACGCCTTTCTTATGGGGTGTACCTATACATGTCATGATTTGTCAGCCCCAATTTATCAGAAACTGACTAATTGCTATCGTCTGGAGGCATGTTGCGCTGCTGATCCAACTGTCAAACGAGTTGTACTGACAAATTGTGCAAATTGTATGCACATCGCAACCAACACAATTTGGACCATGGAAATATTTATGATCAGCCAAGTTTTCTGTCAGATAATTTTGGAGTAAAATATTTAAAATATTATATAATGGGTCGGACTGAGGTCACCCGTCAAGAAACTAGACCTCTACCTACCTACGCTTAGTTACTACGCATCGCGGTGTCAAGATATCGAGGGCTGAGTGGTCAAATCCGATAAGTGTTAAAACCTATGTTTTGAGAAAATTGGTGTTGAAAGTTTAGAGGTCCACAAATCCGCTAGCATAGATTATCGCAATGTATATGTTTATTACACGAAAACTATTGTTATCGAATAATGCATTTACGACTTATAAACATATTTAAATTCTTGTAGTCATGTTATATTACAGTTTTATTGATTTACGGAAGAGACTTATGGGGTTTTTGTTTGAAATAATTGTAAACATTACGGAGTTACTTGGTTTTATTAGTAAACAAATCAACATTTTTTACTGAAACATGATCTAAAAGTAATCTGAATCACAACTGTCGCAATAAGTGGGTTCAATGTCGTTAACAGAATCCAGACCACGAATCCAGGGATGAAATTCTTCTGGTATAATGCCTTTTTCTCGTGGACTCTAACCCAGCGTGATAGAGAGAGACTGAACGCATTTGAAATGTGGGCATGGAGGTATGTTAGGTATTAGTTAACACAGAAAGAAGAACAAACGAAGAGGTTCTAAATTCGATAGGAGAAAGAAGATGTCTACTAAAAACGATTGAAAACAGAAGGGGAAATATGTTGGGGCACCTGATACGGCATGACAATTACATAAAAACTATAATTGAAGGAAATATTGATGGAAGGAGAGGCAGGGGAAGACCAAGACGTGCGTTTATGGACCAAGCTAAAGAGAAAGTTAATGTAATCTCGTATCAAGAGCTCAAAACAGTGGCAGAGAGAAGAACAGAGTGGCGATTACTCCACCGACAAGAGCCCGGCTCTTAAGTTTATGATGAATACCTTTTTCGCACATTTTTTCTAAATCTTTTTTCTTTACTATTATACTTATGGGCAAAGGGTTGTCGTACAACGATTCTATTTCTGATGGGTAATCAATTTGTGCAACGGATGGTGGATTAGATTGAGCACGTTTTCTCGTATTTCGAGTACTCGTTATCTGTAAGGGAGAGATCCATTTTCTATATAATCCGGGTCTAAATCAGAATAGTCACTCCCAAACAAGTGTTCGTCACTGTATAATTCTCTAAATGCGTCCATATCAAAAGATATTGCTTGATTTCTTGTCGAGGGATCTGCAATCAAATTTAATTATGAGCTGTATGATACTAGATCAGTTTATTTATAAGGTAGTAGCTACACAAGAGAAGGAAGAAAAGTAAGGCATCAGCAGCAGGTCATCTCGCGCAAAATCATTTGGAACAGCCCAACTGGAGAACTAGTTACGTCTACTTTACAGAAGACCGCAGGCATAATAACTCCACTACTTGCTATGTATGTATGCGGTATGCATGTATAGGTATGTGGTATGGTGTTCCAGGAGGTGAGTAGCCAACGCTCCCAAGGATTAAGTAATCAGTAATCAGTCATTTATTCGCTTAAACATGGTACAAATAGGTGGTTCAATAATAAATACAGAGCTACATGTCACATCAGGGTCATGTCATGCCAGGAACGTGGTTTTACAGCGGGGGGCGACCTGCATTTGCCTTAAACGCTATTACGAATTGGTGAAACAATATTTAGATCACATAATTCGTTTCGGAGCCTACGCCTAACATACAAACTCACAAACATTACCTCTTCAACATATTTTTCTTAGTTCTATATCTACCTATTAATATTAAATATTATGGCGACATATAAAAGTTAACGTAACAGGCATACACACCAAAAATGTGAGTGTAAAGGCCTCCACACATCGAACGCGGGTCGTGCGTGGCGAGGGGCGGGCGCGGCGCGGGTCGGGCGCGGTTGAAGCGGTATATTCACACCGCAGGCGGGCGGCGTCTCTATAATATCTCTATCACACAGTAGCGCGGGCCCACCGCGGAAGCAACGCGGGCCTGCGCAACTGTGTGATAGAGATTGTGATAGAGATATTAAATGCGTTGGTAGTGAGAGAGATAACAATCGCCCGACCCGCGCCGCGCCCGACCCGCATCGCGCCCGACCTGCGCCGAGCCCGACCCGCGCCGCGCCCAACCCGCGGCCGCGCTGCCCGAGTAGTTAGCGCCGCGGGCCCGCGGCGGGCCCGCGTTCCGACGGCGTTTGGTGTGTGTTTGAAGTGTAGTTTCAATGTTTTACAACTTGCGCGGGCCCGCGCCCGACCTGCAACCGCGAACAGTGTATGGAGGCCTTTAGTATATTCAGTTTTTTAGATGTTACCTACAACGATAATTATTCGTAGGTACATATTCAGTTCCGTTTGCTCTTATTATTTACCAAACTCGGGTTGCGTGCACACGACATTATCGACGGATGCAAACGCGTCTAGTGTAGCCTACCTACCGAATCTAAGTTTGAAACAAGTGATAACATAAAACTTACCCGATGAGAATATTTCACTCCTATTAACGTAATTTTCGATCTCGTTAATGATGTTCAGTTGAATGTCATTAAAATCGGATGAATTCTTGTCATTAAGACTACTTATCTGAGATGACTCTGAAAAAAATAAAAAACTACGTATTCAATAATTAAGGTAAATTCCAATAACTGCACATCTTGAGATAAATAGGAGATTTATAGGGTTCTACCAAAAATGTTTTTGAATCCTTTACAATTAAGTATAAGATTTTGTGTAACTACTGCTACCTACACTTACCAAGTTCCTCGAGTTCAAAGTTAGATGCCTTGTGGGCTTAAGAGTCATCCGCCGAATGATTCGTAATTGTGCCTGTAAATGTTAAGCGATATCTTGAAAACAAATAACAACAGTTATTGGGTTTTACTTCTAAACAGTACATCTTCGTTATTCGAAAGCGTGTTTTTCAAAACTGGCCAAATGAGAACATTTCATTTATAGAAGCACTTTAATTTAAAAAAACCTTCCAAGTCCGACATTGTATTTGTCTTTAGATTATTTAAGATTATAAAAACAAAGCGCAACTAACTTACCCAATTCCTTATGCCCATGGCGGGCTAAATTCACTAATCTCCTTGACGGGTTCATTTCGATGAAATTCAATGTCACTTTATCAACTCCTTATAAATAAATAAATCACTAAGCACCTTTAACTATTTTTTCGACTAATATTTCGACCGCGACGAAGTGCGGCGCACGAGTGTCAAACCGAACTGATGACGCAACGTGGTGTCGGATTTGTGATTGAGTACGATAATTGCACATATTTGGTTTTTCTTCCAAAGCTTTTAAGAGAGTATATTGTTTATCTTATGAAGTAAAAACGTATAAAACGTTTTGACTATGAAATGTTGTTTATATTTTTATGGTAAAATCGTACATTTATAGTTATATGTTTTTACTGTAAAAAAGTGTGCGAAATAATTAAACTTGCCTATGAAGTAAAACCTGGTAGGTAAACATAACGGTACTTACCAAATTGTAGAATAGTAAACGTGAACTTATAATTTGTGCGGTAAATACCTATATACAAACAGATATACAGTTTTTGCACGAGGATTTTATAAAAAAAATGCTTTTATTGCTACTTGTATGGTTGTTACAAAAAGACATACGTAGACATTAAGTAACTTATTGGGTTACCGCACATTAAAAAACGTAGATGCAGGTTTAAATCACGATATCTGTATTTACCACTAGAAAGAGCTTGTAAAGTAGGGTACGAAACATTAATAACTAGAAATATTAAAAAAAACTACTTATCGGGTTTGACCGCTCAGCCCTCGATATATTTGTGAGTCAGCGTTGAGGTGAGCTTAAGAGAAGTTACAGAATAGGGGGGGCTGGACGCGTATTGTGTTATAGGCCCTTTCTGTAAAACTTACCTACCGACTGCACGTGTAAAACGTGAGACAGTACGCTTTAAATAGTGTCATGGTGCGTTCACATGCACGGCGTGCAGCCTGGCAAGCTCCTTGGCATGCTGATCGGCAAGCAGCCCGTGCACTTCTGCGGGCCAAGCAAGCTGTTCACATGCTCGCGGGCAACCGGGCGTGCTTGTCAAGTGCTTGTCAGTGTCACTGTCAGTGCAACTGCAAAAATGGGAAATTTCGCAGATATAGATCTCGTGGGGGCTATATACTGCTTTGGGTTTGATCTATTTTCATTGGAAATGAAAACAAAATGATCGACGATGTTGTTAACAGTCTGATGTAGCTAACTGTCAATTTCGCACGCGAGCGTGTGAACAGCTACACAAGCACGAGCACATTCACCATTGATCTTTGTCCAAAAACCGACAGTCGTCCTGATCGGCGACATTCACGGGCGCGGGCACGGGCGCGTGCACATTCAGGCTGTTCACACGTCTAGCACACGACGGCCGCGACATACTCTCGATTTTTATCGCACTATACCTCTTGTTCTAAGTGTTCTAATAAGAGAGAGACGGATAGTGCGAGAAAAATCGAGAGAGCTCGCGCGCCGTCGCGTGCTAGCCGTGCAGCTTTACTTGCGTGTTATGCTGGGGCCGCACGTGGGCCGCACTAACGAGAAATGCCATTAATTATCGCGATAATCGTAGTGTAGCCGTACCTACCTGTAACGTCCACTATCGCGATAATTAATGGCATCTCTCGTTGGTGTGGCCAGCATTTCACCGTGCAAATCTGCGGGAAGCATTATGCCTCGTATTGCCATGGCCCTCCTTTCCGTTTCAATATCCAAATCGTCATTTGATTTATTATTAAATGAATGCCCCAGATATTTCAATTTATCTACCACATTTATATTTATTCAGGCTTCTAGTTTATTCCACAAAGTAGTTACAGGGCGAAAACGTCCCGAATGGCTTCGAGAAGAGGATGGTACGGCCGTTCCTTTTTAGGGTTCCGTAGTCAACAAGGAACTCTTAAAGTTTCGCGATGTATGTCTGTCCGTCTGTTCCTCTGTCCGTCCGTCCGTCTTCGGCTTAGGTCAGTAACCATTACTACTAGAAAACTGTGATTCGGCATGGGTAGGTATATAAATTAATCACGCCGACAAAACAGTACAATAAAATCTTGAAAAGGCATACTTAGTCAATTGATCAAGCCAATCAGATTTTGTAGACTCTTACTAACATATTACTACGAGAAGACTGAATTTCACGTAAAACGTGACGACAAAACCTATCGTGCTAGGGCATCAGCACAGGGGCAGCTCTCTCGCACTGTCCGTCTCTTTATAAGTTTTCTATAAGAAAAACGGATAGTGCGAGATTGCGCGCCGCCTTGTGCTTTGCTAACCACGTGCTAACCATGCAGATGTTTGTAAAAATGACTTGTTTAAATAAATACTTATACCTACCAAGTTTTATCATAACAATAAAAAAAAACTAGCTTAGTAACAAAAATCAAAAGAGACAGGTGCAAAGCAAACTCATTGCTTTGCGTTCTATTCTATGAAAAGGCATAAGTGGCATAACTGGCCAGAGTAAAAAAAAACGAGACTTCAAATACACGTCATCCAAAATTTTTGTGTAAGTTTTGTTGCTGTATAATATTTTTTTATGCTGTGTTGTTGTAGTATTTATTTATATTAATCCACGTTAAGTGATAAGCTGTATTACGCATTTTTAACGACGGTGTATAACTATTCTTGAAGTCATTGATGATATGGATTCTGCGTCTAGATTTCTCAGGTTAGTAATAGCTCAAAAATAACTTTCTATTAATTATATTCCGAAACGAAGCTCACCACTTTTAAAATTTGGCGGGGTCTCCTGGCGCTCCACTTGTCTATATCGTTAGCTTTTAGTGGCTGATAAAACTAAACTATCATTTTACGAATAAATAAATGTTACGATAAAACCAAGTGCAACCAAAATATGCGTTTGGTGTAAGTAAATTATAAGGGCTTAAAACTAAATTATACGAATCTACGAATCATGATAAATACTACTGCAAGGTGAAGGTGTCTATGGTCGCTGTCAACTTGACGTTTCATATATTTACGCATTTCGATCTCCTATGAACTACTCGTATAAATAAAGCATTTATTTTGTAACTAAACATTTAGATATTTTGCAGTTCGTCAGTTATTTTAGTGTTCTTGTAACTGTGAGTAAAATAATTCATATATCAGTCGTGTCGTAGTAGTTATAACTCATTAGATAAACACAGTAGTTGTTATCATGTTTTTGGTTTCAATTTCGATTATACGGCTAATCTCAGCCAAACAGCACTTGTAGTGGGCTAAACAAACAAGCTATCTTGCCATTGTTCGGGTAAGTATTCACATATGATACATATAAATGTGCGAATGACATCAGAACTTAGTCATAGTGTCAAGTACTAGAGTTTGGTTGGTATTAAATTTCACTGAAAGAAAGGACTAGTTGCCAGGCGAAACGCTTATTGAAAATGTTTTTGAACGTGTTTATTAACATTACGTAGAACAATTTTTGTATTCAAGTACAATTTAGCAGAAAATAACGTTATATTCATTTGCATTGTAATCTAAATATAATAAACAAAGTGAGGTTTTGCAATTGATAACCTCTTTGATATAATAGTTTTGTTTTTGTTGAGCTTGATAGTCTGAAATGCAAACTACTTTTGCGTAGTTGGTAAACCTGGTTACACAAAACGAATGGTTATTGGTTTGAGTCCTGAGAAGAGCAAATAAATAATAAATAAATATTTGGGGACAATCTTACACAACTCGACCTAGTCCCAAACTAAGCAAAGCTTGTACTATGGGTACTAGGCAACGATAAACATACTTATATAGATAAATAAATACTTAAAACACATCTATGACTCGGGAACAAATATTTGTGCTCATCACACAGATAAATGCCCTTACCGGGGGGACCTCCGGCTTCGTAGGCAGGGTCACTACCAACTAGGCTACGGGGGTCGTCAATTAAAATGAAGAACACAAGTAATTGTTACCAAGTCTTGGATATTTTCTATGTATGTATTTTTCAATAAAAATATGAACATTGTCACCTAGTATCCATAACACAGGCCTTATTTGCCAAAATGAATTTCAACCTTAACATATGTAAATATATAATTAACAATCAGTTGTTTTTATGTAGTAAGTATGTACATACTACACGGGGCCTCAGGAGGATAATATTCATTATATTTATTTGCACACCACAATCCAGTATTTACTGAAGTTTGAATTAGTGTCTGAATGTCTCATTATGTTACAAATGCAATTCACAGCAATCACAAGTCAACATCAACATCAACAATAATCAACAACATCGAAAATGCTAACTTACTTGAAATTAGAGATGCAACAGATGGTTAGTGGTTTGGCCGTATACCGGATACCGAATATGCAGTGCGATATCAGCGATATCCGCTATCCGGCCGCCAGATATTCGGCCGAAAATGACATGCCTAAAATGAAGCAAATTCGACCGCACACCCGTGGGCGGCGCTCAGTGTATGTTGTAACTTGTCACTCGCTATGGCAGGCTTTGATAGATTAGAAACATGCCCAAATTATTAAACTGACTTTGACAATTGATTACTTTGTTGTTCGTTATTTATTCAACTTTATTTTACCTACTGTAGTTCTCTTTATACCATTGTAATATTCTAGGCCTATACATTACATTTAATACCGAAAAAAAGTTATATTTTCGGTATAAAATACTATCCGGTATCCGGCCGGATACTATGCCACTATTCGGTATTCGACGGATACTAAAATTGAGGACGGATAGGATCTTTCTTTGTTTCTTTATATCTACTGTGAAAAAAAAATCTACAAAGAAAAATTGCGATTGGAAAACCGATCTAACAAATCACTAGTGGCTCTGTATAAGCTGTAGAATTAGCGTGTCTATCTTATTTTAATTTCGAAAAAGTGGATTGACAGGAAAGTTTTATATAACTAATGTAACTGCTCACAACATTTTACGAGGATCGGTTGAGAAATGCGACCGCTCGAGAACAGCTAACTTTATGGCGGTTAAGTAGGTATATCTACACTAATCTTATAATATTATCTACATCTACACTATAATCTACACTAATATTATAAAGAGGAAAGATTTGATTGTTTGTGTGTTTGTGTTGAATAGGCTCCGAAGCTACTGGACCGATTTGAAAAAATCTTTTACCATTAGAAGCCGACATTATCCCTGATGAACATAGGCACAGATTAAAGAATACAAGTACAGATACCCAATCTCATAGAGCAAAAGCGTACCGTCCTAATGTAGGCAATTCTGTATACAATTTTAGTCTCGTAGCTACACCAGTAGATGCAGTATCTGAGCTACCACGGCTATGACGCTGTCAGCCTACCTGATAGTTTTAGTAATACATTGAGATATCACCAGATGGCATTGACTTCCCGGGCAACAAATAGAGTATTTTTTATTTTTTTGATATAAAAGTAGTATTTTCGAGACAATATTACACATCACACAAACTTATACATAACCAAACGCTTGGAGCCTGTGGTTCCATAGAACTTTCGCGACCAGTGATGGCGCCATCTAGTGACAGTACCCAATAATATGTGTAGCAAACTTAGCAAACTTACTTAACTCACACGTATGTACGAGTTACATGGATTTAGTACCAATTTTATTGCATTTACTAAACTTATACAATTTACCTTTATTTTATGTACGGAAGGATGTTTGCGATATAATTAAGGTACGGTGAATTTATTAAGGTGTAAAAATCATTCTATCTTCACGATTACTGGTTCAAATGTTTCGCTCGGTACCTGTGTCGCCATCTATGAGTTCTTTTTTGTAATAATTATACGTTGTACGAGTTGGGAGGGCATGACATAGGCTACTTTTTACCGCGGGAAAATGCTTCATTCCTACGGGATAACGGGTACTCCGTGCGAAGTCGGGCCAGGTAGCTAGAAAGAGATAAAGACAGAAAGATATTAAATAGTATAGAACGATTAGTCACAATTACTTTCTAAATGATTATTGTATGAAGTGTGGCAACAACAATAATAATTATAAGAAATCATTTAATTTGTCTTTGATATTAAGAAACAAACATAGTTTAAATTAAAAGTTTCGTATTTCAAGTAAATACGTTTTGCAAATAGATACTTTAGCTTTCTTTTGTCTCCGAAAGCGATTCAATGTGCGTCATTCATACCTGCACCATTATCATCTAAGCCTCTCGCTTCATATTTATCCCCCTAGTGTGTGTGAGATGTGCTATGTAAAAAAATCTTGTCTTTAAGCTCTGATGGGTTAGCACAACTTCCTTCCAAGTCGCGTCTCGCATGATTGAGCAAGTCTTGTCTCACTCGCGCTGTACTAATTAGAAAGTGGAGGGTAGATTTTTTCTTCTCGCGTCGCGTCAGAGCCTCAGTTGTGTCTGTGCTAGCCCCATGGCAATGGCACAGGTAATATCTACATGTCTGCTATCACACTAGTAAATTATAAGACTGCCAATATCTATATAATGTCGAGTTCCTTTAAATAAATGAACCTTCTGTAGCTAGTTTCAATATAGAGAGGTCTCTGTAACAATCGTTCTGTAACAATCAAGACCTTCCTGTACTGTGTTCTGGCAAATAAATACTTTTGACTCCCACTAAACCAGAGCACGCACGGAGCGGCAGATTTTTTACACGCGCATTGCCGCGTCGGCAGTGTGTTGTACAGTCAGCATCAAAAGTAACTGCTCAAACGAAGACGTCAGAAGTCTTTATTAAAAGGGAATACGAGCTTTTGACGGCTTGGATTGCGCAGTTACTTTTGGTGCTGACTGTACTAGGCGTGTTTTCTATATAAATTGAGATTCTTGCATACAATAGTAAAATTTGTCGCTCCGCGCACCGCGGCGCGACGCGGTGCACTGGGAGAATCACCTTAGATCTCTGCTTATCACAATAGCGCCTCTCTCTATAAAATCAGTGTAAAAAGCTAATAGATGGCGCCAATTTCAGTACAGTCTGTATAATTTACTAGTCTGTGCTGCAATTAAAGTTTTTTTTAAATATTACCCATTTCAGAGCGATGGGTCAAACCCTCTCGGAGCCGGTGACAGAGAAGCAGTCCACAACATGCCAGGACTCGCGGTTCTTCATCGGCTCGTCGTGCATGCAGGGCTGGCGCGTGTCCATGGACGACTCGCACACGCACATACTCTCGCTGCCGGACGATCCGGGCACCGCCTTCTTCGCGGTCTACGACGGGCATGGCGGTTGGTACAGACACTTAGGGTATGCGCGCACGAGCAACTTTTGTCTCCGCGACTATTTTGTCTCTCACATCAAGTCTATGAGTTAGTATGAAAGTGCGCACACGGAGTCGCGTCGCTACGTGTGCGCACTTCCATACTAACCCATAGACTTGATGTGAGAGACAAAATAGTCGCGGAGACAAAAGTTGCTCGTGCGCGCATACCCTTAGAGTGACAGGTCTAGTCTCTCGGAGCCGGTGACAGGAGCAGTCCACAACATGCCAGGACTCGCGGTTCCTCATCGGCTCGTCGTGCATGCAGGGCTGGCGCGTGTCCATGGACGACTCGCACACGCACATACTCTCGCTGCCGGACGACCCGGGCACCGCCTTCTTCGCGGTCTACGACGGGCATGGCGGTTGGTACAGACACTTGGAGTGACAGGTCTAGTCTCTCGGGGCCGGTGACAGGAGCAGTCCACAACATGCCAGGACTCGCGGTTCCTCATCGGCTCGTCGTGCATGTAGGGCTTTCTCTTTCTTTCGCGGTCTACGACGGGCATGGCGGTTGGTGCAGATACTTAGAGTGACTGGTCAGGTCTCTCGGAGCTGGTGACAGGAGCAGTCCACAACATGCCAGCACCTGGATACGGCTTTCTTCGCGGTCTACGGCGAGCAGGGCGGTTTATGCAACTACTCTCTTGATCATGAAAGGTGAGCAACTAGGAAAGGAATTTGGCTCGACGCTGAAAAATCTCAGGCATAGGTGACTTCATCCTTACCTAGTTCCACAAAAACGAAACCCTGTATCCCGAAAGAGGTAAATAAATACCCGATTAAGTCCCGTTTAGTAAAAATAATCATCCGTCGTGTCAAACATACGAAAAACATCAGGAACTGGGGCAGGTTCTTTTTTATGTGAACAGCATTTCATTTTAACGGGCACCAGACGCTTGTGGGTGGGCACGGCCCCCCATCCCCTTATATACGCCAATGGTGGCCCAAACGCTCAAAGGATGTCTATCTTCCAGGAGCGAACATAGCGGAGTACGCGGGTAAACATCTACACAAGTTCGTCACAGCGCGACCGGAATACCACCTCGGGAACATTGAAGAGGCGATGAAACAGGTACTCATTGCTGACTTCGTTTTTGTAAATACAACATAACAACATTTTTCAGAATTACAATCTTGTGGTCACCTATTCAGGACGTCGCCAGGATTTTGTACAGTTGCATATTGTAGTCCGTAAGCCCACTCCCAATTCACCTACGTCTCACGACAACGCGATAAACTGCATGGCAGCAGGTCGAGAAAGTTGTGCTGAGCAAAAATCAGAAGATTATCGCACCTAAAATTTCCCGAAAGTTTGGAAATGAAAAAAAGTTGACCATCTTTGGCACCGTCTGCCAAGTACTTTCGGCCATTTCAGGACTGACAGGCTTAGGTTTACTCTCTCTATGATTAAAAGGCTAAATGATGCTACATGTCTCATACTGTAGTCACATACGTAATTACACCTACCCATACAACATTCCGGAAGTGAAGGGTTTTCAAACTTTCGGCAAATTTTAGGTGCGATAATCTTCTGATTCTTGCTCAGCACAACTTTCTCGACCTGCTGCCATGCATTTTATCGTGTTGTCATGAGACGTAGGTGTATTAGGAGTGCGCTTACGGACTATTAGGAACAAACTCTTCAGATGTAGGTACTCCGACCGAGCACTTTGTTCAGTGGGTGCACTTCAGCGACTGGTGTATATATGTGAGACATATGCCGGTGCCCATGGGCTAAAGTACAATACTTTAAAAAGTGAGTTACTTCAATTTAAAGCTGGTAAAAAATCATACAAAATGACAGCCGTCACGCTTTGTGGTACCGCCTTAAAAGTAGTACAGAAGTTTAAGTACCTAGGCCACTGGGTATCGGAAAGTATGTCAGATAACGATGACATAGAGAGGGAACGTAGGGCATTGTGTGTTCGTTGTAACATGCTGGCCCGCAGATTTGCACGATGTAGTAATGAAGTAAAGCTAACGCTTTTCAAAGCATTTTGTCAAACATTCTACACGTGTAGTCTGTGGTCCAGTTTTACGCAGCGCGCATACAATGCTCTGCGTGTGCAGTATAATAATGCGTTTAGAGTGCTGTTTGGCCTGCCGCGTTACTGCAGCGCATCGACAATGTTTGCCGAGGCGCGCACCGATAGCTTCCAAGCAATAATAAGAAAGCGGTGCGCGTCGCTGCAGAACCGTCTTCGCCACAGCTCAAACAGCATTCTGAACATGCTGGCGCAGCGCTGGGACTCGCCGCTGCTCGCGCGCTGGGTGCGGCTGCACGCGCCTGTAGTCGCCGCACCACTAGGGATTGCAAACCGGACTGATTTTGAATCCGGCCGGATCCGGCCGGATTTTGGCCATAATCCGGCGGATCCGGCCGGATCCGGCCGGATTACACTGGCTGGTTTTAAATAATTAAATGTCACGTGTTTTATTATTTTTTTATCATAATTTGAGAAACGACGGATATTTACCAACTTAACATAAAATTAACATTTTTAAGTAATCACATATCACAAATATCACAATCAAATAGTATTTCAAAACTTTCCAAACTATAAACTTTTCTTTAAACTGTAAACCATATAACCAGTCTTTTTTTAGTTATCTGTAGTAATATAATTTTAAATTATTTATTATAGTTGAGTCATAGAGTATAGTCAGTCTCACTCACAAACAAAAACATAATTCTAATAAATTATAATCCAATCAGCTTTGTTGTTTTTGTAAGAATGAACAAAATATTAATTGACTTCTATCGTAGCCTACTAAATGTAACATAATAATCACATATAACAATAATATTGCAATCAAATAACACGTATTTCAAAATTGACAAATGATAATAAACCTTTCTCAAACCACATAATCAGTCTCCTCATTAATCTACCTGTTAGCTTTGGTTTATCTAAGTACAGTAATATAATTTTCAATTATTTGTTACTGCTGAATCAACAATTATCAGCAAATCTCGCATCGCGCGCGTCAAGCCAAGCGACGTTTGAATATCGACGGAAACATTCAATCTTAGCAGTGCTTTACGCTAATATTTTGTGTTTTAGCTGGGTGATTGACTTTACCGGATCCGGTTCCGGATCCGGTGAATTTTACCGGATCCGGTAGCCACAAAAAAGCGCCGGATCCGGCCGGAATTCCGGTCCGGCCGGACCGGATTGCAATCCCTACGCACCACGCCGCTATTAACTTTATTTTTAGTAATTATTGATTGTCACTAACATAGCATATTAGTTTCATTGTTACTAACATTTTTTATGGATAACTATCCGAAATAAAAACTTTGAATTTGAATTTGAATTTGAACTTACGTGTTCAGCCGTTACTTGTTCTTGAGGCGCCATCCTTTCCGCTGTTTTTTAGCATTGTCGACTAACAGGCAACCGATTTAGATATTGATTGTACTAATATTAGTATTTACTGCTACGCTGTATTATAAATAATTCCGTCCTTGACTTTTGTACTTGTCTTGTGAAGCGAACAACCACTTCCTTGAAACACGAATGGGTCGAAGCATTTCAGATTTTGACGGGTGTTAATAGACTTTACGTTTAACTCATAAGACTCAAATTACATTGAATATTTAATGTAATACGTAAACTCCTTGTTATTTTTATTAATTATGTGAGTACAAGGTCAAGGTAACAAACTCGCGTGTGTACTCGGCCTCGGTCGTTGTTAGCGTTGTATGTGAGTAAAACAGGAACACGCTACACTGACCGCTGATAGACCTTGTGTCGTTGCCTTAAGGTTCACTATTAGTCAGTTAATAATCTTTGATGGTACATCCTTCCGAGAATGCGAGGGTGTTAGGGTGTTGGCATTAATTAGGTGCATTCTGAAGGGTTAAATTTATTCGTAGTCCGTCAGATCGCGTAAGTCTTTTCGTATTTTATACTGGTTAATCTACTTTGATACGATTCAAAATATGAATGAATTAAATTAACATGTATAACTACAACTTAGAAAAGTTAAAAAACCCCCGACATTTTCATTTCAAAGTCCAATATCTCATAAACGGCTGAACAGATTTTCATGAAACATGGCTAAGAACACTCGGGATAAAATAATCTATGATACAAAAAAACCGCATTCAAATCGGTCTATCCGTTTGGGAGCTACAATACCACAGACAGATACACAGATACACGGACGCACAGATACACAGACACGTTAAACTTATAACACCCCTCTCTTTGCGTCGGGGGTTAAAAACGAAAACCTTTGCTAATTTTCTTTTGTCTGATAAAGAACGCTGGCAAACCTACATAATACATGACTACAAAATACATATACCTTGCCAAAATAAATTTATCTTTTTTTGTCTTTTTGAAATCTAAACAAAGTTAATACACATTTCATCTTTCGAGGTATTTTAATTAGATTAAGATTCATATTAGCTCATTTGCGATCGCTTTCTCTCATGCGATACATAGCTGCAGCTACAGATGTTTCCGCTTCGTATAAATAATTTCTATTCCATAGACAGCATCTCCATCTCTGATGTATAATGTTGTTGTTAACCTTGAACGTTCCCACGGGCATTACTACTCTTTGTTACGTCACAGGGCTTCCTCGACATGGACCAAGCGATGCTGGAAGAAGACATGCTGCAGGAGAAAGTAGCCGGCAGCACAGCCGTGGTCGTGCTGGTCAAGGACAACACGCTATACTGCGCGAACGTGGGGGATTCGAGGGCCATAGCGAGCGTCGGCGGCACGGTGAGTGGCAATGTTGCGGAATGCCATTTCGCTAGGCCGAAACGCGCTGACACCGGTGGTTGAACGGCGCGGAGCTGGTACCGGTTGTAATGTTCGAACTAATATTTTTGCATGTTTACCGGCGGGCCATATGGGTGGCCGGCGGAACACGGGCAAACTTTACCAGCGGTCCAGGTGTAATTTTGTGTGGCTTTTGTAGCAGGCCACGTGGGCAGCCGGCGTGCCGCAAGTAGCTATCCATGTTCGTGATCAATTTTGCTGATCTTGATAAATCAATGTCTAGACCTGTAGGCAACCAAAATTAGTGATGTTTTTCGGGAATCTACTTTTCACGCGCAAACGCGTTAATCATTGCAATACACTGCTTATGTATGATACAAAAGGGTCCGCACAGAATACCGCGCCGCTCTGTGCGGATCCTTTCATATTAGCTCGAACATTACAACCGGTACCGCCTCCGCGCCGTTCCGCCACCGCTGTCAGTGCGTTCCGGCCTTGATATTTGGAGCAACCCAGATGGGGAAGGAGGAGATAAGATCAGCCGTAATAACAGCACTCTATATAAAACGTGTTTTTTTTACCGTCTTCGTGCTGAAGCCCACTTAAAATATCCAAAACGTACTAATTATTCGTGAAAAAAAAAATAGTTAAGCTTTTAGTACTAAAAGGTAAATTAAGTTTGAAAAATCCTGTATGGCGCGCGGTGCGAAGTTTATTCACCCGGTAAGAGTTCGTACCTATCTACAAAAGATGGCGACTAGCGGTCACTGCGGTCACTCGGCTGCATGATTAATAAAAAAAATAAACATTATTAATACGCTTAAAAAACACGTTGTATATGTGGTGTTGTGTTCCCGGTGGTGAGGACGCCTACTCGGATGCGCTGTGTTGAGAGTTAGGGGGTTATGCTTTTGTCTCTAGTTGGTCCATAAAGGTTCGGTCCAACGCGCTTATATGATTCTGACGACCGCTTAAGCCTAGTTGGTAGTGACCCCTCCTACGAAGCAAGAGGTCCTGCGGCGCTACCACGAACTTCGAAAGTAGTAGTTCGGAATACATGCATCCCTGTTACTCGAGTAAGGGAGTGCGATAGAAATGGAAATACCCGAAATTCGACTTTCGAAGTTCGTGGTAGCGCCGCTGGGTTCGAATCCCGGTAAGGGAATTTATTTGTGTGACGATCACGAATATTTGTTCCTGCGTCATGGATGTTTTCCATGTATTTAAGTATTATTTATCTATATAAGTATGTTTATCGTCATCTAGTACCTATAGTACAAGCTTTACTTAGTTTGGGACTAGGTCGATTTGTGTAAGATTGTCCCCTAAAATTTATATATTCTTCTGGAGTAGCATGCGTCCACAGGCTACGGTACCCTTACAGGCAGACCATATGCACGTTTGCCACCGTCGCACCATAAAAAACTCGTGATTCGTCAGGTGGAAATGCTCTCCTACGACCACAAACCGAATAACGAGGAGGAACTCCGGCGCATCACCGCCGGCGGTGGCTGGGTCCAGCTCAACCGTGTCAACGGCAACTTGGCGCTGTCGCGCGCACTTGGCGACTACGTGTTCAAAAGGAACTACCGGCTCTCGCCGCGGGACCAGATCGTCACTGGTGAGCGACTTGTGCCGTAGACAAATTCATTATATAGATCGACTAGCTTCTGCCAGCGACTCCGTCCGCGTGGAACTCGTTTTTGTCGTAGCTAAACTTTCACTCCCCATTTCACCCCCTTAGGGACTGATTTCCGGGATAAAAACTATTCTATGGCCTTCCTATCACTATCCCAAATTTCACCCGTACAGACTTTGCACCCCTATTTAACCCGCTTAGGGGTGGGTTTTTCCGAAACCCTAAAATTACTTTTCTTGTATTGTAATAATACACAAAGTTTCAAGTCTCGCACTTAAAATTTTACTGCATCCCTATACAAACTTTCAACTCCCTTTCACCCCCTTGAGGGTGGAATTTTCAAAAATCCTTTCTTAGTGGGTACTTACGTCATATAAACTACCTATTGTGAATAAAACAGCTTTCTAGGTTCAACGGTTTAGGCTGGGCGTTGATTATAAGTCAGTCAGTCAGTCAGGACTTTTACGTTTATATATGTATATATAGATTTTTACAGGTGAACAAGATGGCGCTGACGCTGAATGTTCGGTACCTAACTAGATTATGATTATCAATCGACACGATAGTTGGCTGAGCCGACTGCCGACTTTCATTACCCATTAGTTAGCAATAAAAGAAGAATAGCCTTTATCTTTGCTGCCACACTTGCTTAACCAGGCTTTTCTAATAGTTAACACGTTCGCAACCAAGAATCCGCATAGCGGGCACTCGTAATGTTTGCTAAGATGCCGGCTGAGCCCGCTAGGCGGGCAGTAGTATGAACTTACACGCCTGGCGAATTCTGTCGGTCTCAGGTGAATTGTTCCATTTTCAGTCCGGTTGCGAAAGTGTTAAGTTGATGAACATTGAGGGGTTTCGTTCGGGTTCGACTTACACTTACATATCTTATTACAGCGTATCCGGATGTCCAAGTGAGGCAGCTAAATGACGACTGGGAGTTCATCGTGATAGCTTGCGACGGTATTTGGGAGGTGTTGTCCAATGAGGTAATGTCCGCACACTTTTCTGTAGTGTTCTACAGTTTTTTTTCCATTTGATTGACAAACTGTCTCAATTGCTAGCTAATGTTGCCTCGATATGTTGTGCTTTGTGCTCTTCGACCGCGCGTGGAAACTTTCGAAATTCTGTATAAAAATTGTATGTTACTCAAACCCTCCCTTAATGTTAAGATTAGACGCTTGAATACGCTACGCGCCATAGAAAAAACTAAATTTCTGCAGCAGCAGGCCACATGGGCCGCCGGCCGCCCACAAGAATTCCAGAGCATCAAGCCGCTGACGAATTTTTGCATGTTTACTGGCGATATGGGCGGCCGGCGGAACACGGGCAAACTTTACCAGCGGTGTCATTTTGAGTGGCTTTTGTAGCAGGCCACGTGGGCAGTGCATCCATGTTCGTGATCAATTTTGGTAAATCAATGTCTAAACCTGTTGTAGGCCACCAAATTTAGTGTTTTTTTCGGGAATTAGGACTTTTCACGTGCATACGCGTTGATCATTGCAATGTTACGTATTTCATTATTTTGGTTGCTTAATGCAGAAAGATAAATTACCTCTTTTTCTATGGAAGTAAAAATATGATAGATCGGTCTCCCTTCGGCCGCGGAGACCATACATTAATAGGAGGTTGATATTTCAACCCGCCTAGTTTCGTACAAGAACAAAAAGTGTTCGTTTATAACTGGTTTCGTATAAGAACAAAATAGTTTTCGTTCGCAACCGGTTTAGAACAAGTCCGAAAAAGGTTTATTTCGCATCTAGTTACGAAGCTCCGATTACGTACACAGCCGAGCCGAAAGGGTAACTGTTCTCATTATGAATTGTTAGGGGTGTAACGTGTAAATAAAATCACTGGAGAGTGGATGCCTCAAACACCCGTTTATTGCAGACAGTTTGCATAATGTTATAATGTTTTATTTATTCTACTTGATACGTAATGCCCTCTGGAGCACAGTTATATGGGATTGTAACTATTAGTCAGTGGGTATAACAATAAAAAAATAATTATATACCGAGTCTCAGCAGTTCGTCCGCCTGATTAGTCGCCAACAATACTTATACTGCTAAAATATCTTTGCCGCTTTTAATATTAAGGGGTTTACTACGAATTGTAATGGATCACAGTTTTTTGGGATCATTGCTAGTAATGTTAGCACGATATAACAGCACTTCCTATAACAATTACTCGGAATCAAGCGTGGCGCGCATTTAAAACTCTAGTGTCCCACCGGCGACCCACGCGGCCTGCTGGCAAAATCACTAAAATTATGCATGGCGTACTGCAAAAGAAATAATGCGGGCCTCCGGCCGCCAACTTGGCTTGCTGATAAAGACGAAATTTTCGTGGGCCGCCGACGGCCCACGTAGCGCTGAGTGTTAAAAAAATCTATCGTTCCAGGAAGTGATATCGTTCTGCCGCGTCCGCCTCCTAAGCGGTTGGGAGCCGGCGGCGGTGTGCGAGGCGCTCATGCAGCGCTGCCTGGCGCCCAACTGCGCCACCGGCGGCCTCGGCTGCGACAACATGACCGTGCTGCTTGTGTGCCTCAAGCCGTTCCCCAGCGTGCGCGAGATGTCGGTGAGTACTATACAGAACAAACCTCTTTTACTTCATTCGATCTGAGGCTATATTTAGTTGACCGTTAATTGGTACCTTTTCGCGCTCTAACCTTTGACACGTTTTTGTTACGGTTCAATAATATTGAACGATTTTATTATTATATCTTGAACGTCAATTTTGTCCGACTATTTTTGGGTGCTTTAATTTTCAGTGTATCCCTGTTCTGCATGTTGTCTGTGTGTTTGCCTGTTAATATCTATGTGCATGTTACTTCAACATTGTGGAGCGGTTACGCACGGCGAGTTTTTGCAGTGATATAAATTTCATGAACGCTCAACTGTGGATCCCGGTGATCATCATTCTCCTAGCGTTATTCCCGGGTTTGCCAGGAGCCCGGGGTCCGCTTTGACACCTAATCCCAAGAGTTGGTATAAGCACTAGTTTTACGAAAGCGACTGCCATCTAAGCTTCCTACCCAGAGGGAAAACTAGACCTTATTGAGATTCGACCGGTTTCCTCACGATGTTTTCCACGATAATGCGAATATCTGTTTGTCTTGAATATTTTCTATGTATTAAGGTATTTATATCTATATTATCTATTCTATTACATATATCGTCGTCTACCCATAACACAAGCCTTATTGAGCTTACTATGGGGCTTACTATATATATGGGGCTAGTTCGATTAACATGTAAAAATTCTCTTAATATACAGGGTGGATTTTATATGAGTATCCAAATTGAAGTATGTTATATATTACGTGTTCTTTCTTTTAGTATCCCTTGGTACTAAAATATTGAGTTAGGGCACCTCAAAGGGTGGTTGGTAGTCGACTAACGGCCATTCTTAATAATCAATCCATGGATAGTTTTCCTTACCAGCAGTTACATTTTGACAGATTACCCATAGAAAATGTGTCACAATGTAATTTGATCTGATTTGATTTGATTTGATTTGACTCGGTGACCACACTAGTTATTATTAAGAAAAAAAACTTTTTTGTTTTTTTCATAAATGAAATCTATAAAAATAAGGCCTAATGCCTGGAAAAAATTAGGATACTCAAAAAAGAACAACCTGTATTTTATATATATTTTATTCACCACGACGCTAACCGTAGATCACTTGAGTACGATACTGTACCGTGTTTGTATCGCTGCAAAAAGTCGTCTTGTATTACCGCTTAATATTAATATGAATGAACCTACCGAAACAAATTTTAAAAATTATGTTCTACTTGGGAAAAAAAAAAAAAATTAAGTTACCTAAGACTACAATGATAAAATTCGTGCTCTAATTTGCCCAAATTATGATGGGTTTTGGAACACTGGGAGATTTCACATATAACTTTGTCAAATCGTGACTGTTTGAGCCTAGTTTGGGACTCACTGGATAACGCTTTTCTGTTATGTAACAGTGTTGTTTGTATAACAAAGTTGTTCTTATTCTGTTAATCAATCAAGGGTCAATCAACTTTTCCTAGTTATTCTGCCCCCGTAAGCCAAGAAGTGACAGTGACAGAGTTTTGTAGAAACAATACTATAAATAGGCCTTCTATCATGCTAAGGGGGTGCCCCAACATGGAAGAGGTTCAGCAATATAACGAAAACACGTGTTTAGTTGATTTAAACCCCGTAAAATCATAGTGTTAAAGAGTGACCCAGGAGACGTAACCATGGCAACAGGCCACAAAATGTTGTTTATTGGTGCAATTAACAATATCACTGCCGCGTCAAGGCAGACTTATATCATCGTTAACTCGCTAAGTACCCCAGACTAAACTGTACAAGTTATAAATACACGTTCGTTCCCCGTCGCGAGACCTTTAAGGTCACAGCTCATTCGAGCCACCCGGCGCCCGACCCGCACCGCCTCGCCTCGGAACTGTAATAACTACGGAGTTGATGTAGCGAGCGCATGCCCGTACAAATCCATAAAAAGAATACTAACCGCTCGAGGCGAGGCGGTGCGGGTCGGGCGCCGGGTGGCTCTAATGAGCTGTGACCTTAATTCATATACAAATAGAGTTCATAGTAGCACTCACCACTAATGCATGTTTCAGTCGTTCAAGCGGCTGGACGCATCGCGCGCCAGCAAGCAATGGCTGATGCCGTCACGGCGTTTCTCTTAACTGCGTTTACAGAAATATTGGTCAAAGTTACACAAATTGCAATGGTATACACCGTCCATTATAACCACCTAAACATAAAGCTAAATTCCACGACCGAATCTCGTCCCAGAGATGCTAGAAGACGTGTTTTCGTGTCTTTGACACCTAACAAATATATAACACTGCTTCACTCATCTGTGGTGGATATTCACCCTGCTATAGTTCAGGGACACCTGTCTTTGGCAGTGATTCCATTAATTAAAAAATAAAGATAAATGACATTTTAGATTATACTGGAATAATCATTTCCGTACTAAACAAATTGCAAATGATTTTAATTTAGAATCTCAAGTATTAAATTATGAATTCAAACTTAAAACTTTGACTAAAAGTACTTTTTCTAAATATGGTTTGAAATTTTGCTATTTTTTCTATAGCCTGTGATGCAAGTTTGTGTTAGTTTGACCGGTCTGAAATTAGCGGTTGTGTAGCCGGGAAGTTTAACGTAGTTGCCAGGGCAAGAAAAACCGTAAAACAAAAAATATTCACAACTAAAACTTTGAGGTACAGCTGGCACAGCAATAATGTAATTAAAGTCTGTTGCCTTCTCGGCTTGACAACCTACTAAATCGTCCAGTGTGTTACAAACTGTGATTGAATAACTAAGTTATAATAACGGTATTCATTTATATTGTTAATCGTCCTGCTTTTGAAAAGAAGGCGTTCAATGGAAATTCTGTGATCATTTTGAAAGTTAAAGGAACTTAAAACGTAACTCGAAAAATCTTAATGCAAAGAGAGTTTTTTTAAGTATTATCAAGTATAGACTTTCATAATTTTCCATTGCCCGTCTCTATGTTTTTGGCTTTGTCTGTGTATCGCTACTGTCGGCCAAATATTTACTTACACAATTGTCGTTTTAACACATTATTTTTGTCATTTTAAACATAAACTTGACGCTGTTTAAGTCTCTTTTATATCAAGTTTTGTGGGTAAAGGTAGGTCATATGTTTAGATACTGAAACGCTTATCGCCAAAGTTAGTCGTAATTGCTCAATTATTTTTAACAAATTAATTGCAGCACCACCACCGTTATAATCTATTGTAGCGCGCGCTGTCTAAAGTGAACTAACTTCATTATTTCTCACTAGATAGCGCTGCCTCCAAATTGATTTAGGTATATTAAAAGTAAGACTGACGCGTGCCATGATTACAACAGTCCGTTTTCACAAAATAATTCTCTATTTTGTACATCAGATGACTGCTATGCTAAAAAACACACACAGGTTACTACACAAACAGGTTATTACACTTTTATTATGAAAAATCATGTGAAGAACATACATTAGTACTATTTACAATGAATGATACGTATCGCGGCAAATCTTGATCCCTATGACAGCTGTCAGCTTTAAGCAACGTAAAATTGTACTGAGATAACAGCTGTCATAAGGTTCAAGATTCGCAGCCATACGTATACAGGGTGTTAACGGGGTCATGATCCGGAATGACAAAAAGCGAATAAGATGATCATACTGAACAACCTTTCCCATGGGACCAACCACGAAATCGCAAAAAAAAACCAGGTATTCCATACATAACTCTCAATTAAATCGCAGTTAACTCACAGTTAACTCTTAATTGGCTCTTTTTTTTTTGCGATTTCGTGGTTGGTCCCATGGGAAAGGTTGTTCAGTATGATCATCTTATTCGCTTTTTGTCATTCCGGATCATGACCCCGTTAACACCCTGTAGATGTAAATGAATTTAAACCGTTTAAACAACTAGTTATGTTTTATATTTGAATGGAATCTACTACTGCAAGACGCGGCTGGATTCCATTCAAATATCAAATGTTCCTACTGTATAGCAGGTTGAAATTTGTTTAAATCAACTCTGTCCCGAGCGGTCGGTAGGAATCTTACTTTAATCAGTTTTAGATTTTTGCATAGTATTTGAAATACTTTTCACATTACAAATGTAATTTTATTTTATGAGACTGTTGGATATTAAGTTTCTTAAAGTGAAGTTATTTATATTATCAGTGATAGTCGAGTAATGTGCTATTCCAATGAAGGTACTGGTTACAATGCTATGTCAATATATATACTTGTTGAGTGTTTTGGGGCAGTAATTACATCGTCAAGTTCAATTAACGCTTTATTATTATGAAAAGAAAGACTACTTTTGATTGAACGTGTGGCAGAAAAAGGTTAATAGCTTTTTTTGTTTTTGTTTAAGCAGGATCGAATAAATAATGAAGTCTTTCTATCTTCATACCTATCTGCGTTCTTCTAACACATCTGTTTGACTAGATGGCGCATGAGAGAGGTATCTGTTACATATATATTTTCTATGGCCATCTCGTACAACATCGTCTTGAAGCCTTTCTTTCGTAAGAACGCAGTATAGTAGTTATTATTTTACTTGTCTGTGCTTAAGTAATTATAAAAAATATCTTTGGTAATTATGACGATTACGATTACTGTCACAAAGACAATTCTCTTTCGTGATACTTTTTGATAAATGCATGTGTTTTAAACTAATCGCGATTTGTTTTTGTACTAACGAATATTTTTAAAGTTATAGCGTAATTGATATATCGAAGCTGTCAGCGAAAAGTGGCTCTAATTTGCGTACACGGATGTCAAATCAAAAATTGACCTTGAGATTTAAAACTATAGGCTCAAATGGTAACCGCGGATCCTGGCCTACATATGGGTCTACATACAGTCCTCGGGTATTGTATGTATCATGCATGATACTCTTATATTGCTGTTGCTTTAGAAACTAAAATGCTCTAATAAAGAAGATGATTAGGCCACTTTATCACTGAGTGCATAATTTGTGAGGTTTCACTGTTAACATTCTGAAAATGTCTGTTTTATCAAAAATAGAGAGACTTAAGTGTCAAAGACAAAAAATATGGTCTACAGAATACCTAGCAGTTTAAATAGATGACGTTTGACATTTACAGCGCCAAAGTAAGTAGATGCAGTCATTAGCATAAGTAGCTACGCTACTGAAGAGCTCAAAATGATCTACACAAACTCTTATTTCCGTATAAAGACGTGCGTAAATCATTTTAATCTCTTGGAACGTGTAGTTACTTCTGGTGCTGACTATACCTTTATGATCAGAACTGGCACTGTTGCAATATCATCTAGTGAAACTGAATTGTATTTCAAGATTTTCAAGCCATATTTTTTTTATGATTGCTGTTATATCTCTGGTATTTTTGACTGTATTATGTGATGAATTATCTATGTTGCTTTGATATCTGCATGTGTCTTTAATATAAGGGGCATTTTACTAAAATTTCGCTAGACGTTATTCTCATTTTAATAATAACAACTAATTCAAATTTTGACAACGGTAGGAAGCTTTACTGAGACTTAGTCTGATAAGATTTAATTTGGCTTAAAAAGAAAAGTGATGTTCTCGAGCTTTTTTTTCACTTTGTTAAGGTTTAGTAACGTAAGCTAGATTCTAGTGGAGAGCACCTTAAATGGCATGAAACTGCATGAATTTGTCTATGTACGCTTTTTCAATCTGTGAATGAAATGTTTGCTTGACACTTTTTTAGTCTGACAACATTTACGATTTGTCTATGTTCGCACTAAATGACACAATATGCTTTGGTTTTGTATTCACATTGTGTTCTCAATAAAATAATAAAATTTTATTGTTATTTTTTATTTTATCCTGTTTGATGTTGTGATTTGGTTAATTACTCATAAACCGTAAACTGACCATATTCATAAACGTACAACAAACCTGTTTTAGCTAAAATGCCGTTAAAATTCGATTGTCTTCATCTGTCACATTGACATTTTTGTTCGTAAGAAGGGACAAAGCACATGTTATTTAGCAAAGGCATTTTAAGTTTTAAACTAAATAAGGGGGGCGGGGGGGCTAACCTACCAGGCTATCCCCCCTGGTAGGGATAGGTGGAAAACAAATCCATATATTTCTACTAAGACTGACTTATTTTCCATTATTCCCAACTAGTAGGGCTAAGTGGACTGCTTAATCTGTCTCTATTACCATTAGTATTTATATTACCACTTCTGTTGTAAAAGATAGGTTGGTTAGGTTCGTTGGGTATCTTCAGATGCCCGAAGCGCAAACAGACCAGAAATAGGAGCCCCGCGGAGCAAGAATGCTTATAAAATGTTATGTAAGAGACGCCGATTATCCGAAAATAGGGAAGATGCCATTGTTTTGTGCTAGCTACGGAAACGTTTTACTTTAGTTTATACTAATTACAAACAATAATTACGATTTGAAGTAATGTGAAACGGAACGTGTTTTAATCCAACAATCTGCGTCTGGTGACGTCAGTACTGTCAAAAGTCAAAACTTAGGCACCTCTGTGACATCTATAGATCAATAGTGGGACAAACAGATATGGCGAGTGACAAACATGAGTGACGTCACAGGAACTGTAGATCCGTTTAGGCGCGAAAGTTTAAATTGTTAGTTTATAACAGGAATTGTATATATATTTTTTTTAATATTTCAATGCTACATGCGATTCTTGCAAATGAAAGCAAAAATAAAAATATTGCATCTTCCCTATTTGATTTAATAATCCTTAATTTTGGCATTGGTCACAAAAAGACGCTAACTTTGATCTTTGTGTGACGCAATTATTATGTATTCGTCTCTGATTAGGGTATTTATATTTTATCAGCTTTTCTCAAACTGCATGCTTAAATGGTAAGTACGGAATGACCTACATTATAGTATCCAACTATAATATAAGCCTAATAACAAAAAACTTTCTTCCAGGAAACCTTACCAGCTCCAGAGCAGTTAAGTAGTAAGTTTATGACGAAAATGGAAGATCTCCTGTATGTAGAAGATGACGAAGAAGATTTGAAATGAAGAATCAGCTGTCTTCGTGTAAATGTGTACATAGATAGAGTATAGTTGCAGCTTTACATACGTTTCGTGCCGGACTCGTACCGGTATTCTTAAATAATAATAATAATTTATTGATAAAACATAATGTACACCAATAAAGGAAATATCTTCCTGAATTCGTCATATATTTTCGGTATCCAAAATTGTATTAAGGTAATGTTAGATGAGTCGGTTAGAATTTAGAATACAAAAATATGAAATAAGAAGAGACCTAAATTTAATACCGGTATTTTTGTATGACACATACCGGTATATGGTCCCTGGATTCATGTAGGTATTTAGGATTGATTACACAAAAATAAGGTATTTACTTAAGCCCTTGTTACGACTAGCTATAATATCCAAAGAAAATAATTTATTTTAAAATCAGTAAATAAAATTTGAAGAGTTGCCTCGTTTTCGACAGGATCCCATCAGATCTCTTTCACAAAAAAATAACCAAACCGGTCCAGGCGAAAATAAACCGACGAATTGGAAACCTGCTCCTATTTTGATTTGAAGTCTGTTAAAAATCAACGCATTCAGAGCTTTGGTACTTGGTAAAGGCCAGTCCGCGTTTAAGAAAAATCTGGCAATAGTGAATTTTGGATAGTGTAAATTTATATCCTGATCCTAATTTGGACAAAAGTTATGTAAAAAAATAGTTATAATTAATTTATACAAATACTAAATAAATAAATAAATCAGCCTATACGTCCCACTGCTGGGCACAGGCCTCCTCTCATAGATGAGAGGGGCCGGGCAGTAGTCCCCACGCTGGCCCAGTGCGCGTTGGGGACTTCACATACACCTTGTGAATTTCTTCGCAGATGTATGCAGGTTTCCTCACGATGTTTTTCCTTCACCGAAAAGCTAACGGTAAATATCATTCTAATTACCTTAAATTCTTGAATTGTAGTCACAATGTGTTCGATTGTACTAATATTAAGTAAAACGTGGAAGCTACTCTATGCATTTGTCTATGATTAAATTGGCCATATAATTACGCCGTCTGAAAGCGCTCAAGCTCGCCCATGTGCGAAAATATAAATGAAATGTATTTATAATCGTCGTACGGACTTTAATTAGGATTTTCTATTCGTAAAAATCCTACTTCCAGACTAGGCGAAGATGTGAAATTGTCAATCGACTCGACGGTGATAAAGAATGCCCCAGATCGCATGTTTATTGCCCTCGCCTTCTGCTCGTGCGGCAAATAACTGTGGTCTCGAAATATATGGTACCCTAAGTCTGTATTATATTCCTTGTTGTGTTTGGTAGCGAGTAGCTCTTGTTTTTAACCCCCGACGCAAAGAGAGGGGTGTTATAAGTTTAACGTGTCTCTGTATCTGTGTATCTGTGTGTCTGTCTATTTGTCTGTGGTATCGTAGCTCCCAAACGGATGGACCGATTTGAATGCGGTTTTTTTTTGTGTCATAGATAACTTTATCCCGAGTGTTCTTAGCCATGTTTCATGAAAATCATGAAAATCTGTTCAGCCGTTTTTGAGATATTGGACTTTGAAATGAAAATGTCGGGGATTTCAACTTTTCTTTCAATCGAATTAAATGAAACATGCAATATATTGCATATTTGTTTGAGTATAGATGTGTAGGTGATGTCAATTAATCTAATTAATCATTTATCATTCTTTGATACTTAATATCAACAATTTTTGCACGGGCTTGACTATGGCTTCCACTTGTATATAAAATGTCTGGGAATTATCGCATTATAGCACTCAAAATTTTCTAACCAGTTTGTAATTTAGTTAAGGGGATGCCTGGATTCGAGTCGACCACGCCCCCTTGATAGAGACACGCTTATGCCTTCCCCGCACGAGAAAAAGAGATGCCACACAAATTCGCAAATTTCAATAAATACCTAACTTAGTGAAGTTTTATTTATATTTAATTAAATGAGATTTTAGATGAGATAAAATACTATAGTATTAACTTCATTGTGCCGTAAAATAATGTACTGTTTGGTTAGGCTGAGTAAAAAAAGGAAAATAAAGACCCAACTTTGGTTTTTTTTTCTATCGATGAAGCTTTAGGCAATCATGTATCGATTAAATCAGATAAACAACCATATATAGTCAAGAATCATCTGAAAATCAGACCTTATTGTTTCTTAATCTAGTCAGAACAGCGTTTCAAAGCACGCGATAATTTTCAATGCACTCCCTTTAAATAACAAATATTGTCAGCTTTTTATAATTCGCATTGTAGATATATGTTATTTATACCAATCATTATTATATGTACTTACAGTATTTTCATCCCGCAAACGCGGGTGAGCCATGATTGTGTGTGTAGTACATACACATTGTCGCACAACGAGTCAGTTCAGAGGCTCTAGTATAAGTTTTACCGAAACAAAACGTTACGACCGCGTTTGCGTTTAGACGTCAAATCCCATACATATTGAGGGTAAAACGCAAACGCGATCGTAAAGTTTTATTTCGGTAAAACTTATACTAGAGTCTCAGCACTTGACTTTTCCAAACTCACACACACGAGAGACAATGTCTACGAGTATCCTATACCATAATAGGCGACCCGCGTTCGTGACTACTGTATTTGAAACGGACAAAACTGTATACTCTGTTGTTTTTATTTTCATGTTGCATAGTTTATTATATTTTTTCATTTGATTAGTTCGTAAATATTGCTTTTATTTTACTATAGATGAATTAGTGATTTAAATGTTTATTTTATTGGTAGGTAAATTATACAATAATGTTTATAATATTTACGTGGTTTGTTCCTTTTATAGTTTTCAATAATTAAAAAAAATACGAAAGTTGGTAGCCCACTCAACTTTTTTTTTGGGTCCAAAAATTGTACCAAGGTCCAAAATACTTGCCAAATTATAGGTACCAGTTTCATCAACGAATAAGGAATCGTTCTGACAAATAAAATGTGTAGCATTGATTTATAAAATTAAAATAAACCTTTACATACAACCTACAATTGCAACTGGAAACCAAAGCATTATATAATTAAGTTTTTTTTAAGAATCCCCTAGTTTTACAATAACCCGGGGCAAAAAGTTATTGATATTCCTCTGAAGATTCCAAAAGTCAAGCTTTTAAATATTTAGAAAATATAGTTGGTATAATCAATGTTTCATGTGAGTTATTTACGACTGAGGTGCGTGTTTTGACTAATTGTAAGAAATAACAAACACTGTGCACATGAAATTGACATCGATCAAGAGGAATTGATTCATATTTAGTAAAGCTTTTGAGTAGCATTTATCTTTACAATAAATAATTACACCGTTTGTATAATGTAAATAATGAGTGATGTGTAGTGGGTTTTCGAGTGCCCTGTTATTGCAACTGATTACGATTTGAACTCTTATCTAAGTGTATATATTGTTGCATAACCGATGTGAGACAGAATAAAGCTTTAAAGTAAAGGATGGAATAATATTCTTCGCCCCAATATAAGCCTTCAGTCGACATCAAAGATATGTATACACTTTTGGACCATGTTCCATTGTAAGGAGACGAAAAAATGTATAAGTCACCTTAATATTGTAAACCGCGCCAGTTTATAACCTAACGCGTTAGATTATAAACTTACCTAACTTACCCGTTCGTGTATAATCTCACTAGATAAGTACATTTTAAAGTAACGGTCCTTATCATTTTACGGTGACATATATATATCTTTGATGTTGACAGTACTTCGCGAGGACTGTTCGGTCAAACCCAATAAAACGCATAAAAGGTCCTTTCGAAAATAGAACCACGCGTAACATAACAGATATTGAGTTATTTCAAAGAGCAATCATCTCGATGGACCTAGTGAGTTTTGACACCAGACAACCCTCGCGTGCAATTATCGAAAACTTGAATCGCATTATGCAGAAAACAGTCACTTCGCAGTTTTGCTGATAGCTATGGGATTGTGACTGAAACCAGCGCAACTTAAAAAAAAAATTTGATATCTTACTAAATACATAAGGTCAGAGGGGGTAAGTGCAGCCCCGGGGTAAGTGCGCCTTTCATCAAACATATCGAGATCTACAGATATTTCACAAATAACGACATCTTACTTCATGCAACAAACTAAAACAAGTTTATTGCATGGATTTCAGCGAATTTATATTGATTTAAATGACTGAATGATGAATGAGGCGCACTTTCCTCGGTGGGGCACATACGCCGAACTGACCCTACGTGTTTATTGATTAGATGAGGAGATAGAACAACTGCTAAATACTCAATGCCACAAAGAAAAACTGAAACGCATTGTACATATAATTAACTGCGACAGTGCGATCTTTGCCGCTCGCGAGTCACTATACAGAGTGTTTTTTTTAAATGGGACAGTATGGGGAAATCCGAATCTAAAGGAGATAGAGGGAAAGTGTCCAAGGAGACATTAGGTGTTTTTTTATGTAAACAAAGTTGGCTCATTTAAATTTTTTGGTCAAGCGTGAGTTGTTCTTAAAAAATTATAACGTTGGTCAATTTTTTTTTTGTCGCGGATCGGCTCTGTTTCATGTAAGGATTATTTCATTGTATGGAAAGAAAAAAATCTGAACAGCAGAAGTTGGTCAAATTTAATGAAAACTAATCTTCATACAGTTGGTTTATTACTTGAGTAAATGTTCGATGTGGCCGCCGTCTTGTCTTATGCAGGTACGAGCACGCTTCAAGACACTTCTAGTTGCATTTAACAGAGACTTATGGTGAATTGTGTTTAAAGTGTTGTAAACAGCATCTTTTAATTCTTGTACGGAGTTGTATCGGGATTCATAAATTCGACCCTTAAGGTAACCATAAGAAAAACGCCATGATGAATAAAATTACAAGCATGAACTGATTGGAAACAAAATCACAGCTGCAGAAATAACTTACGTTACAAATTTGAATTCTTTTTTTTATAATTTCAAGACTATCGCGTGCCATGATGTTTACGAAGATTAAAAAAAATGTTCTTCTCTTGAATCATCTGGAGCTCTTATCGATTATCGAAATTTAAAAATAGAATAATTTTAAATATTTTTTTACACTAGGCACTTGCAACAATATTAAAAGGCGAATACTGCAATTGTATGAAGATTAGTTTTCATTAAATTTGACCAACTTCTGCTGTTCAGATTTTTTTCTTTCCATACAATGAAATAATCCTTACATGAAACAGAGCCGACTCGCGTCAAAAAAAAAATTGACCAACTTTATAATTTTTTAAGAACAACTCACGCTTGACCAAAAATTTTAATGAGCCAAATTTGTTTACATAAAAAAACACCTAATGTCTCCTTGGACACTTTTCCTCTATCTCCTTTAGATTCGGATTTCCCCATACTGTCCCATTAAAAAAAAACACTCTGTATAGTGTTCGTACGACTCAATAATCCCCTTCGACTATATCTCTGTCTATCTTTAACACATGCTAATAAGACAGAGAGAAAGATCGCTAGATTAATGAGCCGTACATTATATTATACGGTGGTCCCGTTCGCTACCATTTCTGTACAAAAAATAATAACTACAAAACTTTTTAACAAAAAATAAAACCAACTTCAACGCACGGGACCAACTCGGAGTTATACCCTTTCGATTAAAAAAATTAAAATTAAAATCGGTTCACAGTTCTCGGAGATATCGAGTAACATACATACAAAAAAAAAAAAATTAGTTCGAATTGATAACCTCCTCCTTTTTTTGAAGTCGGTTAAAAAAGATGTTTATTGCAATAAAAAATAACCGTCACCCCTCGCACTCGTCACAGGCTCCGTCTCAGTTAAAGGCATATTCCAACCAAATGGCTGAATAGCATTGATTAAGTGAATTGTTAATTTAATACAGAAAAGTAAAACGGGCTCTCTTCTGTATAACGCAATGTTAATTAAATAAATACATTATATAAATAAATACAAAGTTGTTTAGTAATATTTCTAAATGCACTAGTCATTAAGTACCTATATAAAGAGTAGCCTGGTGTGTTACAGTTCCTTACATTAAGAGAAACGTTTCAAATGTTGTATCAAAGTATAAGTTTGTTCTAAAAAAAAGTTAAACAAATAGATGATACAAGACACCTCAATTTATGGTTTCTTAGAAACGTTGGTTTGAAATGAAAGGTTGCATTTGAAACATTACTTTTGTTTTTTTTATTGGTAATATGGCTATAGAAATTGATTCTCATAAGAAATGACTATGATTTTGAAGTCCAAAAAGGGCGTTTCCTTGGTATACTAAAATATGGTCATAGCCGCTCGTTAACCTATTCCCCGCCACGATACAAGCAAAAAGTTATGCCCCACACTCCAACTGTCACAGACGTCAAATGCGAAATTAAACGTGTGGGGCACGAGATGTGCGGACTTCGTATCAAGTCAATGGCGGCGAAGAGGTTAAAAAGGCATAAAAAAAGTCTAGTCTTCATAAAAAACATGTTGCATACCTACTTATTTTGAAACGCGCCTTGGCAATGTGGAATAAAAGTTTTACATTTTTAATCAAGTGTTTGATTTCAGCCTATCCACCGGTCAAATGGCCTAGCTTACGTTTTGTCAAGCACCTTTTGCCAATTTAGTCTTGTATAATATTAACATGTAGTTTCGTGAAATAGGCCCACGATCTAATACACGCGGAACTTAATAAACCAAACCAGAGGTTCTAGTATAAGTTTTACCGAAACAAAACGTTACGACCCCGTTTGCGTTTAGCTGTCAAATCCCATACAAATTGAGGGTAAAACGCAAACGCGATCGTAAAGTTTTGTTTCGGTAAAACTTATACTAGACTAGAGCCTCAGGTGGCACCCCATCCCGGTCCAGAAGAATCGCCGTGTTGAGAGTACAGGAGTGACGTTTTTCTCTAGCTGTCAAGACAGTGAAGCTGATTTTCCACCGGAGAGGCGAGACGAGACGAGGCGCGGCGAGAATTGAAATTTTTATGGCACTTACTATTTCCACCGAGCGTGCGCGAGGAGAGAATTGAAAATTTGACATACGAATTTCAATTCTCGCCTCGCCTCGTCTCGTCTCGCCCCTCCGGTGGAAAATCAGCTTTAATCCTCAAACTTAAAAGATGGGCAACGCTTTTTCAACTGCTCTGCAGTAGCGAGCGTCCATAAGCTATGGTGTCTGGTTACCATCAGAAACGACGCATGCTTGTTTGTCAACGTTTTATAACAAATGCTGATACAATAATGTCATATGTTTCAACATGCTCTCATTTGTAAACATTTTACAGCAGTCATTTGTCTATAACGTGAGCATCGCCCGATGTCGTTTGCGATTAAACAAATGCGAATCGCACGAATATCTGGTTCGAACCGGCTCGGGGTAATTGGATAACCACCCCCACCCCCTTCCACCCTCGTATATAAGGGCGGGAGGGTGAAATGGCGCAAGAGTGGCGGCGCGCCAGCCTCAGCGTTCGTACTGTGAGTATTTCATTTTTATTTATAAAAAAAAACATGATAAAGTGAGGTAAAAAACATAATTAGTTTGGTTTAGATTTACTCAACAGATATTGTGTACCTAAAAACCGACGGATTAAGGACGTCAAAAGTTCAAAACTGTTCTTAAAACGTATCACAATTTGTATGCCTAGACAGTCAGCATCATATGGTTAGTAGTTTAGTAGCAGGAAAAGTAGCCAAATACCTATCGCAACACGTCTTTATTACTATAGGAGTAAGGATGTGTTACGATATATTTGGCTGCTACTAACTATTATGATGATCATACACATCGTACAGTCGCCATCAGATATATCGGGGCGGCCAAGGTACTCACGAATATCTGAACACGTCTCTATTGTCAAGGCATTAGAGACGTGTTCAGATATTTGTGAGCACTTTGGCCGCTCCGATATATCTGATAGCGACTGTACCTACAAGTGAACTAGGGTACGAAAATGATCGTTTAGTGTGTACGAGTAGGTATATTATTTGAGTGTGCACGCGACCAAGTATGTAAGTAAGTATGTTGTGACACATCCGAAACGTCGAGTGACTTCAAAAAGGTAAATAACCCCTCAGCTGTAGAAAGGCCCCTTAGGCCCGACTAGTAATGGCGCTTTGTCTGTGGCATGACCCGCCGGGTCCGCTCTGTCCGTGTATATACATGTCGTAAAATATCAGTGAAACGTATATTTATCTCGTTTTAAACTATTAAGTCGTGTTGTGAACGAAGCAGACAGCTACCAAGTGGACATTTGAATGCGTAACTGGGGAAAAAAGTCGTTATTTCGTCAGACAAAAACTGGTAGGTAGTGGGACGGGCAGATAGGTTGTGTTGTTTTGTTTATAATTAACAATTGAAGACAATTTATTAACAATACCTAAGCCAGAAAATTGTTTATTTTTATTTAAAATCTAAAAATGTGAGAATACATACATACATACATTCACGCCTTTATCCCTAAAAGGGGTAGGCAGAGCACATGCAACTAGTGTTCCAGTACCACTTTTAGCATAAATGTGGGTATAAAAGGTCGACAACATGTGATATCGCAGTGACAGGTTGCTAGCCCATCGCCCACAACATACTTCAACCCTGTTCCCTCAAATGTGAGAATGATGTGATGAATTCTGGTACCCCTATAATGAGCGCCCGGCTGTACAGTTATTTCACGCCTGCGGCGCTACCACGAACTTCGAAAGTCGAAATTCGGGTATTTCCATCTCTATCGCACTCCCTTACTCAAGTGACAGGGATGCATGTATTACGAACTTCGACTTTCGAAGTTCGTGGTAGCGCCGCTGTGTTGTTACGGTAATACATAGTTACAGTTAGATAGTTTAATAGAGAGCAGATATATTCGAAAATTATCGTCCAATTGAGACGGTGCCAACTTTGGCACCGTCGTCTGCCACTTGCCATTTCAAACTTTCGGCCGATTTTAGGTGCGATAATCTTCTGATTCTGCACAACTTTCTCGACCAGAGGCCCCGTAGCATGGATGGCGTTATCACGCGATAAGTGACAGGATAGAGCTTCCGTCCCTGGCTGACACCGTTCGATAGAACGAGACGACGCGCCTATCCTGTCACTTATCGCGTGATAACGCCATCCATGCTACGGGGCCTGCTGCCATGCAGTTTATCGTGTTGTCATGAGACGTAGGTGTATTGGGAGTGGGTTTACGGACAAATAGTTTGTTTACATAATAATCTATTGGGAGCAGAGGCGGATTAAATGCCAAGAGCGCCCTAGGCAAGCACCTCACCGGCGGCCCACTAGCGGCTTTCTGTTACTTTACAAAAATTTCGCGCGCGCGCCCCTTTGGAACTGCGCCTCTAGGCACGTGCCTAGTTTGCCTATAGGGATAATCGCCTCTGATTGGGAGGGAATAACCAATAATAGTACATTGTTTAACGAGGGGCGGAAGTGGAATATTGCGAACAAGAGTCTATCAGAAGCCCGACGCCGAAGGCGGAGGGCTTGTGATGACTCGAGTTTGCAATATTCTTACGCCCGTGTTATACACAATGTTTTTCATCACATTTGCGAGGAAACAAATACATTTTAGATGAAATTAATACAAATCGTAATAAACACTGCATCATGTCAGTCGTCCATTTTGTTGAATTTGACGTGAGGCGCGTATGGCAAAGACCCTTCGGTATACAGCCACGATTTGAAAACAATTAAAAACATTTTACATAGACACTAAATAACTACATATAAAATCTGTAAATAATTCAGTTAAACATGTTTAAGTAGTTTTTTAAGTTTACATTTATTTATAAGTACGTTTTGAGACATCGTAGGTACTTGATATAAAACCTCTTTGCTTTGTAACTGCCGCATGAGTGACAGATACAATTTAAGAAAAAAACCATTACGCCCGTGGGCGTAACACAGGCTATTACAGCTCTGTATGTCTGCGCATTATGAAGCCCTTTTCGAGCAAATGTGATGAAAAGTTATTTTTCTACGTGTTTGGGAGGGAGGAGCCGCTGCTCAACCACCAACGGAGCCGTAGCGGACGTTCACGGTGCTACAATACAACTCTGAACATTCGTACAAGTTATCGCCCGGGAGGAAACGATCCATTAAATTGCTGTTCTTCTTCTTCTTCCATCCCTGTTCCCATTATTTGGGGTCGGGCCTCCTCACACGTTTGCTCCAAGACGCTCTGTCTTGGGTTGTCGCTTCTGGCAAATGGGCTTGTTTGAGGTCTCTTTTTATATTAGACCACCAGGTCGATGGCGGGCGGCCTCTGCCTCTCTTCAGTTCCGGCAGATTCAACGCGATTTGGACCACATGTTCATTGCTGCGTCTTCTTACGTGTCCGTACCATCTTAAGCGGTTCTCGGTGATTTTCTCCACGATTGGTGCAACTTTGAATGTGCCACGGATATGTTCGTTGCGAACTTTATCAAGTCGGGTTACACCTCCCGCCCACCTCAGCATCTTCATTTCATTGACATGAACTTTCTGCTCGTGCACCCGTTTTATTGTCCAACACTCGGACCCATACAGTAGCGCTGGGCGAACTGCCGTCTTATACACTTTCCCTTTAACCTTGACGGGAATGCGGGGGTCGCACAGCACTCCTGTAAGTGACCTCCACTTTTGCCAAGCGACGCTAATCCTATGTACCACATCTGCGTCAACGTTAGCATCCGTTGTGAGCATTGAGCCTAGATATTTGAATTTGTCGACTGTCGGGATAGGTGTTGTCCCAATAGACACTGCTTCTGGCGTGTGAACTCCACTGAAAGGACATTTTAGGTACTCAGTCTTACTCCTACTGACTCGCAAGCCGTATCTTTCAAGGGCGTTTGCCCAGGTGTTTAGCAGTTCTTGCAGCTCTTGTGCGGTGTTAGCAGCCAAAACAATATCGTCGGCATATAGCATGGTCCACGGCAATGGCGAAGGTATAGCCTTGGTGAGATGGTCCATGACAATATTGAACAGTAGGGGGCTTAAAGCTGATCCCTGATGGACGCCTACTCTGACTTCGAATGCGTCGGTTAAGCCAGCCAGGCTTCGGACTCTCGTACTGACGTTATGGTACATATCTTGCACCAGCCTTATGTAGTACTCTGGGATCTTTTGGGCCCGAAGAGCCTGCCAGACTAGCCTGCGCGGTACTCGATCGAAGGCTTTTTCGAGATCTATAAATGCCAGATGTAGGTCCTTCTGATTCATTCGGTATTTTTCCATGACTATCCTGATCGCTTGTATAGCATCGGTGGTAGATTTGGATGAGGTAAAGCCAAACTGGTTCGCGGATATCTCAGAGAGGCTCGTGAGACGTTTGTTTATAAGTCGTTCCCAGATCTTCAGTGTGTGCGAGGTCAGTTTTATACCCCGGTAGTTTTCGCACAGTGCCACATCACCCTTCTGCTTATAAAACGGTAGTAAATAGCTCTGGCGCCATGACTCTGGGATGCGTTCAGTCTGCATTATGATGTTAAATAGCTTAGTTAGCCAAGCTATTCCTACAGAGCCAAGGCGTTTCCAAAGGTCTGCTGGAATCTCGTCTGGGCCTAGAGCTTTCCTGTTTTTCATTTTATCTACCGCTCTTTTAACTTCCTCCGGGTCTATTTTTGATATGGGTCCGTGGATGGGCTCTAAAGATGGATGAACCTCGCTCGGGAATTCTTCGTTTAGCAGCTGGCTGTAGTACTGGTGCCATCTATCCCTAATTAGTGTACTTTCCGTTAGTAATTTGTGGTCGCTGCTTTTAATGTATTTGTTAGCTTTTATGTCCATAGTAGCCCTATGTCTAGATTTTGCAACTTTCAGTACATCGTGTTCAGTTTTAGCAGTTTCCAAATTATTGTAGAATATTTGGTTTGACTTTTGTCTTTCCTGTGCCACGTAGCTCTTCGCTTGTTTCTTTGCTTCTTTATATCTGTCTTTGTCCTCATCTAGTTGCGAGCGTTGCCACTCTTGGAAAATCTTCTTTTTGTGTGCCAAAGTACCTTTCACCCTATCATTCCACCAATTCGGGTCCTTTGCAGTATTCAGAGGTCCTTTGGAGACTCCCAAGATTTTGGCTGATTTGGCTCTGCATTCTTTTTCAAACTTAGACCACATATCTTCCGCGTTCTCATAGTGTGTTTCGCTGTCAGTTTGGAGGTATTCCTTTATACTTGTAACCAAACACTCTCCTTTGGGCCCATCCAACTCTTTCCACTTAGTTCTTGGGGTTCTATCCACTACTGCTTTTATAGGTCTGGGAAGGTCATAAACGGCGACGAGTAAACGATGCTGTGATGTTAGAGCCTCACCTGGTATCACTTTGCAATCTTTAAATTTTTGTTTGATGGCAATGTCTGAGATGATAAAATCTATTTGCGATACCCTGCCAGCACACTTATAGGTGATTAGGTGTTCTTGCTTCTTCTGGAAATTCGTATTTATCAAGGTAAGAGAGTGTCTGGTTGCAAATTCCAAAATGTCTTCGCCTTGCTTATTTATCTGGCCTATCCCAAATCCGCCATGTGCATCATATGAGGTGCTTGTGATCCCTACGTGGCCGTTTAGATCGCCTCCAATGATTTTATATTCATTTGATGGTATGTCATTAATTAGGTCATCGAAGTCCTCCCAGAAGGCGACCTTTTCAGATTCTGTGCATCCTATCTGTGGGGCATATGCCGATACTACGTTGGTTATGCATTGATTATCCATCGCTAATTTGACAGCAATAAGACGGTCGCTCTTGCGCGTGATGTTAATTATACGGGATTTAAAGTTGGTATCTAGAACTATTGCAACTCCGTTTCTTTTGTTTTCAGTGCCATGGTATATGACCTGGTAGTTGTTACCGATCTCTTTAGATTTCGAACCCTTCCATCTAGTCTCTTGCAGACAACATATATTAATATGCCTTTTTGTAAGGATGTTGCTTAGTTCCTGGCTTCTTCCCGTAAGAGACCCCAAGTTCCATGTTGCGAGTCGTATTCTGCTTAGCTTTAAATGCGAATGTTTGTTCTTGTCCGTATATCCGTCGCTTTGGGGGAACGCCCTAGCATTATTAGCATTCTTCGCATCTTTCGCATTCGCGTCGCTTACGGGGTACGCCCTAGTAGTTGTGCCATTATTCATTTTGTTGTACATTTCATGTGAGGAGAATTTTAAATTGGCTATATGTTTCATGGCCGGCTGCCGCCTGACGCCAAGACAGTAACTCTCCTGGAGAGCTCGGGGGCCGCCGTTGGACCGAGATCTCTTCCGCCGCCACCCCTACTATCCTGCCCTGCCTGGCAGTATAGCCCCAATGCAACCTGTGGCCTCAATATGTGAGGGCAGCTTGACACTGGGTTTTTGCCCCTTCCGCCTGCTCCGCCGCAGCGATGTCCTGTACTCTGTCTCCGCCTTCGCAGCCGTTGAGGTCTTCACCCGTAACCCTGGGCAGGGGGCCGCGTTATACCCCGCAGCACTGGGTCCCTGTCCGAACTTCGCCACCCGTTCACCTCGGCCTACTGACGTGAAGGGTGCCCACCCCCGCGACAAGGACGCGCCGGACAGGAATTGCCTAGGTGGGTGATAGAGAAGGTGACTCTACCGCCCCCTTGGCCGGGTTAATGGCCATGTTTGTTACCAAGGCCAAAGGCATTAAATTGCTGTTATCCACGTTAATCCCCTAGCCTGATCCCCCAGGGGAAAAGAACGGTGAGGTTGTTAGGTGAACTGCGACCCTACAGAGCCGAGCGAGCGAAGAGAGCGTGACGCGGCAGCCTCCGGCGAAGCGCCATAACCGAACATTATCATTTTTTCCTAATTGCATATAAAATAATTGCCGCTAGGATCCCCTGGGTGATCGGGGTCAGCTGATTAACGTGGATAACGTGATTAAATTTGAGTTTCCGGCCCGGGGACTATTATGGAAGAGTTAACTGTGAGTTAATGTAGTCAATCTCAATAAACTCACAGTTAAAGTTTAATTAGCTGGTTTTTTTTCGCGATTTCGTGGTTGGTTCCATGGGAAAAGTTGTACAGTATTATCACCTTATTCGCTTTTAATCATTCCGGATCATGACCCCGAAATCACCCAGTAGGATATGTAAAAACATCTTTGTACAGCTCTGGTCGACAGCCACCCTTATACAAAAGATTTGCATTGCAAATTCAACTCTCTAAGTACGTGCGGGTAGGTTACAAATACGAAAACCATTTACAAATACAAAATAGTTCACAAAAACAAATACTTATTACATTAAATCGAGGCTGTCCGTCAGTGACCAAACTAGGCTGAGCCTGTATCTTGGCCTACTGCGAGTGCGGTTAAGGGACTTCCATACGCCAATGACCTTCGATCTGAATCCTTTAGTTTTCTAAGGTTTTTTGTATCTTATTATATTGACAACAACGGCTTTAAGCAATGTAGTATCCCATATTTACTTCAAAGTTCATTGTTTTCGAGATATGTGGCATCAAAGTAGAACAATTTTAGACCAAAAAATGAAGCGGGTTGTGCGGAGATACAACCGTTAATTAAGCTTAAGTGGATACTTCTTTGTTGGCTATGGAACCCTAATAAAAAAAACCGGCCAAGCCTGCTATTATGGTGTACCCGTATAATATATATCTGACTTAATTCACTAAAATCTGTATAAGTACAGATAGATCGGCATATATGGCAACATTGACTGACGTAGCTCATTTGACTCGCGATACATTGAAAATGGCGGTCATTTCAGCATTATTTTCATGTCCGCCACATAAACTAAATAACATTTTGTGATTAACAACTAATGGCAAATAAAGAAGGATTAAAACATGTAACAAACAATTATTTGAAATCAGATTAGGCTTCTCTACAAAAAGTTTTTCCGGAAGTCACGTGATACATTTTGAACTGTACCCATATACAAGAACGCGAGCAAAGAAGTATCCACTTCAAAAACTGGTTTTCTCTCCATAACTTTTGTGTTAATTAGTTATGAAAACCCTAGACACGTTTTTAGAGACGTCATAGAAAATCCCAAATATGTAGATTTCGTGTATGTTAGATCCTTCACTTCAATAGAGATACGAAATTAAGTGTTTTTTTAGACAATGTTTAAAAAAATCATACAACATTAAGTATTCATTTCTTTCAAAATCCGGTAGACAAAAATGGAGATAAAAGATTGAAGAACCGATAGCCGTTTGACTTTGAATTTTATCTGTAGTGCAAAAATAGGATATACCATTCAAAACTTGTCAAAAATCGATGAAAGCCCCGGGTTACAATATGATTTCGAGTATATATGAAGAAAATTATAATTAGTAGCTCTACCATTAACATTATGTAATCCAGAGAAAAGGAAAACACAATTTAGATTACAGTACTGGGGTGTTTGCGTGCGTGCGTGCGTGCGTGCGTGTGTGTGTCTCTCTCTCTCTGTCTGTGTGTGTGTGTGTGTGTGTGTGTGTGTGTGTGTGTGTGTGTGTGTGTGTGTGTGTGTGTGTGTGTGTGTGTGTGTGTGTGTGTGTGTGTGTGTGTGTTGTGTGTGTGTGTGTGTGCTGTGCGTGAGCCCGCATTTATAAGTCAGTTCTAGGGTTAATATTACTTTAACTTTGTATTTTGAATTATTTTTTCTGTCTCAGTAAGATAACGAAATGAATAACCACTGTTTCTCTCCTCACCTCTGAGAACTGGCTGAGGTTTTATATCACATAAAATATATTGCAGAGCAGAGATGGGCCTAATCAGATTTCTTCAGATTACAAAGTAAAATCAAGTAATGGTGTAATCAGGAATCGATTACGAAATGCCCATCTCTGTTGCAGACATAGTTATATATGCAGCAATAAGAGTATAAAGCCTGCTGTACAGACTGGGCCAACGTTGGCGCGTGAGCAGAAGGCAGCTGTGCGTTAGAGGGAGAGGGCTATAATTCGATCTCTTTCGTTTACATAGCTGCCTCCTGCTCACGCGCCAACGTTGGCCCAATGTGTACAGTTTAACCGGGTTCCAGACCATCTCGTTTACGACCTTTGGTACATGTAATGTCGCGTAGCATGAACCACTATTCTGGACCCTAATGTCTTAATACAATACCAAACAAATGACTCACGGTGCCCGAAATAGTCTAGTCAACATGGAGTAAAGAATCGAAATCAGGACCAAAAACTAGACATATGTTTCCTGTAGAAAATACAGTAGTTAACGAACGTACTTTACATGCTGGTTCCGGTGTCAAAATTAGGTCTTAGAACTTTGGATGTGTCCACAGGAAAGTTAGGACACTAACTTAAGTTGAAAATGTTTTGACCCACAAGCAGGCGCAAAATTTTTATGCGCCTTGGGTTAAAATTGAGAATTGCCTACCGCATTTAAATCTTTATGGCGCGTTTATGCTCGTTAACCGCGCGAAAAACATTGGAATGTGAAAAGTACGTCGCACATAACTCACATTACTCTTAATTCCTTGTACAGTCAGCATCATATAGTTAGTAGCAGTCAAAGTAGCCAAATATATCGCAACACGTCTTTATTACTATGGGAGTAAGGATGTGTTACGATATATTTGGGTATTTTGGCTGCTACTAACTATATGACGCCGACTGTATGTCCGTCATCTAACTACATAATACCAAATTGTTAAGATCAATTGCGTATTAATTTAAATTAATTATTTATTTAGGAAGGGTTGTAAAGTCAGATGGCAGTCGACCTTGGGCTCCTTCAGGGCACAACCGGGAATAACGCTAGGAGGATTATTTATTTAGGAGCTTCCGATTTATTTAGCATGCTCAGGCCAAACATACAATACAAAATGTCATTGAAATTTGATTAATATTGCGTAGGTAGGATCTTGCGTAAGAATATCAAAAGCGTTTTTACGTACCGTTAAAAACAAATCCAACTCTGTTTCAAACGAAAATGATTAGGTAGCCAAGCGGGCGCTCTGTTCGTAAGCGCTTTCCTCCACTTAGCGGGAAACCACGGCATCGGCTACGAGCGTAGCGCTACTAGATTGTTGTCACTGGATGTGTTAAAATTTCACTAGGCCCTTCCGTATGGTCGTTAAAGGGTTAGGAGATTTTGTTTTACAAAAACGCGCATTTGTATTCAATCAAACTCAACTGCCTCGTTGACTGGTCTAATTTAGTTGCTCCAAATTAGGTCCCTTTATAATTCATGTATTGTAGAATGTTCGAGTCATTCGGAATTCGACTTGATCTTCAGCCCTTGGCTCCAAAGTTGTAATAGTTTGAAGGGATGAGACAGGTATAGAGATATTATGATTATATGCTGGTTAGTTGAGTGGGTCAAATATTTGCTTGTCATTGTTGTTCTGAAAATGACCTCGTCCGGTTTTGCTGGCTATTGTTTTATCTTGTCACTTGTTTACAACCAGTCGGTCAAAATTCGATATGAGTACCTAGTTTACTATCTACAGGGTGATTCAGGAGACATGAGCAGGATCAACCCTACGGATTCAATAGTTTATAAGCTACTCAGTCGTACCAGCATTGGTAAGATTAACGTTAATTTTTTTTTAGTTGTGCAGGGTGACCATGATTTATTGTGAATGAAACTTTCACACAAAATGTAAAAAAAAACTGTGGGCGTTTAATTTAATTACGATGGTAAAAGATCCATTAACATTAACTGTATGTGTAGGGTTGATCCTGCTCACGTCTCCTGAATCACCCTTTTTTTTTTTTTTTTTTTTTTTTTTTTTTTTTTTTTTTTTTTTTTTTTTTTTTTTTTTTTTTTTTTTTAACGTTGGGGAAATGCGTTTACGCATCCCGTCCAATCCGGGGAGGCAGGACGGGTATGACGGACTAACCGAAACTGGACTACCGTCTAAAACCACCAACGACATCCGGCTCCGCCTTGTAGGGGGGGCGTCGCAGGATCGCTCTTGGCATTCAACTGCGTACGTCCCGGCGGGCGGCCCACATTAGCAGGCCGCAGACATTTTGAAGATAAAATAAATATTTAAAAACTTTTAAAGAATTGCTTGTTGCCTTCATCGGGCGCTGGGTCTTAAAATGTATGGGAAAACTAAAATCGGATTCGCACTTAAACAAACTTAACTTGATAAACTTACGTTATTATTACTGTTAAAAAAAATAAAAATATTATTATTTAAATTAATTAAAGTTTTGCATGTCGCTACAGTGAGGTGAAAAGTTTTGTGTTACACACGGGTGAAATAATATAGTTATTTGTTATGCAAGGCTGCAAAGTTGTTGTTTGGCGCAAGTGCTTGTATTGAAAGACGAGCTAGCGAAGGATTGTAAGATTGAACCATGAGCGAAGCGAATGGTTCAAAAGTACAATCCTGAGCATAGCGAGGCTTTCAAGGCACGAGACGCCAAACAACTTTGCTGCCGAGCGAAACACAAATTTTCACCTCACCACCGCGAGGAAAATTGTAAATGTAATGGAAGTAATTTGGACCTTATACTCATTTTCAATAAAGGTTTGTTTACATCTCATAAAGATATAGCATTTTATAATTATTAAATGTAACATGAACATTTTTGCATCTTTAAATAACTCCACGCTTACCTACACTAAAAAAGTCAAAGTATTGTTGGGTACTCACGAACGGGTAAACTAAGGCTCAAATACGCTTATTTCACTTTTTCCGCTAAATTAGCAGGCATTCAATTTCATATATGTATATCTTCTGCACTAAAATCTATAAATAACCACCATTATTTTAGTTTTACTATGGCTTTAAAACAAAAAAAAATTAAATGTAGGTTAAGTACATGAGTTTTTTCTTAAATTAACTTTTCAAACGGTGCGTTCCTAATTAGGAAAAAGCGATTTTTTTTTTAAATAAAACTACATTTTAAAATTATTTATTCGCATTGTATCCTTATAAGCAGGGCTCGGATTTTTCATCGCACGATAAGACGAAAGAAAACTATGGAGTCGATATCAACATTAAAACTTTACTCATATTCATACTCATACTCATTCATTTAATTAATACCAAAAGTTTATTATATTGTAAATACAAATGTTAACCGCCACACCATGTTTATTACATTATAAGCTAAATAATAAAATGTTCACGTAATAATTAAGTTAATTAATGTATGCACTAATTGCAAACTTAAATAAATGACACGTCTAAAGCCGTCAATGATTGAAACATGAGGCAATTAAATAAAGCGGCCAGTACCCAGCGTTAAGTCTATCGCAACAATATGGTCTGGATAATAACTAGGTATGCAACCAAGTTGAAATTTGACAGCATGATAAATATATAATAATTACGGGACTAGGAAAATGAGTGAGTAATAATAATAATAATATATATTCTTTATTGCACCACAACATAAGAAAAGCATGTTACAAAAGTATAGACGATAAATAAAGGTAACAACAGGCGGTCTTATCGCTTGAGTATGAATATGAGTAAAGTTGTAATGTTAATATCGACTCCATAGTTTTCTTTCGTCTTACCGTGCGATGTAAAATCCGAGCCCTGCTTATAAGTCAGTCTAAATATTGATATTTCGTATGTAATTAAGAAAGAATAAGTATTATTAATTTAATTTTATCAAAATAATAACAATTAATTATTGGCAAACACCATCAGTTTCTGAACGCAGGATAATGACCTCTCATTTTGTATAGAAAAAAGTTGGATCTGGCGATTGACCGTCACGTTCCAAATTCAAAAACTCTTTCCACGCTAGCGGATATAATGGGCTTTTGGGTGCAGATTTTGAGCGATAAAGCAAGCCTTTTCGAGCCGGTGAGGTGAAAATGTATTTTACTTATCGTGTGTTGAAACACTCGCTACGCTCTGGATTCTAATTTTGAACCATTTACGCACGCGGGTAAAATACAAGTGCAAAGTTGTATTTTACCCGCGAGCGTAACTAAAACTTGTATAACAAATAACGATTGTAGTTTAGTATATAAAAAAGGGTTTTTTTTTAATCTTTTAAACCTTCGACTGCTTGCTCCTTCAAATTCCAACCTTTTTGTATCAGTATATTTACCGGTATATTTATTTATCGTGTGAAAGTAGTTTTGTAAGAGAAGAGGTAGACCAACAAAAAGGTGGATATACTGCGTGAGAGACGACATGGATAGGAAGGATGTGTTTATTGTGTGTGATGAGTTGACGGGCGATAGAGAGGTATGGAAAAAAAAAACATGCTGCACCGACCCCAAGTAAATGGGATAAGGACAAGCGAAGATGATGTACAGTCAGCATCAAAAGTAACAACGCAAACGAAGACGTCAAAAGTTCTTATTCCCTTTTAATAAAGACTTTTGACGTCTTCCTTTGCGTAGTTACTTATGATGCTGACTGCACCAGGATATTTACCATCATCATCATCGTATATCTAGGTACCACAAAATTTACTCGATCTTCAGTCTTTTTATGACCCCTCGACTGACGAATTGCAAAACAGCACGAGCCTATGGATATCGTAATCCACGACTTAGATCTGTATACCAACAACAAACAAAAGCCTACATGTGCAATTGAATTACCAGTCGATAAGTTATGTCATATCTGGGTGACGGCCGGTCCAGGATTACTGTGGGGCTTCGCCCGCGTCGGTACGGCAACAGGCTCGAAATAGTATTTTATGCAATCGTTATAAAATGTATTATTTTTCAGTCGAGTACCTTAAAAAGCTAATTATCTTTTCGACGAAGGAAAACATCTTGAGGAATTCGAATCCCAACAAGGTGTGATTTTCGAAGAACGAAAACTCTGCTTCGAATGTCTTAGATAAACTAACTTTATTATCTAATCCTTTCTCCCTGTGGGAAAATAACCTAAACTAGATCTAGTCTAGTTTCAGATTAGGCACAGTCAGCTTCATATGACCACATAAGTGATTTGGTGTTAAACTGTAAATTTATGTGTGAATGAATAAAAATATATTATTAAAAATATTATTAAATATTATTAAAATATAGTTAGTAGCAGCCAAGGTAGCTATGTTCCGGCCGAGCAAAGCTACGCGCCTTCACAACTTTGCCTATCACATATCGTCAGGCGCTAAAATAATCTACGGCTGTCAAAATTACTTGCCTTCACTTGCAATCCGATCTTGTTACAACCAGCATGTTTTATTTGAATTAAATTGTCAAAGATACAATTTTGGAGTTTATTTGAAGCTCCCTTATGTCCGCTAAGACAAGCCAAATATTTCGGTACACGTCTTTATTACTGTCAGAATAAGGGTGTGTTACTAAATATTTGGCTACTCTGGCTGCTACTTATTAACTATATGACGCTGACTGTACCTACTTATATTATCTGGAGATTATTATTGTACATTTCACCAAACATACAGTCCTTAAAGGTCGGACAAACAGGCAGACAGGCTCTTACGTCTGGGGACGAAACCCGAAAAAGGGATAGTCCTCGCCAAATAACCCAATATAAAAAAAAACATGTTTTTCTTGCATCACCCTGTCACCGGCCACTTTCTCACTTCAAACCCGTCCTTTTCTTTTAGTGTCCTTTAAAAATATACTTAGATATGATACAGGGAAGATATTATTAAAATGGGGTATTGTTTCAGAGTGCGCTGCGGGGGCGTCTGCGCTGTGCATCATGGGGGACAAAAAGGATTTGGAGGCGGTGAGTTTTCTACATTATTGAAACTACATAGGTTGGTCATTGTACACTATAAGGCCCCGGAACAAACGTCATCCGGAATGGAATAGCTGTTCATAATTTCATATCAATTTTGACGTAGGCAAAATTGTCACCTTTAATCCCATTCTAATCGCAGTTTGATAATATGAAAATGAAATGAAATGAAAATTATTTATTCGTAACAAACAAATATAAATATGACATACACACATATAATATTAATTAGGTACTATAAACTATTTATTTGCTACGAAATGGTCCCGCCTCAGCATAATGCTGGCTCACGAGCCAGCGCTGGTCTTCCGGCGAGACCATTTTGAGTAGGTATCACGTATTACGTTTTCTGCTGTACGTGCGACACGGCCTTACACTACTTACGTACGTCGAGTCGATCTAAATGTCTTTTTATCAAACAATGCAATGAAATATTGACGTTGTGTTCTTCATAATGGGTTTCGAAGTGGCTCGTTTCGGGCGCAGCGAGACGAGAGACCCGTAATGGCATTTCATACAAAATTGGAGGCCTAGCCTGCAAGATGGTCTTCTTTAATTTCCATTCCACAATTTGTGGCACGGCGTTCAGCCATGAAAATTAAAGTTTGATTTCTTGGAGTTTTTTTTAATTAATTCATTGTGTTTGAGAAAAGCACTACATACCTCGGCGTGAAAAGGGGTTGCCAGCCTCATAACTATCCAACCTGGCTACGCTCGGCCGTCTATAATGTACTCGGCCGGCAACCCCTTACTTTCCGGCCTCTGTAGTAGTAGGTAATGTACTATTTTTCCATGGGAAAATGACAGTTGAGTTGTTCTATTTTTAACCATCGATGCAAGAAGATTCAAAGTAACTGGAGCTTTACTTTGAATCTGTTGGGTTGGTTTGATATTGTAGGTACACTAATATGCCCAAAACAAAACACATGTTAAGTTCCCGATTCAGGCAGGCATCTCTTGCCGCTTCGTCTAACCTCGACTCTCGCACAGGCGAGGTGTTGCCGATCACGTTAGGAGCGATCGGGATTTTAGATTTTCTAGCCACCTAACGTCGGTTTTGTGAGACTGAGGACCTGCTGTACGTATTTACTCTAATTTAATCTGTAGGTCCAATGAGTTTCTCGGAAGTTATGTACGGATTATGTACGGCGCGCCGACGGGCCCATCCGCCTAAGTAGGTATTTGATAATTGTTTATAAATTTGCGTCAAATTCATTTTTAGGGTGACACCGTAAGATGTCACGTGACCTGATCGAAAAACTGTTACAATGTTATTGAGTTTTCACTTCTGCCGGCACTCCCGGAGTGCAACCCGGTCTTTTTTTATTCGAAAGGTGATGTAATCCCAAGTGTTGTTAGTCATGTTTCATGAAAATCTGTTAAGCCGTTTTTGAGATATTGGACTTTGTAATGAAAATGTCGGGGTTTTTCAACTTTTCTATGTTGTAGTTATGACGATAAGCGCTCAAATTGGACCGCAAGCGCAAGCACAGCGAGCACACTTGAGTCCCCAGACCTTGTCAGAAAACCTGATCCGGTACCTAAAGTTTGCTTTGATCATAACAATTGCAGTGGTCGTTGGTGCTTTAATAAAGATATCCGTAAAACGTGGTCGTAAAGAGTAATTTAACCTTGGCAGTGTCCAGTACCTACAAATACGAGTATAACATATGGAGTACCTACATGAGAAGGTTAATTAAGTGTACTTTATAAGAAAAAACAGATAAAACTAAAACTAAAGTGTTCAACAAAAACAAACCAGCTAATTAATTAGGATGTATTACGTATTCTTAGGTGTTCATGTCCGTCAGTGAATGCAGCACTAAAGTCGGCATTAACACCATGGAAATTGGCAATTAATATCTAAGAACTTGGTACAGTCAATGGCACCAATATTTATTCACTCAAAGTTTCATAGATTTGTATACTACAACCTTATTGTTGCAGAAATAAGGTCTGCCTACATATTTTTGAGACTTAGTGGTGTATAGGTACAGTCAGCATCGGTTCATCCCCACTTAACCTAATATCGTTAGTGCTAATTTCATTACACCTACCACTTTCGTTCTAACCCTAACGTTCGATATAATTTTCATTAGCCCTAATATTCGGATAACTAATCTTATATGGCATAATTATTTGCTGGGCCTAATTTCATATCTCCTAATCTTTCCTAATACTAAATATCAAGTGGACGTAGTTACGCGAAAACGTTCCAATCCACAGCGACCCCATTTTGAGATAAACGCAATTTTGTGTTTTAGCGGTACACTTTTTCCCTGTAATTATTTCAGGCAAATACTATTGGTTTTACAGTGGAATGCCAAACTGGTTATTGAATGATATGCATATTTTTTGTAAATACATAATACAAGGGGCATATAAATAGGTAAAACGAGTTTGAAACGTTTTTGCTAAATTTAATTTTATATGAACCTTGTTAAATAGCAATTATGCATAAACGTTCCAAAACGAATTTAAGTGTATTATTTTATAAATATAATATATCTTAAATAAATTTAATATGTCAAATAATAAATAACAATGAGTAACATACAAAAACAACAAAAAAAAATGAAAATGTATTACAAAAAAAATAGGACGTGATCTTTTGAGCTTAGAACCTATGCCAAAAATTAGCTGTTATGGTTCCAAAAGTTATCAAAAACTTATATTAAACATTCAATTATCATCGTATTCTAATGATCTCGAAGTCCGGAACTCCACCAAACTAATCAACATCATCAGTAGCTTCTTCAGAACTTTGAAGCGTTCTATAAAATTGAAGGCAATCCTCAGGTATGTAGTGGTACATGGATTGTAAGTCCACTAATTTCGCTGGAGCAATCGGTTTGCCATTAGGCCACAATAAACAAAAATCAGATTCTTTTATGTATTGCAGTTCTCGCTTTATTCTTTTATCAATTTTCAACTCATTGAAATCGTCTTCCATCGTAGACCGCATAATAATAGAAACCACACTCAAGCACCATTAACGCGTACGAGTATATACACCTGAAGAATACATCAATATTATTAAAACCTGTAAAAAAGTTAAACCTCTTCAAGTTTACAAAATGACAAAGACTGATTTTTTAGTACAACTAAACTGGAAAAGAAGATTATCAATAGGAAGAAGTTTACAGACTCATCTAAAGTTAGTTGGCTACATACAAAAGAAATTAAGTTGGATAAAGATAAAATGTTTTCTATTTTTATGCGGTCTACGATGGAAGACGATTTCAATGAATTGAAAATTGATAAAAGAATAAAGCGAGAACTGCAATACATAAAAGAATCTGATTTTTGTTTATTGTGGCCTAATGGCAAACCGATTGCTCCAGCGAAATTAGTGGACTTACAATCCATGTACCACTACATACCTGAGGATTGCCTTCAATTTTATAGAACGCTTCAAAGTTCTGAAGAAGCTACTGATGATGTTGATTAGTTTGGTGGAGTTCCGGACTTCGAGATCATAGAATACGATGATAATTGAATGTTTAATATAAATTTTTGATAACTTTTGGAACCATATCAGCTAATTTTTGGCATAGGTTCTAAGCTCAAAAGATCGTCCTATTTTTTTTGTAATACATTTTCAATTTTTTTTTTTTTGTTTTTGTATGTTCCTCATTGTTATTTATTATTTTACATATTAAATTTATTTTAGATATATTTATAAATTAATACAGTTAAATTCGTTTTGGAACGTTTATGCATAATTGCTATTTAACAAGGTTCATACAAAATTAAATTTAGCAAAAACGTTTCAAACTCGTTTTACCTATTTATATGCCCCTTGTATTATGTATTTACAAAAAATATGCATATCATTCAATAACCAGTTTGGCATTCCACAGTAAAACCAATAGTATTTGCCTGAAATAATTACAGGGAAAAAGTGTACCGCTAAAACACAAAATTGCGTTTATCTCAAAATGGGGTCGCTGTGGGTTGGAACGTTTTCGCGTAACTACGTCCAAATATACCATAGTTATTTATTTTGGTAAAAATATTTTTTTCTCGAACATATTTAATAGCAAAAATGGATCAAGTATATTATGTGGATCGTTTATAGCAAAAAATTAGAACATAATATATTATAATAAAACGTTCCAATTTATTTAGAACATCTTCGCAGCTTAAAAAAACAGTATGGATTAATCTAAAAGGTTTCAAATTACATGGAACATTTTTGCAGAAATAAAAAATGTATAAAGATTGTGCAAAAACGTTCTAACCCACATGGATCATTTAAGAAACAATTAAATGTGCGTTTTATGAATTTAGTATAATGTTCCAAGACAAGTGGAACATTATAACGATATGTTATTCTATTAAGAGTTTTTAACAATATGTTTCAGTATGCATGTAATGTTTTTACTTTATTTTGAGTACACGTCCTTGGCATAATGGTGGGTTGGAACATTTGGGTCAAACTTTATTGATGAAACTAACCTAAAAATACTAGCATCTTTGTGTGCACATGATGTAATATGTCAAAAATAGTACCCTGGTTATGGTAACTCATTTTCGAGTGACTTGTGGGTTGGAACGTTTTCGCGTAACTACGTCCAAGTGTGCTAATATATTAAAAACTAATCATTATTTTTCCTAATGACTACTAAGTCTAATGATTAATGTGCCTAATGATTACTATGTTCAATGTTCACTACACCTAATTTCGTAACACCTATCTGTCACTTGACCTATTAACTTTTGCTCTAATGTTTCACTAGACCTAATTAATGCATATTTCTTCGAAACAGCGAACTTTTCGGGTTTTCTATGAATATCAAGTGAACACGGATTATCGGGCCGTACATATCAGGACGGACAAAAATGGCTTGACATAAGCGAACTCTGTCTTAAGTCGGTTAGGTTAGGGTTCACTTGTGTCCCTCAGACCAGAAATAGACACCCCGCGCAGCGGGGTGGCGTCGACTCGCTGCACGGCTATCACAAGACGGCGCGCGAGCTGTCTCGATTTTTCTAGCACTATGTATACTTCTCTTTCTAAGTTTTCTAATAAGAGAGAGACATTTAGACATCAGATTACCCCTATTCTACTGCGGGTTTAGTGTAGGTACGACAACGAGCGAAGCGAGGAGGAGTGTTAGGTAGAACTGCGACCCTATACAGCGCGCGAGCCGAGCGAGTGAAGCGCCAGAACCGACATAATAAGAAAAAAGAAAAAATCGGTGATTTAAAATTAGTATTACTGACTATTCGGTCATGACACATTAGACATTATGAAAATTCGGGATAATGATATAAGGGCTAAAATAGGTAGGCAAAATTAAGATTCGGGTTAGTGATTTTAGAGACATTGATAATAAGGTGTAGTCATTATTAGGCATTGCAGTATTAGGCCTAGGAAAAAATCGGTTAAATAAAATTAGTCTTAGTGAGAATTCGGTCATGAGAAATTAGACATTATGAAAATTCGGGATACTGACATTAGGGCTAATGAATAATTAGGAACAATGAAAATTCGGGTTTATGATTTTAGGGTTAACGACATTAGGTCTAGTGAAATTAGGTATGAAATTATTAGGGCTAACGGAGGGGAACCGTCAGCATCACATAGTTAGTAGCAGCCAAAGTAGCCAAATATATCGTAACACTTCCTTATTCCTATAGTAATAAAGACGTGTTCCGATATATTTGGCTACTTTGGCTGCTACTGACTATATGATGCTGACTGTACATATTGTTACCCTTGACTGTACCCTGTTATAGCTGAGATTATTTAAGCTGACCGACTTTTACTTTGACTTCGAAAATGTGCGATCCAAATCCAAAGAAATACAAGATTAGGGTAGGTTGCCAAACTAGAAAAAAAAGGCACACGTTACTAAACTGAAAGTTGTACTTGTGCCAATTACATGGTCGGATAGTAGGTACTACTTACTAGGTCCAAGTAGACGTGTTTTAGTTTGGTAGTGCAATTTTATTTGCGTGTCTATGTCTCATCCTAACAAAATGCGACCCAGGTAGAGGATTAGAGAGTAATTCTCGGGCATAATATAGCGATGAGACTACTTAAGCGCGTGCCGGGGGACATACACGGAGCATGTCTAAGAAATTAAAGTAGCGAGTAGACATACTATGCAGACTACATAATACCTACAGAAACAGGAGAAACTTGACTTTAAAAGTTAGTTTTCTAACTCGTGTGTGTGTATCATAAAGTTAATAAGTTTATATAAAATATATAATTTTTGGTACAATCTTTTATGAATGAAGTACATTTATATCAGATGAAAATCCATATTTGTTAGTAGATGCACAGTTCAGAATAATTTTTTGACAATAATATCCAGGTTATTGGTTAATGTATATTTTTAGCATGTAGCCAGGGAGCCCCCCCCCCCCCCCCCTCGTGTAAATACGACCGTGTCCCATTCGCCACCACACTTGAACTCAGATGCCACACGAAGTCCAAAAACAAACCTAAAAGTTGCGTGGCGTGAGGTTGCCACCCGTGCCGAATGGGTTAATACTAATCATTTACTTTCTTATCTACTCTAAAAGCATGACGACAGATTCTAAGAATACTATGCTTACAACATCTAACGTGCCACCACCAGGTCGTGACAGATAGAGTGTAGCTCTCCAATTTCCATTCACGAATATTACTTGATCTTCTTCTTTTTATTTATGAGCGAGGCTCTTGTCGGCGCAGTAATTTCCAACTTATTCTACTCAATATTTCTTAATCTCTAAAACTCGAATAGTTACGTTACGTACCTAATCGGGTGTTTACTGTACAAATAAATATTTATAGGTAGGTACAAGCTAGCAGACAGGGTAAACAACTACAAAATAAGAAAAACAACGAAAGTACTAGACGTAAAAACCAAAATGAGGCAACTAAAATGGCAATGGGCAGGCCACATATGCCGTATGGAGAACAGGTGGACGAAGCGTTTGGTGGAATGGTATCCGTACGAAGGGAAGAGAAAGCGAGGACACCCGAGGAAGAGATGGAAGGATGTCTTCACCGACATAACGGGCGCCGATTGAATGCGTAAGGCCGGCCGCCCACTGGACACGAATTCCTGTCGTACGTATACGTAACGTACAATGCGGGTCGTACGAATAGAGTGCGCACATTGAATACGTTTACCTGCGTGAAACATGTCAGTTGATGTCAGTGATTGGCACAGAGTAGGTACTTTTCTATTGGTGATTGGTTGGGTTACCTGATATTTTCATTTCTTCCGATATTTGTTTCCACGCTTTGCGTTGTAGGTCGCGCAAATGATAACTAGAATCATTTTGATCCCACAAACACTTACCTATAGCTTTGAATCAAGTGAATAAATTTCTCAACATGCAATTCCTTGCTTAACTACAGTACACAAATAACGCACGAATGTATTTAAAATCCCAACAAGTTCGGATTCATGCGGACGTCGTACCTACGCGTGCGTATACGTACGACCAATTCGCATCCAGTGAGCGCGCTCCCGTAGTACTTTCAAGGTCGGGATCGTTCGCACGGCTTCGTGCGTGTTCGGACGAGTATATTTCGTACGAAATCGTGTCCAATGGGCGGCCGGCCTAAGGCTAGTGACAGACAACTGTGGAAGAGCATGGGGGAGGCCTACGCCACGCAGGAGACTACTTTTACCTGAACGAAATTGTATGAAACAAAACAAAATTTGTTTTATGTAAGCAAACGTAATAGTAGAAATAAAGGCTATTTTTATTTTATTTTATACTATTACTAAGTAACCCTGCACCTGGGTTCCTCAGGCGGAGCCTGCAAAAGAATGCGGGGTGGTGCAGCCGATGACGGAGCTCCCCACGCTACCCAAGGCCCTGACCTTCGAGGAGAAGAAGTATCTCCTGGCGGTGGAGCGAGGAGACATGGCCAATGTTAGAAGGTAAGCAATTAAAGGTCAACAGGCTCCCGAGGATGTGTTGTGTTGAGAGTGAGGGAACTGCAGGTACCTACACAACGCGTGCTCAAAGCAATAAAGGCCCGAGAACGCGCTTCTGATTGTTTTGGAATCGCAAGTTTCCATAGGGTACGATGTCCACATACCATCAGGCAGACCGTACGCTTGTTTGCCACCGCCATAGCAAAAAACACATTAGTTTCTGTCAAAAAAAATGTTATTTTTCTGGCAAAGTCATCATTGTCGTCAACTACTCATCAAGCACGACGAGTTTATCTTGTGAATTCTGGTGTACTTTAGAAGTTGTTATGATTAGCTTCTCCATCATCAAGCCAACATCGTGAATGATGTGACGGTAATTCTTTTCCAGGATCCTCCAAAAATCCCACCGCCAGAAGCACGTAGAGATAAACTGCGTGGATTCCCTCGGGCGTGGCGCTCTGACCCTCGCCATAGACGGGGAGAACATGGAGATGGTGGAGTTGCTGGTCATCATGGGGGTGGAGACGAAGGACGCGCTGCTGCAGGCCATTAACGCCGAGTTTGTGGAGGCTGTGGAACTGCTGCTAGAGCATGAGGAAATCATCTACAAGCCTTCGGAGCCTTACGTGAGTCTCTTTTTAATACTTTCATAGCCAACGTTTTTGAACCAGCTAAACTGATGACAAAAATCCATTCGTAGAGGAAAGCACGTAAGAACAAAGCGCCTACCTACCGGGTTCCTAGCACTGAAATGCCCACTATGTTCAGGGGATTACAACAAAATTAGACCTTTTAACTTCTTAACAATCTTTCTGAGCGAATCATATGGAAGATTGTTACACAACTATTTTTAAACAGAGTTGGCAGAAAGTGGACTGCAACACTGCGATGTTTACACCAGACATCACACCGTTGATGCTGGCGGCCCATAAGAACAACTACGAAATCATCAAGATCCTGTTGGACCGTGGAGCCACGTTACCCGACCCCCACGATGTCAGGTACGCTAATATTAGAATTTGGAGTTGTGAGATGACAACAAAAGCTACTTGGAGAGTAGAAGCATGAATCTTAGTGATTCTTAGGAGATGCAAGTATGTTTTTTAGGTTAAGTACCTAGGGCTTCCTACTACATGAGTAATGGCGGAAAGCAAAACCCACAAAGCGATGCGACATACGTGTGCGACATATGTGACGAGCGCGACGACTTAGGACAAGGGTTACACGGCACATTGCGTTACACGAATTGTCGCCCATCTAATGCCCTATACCAGGTAATATTTAGAAGCCATTTTATTTCTGCTGGACATAGGCCTCACCCAAAGAATGCCAAGGTGACCGATCCTGCGCCATCTGCATCCACCGGACTCCCGCGACCTTTACCAGGTCATCAGTCCACCTTTTGGAGGGTTTACCCGCGCTGTCTTCTGGTACGTGATCAATCCACATATTTGTAAATTTTTCAGATGCGGTTGCGACGAGTGCATCCGAGAGTCTTCACAAGATTCCCTTCGGCACTCTCTAGCCAGACTTAACGCTTACCGTGCCCTCGCCTCTCCGTCGCTCATCGCGCTCTCTTCCACCGACCCAATCTTGACCGCCTTCCAGCTGTCTTGGGAGCTGAGGAACTTGGCTTTCGCTGAACAGGTCTGTTTATAACCATACTAGCTTCCGCCCGCGACTTCGTCTGCCTGGACCCGGGAAAAAAAAATCCTATATTTTAATCCAGGCTATAAAATATCTTCGTGCAAAATTTCATCCAAATCGGTTAAGCAGTTTAAGCGTGATTGAGTAACAAACATATAAACATCTAAACATCCAAACATCCAAACATCTAAACTTTCGCATTTATAATATTAGTAGGATGGTATTTCATTACAAGCATTTTCAAATGCAAAAGCAATGTATTCATAAATAATACTTACAATTGTGTAAAAACAAGAAAAAAATAATTTAAAATAGAGAAACAACACTACCACTAGACTAGTCTAAAAATAATTATAATTAAAAAAGTTGCCTCTCATCGCCTTCTGAGGGCAGCGTTTTGAGAAGGCTGGCAGCATTAATAAAAATAAAATAATAATAAATATTAGGGGACAATCTTACACAAATCGACCTAGTCCCATAGTAAGCTCAATAAGGCTTGTGTTATGGGTACTAGACGACGACATATTTAATAGATAGACATACTTAAATACATAGGAAACATCCATGACTCAGAAACAAATATTCATGCTCATCACACAAATATTTGCCCTAACCGGGATTCGAACCCAGGACCTTCAGCTTCGTAGGCAGCGTCACTACCCACTAGACTAACCGGTCGTCAAACCACCACATTGCCACGTTTAATGGCAATGCTGATCCGCTGTGCCAGATATGATCCAACCTTCTGGTCACGCGTCTTTAAATAAACTATGGGCGCTTTCTGCCCACGGTCCCAGCGTCTCGACCCCAAACGGCGCAAAAAGGTAGCCACTATTGATGGCTGCGTATTTGCGCCGCTTGAGGAGTTCAGCGAAATTCACTGCAGCGCCAGCCTTTACTTTGCGGGTTTATGTATACATTTGGCATTCGAGCTTCACAAAAGATAGATCAGTCTAATAAGAGAAGTAGTGGTCTGTCCGATATCTTGTGTGGTGTTCCAAAGTAACTTACGAAAGAAAGAGGAACTTATCGTACGTAAGCATCCTCTACCAGTCAACCTATGGGCGAAGTAGAAAAATTGTGGCTGTACAATTGACAAACCAAAGCTAATTTCTATTGATCTCGAAATTGAAGGATACTCAAGCTTGAATCCCGGGTGCACATAGACAAAAACCGTCTTCAACGTAGTTTCATAAAATTCATGAAATTATTTGGAATGATTTCGAGAACATGCATCTAAATTTCAGTACCGCATTAGCAGTATCTTTCCGTAACGTTCACAAATCAGATTCAGATTATTTCAAAGATTCATGTGAAACCGTGTACTGCGGGCTTAATCTTTTTGTTCGTTACCAGGAAAGCAAGTCTGATTACCTCGATCTCCGTCGCCAAACGCAGCAGTTCGGCGTGGACCTGCTAGACCAGTCTCGCAGCTCCCAGGAGCTGGCCATCATCCTGAACCACGACCCTGACGAGCCACCGTTCGCCGATGGAGAGCATATGAAGCTGGCGAGGCTAGAACTTGCTATCAACTTTAAGCAAAAGAAGGTGAAATATGGTACTTTTGGTTTACCCGGTGGACTAGGCCAAGTCGTGAGTCACGAATCGATGAATTCCTTCCTCGTATTCAATGAAATCCAATAATAGGAAAGTTATTATGTTTATTTTTGACGATATGTAGTCACCAGCATATCCGCCACCACAATTTGGACATAAATATCTGATAAGACTATTTCTAGGGTCATTAGGAAGTGAGATAGAATGCTGGTGACTGTATTAGGAAACATACGCAACTTTCTACGTAAATGTATTCTTGAACTCACAGAGAGCCGATTTACAGGGGCTAAGCCAATAAGAATTAAAATAGTTTGGCGCGTTTATAGACGTGAGCGTACCAACGGGTAGGCCGTTTGCTTGCTGGTACCTATAGGTGCTTAAATGTTTTGGGGTTAGAAGTGCTGTTTTAGACAAGGTAAGATCTTTGAATGTTGTTTATTTTTCAGTTCGTAGCCCACCCGAACATCCAGCAACTCCTAGCAGCGCTCTGGTACGAGGGCGTCCCAGGATTCCGTCGCAAGACCGCCATGGAAAAGATCATGATCATCTGCCGCGTAGCTCTGCTGTTCCCGTGTTATTGTAGTCTGTACATGATAGCGCCCAACTGTGCCACTGGCAAGCTCATGAGGAAACCGTTTATGAAGTTCTTGATACACGCATCCAGCTATCTCTTCTTTCTACGTGAGTAGATTTTCATAATGTTACGTGAGTCCAAAATGCAGCAGAAAAGTAAAGAACACACGTGCAGGGTTCTGGCAAAGTATTTTGCTCAACAGAATGAACCAGACAAGCCAGGCGCGTGGGTGGATGAGTGGATCCCATTTGCATTGACATTGATTGATTTATCCACTCACTTGCTTGTGGGCCTTGTGGCAACCACAGTTGCCAATTTCGCGCACCCCTAAACTGATTATGGCAAATTTCGTTGCCTAGCAAAGTATCGGCTGCTTTGATGAAATCCGAAATCATGCAAGTGAGCGGATATAGGAGTGATTTAAAGACCGAATCCGACGACCTGAGGCTTTTCCTCAAAATTACATGATCTAATCTTGGTCTTCCAATTACTTCTATTTGAAGAATATCATGACTGTGCATTCCTTCTAATTTAAATAGCTGCTAAGTGATTTTTGAAAGTCTAAAATCTATTGCTATCAAACCTGTTTCGTATTTACTACACTAAGAATTTTGTTTCAGTAATTTTAATCCTGGTATCACAAAGAGCGGAGGTGCAGGCTATACAGTTGTTCGGTCCTGAGTGGATGGTGAAAGAATTGGAGAAAGAACTGCTGAAGCAGCGAGGCAACGGGCCAACTTACTTGGAGCTCGTCGTTGTGGTCTACGTTCTTGGTAAGATTATTTTCACTCATCATCATCATCATATCAGCCGCAATACGCCTACTGCTGGACAAAGGCCTCCTGCTGTCTATGACAGTAGTCGTTAAGCCGAGTTAGAGGCCTTCGGGCGGCTTAAGAACTTCTAACAGTCGAGTTGCCCACTCACTTGACAAAGGGGGGACAACAGTTACTCGCGTCCGCAGGAGCTACCTACCACAACCCCTGGGTGGTACTAAAGAGTGACAAACTTTAAAGGCCAAATTTTGACAAATAAAATAATAAATATTTTGAATGTATGTCATACGATTAAATAAACTGACGATAGGCGTACATTTTTGGGTCGATTTGATACTTAACTAGCAATGGTTGCTTTTTTCTAAACCTTTTGAGTTGTATAGTACTGTTTAGTCAAAATAACTATACACTCTTTGGCAACTTGTTGTCTGTGCCTTTCCTTATTGACTGTGCAGACCCTTTACATAATTAATTGCATAGTAACTGACCCCGAGACTCTACGAGTATACATCTCTCGGCCAATGTGTACCCAGGTTTTCCAGTCTGTCTATTGTCATTTAATCATAAGTACAGTTGTAAATGTGTTTGTAAAACACGTGCAAAAGAGCTCTTCAGGTCTACTAGCAGGATAAAAACAGTTTTTTTTAATTTTAGGCTTCATCTGGGAAGAGACCCAAGAGATCTTCATAGAAGGCATCCGCTCGTACCTCCGCAACATGTGGAACTTCATCGACTTCACCCGCAACTCGCTGTACGCGGCCGTGGCTCTGCTCCGGATAGCCGCGTACCTCCAACAGGTCTCTGAGATCGAGAGGGACCCGCAGACCAAGTTCATACCGAGGGAGCAGTGGGACGCTTTTGACCCGCAGCTGATTGCCGAGGGGCTGTTTGCTGCGGCTAACGTTTTCAGGTGATTATGCAGAGGCGGTTGGAAAATTAATGGCCTTCATTTGTCGAGCCTAGAGAAAGGCATTTGCCCAGAAGTGGCACCAGTGGCACACTCTATATTATACTTTATAGGTGACCAAAACTGATTGAAACTTACAATTCCGAAATTTCAAAATTATAAACGAAAATTTGGACGCAGTAAATATTAATAGAATAAGTATATTAAAATTGGTATAATAGGTTAGATTAGAATAGTAATATGTATATCCGTATATGATTATAGGTTAGGTTAGGTTATAGTAATATGAATATCCTGAAAAAGTCCTGAATTCCTTCAGCGGAACATAGTTTTCGAAATTATGAAATTCGGTTAAAATATGCCTTTGGACAAAATGAGTTTGTTAGAAGGATATAAAGTTTCCGTGTACTTAACTTAACATTATGTTTTCCCCAGCGCTCTGAAGTTGGTCCATCTTTTCTCCATCAACCCTCATCTCGGACCACTACAGATCTCCCTCGGCCGGATGGTCATAGACATCGTTAAGTTCTTCTTCATCTATAGCTTGGTCCTCTTCGCTTTTGCCTGCGGTGAGTGTTTTTTTTAGTTATACATAGGTATAAATAAGAATAACCCCAGAGGCGTCTTTAGCCCATGTAGCGCCCGTGTGCAAACATTACTCTAGCGCCCCCTAGTAAGCGCGCGCGCCGAGTGGTGCTCCGTAGCGTGCGGCGCTCGGCGCCCCCTAGGACCGCTGCGCCGGTGTGCAACGCACACCCTGCGCCATAGGTAAAGACGCCTCTGAATAACCCCCTGATACGCTGGAGATTATTGGCCGTACTCATAAGCTTCCTTCAAACCTATTTTAACTAAAACAAGTTTATTATATATTGTTTAGGGGTTTTAATTTAATCTCCAAATAAATTATAGTACCTACAGTCACGGCTATAAATATCTATACATTTGGAACTTATGTGTGACGAATACGAAATAACTTTTTAATTACAGTACCTACACATATTTTTAGAGCCGACCGTACCTACAAACCTTGGCCCGAAAAGTTAAAATGTGTTTATTACAGCAAGTCCTAGCAATGAAGAGCAATTTTAGATTTCGTTGCAAAATTTTAGCAATTGGCCTTTAAAAAAGATTCCATACAAGTAGCACTGTCGCTCAAACCGTCTGACAAACTGAGGGACTTTAAATTTTTCGTATGTGCCACAGAGTTGATTTTCGATATCACAATCAGTTCCTACGCATACGAAATTCCAAATGTATCAGTCGAAACCAAGATTAAAATATAGTCCAGATGGATATTATGTTTCAATTTTGTTATTTCGTTTACCGAACTTAGGTCTTAACCAGCTTCTCTGGTACTTCGCTGATCTGGAGAAACGGAAATGCTACGTCCTCCCCGGGGGTCTACCCGACTGGGACAACGCTGGCGACTCTTGCATGAAATGGAGAAGCTTCGGAAAGTAAGCTTCAAAAAGTAGACCTTCGAAAGCTGTGGTTGACTCCTGTCATTGAACAAAGTTTAACATACTGCTAGCATTACGCTGCTCCAATGATTACTTCGCTTGATACGAGTACATTGAATTATATGTGTAGAGCAGACATCCTTATTTTTTTATTTATTTATTCGTATGGCTTATTCATTCGTTTTTAGTCCGTGTGTCCATCTTGGGATAAGCTCAGTACCTAACCCTTACTACTAGCAGACTGTAATTCGGCATGGGTATACAAATCAATCACGGCGACAAAACAGTAGAATAAAATCAAGGAAAAAAATTTTTTTTAGGGTACCTGGTCGATGTAAGAAAGACGGATAGGCAACTACAGAACCCTACACTGCGCGTGGCCCGACACGCGCTTGGCCGTTTTTTTTATAATATAATATTCATCTGCTGGACCCCATAGGATAGAGTGTGCAGATGACGCAATGTACTGTACGCGCGAGTCCACTCACACGCTTCTTTTTTTTTTTTTTGTTAAATCCCTGTTTGACCAGCAATGCAATACCATTGACAGATTTGGCTTTGGATGGTTCTCTCCGGGGGCCTTAAGGGCCTATATATATTGCGTCCAGATGCCGCGTTTTACATGGCCAGGCCAGTTATTTAGTTCCATATCGAAGTTATAACGCTCCATTTTAAACCAAATACGTCCACTCGCCACGGACTCGCGCATACTACTGGACGCAGCAATAGCGCCCGAGGAATATCTCAACTCGCGCGGTAAAACGAGCAATACGAAAGTCGCGCTCATTGCAAGCGTTTTACGCGCGAGTTAGGAAACGCGCGGCAGCATCTGGACGGGATATATGTTGCTCTAGTACCTCAGGAAAATAATATAAGCCTCGTCGTTTTCCGAGCTGAATTATTGCTCCAATCGCCTGCTGTACTTTAGGGCCCTCGCCCAAGGCGACATTTTGCAGCGATGCAGTATATAGCGATACTGTCGCGCGTTCGCATCGATACAGTCGCAATACGGTCGCTAGCTGTGTGCCCTCGCCCACGTAACCACGATGCAGTAGCGATGCAAACGCGTTTCAGTAAATTCCCCCGACGTCGTCCGACACAGTTGCGCGTTTGCATCGATGCAGTCCCGATGTGGCATCGCTTCTGTAGCGCGTTGGTTGCGATGCTGTTGCGCGTTTACAAAACGGGCTACAGCATCGCTGCAAAAAGTCGCCGTGGGCGACGGCCCTTATCCTCTAGTATAAGTTTCAGCATGACATTGATGCGAGTTGACATCACTTTTCTTAGTCTGTGGCGGGCGCTAATATTCCAAGATGGCGGCCTGGTGGAAAAGGTCAAGAAAAATATTCTAGGTAGTCTATCATCATCATATCAGCCGAAAGACGTCCACTGCTGGAGATAGGTCTCCCCCAAAGAGTGCTGCAAAGACCGGTCCGACGCCACCCGCATCCATTCTATACGCAGTAATAATAAGTCAATGGCTTGCTACGCGTTGTTGTGTTGTGAGAGTGACTAGATTTTATACAAATTGAGTGTATATCCATTAGTGATTCATATCATAATCATTTATGTTTTACGTCCAAGAATAGAACGGAGACTGCTGCAACGACAGAGGACCAGGCCCTGCTATTATTGATGATTTCCAAGAAATGCAATTACCTAATTAGAAGACATATACAGGAACATCACCACACTCCACAGTAGGGACTTGGTAGTGGAATTAAATTCACTAAATCCTGTAAATCGAACGCAAGCTAGAAACGACCATTATGCTTTTAATATAAGGTTGTTTTTATGCTTGCGACCCTCTGAAATAATTTACTCTACAGTATCGGTCATACTATCAATTCGAACAGTGGCGTAGCGTGGGTTTTTGCCACCCGGGGCCGAACGAAAATCCACCGCCCCTCGTTACATGTTTTTTTCATTATTGATTTTAAAAAAACTGTGGCTTTTGCCACACCAGCACCACGGCTATCACACGACGGCGCGCGAGCTCTCTCGATTTTTCTCGCACTATAACTCTCTTTCTACATTTCTAATATGAGAGAGACGGATAGTGCGAGAAAAATAGAGAGAGTTCGCGCGCCGTCTTGTGATAGCCGTGCATGCGAGGAGCGTTAGAACACGGAAACAGGCGCCTCGTTCTATCATGGGACGGCCGCGACATACTCTCGATTTTCTCGCACTATACCTCTTGTTCTAAGTGTTCTAATAAGAGAGAGATGGATAGTGCGAGAAAAATTGCTCGCGCGCCGTCGCGTGATAGCTGTGCTGTTTCCGTGTTCTCGCTCTGCTAGCACGGGCCATTCCCCCCTCTGTTGGTAAGCGGTTAGTTTGCCGTAGTAATGATTCGTGACTTTCTTGTCAGAGTTTTTTATTGATGTATTCTACCTAGAGTGTTAAATTTGTGAACTGTTTGTTGTGTTTTATTACGAGAAGAAATACCTAGTATCTACCTATGCCAGCACAAAATAACGCGGTTGAAAAAAATATAGGCAACAAAAATGGTCTACGATGTTTATTTTTCTTTTTATTACATTTCAAAGCGAGTAATTAATAATTAGTTAAAAAGTACACAAACATTATTACACAAAGAAATATAATTCCATATAAGCGGGGTCTTCTTTTTGATCGTAAGTATAGGATGCTTCTACTTTCCTTTCCCCCACCACGACATTTAATGCTCAAGAAGTTTGCCGGCTACTGTATCCATCATTTCTCATCTGCAATTTAATAAGGAAAAGAAATGTATACTTAGTTTTTGTCTTCGACGGTAGGTACCTATAATAACGAATACCTTTAACTTAAAATTGTAGCTATAAAGTAATTTAAAACGAACATGCCCGACACATGCAAGTTAATAACAAAAAATCATTAACTTCTCCTACCTCGATAAAAGAAAAATATAAATTACGTAAACAAATTATCCCGTTTACTCCTAAATAAACGGAAGGATACTTATATCCTGAACGCAACGAGTACTAAACACACAAATACCTGCTACTTTTAAACATTAAAAGACATCCGCCTTTTATCATTATACAGACCTTGCACCTAAAGTAACTTAATTAAAATAACTGAATATCACCTTAACATAAATACTAAATTAATTAAAATAAATGAATATCACCTTAACATAAATACTAACTTAATTAAAATAAATGAATATCACCTTAAAACCTAAATACTGACTTAATGAAAAATAAACCATCTTCGTCTGTAGCCCCCGACAGGATTCGAACCTGCGACCTTTCTATAAACGCTAGACTGCTCTACCAACTGAGCTACGAGGACAGTGACGGAAGTTGTATACTGACTTATTTTAAATAAAATAATAATAACTGAAAATAAATACATACCTATACATATATTTAATTCAAATGAAAAAATATCAACTTAAGAATATAAACCTTTACTAAGTGTGATCGTATTGTAGCCTAAACACGAATATTACTTTACTACGCACAATACCTAATGTACTTATATTTTAAACTTAAGTATTTATTTAATTACTGACAAACGCTTACTTGAAAAATAAACTCGTATTGGGAAAATTTAAAACGGCATTCGAACAAAGATGATCACTTGGACAGCAACACCGAAATAATCCAATTCACTCTCAAACACAACTAGCACTTAAAAAGAGGACTTTGCCTTTACATATTAAAATCTATATTTTATTCCACTAAAGTACGAACCGCCAGAATGAGACGGTCAAAACAAAAACTACACTGACTTACTCCTATCTCGTTGCACTTTAAAAAAACAAGAGCCGTTAATATGCGTGATAGTCCATAGTAGCCCTCAGACTCATGCAGTCCACCTCGTCGATCTTCAAAGTGTTCATTTTGACGTTGATATCCTCTTCCAACTGGATCTGGGTCTGCGATAAATATCTAAGAGCAGCCGTTGCATCCTGAAGCATCTTCTGTAGCTGCTCAGTGCTGTGACGAAGCATCTCAGACTCATAATACAGAGCTTGACCAGGACCATCCTTTACCAATTCAGCGCCAGTTCTTTGAGACCTCCTACCAAGCCTCGTATGCGCCAAACCAATGTATCCTTCCTTATCAGCTATTGCTTTCTCCAACATCTGAATGTTTTTTTGCATCTCATGCACTTTTTCCGTGACTTCACGATGCATATCCTCCAGATTTTCTTTAGCCACCTTAGTCGCTAATATACGCTCGTCGAAGGCACGATTGCATTTGTTGTAGGCGGTCCACAGATCATCTACGACCTGTTTCAGTAAGTTATCAATGAATACCCGTATTGGCCGAGCGGAACTCACTTCTTTCGCAGCCTGCTGTATATTCTTTGCGGAATATACGTTGTATTCTTCAGTTGTAATATCAGCTGGGTCTAGATTTGTGTAACCTTCGTAAACTGAGAGAAATGCATCGGTATGTTTTAATGCAAGCGATCCTTTGTCCGAATCAATAGCAGCCTGCTTGTATTGCAAATCGCGATCTAGCTGGTACCGTGTGGAGCGGAGACGTCTCATCTGTTCATTCAGTTGCTCTAAAGCCCGCTTCAAAAGACTTTGAGCACCGAGAATACTAGATATTTCTTCTTGAAGCGCCGTCTCAACATTGTCCACAACCAAGTCTATCCCTAGCCGGCTGTCTCTCAACATGAGACATTTCCTACAGATGTTCAATGCGTTCGATTCTAAAGTGGCAAGGCAATCTATCAGTCTCGTTTTATATACACTTTGAGCTTCAAGCTCCATGCAGACTTCTTTTCTCTGAATACATAACTCATTTTTATTGAACTCTACATCTAATATACGTTCTTCTATTCGCCTGTCGGAGGTTGCTTTCAGGATTTTGCATCTATCTTCTGTTTCATCTCTTACTCTTCTACACTCTCCGAGGACTCTGTCGGCTAATTGTTGCTGGTCTGTTGTAATTCTCCTTTTCGCGTCGTTATTCAATTTCCATTCATCGGGAGTGAACTTGGCTGAGCGGGGAGGTATGCACACAAGTCCGTGTTGCGCTAGCTTCAACGTTGCTACCGGCGCGCCAATTACGTGACGTATCCCAAATTGGGTGTCACCCATTTCAATTACGTCTGCTTAATAACTTATGAAATGGCGAATATTGTTTAGCTCTAAATAAACGTAATTCCACTCTTTGGACACACATCAGCTGAATAATTGACTTAACTATTAGTTGTCATGGCAACGATCAAAGAGAATATAACCACTACGTTTTAAGAGGCGGAAGTTCATACATTGTTTTAAGATTCTCTTGTGTCTACTACCAACGTAAAGAAAATATTGCCAATATATTATATTCTGTATTAGAGTATATATTAGGTCCATGTATTCTGTGTTCTGTTAGGTTGGCTGCAATGGGACTTCGTCCCCGTACATTTTTTCATTATAAGCGAGTTTACAAAGGCTGGCAACGATCTTTGCGTTGTGCCTTGCTATCATAGCAAGGCGGCAAGGCACAACAACGCAATGTGCATATCATAATGTGCCTTGGGTCCGGAAACACGGTCACAACTTGGCCACAGCACGGCTTCCGTCAATTCAACCAAAACAATAATAGAGTTTATTCCAAATCAGTTTATAAACTTTTTTTTACGTTTCTCGTCGAATATTATTCCAGTTAGGTTACTGGCTTTAGAAGAACACTTACGAGCAAGTATTATGCAATGTTATGTAACGTACCCTGCTGCTGCTACGATTCTTACTCAGAAAGATCAATTCCGTCTGTGATTCCGTCAAGCAAAGACATCCATTATAGATCGGAGAGGATTTTTTTTATGTTTGGTAGAAATAAAGGCTGGCGTTCACTAGGCTTTTATTGCGATTTGATTCGAGTCGCCTCGCCTCGGACTTGATAACTACCAGCCGATGGATATTATATTTTGTAACAAATTACCTATTCATTTCTTGTTTTAAGGTTTCATTACATTACACAGCTACCTATCTATTTTCTTCATTTTCAGCATTGAATAATCTACATTTGGTATGAAACTACCAGTAGCTAACCAAGCAGGAACCTAATTAGTGAATGCCTACGACCTACGTACAATTTCACTTCATACTAAAATATAATAGTCTAACGGTTCAAACCTTTTCCGACCGCCATCAAATTTCAAGTATTTTTTTAGGGTCGTTGGCATGACAACTCAATGATTTATTTAATCAAATTGAAATAAACTGACAATATTTGTTATCGCCATATTTTTAATTTATTTTTATGAATATTTAACACAATGAGCGACGTCCAATTTGGTGTGCGTCACACAATAGGAGCCCCAGTAGCCACGACGAGATTAGCCGAGCAAGCGGTGGTCTGCGTGCCTCCCAGATCTGCCAAGTTTACATTAGCGGAGTGGAGAGTCAACAATGATGCAAGAAGTAGAAACGCCGAAGATCAGGCACAACTCGCTGACAGGGTTCTTGGGGAATGCCAAAGAATCCGGGACCAAACGCACGAAAAGGCAAGACTTCTGAAAGAAACCACCGACCGGCGCATAGACGAGCGTATTGGAGATGTCGAATTCAATAAAGGCGAGTTGAAGATACAAAGGAAGGAAATATGCAATGAGCTAGAAGCTCTCAGCATGTATAAGACCCGACTGCAGGATTGCCTTGCGTCTTTGCAATCAAACGCTGTGACAATCTGTAGAAAATGTCTCATGTTGAGAGACGGTCGACTAGGAATTGATCTGGCTGTTGACAATGTTGAAGTGGCGCTGCAAGAAGAGATAACAACTATTCTTGGCGGCCAGAGCCTTTTGAAACGGGCATTAGAACAACTGAACGAACAAATGAGACGACTGCGCTCTGTTCGTTACCTGCTTGACCGCGATTTGCAGTACAAGCAGGCTGCTATCGATTCCGATAAAGGATCTCTTACATTAAAAGCTACTGATTTATGTTTGTCCATTTACGAAGGTTACGCAAATCTAGACCCAGCTGATATTTCAGCCGAAGAATACAATGCATATTCCGCAAAGAACATACAACAGGCAGCAAGGGAAGTGGCGTCGGCTCGCCCTATTCGCGTTTTTATTGATACACTATTGAAACAGGTTATCGATGATTTGTGGGTTGCTTATAACAGATGCAATCATGAATTCTATGAGCGTATCAAGGAGACTCAGATCGCTAAACATAACCTGGAGGAGATGCATCACGAGACAACTCAAAAGATATGTGATATGCAGAATAATATCTTGGAGTTGAAAAAAGCGTTGTCGGAGAAAGAGGGGTTCATTGGGTTGGCGCATACACGATTGGGTAGGAGGTCCCAGAGGGTAGGCGCTGAGTTGGTGAAAGATCCTCCAGGTCAGTCTCTTTACTACGAGTGTGAAAGTCTACGCCACAGCGTTGAACAGCTGCAGCAAATGTTGCAGGAAGCCGCAGGGTCTCTTCGATATTTGTTGCAAACTCAGATCCAGTTGGAAGAGGATATCAACGTCAAGATGAATACATTGAAGATCGATGAAGTTGACTGCATGACTTTGCGGGCAACTATGGACTATCATGCGTATTAATGAACAAAACAAGTTATGCTGTATAATACAGCATAACTCATTCTATGGTTTAATATCGATATTAAACCATAACTCTATTTAACAAAAAAAAATATGAATCTTAGAAGTAACAAAGGTTACAGAGATATTGGGTTCAAAATTCAATACCGTTTTCTACACAAGCCATATAGTAGGTCGTTATTCGATGCATTTATATTGAAAATCTCGCTCTAGTAAACTGGTTTCTTCCGGGGTTCTTAAGTAATAACTGGCAAAATCGCACAATAACGAAAGTGCGTAAAATATTCCTCAAGAACTCGTGGAAATATGTATAAATAAGTCAGCATTTCGCAGTTTTCGTTAAATTCCGGTATATTATTATCCTAAAACTGTCAATATATTAAATTGTCTAGTTTATCTATCTGAATATCACCACCAATATCTGACGGGAATAGATCGAGTGACTTTAAATGTATCTACCTACTTGTAGGTAGTAAACTCGTGCCTCTGTATTGATTTCTAATGTTTGATTATATGGAACATTTTAAGGACATGTTTAGACGTATAATGCAATGGTTGACATCTGATATGTTTGTAAACTCATTTATATCTCGTAATACTTTATTATATTATATTACGTATTTCAACATTTAAATAAATTATATAACGTTCGTTTAGTGATTATTTCATTTGAGTTTGGCAAGTGGGTATATTTGCTTGATAGTAAGAATAACTACTAGAATCCCAGTCCGGTATCTGACATTTATTCTCTTATTATTCTTTGTAATCAATATTTTCTTCAACAGCGTCTTCGAGGCCTCGCAGTCTCTCTTCTGGGCCTCGTTCGGCATGGTGGGGCTAGAGAACTTCGAGCTGGCGGGCATCAAGAGCTACACCCGCTTCTGGGGCCTGCTCATGTTTGGCTCGTACTCCGTGATCAACGTCATCGTGCTCCTTAACCTGCTCATCGCTATGATGTCCAACTCGTATGCGATGATTACAGTAAGTATTCAGTGGTGTGACATCTTTGGGTCGGTGGTAGGGGCTGATTGGCGCTTGCGCTACTGGAACTCTTACTCTCGCTACCGGGACTCTACTTAAATGATAGCTCTTTGTGCTCTGCCGGTCGTGAGAGAGCTTTCAGGCTGCAGAAGCGCGCAATCCGTGTGGGTTCTGGCGTACAGCGGGATCACCCGGCCAAAGAACTGTTCATTAGTAACAAAATCCTAACGCTACCTTGCCTATATATCCTGGAGATATCCAAAGTAAGGTCTAACATAGATCAGTTCCAATCGACCTCCGAAGCTCTGAAATACAACTACAGGCGGCGCGATAAACTCCGGCCTCCCCGAACGCGACTCGCTAAATCAAAAAAGTGCCTTCAGTCTATCGGCCCGAGGGTCTACACTCTACAATAACATCCCTGAGAGCGTAAAAACAGCAACGAGCTACTACTCGTTGAGCGAATTCTTCTCGCACAATGACTTGTGAAATTGAAAATAATGTACAAACTAACTGACATAAATCTAAATTATATATATATACATATATATATATATATATATATATATACATATTTTTTTTTTATCTAAAATCTAAATGTATAATTTTATCATGTATAAACTTAATCTTAATTGTATATCTGACGTGTAAAACATTGCTTTTATCAATAAATAAATTGAATTGAATTGTGCAGTACACCCTTGGCCACCTGTGCCTAGTTAAAGGTTTGAGGCGAGTTCACAGTATATCAGTTCAAAAGTAACAATGGTGAATGGCCTCTGGGGTCTGACAGTTGCCAAGTCTTCTGTTGGGCCAAGGCCTATGCTCAGCAGTGGGCGATTACGGGCTGAAAATTATGATGATGATGAACCTAAGCTAAAATTATAAAGTTAAAAGCAATACTTAGGTACTTCATAGTGGCCGTAAAATTATGAGTTATTTTCAACGGTAAACGTAGCATGAGCATAATGTGTAATTCGATTTTCGTGAACAAACGGGATTGTTAAATTTCATAATGGCTTTTTGCGCTTCGCGAGACAGAGGCGTGTGTAAACACTCGTAATAATCACCCTAGGTTAAGTAAGCGTCAAATTGCTTATATTACACATCTTGGTATTTTTGAGTCAAAACTTGCTAATCAACAGTTTGGTTAAGCTTCTTAGTGATTCCTTTTATTCCTAGCGTGCACAAATCTCGGTATTTTGGGTATGTGAGCGTTGAAAGTGAGAGCGTCGTGCACTGAATCGACCTTTGTACTGAATAAGTTGTACCAAAGTGACGAAATCGGTTAATTTTGGTATGAATCTGAATACATCTTAACTTATTTCACAAAAAATGTGTTACCAAATAACTAAACATTTGTGTAACATATTTACTTGTATTTGTATACAGTGTTGCATAGAATTTAATATAGGTAAAGAAGTACAGACCGACATACAGTTTTCGACTTATTACAGAGAAAGGGGGTGCAAAAGTGTTACGTTGTTATCTTTGACGTCAATAGTACAGGCGAGTTCTTCAATATCTATACAGACATTCTTTCAAAAATATCTATACAGAGACTTTATTGTTACTGACTAAGACATAAATATGTGTAGATATTTTTGAAAGGTTGTCTGTGTAGATATTAGAGAACTCGACTGTACATTATTACAAGAAAGTAATGTCCTGTCTGACGTAAATCTTTCAACAATTAGTTTCTTTGTATTGTCTAATTGGATACCTAAATTAATTTGAAGCAAAGGATTTTTCAGTTAAATAGAAAATTCCAGTAAAATACCTTTTGTTGTTTTAAATTGTTTTCTAGTAATTGCTTTTTGGCGAGCCAAAAAGACCAAGGGCGCTGCCAAAAGTTAACGTTCATATTTTGGCAACAGCAATGCAGTTAAGTTGTCGTAGAATAAACAACGGTAACTTTTGTCAATTTATGGAAATGGAATCGATATTTAACAAAGCATGTAACAGCTGAATGACTTGGCAGTTTGAGTTAGGCTGCTTTTACACAAGAACAAAGCTCCATATAAATCGCCAAACATTGCTACGAAGCTATGCTTACAACCCGTTCGCGCTAAGTTTGCCGGTCCGTGGAATGCGCGTCCTATGGCCTACTGCCGCTATTCTTCGAGTGACCTCATATAGCCAACGGCAAAAATAGCGCGAACGGGTAGTACATCACTAGTAGGTACGTAACGGAAAAATTATTATATTTCATTTCATTTATTTTCAGTAACAATATACATTGCATTTGAACATATTATATCAATAGTAAATTAATCACACTAAACTATGGATACAGTAAATAATTATCAGACATCTCAAGAGCACATAACAAAATTTATAATATACAGTGAACTAAATGTCAGATGTCAACCCAAAAAAAGACAATGTCAAAAATAAATCACAATCTACATCACAAAGTCAAACAAAATTAAGTAAACAAGTCAAAATTATTCTAATGTCAGAGATTAATCTAAGAATAAAACAAGAAAATACATTACAATATCAAATATGTCAAAGATAAATAAAAAATAAACATCAAAAGTACGGTTTTAACACTAACATGACAGAAAACATAAATTACAAGGGTAAAAATAATCACGTTGCATTACTGATAATATTCCTCTATTGAATAAAAAAGTAGCAGCCAGAGTAGCCAAATATCTCGTTACACACCCTTATTCTTACAGTAATAAAGACGTGACGTACCGAAATAGTTGGCTACCTTGGCTGCTACTAACTATATGACGCTGACTGTACACTTGAAGCGGAGTACTGACTTCACGGTTAAAATATTGTTTCTAAAGTAAATTATTTAAGTTGACGCTTCGCAAACTATGTAAAATTGTAAATTGTTAAATAAAACCGCATTACATCCTTAACGGATAACGAATTCTTACAGTGCCAAAATATTACGTAAGTCACTGAGAATACCTACGTAGGCGGTTAAGATTGATTATCTTTTGAAGGAAAATAGTTGTGTTCTTCAGATAATAGAAAGCAAATATCAAAAGCCTTAACGAAACTCGAAGCCTAACGGGGTTAGAACGTAATTACTAAACCTGATGCTTAGCGGATTATGTCATCATCCTCCTAGCTAGCATAGATTTTTCCCGGTTGTAGCCCAGAGGAGCCTGGGGTAGGATTTGGCACATAGTCCCGAGATTTGGCGCGAGACTTGACCTCGTTGGGTTAGACAGGTTTCCTCGCGATGTTTTTCGAAATTCACTTCTTGGGTTTTATCCACAATTGAGTTATTTTAGTATACCTTCGTCGTATTTAGAAATAAACTTTATGTAATGCAAGTAAATAGCACAAACAACTTCTGCCAAGGGTTGCAGTAAAATGTCCGTATAATTTCGTACAAGATCCAACATATTATTTTAAAATGTTGAAGCTGAGCTGTTATTTTTGTATGGTCAGACAGCTTCGTCATACAACATCTACAGTAGGTACGTTATCCACGTTGATCACCTGACCCCGATCACCCAGGAGAATTACCGGCAGTTATTTTATATTCAACTAGGAAAAAAATGATAATGTTCGGTTATGGCGCTTCGCCGGACGCTACCGCGTCACGCTCGCTTCGCTCGCTCGGCTCGCGCGCTGTAGGGTCGCAGTTCACCTAACAACCTAACCGTTTTTTTCCCTGGGGGATCAGGATAGGGGATTAACGTGGACGACAGAACATACCTAGAGAGGTTATTTGAAGAGTTGTATTGTATTATGTACTCAAGAAATTGTAAAATTGTACAACAAGCGCATAAAACAAGCCGAGCCGCAGGCAAGAGTCGGTATGAGTTCGATGGTAAAATGAGTTTTATACATAAGTAAATTTTTCTTTTCACTACGATTTCGAGAAAGTTAAACAAACATCTCATAAGCCAAAATTATGGTTATCTATAAAGAGGAAAAGTCCGTGAGATTGTAGCTTTGTTTGTTTGTATGCAATGGGTAATCTCCGGAACCACAAATTCCCCATAATAATTTACCGGTTATTATCCGGCTTTAATTATCCGGTATCAAATATTCTCTAAACTTAAGTTGCAGTGGGCACATAGCACGTTGAACCGATGGCCGTTGGGGCGGAAAGCTTCTCGAGTGGTGACCACGTACCGGAAGGCGCGGCGTGGGCAGGCCCCCCACAAGGTGGACTGATGACCTGGAAAAGGTTGCTTGAGTCCGCTGGATGCGGGTGGCGCAGGACCGGTCACTTTGACACTCTGGGGGAGGCCTATGTCCAGAAGTGGACGTCTTTCGGCTGATATGATGATGAAATATTCTCTCAGCTGCGCGTAGAATCTTCCTGGAAACGTAACTGTGGGCCTAGACAAGGTTACAATCGACAAGCGCTAACGCCAATAGAAAACGAATAAAATGTATGGGAATGACAGATGTTAACGAAAGGTGTTTCGTCGGGGCCCCTGAGTTATCTATGAATAAATTCAAGAACTATGTGAAGCGTAAACTTATTTCGAAAGCTTATTATGCACACAAGACATTCATGTAGAATGATAAAACTCCATGGGACTAATTTTGACTGAATTTATAATTATTTATTACGTTTGGAAATTTATGACATTGTGTTTTTAATTTATTATTCTCGATTGATATATATTTTTGACATTACATTGTTTATCTAGAAACATTCTAGACTAGTATTTTTTATAAAATTTTTACTTCATATAATTTTAACTTTTTATGTTTAATAAATTACTCTAAGTAATTAGCTTAAGATTAAGTTTCTACCTGACCATTTGAAAGTGCTTGTTACTGGGCCTACTTGAATAAATATAATTTTGAGTTTGAGTTTGAATGGAATTACTGGATTGATGTAGGCTATATTGTATTCCGCGCGTTCTTTGCAATACGCGGGCAAAGCAGCTAGTGTTATAATATTTAAACTCGACTCTACCTAGTGTGGTGCTGCAGTAGGGGTGATTGATTGAATTTCGCCCGGCCTTTGGAAATGAGGTTTCCCTACATATTATACCCCGTTTACATACGTGTAAAATGATACATGTATAAGAATAGGTTTTCAAGAGGTTTCCGGCCTCATTGGCCTCCTCATATTTAAGCATATTAGCATGTAGCCCTTGTTTACGTGTTGACGTGAATGACGTAATTGGTTACCGGATTACCTCATGGTCGATACCGTCACTGGCTGACACCGTTCGATAGAACGAGACTGACGCTCTATCTTGTCATTTATTGCGTGATAAGGCCGACCATGATACGGGGCCTGGTCGATTCACGAGAGCTGACGCGGGAAATATATGAAACTGTCATTAATTTCATAGACATTACCCGCCAGCTCTTGTGAATCGACCATGAGGTAATCCGGTAACCAATTACGTTATTCACGTCAAAACGTAAACAACATGCTAATATGCTTAAGGCCGGACCGTGCGCCCGGGTGCAACGCACCCCCTGGTAAAGCCGCCCCTGGCCACCGGGCCTCAGCCGGTAGCACCAAGACCTGGACGGCCTTACGCTCGTTCCATGGCGGAGGGGGCGCTGCCTTTTATGGGATGCTTAAGGCGTTGTGCCGGCTCGGCAGCAGAGGCTGCTGCCAAGTGGAAGCACACTAAATACTCCGCCTTGGAGCCGGTGTACGACTTTGTAACGGTAGCCATAGAAACCGCGAGGCCCTGGGGCACGCCGACTTTTTAAAGAGTTAGGCCGGCGCTTACACGAGAGGGCATCATGGGGACCTTTGAGCCGGGTGCGATACGGGATCCCCACCCCGCATCGCACCTGCGCCGCAATGCCTTAGTTTTTATTTATCTTTAGGTATATACAAGGTGGTCAGTGGCAGATTTCCGATTTCAAAAATGTATTTAAAAAAATCTAAAGTATATTAAGCAACGCTATCTATTCCCATAAAAAGATCATGAATTGCGGATTTATTTTTTTGAATTTTGTAAGGGTGGAACTTAAGAGTGCGCAGTAAGCTCGATTCTCCATACAAACGTAGTTACGCTCTCATTTTAAAACTACGTGTTGGATTGTAACGAAACTTTGCATATACAATGACATGAGGTATATTCAGGTCTGTAATTAGTTTATGTAGCTTCAGCTACCATAGTAAATAAAATACAGCGAATTTAAGTTTTTCATACAAAACTTGTTTTTGCTGTATTTTGTTTGTTTTATAAACTGGAACCATATAAACTAATTACAGCCCTGGATATACCTCATGTCATTGCATATGCAAAGTTTCGTCACAATCCAACACGTAGTTTTAAAATGACAGCGTAACTACGTTTGTATGGGAAGGTGAAATTCGGCCGACCTTACTGCGGACTCTTAAGTTTTTTTTTTGAGTTTTGTTTGCAATGTCGTCCTGGGAATATCTAAGACCGTAGAGCGTTTGCGGGTGGACAGTCGCGATTTTCGAGTACAGATTGCTTGACGCGGTCCACGTTTAGTTCAGTTGTAACCGTAGGTCGCGGGCCCGGTCCTCGCTTATTTACTGCGGAACCTGTAGCTCTAAATCGTGCTACCCAGCTCTCAATCAATTTAGTTGATGGTCCATCACAAATACACCGTATATTGAAGTGAACACAAAACTTACGTCTTGCGATGATGGGCGAAAAACCGTAGGTTAAGGTACGGCTCTATTGCATATGCACGCTGCGTAGCTTGCCAGCGATCCATTTTGACTTATCAATCCGCAACTCTCGCAATACTAAAAAACCAATCTGCATCTCCCTCGCACTTCACGTTCGAAAATTATGTGATTTGAAATCGGAATTCTGCCATGGTCAGTGGACTTGTAATTTTTTTTATCTCTGATCATATTTATACTTTCTAGTTATTATCGTTATTTTTATTTAGTTTTAAACCTTTATTATCTGTTGAGTGACCGCAGTGACCGCTAGCCACCATCTTTTGTAGATAGGTACGAACTCTAACCGGGTGAATGAACTTCGCACCGCGCGCCATACAGGATTTTTCAAACTTAATTACCTTTTATTACTAAAAGCTTAACTAATACTTTTTTTTCACAAATGGTTAGTACGTTTTGGATACTTGAAATCACGTTGTCGAAACCGGCTCTAAAGATTTTAGTGAAATTTGGAACATAGGTATGAGAAGAGAGAGATCGATCGTTTTCTCCGTATTTTCTACATTTTCACCCGAGCAGAGCTCGGTCACCCAGGGACTTGAGCATAAAATGAGTTAAGATCTACTTGTGACACATCGTGTACTTAGGAGCCAAGTTGTATTTATGTCACCGTAATATTATAAATGCCGTTAGATTACAATATAACTCGGGAGATTATAAACTATCGAAAAATTGTGATCCGTAACGTACTAATTACAATTTAACGGATTGATTTTCGGTAAATTATAATCTGTCGACGCGAAACCGTCAAATTGTAAATGAGGGCTCATATTGTTAGTTTTTCCGCTCTTTTATAAAGATAACCTCTAACCTAACCTAACCTATCCGTGATCCGAGTCGGTTTTGCCACTAAGCCCCTGTTCATCCGAGTCGGTTTTGCCACTAAGCCCCTGTTCATCCGAGTCGGTTTTGCCACTAAGCCCCTGTTCCCTACTGCCTACGATACACCATCAGATAGCCATTTGACAATTTGACGATTTCTACTCGACAGATCTAACGAAATGTAACGAAAAATAATGCGTTAAATTGTAAATAGTTTTGGGAGTTCACAATCTTTCGAGTTTATAATATCGCGAGTGAGATTACAAACTGACGGTGTTCAATATTTACACACATTTTGGCAACCTACATCAACTACGGGCAAATTTAGACTGTCGGTTTATGATTAAAGAACAATAGGTTAAAAAAAAAATGCTTCAAGTGTACAAAGACATTTGTTTTATAGGTCTGGGATAATTAGTTTTCTCCGTATTTTCTCTGTTTAGCCCGAGCAGAGCTCCGTCGCTCAGGGACTTTTTACTATACACAAGTTCTTGGGGATAAAATATCGTAGATAAAGTAACAGCACTTTCTGGCGGACACTTTTCGCAGAGGCATTTAACGGCACAACATTATGTTCAGGAATCCCCCACTTATTCAGCCAAAGTAATTAAATCGGGTTCGGTACCAAAGGCATAAGTTGCATTTAGTCTTGGCATTCAAAACATCTTAGTAGTACACTGACCAAGTGTACAAAATGACTTTTTTCTATAATACCCGTGGTATATTTATACAAAATTGTCTTAGTTTCAGAAAGACATACGTAGAAAAACGTCTAGGTCGTGAAAATAACCAATAAGCAGAATGACTCAATGGTGTAACGTCTTGATTGTATTAAGGACTATGTTATCAAATAATCTTGTTTGATTAACGTCTTAGCTATAAAATGAGCCAGTGGTAGAAACGTCATGATTGCTAAACGACTTCATTGTATGAAAAATGAACTTACTTGTCAGTGTCATGTGTCATGTCACTATCTACTTAAATATCAAGTGGTCTGTAATTGAATTTGAAGTACTAAGGAGGTGATAATAAAATAAAGTATTGTCATTAGACAATCTGGACAAACTGCTACTAAGACATTTTTTTATATTTTACGATATAACTACGTAGTCTTTATGCTATCAAGACATTCTATCATATTGGCCGCGAAGATTATCCAGACCATTTACCTATTAAGACATTACGACTTTAAGTCGTTTTACAGCCGAGTCATTCCGCTTACTAAGGCTTATAGCAATGAGGGCGTTTGACAGACCAAGACATTTTGCTACCCAGACAATTTACAACCTAAGATGTTTTGAATGCCAAGGCTAAATGGAACTTAGGCCTTTGGTACCGAACCCATTAAATCTCGTAATTGTGGCAAATTTCTTAAATGAAGAACTATGGCGATTTGCTCTGGATTTTTTATACTTAAGGAGTACAAACCGCTGCAAAAACATGATATAAGTTTCATCTATATATATAAAAGAAGACTTCCTGATTGATTCATCACCGCACAGCCGAAACTAATGGGACTAGAAACTTCAAATTTACACCAGAACTTTCTTTTAAGGGCAAGCTTTTAAAGCAAGGGGTAAGACGGCATTTTTGGAAATTCCATCCCTAAGGGGGTTAAATGGGGGTGCAAAGTTTGTATGAGGGAAACATTATTTTTTGAACTAGACGTGAAACTTTCTAGGAATATTACTTATTAAGATACAAAAAAGTGCTTTCAGCATTTTAGAAAATTCCACCCCTAAGGGGGTCCAATAGGGGTGCAATGTTTGTATGGGGGAAACATTATTTTTTGAACTAGACTTGAAACGTTGTAAAAAGATTACTTGTTAGAATGCAAAAAAGCTGCTGCGTTTTTGAAAAGTCCACCCTAAAGGGGGTTAAATAGGGGTGCAAAGTTTGTAAGGAGGGAACTTTATTTTTTGAGCTAGAAACTTGAAACTTTATAGAAAGATTACTTATTAGAATACAAAAATATATGTCAGCGTTTAAAAATATTCCACCCTTATGGGGGTTAAATAGGGATCCAAAGTATGTACGAGGGAAACTTTTCTTTTGAGCTAGAAACTTGAAACTATGTAGACAGATTACTTATTTGAATACAAAAAAAATCCTTAAAGCGTTTTGGAAAAATCCACCCCTAAGGGGGTTAACAAGGGGTGAAAAGTTTGTATGGGGGAAACTTTGTTTCTTAGCTAGAGACATACAATTTTGTATAAAGATTACTAACTAAAATATTAACGAGTACTTCCAGCATTTTAGAAACGTCTATCCCAAAGGGGGTTAAGAAGGGGTCCAAGGTTTGGATGGAAAACACTCTTTTTTGAGTTTGAGACTTTAAACGTTGTATAAAGATTTCTTATCAGAATAAAAAAAAAGTTCTTTCAGCATGTTGGAAAAGTTTCACCGCTCAGGGGGTTAAAGCGGGATTCAAGGTTTATATGGAGACCAAGAAAATGGTAAGAGATTTGTAACTTCGGTCTTAGCCTGTATTTTAAAAGACTACAAAACTGATTTCAGAGTTTTTTGAAATTCGTCCCCTATAAGGGTTAAAGGGGGTTTAAAGTTTGTATGGAGAGCAAGATATTTTTAAAGTAAGAGATTTGTAACTTCTGTTTTAGACTGTTTGAAATTGATTCCATAAGGGGTTAAAAACGTTCATCCCCTAAATGGGCTAAAAGGAGTTGGATGTTTGTACAGTCAGCGTCATATAGTTAGTAGCAGCCAAGGTAGCCAAATATTTCGGTACACGTCTTTATTACTGTAAGAATAAGGGTGTGTTACAAAATATTTGGCTACTCTGGCTGCTACTATCTATATGACGCTGACTGTACGGGGAACAAGACAATTTTAAAGTAAGGGATCTGTAACTTTATCTATAAAACTTAAAATGCTTCTACTAAATAAAATAAGATTTGTCTCTTTCTTACGAACACAAATGTCAAAGTGACAGATAAGGACAAACGAGTTTTAACGCCATTTTAGTTAAAACAGGCTTATAGGACGATTATGAATATGGCAGTAGGTAGCTAATTACAGCGTTTCTTCAAATTCATCATCTAAGGAGGTTAGAAAGGGTTGGAAGTATGTATGAGGGACAAGTAAATTTTGAAGTGAGGGAATTCTAAGGTCATACATACTATAATAGGTTCCGCCCGTCTGCGTGGACCCGGGATAAAAACTATCCTATATTTTAATCCAGGTCATAATTTATCTTCGTGCAAAAATTCATCCAAATCGGTTGAGCCGTTTAAGCGTGATCGAGTAACAAACATCTAAAGATCCAAACTTTCGCTTTTATATTATTAGTAGGATGGTCAGCCATTTATTAGTCAAAATACATAATCCGACTGCTAGCAGAAAAGTAGGTTAAGTAGGTTAAGTTAGAACCACTACCCTTACAGAACCGAACAGCTACCAGAAATGTAGGTTAGGTTAAGTTAGAACTGCGATGCTCCCAGAACCGAAAAGAAGGTAATGTTTCATGTGTGTTTCATTTAACCTGCGGATTATTTTGTTAATTTAAAAAGTTCATTTTGGATAGAGATGGAAGTTCTACGTCTTTTAGCATTAGATAAGTTTGCTTTCAAAACTAAACAGGTCGCCCGGACTAACGTGAGTAAAACTGCTGGACGGAGATAGGCAAAAACTTCCAGTAATGTAGCTTTCTTTGATACATTGTGAAAAATATACAATTTAAGCAGGAACGTCTGTGGAGATATTTATAATTGTAAAAATGGAGTTCTTAATTTAAAGTTAGCAGTTTAAACTAATAAACTCATCGCACTGTTGCCTTTTACGCTTAATCCCTGAACGGATTCAGATGAAATTTTTCGTACAGATAATTTGGAAGGATATAGGATAGTTTTATCTCGGAAATCTTCCCTTACAATGGTAGAACTTTGTTTGGGTCGGCGATAATTAAGGTTCCGCCTACAGTAATTGAATAGCAATCATTTTTCTAAGGCGGTAACAAGTTCTACGCGGACGAAGTCGCGGGCAACAGCTACTATAATATAAAGCCAATTAAAGGAACTCACTGATATAAATGAGATATATTTTTTATCAAAAGTAACAGAGATTATGTGTACACTGCTAATACAGAATAGTGAACCAGAAAAAAAAGCAATAAAACAACATAACAACAAAGTACAAGCGTTGTAAACATTGAAGAAACACAATGGGCAAAGTCACACACATCCGAACAAATTACTACCTGCAATTTATCAATCTTATAATTTAGATTGGAGAATTGTTACCATGAAAAATTCTAAATAAATTATGGTAAACTATTGGAATTACAAAAGTGATGTTTGTTTTCTGAATCCTATTTCCCGTGCAGATCATAAGTGGGCACAATCTTGAGTACCTATTTATAGTGTGAGATCAAAAATGTTGAAAAATGGGTAGTTACGCTACATAACTATAAATAATCACTACTTAGTATAAAACTAAGTCACTTCCCGCTGTCTGTCCCTATGTATGCATGCATAGATCTTTAAAACTACGCAACGGATTTTGATGCGGTTTTTTTTTGATAGAGTGATTCAAGAGGAAGGTTTATATGTATAATATAGCACCCGTGCGAAGCCGGGCGGGTCGCTAGTAATAAATAAAATAAAAATAAAAAATATTTATTTTCAGATTCCTCAGTTCCATAGATTGTTAGTTACAAAACGTCGGTGTATCGGCGGAGAATATCCGAGTCCCACCTCTCTGCTATCATTCTCAGGATGCTATTAGAACTCCCTCTCGTCTGCATCACCACAGATGCCGTCTTCTTCCGTACTATGGCATAACAGTTCTCTACGCTAGCATCGGCAAACATCCCAGAGGCGCAGCAGAATCGGGGAAGCCCAAACAGCCTCCTGAAATTAACTATCATCCTTATGATTTTTCAATGGCCCTATCTTTAACCCTGAGAGTTGAATACATTTTTTTGTATGATCTTAAGTAGATACCTGAGTAATACGCCCCTGTGGTACGCTCGTGCCTTAGATAATCCGATGAGAATGACGAATACCCGAAAAAATATAAAAACTAATATTTATTCTGCAAGTAAAAATTAATTTCGTCCCCAGGAACATTCAGACGTGGAATGGAAGTTCGCCCGCACCCGTCTGTGGATGAGCTACTTCGAAGAGAGCGCGACCCTGCCTCCCCCCTTCAACATCTTCCCCTCCCCCAAGCTGCTGCTGAAGATGCTGGGGCTGAGGAAGAAGGATAAACTGGCGAAAGAGAAAGAACAGGTATGTGGTACATGGTTGAGTAAGCTGAGTAAAAAAAGGAAAATACAGACCCAACTTTGTTTTTTTTTTCTATCTAGGATAGGCAATGATGTAGTGTATGGATTAAATCACATAAACAATCATATAGTCAAGAATCATATATCTGAAAATCAGACCTTATTGTTTCTTAATCTGTTCAGAACGGCGGTTCAAAGCACGCGATAATTTTCAATGCATCCCCTTAAATCTAGTTTGAAAACATTGTCTTTGGGCATTCCTTTTAAATTTGTGTTGCCTATTAGCGTGAGTTTTTAAACAAAAATTAACTCAGTGTTAGTTGTGTGTACCTACAAATGATGTGAAAATTTAATAGTTTTACATTTAAATAACATGTTTAAATACTTTAAATGCATATCATATCATTCATAACATAAATTGAGAAGGAAAAGTTATTTTTTATAGAAATTGAATATTAATTGACGTCACAAACTGACACTGAGTTAATTTTTGTTTAACAAATCACGTTAATTGGGTACACTCGTTTTTGACAATGCCTCTTTACCAAAGTCAGGCATTCTATGGAAGTCGGTTTTAATATACTTACCTGCTTATTTTCATATTGGATAATATTTTTCGAATTAATTACCGCTTTTGGACTCGGTAGGTACTAGGTATATCAATTCCTTCAGCTGTCAACACGGCGAATCCTCAACAATATCAAGGGTTGGCAACGCCCACGTTACTCCTTTGGAGTTGCATGCGTCTATAGGCTGCGGTGTGGCGGGCCGTACGCTTGTTTGCCATCGTCGTTGTATAAAATAATTAACCTACCATACATTTGACGTCTATTTTAGACACATTTTAGATGTCCTCCTCGTCCTAACGTGCTAATATCGGCTTTGTATTTAAGATAGATTGCGATTTAGACGGATTAAATAGCGTATTTTATGTATTAAATACATCCCAACGTTTCGAACCCTTTTCAACACTCGTGGTCAAGGTAAACCATTTACTAAGTTCGCCAGAGCTCCCGAGGATAGGAGGAAGGGAGAAGGAGGAGGAGAGAGAGTGAGGAGAAGTGAGGGACCTGTATTTGTCTCTAGCTATCAACAAAACGAATTCTCAAATCGTAAAGATCAGCAACGCGTTTGTGATTCTGGAGTCGCAATAGACAACGTGTCTGCTTACCAGAGGGGCTACCGCGAAACGAACTCCCTCCCTGTCGCTCGAGCTGGCAAGTGTGACAGGGAGAGAGATACACGGTAGACCTTCAGTAGGTTGTAAGCTACTTTGCCGCCGGCGTCGTATAAATAGGTTTCTGTCAAAAAAATAATTTTTGGTAAGTACAAGCTTTTATTTCCATCTGTACTTTTCTGTATACCGTCATCAACTACTCGTTGAGACGATTCTAACGAGCCAAATTCAATGGGGTTACGTTTGTTTAGTCCTGAATTCCCTAGGCCACCTTCTGTCTCCATCATCTCATCAGATCTGCTCGATGGTACCATAATACTGAACTGTTTCAAAATTTAGTTGCAAGTTTCCACCGGAACGTAGTTACATACATTGCAAGTCAAATAAAATCTTGTAAAAAACTTGTCCATGTCCAGGACAAAACCGAAAAAGAGCACGACGTCCGCTACACCGCCGTGATGCGGGCGCTAGTGTGGCGCTACGTGTCCGCCATGCACCGCAAGATGGACGACGAGCCGGTGACGGAGGATGACGTCAATGAGTTGAAGGGCGACGTGTCCGCGCTGCGGTACGAGCTGCTCGAGGTGTTTGAGAAGAACGGCATGGATGTGTCCTTCACTGATAGGAAGGAGAAGGGTGAGTAGTTAGGTTAAGAGAAGGCAAGAAACGTGAGAGGTTAAGGCGCTAAATAGTACGTGCGCGTAGCGCGTCTTCTCAGTATCAGCTGCGCTCGGTTGTAGAGTGTGGCAAGTAGAAGGCAAGACAAAAAAGCCGAAGACCGTAGTATGCGGCCTGGCTACCAAGGAACATCATAAGTAGTATGCGAGTGGGTAATGCGCTCTGAGTGTGCGTGGACGTCTATAGAGCGTGGGGTACGTATCAGATTAAGATGGACGACAAACCAGTGACGGGCGACGGGGGACGTGTCCGCGCTGCGGTACGAGCTGCTCGAGGTGTTTGAGAAGAACAGCATGGACGTGTCCTTCACGGATAGGAAGGAGAAAGGTGAGTATCTTGACCAAGTATGGAACAGTGTGGGGCGCCCCATGGTATGTGCGTGTGTAGCGTGTTGTCAGCATCAGACTGGGACCAGTCATAAAGTGTAGCAAGTACAAGGCAAGACAAAATGCAAACGTAATTAGTGCGTTCTGAGTGGAGATGCGACCTTCGGCCGAGTAAACATTGGATGAGGGGTGCCAAGGTGCCGCTTATAATAAATCATAAGTAGCATTCGAACATGTCATGCGCTGTGTGTGCGTGGGGTGGGGTTACTACACATAGAGTGCCGGGCACCTATGGCGCCATAGAGTACTGATTTCTCAGCAGATTAAAACAGTCCCGAAACTTTGACATACTTACTTCATATTCAGGGATTTTATTTTGCCCTCTTACCTCCGCAGCGGTCCTCGGCAAACGCATGAAGGTCTGGGAGCGTCGGCTGATGAAGGACTTCCACGTGGCGCCCGTAGCCATGGATGAGGAGGAGAAGCAGGCTGAAGATGGGTTGTCCAAGTTCAGGAGGATCGCCAAGCTAGCGGTGGCGTCCACCAGCAACGCTAAGTGGGACCAGACGCTTCTGCAGACTGGGATCTCGTTAGTAGTCTTTGTTTTATGCTAAAGTAGCCTTTACGTATGGCACAGAAACGTGGTCGCTTACTATGGGCCTCATAAGAAGGCTCAAAGTCACCCAAAGGGCATTGGAGAGGGCTATGTTGGGAGTTTCTCTGCGCGATCGCATCAGAAATGAGGCTATCCGCAGCAGAACCAAGGTAACCGATGTAGCCCTCCAAATCGCTAAACTTAAGTGGCAGTCAGTGGGCGGGGCACATTGCACGTAGAACCGATGGCTGTTGGGGTGGAAAGGTTCTTGAGTGGTGACCACGTACCGGAAGGCGCAGCGTGGGTAGGCCTGATGACCTGGTTTTTGTTTGGCTTTTGCGCACTTATTTTTTATATAATTATTACGCTATCGGTGCGGATCTATTATTAGCTCACTGTCACTACTGTTTTGAGTTACTGTGTAGTATTTAAGCTGATGATCTTCCCAAGTATATAAATAAATAAAAATATAGCCTTCGTCCACTCTGAAGACACGTTTTATATACTAAAGAAATAATATTTGAAACCGGAAGAGTAGTTCCAGGTTACAGGCCCCCTACATATCATCATCATCATATCAGCCGAAAGATCCACTGCTGGACATAGGCCCCTACATATACAAAGCTATAACCTCACAGACTTTTTTTTAACGTAGTATCTTAGACTAGAGCACCTACTAAATCTGCGGATATCGGAATTTTTGAAATCATCGATGCAGGAACTGTTGGCCGTCCGATTTCACCAAATGCAGTTCAGTTAGAAAGGTATCTCTGCCTTGCAGAGCTTATGTTTCCAGAGGAAAAAATAATAATTACTGCTTATTCAACAGTAGGTAGCTGTTCATTGCCAAATATAAAATTTTATGATCCGAATCGAATTAGGGAAGGAAATTAAATTAACTTCTTCAACAGACGGTATTGGGCCATCAGATATATCGTAGCGGCCAAGGTGCTCACTAATATCTGAACACGTCTATAGAGATAATGTTCAGATATTTGTGATCACTTTGGCCGCTACGAATATCTGATGGCGTCTGTACACACCGTAAGGTATAGGAAGCAACAAAAAAAAAGACCGGGTTGCACACCGGGAGTGCCGGTAGAAGTTAAAACTTGAATAATTTTGCAAAAAAAAAAAACCTTCGTTGAATTCATAAACAGAGGTTCGGAACCCAGTATTCATTCTGGTCCAGAAAATTATTGGTAACCGCTGGCGGAAGCTACTAGAAGCCGCATCATTATCTTCGTCATCACTTAGAGTCCCACGAATGCCACATTTTGCTCGAATAAAATGTATTTACAGAACAGAACAGAACGATTTACAAGTTTACTTAGCTCGGAAGCTAGGTAGTTTTTGACCAATACAAGTTGACAATTTAACAAAATCTTGGAGAAACGTTAGTTCGATTTAAGCAATTTCAAACAATAAAATAATAAAAAATGTCTGTGGTTCAAAATTTACAATTGTAACTTTAGTTTAACAAAGTGTAGAAAAGTAGTTTCGAGAGACGCTTGTAGTGACTTTTTCAACCAATGTTGCTAGTTTAGACTTGTAAAATTGTAACTTGTAGCTTCGTGAAACGGGCCACATGACGCTTTTTTCACTTAATGTCCCTTTATCTTTGGAGCTGGAACAGGTATTTAAACCCCGGTGAAAAACATGTGTAAATTGTGTGTCTGTCCGTGGCATCGTATCTCCGAACCAGATTAACTGATTTAAGTGCGATTCAATGCTCTTCGTTAGTATGAACTATGAAGATTGGATTGTAGAGTGACACAGGCTATTGAGGTCACAATTTTCTTTGGTCAAACAGCGTCCGTTTGTTGATCTCATCATCAACATCATCAGACTATGTACGTCCCATTGGGCACAGACCTCCTCTTGTGGGTGAGTGGGAGTGGGCAAGTCCCCACGCTGGCCCAGAGCGTGTTGGGGACTTCACGTAAACCTTTGAATTTCTTCGCAGACATATGCCGGTTTCCCCACGGTATATTCCTTCATCGAAGAGCTAACGGTAAATTCAAATGATATTCCGTCCGTAAGTTTCCAAAAGCTCGTTGGTACGAGCCGGGATTTGAACCCACGACCGCCGCATGACAGCTGCATGCTTGAACCACTAGGCTACCGTAGCTTCGACTACCATTTGTTGATCTAAACGTATTTAAACATCGTATGAACATTGTATGAATAATTTAAAGCTAAATGTTTTCCGAGTAAAAGTTCATTATATTGTGAGTGACTAGAGTTAATTTTTAGTATGAGGAGACCAGATATTGAACGGTGGCCAGTTATTGGCGATTTACCCTCCTGTATTCAGAATGTAATTTTCTACGGTTTCTAGCAAATATCAACAATTTTTGGTCCAACGAAATTCTATCTAACATATCAAGATTATATAACGAGTCTGTTTCATTAGTGATTATGTGCTACGAATAGCAAATGCCTTGCCAGTAACTAAGGTGACCCTGGGGTAATCTCTGAGGCACTTAGGTAAATAATGAGTCCGAAATAAACAACGGGGGGCGGTCAAAAATCGACAAAAAACTATGACGTTAGAGACGTGTTCAGATATTTGTGAGCACTTAGGCGGCCTCGGTATTCCTGATGCTGACTGTACCTACTTCTGCTGGGTAGTACTGAGCCGTCGCCCTGTTACTTGCGTTTTGAGATCCGTTATAAAACTGTAGCATAAAACACTATAAAAGCACCTGGTCGATTAATAACGCATTGTACGCGCGGTCAGGTAGATCTAAATAAATATTTTTATGGGAAAATTACAGTAAAAGTAATTGTTATAACTTTATGATTATGACCCATGAAATATTTACATTCTATCTATAAATGGTGCCTAATGGATCAAAGTGCGCCCGGTCAGGCGTTAACGTCATTTCGGGAAAACCGGATGAAACTGGATAAAAGTCTGATATTTATAGGACAGCATTCGTCATTAGTCTGAAGAGCCACAGCTCATGGCCATGTTAATGAGGTATTTAACAATTTGGACAAAATATGTAGGTAAAGTGTAGGTATTTACCGTGTGATGTGAAGTTAGAATACTATAGTACATTGTTGTAAAGGCTAAAAAGTAGGCAATAGATGGACGAGTGTGTTCGAGGTCCGAGCCGCAGGTGAGGACCTCGAAGGAGACGAGTCCATCTATTCCACTTTTGGCCGAGACATTACATATTAGTGCTTTTCACGCCTACTGCGAGGAAATTGCAAATAATTATAATTATAAGTCAAAATTTAGTACCTAACTAAAGATCACAATATGAAACACTGTAGCTCGGGCCCGCTCGCGTGTGGGGGTGGGGTCGGGGGCGGGGGGAGCTGTGATTGTTCGAATCGCTGTTCAAACTGGACTACTAAACATTGTTGGACAGTTTGAACTCATAGATGGTCTGTTCGTGCGACGTCCAACTAACCCCAGCTTTGAAGCCTGAATTCTAACCATCTTTTGCCACATTTCCGAGCAGTGGCGTAAAAAATAAATAAAATAAAATAAAAGCCCAGTTGTTCCATAACCAACTTAACTAACATAAAAAGTTAATAAAGTAGTAATATGTTTCACTAATTATATACCTAATATGTTTGGAGCCCTCTCGGCTCAAGGCCTCCTCCAGTTTATGCCAGTTTTTCCTATTCTGTGTTTACGGCCAGTTTCTAGCTCTTTTTTTTGTATGTTCATTTGGTCTGCCAAGTCGTCTCTTCTTCTTTTTGGTCCGGTCCATAACATAACGATCTTTGTCTTTTTCTTCGTGCATTCTTGCCACAGGCCCGGCCCACTTCCATTTAGTTTCGATTTTAACGCATACTCTAAGGCATACCCTACTCTGTCGTGAAATTTTACGACACCCAATGGGAAGAAAGGTGGTGGAAATTCTAAAATTAAAAAAAAAAAAACTGGATGTCGTAAAATTTGACTACAGAGATGGGTTGAAGTTTGTAGTGCCACTGCAATATCATGTTTTCTCCCGCAAATGCCCAAATTGACTTAGCTGTCAACACGGCGAATCCTCAAGCATATCAAGGGTCGGTAACCATGTTACTCCATTGGAGTTGCATGCGTCTATAGGCTGCGGTGTCCGCTTACTATCAGGCGGGCCGACGCTTGTTTGCCACCGCCGTTGTATAAAAATAAATAAAGGCTCGTATAGATCATTCAATCGACCAGCGGGCGTAGCACGGCTGTCATTGTATCACACAACGGTATCCGTCACTCTCGCACTCGCATACTTGTCAGAGCGTGATGGACGTACCAATGTCACGGCCACTGGTCCGGATAGTCATATGCTGTAAATGATATCCCGCGGTTGCGCGACCGCTTTCCGACGTTCTATGTAATAAGCGGGCACAGCCGTGCGGGCAGTTAGCATCTAAATAAAATGTTAAAGTCAAAGTCAGAGTAATTTATTTCTTTCAAGTAGGCTTACAATTAAGTACTTTCAAAGTGTCAATTATACAATGTAAAAGAAAGCAATAATCATAACTAATATAACAACCACTAGTTAGGTACTAAACTAACACAGCATAATAATTAATTATAACGAATACAGTTAATATATGTAGTAAAGGGGGTTATACGGGTATACCCGTATAACATTTTTATTTCGCCTATATGCGAAATAATAGTGTTTGTATCCGATTCTTTCGGCTGATATGATGATGATGAATATTCCCCCTCGATTTCAAATCTCACGAAAACTTTCCCTTATCGGCATTTGAACTGAATACTACCAGCCCGCCATGATTAATTAATCGTAGGCAGAGTCAAGTCAGTATTATAAATTAACCAATCAGTTTAACTACGCCATTAATGATACAAATATACTGCTGGCTATAATAATACTGATGATAATGAAGACGATAACCGCTCCGCTCTAAACGTTGATCATTTACTCAGCACCAATTTTCAAGTGTCTCTGTTTGGCCTTATGGTTGACTGGTAGAGAATGCCATTTGGCATTAAGTCCGCCATTTGTACATTATTTTGGTTTTGTGCAATAAAGTTTAAATAAATAAATAACCATGATAATAATGATGTAAAATTGCGGCAGGTCCCAGATCGGCCGCTGCCGCAGCCGGCAGTCATTCAAGAATCAGCAGAACCTTCAGCGCGCCATGGATGAAGCCCGAAAACTGGTGATGAGGTCACCTTTGCCAGGTATGGTTTCATATAGTCAAGGGGGTTACTCTCTCCTTCACCTAACTCACTTTTTATCAAAAATGTTGCCTTATGCAGGGTGTGGCCTGGAATAGGAGCAAAAAATGAAACGGTAGATTATTGAGCTTGTGAGAAATGATTTCCAAACTTATTTTTTCTTTAAAGTAAGTTCATGTGTAGTTTTTTCTCTTCTGGGGTGACAATAGTTATTTACGATACAAGTGCCGAAAATAGGAAATTCGCAACGAGTGGTGATAAATTAAAACACGACCGAAGGGAGTGTTTTAAATCGACACGAGTTGCGAATTACCTATTCGCACGGGTATCGTACAGTACAACGTTTTACTGTACATATGGCTCTTTAAAGTTTCGACATATGCACGAAAAGTGCTCTTTTCCGCACTAGTGCGGGAAAGTAGCACCATATGTACTGTAAAAGTAGTTTATTTTTATTTTAAAACACTAAAAAAATTACAAAAGAATCACAAAAATATCTTATGAAAACAAAAATGCAAAAACTATTATGACTCATTACATGATGTTACCTCAAAATCTTCATTGACTGTGTACTATGATCTCGTGGTGCCAAGATACATTACATGAAGGTCATAACATTTCTCCTAATTAAAAATAAAATAAAATTGGACACAAGGGGTTGCTACAGATGCTCTAAGGAAGCGTCCTTTTAAATATTTGCCCCTGTTACAGGCCACACAATGTATAAGTCATAGTCTCGTCATATGAACGACACCATTACCTATAATTAATTTAATCAAGGTAAACATCCTAGTGATTTTCAATCTTATGTCTAAATAACAGGTGAACAATAGGTGTCAACTATTAGGCATTAAGGTGTTGAGCATTAGGACATTTAGGTACCTTACATGTGTCAGTACAGTATCTTGTATATTTTCATACTTAGTTGGATATACGCAATTAGGAGTAATTTTCTTCACTATAACTATTGTATCGTATTAATTGAAATTGGATCACCTGGAGGGTAATCTAAATCAACACATAGCTTACCAATATAATACTTATTCATTTTCCATGCCGCCGAGAGCCGAGATAACTTGTCAGGACGAGTGAGCAAAAAACATGAACGTGAAATCGCTATTCGAAATGTGTTGAGCGAAATAAATCTCCACTCATCTATGCCTTTTACTTCTTTCTTTTTGAAACGATTTCCTTCGTGCCGTTTTGAAATAAAATAAAATTTAAATATTTTGACTTTGTAATTAATTAATTAATTCAATTACGGTTAAACGATTTTCCCGTAACCGCCCTTTGCGGTCCCATTTGAAATTTAGGACGATTTTCTTAATCACCGCCTTTCTTTCGCTACGATTAAAATATTGTAGGTACAGTCAGCATCACATAGTTAGTAGCAGCCAGAGTAGCCAATTATATCGTAACACTTTTACTAACTATATGATGCTGACTGTACCAAAAGTATTTCTGGACGAGTGCAATTTCGGATCAAGTACCTTTCCAGTGTCTTTTCATATAAATTACTAGCTTCTGCCCGCGACTCTGTCCGTGTGGAAATCGTTTATATCGCAGCTCCATACAAACTTCAACCCCCCATTTCATCCCCTTAGGGGGTGATTTCCAGGATGAAAACTATCCTATGTCCTTCCCCGGGATTCAAACTATCTCCATACCAAATTTCATCGCAATCGGTTCAGCGGTTTAAGCGTGAAGAGGTAACAGACAGACAGACAGACAGACAGACAGACACACTTTCGCATTTATAAATTATAATATAATAATATTAGCATGGAAGTATGGATATGGATTTTAGGGGAAATAGGTGAAGTTTTGGAGGTTTGGTATTCAATTATGCATAAACGGCTACAAGCATTTAGATGTAAGTAATTGTTTTTTTCTTGCGAAGTAATAGTTTATTACCTGGATAAAAACAAAGATTACATTTTATCCCGACAACCATCCTCCAAAAGGATGAAAATGAGGATGGAAGTTGATACAAGTGCTGTACCTACTGTGCAAATAAAATATAATTAAAAGTTTTTAGGTATAAGGGTAAGGCCGTTGAGATTATCACTTATAACACAAAAATAACACAATCACTTTTGTGATACCGTAACACAAATATAACACAAAAGTAACACTATTATTTGTAAAGGTTGTTTCATAATAGTACTTATTAAAATAAAGGGTAAGGAAAAAATATCTTTTTTTTTTACGTTTGTTAATATATTTATAATGACAACATTTTAGAATACGTGATCGATCGGTATTTGACTAAATCAGTATTTTTTATGATGTTTTGATGATGATTTTATAAAAAAAAGATAATTTCCTTTTCTGTATAAAAACAGATCATCATAAAAAAATACGACAAATTGAGCATCATTCCTAGGAAACAAAAAAGTTTTCAGAATTATTGCAAACATAAAAGAATTTAAAAATATATTTCAAGTAGAAACTAAATGATTCATAAGTTCACGTGGTTGTCTGAAATAATAATAGCCGCGATTCACGGAATTATATCATAGAAGACCTAATTCAAGTTTGATCGAATGCGGCAGCACTGGTGTACATCGTCCGGTGAGAACCTAAACTGTCTAATTACCCCAGACAACAATTTCTGCCCGATGACGTAAATTATGACGTGAATTTTTGGTGATTTTTTTCAATTATACGTCTTATGGAAATAAATGACGTCAAAAATCACGTCGAAAGTTTTCGTATATCGGCTTACGTCTGAAAATGACGTCACTAATCACGTTGTTAATTATTCTATTCCGTCATAAGTCTGATAATGACGTTGCTAATCACGTCGTAATTTGTCCTATTTCGTCAGTGGTTTAAAGATGACGTTGTAAAACACGTCGAAAATTTTCGTATGTCGGCATACGCCTAAAAGTGACGTCGCTGATCACGTTATAAATTATTGTGTTTCGTCAGAGGTCTGATAATAACGTTGCAAATCACGTCTTAATTTGTCCTGTTTCGTCAGTGGTTTAAAGATGACGTTGTAAAACACGTCGAAAGTTTTCGTATGTTGGCATACGCCTAAAAGTGACGTCGCTGATCACGTTATAAATTATTGTGTTTCGTCAGAGGTCTGATAATAACGTTGCAAATCACGTCTTAATATGTCGTGTTTCGTCAGTGGTTTAAAGATGACGTTGTAAAACACGTCGAAAGTTTTCGTATGTTGGCATACGCCTAAAAGTGACGTCGCTGATCACGTTATAAATTATTGTGTTTCGTCAGAGGTCTGATAATGACGTTGCAAATCACGTCGTAATGTGTCGTGTTTCGTCAGTGGTTTAAAGGTGACGTTGTAAAACGCGTTGAAAGTTTCCGTATGTCGGCATACGCCTAAAAGTGACGTCGCTGATTACGTTGTTAATTATTCTGTTCCGTCATAAGTCTGATAATGACGTTGCTAATCACGTCGTTATTTTGTCCTGTTTCGTCAGTGGTTTAAATACGACGTTGTAAAACACGTCGAAAGTTGTCGTATGTTGGCATACGCCTAAAAATGACGTAGCTGATTACGTTGTTAATTATTCTGTTCCGTCATAAGTCTGATAATGACGTTGATAATCATGTCGTTATTTTGTCCTGTTTCGTCAGTGGTTTATATACGACGTTGTAAAACACGTCGAAAGTTTTCGTATGTTGGCATACGCCTAAAAGTGACGTAGCTGATCACGTTATAAATTATTGTGTTTCGTCAGAGGTCTGATGATGCCGTTGCAAATCACATCGTAATGTGTCGTGTTTCGTCAGTGGTTTAAAGGTGACGTTGTAAAACGCGTTGAAAGTTTTCGTACGTCGGCATACGCCTAAAAGTGACGTCGCTGATCACGTTATAAATTATTGCGTTTCGTCAGAGGTCTGATAATGACGTTGCAAATCACGTCGTAATATATCGTGTTTCATTAGTGGTTTAAAGATGACGTTGTGAAACGCGTCGAAAGTTTCCATATGTCGGCATACGCCTAAAAGTGACGTCGCTAATCACGTTATAAAGTATTGTGTTTCGTCATAGGTCCGATGATGACGTTGCAAATCACGTCGTAGTATGTCGTGTTTCGTCAATGGTTTAAAGGCGAGGTTGTAAAGCGCGTCGAAAGTTTTCGAACATATGTTGGCATACGCCTAAATTTGACTTCACTGATCACGTAATCAATTATTATTCGTGTATTGAGTTTCGTGAGAGGTCTGATAATGACGTTGCTAATCACGTCGTAATATGTCATGTTTAGTCAGTGGTTTAAATACGACGTTGTAAAACACGTCAAAAGTTTTCGTATGTTGGCATACGCCTAAAAGTGACGTAGCTGATTACATTGTTAATTATTCTGTTCCGTCATAAGTCTGATAATGACGTTGCTAATCACGTCGTTATTTTGTCCTGTTTCGTCAGTGGTTTAAATACGACGTTGTAAAACACGTCGAAAGTTTTCGCATGTTGGCATACGCCTAAAAGTGACGTAGCTGATCACGTTATAAATTATTGTGTTTCGTCAGAGGTCTGATGATGCCGTTACAAATCACATCGTAATGTGTCGTGTTTCGTCAGTGGTTTAAAGGTGACGTTGTAAAACGAGTTGAAAGTTTTCGTACGTCGGCATACGCCTAAAAGTGACGTCGCTGATCACGTTATAAATTATTGCGTTTCGTCAGAGGTCTGATAATGACGTTGCAAATCACGTCGTAATATATCGTGTTTCATTAGTGGTTTAAAGATGACGTTGTGAAACACGTCGAAAGTTTCCGTATGTCGGCATACGCCTAAAAGTGACGTCGCTGATTACGTTGTTAATTATTCTGTTCCGTCATAAGTCTGATAATGACGTTGCTAATCACGTCGTTATTTTGTCCTGTTTCGTCAGTGGTTTAAATACGACGTTGTAAAACACGTCGAAAGTTTACGTATGTTGGCATACGCCTAAAAGTGACGTCGCTAATCACGTTACAAAGTATTGTGTTTCGTCATAGGTCCGACGATGACGTTGCAAATCACGTCGTAGTATGTCGTGTTTCGTCAATGGTTTAAAGGAGATTGTAAAGCGCGAAAGTTTTCGTACATATGTTGGCATACGCCTAAATTTGACTTCACTGATCACGTAATCAATTATTGTGTTTCGTGAGAGGTCTGATAATGACGTTGCTAATCACGTCGTAATATGTTATGTTTCGTCAGTGGTTTAAGAGTCCGTATACAGCCGTTTGCTGAATTCGCTAGAATTATTGAGGTCATATCTCATGAAATATTTGTTTTCCTACAGATTTTATTGTGTAATATGAAAGATCATTTCAATTCAAGTCAAATAAGTGGAAATGTTATTTACATTTAGCTCTCAATTTACCATATTTTGGCTCAGTCCAACAGCTGTTTTCTCAATTTTCGCTCGGAGACGTGTAAAACGACTTAGATTTGAAGAATGAATTGATTTCAAACCGACATAAAACAAATAAATATATATTGGATTGATAGTCTTCTTAGGATTAAGTGGAGAACATTATATAAGTTACCATATTAAATTGTTGAGTAAAACCGTATTTCCATCCAACAACTTTTTAGTAAAAACACACGAAGAATCGAAAATCGAAAAAAAAAATATTTATGTGTAGAAGTAAATTGTGGCATAAAAAATATTTCAAATCACCCTAAAATTCGTAATAAAACACCGTGCACGGCGCTCGATGCGGCAGTCACCGCCAAGCGGTTTGAGAGAGCGGTCACGTCGCTCGTCGATTTCAAGGTCACGTAGCTATGGGCGCTTGGGCTAGCGGGAATTATAGCGCGACGAGGCAGTCTTGATTGATCATTTGGTAAGTGTTGCTTTTTCTTACTTTTGACTTTTTATATGAAATTGCATTTGTACTATCTAATGGAAATATGTTCATTGTACTACTAACATTTTTGACCTATGTTCCATAGAAGGAGGTTCTTAATATTAGTCTTCATGTTTTATCTATATATACATGTAGCGATAATTCTAAAAGTACTTATGTCATTGAATTTTCATCATCATCAGCCTATATATACGTCCCACTGCTGGGCACAGACGTCCTCTCCTGAATTAGTTTGACTGTTCAGGTTGTTATTTTGCAGTTTCTTAATTTTGACAGCCGTTTGTAATATTTCCGATTTACGGAATCTTATTCCTATTGCCTTTATCTGTGTGATATAAACTGCTTCCTGCAGTGTCCTGCCCCCCTAGCACACTAGGTTTTATGTCCGACATAAAGCATTTGTCCCTCTTGCACTCACATATTGGCCAGAACGGGACGAATGCTTTATGTCCAACATAAAACTTAGCGTACTAGCCCCTCTGGTGCTACTTTTGTGGCCTTTTTAATCATTTCTGGTTTTAACCATATTTATTTATTTATGCAATTTTATCTAACATCTGCTTCGATGACAGGTCTCAACATATCTGTCAGTAATAATTGGTCATATTTGAAAAATTACTCCAACGGTAGTCTAATTTTATGGGTACCTATCAGCTTTCTTTTTAAAGGGTAAAGCTAAAATCGGGGGGTATCATCGGTTTCCTCACAAAAAAAATAACGCAATTTCTGCTTCTTCTTCTGCACCTTTGTTAGTAATTTCTGCAGTGTCATTCCACTACTTGTATAGAACTCACGCTTAAAGAGCATATCGTTTTGCATCTTGTCACCTAATAGTGATAATATGCAAATATTATGAAATTGATGATACAACTATATATAAAGATTAATATGAAGTTGTGTCATCTTTCACTTTAGTTGTGGACGGACGGTGCAACATGTTTTATCTCCGTATCTTTTTAACCGCCCATCTTTTCCTTGCTCAAATTCTTACTATTCATGTCGCTAAAGTAGTATACTATAATACAATATTTATCAATTGATTGGTTTTATTATTTTAGATTCAAATATGGCGCCTAGGAAGACAAACCGTTCATTTGGTACAGTAAAAAGAAAAATAAAATGTGTGACCCTAAAACATTAAAACCAGACTATAACGAAATCAGCACAACGCTGGAATCTGGAAAGGTTAACGAATTATTCTTATTTATCTGGTGATTAAGCTAATTATACTTTAGCCAAATTAACTGTAAACAAAAATAAACTGTACCTACATTTCTAAATTACCTGGTATTTTATTTCAACACCTACACTAAAACAAAGAAACGAATAAGTCAGGTAAAACCTTTTTACCTAGAATTTGTTAACCTGGAAACTGAAAACTCTAACAGTAATTAATTATAGACCGAGTGAGCGGAAGCGAATAAGGTATCCGTTTCATCTTTGACAAAAATGCTTTCGTGTGTCTGTCCTGATTTCCGGCTGTTCTCCTCTAGAGGTGGCGTTTCTCAACCGATTCTGGTGAAATTTGGCGAGCAGGTTCGGTAATTATATAGAACTTTTTGTCGAGCCCGTTTTTGGAAATTTTTCTAAATGGCGGAGTTATGCAAAAATACACTCGCGAGGTCTACAGCTCACAGAGCCACTTGTAAATAATATAAATAACCTAAGTTTTAATATGAGTAAAGATAAATAATAATAATTGTTGGGGTCAATCTTACACAAATCGACCTAGTCCCAAACTAAGCAAAGCTTGAACTATGGGTACTAAACGACGATATACATACTTATATAGATAAATAAATACTTAAATACATTGAGAACCGATATCCATGACTCAGAAATAAATAAATGCCCATACCAGGATTCGAACCCAGAACTTCCAGTTCGTAGGCAGGATCACTACCAACTAGGCTAAAGCGGTCGTCAAACAAGCAAGTACTTACTTAAATTAATTTGTAGTAATTACATAAATACATTATAATGAACGATACAGTTCTAAGTTACCTGATATTTTATTTAAATACGTATACAGGCGTGTAATGTGTATACGTATACGTAGGTAGGTACATATAAATATTAAGAAACGAAAAAGTCAGAAAACGGTTCAGGCGCCGTAGGTTCCGCGAAGTTAAGCGAACAGAGTTTTTGAAACAATATAATGCGTCTGTTTATAATAATATGGTTTCAAAAAAATACGTTTAGTAATCTAGAGGCTTTTCTGCAGCGAGATCAGTGATAGTGACAGCGAAATATGATTAAGCAATTTTCGCTCGATAGAAATAAATCACGAATAAAATATTAGTAACAACTTCTAGAAATCGGCAATATTATGTTTGAGAGAACTAAGTGATTACTTTTTTATTTATTTAAACGGCCAAAAAAAAACATGATATCCGCGCTTCCGAGCACGCACTTCCACCTCGCTCACGCTTATGCTCAGTGAGAGGGAGAGAAGACCATGAACCTACGGCGCCTTAAAGTATCAAAACTACTCTACGCCGACCTAGCCGCCTCGCTCGATCCCCACTATACTCCAGGCAAAATACGGTTTTGATAAACATTAATTTATAATAGCGTTTTTATTGTTGATTTCATTTGAAAATGTTATTCTAAGATGATTTAGTCAAGAATCCGACAAACTTTCCACCCGGAAGTAATTATGTAGATTTAAATGAAGCATGCATTATCTTTTTTTGTACGATTTATCTTGAATATTATAGAGCAAATGTAAATGAACCAAAATAAAGACAAAAACATTTATTAATATTTTTACTGACTTTTTAGAAGCCAGTTAACTTATCATTTTTTCGATGTCTGAAATTTTGTCGGATTTTGTCGCTGGGTAACTATTTAATTGATAATATATCCGTTATACATAAAAAATAAGCTATTATAAATTATTTCCAAAATTGTTTTTTTTTCCATACAAGTTGTCAGTTCATTGCCTGGACTACTACCAATACCTGCGCTGGCGCGCTCGGAGACGGGTAGTGATACCTACAATCCAACTTTTTCCGGGCCGATACGGACTCTTAAAAGTGACGTTGAAAAACGCGTCGAAAGTTTTCGTATGTCGGCATACGCCTAAAAGTGACGTCGCTGATCACGTTATAAATTATTGTTTATCGTCAGAGGTCTGATGTTGACGTTGCAAATAACGTCGTAATATATCGTGTTTCATCAGTGGTTGAAAGATGACGTTGTAAAACGCGGCGAAAGTTTCCGTATGTCGGCATACGCCTAAAAGTGACGTCGCTGATGACATTCATAGACCGTGGGCCCACTCCCAATACACCTACGTCTCATGACAACATGATAGAATGCATGGCAGCAAGTCGAGAAAGTTGTGCTGAGCAAGGGAAAAAAAAAAAAATTAGATCTTCACTTCCGGTCAAAATTTGTATGGGGATATTTACGTCATGTCACAACAGTACGAGACGTGTAGCATCCTTTAGCCCTTTATTCGTAGAGAGAGAAAACCTAAGCCGGCCAGTCCTGAAATGGCCGGAAGAACGGAAGAATAAACTGTGGGGTGTTGGGAGTGGGCCCACGGTCTATCAGGGGTTTAAAGATGACTTTGTAAAATACGTCGACAGTTTTCGTGTGTGTATACATTTTACGAGGGCCTGAACTATAGGATACCCTGAGGGGCTACCGTGAAACGAAAACGAACTTCGTTCGTGTATCTCCCTCTCTGTTCCTCGAATTAGCAAGTGCGACAAAGACGGAGATACACGAACGAAGTTAGTTTTCGTTTTGCGGTAGGACCTCTGTGTTTAAGGCAGTAGTAAAGATCAGTATAACAATTTTAAACACACTTGCAAATACGTTTAAATACAGTACCAAACTTAAACAATTACACAAAGTACTTTGCCGTTCCCTTAATTCACGTTTTTAACGCGCGCTAGCAATTTTTGCCGTTCCGACCAATCACACGTCATAATCGCTATCTCTGATTGGTCGAAAGCTCGCGGTTGTTAATTCGCGCCAGTCACATTGTTCTGTGAATCTGGCTTTAGTCGTTTCCGGAGTCACTTTAGTGTTTAATAACTGTGTAAAACTATAACCTGTATACCCTCAAGTGTATAAAAAATAGTATGGAAAACTAAGAATAAATATTTTATAATTATTATATTACTCATTAGCAAACAGAAGCTGAATATAAAATTTACAAACACCGTTTTTTTTTCTCGCCATTAAACCTGTTCGAACCCGTTGCAGCCATTGTTGCATCATACTTAGGGATGTCCCACGTTTACTTGATGGGCTAGGTGTCAGTCGATATTCGATAGTAAAATACATTGCTTTGAAATTTAACCGCCAAACTCGCACACATTTCTAATTAAAACGAAGAGATCGCTGCTAATAATAGTGTTAGGTAACTTTTGCGTTTAAACATATCGACAATGGAAATTTTACAAGCGACATTTTTGGTGATATTGAGTTACATACACGTTAGAATCGGCAGATTTTTCTGTATCGAATGGGCTGGCGGTCTCGTGTCCGATCTCCGTGATCCCTTCGGTGATTTAGCAGATCACGACCATTGTTTTCTACTAAACGACTTCGTTTTTGAAAATTTTGTGCAAAATGGAGATTAGATTAAATGTTTTTTCGCGAAAATGAACCACAAGAGCTTTTTACTTTTATTTGTAAGAACAGATTAAACTTAACTTATGTAGATAATTTGGTTTACTTAGTTGTAAATAACCTTTCACTTGTTGGTTAACCGCTTTTAACAGATTATTGGTTGTTAGACAACTTTACCGTTCTGTTTTATTATGAATCAAGTAAGCATGGTAATAGGTATATACAGGTATATTTATGACACATAAATTATTTTTATTGTTGGTACCTAACAATGTATTTCGACCTCAGAGCATAGAATCACTATCACTATCACTACATAGTATAAAACAAAGTCGCTTCCCGCTGTCTGTCCCTAATATGTATGCTTAGATCTTTAAAACCAATGTAATACTATCATGTATCAGTGTACTTATTGTTGAAGGTCCAAATAAATAAATAAATAAATAAAATAAATAAATAAATAAAACTACGCAACGGATTTTGATGCGGTTTTTTTTAATAGATAGTGATTCAAGAGGAAGGTTTATTTATATGTATATTATAGTACCCGTGCGAAGCCGGGGCGGGTCGCTAGTACTACTTATATTCATAGATCTGTGATTTCGACACTCTCAAGGGAATGATCCTATAAGGGTTCCGTTTTTACCGATTGAGGTATGGAACACTAAAAACCTATTGCCTTAGATTTAAAATGAATAAAGGAAATCCTTACTAATATTATAAATTCGAAAGTGTGTTTGATTCTCCTTTTTAGGGTTCCGTAGCCAAATAGCAAAAAACAGAACCCTTATGGATTCGTCATGTCTGTATGTCTGTCCGTCCGTATGTCACAGACATTTTACTCGAAAACTATAAGGTGTATTTGAATAAAATTTGGAGGATAGGTGTATTTTGTTTGCCGCTACGCTTTTGTTATTAAATTACAAAACAAAATTTTTTTAGGGGTGCACTCCATACATAAAACTGAAAGTCAAAAAAACTTTTTTCATTGCAAGCCCACGTGTGGCACATCAATCGATAGGCCTTTCGAAATAAATATAAGGTTTCTCAGCAATTTTTCAGAGATAATTGCCACAAAAGTCACTGAAAAAGAGGGTGCCTTACAATATAAACGATTTTTTCGATATAGATTTCTCTACAACTTAGTAAGTGCCTTATTTTTTCTTCTTAGGTAAAACTAGGCTAAAAATTTAAAATGTGTTAATTAAGATTTAGATTTAAGTAAACTATTGTACGCCTGAAAGGCAAATTATAGTGATTCTACTAAAATACATGATGTAACCTTATTATAACACCTATAATTATGCAATAAATGAATTCTATTCTATTCTATTCTATTTTAAAATTGTGTCCGCCCTCTCATTTTTGAACCGTGTATTTTAAAAATATGAAAAAAATCATGGACATTATTAAATTCTTTGAGCAAAAATTGTTTTGAACAAGATCGGTTCAAAGGTTTTCGAGATATTTCTAAAAAACTGCCTTCCTTAAAGAAAAGGACGTAAGTGCCGTAATATTTCAGTAACGATACGACCTTTTTAATAGGCACGGAACCCTTCGTTGTGCGTGGTCCGACACGCACTTGGCTGCTTTTTTTGTGTGTGGAGAATAGTTCTAGTTAGAGTGACATAGGCTACTTTTTGCCGGGATAAAACATATTATTCCCGTGGGAAGATCCATTATGATGTTAGTTCCCCTTGACCACGCGGGCGAAGCCGCGGGTAACAGCTAGTAATAATAATAATAATTCATGAAATCATAATAAAAACAAGTAGCATAAAAAGTCACATCTACACAGAGCAAATTATTATTTTAAACCTAAACCCAGTTTTAAAGTTTCGTTTCTTAGTATTTGGTGGATAAATATTATACAAAATACTTACTAGTACGACCGTTAATCGAGCGTTAATATCGATATCGAATTAGGTATCGCTTTTCGCATTCTCACGCACTAGTCGCGACTCGCGTGGCGTGGGTCGCGTCGGAGTTCCATAATTTCGTTTGTTTCGTTGTTTTTGACCGGAAAACTGGTGAGTATGCCGATAATAATTTAGTTATTTAACGCAATCAATTATAACATCAAGTACTGGGTAAGTGAGTCTTGTCTTTTGTGAAGTGTTGTAACATTTGTCTATATGTAAATTATTTCAGGTTGTGTGTGCTCGAATAATTGTGCGGTTTATTTTGTTGTATTATGGACGATAAAACACTTATACCGTCGCGGAAGGAGATGATGAAGAAAACAAGAAGCATTTTGGCCAAGATTTAAACGAACTACTCAATGATTAAACACGAAGCACCAGACGATCAAACATGGCAGTTAATAACCCTTAATTGAGAGAAAATTTATGAAACAGGTAGTTGTAAGACTTTTGTGACCGTTTCGTTGAAGATCCCGCATAGTTTTTTTACCATAACCTATTTGCTTTGGGAGGACCCGAATCGTGTTTTTTTATTCATTTTATATCTTCAAGCCAATGTTTCATCAAATTCACCCTAATATGTGCTGTTTGTCTTTGCAGCGGATTTAATGACTGCCCGTATAAAGGCAAAACAAGCGGAGTCAACAAGTGATTTGAATGATTACGATGACATGACGATACAAAGAAGCCAATTCGAGTAATTGACTATGACGCTTCATTGTCATGTGAACCTGAAGAAAGTGCCCTGGACTTGTGTATGATTGGTGAGTTATTTTTTTTTTTGACACTTAATATAATTATCACTATTATCAGAAACAAGACATAAGAAAGGTTCTTAATCAATCCACCGATAGTTTTCCTTACCGGCAGTTACATTTTGACAGATTACCTGTAGAAAATGTGTCAAAATGTAAGTGTTGATAAGGAAAACTAGAAAATGTGTCAAAATGTAAGTGTTGATAAGGAAAACTATCGGTGGATTGATTATTGGAACCGGCCATTAATCTAAATAAGAACCTACTACCAAAAACAAAAGAACTAAATTAATATAAAAACTTAAAGTACATTGACGATCGCTTAAGCCTAGTTGGTAGTGACCCTGCCTACGAAGCAAGAGGTCCTGAGTTCGAATCCCGGTAAGGGCATTTATTTGTGTGACGAGCACGAATATTTGTTCCTGAGTCATGGATGTTTTCTATGTATTTAAGTATTTATTTATCTATATAAGTATGTTTATCGTCGTCTAGTACCCATAGTACAAGCTTGGCCTAGTTTGGGACTAGTTCGATTTGTGTAAGATTGTGTCCCCTAATATATTTACAATTAATTGCTTGTAACTAAAATTTAATTAAAACTAAAATAAATCTTAAAAGTAGTGCCCTCGCGGCATGGTGCCGAAGATGCTGGCATCATTTCCTCGCTCTATAGCAATACTAATGCATTGTGCAAGGTAGCTGGTAGCTCTTTGGTGGCCAGTAGTTTTGGTTAGTGAGTTAGTTTGAGTTATATATATTAGGTAAGGTCGGGTTAGACTAACATAGTTTATTAGACGGGGTACTTTGTAGTATATATTAAAGTCCATATTATGGAAACTTGTAGTCTTGCCCCGGTGACTGTCATACCCCGCCTTACTTTTATTAATTTACTATTGACGACCCTATATGTATAAGTATGTTTCTCCATTGCTAGTTCCCATAGCTCAAAGAGCTTTAGTTAGTTAGTAGAAAGTTGCTTTATTTGGGACAATAATCTTTATAATATTCTTTTAAAACTGTTTAAAAGAATATTAGGTTTACTTAAATTAAATTAAAAATGGTTATAATAAAGTGTCTCCTAATGTTGTATAGATAATAGTACGGAACCCTTCGTGCGCGAGTCCGACTCTCACTTGTCTGGTTTTATTTAAAACTCTAATCAGGCAATTTATAAAAGACTTGTGTATCTCAGTGGTCCCAATTAGTGGGATTATGGCTGTAAGTTACATTTAATTTTCAGGTAATGTAGCAGGGAGCTTTGTAAAAAATAAATAAGTTAAATGAAATATCACAAAATGACTAAAACATTGAAGGTAAAATATAAAATATTTATTCAAAGCAATATTCATTGTCACATAATTATCTGATATATCAAAATACATATATACCTATGATCCCAGTCCAAAGCTATGTTTTTATACATTTTTCTGTGAGTTTGATATTTACTTAGGGGCTGTCCATATATTACGTCATTTCATAATAAGCGGGGGGTCTGGCCATTGGATGACGATAGTCATTTTATAAGGCGGGGAGGGTCCATTTCCATTTCAAGGAATAACAGAATGATGATAGGGGGGTCAAAAATCGACAAAAAACGATGACGTCATTTACGGACAAGTCCTTATCGTATACGCTGTTGGTAATTAGAATCTTTCGCTTTTAGGTATACCCTGTTACAATCAATTTCGTATTTGCGCGTCGCGCCGATGGCGCCGTAAGGGCGCTAGATCTTCACCGTAGGCTGCGAGCTTTACGGGCCTGTGGGTTCGCGACCCGTCTGCGCGCTCGCCTTGGAGGCGCAGCGTAGTGGCCCCGCGCTCCTAAGATGACCGGCGCAGGCCGGCATGCCGAGTTGCTTAACGCAGGCTCCCTACCAACCATCAATACCGAAGACCTCAGGTGCCAGTCCCGATCCCTGAGCGTGGCTGGGTGCGCTCACGACGGAGTGGCACTGCCACTCGCCATCCGGCCGTGACCGTACCGATCACGAAGTCAAGGTGGTGAACCCCACCCGGGACAACGGGATGTCAACGAGTTGTCGCATCGCGTCACGCCTCTTCACGTCTCCCGTCAGCTTAGGTGAGCCGACAAGCGATGAAATACAAAGCTATACTTTTTATGCATTTTTCTGTGAGTTTGATATTTAATTATCATATATACATACCTCGTGGTAATTATTTTTTTTTGCTTTTAGGTATACCCTGTTACATTAAATTTCAATCCAATGAAACTCTGGAAAAGGAAGTTTCTCTTAACCGGAAGCCTATAGACGGGCAATCATCATCAACATCAGCAGATCATCGTAGCCGGAAGGACTCAACTTTCAACGATTCAATTCAACAACAGTCTTGTTTTGGATCATACAATAACTATCAGCTTTAGAATTAGAAATAAAGTTGCACTCGCCCAATGTCAAATCCTGTTGATCATCTTTTGCATTAGGAACCATGGTCGCATCGTGTATTAAAATCTCCGTATTATTTGTTGAATAACTAAGTGGCGTCAAATTAGGAAAGCTTTCTACTACTAGCGACTAACTTTTATAAATTGCCTGATTAGAGTTTTAAATAAAACCAGACAAGTGAGAGTCGGACTCGCGCACGAAGGGTTCCGTACTATTATCTATCCAAAGCTATCTTAGTGAACGCAAGCAATGTACAGAAATATCGAAAGTAATCAACAAGGAAAAGGTTAGTGCTCTGTCTGAGTATAAACACCACCTGAGGTGTACCTCAGGGGAGCATCTTGGGACCCTTGTTGTTTCTTTTGTATATAAATGATCTTCCCGATGTAACAACACACAAATGTATACTATTCGCCGACGATACCACGATATTATTCAGATGCACTAACATCAACTCATTTGAAAATGACATTAACGCGACTCTTGCAGACATAGTAAATTGGATGGAGTTGAATGATCTCAAAATGAACGTAGAATAAACTAAGGCTGTACAATTTGGAACTAACAGGAGCCAAAAATTGACTTTGGATTTAAAGTGCGATAATGCCAAGGTCGAGATAGTTGATTCCACTGTGTTCCTGGGACTGACTGTAGATGGAAAATGCAACTGGAGGAATCATATTGACTTAGTCTGTACTAAAGTGAACAGATTTGTATACGCACTCAAACGGCTAAAAGAAATTTCATCCATTCACACAGCTCTGAATGCCTATCATAGTTATGTTTCCTCCATTCTACGATATCAACTTATAATATGGGGTAACTCTGTAGATATAGATAGAGCATTTAAAGCCCAAAAAAAATGCATCAGAGCATTATGTGGGATTAGCACTAGACAATCATGTAAACCTATGTTCAAAAAACTTAACATTTTGCCCTTGCCATGCATGTATATAGCGGAAATATGTATTTTTATAAAAAAACATCAAGACTATTTTACTTTTATAAGACAAGTTAATCCTAATGCCAGAAGTAATCGATTAAACAAGATACATGTTACTAAAAGAAACTTGGCTTTTAATCGTAAGAATGTCGATGGGATGCTGAGTAACATATCGATACCCTAGTTCACAGTCGTACTAATTACGGGGAAAAACGAGGCGTAATTAGGACTGTTGTGCACAAATCATAAAGTTGCAATTTCATTGGCAAAATAAATGTAATTAGTACGATTGTGAGCTACGGTATCGATATATAATAGCCTACCACAAAACTTGCTAGATCTACCCTTAACTAAATTCAGGAAAGCAATTATAGCATTTCTAAGGGAGCACAATTTCTATAGCATTAAGGAATATTTAAATGTAAAATCTAACTTATACTGACATTCTTATCAAATATTTCTAAAGTAATTAGGTACCTACATAATTTTTAGATGACATATCCTATTTAACTTGGCCATTACTACATTCTAATGTACTATTAATTTAAAGCAAAAATGTATGAATAATAATTTAATAAAATTCGACTGAATGTATAATTAATTAGATGCACGTATATAAAAAATAAAAAAAAACAACCAAATTTTTGCATGCCTACTATTATAAGGTATTGACATTATCTGGACTAAACACTGTTGACTCACCATCTTATGTACATAATGTTAAGCAAATAAACTTATTTCATTTCATTTCATTTCATTTCGAGATGATCAATAGAGGACTGGAAACAGGGTCTCATAATATGATTGTTTCTCTGCCTATCAGCTACTTTTCAAAGTCTATAAGGTCTCAACGACCCTCGAGAAAACTTCCATTTCCCTCGCTTGGCCTTCTCTACTATTATTAAGGGCTAAAATCGCAAAGCCAGTTCTGATTTTTTTATTTTGTTAAATTCAGTGCTTGCTGTGTTATATCAGTTATATGTAAAAAAATCTTCTTATAGATACTTCCCTGCTGTCACTGTTAATTACGTTTCGCTTGCCATTAAATATTATTTCTGAAATTACACGCAGATTTCTTATATGTACATTAAAAAAAATGGTTCTAGATTATTTTTTGAGTTAATAAATCTTTTCATGGCATACACTTTTGTTTTGTTTCAGATACAATTAGGTCTTTGGGAACATGTCCACTAACGACTTTGAAAATTCTAGCACGAAAGTTACGCGAGGTCACTATTAGTCACCATTTGGTAATTAGGCCATTAGGCATGGCGTCACGTTTACTGTGACGTCTGCTGGCGCTTTTCAATGACGTCGGTGGATCTGTTTCCAATGACGTCTACAGACGTCATCGGGAATTCATGACGTCGATAAACGTCTATACTATGATGTCGACAGACGTCTACCCGATGACGTCTATAGACGTCTTACTAGTGGCGTCACGTGACGTCTCTTAATGACGTCGTAGGACGTCCCAACGACGTCATGCGACGTCAACTAACGACGTCGTGTGACGTCCATTAATGACGTAATCCCAGCGTCATCACAAAGACGTCATGCGACGTGACCTAACGACGTCGTGTGACGTCCATTAACGACGTCATGCGACGTGAACTAACCACGTCGTGTGACGTCCTGTAATGACGTTATCCCAGCGTCATCCTAACGACGTCGTGCGACGTGAACTAACCACGTCGTGTGACGTCCATTAATGACGTTGTCCCAATGGCATCCCAATGACGTCATGTGACGTGAACTAACGACGTCGTGTGACGTCCATTAAAGACGTTGTACCAACGTCATCGCAACGACGTCATGCGACGTGAACTAACGACGTCGTGTGACGTCTAATAAACACGTGATATATAAGGACCAGTAGACGTCGCCGTGACACGTATACTGGACGTGCAAAATCACGTCATCATATGTTTCTAAATGACGTCAAGTGGTGACGTCAATAATGACGATAAATTTGCGACATCGCCACGTGAAACATGACGTCAGTACTTACGTCTAAAAGACGTGAACTATGACAACCTGTCGACGTCTTAATCACGTCAACATATGTATCAAAATGACGTCAAGTGGTGACGTCAATAATGACGATAAATTTGCGACATCGCCACGTGAAACATGACGTGAACTATGACGACGTCTCAACGTCTTCCTACGACGTCTTAAATCACGTCAACATATGTATCAAAATGACGTCAAGTGGTGACGTCAATAATGACGATAAATTTGTGACATCGTCACGTGAAACATGACGTTTGAAATCACGTGATGTGACGTCTAAAATGCCCAATAATTCACGTCAATAATGACGTGACCTTGCTGTCTGGGACACGTAATAGTAGGTACATGAAAACTCGACCTTATTTCTACGTTAACACAGTTGATATTTGTTTTTTTTTGCAAATGCACTAAATAGTGAGTTTTGGTTGTCACCCGACGCCCATACTGTAAGAATAATACGTTTAGACTGTAAGTACTATTCAAAATAACAATTCGAATAAATCTCACGATAATATGAAAATGTTTTTCTTTACTATTACAGTATTCTCAATCTGCATGACTCTTTACACTTGTTTTGTGTTACTGAACACAAAAATTTGTGTTTTGCATAACACAAAACTAACACAAAACGCCATAATATAACACAAAACCAGTTTTTTACAAGCGTTTTAGGTTTTAAAACCAAATTAAGTCAAACTAGACGCAAATGTACATGTTTCATGTAAGCTTTAAACATAAACGAAAACAACCATAGTAAAGTGAACTTCTGAAACTCTTACTTACTTGAGATATTCATCAACACAAATTTTGACGAAAATATGCGACTCACTTTCAACTTTTCTCATAGACAAACTAAAAATGGCAGTTTCTTTTTTTTAACATTGATTGACAGCTTACGGTGTTGCTGTGCCAAAATACGTTTTTCCCCAGTTTTCTGTTAATATTTAGGGGTAATTATGCATAACACAAAAATTTGTGTTACGAAAGCCAAAACTCTGCCCACTAATCTAAAGACCTATAAAATACGCAAAACAAAGTATTTAAACACCGTTCTTGGTCTTACAGAAAGTAATGTGTCTCACCTTTCAAACGTATTTAAACGTTTTTTTCTAAATGTTTAAATATGAAAATAATTCGTAGTTGAAAAGTACTCGGAAAAAAGCGACACGTCATTTTCGACCAAAATTAGGGGGGTTTGATGAACATAAATGCAAGTATTTTATAGAAACAACAACTTTTATTCAGTTTGCGAAATGGGGAAACAAGCTCAATAATTGCTTTATAGAATCAACTAACAACAACGGCAGTAGTGCTTACATATTTGGAGAAAACGTGCTGGAAAGTTTTGTTCCGACCAAAACTGACAATGTCGGCGGCCTTACCCATAAATTTTACAACCAAACAACCCGACTTACTTTCGAAACAGCTTGATTCTAATCATAAAATCATAACTGGGTAGGTCGGAATTTCGAAGTGTTTTTAACCGACTACAAAAAAAAGGAGCAGGTTCGTTTGTATTCGGTTGGATTTATTTTTATTTTTTGTTAATGTTTTTTACCTCAGAACTCCGTCATTGATGAGCCAATTCGTAATTTTTTTTTTGTTTGTATAAGTATATGCTTCCAGGTGGGTCCAATTTTTTTTTAATTCAGTTGATGATGGGATCCATGAGGAATTGAGGGAACTCCTCAATTATATTAGACACGCGTGTAGTGATTTTGGTATTTTCTATTATAACTCGTGTATTTACACCCGGAAATCATAAATTTGGTGGTGGTGTAAAAGCACAAAAGTACGTCACAGATTCTGATAAGATTCCGTTGAAATAGCAACTAATGAAGTCCCAAAGGTGATCCTTGTGGAATCTACGGAAGTCCTCAAATATTATCGGCCCACATACAGCGATTGGGTTTATTTCTCTAACAATCAACGCATTTGCTTTCGTAAATCAGTTCATGTGGTAAATTGGAAAATAAATGTTCTCGTGGCTTGGCGGAGTACTAAATTGAAGTCGGTTAAAACTTTGTTTTTAAAGTAAATTATGAAGTTAAACGAACAGCTGTTTTTTCGCCGACTCCAAGTCCTAAAGGCTGAATGTTCGCTTGCCCTCTCCTGAGTCCAACGTCTTAAGAGTGACAAAATGGTCAGTTTAAGAGAGTTGCATTTGTTTTTTTCGTTTGATTTTAGAACAAACAAAATCACAGCTATTATCCGAACGACTTGGTTCAAAGATTTTTTGTATGCGGTCTCTGGAGGGTTATAGGTAACTTAAGTTAAAATTGATCTATTACATAACACAAGTGACATAATCGATCACCTAATATCATGGCGTCGTATAATGAATGATGCATCAAAAGCATAAATCACCCCTTGTTCTAGAAGGCTCCCGTGGTGCCTCGCCCATCGAGATGCCCGTGACCTCAGGACAGACACTCCTGGAGCTGATCAAGGACTTCTCCGAGGACGTGGCACCCTCGCCGGATGGTGGTTCCACGCCGGTGCCCAGGTCGCCTTGGAAGCCACCCGGTGAGAACTTGTACCACATAACACTGACACACTGACATCCAGTATCGAGTTTCGCACGAAAAATATGTATCAAAGATTGTTTGGCAAATGGCTGAAGTGGGTTCCAACTTTTAGAGGACCTTGTTTACATAATCGTACTTACGTAGTTGCAGAATATGGGTCCAGTGCTAATAAAATCTTGTATACATGTCGACAGTCTTTACGGTTTTCTGCGGTTGATGTGACTCCTTACAAAAATAAGCAAGTGGGTACATCGCACAATTGCTAATAGACTAAACTCTTTCTTTAGCGGAACAGCCAAATAATATTGTCCTAGCCATCGTCGTCAGCCTGTATAGTCGCACTGCTGTGCCCTGCATCATGAAGAGAGGGAATATTGTTCTAGTAACAATTCCGCAAATAACATCAGAATCATTCAATAATTTGTCCTGGTGAATCCGTTGCTGACTGCACGATGTTTCAGGTGCTGGTGGCTCCGGCAACCTGCTGGGCAGTGCGATGAAGAGCCCCTGCCGTGGAAGCTCACCCAAGCCTCGCACCACCACTCCTGGCCCGCAGAACATGGTACGTGTTATTCTTGTAGCGTTTTGCCGGTTGTGCCCTAGAGGAGCCCGGAGTCCGCTTTGGAACCTAACCCCGAGATTTAGCGAAGGCATTCGTTTTAAAGCGACTCGGCACTGCGAAGCGGCATTTGATCTTCCAACACAGAGGGAACTACACCTATTTGGGATCAGATTAGTTTCCTGACTAAGTACTACTTATTGCGTTTAAAATTAAGGCAGTCAACTAACTTTAGGCAGTGATTATTCTGTCTCACGAGTAAGGAGATATTTAACAGCGATAGAGTTTCTTTCAAAGATAGTTTTAACAACGATTACTTACGTATTTAGAACATGACATTAAAATATATCCCCGGTACCTTTTATCCCTATGGAAACGAAAGTTTTAAGAGTGATCGAGAAGCCGTAACCTAATCACAACCACGACAAAAATAGTTGACTCACGTGGTACACTATATAACCACATAGGCTGACTCGGCGTCGGCTCTCTTGGCAGTACTATCGACAACACAGCTAACTGACCATCCGTGCAATTTATGTGCATTGTAATAACTAATTAGGTTCTATATAAATACAGGATGGTCAGTTAACTGTGTTGGCGTTTGGACCTATACATTCACAAGGCCATTATTTTGTAATTTTTTAAGTCAAAGCTATTAATTTCAACGACTTATTGGAACATTGTTTCACCTTATGACATAAGCACAATCTCTGAACCTTAACAGTTCACTTCATATTTTCGTCTGAACTTGATACCTTTTTCCAGGGTATATTGACTCCGAAGGCCTCGCCAGCCCCCACGCCTCGGGGCCCCAGCCCGGCCCCCAGCGCAGCCCCCAGCACTGGCCCAAGACCCGTCAGCCCGGTCGCCGAGGAACCACAGACTGGTAGCTTATGAAACACCTTTTTTAAAAGTACTAAGCAGACGTCCTTTCTTTGACATATGTGAACGGACAAAGCGATTATAAATATTAGAACAGAAGTTTATATGTCACGTCTAACATTCTATGTCAAAGATAAACATGTTTTACCTACTTAATGTATTTGCTATTGTAAAAACTTAAGACATAACTATATCGTTCTAATAATGTGTTTCCAGTGATGACATTATGGTTTAACAAAGCAGTTTAAGTACGTACCCCATCTTCCCCTAGCGTTATTCCCGGTTGTGTCCCTAAAGGAGCCCGGGGTCCGCTTTGACACCTAATACCAAGATTTGGCATAGGCACTAGTTTTACGAATGCCACTGCCATCTGACCTTCCAACACAGAGGGAAAACTAGACCTTATTGGGATTCCTCACGATGTTTTCATTCAACGAAAAACTCATTGGTACGAGCCGGGATGCGAACCCACGACCGCCGTTAGACAGCCGGATACCTGAACCACTAGGCTACCATAGCTTCAAGTTAAGCTATGTAGTTAAACTACTACGTAAGTGGTAATTACAAGGTTGCTTTAGTAATTTGGATGAAGCCTTTTGCTTGATAAATAAATAAATATTAGGGGATATTACACAGATCGAACTAGAACCATTATAAGCTCAATGAGCCTTGTCTTATGGGTACTAGACGAGTATAATTAATAGGTATTTAAAATACATAAATAATATCCGAAACAAAATAAATCGATATTCTAAATCTCGGCAATTTTCTTGTATAGAGCCCAGTCCGCTCACGGTGAAGCGTGCCCCAGGGGACACCCCGCCGAAGGTCATCAAGAGGAAATCCCCCGGAACACCGGCACAAGGTGACGAACAGGTAAGATAAGTACAATTTAGAAAAGTTGAAAAACCCCCGACATTTTCATTTCAAAGTCCAATATCTCAAAAACGGCTGGACAGATTTTCATAAAACATGGCTAAGAACACTCGAGATAAAATTATCTATGACACAATAAAAACCGCATTCAAATCGATCCATCCGTTTGGCAGCTACGATACCACAGACAGATACACAGATACACAGACACGTTAAACTTATAACACCCCTCTCTTTGCGCCGGGGGTTAAATATAGGCTCGTAGAACGTTTATGAACACGGCCGTTAATCTTGACGGAATGACCTTGAAAACAGGCACCAGCGGACGACAAGGCTCTTGAAGACATCGCTGTCGCCAGACCAGTGGTCCCTGAGATAAAACCGACTGAGGGCGCTATACCCCCTCCACCGGCGCCTGTGAAACCTAAGGTAACTCGAAACTGTTTTTTCGATCGTTATACAGGGTGTAACATAAATGGGGTGTAAACCAATCAAGGGTTTTCGTCGATTTTTTTTTATTGGTATGCAGCAGGTCGCCCCAGTCGGTCAATGCTCCATACAAAGGTAAAAAAAACACTTTTTCTTATCAGAACACGATACCTGTTATGCCCTTGATCGATTCACACCCCATTTATGTTACACCCTGTATATGAATTTATCTATACTAATACTGTAAATAGTAAATTCCATACTAATCTATACTCATATTCTACAGAGCAGCTGTGAGATTGTACCTTTGTAAGTTTTTAAGTTTGCATGTTTTGGGTAAACTCCTTCAGCAATTAATTCACCTGGATGTAGAATCGTACTCCTAGATGGTTATATTATAGGCTATACTTGATCGCGCGGGTTTTCCTGTGTGCTTTCCAATATGTGGACGAAGCCGCGCGGGCAGCTAGCTGACTAATATTATACAGAGGAAAAGTATGTGAGATTGTAGCATTGTAAGTTTATAAGTTAGTTTGTAATGGGTAATCTCCGGAACCGATGGTCCGATTTCAAAAATTCTTCCACCAGCGCGTTTAATGGACTATTTGGATGGTTATAGGCTACGTTATACCAAGCGGGTTTCCCTGTGTTATTTTCAATTCGCGGGCGAAGCCGCGCGGTCAGTCAAATACACATTTAACGTATTTGACAACTGATTTTGTACAGTTTGTTTTATCATGGAAGTGACACGTCATTTCTTCTACTTAGAGCAGGAGTCTTCAAACTTTTTGATTCAAGAGCCACACTGCACTTAATATAAATTCGTGCGGGCCAAGACTTAGTGGTGGTCATGACCAGCCATACCCCATCGCTATCGCGGGCCGAAGTCTCCGCTTTCCCGGAAAGTTGCCGGATTAGAAGGGCCGGACTTGGCCCGCGAGCCGTAGTTTGGCGACCCCTGTTCTAGACCATCAAATAGGCCGTGAAATAGCACAATCCCACGATTTAGCGCAGGCACTCGTTGTACGAAAGCAGCTGCCATCTGACCTCCCAATTCAGGGAGAAATAGGACCCTGCTGGGATTAGATCGGTTTCTCCCCGACCATTTCCATCACCGAAAAGCTGTTGAATTACAAATGATTGAAAATCCCAGTGGTCCCAGCCGGGTTCGAATGCCACGACTTCATACAGCGACGTTTACAGCGAAGACTATACAGGGTGTACCAAAAATGGGGTGTGAACCGATCAAGGGCATAACAGGTATCGTGTTCTTATAAGAATAAAAATCCAAAAAAATTTTTGGACGCAACTTTTATTTTTATTTTTGTATGGAGCAGGTCACCCCAGTCGGCCAACGCTCCATACAATTATAAGAAAAAAATCGCGTTAAATATTTTTTCTCTTACTTTTTTCTTATCAGACCACGATACCTGTTATGCCCTTGATCGTTTCACAGCCCATTTTTGGTACACTCTGTATATAAGTACTTAATTACTGATTCATGCCCGGGCCACACTAACGAGAAATGCCATTAATTATCGCGATAATGTACGTTATCAGTACGGCCACACTACGGTTATCGCGATAATAAATGGCATTTCTCGTTAGTGTGGCCCCAGGATCACCGACTACCATTGACACTAGTTCCTTGCTCAGGCGCCAGCCGCCCCGTCGATGGAGGTGACACCCAGCACGCCGCCGGTCCACGCGGCGAAGCCTGCGTCGCCCCCCAAGTCCCCTGCGGCCAAGCCCCCTTCACCCCCGAAGTCCCCCAGCCCGTCGGCCAAGTCCCAGCCTAGGGCTGCGAGTCCCATCGCAAGAGCGCCTTCGCCACAAACTTCAGAGCCTCCGGTAAGTTATTGGTCCACTGGGTATAGTACCCGATATGAGATTAACTTTTCTGTTAATTTTAAAAACAAAGTTTTAACCGACTTCAATTCAGTACTCCGCTTCAAGTGTGCCCCAAAAATCAAATCAAATTTGAACAGTTCTCTCGATTTCTTCAATACGTCTAACACAACTTGCTGCTTAGTCGCCGCGTCTGATTGTCTCCTGCCTCACTCGCACCGAGCAAATTAGAAAGAGGAGGGTAGATCTTTCTCGACTCGCGTCGCGGCGCGGTGTCAGTTGTGTTAGCCCCGCAGGATCCCATCATCAGATCTTGCCCTAATGACCATGGGTACTAGGAAGGATACCCTTAGGTATCGTGAATAATAATCGAAGAACATTCATAATTAAAAAATAAAAGATTCCAACGAATTGAGTATCTCCTCCTTTTTTAAAGTCGGTTGAAAAGTTTTGGAGATAGACCGGAGAAAAAAACGCCTGCCATATATTCTAAATAGCCTCCCCGAGGACATCCGACTCGAACCTAATATACGTATTTTTAAAAGAAAATTAAAAAAATATTTATTAGATCTTACTATATCTACTAAGTACTTTCTTACTTACTCTTTATATATCTTAGATTAGACCTTAGACATTATAGTATAAGTGTCGAACTAACCTAGATGTTTATTGTAAAATTGCACTTGTTATAAAAGTCTTCCTGCAGACAAACTGTATTAAACAGTTTTGCAGGGCTTTTGTTTTATATGTAACTTTGTAGTTAGCTTAATAAATAAATAATAATAATGAGTCTTAATAATAATATTATGGGACAACCATGTGCAAATGTGGTTATTTAAGTGTACCTAATGTAAAATTATGTAGGTGTTGGATATATATGTATCTTGACTAGACCTGTTTGTTGTTCGTCAGAAGCCAAAGCATGCTTGTAAAAAGAAACTCAATAGTAAAAACATGGGTCTTTGTTTCCCTTTTTTATGGTAAAAGTTCCCAAGCTACCCAAAGGTTTCTAACGGGGTTTAATGGCTGTTGTCACATAGACAACCAACCGGGATCAACGTATAACGTAGAATGGTTAGCCTGTTTCAACAACTGTTCGTCTCGTGGCAGAGGTTTTCTTTCCAAATCGATGGTAGTTTATCGACATTCATAGATGCATGTAATATGCCTAAAAATAATAAATAACTTTGACTTTGATGATAATGTCTGCCTGTATCTTTATCTTAGACCTGTATGTAAGGGCACATATTTGTGTGATAGAAATGTCAACTTTGCCACTTTACATTTTTCGTGACTACCGGTACTTCATTCATAGTTCATTTGATCGTATAATTCTAACAAAGAAACTGAAAACAGAAAATCCAACGGATAGAATGAAACGCCTACTGAAATTTACAAATGTAATAAATATGATACTGATGAATGAGACATTTTTCCTCATTGAGCTTTTCCTTAATAATTTTGTTGCAAATGTGATGAATGAAAAACATCGTGCCTGCAAAAGATGGTATGATTTTATCAGATCGCCTTCGGCGTCGGGCTAAAAAATCGCTTACAAACTTGGTTGCACAATTGTACCTACTATTAGTACCTTACCTAAATCCTATTCTATTAAACGAGTAATATTTGTAGGTATACGAGGGCTGCCTTTTAAGTTCTGTCGTTTGCAAACCTCCCGTGATTGCATAAAAAAGAACTAGTGTCACGTTAAAATATTTGAATTTAGAATTCGAAAACAAAAGTATGACTCGAAATCGGCCCAACCGTTTTAGTACAGCGTTCGTTCAAAGTTGACAAGTCAGTTGTGAAAATGGAAATTTCGAAGGAAAATTTACGTGCGATAATTTTTTACAACTTCAAAAGGGGCTTAACGCGACTTCAGTGCTTCGAAGAGTTGACTACGGTTTTCAATGATAAAGCACGATGCCTTCGGACTGTGGAACGCTGGTATTTAGAATTTCAACGTGGTTGCTCTAGTCTTGGTGATAGACATCGTGAAGGTCGACCAAAAACAGCCGTAACCCAGGAGAACATTGATGCTGTACGGCAACTGATCATCGAAGATCGCCATGCGACATACCGTGAGATAGAAGCTTCCTTAAGTATTTCAGGGACCAGTGTTCACAGTATTTTGCATGATCACTTAGGCGTAAAAAAGTTGATCTCACGCTGGATACCATATTTACTCAGTGAAGACCAAAAAACGGCTCGCGTTCGATGGTGTCGCAAAACTCTGCGGCAATTCAACCGAGGAAACTCGAAACATGTTTACGACATTATCAGTGGTGACGAATCTTGGATATATGCCTACGATCCCGATTCTAAACAGCAGTCGACTGTTTGGGTGTTCCGAGATGAGCCAAAACCGACCAAAGTAATACGCTCACGGAGCACTTCGAAAAAAATGGTCGCCACGTTTGTGGCGAAAAGTGGCCACGTTGCCACCATCGTGCTCGAGGATCGTAAAACGGTTAATGCTGACTGGTATACCACTGTCTGTTTACCAGAAGTCATCGGCGAGTTTCGAAAAAATAACCCAAGACGTCGTATAAGACTGCACCACGATAATGCGAGCTCGCACACCGCCCGGCAAACTATTGCGTTTTTAAAAGAGCAAAACGTCGAAATTCTGGAACACCCGCCGTACAGTCCAGACTTAAGCCCTAACGATTTTTTTACTTTTCCAAAAATCAAGCAACGACTTCGTGGTCAACGGTACCAGACGCCTGAAGAAGCGGTTGAGGCATACAAAACGGCCATTTTGGAGACCCCGACTTCGGACTGGAATAAGTGTTTCGAAAACTGGTTCGATCGAATGAAAAAGTGTATTACATATCACGGTGATTACTTTGAAAAACAATAAATACCATTTAACACTTAAATTGTCTTTACTTTTTCCAAACGACACAACTTAAAAGGCAGCCCTCGTATAAATATTTGTAAGGTCAATGTGGCTAATCCCGTCAAATTTTCGAGCTAGTTCAACTTTGGTTGAAAATTTGAGACGTTTATGTAGCCTATTTACCCATGGCGTACATGTAGTTGGCTATCAATTGGCTTGGGTTTCAAGGTAAATTGTGAATTACAGAGTATCTCAGTTGCATAATTTATTATATATATATTTTAAAACAGTCAGGTAGACGGAATTTCCCGAAAAATTGGGGCTATTCCGTCTTACAACATGTTTTCCTAGCATAACCAAGTTTTTTCAAGTCTTTGCTAGTTGAAAATAAACGCACACAGATTTCAATCAAATATGTGCTTTTAGGCCTTGAATACAAGATTTACAATATGAGTTATCGGCAAAAAGGGTTTTTTGGGTTATTCTGGCATGTTTTGGCAATCAGATGAGCTCAACATTTTTAAGATTCTTTTATTATATATTTTTTTCTTAATTTTTTTATTAACTATGGCTTTATGTACTATGCAGTCAGATGTAGTGTCGTACTACATTCTACCAAAGTACTTCAATCTATCGTCATGGCTAAGACTATTTTTAGTAGTAATAATTAGCCCAAGCCATCGTTAAAGGATCGATCCACATACTGGGCAGTGATCATTGACGTAACAATTCTTACAACAATAATCAATAGAATAAAGTTGTCTCTGACAATGCATTTACCATATTGTCGTCTGACACAGAAACCATCCGCTGACTTTTCAGTTAGCTCTAAAATAAAAGTCAGTTTGTAATTGTCGTTTATAGAAAAATAATCAGCCATTATAAATTATTGCTTAAGTATAATAAATTTAAACGATTTTTAAAATGATCACACTAAAAACATAGTTGACATCGTCTGGAATCGGGAAATACCGGCATATGATGGCTTAGCCCCTTTTATAATGTACGGATTTTCCCACTTCATCATTTTGAGGTTCCTAATTTTACACGATGAATTACTTAAAACTAGCGAGCTTTTATGCATAATTAACAGGCAGATACTTTTAGACATATCTTAAACATTATCATAAGCACAGAAACAAAGTTTGAAATCTAACTGTTTTATATTTACCTTTGGTAAAACTGCATGACACTGCACTCCAGTACGTCTAGCACAACTTGCGGACAAGTCACTTTTCGCGCGACTGAGCGTCTCCTTTCTCACTCGCACCGTGCAAATTAGAAAGAGGAGGGTAGATCTTTCTCGACTCGCGTCGCGGCGCGGCGTCAGTTGTGCTAGCCCCGCAGTTTCGACTTCGGAACACAACAACTGAACTTCCAAAGCAGATATATTTCTTCGTCGATTGCACAGCGCCATCTGTGTTTTTTAGTTCGAACTAGAAAACCCTGCTGCTTTATCGACCGGGTCAACAGTGGCGTAAAGTGCTTGGATTCAATGCAGGCGTGTATATGACGGCATATATATATTTGCAATCAAAAATGGCTCTAACGATTTCGATGAGATTTGGAATATAGGGGTTTACGGGGGCGAAACATCGATCTATCTAGGTCTCATGTCTTGGAAAATTCGTTTTCTCAGTATTTTCTGTTATTTTACCCGAGCAGAGCTCGGTCGCCCAGTGACTTAAGCTTAATATGGGGCTAGTTTTTTTTTACTATTAAACGAGCAATATTTGTATATAAATATATATATTTGTAATCACGTTCTCGAAAACGGCTCTAACGATTTCGATGAGATTTGCAGTATAGTGATTTATGGAGGTAATAAATCGATCTATCTAGGTCTCATGTCCATAAAAATTCGTTTTCTCCGTCATTTCTCTATTTTCACCCGAGCACAGCTCGGCGGTCGCCTAGGGACTTTAGTTCCATACCTGAGTTATATTGCGTAATTTCGTTACGTATCCCCGCTGCATATGCGCATAATATGAATATTTGCCTAAATAATTTTCATCTAAAATACCTCACGCTTTGATGCGCAAATTTCCTGCACGGAAACATTTTTGACGTAAAAATCCCTTGTTCAAAGGAATAATAAGTTGAAAGTACCTAATCATTTATTTATCCTCTTCATTATGTAAAATAATTACAGGATTACCTTGAAAATATTTGATGCAAGCGCTACGAACTATTTTGGGGAATGAATTGGTAACATATTTATCGGGACTATATATTTTGTTTGTCAACAGCCAAAACTCGATTGCCTAAAGTTTTCTTGTTAGAAAAAATCCAAAGTTATTTTCCATTTATACCACTAAAGTAAACCACTAAAGTTGCTGTTTAGCCCAATGGTTGACTGGCAGAGAATGCTTGATGCATAAAGTCCGCCAATTGTACTTTTTTATTTGTGCAATACAGTTTAAATAAATAAACAATACATTATTAAACGACGTAATCAAGTTAAAATTACAGTATTTTATTACAATCTAAAATCTGATAGAAGCTACTTTAGAAATTTAAATGACTATCGATATTAGTCCAAAAACGCCATTTCCGAAGAGTTTTGAATCTCGTTTACCCGTACTTATGCGGGAAAGATAAACGTATCTCTTACACGGGACGTGATTTCCAAAAATCGAGGCATGGTTAAAGACAGAAATAAGGATGTGTACATACTATTGAGAGCAGAGCGTATGGAGTTCGAAAAAATGCGTGTCTGAAACTAGATACTGGCGACATACCAACCGAAGTGGAATAAAAAATAAACCCTATAGACACAGCTATTTTAGCCCTGAAATTACAAAATGACCCCATAACCCTTCTTAGACAGATAAGGTTAATCGTCCGAGTGCTCGACGCTGTACTAGTGTATGGCATGAGCAGTCTATGTCAAAGCAATATGGGTTAAATTCGAACTACGAGGATTTTTCTTCATTGGAATTTAAGCCATGTCACTTTGACATAGAGTGCCCGTGCCATATACTAGTACAGCGTCGAGCACTCGGACGTTTAGCTTAGTTTTATTTGTGCAAGATTGTCCCGTAATATTTATTTATTGAAGTGAAAACTTCTTTAGCAGCGCTGTGCACTATTTGTTGACCGTAAGATGTCACGTGACCGTAAGATATCACCTGACCGTAAGATGTCACGTGACCGTAAGATTCGACAGATTGGAAATTCGTAAGACGGACAAGTGACCTGATCGAAAAACTGTCAATGTCATTGAGTTTTCACTTCTGCCGGCACTCCCGGAGTGCAACCCGTCGTTTTTTTAACCGACTTCAAAAAAAAAGAAGGAGGTTCTCAATTCAGTTGTATTTTTTTTTATTTATTTTTTTCAATGTTTGTTACCTCAGAACTCCGTCATTTATGAGCCGATTCGTATTTTTTTTGTTTGTAAGTATATGCTTCCTGTCCCTTTTTCAAAAAATCAGCTGGATGTTGGGATCCATGAGGAATTCAGGGAGTTCTTCAATTATATTAGGCACGCGTGTAGTGATTTTGGTATTTTCTATTATAACTCGTGTATTTACGCCCGGAAATCATAAATTTGGTGGAGTGGAATTGATGATGAAGACCGCAGATGACTTATGGAATTCCTCAATTATGTACTTCAAAGTACAAAAGTACGTCACAGATTCTGATAAGATTCCGTTGAAATAGCAACTAGTGAAGTACCAAAGGTGATCCTTGTGGAATCGACGGAATTCCTCAAATATTATCGGGCGACATACAGCGATTGGGTTTTTTTCTCTATTAATCAACGCATTTGCGCTCGGAAATAAGTTCATGTGGTAAATTGGAAAAGAAATGTGGAAATTTTCTCGTGGCTTGGCGGAGTACAAAATAGATGTCGGTTAAAACTTTGTTTTTAAAGTAAATTATTATTTATTTATTTATTCTTTCCCAGCGCTGCCCCACACCGCCAGCTCCCGCGCCCGCGCGTCTCTCGTCGACATCCAGCACAGAACAGCTGATCCCACCAGCGTCGCCCGAGCCCCTCCGACCCAAGCAGAAGATCGACGAAGTCAAGACCATCAAGAGACAGCCGAAGACTGGGTGGCTATAGAACCAGGTTGCAGATTAGGATACGTTTGAACCTGTCGTATGCCTTGTTCCGGAGCTCGACGAAATCAAGCCTATCAAGAGACAGTAGAAAACTGGATGGTTACAAGACCAGGTTCATGATTTGGAATAGTTTTTCAGGAAATGTTTTAAGCGTTGCTTGATGAGCTTGTCGCTGTTAAGGTTGGTTCCCTTTGAGCTGTATTTAATAAGTAACAGAGGTAATATATTCGGGATTTGAAATAGCTTATCAGTGAAACTAACAAATACAATAGTAGTTTATGCAACTGATACATAATCAGAGGCCTTAAAATCCGAGTGTGGTTTTTTTGAAACGAGCGTCAGAGAAGGGTATAAGGTATAAGTAAGTACCTTCTTTATAAGCGTTCCCTTTTTGGAGTCTTTAAGCCATATAACTATCAGAAAGCTTTGAAAACCAGGAATTAATCTATTGCATTGTTAAAACGTTTCATTAAAAGCCTTTCTCTTTGAGGACTCTAATTCTATCGTAATATAATCAAAAAAATATAATTTTAGCTGCCCAACTAGATCTAGTATCTTCTTAAAAATACTGAGTGGATATCGAAGAAAACATTGGTTTGAGTTTGGTCTCTGATGCGTAAGCATTCTTTGCGTATTTTAATGTGTCCCAATTTTATAACATTGATTGGATCGAAATGAAATACTTACCTTTGACTGAAGTAATTGCTCAATTCAATAAAAATCGTTTAGCAGTAAGGGTGAGTATCCACCGCATGTGTGCTAAGCTTTGTTTTGATATATTTGACACTTCGATGCCAGCATCGCTGTCCAGACAGCTAACATTTCTTGATAAATTTAATAAAAACGAGTGTAGATTATTTAATTTTCTCGTGCTTAGGAGGTAGAAAAAAACACACCACACAGCAAAATTGTTAAAAAGACTAGGCAGAATCGCGATCTTGAATCGTTTCACTATACAGCGTAGTCTTTATCGTTCATGTGATATAAGATAATGACATTTTAATAGAATCTCTCTCTTCATAAAATAACCGTTGCATGACCAAGCTGATTCATAGGTCATTGCGAGCAAAGTAACTCAAGTGTAAAGCTTTGATGTTCGAGGCAGAGATTCATTCATGAACATATTGTGTTCACCGGAACGTTACAGGTTAATGTTGCCTATTAGAATACGAAGGCTGTTGACATCTTGAACCAAATAATCTGCCAATTCATTGCCGTTAAGGACAGCTGAGGAGCGATTCAAAAGGTAATCAATGTTATAGGGAACTTAGATCCAATTAAGCTAAACATACGGATTAATTTTCTGTAGTTCCAGTGAAAGAATCCTTTGTTTCAAGCAGACGTTTCTTGTGGGAGGAGGAATGTCTTGTCAATTTACAGATTTGGAAGGCAGTGAACTAGTTTTTAGAAACGTTTGACAGGTTAAAGAACTGTATTGAAATAGTTTTTATGAAGTAGATAACTTACAAAACGTTTTTAATGGCATTCAATGTATACCTACATTTGTGTTGTGATGTTTGTTAAGATGGAATGTTTAAGCAAACACATTGTATAACTCAGACGTGTTTCTAAAAATAATTTATTATATTTGAGAATAGCTTTTAATTTCTGGTCGGCAACCCTTAGGCAAAATCGCTTGGTCATGAAACTCGTGAATATTTCGGAATTGCGATTCTAGGCTAATTTGTTTAATAGGCAGTCAATATCTTTAAGTGATCGAATCACTGTAAATTTTACCTAAGTAAATATTGATTTGCGTTATAATCTACGGGAGTGGTGTGCAGGTTAAATCATAGTGATTAAAGTAGTCTCGCTCTTTGATGATTTAGTTAGCCACTTAAGAAAAGCTTTGTACACTACTGTTAAAAGTTCATCTGTTTACAACTTACATAAAATAAAAAAATGGCCAAGTGCGTGTCGGGCCACGCGCAGTGTAGGGTTCCGTAGTTGCCTGTCTGTTTAGTTACATTGACACGCGCGCGCCAACTGAATGGTGCAGTTGCGTCGGCCGCATTTTTAAGCCGAAGACGGACAGACGGACGGACGGACATGGTGAAACTATAAGCGGGTCTTCCTGACACAGGTTTTTTTTACCTACTAGGAAGGGCCTTCCTAGTAGGTAAAAAATACCTGTGTGGGGTGGGCACCCCTATTGACATTTAAATTTGCAATTTATGAAATAAACCATTTTCATTTTCATTTCATAAGTTGACTACGGAACCCTAAAAAGTACTGAGCTAAAATATTTGTAAGTATTAGAAATCAGAGTCATCATCATCATATCAGCCGAAAGACGTCCACTGCTGGACATAGGCCTCCCCCAAAGAGTGCCACAATGACCGGTCAGAAATCAGAGTAGGTATAGCTAAAAAATCCAGACTAAGCTGTTAGACAGGAAATTAATACTCAAATACGAATGTACCTAATATTCACCTGAAGTAGGTAAGAGTGAATATGAATATATCACGCCACTTAGTAATACCCGAATAATATTTTCCATAGATAAGATAAGATAAGATTTCTTTATTGTCAAAGTTGTGTTGGTACATAGGTCATAGGTACAGATATTTATAAACATTAAGTATATTTTTGGTATAAATCATTTTATCGCTTGACATTATTGACAAAGAAATATTCTCATGCTGATTTTTATCAAAATAAATAAGGAACATAAATTATTTTTGTATGTTCAATAGATAAGGTTCATTGCGAATTTTAGAATCTAGTTTTTAAGTTGGTATTTATTCTAAACACTGCCGTCCGGATTTAAAATATCTTAAATATGTTTTTATTTAATTAAAAAAAAGGTTGTCCATTAGCTAAATCACTTGAATTCAAGCAATAGAAATATTTATTGTCATCTAGTAGATACTAAACATTTATTTTGGTAAATCCATGATTTGGATTTAACATGAAAAAGTAGGCTAGGATATGTATGAATCGAACACGTATATAAATAATACAGAGTATGTTCAACATTATTACTGCTAGGTGATTAACTAATTAACTATACTAATATCTACCTGTGAAATACTATTTGATTAGAACCCAAAAACACAAGAATTGGACACAACTATTACCTGTATCCGAACCGAACGAAACGTCCAATTTGACGCACTCATACACGCGTCACTACAATAATCTTAAGCGAACTTCGGGGTAGCTAATATAGTTCCACGCAGGTATATGGACTGTGGTGAAAACAGTTGAAAATCGCTGGCCCATCGATTCGGCATCGAATGCGCGAATAATAAATGGCGCGAGCAGAGTGCGTAGTTTCAGAGCGTCAAATTCATGACTAATATGAATGTCTGATAGACCCTCTTGTCGGCCTTGGTTCGGGTATTCGATGACGATTCGGTTTCGGTGTCAATTACGTCATACTTATTGACGTGACGAGATATGATGGTGATTATTTGACCGACTACGGCAGAGTCTCCGGGTCTATAGATTAGATTAGATTCATTTATTTTTTTGAAAATTAAATAGCATGAATTCACAAAAAGATCGTCAGTGTATAAGAATAACAAAAATATAAATGAAAGTCAAAAATCTAAATGTGTACATTGCAAAATAAAAAAAAACAAAAATAATATAAGGAACAATTGAAATAATATTAAAATGGTACAAATGTCAAAGGAGTAAAATGTGTTTAAATGTCAAATTATTAATACGAGTAAAAGCTAGGGCATCCTAGATATAAATTGTCAAAAGTAAAAAAAAATAGATATAAAAATAATGAAAAATTATAAACAATATTCATAATAAAATAATAATGTCATTTTAAAACTAAAACACGTATAGTATTGAATTTAAGTTTGTTAATTGTTCTAGTTTACCTAGTAATTTAGTAAACTTTGTCCGTTCCTTTTATCACTCTTATAAAACAGGAAATCCAAATATTTGCCACCAGCGAACGAAAAAACCATAGAAGTCTAAGTAGCGCCGCGACACGGCCCTACAGAATGGGTGCCATTGCCATTATGCGGGGGTGGGGGGGGGGGGGGGGGGGGGGCGGTGTCCGAACGGCAGCCATTTTCTGGTCGACATTCGCATTCTATGGTTTTTTCGTTCGCTGTTTGCCACTGTTTATGCAACCTTACGAGTACATGCTATTATTATATAGTATTTTTTTTTTCTCTCTTAAATCCCATGGCGTTCAAAGAGGTTACTCTTGAATATCACTTGCCATACTTATTATATTCACTATGTTAAATAGTTTCATCTGTGACACTCTTATTTAAAGCTTATATGATGTAAGACATATTTTGTACACTCTCCGGCTTGGGTGGAGGGGATTTTGGAAAGGCAGTAAAATTGGAAGCAGAATTTTGTACCAGATTGTAATATTTACTAAAATAAATTTTTTATCAATTACTATGTCGTATTATTTAGATACATAAACGTGTTTTTCTCAAACTTGCCATGAAATATTGACATTATGGCTTCGATGTCTCACGTTTCGGGTGCGGCGTGAAGAGAGATCCGTTATGAAATTTCATACAAAATTGGAGGCCTGCAAAGCGACCTTATTTTGTTTCAATTTCACTTCGTGACACGACGTCCGGCATAGCGTTCAGCAAATAAAAGTTATTGTTTTCTTATTTCATTTATGTATTGAGAAAAGCACTACATCCCTCGGCATGAAAAGGGATTGCCAGCCTCGTATCAGTATCCTACATGGCCGGCAACCCCCATTTTTCCGGCGTCTGCTGTAATGTACTACTTTTTGCCTATTATTTAACAGTGTTGTTTAACACACTAAAAATGTTTTAACTCTTGCTTTATTTTTACAAGAAAAATTAGCAATCAAAGATTAATCAACTGTAATAGGAAGTGGAGTAGAGTTCGTTTTGTTTTTAAATCGAACGATACAACGTTATAAATGCAACGCTGTTCCAATTTACAATCCAACTAATATTTTAAATACGAAGGTTTGGATGCTTGGATGTTAAGATGTTTGGATGTTTGTTACTCAATCGCGCCCAAACGGCCCAACCGATCTCGATGAAATTTTGCACGAAGACCAAAATTTAGAAAAGTTTTCAACCCGGGTCCACGCAGACGAAGTCGCGGGCGGAAGACAGTAGTATATAAAATCTATGCCACTTGACACTTATATTTAGCCGTGTAATGCAAATTGGTATTATTCTGTTTCTCTATACGAGTATAATAAGACACGGCTAAATTAAGATACTCTGTACTGTACGATAACATTGATATCAAAATGCGAAACGTCAGTGTAATTGACCCCCTGGATGTAGTTCAAAGAGTTCAAACCATAATAACGATGAATTCGAAAAAGTTTCGTTGCAACAGAACTTTTATGGAAAACTTAATAGCGTAGGTAAGTTCAAGTGGCCTTCACTCATTGACCTACCTCTAGACAGGTCTGACCCGCGTGCTACAACACATTTATAGAAAAAAGTTGGCGTGTATATGTTACTGTAAAAGTCCGAAGCATCCTAGAATGTACCGGTAAAACCTAAGATTTACCAACATGGGTGGGTAAATGTAAGGATTTTACAAAAAGTGAGAAAGGTGTCTAACTTTTACCAATGGCCATAGGTAAATGATAGGATTTACCAATGACGATTGGTACATGTTGGGTTTGGAAACATTGGAGGTCTGAACAATACTTTTTTTTTCTCTATGTGGGAATGCTTTATGCATACACCCGGTTTGGAGATAGGGGGTTATGTGGGACTCAGACATATCAATCATATCATACCCACTAAAACCACACCGGCATTTTCCCGCATTGCTGTGAAGAGGGTCGCCATGGGATCGCGAACATTCTACCACGACGCCCCCCGGCAGCCAGATTCCAGCCAGTTCAGAGAGTAAAGCCATGCAAAGTGAGTTCCCAGCTCACTGGCCCTACAGAGTAAGTGATTGCGATTGCGGTAGTGAATGGCGCTCGTCTTCTCCCCCTCCGTCATCGCCGGAGTGGATGCACGTCAACACTGTCCTCGGAGGCCTCCTTCTGCGAAAGAACAGTCTTGCACAAAGAGGCCACTGCTTCCCACCTCTTGCTATGAAGCATGGCTGACAGGACCCTGCGTAGGGATCTCCCGCTTCGCAGGGTCCTGTCAGCCATGCTTCATACGTCTGTACGTCTAGCACAACTTGCTGCTCAGTCGCTTCGCGCGCGACTGAGCGTCTTCTGTCTTACTCACACAGTGCAAATTAGAAAGAGGAGGGTAGATCTTTCTCCACTCGCGTCGCGGCGCGGCGTCAGTTGTGCTAGCCCCCCTACTAGCCCAATCACTCGCGCCAGGTCGACCCCAAGTACCGATGACCCATGCTCATGGGTACTTGGGGTAGTACAGGAGGATGTACCCATGCTCATAGGTACACCTTTAGACTCTGCGGTGGAGTATGGAGTACGCTTGTGATCGTATCGTCCTGTTGGTATATCAGTCACCGTAAAAATCTTAAAGGCTTATTGCACACCGCGTTTTTTAAGCGCGCCGTCAACGTGAGTTTGTGTCGAAATACACGTGATTCAACATGAACGCGTGTCGACGGCGCTATAAACGCGGAGTGCATAGGCTCTATGTGTCGGAAACCAGGTTCTGTTGCTAGAAATCAGAGTTTTTTTTATGAAAAACGTTATAGTCCCTCTAGTTTTTTTCCATTTGAATTTCTAGGGACAAAAAATATTTTCCGACCTAGATAGACACAAAGTTTTATGTTATAGAATGTGACCCAAGCAAAGTTTGTATGGAGAGCCCAGCGTCCTGGCGATCTTTAACTTGTCTACGCTGGTAGTCACGTTCGTTCAGTTATCCGCCCAGCCACAGACCGAATGGCTAGCGGTGAGTTTAGAGATATAATCTTACTGGGATCATATTTTACATTTCTTTTAAATACCACCGTGGTAAAAAAGCATACAGCTGGCGTGACGGCAAGCCTATGAACTCTGGGAACCTCAGAGGAGTCACAAGCGCGTTGCCGACTCTTTATTTTGAAGATTCGTTGTGTTGATAGCTAGCGACGAATGTGCATCCCTCATTATCAACACATCGCATCCTCACCCGCCCAACTATTCTTTAACTTGTTCTTCTTCTTATTTAAGAGCTAAGCTCTTGTCAGTGTAGCTCAAAGTAGGCTCTCCATCTACTCCGATCCCAGGGAACCTCTTTTACATCTCGATAGGATCTTACATCAACTCTCTTTTTCAGTTGCTCTATTTGCAATTGCAAGGTGCTCCAAAGAGGTAAAAGTTACATTGTTTAGGGCGTTTTGCACCTCCCTCTATACCTGCAATCTGTGGGCGCAGTATGCGCAACGGGCCTATGGGGCCCTTAGGGTCCAGTATAATAATGCGTTCCGGGTGTTGATGGGACTGCCTCGTTTCTGTAGCGCATCAGGGATGTTCGCGGCCGCGCGCGTGGATTGTTTCTATACGAGCATGCGTGCGCGCACCGCATCCCTGGTGCGCCGGGTGCGCCGCAGTCCCAACAGCATTCTGCGCATGATAGCGGACAGGGTTGACTGTCCCTACATGTCGCACTGCGAGGGATTGCACTCCCCTGTCAGTGTTGTTTTTTTTTAATGTAAGTTTAGATGTGCCAACTAACCCCGTAGTTTTGTAAGTTCTACTAATAAAATATGTGTCCATGGTTACACGAAATAAAGATCATTAATTCATTCATTCATTATATCTAGTTTATTCTAGGTTTTCCTCTTCCACGACTAGTTTTTCTTCAACTTGTTTTTCTGAAATACAGTTGGCAGTTGTTTTACTGGGAATCAAGTCAAATGAAATGGACCGATGGCAAACATAAAACAAATGTTTTATTTCATAAACTTACAGTTACTTTACTTACTACGTCAACAAAAACGATAAAATGTATACATTGTGGCTCTGTAACGATCTTAGAAAATATCTGTCTTCTAAATAAAAGAGAACTATACTATAATAATAATAAATTAGCGAGAGCACGGCCCTATCCCACAAAACTTTACAAGTTTACAAATCAACAAAATTGTTGGCAAACTATATTATTACGTAAAGAATATTTCATAGTAGCAAACTTGTTCCTAAGTCTTGTGATATGGGTCCCAGGTAGCTGCTCAAGTATGTGTGTTCACACGAGTCCGCAATTTGAAATGTTAAACATTTAATAACAGTACATAAATGCTTTTGTAATGTTTTAAGCATACAGAAATGGACGTCAATTAACATTAAGTAACACAAAAAAATTAAGTTCGTTACTGTCGATAATCTATCTATTCTACAATGTTTTTTTTTGTGTCAGAGTAAATTAAAACACATTTATAAAAAAACTACACAAATAATTGTTTTCCTATTCCCAATATAAACAATATAAATAAACTACTATAAGGTGCTCATCAATTTCAGAATACCTACACCTTTTTCTCAAACATGAAATGGAATATTGACGTTATTTTATTTATATTAGGCTGCAAAGTATCACGTTTAGGGCGCGACGAGACGAGAGATCCGTAATGGAATTTCGTACAAAATTCGAGGTCTAGGCCTGCAAAGCGACCTTCTTTTGTTTCAATATCAATTCGTGACATGGCGGCATGGCGTTCAGTCATTAAAAAAAGAATGGAGTTTTTTTTTATTTCTTTGCATGTTTGGGAAAAGCATACCTCGGCTTGAATAGGCATTGCTAGCCTCGCATCCCTATCCTACTTGGCTAGCAATCCCTATTTATCCGCCCGCTGCACGTCTGCAGTAATGAAGGTACAATTTCTAGGTGGAAGTTCTAGGTAGTTAATAACTTTGTAAAGGCAAAACGATGTACCCTTTTAGCTAAAAGTAGGGGTTTTTTTTTGAAACCTACTCGCCTAAGTTCTACTCGTACTACTCGTTAGTACTCGTTCTTTAAGTATCACAATTTGCTTCTATCAAGGTCTCCAATATTCGAGTAAGAGCTTTTCCAAAGGCAAAGGCAGTGTGAATATCCATAATAATTTCTTTGTGCACACTGTCACATCCGAGCTTAGTGATTTAGAACTCTTGGAAAAACCGCTAATGTTATATTTATTACTCGTGGTATAAATTTATCATATTTTCAGAAATATTAGAAAGAGTAATTACATCCATGGTAGAGAATTTTCCACGGTTATGACTGTAGGCACTTGCACAAAATGAGAATTACCCCTTTCTTCCACGTGAGCTCGTAAAGTTACGTATATTTTGTGTTTGTTATGTTATGTTTCTTGATTATTTCGTAAATTAATATGTATTTGATCATGTTTGAAGATATGTCCAATAAAACCCCAACGTTTTAAGACTTTTTAGCATTTAGAAGACGTTTTTCTACTATGAGTATTAAACATAATTTGTCATTGTGAATTGGTTCATTGTCTTTTAAAGACGCACTTTCACGAAGGCACCAACTGATAATTGCACTTGCGAGTGTAAATATTTAAATTCGATTTGAGTGCATTACACACAATACTTACTACTCTTACATCTAATTATTGCTATGTCGATAAGGCATTTCTCACTAATACGTCAATATGGTATTACATAAAAACTAAAGCCAGCCGGACACCATTTTACCAGTCACTTTCGACTTCCCTTTATCAGTTTTCATCATGGAAGGGGTGGGTGACGCAGGACTGACTCTGGAAGATCTTGGACTTGCTAAGTTGGATCTAGATATTTCTCTAGAGTCACTTCTAGACGGTGTTTCGGAGATCGATCTGACCTGCGCTTCAGAGGTTGGTGTTAACTTAGATGTACCAGAAATCTCTTGGTACTGGCTTTCGAGGGCCGAAGCAGACAGGATCTGTTCTTGTGAATGCTTCGAGCGCTCGCTTGCTGTTGGTGTGATAGGTTTCTGTAGATTATTATCCTCTTCTTTGGTAATGAAGAGGTTTTTTGATGGTGATTCCGGCTCGTCTATTTGGATGATGTAGTCATTGCCGTCAAATTGGGCTGGTGGAGGGAGACGTTTGTCGCTGATCGGGTCGAAGGCTGGAGTGCTGGGCTCTGAAGGCTCCTGAGAGGAAGACTTGAGAGGCCGCGTTTGTTCAGAGCCGCCTTCCGATTCTGGTTTAAATAAATTATACATTAGTTAACATGTTGTCTGTTAAAGATGATTCATCAAGAACATTGTAACGTGTATGAGAAAGAAAGGCTAATTCAGCTAGAACCTTCAAAAAATTCCCTTCTCATTGGCAATGAAGAACCAGAATACAATTTAATTTATTATTTCCATTTTATTTTACTAAAATTTTTACTTTTTCACTATTTTTGTTTTGAAGTGTAGGTACCTTTGGTTTCAGTTTCTATGTCGGCTTCTACTTTAATTTCGTTGTCTTTTAATCCTTCGTCATCGGAAATCTCTGGGATGGGACTGCCAATAAATGATCGTGCTGTAGGTAAAAATAATAAATTACAGGTACCTTTGGTTTCAGTTTCTATGTCGGCTTCTACTTTAATTTCGTTGTCTTTTAATCCTTCGTCATCGGAAATCTCTGGGATGGGACTGCCAATAAATGATCGTGCTGTAGGTAAAAATAATAAATTACAGGTACCTTTGGTTTCAGTTTCTATGTCGGCTTCTACTTTAATTTCGTTGTCTTTTAATCCTTCGTCATCGGAAATCTCTGGGATGGGACTGCCAATGAATGATCGTGCTGTAGGTAAAAATAATTAATTACAGGTACTTATAAAGTTTACCTACCATAATTAATTAAAATTCAGAATGTTTAAAATTATTATTTTATACGGGTCTAACGCGATAATTTAAATATGGTATACTTACACACCGCGATAACTAAATTAAAGTGTTACAATTCAGAATATCGATGTTGGGCCCGGTTTTCAAGATATATGCGTATCCCGGTCCCGGCCGCTATTTTATCAACTTGGCCATCGTCACTATGATAATGTGTTGTGCATTTTCTGAATCTACATGTGAAGATTGTCGCTGGATACTATCGTAAATTAGCGAGACAGAAATGTACAGCGAATTGTTATTGTCAGGTCACAATTGTCAACTTGGTGACATAGGTCTATCAAAATTGGAACTTCATTGTCTATAGGAGGTCCAAGCCGCTAAATAGCAACTATAAGGTCCATAAAGAAATCATAGTGAAAAAAACCATATAACTGAGACCCATAGGATGTCAAATTCATTCTACAAAAGTTAGATTAAGGTTCTAAACTTACCACTCCGCCGCATCGGAGCGTTCTTCTTCGGCGACTCAAAAACATCGTCTTCCAAACTGCCGTCACCCACGGACTCGCGCCCGTCGGTCTTCCTCGCCACGAAGTCGGACTTGATCTTGCTCCTCATGAACTTGGCGTAGGCCACGCGCGTGGTTGGCGTCACGTCTGACAGCTTAGGGTTGAATTCTGAAATTATTGTTAAGAGATTAAGGGGCTACCCGAGGTTTTCATCGATTTTTGACATGTTTTGAATCGTATCTCCTACTTTTGCAATGCAGATAGAATTATAAATCCGACGGTTATCGGTTTTTCAATCCTTTATCTCCATTTTGGTCCACCGGATTTTGAAACAAATGAATATTTAATTTTGTATGATTTTTTTAAACATTGTCTAAAAAAACACTTATTTCGTATCTGAATTGACGTGAAAGATCTAACATATACGAAATCTACATTTTTGGGTTTGTCTGTGACGTCTCTAAAAAATGGTCAAGGGTTTTCATTTTAAACCAATTAACACACAAGTTATGGCCAGAAAACCAGTTTTTTGGCCTAAAATCGTTCAACTTTGATGCCAAATATCTCGAAAACAATGAACTTTGAAGTAAATACGGGATACTATTTTGCCTAAAGCCGTTGTTGTTAATATAATAAGCTACAAAAAACATTACAAAACTAAGGGATTCTAGAGTGTGTGATCCTCAAGATCATGAGATCGTCTTAGGAAGATTCGAGGGCCCCGCCCCATATTATACTACCTTTGGACATTCCATCTTCATACAATTTACTTACCCAGCAGCTTCTGCGGATCCATAGTCCTGGCCTGCACGTTGTCCAGGATATGCGCGCGCAGCGACTGCCGGCTGCGTCTCGTCATAGCCACCTCTGCAGTCCCGATGGGGTCTCGCTTGCCCGTGTTGGTGCGGACTAGGGCGTTCCAGTCGCGTTTCTTACTAAAAACAGAATTATGGATTTGTGGCTCAATGTCAAATTTCACGACAGCTAGGTCTTTGAAGTTGCTTCGGTAGGAATAATTTTAAAAAGTGATACGAAGCTAATAAGGTAATTCGCTAAAGCATGAGATTAGAAGCAAAGATTTCAATTGTCAAAAAACAACCCACAATTTTGGCATGTGACAGTGTCGTCCTTCACCAATCGATACTCAACATTTTTCAAAGTCCAAGTATTTATTTGTTTAACATACGTTATACCTACCGATGTTATAAAATGCATTTTGGAATATTAGAATAGAGCCTATCTCAACCGTTACAATGAATCAATTAATGTGTGAAGAATTTGGGGCAGTCATAAAACTTGGATACTAAGCGATGGCTCGATTGTCATGTTGTAACTTTTTAATTTTGGCACTGTCTGTTCAGCAATCGTGACCCACCTATCAGTGCTGCCTTTCCTACCAATAGCCTTAGCGATCTGGCTGAACACGTCTTTAGGCTTGTTCTCCTTGGAGATCACATCCTTGATAATGCCCTCCACGATGCCGATCTGGAAGTCTTTGAGGATCCTTCGCTCCATTACTTTTCCTTTCTTGCCAGCAACTGTATGAGGAAATTATTGCTGTCAGCTTCGATTCAATTGAGGTGGTTAAGGAGGGAATAATTCTTATCTGATGATTTCATTTAGATACAATTTAAATAAGATGGTAATTTCAGAAACCTAAAAAAATGCAAAAAAAGCATATAAGCTAAATAACTATTCTAGCTAGAAATACTAATTTACACAGCAAGTTTCTCTAATTGTGCAATCTCATCAAAACCCAATTTGGTAGGACAGAGAAAAAATCATGAAAATAATTGCAAAAGACGTGTATAGAAGAACACTATGCAAACAGTATATGACATTTTTAGGTCAGGGTGTGTGCATGAAGAAAACAAGGTCTTCCGTAAATACCAAAGTACTGAAACACCTTCACCTCGACAGACGTGCGCTAAAGAGTCGCTAACTCCGATTGTGCCAACTCCAAGGGTGTGAAACAGTGTCACTCTTAATATCGAAACATCTGAACAACCTTTACCCGTAGCGTCCTGCATGGTGACTCTCGGCGTCTTCATGCCGTTGTTGTGCAGTATATCGATAAGCTCGTATCGCAGTGTGGAGATGTCCTGTCTGATCTCCATGACGTCATCCTCGGTGACACCCACTTCATCTCGTGCACGCTGCTCCGCGGTGACGTAGCGGCGGACCAGGACGCGCATAACTGACTCGTGTTGTTGGCGCGCTTTCTCGCGAGATTTGTTCTGGCGATTTAGGTGCAAGGTTTTAATTACATCATGATTAAATAATAGTTAGATTACGCGCCAAAGCGGACCCTGGACCTAAAATGCATAAATAATAAATATTGTTCATAATGTCAGTAAAGACAAAGATTTCTATCTGAGAATAAATACCCGCACTGAGAATAAAAAAATATGATTACAAGGATGCAACAACCACTCAACCAGATACGTTTAAAACAATTGAATCGGTAAAGCACAGAAACGATAATATGTAGACTGACAAGTACCTGATTGAGGAATTAATATTTTTTAATTTACGTTTTTAGTAAAGTTTCATGAAGTTCAATAGTTATAACGCCAAGTAATTTTATACTTACGATTATAGATCCCATATTCTTATTGTCACAACAATGCTCAATCCAACCAGCGAAGTGCTTGGGAGTAGGAATGATGTTAAATGGAGGCGGCACCGTATCACCGTCATCGAAATAGGACATCCAGAGGTTGCTTCGGGCGAATTTCCATTCAACATCAGCTCGTTCCTATAAACATTTGCACATGCTACTTAAGTCCCCAATCCCGACGTTTCGGATGTGTTGCAACGGGACAACCGGAAACAACGGGGAAACGTCGGGAGACCTCAGTGAGGTAAATAAATAAGTTAATTATACGCGATTAAGTCCCGTTTAGTATAAATTACAATAAGCACTGCTGTTTTGGCCCTCTGGCCAAATCACGCCCAGCCCAAGCCGAGAAAAAGACCCGGCTCGAAGTTAGTCATTAAAAAAAAAAAAAATGATGACACCGTTGACAAAAGTGCAAATGTAATAAATTAGAAAATATAACAGAAATATACGCCACATAGACATTTAACAAAAGCGCTATGGTAAATAAAGAGTTGACATTCTACTCGTATTTCATAAACGTACTTACAGAGATAATTTGATAAGAGGTAGACATCATAGCGATGAGCATGTTCAGCAGCACTATAATGTTGATCACGGAATAAGATCCGAAGGTAAGCAGGGCCCAGAACCGAGTGAAGCTCTTGATGCCTGTCAACTCGAAGGTAGTCAAGTCCACGAGGCCGAAAGATGCCCAGAAGAGGGATTGCGATGTTTCGAATAAACTGAAAATATCTAGAACTGTTTAGAATCTATTAAAACATTTCAAACTTAATTTACAAAACCGTTAAAACGGTCTACTAATAAGATGAAGATAATATTTACAAAAATTCATAGCGTAGCGTAATTCAATAACTCATGAAGTTAAAAGTGGAAAATCATCGCTCAAGGTGGTAAAAGCTGTGCACGTGATCCTGTACTACTAAATGGAAAAATATAATTAGAATTACAATGCAGGAACGAAAGTACCTTGTGGAAATTGAATGTGTTCTTATCAATTTTAATACTTTCAGAAACATCATCCATACTCGTGAGTAAATTTTATTATATTGTCTCGTTTTACGCGTATAGTGTTAACGTGTTGAATGGTTACAAAAGAAGCCTTACTTGGCGTATCGTCTCCATATAGAGCAAGCGCGTTCTTGGTTGTCAAAGTCCGGCAGGCCATTGGCAGTGTGGTAGCATTTGTTTTTCTCCAGCTCAGCGTAGTACCACATGAGTTGGTTGAGACCTGTAAACGAATCGATATTAGATATGATTTTTGTAAGCACCACTGTAAATATATGACTAAGGCAAAAGCGCCCCAATTAAAAAAACTACGTACATCTGATACGAGTATATTACCGGTCTATAGAAAAATATATACTTAAACGCTGGTATTCCAAAAACGGTACGCACTATGCGCGGTGCTATAAGAAATACATTTTTCATATCTCATGCTCTGAAAGTGGGTCGTTGTTGTTCTAAAAAGTGTGCAGAAAGTGATACGTTTCTGCTCTAGTGCAGAAAAGTTGTGGATTCCAATTAGTCCTCGCCTTATAAGCATTATGCGGGAACTAATTCTAATAAATATCAATACTTACCCCGCTACTGACAAAGGGAAATATTTTTATTCTTACTAGTTCTTGGAATTTATTTTATAATATATAAAATAAGTGTATGTTGTAATTTCATTACTTTTATTTTAGCTAAAATATTCACTAGGGTCTATGACTTGGTGACAAATGGAATACACCGACAAAAGCTTTTTTTGACTTAAAATTGTGTGTGTGAGCTAAGGCAGAAACGCATACAGCCACTCTTCAACTATTACTAATAATAAATACAAATAGTATGAACATATTTGAATAGGCTATTTTCGTCTATCACAATTAAATTATGAAAGTATGTTACTCATATACTTAGTTTTGACGTTAGGAAATACGAATATAATACCATTTGGTTATAAAAACATGAGCAATATTTTGGATTTTAAAATTAAAATCGTAGGTTTATTATCTGTATGTCATGTCACGTGACCGAATTGCACCATAATTATAACCATAAGCGCGAGCGAGACAGATATTTGTCTCTTTATTTAGGACAGGTGAGATGGGACTATTCTTTCGGCTTGGTTGACGTCACGGTAATGGCGGTTGCCGTTTTTGAATTATTGTATTTGTATACTTTGAATAAACATATTGTTTAATTTTCCGTCTGTGTTTATTTTACTTTCCTCGTATTCGATATGAAAAGTAGTGTTTAACTCGGGTGAAAGTCACCCATGTCTGACTAGAACCATTGGTAAACCATTGTAAATATCTCGTCAGAAATGGGTACCTTTCAGCCCTTGGTTAACAATCTACTATTCAGTGCTACTTCTTGCGATTCTTGGTTTGTCGATTTGGCGGTTTGTTGGCACTGGCGGGTATGTAACAGGTTACTAGGCCATCGCCCACAACACACTTCTACCTCATCCTGTAGCCACTTCTTACGACACCCAGGGGAAAAAAAGGTGGTACTATATTTGATTATATTTGATATATATTATATCTTATATTTGATGGCAATATCGAGAACACTTACCGCATCCAAAAGCAAAAAGCACCAGCATATACACGAAGAAGAACTTGATGATGTCCAGGATCATTCTCCCCAACGAAACTTGCAGCGGACCAAGATGGGGGTTGATGGAGAAGATATGGACCAGCTTGAGGTAAGAGAAGATCATGCCAGCAGCGAAGGCACCTTCGGAGAGCAGCATGGGGTCGAACGAGTCCCAACGCTCGCGCGGGTACCAGGGGTCCAGGCCGTTCTTGTAATCTCTCTGTTGCAAAATTGAAATATTGTACTAACAAAACGACCGTCTCAATGGCCATTACCTTACTAATGGTGGGTTGGTAATGTTGGTAGCTACTATTGGTAGAGTACACAAATAATGAGTGCAAGTTTGCAAACCTATTGACCTTGTGTGGTTGTTTTAAGTTTTCTGTTGCTGGCATTTCCGTTTATTCCAATTTGTCGCTATCTTATCGAAGTGAGGACCCTTTCGGATACACTTCGACCCAGTGGAATCTTTTGCCATTAACTCCCGCCCGTTATCAATTGGTATTTTAGGAGAAAACATGATAAAAGCAATTGAAGAGTGACCATACGTTTATAAAAATATTGTATATACGGAATCAAAACGTAATTTATGGGACTGCACGTCGCTGTGAATACTACACTCGTCTCGCTCTGACAAGTACGCGCGTGCGAGAGTGACGGATAACTTACGCACAGTAATAAAATAAAGAAATGGCAAACGAGTTTCGATGTATAATAACTAACCTTACTAGTAGTTCGCCTGAAACGCCTCAATTTTGCGTGGGTTTATGTGAAACAGAATGAACTCCGCTCCAAATACCACAATGGAGTTTAATCTTTTATAAAACGCATATAGTCGCATTTCTTTTGTTTCACCAATTTTAGTTTGGACCTAAGTCATTTTTGATTGCAACGACATCCATGTGTCAATATTTCTGAGAATATTTTATTATGTTAATACCTGAACAATATACCATGAGGATACTCGCAAACTGATCCAAGCAATGTAGAACATGTTGGTAATAAAGTCGACTATGTTCCACAAGTCGCTGATGTACTCCATGATACCACCAGTCCAGAGTGATCTTATTTCTGCCCATATTAAACCTGCAAAAAATATTGATGTCTTTGTACTTATTGCAGGGGTGTAGACTCGAAAATTATTATTACTCCAAAAGAAAGAAGGCAAAAAAATATGCCTAGTGACGAAAATCCCATTCAGATATCTCAAAGAATTACGAAGCTGCAATCGTTTTATTAATATTGCTCGTCAGAGAGAGAAAACGCAAACAGTGTGTGACGTCACATTACAGGATGCTACGCGTTGACGGGGGCGCCGAACACGATGGGCGCGGCACGTTGCCGTCTTCTAGTGACGTCACAATCTTCCAGCGTCATCGTTTCATATGAAGTTGCGTTTTGCGAAAAAGGAACAGAACATACCCCTTCTTAAAACTTTGGACACTTATAACTTCGTGATTATTTAACCTTTTGCGTTGATTTTTTCTCCATTTGACTACATTTTTAATCCTTCTTTGAGAAAATATGACATTATTGATTATTTTATTTAGTGTCTACACCCCTATTATACATTCCTAATTCCTACCAAGTACCAATTAAATAGCTTTTGCCTCCAGTCATGCCCAGTGGTAGGCATTAAAGTGCAGTTCTACAGTAGACTGAGCATACCCTGAAGATGTTTAAACCCTCTTTTCCCAAATTTGTATGATGGCCGAACACGGCGCTACTACAAGGTATTTTTTCAGTTCGCCATACCATCCGGCACGAGTCTTACTACATCTTAAATCTTTTATTGATGAAACATCAGTCTATTCTGATTAGTTAGAGCGGGAATAGGATAAAGGTCTTTAAAGTTAAAGAACTTTTAACTTAAGAGTCCCCAGTAAGCTCGATTCTCCATACAAACGCTCTCATTTTAAAACTACGTGTTGGATTGTGAGGAAACTTTGCATGTCCAATGACATGAGGTATATAGGTCTGTAATTAGTTTATGTAGCCATAGTAAAAAAAATACAGCGAATTTAAGTTTTTCATACAAAACTTGTTTTGCTGTATTTCGTTTGTTTTATAAACTGGAACCTTATAAACTAATTAAAGACATAGATATACCTAATGTCATTGTATATGCAAAGTTTAGTCACAATCCAAGGCGTAATTTTAAAATGAGAACGAAACTCCGTTTGTATGGGAAGGTGAAATTCGGTCGAGCTTACTGCGGACTCTTAAAGAAACTTTTAGAATTAGGTGCATAATATAATTATAAACAAATTGACATGTAAAATACAGAATTGTATAAATAAATATCTGAATCTGAAAGACCGCTAGGTACTGCTGTACCTAATGTATTTACAATCCCTTGGTCTTATTTCTCTGACGTTTTTACAACATGTATGAACGAAATGAACGTCAGCTCGATGGAAAATGTCAACTTACTTGCTATATAGATGATGACTGTGGACTCAATGAGGCCTGGCAGCGAGCCTCGCTCGTGCTCCTTCCAGTATTCCACCAGCTCGTGCAGCCAGCTGACGCCAGACCACTCCAGTACCAGGATCTCGGCGCGTTGCGAAGCGAGGGAAAGGAGCACTGTTGAAGAATATTTGATCATCATTCTCGTAGCGACTTTTCCGCTTGTACGCTAAGGGAGCCCGGGGTCCGCTTTGGCACTTAATTCAAATATTTGACGTAGGCACTAGTTTTAGGAAAGCGACTGGCCTGTCACCTTTCGACCCTGAAAGAAAACCAAACGTTGTTGGGATTAGACCGGTTTCCTCGTGATGTTTTCCTTCACCGACATACTGTTAAGGGGATGCCTTGATTTGAGTCGTACACGCCCCCTTAGACAGAGATACGCTGATGCCTTCCGCCCACGAGAAAAAGAGATGTAACACTCTTCGGGAATCGCTGTTTTGGACAAATTTCGATAAATATCTAACTTAGCGAAGGTTTATTAAAATTTCATAAAGTGAGATTTTAGATGAGATAAAATACTATAATATTTACTTGATTGTGTCGTAAAATAATGTATCGTTTGAGTAGGCTGAGTAAAAAAAGGAAAATACAGACCCAACTTTGGTTTTTTTTTTCTATCAAGGAAATTTTAAGCAATCATGTATCCATAAAATCAGATGAACAGCAATCATATAGTCAAGAATCATATATCTGAAAATCAGACCTTATTGTTTCTTAATCAAGCCAGAACGGCGTTTCAAAGCACGCGAAAATTTCCAATGCACCGCCTTAAATATCAAATGATATATTTTTCTTCAAGCTCAAGACCTGCAGATTGAAAGTCGTGTACCTCACCTCTCAGCTACAGTGGCTTTACATGCTAAGTTTACTGGAAGAGGCACTGAAATATTAATTTAATGTGACTTGCTCACCCCCTCTTCGGAACACGGGCGTGAATAACTTTTACAATATTTATTTGTTGTGCAAGGCTGCAAAGTTGTTGTTTGGCGCAAGTGCTTGTATTGAAAGTTCAAAAGTACAATCCTGAGCATAGCGAGGCTTTCAAGGAACGAGACGCCAAACAACTTTGCTGCCGAGCGAAACACAACTTTTCACCTCATCACCACCGCGAGGAAAATTGTAAATGTAATGTCATTTGGACCTTTTACTCATTTTCAATAATGGTTTGTTTACATCTCATCAAGATCAAAGCATTTTATGATTATTAAAAATAATATAAGCATTTTTGCGTCTTTAAATAACTCCACGCTACCTTCATTAAAAAAGTCCGTCACGTTCCAAATTCAAAAACTCTTTCCACGCTAGCGGATATAATGGACTTTTGGGCGCAGATTTTGAGCGATAAAGGAAGCCTTTTCGAGCCGGTGAGGTGAAAAGTATAAATAATGGATGGGAATCGTGAAAGTATAAATCGATATACTGGCATGAATGTATTTATTTCAAATCACGCCTATTTCCCGGAGGGGTAGGCAGAGATTTCGGATTGCCACTAGCTACGATCTTGGCAAACCTTTCTTGCTTCATTAACTTTCATTGCATTTCTTGGTCTGCATACACGTCGGTTATTTAATTTGTTTTTACAAGCTTTTATTTAGTTTCACCTGTCCCGTTGTCTATCTGTAATCAAATCTTGCAAGTAAAATTTGACCCACCTCCCGGTGACCGATTGAGCTGAAATTTTGGGTATAAGTATAGTTTGGATGACGATTACATATATACCATAATATACCATCGAGCTGATCTGATGATGGAGACACCAGGTGGCCATGGGAATTCAGTACTTAACCGACGTAACCCCTTTGAGTTTGGGCTCGTTAGAATCGACTCAATTAGTAGTTGATGATGGTATTCAGAAAAGAACAGTCAGTCAGTGAAACTTTTTATTATTTTACTGAGGTTTTTTGTTGAAGTTTTGGAATTTTTCTTTTCAGTCTCAACGTCAAGTTTTCACTGTTCTGTTTGTTTTATACAGACTAAAAGAGACAAAAGGGCCTGTCGCGAACCGAATGCAGTTTAGCGGCCAGTTATGCTAAGCCCAATTGGCATTGGAAGGTTGCTTACTGGCAATCCTTTGACTATAATACGTTAGATATTCAGTCTGCGACGCGATCTATGTATGTGTTAGACTGTATTTTTCGCATTGTCTATGTATGCGTAAGTTTAGTGGAAGCCCGCTTCTGTTTCTTGTTTGTTCTGTACCACGAACGTAAAATAACGCGGTTCTTGTATGGGGACTGAACCCTTTAAGTGTTGGCTTTATTTTATTTTTATTAATTAGTAATGCACACACACAGAACAAAAAACAGAAAACAAAACAGAATGTCACCAAATGGTCGCAACTCAGCATGGTGGAACTATATTACCTGCGGTTTATTGCATTCATAGTAATACTTAAAATATCCTTTGTGAATTTTAACATTTAGCAATAAGTATGTGTTACGGTTCGATATACAATACAACAATCCACCGGCAAAGTGGAAGAAAAGGGGGTGGGGTGAGAAATTCCATACCAACGGCGATAAAACGGGTGCGATTGATCCCAATTGGACAAGTTTTACCGCGTACAGTCAGCATCAAAAGTAACTGGGCAAACGAAGACGTTAAAGTCTTTATTAAAAGGGAATAAGAGCTTTTGGAGACGTCAATTGCGCAGATACTTTTGATGCTGACTGTATGGACGGAACCCCTGTTTTTTTTTAAATAATCTAGATTTCAAGGTATCGTTTGATCGACATGTATCAGCTCAAACTTAGTTATAGTATTCTTAGTACACATCCAGATACAAATAGATCAAAGCTGACTCATAATCTTTATTGAAAGAAACAATGGCTCTCGCTTATAATAATAGTTCACGAAACACTTTGAAAATGGTTTTCCCAATCGGTCAGGTATCGTGAATTGTATCAAATCAATATGAAACGGCCTGAAACACTAAACTTCCTAGTTAGAACTTTCTCGTCTGTCACTGGTCGATCACGTGCATTTGACATACGTCTGGTAGATCTAATTGACACTTTTTGTGTGGGAAAATGACATTACAATTGACCTAACGCTCGTTAGAAAAGTTACGTGACCAACCCTCTGATCTGCATGTGTGAATATCCAACAAATATGCGCCAAGATGTATTTTTACCAGACTGCCTCAGCCCTCCTTGGGTTATGTTTTTAACCCCCGACGCAAAGAGAGGGGTGTTATAAGTTTAACGTGTCTGTCTGTGTATCTGTGTATCTGTCTGTGGTATCGTAGCTCCCAAACGGATGAACCGATTTTCGTTTAGTTTTTTTTTGTGTCATAGATAATTTTATCACGAGTGTTTCATGAAAATCTGGTCAACCGTTTTTGAGATATTGGACTTTGAAATGAAAATGTCGGGGGTTTCTCAACTTTTCCAAGTTGTAGTTATTAGATGAATCTTTTGATGTCATAGTCATCATTCATTCACAAGTTGAGATTTATGGTCCATGAATGATTGTCGTCAGTAGTTTGTCGGATGTACCGGGTCCTACAGAATGAATTAATGAAATCATAGACAATGCGTGCATTCATTCATTCACGGAGCATAAACCATGACTTGATCTACAGTGTAGATTCTACACGATCATTGACGGAGACGTGAGAGTACAGTGCTTTATTCTCCTAACAATAGACACGTTTATGCAGACCAATTAGATCTCGTCGTGTCGTCCGTATAGTAACTCCTGTAGAAAGTGGCGTAGCAAGGTGACCAAGGGCCCTGGGGCAAAAAAATCTGGGGCCCCTAAAGTGTTTAGGCTATATCAATATACCTACGTATTTTAAAAATGCAAAGCTACTTTCTATACAGGTTTTGGGCCCCTTCCGAGCTTGGGAGCCCCGGGGCACTGCCCCGCCTAGCCCTGGCGGTAGCTACGCCAGTGGTACTGTATACCTACTTATAATGATTTCAGGGCATGACGCTTAACATTCAGGGCCCATGACGACACATATGCGTCAGACCGCCGTACTCTTGCGATTCTTGCGAAGCGATTCTTGGCAGTGAATGTGTTAACACATTCATTGCCCAGAATCGCTACGCGCTACGCTCGTAGCCGATCCCGTGGTTTTTCTCGTGTGTAGCGGAAAGCGACTACGGCGTAGGCGCCCGCTAGGCGAGTTCCTGGCATTGAAAGTGTTAAGAGCGGTTACACACCGCGACTTTTTGCATCACTACATATATGCGATACCTACAGTATCGATACAGGTGATTTTAACAGTAGTCCAGTCAAAGTACTGACAACTAGTACGGAAAACATGTCAATTTTGGAAATAAATTATAATAGCAGATTCTTTCAATGTGACCGATAAATTATCAATCCTAAAAATTTTCAGACATCAATAAAATGATAATTTGACCAGCTTTTAATAAGTCAGAATTAATACTAATAAATGTAGTTATCTTTATTTTGGTTAATTTACACTTGCTCCATAATATTCAAGATAACTCGTATAAAATAAATAAATAAATATTAGGGGACAATCTTACACAAATCGACCTAGTCCCATAGTAAGCTCAATAAGGCTTGTGTAATGGGGGTTGTGTAAAAAGACGATGCATGCTACATTTAAATCTATTAAAGTACTTCCGGGTGGAAAGTTTGTTGGATTCTTGAATTAAGCATCTTAGAATAACTATTTAAAATTAAATAAACAAAAAAACGCTATTACAAATGAATGTTTTTCAATACCGTATTTTTCCCTATGACATGCCATCTCATTATAATTTTACGTTTTAAGGTTATAAATTGTACAGAAATGGGAACTTCATAGGAATAAAGATTCGCCGCGACACATACAGTGTCGCACCTTCGTGAAATGCGCGTTTGTATCTCTGCTAAAAGTAACACGTGATGAAACAAATCATTTTAATGGCAAACTATGACAGCTGTACGAATCTACTTAAGAGTGATAGACGCCATTTTTACTCGCCCTAAACCTCAGCCGCCTCAGCCCTCCGCCCTAAGCCTGGGAAGATGTGCCGGCCAGTTATGTGTATCGGAGGATGGTCTCCAAAAAATACGTCAAAAGTAAATTTTTGCATTTTTTTTCAATAATGCCTAGGATTCATAAGAAATATACTCTTGCTTTTATTTTATATTAGCTTCTGCCCGCGACTCCGTCCGCGTGGAACTCGTTTATATCGCAGCTCCATACAAACTTTAACCCCCCTCATTTCACCCCCTTAAGGGATGATTACGGGGATAAAAACTATCCTATGTTACTCTCCATCCCTTATACTATCTTCACTTAAAAAATCACGTCAATTCGTCGCTCCGTTTTGCCGTGAAAGACGGACAAACGAAGCGATGTTACGAGTACCTACTCGCACTCGCAAACGCGAATGGTTTGCATAATTTTTTTTAAACATTCGCATCGATATTCGTGTTCGTGATTAATTTTGACCAATAATAAATAGGCAGCACTTGTACCCCGCTGGTTGTGTTTGTAGTAGCTTGATTGGTTCGAATTGTGTTGATTTAGTTTTTGTCAAGTTGTTTTTTTTATCCTTTTCCTTGACATTCGCATTCGCATCCTAAAGGTTCGCATTCACGAATGTGATAAATCTGACTTTCATGATATCCTAGATGAAAGTAACAAGTCGTTTAACCAAGTGTAAATGGTTTAACTAAACCATCACTAAAAAGAAACTATTGCAAGAGAATATTTGAAGACCATCTTCTAAGTTTATGCATACTTACTATGAATTCCCAATTATGTAAAAAAAATATTAAATTCATCATCAATATTAAGAAGATATTAAGTTACAGTAATTATATAAATATGAATCGGATATAATCATGTTGATAACTGGCTAACAATGTTAAGGGGTGTCTGATTGAAGTACGACATAATAATTATGTTGTTTACTAAATAATAATCATGATTTGAAATAGAAAAGCTGTTACAATAATCCCTAAGCATTGTTACTATCAGCCCTACCCCTGGTGATGATTATAAAAAGCCCCCAATGAGGCTATACTCCCCCAATGAGGCTATACTCCCCCAATGAGGCTATACTCCCCCAATGAGGCTATACTCCCCCAATGAGGCTATACTCCCCCAATGAGGCTATACTCCCCCAATGAGGCTATACTCCCCCAATGAGGCTATACTGGCCCAATGAGGCTATACTCCCCCAATGAGGCTATACTCCCCCAATGAGGCTATACTCCCCCAATGAGGCTATACTCCCCCAATGAGGCTATACTCCCCCAATGTGGCTATACTTTCCCATTGGAAGGCCCATAAGGCCCCCAATGAGGCTATACTGAAACATATCTGTAACTGGCCGCACAGCAGGCCAAACAGGGGAAAAAAAAAAAAGATTGTAAAAAATTCCATTTCTGCCAAACCATGTATATATCGCATGTTTGTCTATACCACAAAGGATCGCCTACGGTGGTATGGATGTTTTTTTTTTTTTTTTTTTTCTAGAAGTTAAGTTAAGTACTAAGGTAATATGTACATAACACATATTTAATTTCAAATTTAGTCGCCAAACTGACGGAACAGTTTGTTGGCGAGACCGCGCTCATTTTTACAGTTATTATAATGCACCTAAGTTACTTATATTACTACTTAAACACAAATATAAATCTGACTAAACATACTAGAAACCGTAACAATAAAAAATTAAGGTAATTTTTCTAATAAAGTCTGTTTTAGCTTGCTTTTCACTACATTTAATAGTACATTACTTACCAAGGGCTGTAAAAGAAAGAAAGCCCGAAATCGCAGGTATTTGTAACCCGAGCCGCAGGCGAGGGTTGTAAACATGCGATAGAGGGCTTTCTTTTTTACTGCCCGCGGTGAGTACACAATTTTACGTCTTCACGTGGCCACAATGCGAGTTTTACCGTACGCGCAGCGTGCGGTAAAACTCACGTTATGGCCAGGTGTGACGTAAACTATATTTTTTCTCTTCTCTTCGGGACCATGAACTTATTTGTTCATCTGCCATAATAATTGTTAAAATAATGTTGTACATATTTCCCTAGTCTAATATTTCTAGTTTTATATTGACTTTGCTTCTGCACCTTAAACTCATCATTAAAATAATTTAATTTAATAATTATGCGCAGGGATGATAGTCATGTCAACAAGGGCATTAAGTAAGAATGTGGAGGGTTGTAAGAGAAGAGGTAGACCTAGAAAAAGGTGGATGGACTGCGTGTGAGACGATATGAACAGGAAGGATGTGTGTGATGACTGATGAGTTGACGGGCGATAGAGAGGTATGGAAAAAAAACATGCTGCACCGACCCCAAGTAAATGGGATAAGGACAAGTGAATGATGATCCCTGTTCTCTCATAACCGGTTTATTATTATTATTACTTACTTAAGAACAACATGTAGGAAGAGCTGTGGCAGATGAACTTGACGAAAGGTTTCTTCATGAACCGCCCGTACTCCGAATTAGGGGCCACCATGTATATCGTGCAGTATATAGGAAACATGGCACCGAGTTTCGCTACCTGGAAAAGAAAATGTTACTTAATTTCGTCATGAGATACTAGTTCCGACGTAAATATGTGTGAACACTTCTTAACCCTCCGCAGACGAGGTGGGGTATTAGGGCCCGAACAAATCGTAAGGACATATTTTCCACCTGGTACGCGGAGTGTTAAAGTAACCAGTTTTTTTTTATCATTGCGTAAAGAATTAGGTACATGGTTATTTTTTTTGTAAATCGGAAATACGTGTCTGCTGATCATTACACTCTTGGCAATCAAGATAATAAAAAACATCATAATCTTACAGCATTTGGTCACCCTACACACGACACGACGTAATTTCTCTCACAGCATCAGTCATATGGTGACCATGACTTGAGTTAGATTTTTTTTTATGGAATAATACATTTGAAAACCATGTAGTTTTTGCATAAAAAAACTACAGCATTAAAATGGCGATAAATATATTAAGTCAGAAAAAGTAATTCCTGATTAGGTACTTCCCTTGTATACCTACCTAATTCCACCTCGAGTTTAGTGATCAATTTTCACCATTGAATTGTGGTACAGTCAACAGCATTAATATCTTGACAACGAAGCGCGCATAAATATCTGACACGACTCTTCGGCCATACACGATTTCTAGGGCCATACGGGCGTGTCAGATATTTTTACCGGCTTTTTTATGACAGATATTAATGCTGGTGACTGTTCAAAATCTTAGCAATGTGCTTCACAAAAGTTTTTTTTTAACTCTATTATGGTACCTGCACACATTGCCCGACGATGTTTTTCCGTTTGAACCCCGGCAGACCCTCGTACCAGATCGCTCCGAGCAACTGTTGGACGTTCGGATGGGCGACGAACTGCGAAATACATCAACAATGTTTATTGAAAATTAGCAAAGTTTGATCCTGGGGCTTGAATGTTCTGTCATCATTCTCCTAACTGTTATTTCCGATTATGCCCCGTGGTCAGCTTTGACACCGAAATCGTTGATTTTTGTACCTACGATTGGCGGAAATTGAATTTTATTTTAAGAGTCGCTAATTTGCAGTAAAAAGTATCATAAATGCCTTACTCAGTCTAGATTTCGAATATTTTAAAGTAATAGCAAGTAGGTACCTAGTTTTCTAAATTATTCCGATTTTAGAAATTCTTAAATATCATTAGGTGCATTTGGATCAGGGATGGCCGCGGATGCGACTTTTTAGACATCCGCGTATGCGGAAGCGGATGCGAATATTTAGACATCCGCCGATGCGGAAGCGGATGCGAATATTTAGACATCCGCGGATGCGGAAGTGGATGCGAATATTTAGACATCCGCGGTTGCGGAAGCGGATGCGAATATTTAGACATCCGCGGATGCGGAAGCGGATGCGAATATTTAGACATCCGCGGATGTGGAAGCGGATGCGAATATTTAGACATCCGCGGATGCGGAAGCGGATGCGAATATTTCGAGGCTCAAAAACAAGAAATACTCAAAAACATAATTACGCAACGTCTTTAGCGTCACGCAGGACTCGAACAGGTGGCGACTGATTTACAATCGTTGCAAACCTAACGCATCACCAATAGCGAATACGACTTTAATCGTCAGATTACAGAAAGGAAATGAAGATTCTTATTTATATTATATTTGGATAACTGATTTGACTTTTACTACAAATGTTTCCCTTTTTAAAATCTTTGTAGACCGTGACTTAACTTTAACTTTAGTAAGACGTAGATGTTCTCTACTTTGGTTTATAAATGTGGCCACAAATACTTGAAAGAAGACATATTTCAAGCATATTTCTTACGTAATAAACACAAAATATGAATGCACCGCAGACGTCTTGAAACATAAACTATGCACTTTGCTTGCATAAACTATAATAATAATAAATGGACAAGTTTTTCAAGTTTCGTAAGTAATCGTACTCGTATGTTACAGTTTGGCGTCTTCGTATGAATAGTTATGGAGTAAGGCGGCGCAATAACGGTGGCGGAGCGTAAGACCACCTAGCATAGTTGCGTTCCGTTTTACGGAGTTATTATGTTTGTTTCATAGACTAATACAGACCCGCTGTATAAACTAGAACCATGAACCTATAATTACTACTAGGTATATACTCTAAGACTAGAACGTAGTGGTTATATTAGCCGTGTTCCGAATCACGACAAAAACGTTTTAAGCGCGCTTACGATCGGACCGATTCACGCTTACAACGCTCACATAAATATCGTGACGTCATTGATGATGTCATGGACAACGCCATGTTGGCGCTTACGGTGCTCACACTCCCAGGCGTAAGAACCTTGAGCCCAACGTCAAGTTGACGTTTGGTTTGACATATGACACTTAAATTTTTTCATTAGGCGCGAAGCACCGTGGAAATCTTCACAAGTTTGTTATTTGTTTGTTTGTATTAATCGACATGTATAATGTGGAGATTCAGGTTTTTCTTGAGGATCAGCAAAGATTTATAACCTTACAGGCGTCCCGAGCTGTTGCCGAGAGAGCTCAAATAGGTAAGTACATAATGCTCTTCCACATCGCTATCGTCACTTTCCACAAGCAACGAAACGGACTGTAAAAGGTCCATGTCCAGGTTTATAAATGCGATTTAACTTTTCTACTCAGATTGCTCTCTTTTTTTAGCACCCACGATTAAATTAGGTTACTAGATTTTTGGTTTTAACCTTCATTGTCACGATCATTAGTTCCTCAATTTTGTTAATATGTTTTAGATAAATATTTCTTTTATGCGACGATTTACATACCTCGACGATTCTTCCTAGTCATTGATCTTGACCCTTCTGAAAGTTTCTTGTGGCATGTTTGATTTGTATTTCAACGTTTGGCTTGGCTGTAGGTACTTACCTACAAAAATATAGTGATACTGTGTTTTTTTTGTTAAATTTTGATCAATATTTTTTTTAGAGTAGTTATAATTAATATATTATAATTACCTAACTCTTACAAGCCTTATATTAATTCCTTTTATATTACGAGCACACACCGCAGCCTATGTTACCCTTGCGAATCTAGAAGAATTGCAAGCGCATCGCCGGCCTTGTAAATTTTTACCTCACAAGTCCGATTATCACCAGGGTCCCTAGCACGATAGGTTTTATCGTTATGTTTTACGTGACATTCCAGTACATTTTCGCCGTAAAACGTGACGATAAAACCACCTTTTAACCGTGGTCCCACCGCTATCCCACAGTGGGTCCATGGGTATCTTTTTTTTCCCCGTAGACCCACTGCTCCAGAATGGGACTACGGGTAATTGAAACATTACAGTAATTGCAAATAATGAAATAATGGAGTCCTGCTCCGCGGGGCTCCTATTTCTGGTCTGTTTGCCCTTCGGGCATCTGAAGATACCTAACCTACCTGGTGATCGCAAAACACCGTATCTAGTGCAGTGGGTCTACGGGGAAAGAAATATCTTGAGGAATGACCCGTGGGCCCACTGTTGGTCATAGCAGTGGGACCACGGTTTAAAGAGGGTCTGCTGGGGAAAAAAATACTCGTGGACCCACCAGGGGAACATGTTGGTGTTCAGTGAGACGTGGATAAGAGAAGCGGATGTCCATGCACGCTAAGGATGTGCGAACCCTACTATATCAACCAGTTTAGAGCTAGGTATGAGCGATCGCATATACAACATTTCATCTGCCCGCGCGTACCTACACGCCAAAAAAACCCTACTTAATATGTAGCCGCTCTTACTGAATCGCTACCTCTTATAATATAACTCGTAAAATACGAGTAATGCGTCACACTTTTATTCATTCACTACATTATGCCTGACGAAATATGTGGTTTTACATGTATGCTTCGATACGGTCCTCTGTGCGTAATAGTTTCAAATAATGTAAGCCCTTTTCGAATTGAACAGACAAGCATTGATACGGGTGTCTTAGGAAGTTCATGAATTTATTGGGAAAGCTATAACAATTCAAAAATAGTGAATAAAATATACAACGGTAGGTAAGTAATCTTGTATTGGACCATATGATGGAGCTTCCCACACAGAGGTAATAAAATGTTACATTACAACTACTGATTTTCTTCAATATTATAGTAGCACTACCTGATGCCCGCGGCTTCGCCCGCGTGGTTATTGGAAAATGTAACATATTGAATTTTCCCGTGGGAATTAGATGTTTTCGCGCTGGAAAAAGTAGCCTATGTCACTTTCCAGCCTCTAAACTATCTCCATACAAAAAATCACATTAATACGACGCTCCGCTGCGACGTGAAAGAAGGACAAACGAACACACACACACACACACTTTCGCATTTATAATATTAGTAAGGATAGTGTGATCCTTGTTACACTGTGTTACACAACATTTTATAACCTCTAAGTCCAGGCAATGATCTGACAACTTGTATGGAAAAAATGACAATTTTGGAAATAATTTATAATAGCTTATTTTGTATGTGTAACGGATATATTTTCAATTAAATAGTTACCCAGCGACAAAATCCGACAAAATTTCGACATCGAAAAAATGATAAGTTATTGGCTTCTGAAAAGTCAGTAAAAATATTAATAAATGTTTTTGTCTTTATTTTGGTTCATTTACATTTGCTCTATAATATTCAAGATAAATCGTACAAAAAAAGATAATGCATGCTTCATTTAAATCTACATAATTACTTCCGGGTGGAAAGTTTGTCGGATTCTTGACTAAATCACATTTTCAAATGAAATCAACAAAAAAAACGCTATTATAAATTAATGTTTTTCAAAACCGTATTTTGCCTGGAGTATCTGTGTAGGAGAAAGGAGAACAACTTAAAACTATTGAAAACAGGAGGGGAAATATGTAACGGCACCCGATACAACATGACAATTACATAACCACTATAATTGAGGGAAATATAGAAGGAAGGAGAGGCAGGGAAAGATCAAGACGCACGTTTGTGGATGAAGCCAAAGTGAAAGTTAATGTAACGTCGTATCAGGAACTCAAAAAAGTGGCAGAGAGAATAACAGAATGGCAATTACTCCACCGTCAAGAGCCCGGCTCTTAAGTTCATAATGATGATGTGTGGGAGCACCACTACACTGTACAGGATTTGTGGTATTTTCGGTTCCATTTTGTATCGAGCGTATTTTATGTAAATGTGTAAACATTGGGTAGTTTGGTTAAATGATAGCTTCACTAGAAACAGTTCCGAACTAGTGAAACTTCCTAATAGCAACAAGATTAGGCGGAGCTATATTTGAATAAAAACCAGCCAAGTGCGTGTCGCCGCAGGTGGGGGGGGGGGGGGGGGGGGGGGCTTTAAAGCCCAATATCTCGCAAACTAATCACTGATTTGAAAAATGGTTTTAGGAAAAATATTTTTGAACAGGCTATCCAACGATAACCCCACACTATGGGTTTAACGAGAAAAAAATTACATCCCCACTTTAAGTGTAGGGGAGGTACCTTTTTTTCATGATTCTATTCTACTGTTTTTCCGGCGTGATTGATTTATATACCCATGCCGAATTACAGTTTTCTAGTAGTAAGGGTTACTGAGCTAAGCCGAAGACGGACATGGCGAAACTATAAGGGTTCCTTGTTGACTACGAAACCCTGAAAAGCGCATCATTGTTTGGAGTTTGCCTCACGAGAATGCAATATCTGCATACTAAGTAGTATCGGTAGAGTTGAATAGAATTATTTTATTTGCCAGAATATTCATAAAAATACTACAGGATGTTGAGGTACAGCAGAACGGTATTCAGTCTCATAGTAATTGGGCATATAGGTTGCAGTTTTCCCATATAATTAAGTCTCCTGTCCTTCGTCGTTTTCATTCTTGACGGAGTGGTCGTGGTCATAATTTCAGATAGCAAGCTTCACAACGTGTTCACAACACACCGCCATTCCTCCTGACATCATTACGTCAATTGAGAGTGAATAACCTATTCGTGTTATATACGTGAATTGATATTATTCCATTCCCAAACTTATCACGGTTGAATACTAATGACGTGCAGATTTGCAGAAGGATCATGGACATGACTCATAGGCTATGATGAAGCACGATTACCATTTTCTGCTTATACTGGATAGCCAGCTTGAGTCTTCCCAGCGTCTGCCTCTCGCCCGGCTCCCAACAATCGATGTCCAACGGGTTATAGTTCAGCATGATCTCCAACTCGTTGGACGTCCTCGTGTGGTCCAGGAGGGACGTGGCGAACTCCTGGCACTGCTGTCTTAAGGCCTGGTGAGGACGATATGAAATTAGTGTATAAGTAGCAAGATAATTAAAACATTTGCATGCCTACATGGCAGAACATTTAATCATCTTAAATTTAAATGAAATGTAAGATCAATGTACCGTACCTATATCAATTGTGCTCTTGCAAAAACCTTGAAACAATCGTTTATTGTATAATACTATAACTATGCGTAGGTATAATGATTAATTTGCCCACATATTATTGCCATTGAAATTAGAGTTTCTGTTTATATTCCACTCCATGTTTGGTGGGACAGTCGAGGTAGTTAATAACAAGTATACCTTCTTAAATGAGAATTTCAATGACATCTAGCAATTTTTGGCATTCCATCAATATTTTTGCTCCGTCAGCTATCATTCAACGTATAACAAACTAGTAAGAGATATGGTTGAAATCATTCCAGTTGACTGACATTTTACAAAACTGTCATTGAAATTTGAATCCACTAGCTTGTATGGTAGAGTCGCTTTTTCAACGGATACTTTGTTGCAACTCGGCCAACTCAAATAATTTAAAGTATGCAGTGAGATGCCATCATGGAAGTACTGAGGAATGTCTTAAAGACACTCAGGGTGGGTTGCATCAAACCGTCTGTAATTAGCGGTGTTTGTTAAAATCTGACTGTATGGAAAGTTTGACAAGTTTCTATGGAATGACAGCTGCTAACGTCATACTTAAAGTTGATCAGTAGTAATCGTAAGTTGCAATTCGCCCTGAGCCTCTCAATCATATATTTAATTTAACTAACATTCCATTATATTATATTTACCTTATATTCTACGCGGAACTCTGTTTCCATCCTGCTTAGCCTGTTCAGCTCCCAGGACAGTTGAAAGGCTGTTAGTAGAGGGTCCGCTGAAGATAGTGCTATTAGGGACGGAGACCCGAGGGCGCGGTACGCGTTGATGCGAGCTTGCGAGTGCCGGAGAGAGTCCTCTTGGGAGGCCTTAACGCAGTCGTCACAGCCACATCTGAAAAGGTTTTAATTTACAATACGTCTATATGACACTAGTAAACAACTATGGTGGAAATTATTTTAGATTTCCGACGTTCTGCCATTGGGTTACAAATATTCTAGTTTGGACGCGCATTTTGAAAGGAATACTTTGATAGAACTTGGCTCAAATAAAAATGAAGATCTAAGGAATGAGGCTTTCCGGAAGAAGAAGTAACTCGTGGTTTTAAGGTTTCAAAAAGAGGACCTAACTACATCGTTGTTGCACGGGGCCGTGTCTAAGGTCCGTAGCTAGCCCACATGGTAGCCAACCTCCGGCAGGAAATGACGCTTAAAGAAATAGAAGGAAAAACTGGGTCAGTCAATAAATACCTAATTTATTGACAGACCCAATTTTAAAATAATAGGGCACTATTATATTAAAACTCGTGTTAAGTTTAGTTTTTAAAACACAAGAATCTTAATGAGTTCGATGTGCCCGTGGCTCTCAGGGAGCCGGTGGGGTTTTTTAAGACTTAATACCTACTGTAAAAAATTGGTATCATATGGACTTATTGGTTTAAACCTCCTTAATTTGAAAATATATCAAAACCATAGTTGCAGAGCCACTGGAGATCGTAGAATTCGAACCCTGGCTCGTACTGGGTTTTTTCAAAAAACCCACGTACGAAATATCGTTTGATATTTAACAGTGACCGTGAGTGTGAGTGAGTCGTAGAACCGATGGCCGTTGGGGCGGAAAGGTTCTCGAGTGGCGACCACGTACCGGAAGGCGCGGCGTGGGTAGGCCGCCCACAAGGTGGACTGATGACCTGGTAAAGGTTGCTGGAGTCCGCTGGATGCGGGTGGCGCAGGACCGGTCACTTTGGCACTCTTTGGGGGAGGCCTATGTCTAGCAGTGGACGTCTTTCGGCTGATATGATGATGATGATGATTTAACAGTGGCTTTTCGGTGAAAGAAAACCATACACAATACAATAAATAAGGCCTAGTTTTCCCTCTGGGTTGAAAGGCTATATGGCAGTCGCTTTCGTAAAACTAGTGCCTACGCCAAATCTTCAAGGGCACTACCGGGAAAAGGGCTAGGAGGATGATGATGATCAAACCCATAGTTGCAATATGCAAGTTGAATAAGTACGTTGCGTCTGTACCTACTTGACGTCGTGAGGAATAGGAAGCGTGGCTCCTCTGTCCAGCAAGATCTTCAGTATCTCGTAGTGGTTCCGATGTGCTGCCAGAATGAGAGGGGTGATATCCGGCGTGAAGGTAGCTGCTGAGGGCTCCACGGATTCCCAACTCTATTGAGAATTGACTTTTGTGAGTAATCAGATAAGCATCTTTATTTCATAGGCGTCAGTGGCCGCTTATTTTCACTATCATATGATACACATATGTGCTCGCTTATTTGTTACTACATATATGTATGTAGATTGTAGATTCAATCCAGGAAGTAGCCCTCTCCTATAGTTAGTTAAAATTAAGAAGACGCCTGTTTTGTTATATTGGTTCGCAGTTAAGATATGATTGCGACAAATTCAACGATACGACATATTTGAAATGCATTTTTCAGCTTCTTGCCGGTGGAATAAAGCAAAATCGGATTGTTTAGCTGAAATATTTATGTGAGTTGTATGGCAATGCAATATTATAATAACATCGAGGTGATCTGATGACGGCGACAGGTCATAAACTACACAAGAAGAACTCGTCGCGTTTGGGCTCATGGGAATCCTCAACGAGTACTTGCGTTGAGTAGGAGACTGTGCAAATGACAAAATAGTAGATGTCTCAAGGGATATTTACGGCGAGGGCGCTATTTTGATTCCTGAGTGAAGTGAAACATTCTACAATGGCATCCTCAGCGTAAGTGTTTACGCCCAAGATGGAAGTAATTTTGCTACCGCCTGACACAATACTGCTTTTCACAACTTCTATGAGGAAAACTTAACTCTCTCATTTCAGGGCAACAATGTATCTTTTCTGAATAGCAGGGTCAGGGTAGAAAAGTACTGAGTAGACTGTCTATATAATCTTTTAATACATTGATGGACAGAAGACGCCTATAGGCGTAATTCTATTGTTATTTCTATTGTGTCTGGAGTAGTGTCCATCAACGTGTTAAGACATTCAGACATTACCGCCGTAAAACAAGCAAACACTTAAACAACAAACAACAACAATATATATATTATTATTGTTTAATGCAAATAATGTATAAGTATTATATATTTTATTATTATCTTCTTTATTTAATTTTCTTCTTAAGCTAGCTTTTTACAATAATTTAATTATATAAAAAGTAAAATATAAAACTTCATACAAAACATAAAATCATTATAAAAACCTAACCTAGGGTACCGCAGGCAGCGAGGCGGGGCCTAAGCTGCCGGTGATCAGGGCGACAGAGACAGGAACCTCCTGACTATCCGCGCAGGATTACCGCCTTCTGTATCTGACCCTTGATCCAGCCATGTATATATGCCATATTATTAGTATTATTACTTATCCGGTTCGAAGGACCATGAAGCGTAGACTATCTATGTGTTGTTGATTCGTTTAATAATGTGTTGTGGGATGGGCAGCATCAGTGAAAACACACTTTACTTGAAAACTATGTATTGCGACCATGGAGGTTAGCACAAGAAGGGAGGGCCGTCGTGCCACAGATAATATCATAAAAGGTAGTAAAACTAGGTATAAGACTACATTGAACGTTTGTATAGAATAGGTAGTACCAACTTAACTATTGTTGGAGTCTCCAACACTTTGGTCCCTCATTCATGGACAACAATCACTCTTTTCTGAATAGCCAGGTGTGACAACTAATTTTGTAATAGAGGTCTCTGTGGCGCCGCCAAATCTTAGAATTAGGTGCCAAAGCGGACCCCAAGCTCCTTTAGGGTACAACCGGGAAAATGCTAGGAGGATAATGAGAGGTCTTTGTGGTCACTTACATAAGGTTCACCGACGACATGATGTTCCTCTTCCCATTGCAGCAACATTTCGACAGCTTCAACGTACTCCTCTTTAATGGCATGCAGAAGCGCGTCCTGGTGAGTATAACAAATAAATAAATTGTAAATTAATAAATAATAAGGCCCTTCTTACATAACTCAAACTAGCCCCACAGTAAGCTCAATAATGGGTACTAGACGACGACGTATTTGACAGATATAAATACATCTATACACGCGGCCCAAGTTTAGAAAGCATCCTAGACTCAGAAACAAATATTCATGCTCGTCACACAAATATTTGCCCTTACCGGAATTCGAACCCAGGACCGAAAGTTTCGTAGGCAGCGACCCACTAAGCTAAACCGTTAGTTAACAATTAGGAGATAAGATATCAATTCTTTCTTTGAACATACTTACTGAAAAAAAAATACGATTGAGACATAAATAGAAAATTAAAAACACGATGGGGTTGAAATCTACACAGAATGTACACTTTTGAGGTAAAGTACTAACAAACGATTAAAATAAGAATGGGACCGTAAGTCATTCTCAATCAGCTAAAATAAGTGTGTGCTTGTTTATGTGTTGTATTTTCAAAGTTGTTGTGAAACAATACGAGTACAGACTAGAGAACTATATTTTTTGTATTAGCAGTACCTAACACTGCTAACGAAATTTATATATTTCAAATAAATGGAAAAAATAAAAAGAATGGAACAATAGTAGCGATGGGCCATGAAACCATGAAATCAAATCCGGCTCGGATAAATAAAGTTTTACATTTTTAATTAAATTTGAAAGTTAATATAACTATTATACAAGAATCCAACTTCTTTATGCACACATTTAAACACCACAAGAACAATTTCCATGTATCCACATAGACGTGGGTACAGTCAAGTGTAGAAATATGGGTGCATACGACTTACTCATAAATATGTCTCATCGCAGACGCTGTCAACACCAAAATGCTCTTGAGGATTCGGGATACGGCGCACCCTGTCTATTTGTATCGGAGTAAACGAGAGCGAGTGTTACTGGGCGGCCAGGTCTTAGAAGATAATAATAAATAAATATTGAAATAAAAAAAGTGTGGATTATTTGTGAAATATGATTCATTAGCGGTTTAGGTATGAATATGTTGACTTCATGTATCTAATTGCAGACCCATACATCAAAAAAATAAAGACAGAACCGTTTAATAATGATTTTAAGGCCAATCTTTGCAATTATTTTCGATCGAGGCGATTTCGTCCAATTATGTATCTAGATCGAGTACGACCACGGTCTTTGACATATGATGAATATTAACATTTTTTTTGATGTGCTAGATTACTTAAATAGTTTTTCTTAAAAAACTTCTTAAATACCATGAACAAAATTAGGTCTTGTCAGCCTCTTAAGGTTTGGATATACATATTTAAGATATACATAATATACATATTTTGCACTTGACTGTACGTGGTGTCCATGCACTGAGGATTCTCTATTTTTAGCTGACACAACTTGCAGTTATTCAAAAGTAAGCTTTTTTCGTAAACCTACATAAAGGTATGGTTCTCATAAAAATAGCGTAAAACAAAATACTTACTTAATCTAGTATTATAAGGGAAACATGAATAATTTCATAATAAATCTTAAATGGTAACATCAAAGGCAGCTGTTATGCAATAGTAGCATCAAATAACCTAATTATAACGTTAAATATAATCTTCTTTGAGGCTACGGTCTTGCTGACAGTGAAAGAATCACCATAAATTTCATCTTTATTTTTAACATAAGAAGAAAATAAACTACGTTAACCCACAGGCAAAATCTATTGATTAGCCGGTTTAAAATAAAGTTTAACTTTCACAACACAATCGAATTGATAACCTCCTTATTCAATGTTGGTTCATCAATACACATTACTTGTGCATTTTTTAAATATTTTATAGGTAGAATTGTTTACGCGCTACGAGTATTTCACTCCGATGTTGTTTTGTTACGTATAGTTTTAAAGTAGGCACTTTAATAAACAAACACACAATCTGAATCCATTAGTAATCATAAACATCTATCTTTTCATCTTGAGATGAGGTGTCAAAGCGGCCCCGGGGTTTTTTTAGGGCGCTGCCGGGAATAACGCTAGTAGAATGATGAATAATCATAAACACGGTGATTCCATCCCTGATACTAAAAGGCAAATCCACGGAGAATTCGTTTACATATACAATGTGTATTGCTTATACTTGATCAAACGAAATGTGCGGATACTAGACAAAAAAATATCGATAAAAAAAAAAAAATAAAAATTATAGGCTAAAAAAAAAGAAACAAAAGCCTACAAAAAAAAAAAAAAAGCCAAAAAAGTGCAAACAAGACTTGCACTTTTTTGGCTTCTTTTTTTTTTGGTAGGCTTATTTTTTTTGGTAGGCTTTTTTTTTTTTTTTTTTTTTTTTAATGCCAAATAAGTGCAATAAAGACTTTTTTGCACTTTTTTGGCTTTTTTTTTTTTTTTGGTAGGCTTTTTTTTCTTTTTTTTTAGCCTAATTTTTATTTTTATTTTTTTTATCAATATTTTTTTGTCTAGTATCCGCACATTTCGTTTGATCAAGTATAAGCAATACACATTGTATATCTACAGAGTAGTTGTATTTTACTTCAATCGCACTGTTGTAATATAAGAGCAATGACTTTTTGTCAGACTACGGCAGAGCCGAAAGGACCCCTTCCTTTTTAGCAGTAATTGTTTATAACGTAGGTACTACAGTAGTACCGCAAATATAAGTTACAACGATGTACCTGCGCAGAAAGCATTTTTTGAAAACATTTTAACCAATCGTAAGTCAGCGCGTTTGCGCGGGTATAATCTTCAACGCCCATTGGCCGAAATTTTGCGCTCGACGCCGGCAGCTTCGGTATCCGCCGTTTTGTCTGGCGCCATGAGCACGAGTTCACCTGTCATTGCATATTGTTCCTTACGTATAGTGCAACAAGGTCTTTATTGAAATGGTCATACGTTCGATTTAATACCGTACTTGTCAGCACTCGTCGGCGTGGACGAAGATTGCCGATGTAACTTACTACTGTACGTGTGTTCCGCCGTACCGTTTAAGACACAGAACCGATTTCGATGAATGTCACTCGATTCGAAATGATGCTCCGAGTGACATAGGCTACCTTTGGTATGAAGAAAATGCAGTTTTTTTTAGTTAAGTAAATAAATGATACTAGGTACTGAAATAAGATGTGTAGGAATGCTAGTTCAGAAAATCGATTCTGCTACGAATGTTTTACAAGGATATTGTTATCATATTTGTGAATCGACTTAGATCATGCGCTCTTTCGTTTAGGCTGAAGTGTAATATTGCGCGAAACGACGCGCGCGCTTGTCATGCATCTACTTAGTCGCCTGACAAGCGCGGGGCCTAAGAGCATATAGAATCGAGAGTTACTCCACTGCTGGTCCCACAGGCTGGTACCAATCATCACATTGTTTTTTTAGGCGCTAAATAGAGCCGTCAGGGATAATTTGAAACTTACATTTCGCATTCAATTTCAATTACAATGCATTTTTGCTTTCACACGCGCAGAACTACTGTCTCAAAATATCAAATTGAATTGAAAAACATGAGTATCTGATGCCCCAGCCGAGGAGAATGCCTCTAAAAGTTGATTGAACCGCGTATGTGCTGCATTCGACCTCCTCATTCCTCGGGGTTGTTCGTCGGTGTAATTAGATACCGTGGCAATGGCAACGTTAAATGAGTTTCCTTATATATTCGCCTAGACGACCGGGGTACGGAATTTGATTTCATGTAGAATTAAATATGTTAGTCGTATTTATTCGTTGTTCTCAGACCTGCGAAACGAATAAGTTCACCATTTAATAAAATGTAGATACTTATACTTGGTGGTGTGCAATATTATGTGCAAAATATTGACCTTAGCGTCACCTAATGATAAGCGACGACATAACCTAAGATGAAGCTCACTGGTTCAGAATAGCCTATTCACTCATGTTTTGTTCAGGCTCTCTCTTTTGGTAAGAAAATGTAAGTAAATAATAAACAAAATATAATTATATTTTTGAATTCATTTGGTTTTGAGCACCTAGATCTTAATTGTAAAGAAATACAGATGACGGGACCGAATTCCATTCCTTAGCAGTTCGCATTAGGCAAGACAAGGCAAATCGCTTCGTGCGAACATTTGGCAAATTGACAACGTAATGATGCATTCGCTCCCCTGCCGTATTATTTGATAATATTCGGTGTGACAATGACCCTGACAACTTAGGAGGTTACAAAAGACAACTGTCACTTCACGATTCATTTGGGTGGGATCTTCCAGGCCCCGTATCATGGCGATAAGTGACAAGATAGAGCGTCAGTCTCGGTGTCAGCCAGTGACGGACGGTCTATCTTGTCAATTATCGCGTGATAAGGCCGACCATGATACGGGGCCTGTACAAGTGTTTCAAATCAATATAATAACATAAATAAAGCTTTAGGTATGTCTCAGTTAGGGAATCCGAAAAACGGTGTTACCTTAGCATTATGTAAATATCGAGAGATGTGATCAACCGCAGTCGCGCTGATTTCCCTAGGGTTACATGTGTATCTTTCTATCCGTGCAGCTTTTCTTACTTTATCTTACTGTACGTGTGACCTATTGATCACGCAAAATAGTAGTTCATCGGTAACAAAACGATCTTAAATCCCCTCGATTTGACATTGCAAATATGCTAGGGAAAATATTTATTGAAATACTTCAGGAAGAAATTGGAATTGTGAGAGAGAGAAATTACACACAGGAAATATTCTTGAACCAAGAAATTAACTAAGAAGATGCGAAAATATCATGAACTAAGATTTTTTCGTGTAACACATTGCTCTCAACCCTGCCGTTTCGATTTGTTCGTTTTACTCTACCTAGTTTTAGCTAGATAATTTGCAGACATGATAAAATTATTGTCACAAATCGTACTGACTCTGTGGTCAGTTCGAATAAACTCAATAAGGCTTATGTTACGGTTCTAGACCACGATATTATTTAATAAACATGCATATTTAAATATGACAAGGAAAATGGTGTGTACCTAATACTCGAATCAATATAGATAATATAATTAGGTACCAACCATGGCGGGGCGCCCATAAAAGCAGTTTCCTACCGACTTGCCTAAAATGTCTTTTTAGGCAGGCTGGATGTTTTCCAAGATTCTTAAAGAAAATATATTGTCATAAAAAAAAAAAAAATAATTAGCGCCAACCCTAATTTATCTTTAGGGTTGGCGCTTTTCGCATCTTCTTTGTAAATGTTAATGTTTACTATGACAGAAATGCTTCATAATTCTTGAAAGTTCAAGCCAAATTCGACTTTCCTATCATCCCTTAAAAAAATGTCCTTACTTCCTTACCTTATTCTCCGTTAGAGTTGCAATATGCTGAATTTTGGATAAAAGTTTGATGAACTCAAACTTGGAAACAGCGGTATATGTAGTTTATTTGGAAAATTGTAAGCACTAACGCCAAACGATCCTCCTCTTGCGGGAAGGTCCATCGTTCCGTTCCACGCTGTATACTCTAAACATTTTTTTGTTCCAAGTTGCCCATCGAAAATTTTCAAGCACTCTCACTGGTCACACATCCCTTTACCTTCGGGTATACTATTTTATTCCGAAGTCATTTTTCGAATTTCAGACATTTTCTGAAATCCATGTTCCCCTGAAGGAAAAAAGATTTTTGAGTACCTAATAATAAATATATCATCTGCGTTCAAACTTCCGTCAAGCCTCTCACAGACTGGTGTGCCGTGATTAACGCCGAATTATAGATTATGTACGATACAATACTTTATTGATAACACCATAGTTACAAGTCAAATTGGTTAATGTAAGCAGTATTCATAATAATTAATTAGGTAATTTGTTATGTGCACAGTGTACCTAGTTTAAGAAACTCCTCGACACTTTACAGAGTCAAATCAAGTAGCCTCTTCTCAAATGTGACGGTGGGAATTGCATTTCTAACCGTTGCGGGCAATCTGTTATAGATGGCGGGGCCTATTATGCATGCCGATCTCGCATTCTTTGCCAATTTGTGCATAAGAAGTGATAACGCGGTAGTCATGGTTATTACTACGCCATTGGTTTCATTTATACGCTGTCGTTGGAATATATGACCTTTGATTACATAAATCGGTGCGCCGCCTATCATAAATGTGGAATACCTCCTACTCATTTCCTACACATATTGTTGTATGTTGTCCAATGAAGCGATGGGGTATTAATGGAACTGATAAGGGCAATTTCGATCGAATTGCTAATTAAAATTAATATTAGTGTTATTAACTGGAACTCATCAATACGATGAAATTGTCTATATAATTTGCACAAAGACCGACTCGTCAATGAAACAGCTATAAAATGTACAATGTCTGCTCATTACAGCTCTCAAATACATGTTGATGGGAATCAGTGTCAGACATTTAATTTAGTTTTACGACCGGCTTAGCTTATATTCATTTATTTACATATTCATTTAAACTCGAAAATGTTTCCTTTTAGTTATCGGCTTCGCAGAAAACACGTTGTTACCTGAACAGGTACCTAATTTCGACGCTCCAGAAATGTAGGAATAGGCAAGGAAGTCTCGAGGTGTGTAATATTTTATGTCACTGACCCTTCCAAGTGTAAAAGCTTGTTACAAAGACGGGGATACTGAGGCAAAAAGAAAACTGTCACAAACAACAGTATTTTTTCGTTACGGGCTAAATGTAACCGCCCTTTCAGTTAAGTATGTTATTACGGTTACGGCGTGTTAAAACGGCAATAGGGTGTTAGCGTTTGGGGAAATACCTTTTGGTGTGTAGTCAGAGAGAGAAATAGTAATAATAGTATAAAGTCAACAACATACATGCCACACAAAAATTGATTGATGTTGATATAAAAATGAATCTTCGCGTGTTTTTAATTACGTAAACTTACCCAATACAGGGCAAATTTAATTTAATTTAACATAATAGTTTGCATTTTCACAAACACTCCTCTCTACACAACAAATCTTCGCCATTTCGAATTATAGCCTAACAAATTAATTAGGCGCTTCACATAGTGCCTTAAGCAGCTTCTCGAGCTGATTAAACGGTTAGAGGGGATATAGTTGATGTTCTGATCTTCAAGGTCAGTACCTTGTCTATGAACTTTGACTTCAATGTTATTGTACTTTATTTATTTATTTATTTATTTATTTATTAGGTACACTTTACAGATATCATACATTATGAGATACAATGGTTCTTTATGAATAGCTTATAGACTAGCATGACATCCAAGGCAAGTGCACACAGCATGATCAGCAAGTTAGCGCGTATGCAAGCAACAGCGACGAATCTGCATTGAATATTAATATCATATGCAGTAAGTATAAATCACAAAAACAAGTCCAAAATGTTAAAAACGTTAAAAACGTCTGAAACGAACTTAAGCAAATCTAAAACAAAAGTTAGAGTAACAACTTAGTATTATTCAGGGTGAGTAGAGAAGAGGACGCCCGTTAAGGACTTTTTGAATTTAGTAATGCGTGGATCAAATATATCAATTAGGTCAGTATTATTATTAGCAGCCAAGTCGTTGTACTGACGACACATCCTTGTGACTGGATTATAGAAAGATGTGTTGTTTCTGTATACTCTCAGGGAAAAAACTTTGCAAGCGCGACCTCTGAAACGGGGCGTGTTAAAGGTTAAGGCTGAAAGCAGACTAGTTGAATCGATGTTAGAATGCAAAATTTTATGTAAGTATAAGAAGTCGTACATTTTGCGGCGGGCTTCCAGTGTAGGAATACCAAATTTTTTCAGCCTACTAAAGTATGACTTATATGTTCGTCCGAGGTTATACCTGTACTGTAATCATTCAAGTTAAATATCGTTCTGAATCATGAGTCCAAAATTGAACTGTTTAGGTACTTATTAGTGTTCACTTATGCGATCACTCGGAGGCTGTCCGTCTGTCACAGCCAGTTTTCTCGAATACCGTTTGACATAGGAAGCTGAAATTTGGTATAGATATGGAAATGTTTGGCCTAATTACATAAATAAAGTCACAAAGGTGTAAACCCCAATAAAGGGGCCAGTTTGAGGGGTAATAAGGGGTTTCGCATTTTTTTTTTTGGATTTTAAGGAACGTGTGGGGTATCATTCGAAAGCTCGAAACATTTTGAGTTCTTTTTACGATAGCTCTTACTAGTGTAAAATATGACCAAAGTAACTTTTTTTTATACAGTGCTGTCCCCAGCTCTATTTCAAAAACTATAGCCAACTAAGACTTGGAAATACACTTGCATAACGGAAATTGTGTGTGGCGGGAAAATTATCAACATGACGCTCGCTTTAATAGTTTAAATTATATTTACAAATTAAAGTAAATAAAATCAGTATAGCGTCTCATTTTACGCTGGTCCTTCAGTATAGCCGTGCCTGGTGACGTACATTGCACTTCGGAGTCTGATAACTGAATATTGATATAATCAAAACACAGCATTGTATTTCGTGTTGTTTCCTGTTTCCGATTTGTTCCGATCGAAATCGAAAAATACCTGATGTCAAGTAATTAGGCAACGCAGGTCTGGTGTTTTCAACAATTACCCACGATCCAGTTAAAGTCTGACCTTCGATTCGGTGTAGTTGTTGCGGATCTGGGAGTCAATATACAGGATGCAATCTTTTACGTGTTATGCCAAAAAAATCCAACTATTTCATTAACTCTGCTCATTTTAGACTGACAAGAATGTATGAACAGGTGTGTTTTTTTTGGCATAACACAAAGTTGGTCCCATAATAAAAGTTGCTCAGAATCATGGATAGATTCACATTTTGCTATTTTGTATCACGTAAAAGATTGCACCCTGTATACTAGAGATGTGTGGTTATTTAGAGATAGATTGTGAATAGTTTATATTTCCGTATTTCAGAATGAATCCGACGAATAATTTGCATCTAGTAAAAATAAGATTTATTTTAAAGCTGATACATAGACCAAAGGCTAATAAACCAAATAGAGGCGTCATAGGCGTTATCACATTATTTAATGTTCCCATATTCAGTTTTGTGCAAATGTTCTGTTGGTATAAGTGCGCGTGAGCGTGTGCTAAACTTATTTGGCTTGGTTGAAAACCGGCTTCACTAGGTTTTTCGTAATGCTCTGTCTATCTTTTTTCTTGGTCTGAGGTTATTGGTCGCGGATTCGATAAATTTAAAGTTATTAACACAACACAGTAAAGTCAAGTAAGTAACTAGCCCTTACACAACACACAACAATAAGTGGCAGTGGGCGGGGCTCATTGCACGTAGAACCGATGATGGCCATTGGGGCGGAAAGGTTCTCGAGTGGCGACCACGTACCAGAAGGCGCAGCGTGGGTAGGCCCCCTACAAGGTGGACCGATGATCTGGCCCCGTATCATGGTCGGCCTTATTACGCAATAAGTGACAAGATAAGAGCGTCGTCTCGTTCTATCGAACTGTGTCAGCCGGTGACGGATGCTCTATCTTGTCACTTATCGCGTGATAAGGCAGACCATGACACGGGGCCTGGTAGGTAAAGGTCGCGGGAGTCCGCTGGATGCGGGTGGTGCAGAACTGGTCATGGTGGCACTCTTTGGGGGAAAAAGGCGAGGACCTAAAACATTAAAATGACTCGTTTTTCGTATGTACTGGGAAATGAATATATTGAAGACATGCGTAACAGCATTTCAAAGGATACTTTCAGAAAATTCAAGCTACCGTCCACGCGACGTGCTTTTAACGCAGGCTCTGCACTTGATTGAGCCTGTGCCTCGGGGAGAAGACCATTTCAAGTCATTTTTCGAGAAGCTACCGGGAACAGTATGAATCATTTAAAACAACTGAATGTACGGAACACTAATTGCTGAGTTCCGACTCGCACTTGGCTGATTTTTATAATCAACAATTATCATCATCATTATTTTAGCCGAAAAACGTCTACTGCTGGACATAGGCCTCCCCCAAAGGGTGCCAAAGCGACCGGTCCTGTGCCATCCGCATCCATAATCAACAGTGTCAAGATTTGACCACCTTGCCCTTATTTATACATGGGACATTATTATCCAAATGAGACAGCGTTAGGAAAATCAGAAACTATAATGCCGGCTGTACATTCTCGGCCGAGACCTCTCGCCAAGAGTCTCGGGGGAGAAGTTCTCGACGAGAGCACTTCATGTACACTCTCGTCATTTGAACAGCGGAACAACCCTTTGACTCGGCCGCAAAAACCGACACGCGACCGAGACGTACCGAGGCGAAACCCGAGCGGGCGAGACAAGGCCAGAGCATCATGTTCTCGGTCTGTCTCGGGGTGTCTCGCCGAGAGTGTACAGCGAGAAATAAGAGATAAGAAAATTTGTTCTCAGGAGTTACAAGGCCGATTAATTAAAAATTCAAACAGCACCAAAGATTTAAAAAAAAAACCTCATACTCGGCTGGGCATAGAACCCAGTAAATTCTGTCTAAAATTTGGAGTTCTTTTAGTTTGTTATTTAATAGAGCTAGTTGTAGCAATTGTTAAGTTTTCCAATATAATTGTTAAGATACTCTTTGTGTCTACGAAAAATACACCCTGTATAGTATGACATTGACACTGACCTTGACCTTGATCCCTGAGTTGAGTAGTAGCTTGATCAACTCGATGTTCTCATTCTCAATGGCCGCAATGAGAGCTGACCGGTTCAGGGGATCCACGCAGTTGATGTCGAAGATTTCCGGGTTGTCTGTGTATTGGTCGATCGATCTGTGGACAAGGACGTTATAACAATATTTGTAACACAAAAATAGTACATTACTGCAGAGGCCGTGAAGTAAGGGATAGCTGGACGAGATTGCGGTAGACGGCCGAGTCGTAGACGAGGCCGGATACAACGAGTCTAGCAATCCCTGTTCCGGTCGAGGATTGTATAGTGCTTTTCTCAAACGATGTGAGGAAATATTAAAATAAAAATAAATACAAGGTAATCAATTAAATAATAGGTTATTTGCCGCCTTTTTCAAAAAGCCGTTCGAGCAGCATGTTCAACCGCACATAAGTATAGTACCATAGTTTTTTTTTTATGTCGCAAGTATGATTACAGACTTACAGAGTCTAGTGGTGGTTGGCAGTATGTAATTTTTCCTTTGTTAGTATAATTTTAGTTAGCAAATTTAAAAAATTAATGTAGCGGACAATAATGGTTCTACTTAGGGTTTTCATACATTACTTCTTGGCGTAAGGCCAAGAAGTAATGTAGGGAGCCTTAAACAAGAAACTTCTTGTCTTCATTTCGTGATATTAACGCGTACATTTCCGAGCATGTTTGAGAAAATACTATTTACAGCCAATCAACAATTTAAACATGGATGAGATCACTCATAGGCTGTGGCAGAATAACAGCGTTGCAATTTGCATGCTTCGCAAATAGCTACACTTGCTGAGTCTCAGTCTTTTCTGCATGGCACACATTGCGCAACAATGGGTCCACCCATTGCTATCTTGCTTCTGGAAAAGGTACAAAAAGTATTCTTGCGTTTTCTGAATAAGAAAATTACGGTTACTACCTATTTCTATACCCTACAAATTTTTTGCTGGGCGTTTTAGGTTCTAATTCACTACAGATGAGGCAAAACTTCGGTCTTCTTTCCTTAGCTGGTAGCATTTTGCGTGGTGTTTCAGACTGTCCCGAATTAGTAGCTCAGTTGGTGCGCCTGTATGTCTCGCCCTCTAGATATAATTTTCGTCCTCGTTGTCAACATTTACTAGCGGCGTCGACAGCGCGAACGTTGTCTCGCAGAAAGTCCCCACTTATTCGGGCTTTGCACCTCATAAACTCGTTGCTTGAATCAGCACCTAACTGTGATATATTTGCTAGCCGATGGATATATGTCTGTGATGAATGTTTGACGTTCTGCGAGAAGATGGATGCACGACCGTCTTCTGTGTTATAATTATTATTATTTGTTTCTTTTGTGCAAAAAAAAGAGCCAATTAAGAGTTAACTGTGAGTTAACTGCGATTTAATTGAGAGTTATGTATGGAATACCTGGTTTTTTTTTGCGATTTCGTGGTTGGTCCCATGGGAAAGGTTGTTCAGTATGATCATCTTATTCGCTTTTTGTCATTCCGGATCATGACCCCGTTAACACCCTGTATATGTATATTTATTTTGTTTCACAGTGCTTTGGTGTTACTGTCATGCTGTGAAATGTATGGAAAAAATAAATAAATTGTGCAATGTGCACACCGCTCTGTGCCTCGTGCCATAGCATTTGTCTAGTTTTATCTTATTTTTAATCCTGTTATGTGTGTTTTATGGAATTAATGGTTTTTCTTTCTTTCATTCAATCTTTAGATAAGTACCTATTTATGTACGAGTATGTATGTATATCTCTATACCTATAATTTAGAGAGTTTCTTCTATTCTCCATGGATTCCATCATCAGATCTCGACCCATATATTGTCAAATTTTATGGATACGACTGTCCGTCATGTTTGAACCTTACATAATTACATAATTAGGTCTGCGGAATCTTTCGTCATTCGTTGCTATTGAAGTAGCGTAGCCAAGCCAACCTTCAGATACATTGTTTCAAGTTATATTGCCTACTCGTCATATAGTCAAGTGCAAAAATATCATCGTCATATCAGCCGAAAGACGTCCACTGCTGGACATAGGCCTTCCCCAAAGAGTGTCACAATGACCGGTCCTGCGCCACCCGCATCCAGCGGACTTCCGCGACCTTTACCAGGTTATCACAAAAATATGTATCGATTTAATCCTCTCATAAATACGTACCGAAACCTCAGGGCCTATGCGTGCACGAGCCCTTGCCCTACACACAAGAACGATGGGACATATTTATGCTAGTACAGTCGGCCTCATGTATACCTACAGTTTTTCCTTTATCACACGGGAATAGTTATAAAAGTGTATATATATATATATATATATATATATATATGTATATATATATGTCTATGACGTCGATCGTGCTATGGATACCGACTACACGTGTCATAAGTTCGTCATTAGACACGTATTGTTTCAGGTAACCCTCGCCTTCCCGCAGTTGGCCTCACTGCAGAATCTTGTTTACTGATCTGCGTATGACGTTTGTTTTTGTTGTCGACCGAGGCTGCATTTATGAACAAGAAGGGCGATAGACAGCTAAACGCGGGCTGTCAGTAAAATAACGCTCAAGCCAGTACATTAAGACTGAGCACAATCTTTGTCTGTTAAATTGATTGACCAATGACTCACATTTGAGTCATGCCTCCACTAGCGATTTCGGCTACAACTCGGAAAAATGCTGCTACGCGCTACGACGTAGCACATTGGACTCGAGTTGCATAGTTTGTTTCACGGCATATTAAAATAAATAAATAAATATTTGCGGACAATCTTACACAATCTATCCAATGTGCGACCGTATAACCAACTATTTATCTATTCAATTAAACTTCCAGTGCTAGAAACCTTAGTTGGGCGCTCTGCTCGCAGGCGCGTTCCTCTACAAATGGGTTTTTGCATGTTATCGGCTACGAGCGTAGCGCCACGAAATTACGTGTATGTATATATATCCGACTAGCTTTTGCCGGTGACTTCCTATTTTATTGTAAATTACCGTTTGACATGTAAAAGTGCCCTTGTGGCCTATTTGCAGAATAAATAATTGATTTGATTTGATTTCATTTTGGAACTCGTTTATATCAAACCTTCATACAAGTATCTTCACCTCATTTCACCCCCTTAAACGATGACTCCCAGGATGAAAGTATCCTATGTCCTTCCCTGGGATTAAATCCATCTCAATTCCAATACAAAATAATTTAATTACAATCGGTTCAGCGGTTTAAGCGTGCAAAGGTAACAGACAGACAGAGTTACTTTCTAATTTAAATATTAATGTCGATATTAAGTTGTGATGAACTATATACAACGTGTTAATAAAATAACGCAAAACCTGAAAACTGTTTGTTCAGAATCGAGAGTAGAATGCGAAAAAAATAAAAAATAAATTTTTTGACGCGATTAATTTTTTACATTTGTATGGAGCAGGTCGCCCCAGTCGGCCAACACTCCATACAAATGTAAAAAATAAATCTTGTCAAAAAAAATGTTTTTTATTTTTTTCGCATTCTATGCTCGATTCTGAACAAACTGTTTTCAGGTTTTGCGTTATTTTATTAACACGTTGTATATTAATTAGTATGGAGTATGGATTTTAGCTTCGTATAGAATGGAACAAACCATTAATCATCAGTTTCAAAGGCACAATACAGCATTAATTACTATACATGAGCCTGAAATAAGTCTGAATAGCCCAAATTGACATTATGGCCGGTGGAAAAGTTACGGTATAGGCGAAAAGTTGGGGAAAAGTTACGCAATCGGAAACGGTATGCGGCTTAGTACACTCCGGTAAATTCATTTACATCAGAGAATATCCAATGGACCTCTCCATAAAGCTAACTTGTGAAGGATGAAATATTTTTGGAACACGTTTTATAGTACGATTTTGTTGTACACTCCTTTTGTTTGCCTTAATTTCATTAGATTGATTGAGCTATTAGTTCAGGATGCTATTGGGTTTGCCACGTTACTGTAGCGCATCGGCCATGTTTGCGGAGGCGCGTACGGATGACTTTCACGCCATCGTGCGTAAGCGCGTTGCCTCGCTGGTGCGCAGGGCGCGGGGCAGTTCGAATGGCGTCCTTAACGCATTGTCAAACCGGCCAGACTGTCCACTTACCAGGCTATGCATCAGACTTCATGCGAGATCCCAGCCCTAAATAGGTGTGAGGGTTTGGGTCGCTAATTTGAATTTTATGTTTTATTATATTTTATTTTATGTTTTATTAAATTCCGACATTTTATTTGAATGTACGAACAATAGCTTAAGTTCACAATGTATACTAACCCATATGGACATACGTCTGAAATAAATTATTCATTCATTCATTAAGATACGATTCGGGTTTATTTCTGTCTCGCTGGCTCTTAAGCCAATCTCAGTCGAACCTAAATACTATTTAAGAGCTCTGACTTCATATTTTGTAGTGTCCATTAAAAAAAATGGAACAAGCACTCTAACGCCTTGACAATAGTGAGTAGATTCGTGTCCAGATAATTGTGCGCATCTTGTTCGCTCTAATTTATCCGATGGTGACTGTAGGTCTGTGGACTGTAGGAACCGCTTTTATTCATAGATATAATATTATTTAGAAAGTAAGAGAAAAACAACGACAGGATAAAGTACAGCCTATTTGCACCCTGGTTATCATTCTATATATAGCAGCGAACCAAAAAACCATAGAAGTCTAAGTAGCGCCGCAAAATGGTCCCTCAGAATGGTGTTAAAAGTAGGGTTTGCAATATTCGTCCAATTTCAGTATTCGAATAATACGAATACTTCGATTTCCAATATTCGAATATTCGAATATTTCGAATAAAACGAATATTTTTGAAAATAAAAGAAAATAATTATTCAAGTAGTGTAATTGTTGTTACAATTCAAAAATATCAACATTTATGGTCGATGATAACAGTTAAACTTCTAAAATAATGATTACTAAATTAATCACAGCTGTTAAAATACAATTTTACCTTCTTTATTTAAGTTACAATAAAAACAAATCAATAATGAGCACTTTTCCGTGCATGTGTAATTGTGTAGGTTGTGTAATGATATGAATATCAACTTTTTCGCGAGAATCGCGAGCAACAATATTATTTTTTTATAAAAAATCAACAGGTACTTACTAAACTATATAACTAACAAAAAAAACTAATTTTACATGTTATCTAATTGTAAAATATCTGCCTGGTAAAATTTAAAAATATAGAACTTTTGTGGTATTTTCTTAAAATTTGCCAGTATTACTTTGCATTATAATAATTAAACTTTTGAGATAAATCACAGCACAGTTAAAATATAATATTACTTTGTGCATTACAAGTAACAGTAAAATTTAATCAGTAATAAACAAACTTTTTCCATGTGTAATAAAAACTGTTAGCATAACGTATTACGTATATGAATACGTACAAAGACAACAATTTTCATGATGGGTTTAGTATTAGTAAACAGACTCACCATAACTGAATCTTATGGTACCTAATGGTTCTATCTGAGGCTCTAGTATAAGTTTTACCGAAACAAAACTTTACGATCGCGTTTGCGTTTTAGCCTCAGTTTGTATGGGATTTGACAGCTAAACGCATACGCGGTCGTAACGTTTTGTTTCGGTAAAACTTATACTAGAGCCTCTGGTGAAGCTGCCAGAAAGCAAATGTCAAAATGGTATCTTTAATCTGATTCTAAAATAAAATTAATTAATGAAATATTACTTTGTTTACATAAATATACTTTAAATAAATATGCAGGTATAAGACAAAACAGTATGTAGCTGCCTTATTAAACTTTCACGAAATAATGGTTCTGTAAGTTCTGTTGAGGCCTTTCCTAATAACCGCTTATTATAGTTTGATTTTGGCAAGAGTAGAAAATAATATGTTATATGTCTTAGATTAAAGCTTTTTTAAAATATTTAAATCTTTTTCCACGGAATTGTTAATGTGGAGGGTATTTCCAGCATTTTATTTAAGATATTCGCGAAGGTAAATAATTTCAGAAATAAATATGCACTATTCGTAATATTCGTTTTATTCGAATAATGAATGTTGCCGAATTCGAATAATATTTGTGGCGAATAATTCGAATTCTCGAATATTCGAATATTCGAATTGCAAACCCTAGTTAAAAGGATGCCAGGCAGCCGTTCAGTTCAAACGTGCGCATACCGGGTCTTAGGCACGTGTTTGGGTAGAAATTTATAAGGAGTTCGCATTCTATATTGTTTTTGTTCGTCTTTAAAAATACTATGTTACTTAAGCAGAGTTATTATTTTTTAGCTATTGTTTCGATTGGCATCATAAAAGTAGGGTGTTTTTTTTTGACATTTAAGTCGGTTTGATTCCCAGACGAAGCAAGTAATTTTTATAAATTACTAACTTTTAAAAATAACAAAGTCTTCTTTGAGCAAAATTCACTATCTACGATATTTAAGGTACTTCCCCTTCATGTCCCATAAGTTTGGGACGCCCTGTATAGTTTATAAACTGGTGAACGTAAATTTATAATCGGATTAGCATCGCATATCACCCTACAAAAATGAGTTGAATTATCTGTACCTAGACTAATTAGCTGCAAAATTAAGGTTTGATCCCTAACTTTTCGATGATATTTCATTGGCTTCTCGCCTCCAATGGCAAACATATCTACAACAATCTGAGGCATCATGATAACATACTACACTAAATAGGATTACCGCACTTGTGCGACTTCAGGCTGATCGTACTTAACGACAAATCGTGAAAATCGGGGACGTCCTTACAGATTAACGAGTTTCACATAATTCTTTGGACTTTTCAACCTAAACCCGTGTAAAGTATTAGCTAGGCCTAGCTAGCTAGTTAATGCGGGAAAACGGAGATTTTTCCTCGGATCCAATTTTATTGGTACTTAACGGTTATTGACACGAAATGAGGGGTATATAATCAAAGTCCGCTAAATACATACCAAATCAAATCAAAAAGCGGACTTTGATTCTATACCCCTCAAATAATAGTGGTGATTATGAGCTTAAATGCGAAAGGAAAGAGTGAGTGGTAGGAAAGAGCTGAAATAAACCGCGCAAGATTGTTACAAATGGAATACTCCTCTGACTCTACTGAGGGACAGAAAGGACACGTCATCCATCATCTTATGTCCTATCCCATTTCAACAACCACAGTGATTCTCGCTCAAAAATAGTTTGTTTTACGCTATGATCGAAGTCAATTTCAATAATCTATTTCATTTTATAACCTATTATACGAGATATGAATAGAGGCACGACCTTCACCTATATAGGTTTTTTAGCCAACACATTAGCAAAATATTTTATGTACTTAAATTCGACAAAGAATACTGTCCATTAAACAGATGGGTAGAGGTCGGGCCTCTATTGCTATCTTAGGATACCAGTCTTTAACATTTTCCTTTCCAAGAACTCGCTCGGTAATCTTTCACTTGTAGCGGAAACCCTAAACACCTAACTAGGCCCTAAACGCCTAACTAGGCGCTTAGGGTCTATGCACTATGCAGACTGCGTTTTTGTCGCGCGAGGCGGTAGGGGAACGCGCGTCGACGGCGCGTGAAAAAAACGCAGTCCGCATAGGCCCTTAGCGCTACAAAAAGGTGAAGTGAATATATTAACTGCGGCTAGTCCACCATATTTTACAGGAAACATGTCCCTGTTTTTATGTCTCTGTCTTTTTAAATAACAATGCCAAACAAATCAAAGGGCATATTGCGGATAGAATCGGCCCATGAAATCAGACGAAATTCACTTCTCGTATGTGTACAGCTTTAGCCTGTTCGAGCCGCACGATGACCCAGTTTTTTTAGTAATCAACTGATGTGTCGTACTAAACAATTCAAACAAATCAGAGAACAAGTTAAATTGTAATTTCAAAAGCGGGAAGAATCAAAAATAGCGATGCGAAGTTTTACGTTTCAGTTGAAGCGTGCACTCAATACTCTAGAGTAGCAATGCATAAAGTTGCCGAATATTCTTAAACTTAGAAGGAAACTTCTAAAACTTAAGGCAAGTTTCTATTCAGAAAATTCTCATTACTAACTATCCTTCTTCAGAAGAGCATCTTTATTGTTTTGATGATTCAGGGAGCGTCCACACCGGTGCGTAACGCTGCGTATACGCGTTGACGCTGACGTGTCGAATGCATCACGTATTCTTCATACATTTTGCTGCGTTTACGGTGCGTTAGCGTATTTTGAGCAGCGGTGTGGGCGTACCTTCACTCTGTCGACAGCTTGAGACAAATGCAGGTGTTCTATTGAGCTTACTCACCACGAGGAAAACCACACCACATACTAACAAAACAAGTAGTGGTGTTATTATACCTAGGGTTGTCAAGGTCCTTCCCTCGTTGGGCTGCTACAAATAGGAACCGCAAGACATCCACTGTGTTCTACCTTTCTCATTGATCTGTTGAACGTAACGATGCTTCAACCGGGTAAGGGGCCTAGTCTTAGCAACGTTGCGTCGAGTCGTTGGTAACATAGGTGTGCTATGGTGAATTTATAGATCATACAGAGTCAATAAAGCAAAAGTCGTTTATCCTGCGGTCTATAGTTAAGAGGGAAGTATACCTTTGGAATACTACCTACTCGTCCATACAAAAAGAGAAAACTTTTTTTAGTACGTTATTGACACAATGAAAGATTAGGTTTATAGGTTTTCCTTTTTCAATATTTGCAATAAATTATAAATTTATAGGCACTTAAATTATTTTTTTTATGCGAAACCTATGAACCTACATTATTATGCTGAAGCGATCGACATCAAAATCAAAGTGATTTGTTAAGATTTAGTTAAGTACTGGAAAACGTTTTCTCCCGAAATGGAAATTTCGTATAAGAAGTACCTATTGTCAGTCGCGAGCTGCTAGCTATACTTCCCTCTTAAGGGCTAACGTGTATATAAAACATGATTTTGACATGGCATTATAGAAAAGGTGACGCTGTTTAAGAGTCCAATCACAAATAAGGCTTAATAGCCCTTAACTTTAGCAACGTCCATGTCCCCAGGAAAGACGCTAATCTAATTCTCTGTTTGACCGTTATATACCCGATGCCTCAACCAGACCCCGTATCATGGTCGGCCTTATCACACGATAAGTGACAGGATAGAGCGTCCGTCACTGGCTTACACCGTTCGATGGAACGAGACGACGCTCTTATCTCGTCACTTATCCCGTGATAAGGCCGACCATGATACGGGGCCTGTTGAGCAGCGTAGTTGTGGCGTGGATCAGAACGTTGTAAGGCATTGATGTGACTTACTTCTTAACGGTAGCGTAGTCTCCCCGGTCAGCATGTAGGAGATACGTCTTCTCTTCTCTGGTGAGGGCGCGTTCGAAGACATGCCGAAGGTCGTGTTGGCTGTTCCTCAGCGCCTCCTGCGAGCTGCCGAGCAGCTCTTCTCTTGAACCCTTGCTCATTTTCGTCTGTAAAGGATTACAAGTATGAAAAAAGTGAACGGTATTTTTCAATTTCAAGAACTTGCTGATATGGCACTTCGCTTTTCTGGGTTTATTATTAATTTCGACACACGACTGTAACAGAAATTGTCATTCAGGTGGAAAATATCCCAGTTGTTTCTGGACCTACGAAGGGTTTCAGTTTTAGCTCTCGAAAAGTTGGGCTTTATAAGTACTAATAAAATATTTAATTAGTAAGCTTTATTAAGCACGTTTAGTTGCTAGCGACGTGACGACAATATGACTAGTTTTATGAAACTCACAAAAATAGGCAAGAGCAAGTCGGACTCGGTCACGAGTAGGGAATGCAATCTCGAACCGAGATTGGTAATTCGAGATCACTCGTTAAAATTCTGACGTCGAGATGGGAATTGAGATCTTGTATAATCTCGCCTTTTTTCCACTTTTTTTTTAATCGTTGCAATAATATGGTAAAAGTTGCCCGAAAACGACTCAAACAGTACCTCCTCCTTAAGGTATTGCTATTATTATTTTGTGCATAAAACATTTTTCGTCAACTTGTACAACACAAACGTAAAAAATGTACACACGCACTACTATTACATGTTTTTTTAGGGTTCCGGAGCCAGAATGGCAAAAACGGAACCCTTATAGTTTCGCTATGTCCGTCCGTCCGTCCGTCTGTCCGCAGCTTAGCTCAGAGGCTCTTGGTACTAGAAAGCTGTTACTTGGCATGAATATACATATTAATCATGCCGACAAAGTGGTAAAATAAAATCTTGAAAAACATTTTTTTTAGGGTACCTCCCCTACATGTAAAGTGGGGATGATTTTTTTTATTGTCGTCTACCCCATAGTGTGGGGTGTCGTTGGATAGGTCTTTTGAAAATATTGGGGGTTTGTGAAAACAATTTTTCGATTAAACGATCCGTTTGTGAAATATTAAGCCTTAAAGTGCTAATTTTTGTTAGACTCCAGTGTCCCCACCCCCTGCTAGCTAAATGGTTGTTTTGGGATATGTGAAAAAATTCATGGTAGTAGTACATATAACGAAGTTAAAAGGAAAACTATCACAGCTAAGTAGGCTTTACACGTTTACGAGTAATAGTCGACCAACTTATAAAATGTACTTCAAGAAGTAATAGTTTCGTACAAATTCTATTGTAACTTATTATTATATATAATGGTACGGAACCCTTCGTGCGCGAGTCCGACTCGCACTTGGCCGGTTTTTTTATAACTTCTTTTGAAGCATTAGGACCTGCCAAGTTCTGACTGACAACAATTATTAACTTGCTTTTACTGAAATCTCATTCGAGATCTCGATTATTTCAGTCGAGATCTCGACCGAAACTTCAACACAGGAGATTTCCTGCCACCGAGATTGAGTCTCGAAAATCCGCTCGAGATCTCGTGATTTCGAGGTCTCGCGAGATCGAGATTGCATTCCCTACGCACGAGGGTTCCGTACCATCGGATGATTTATAGCTAAGTATCATTTTGGGGCAAATCGAGTGTAACTTGAGCCCACAGACCATATATCCTAAAGACCCCGCTTAGCCTAATTTTTACTTACAAACAAAGCTGCCATACTTGCGGGGCGCGGGGGACGTCTAGTGGCGCTGTGATTGGTGCATTCAAGGCCGCGCGCGTAAGTGATTGGTCCGGTGTCTCAAATATAGAGTGAATTCACCGTATGTGTGGCAGAGGGGGTCGCCCGACTAAGCGACGTCTAGGTTTACTGGTCTGTGCTTGAGCCCCAGTGACGAAGAGTGGTGGCGCCTGGGCGGCCTTTTGCGCTGATTACATTGAAACAGTATTTGTATACGGTATAGTGCCCTAGTGGTTCAAGCATGCGGCTGTTAAACGGCTACCGTGGGTTCGACTCCCGGCTCGCACCAATAAGTTATTCGGAATTTAATACGGAATATCATTTGATATTTACCGTTAGCTTTTCGGTGAAGGAAAAATATCATGAGGAAACCTGCAGAGAAGATATGCAAAGATGTATGAGAAGTCTACTGCCCGCTCCCATTCATCCATGAGAGGAGCCTTGTTCCGCAGTGGGACAGATGATAATGATGATGATAGTTACAAAATCACAGTTTTCGGAAGAATTATTAACAATAATGATAATAGACATTTATTCAACATAAAAAAAAAAAAAAAAAAAATTGCGGACAATCTTACACAAATCGACCTAGTCCCAAACTAAGCAAAGCTTGTACTATGGGTACTAGACGACGATATATATACTTATATAGATAAATAAATACTTAAATACATAGAAAACATCCATGACTCAGGAACAAATATTCGTGCTCATCACACAAATAATGCCCTTACCGGGATTCGAACCCAGGACCTCTTGCTTCGTAGGCAGGGTCACTACCAACTAGGCTAAAGCGGTCGTCATGTTTGCATACATTATGACTAACCTTTAAGGATAGGTACTTGCCAACATTCACTAATCTAAGTAGGTCAACGGAACCCCATCCATAACTTATAGGTCAATAGTACACCTCAGTACTTTATAGATTTTCCACCTATAACCTAGAGACCAGAGGGATAATCATGTAACGTTTTGAACGCGCGTTAGGACAATATAACCGTATTTTTTTCATATAAAAAGTGGCAATTAGATCTACCTGATGCGCGTACAATGCGTTATTTGATCGACTTGCAGTTGTTTGCCTCGGTATTTCGTTATCGTTCCGTACTAATGCGCTTGCAATATACTCAAGGAAATGTTATTTTAGTTCATACCATTTAAATTATCGAACTAATGAGTTCGCAGGAGATCACGAGTAAACTAATGGAAGTTATAAGGTTATTATTAGATAGCGAGATACACGTGAAGTGATGCGCCAAATGCATTTTGAGTACAGTCGAACTCATAAGGGGCTGAACACCTTTGTACCGTGTCGCTTTAACGGTATGTATAAACTGGGTTACTTTTCCATAATTTAACTTTTTATTTTTTTCCTCCTGATAGCGGAGTTCCACTGCCTGGTACGGCATCGGTAAAAAGTGGAAATCTGAATGTCCTCCCAAATCCCCAATCCTAATTTCCAATAACTAAGGCTGCGGTAGAGTACGAGTATTCATCTCCATTTATATTGTTAGCGGTTCATAAAAATCATGAAGAAAATCATTTTAACTTTGTATATAAATCATTCGATTATATTAATGGCGTAAATGTATATTTTGATAAATATTAGTAAGACCATTTATCAAAATATATTTGTTAATTTGGAAACGGAAGTTTGATGTAACGCGCGCTGTGTCCCAATTGGTCGAACGATTCGATGGCGGCCAAGATGGCGGGAACGGTGGGAAACGGTGCGAGTTCAGTTGCGGTGGAGGAACGTAGTGGAAAAGACTAAATATACTTAATTGCTGTCAAGTGATATGAAATATAATTATACAATTTAATATTCAAAACTGATGTGTTTTACTGAGCTACGCTCAAAATATACTAATCTATACTATGTACAGATTGGACTTTCCGGTTGGACAGCCTGTATTATTTATGATGCGTAACCTTTTTATTGTATTTTCTTTCTTTTTTTCCGTGTTTTGTGTGCTAAATAAATAAATTCTTATTCTTATTGTATCCCTCGGCTCTGGCTCCCTAGGTACTTATTCTGTAATACGCGGGCGGGTGGAGTCGCATGGATAGGCGGAAGGTAGGGTTAATAAAACAGTTTTTATTTGCTTGCTGATAAATATTCCTATAATTTAGCAAGTTTATAGGCATCATATTTAGATTTGATAACCATATTACTAATAACATACAATAAATCTGTAGAGGGTCGATAATCTGTACATTGAAGATATAGCAAAAAAATCAATTGAGGGCTTTCAGAATCGATAACAGAACACACTCCAACAGTTTTTAGAATTTTTGTCATTTTGTCTGTCTGTCCGTCTGTTTATATGTGATGGCATCAAGTGAAAACGATCGAATGGATTAAACGGCAACTTTCACTGAAACGTTAAATGGATCTTTGGCCAGGCTATAGGGTCTAAAAATCATAAAGATTAGGGTTCAAAGGGGGTAAAAAATGGGTTTGAACTTTGTATGGGAACTCCTTAAATCCATGAGCAAGCAGGTACTTGACTGGAAAGTAAAAAAAGAAACCCATTCGAACTTTTAGCATTACATAGATAAAACGTGAAACATAGGGGATGAAAAATAGGCGGCTAAAGACTAGCCTCTTCGCTAGTTACTAGCTTCTGCCCGTGAATGATTTGGAATAAAACTCAAACCAGATTTCGTCGAGTAAAGATAATATTTAGATGACCTGAAAGTAATGTAGGGCATATCATTCGATCAATTCAGCCCGAGAGGAAGTTATTTTAAATCGAGATCTCGAAAATAAATCTATCTAGGTAGTTGCCTCATTTCCAGTTTTTATCCAACCTTTATTCTGCCCTGGTAATCGCAAATGCAGTACTCGCAAAATGGCGGTTTCGAGATAAACGCGGTAAACATATTTTGTGATATCTATACAACAAATCTATGTGCTATAACTTTTGAAGTGTACTGAATAATACTTAAAAAAATCAAGCTTTCTATTGACATATTTTTTCCTTTACTTTACTGCCTTATTTGGATAAAATGCGCAGTACTGCATTTTCATCAACTATCTGGGCTTGTGCACTGAGAAAAAAAAAGGCTGACAAAGTACAATAAACGCTTTGTCACGTGTTTATATTTACTGCAACTAAACTATTTTGCTACAGCAACTAATCATGCTTATTGCCTGCTACAATCTTTTTATTGTCGAATATTTAGTGTGCCTGCAACTATAGATTTCCTGTTCATTTAACAACGTCAAATATTTATTGTACCTGCAGCTATGGACACCTAGATCATACAACAATGTTTTAAAGCATTGATTAGATGACAACGTCAGCGCTGTAAGCGTATTAACTTATGTACTTATATCATTTAACAACGTCGAATATTTATTGTACCTGCAGCTATGTACCCTATATCATATAACAATGTTTAAAAGCATTGATTAGATGACAACGTCAGCGTTGTTAGCGTATTAACTTATATACTTACATCATTTAACAACGTCGAATATGTATTGTACCTGCAGCTATGTACCCTATATCATATAACAATGTTTTAAAGCATTGATTAGATGACAACGTCAGCGTTGTTAGCGTATTAACTTAAGTACTTATATCATTTAACAACGTCGAATATTTATTGTACCTGCAGCTATGTACCCTATATCATATAACAATGTTTAAAAGCATTGATACGATAACAACGTCACCGTTGTTAGCGTATTAACTTGTGTACTTACATCATTTAACAACGTCGAATATTTATTGTACCTGCAGCTATGTACCCTATATCATATAACAATGTTTAAAAGCATTGATACGATAACAACGTCACCGTTGTTAGCGTATTAACTTGTGTACTTACATCATTTAACAACGTCGAATATTTATTGTACCTACAGCTATGTACCCTATATCATATAACAATGTTTAAAAGCATTGATTAGATGACAACGTCAGCGTTGTTAGCGTATTAACTTATGTACTTATATCATTTAACAACGTCGAATATTTATTGTACCTGCAGCTATGTACCCTATATCATATAACAATGTTTAAAAGCATTGATACCGATAACAACGTCACCGTTGTTAGCGTATTAACTTAAGCACTTATATCATTTAACAACGTCGAATATTTATTGTACCTGCAGCTATGTACCCTATATCATATAACAATGTTTAAAAGCATTGATACGATAACAACGTCACCGTTGTTAGCGTATTAACTTGTGTACTTACATCATTTAACAACGTCGAATATTTATTGTACCTGCAGCTATGTACCCTATATCATATAACAATGTTTAAAAGCATTGATACGATAACAACGTCACCGTTGTTAGCGTATTAACTTGTGTACTTACATCATTTAACAACGTCGAATATTTATTGTACCTGCAGCTATGTACCCTATATCATATAACAATATTTAAAAGCATTGATTAGATGACAACGTCAGCGTTGTTAGCGTATTAACTTATGTACTTATATCATTTAACAACGTCGAATATTTATTGTACCTGCAGCTATGTACCCTATATATCATATAACAATGTTTAAAAGCATTGATACGACGACAACGTCAGCTTTGTTAGCGTATTAACTTGTGTACCTATATCATTTAACAACGTCGAATATTTATTGTACCTGCAGCTATGGACCCTATATCACATAACAATGTTTAAAGGCATTGATACGATGACAACGTCAGCGTTGTTGGCGTATTAACTTATGTACTTATATCATTTAACAACGTCCCATATGTATAGTACCTGCAGCTATGGATACCTTGATCATATAACAATGTTTAAAAGCTTTGATACGATGACAACGTCAGCGTTGTTAGCGTTTTAACTTGTGTACTTATATCATTTAACAACGTCGAATATTTATTGTACCTGCAGCTATGGGCACTTAGATCATATAACAAAGTTTCAAAGCATTGATATGATGACAACGTCACCATTGTGAGCGTATTAATTTATATAGTTATATCATTTAACTACGTCCAATATTTATAGTACCTGCAGCTATGGGTACCTTGATCATTTAACAAAGTTTAAAAGCATTGATACGATGACAACGACAGCGTTGTTAGCTTATTAACTTATGTACTTATATCATTTAACAACGTCAAATACTTATTGTACCTGCAGCTATGGGCACTTAGATCATATAACAATGTTTTAAAGACTTAATATGATGACAACGTCACCGTTGTTAGCGTAATAACTTATATACTTGGATCATTTAACAACGTCGAATATTATTGTGCCCGTAGCTATGGACACCTAGATCATATAACAAAGTTTCAAAGCATTGATATGATGAGAACGTCACCGTTGTGAGCTTATTAATCTATATAGTTATATCATTTAACAACGTCCAATATTTATAGTACCCGAAGCTATGGATATCTTGATCATATAACAATATTTAAATTCAACAATCAGATGACAACGTCAATGTTGTTAGCGGATTAACTTGTGTACTTATATCATTTAACAACGTTAGTTACCCGAACAACAAAGTGTTGCTAGCGACTGTGTCTCCTCTCTCAATTCAGTCCAGTAGTTCTTTGACACGGAATGTGCGCGTTGTGTGTTAAGTAAAGTGAGTGATCTCCAAGTCTTCTGGAAGAAAATGCCTTAGGGCACCTTTTGCCAAGGGATGATAGGTAAGTTTCATCATTCTTATTCCTGTATTTGTTAAGGTATATTAATTATTCGCTCGACATACAACCTTACCGAGTTCTGTATCTGTACCTAATTATATTTCTATTTGAAATTGGTTTTTCTGTAATTAACACCTACGATCGTTAAATATAAATTTAAACTGTTCAATATTGTGGCAGGTCATTAAAGGAGACATACTTCTGGTTAATATAAAAAACGTATACCCGTACTAATGGCACAACGGTGTAATTGTACTGCAAATTCTAATTAAGCTGACTATTAGCGTATATTTAGTAAAGTCATGGGCATTAATATCTATCACCACAAAGCACACATACATTTCTATCACGACTTTATTTCAAGGGCCGGCAGGACCTTCGTAGATATTTTTTTTCGCTTTGCATTTGGAGATCTTAATGCGGTCGACTGTACAGAATAAAACGGTGAATTTTGATGTCGCTATTTAGTACGTTTTTGTTTATTCGTCAGGGATCGCGGTCTATCGCTCAGCTGGTGCGGCGCGCTGAGCGACGCGGCGGGCTCGGGGCTGGGCATGTCGCTGCGGCTGGCGCGCTGGCAGGCGCGGCGCGTGAGGCTCCGCGCCGTGTGCGCGGCGCCCGCCCGGCGCCTGTGTCGTGGGCTCGGCCTTCACCGACTCCGCCGCGCTGCCCGATATTTCATCCATGGCTCCATGGTATCTTGGGATGCCTGACGTAATTACGCCTTCGCGGTTTGAACACTTGACAAGTAGGTATATCCGACGACGCCAACATCAGTCACCGAAGTCGCTCTTTATGAATGAAAATGTTTTTTTTGTCTTTAGAAAATTGTTAATAAATATATACCTACCTATAATACTTTTTTTGACTTGTTTTTATACTTAACTCTACATCTCATAAAGCCCGTCATACAAATACCTAAGCATTACGACGTATAATAAAAGTGTTTTTGTGAATTAAATGATTGAATTGAATTGAATATCTTACGATAGCTTATGTATATCATAGCTCTCTGTGTGGTCTCTTTCATTTGTCCCGTAACCCTAGATAATCCGTCGACACCTGATAAGGGCAGCTAAAAAGCTATCGATTTAATTCTTCCCCCACCCTATATATGTACGTTCCGCGGTTTTTAGTTTTTTCGGAGATATTGATCATTTTGATCCGTAAATGGTTTTAAAAACTGAAAATACTACAAATCGCGGAACATACCCGGGCATGGGGGATAAATCGATAGAATTTTTTAGCTGCTCTTATCAGCTGTCGAAGAATTATCGTTTGTTTGTGGGATAACCTGTATATAAAGGTATATTATAGATATTATATTAGTTATATGTATGACGGGCTTAAACCTGATCGTGATCAACTAACCTACAAGTTTATATAGACACATTTTAGTGACGATATTTATTTATGCCGCTCATATGTCGTACTTTTCTAGCAATGTAACTTTTGTGCCTGTACCAACCTATTTCTACTTACTTTTGCCTTTTCAGCAATATACTTTACACCAACCCTATTCTTCTCTTGCTTTCCTAGGAATATAAGTTTGTGCTTGTACCAACCTGTTCTCCTTTTGCTTTCCCAGCACTGTGCCTGTACCAAATCAACCTATTCTCATTTGGCTTTCCCAGTAATATAACGTTATACCTGTACCACCCATTCATTCTTCTTTTAGTATTCCAGCAGGTTAACTATGTGCCCGTACCGACCTACACTCCTTTTATTCCTTCCTCAACAATTTAACTTTTCCAGCGAGTCCTAATATGCTATTACTTAGGGCGATGAAACCTATAATAATTGATTGATATTTAAGATATTTGAATGAATCGCAAAGAATCGCGTGTATCTCATTCAAAATATCTATCAATTGGTATTGGTTTCATCGCCCCAGCAAGTCAGGAGTTCAGGACCCGCTGGATCGACATGACACAGGTGAATAAATTAGGTACGAGAAAAAAGTTAAATTGTTGAGGAAGCAATATAAGGTCGGTTACGGGCACATAGTTAAATTGCTGGGAAATTAAAAGGAGAATGAATAGGTTGGTACAGGCACAACGTTAAATTGCTGGGAAAGCAAAATGAGAATAGGTACGGGTACAAGGTTTCATTGCTGAGGGAGCAAAAGGAGAGTAGGTAAAGCACAAAGTAATATTGCTGCGGGAGCAAAATGAGAATAGGTACGGGTACAAAGTTACGTTGCTAAGGGAGCAAAATGAGAATAGGTACGGGTACAAAGTTACGTTGCTGAGGGAGCAAAATGAGAATAGGTACGGGTACAAAGTTACGTTGCTGAGGGAGCAAAATGAGAATAGGTACGGGTACAAAGTTACGTTGCTGAGGGAGCAAAATGAGAATAGGTACGGGTACAAAGTTACGTTGCTGAGGGAGCAAAATGAGAATAGGTACGGGTACAAAGTTACGTTGCTGAGGGAGCAAACTGAGAATAGGTAAGGAAACAAAGTTACGTTGCTGAGGGAGCAAAATGAAAGTAGGTAAAGCACAAAGTTATGTTGCTGAGGGAGCAAAAAGAGAATAGGTAAGGATACAAAGTTACGTTGCTATGGGAGCAAAAGGAGAGTAGGTAAAGCACAAAGTTATGTTGCTGAGGGAGCAAAAAGAGAATAGGTAAGGATACAAAGTAACGTTGCTGTAGGAGCAAAAGGAGAGTAGGTAAAGCACAAAGTTATGTTGCTGAGGGAGCAAAAAGAGAATAGGTAAGGATACAAAGTAACGTTGCTGTAGGAGCAAAAGGAGAGTAGGTAAATCACAAAGCAATATTGCTGCAAGAGCAAAACGAGAAAAGCTAGAGGTGTGAATTAACATTGTTGGAACAGCAAATTTAGAATAGTTATGGCCTTTAAGTTATTTTTTTTTCTTTGGCAATGTTCATGTTGTTGCAAGGACAATCTTCGGCATGGCAATACGAACTTTGTTGTGGCAACTATAACACTGTCGGCTCTCCCCCGTTAAAGTTTTATTGTTGCAGCATATATTGTCGCTATTGTTGTTATAAGGACAAGGTTAGGCTTGACAATAAAAACTTTGTTGTGGCAAACAAACACCTGCGTCGGCTCTCCCCTATTAAAGTTTTATTGTTGCATGCAGCAATATTTTTTTCTCAGTGTGGGCATTACAGTATTACTAAGGATAAATGCAGTATTTGTGTTTATTACTGCAAAATCACCTAGCACGTGTTCAATACTGCGTTTCTAGTTCGCAATCATGCCCTATTTTTATGCTTAGTACTAGTTAAAAGTGTTGTTAAGGCTTCTTCTGGCAAATATTTTAAGTGACAAAGAGATGAAAAAAAACAGATTTTATTAGAAAAATTAAAAATGTTTTTATTATTGAAATAACTGAACTTAAAAATGACACACAACTAAATAACTGAACTTAAAAATCACAACCAAGAAGGACTTAATATTAATTAGTAATAGTAATCAGTCTATAAAATTCACTTTAGGAACGTTATTTAATGACTCAAAATAGTTTTATCAAAAATAAATGAACTCAAAAATGTGTGTCGTGTCTCGTCCGCGAATGACGTCGACGCTCTGATTTGCTAGCACGAATCGCGGCACTGTACCGTGCGGCTTCGACGCATGCGAAGCTTTTTATTACTCTCGCTACTCGTAAACGCAGCACTGTAGAATACTGCGTTTAGTTTTAGCATCGCAAGAGGAGCTCTTTATTATTCTCGCTACACTCAAATGCAGTAATGTTGAATACTGCGTTTGGCTTTAGTTAGTATTCGTTGCAAAAAAGTGTATTCCTAATGAATCTGCAGTAAACGTAGCAAGTACTGCACAAACTTCTAGCACATGCTGAATGCTGCAGATCTTGTTAGCAAAAGTAATATTTTTGTGCAAGTACTGGTTTCTGGTTAGAAAAAAAAACATGTTTCTAATTAAAAAAAAACTGAAATTATTTTTTTATGTATAGATTAGGCTCTTGGGATGTCATTTCTGCAAAAAAGTGAAAATCCCAAAAATGTCGATTACTGCAAGTACAATTATCAGGGCAGTATTTTTGACGACCACTTTAACCTGATTGCCTGCCAATATCTGTAGACTGCAATTCAAATAGGCCGCAAAAACTTGCAGTCGGTGCCAAAAAATTTATAGGTACATTTTTTGACTCATTACAACCTGAGGAAGGGGCAAAAGTATAAACATATCTTTGACTTCGATCGTGTTAACCTACGTAGGCGCGAAAAGGTTAATAAACTGTTGGTTTCAGTGTTTTTCTGGCAGTGTGGTAGATATTTAAAGGTAAGTTGGATTTACGCTGTTTTTACGGACTTGCCACCATAAATAAAATGTACAGCCTTTTAATTTATGACTTATTCACTTTCTTCGAAGAATCACAACGACTGACAAGAGTGGCAATTTTGTAGGGCAGTTTTCTCGTTTCCATAATTTATCGTTTCATAATTTTGTAATTACCGTGAAATTGTCAAAATCAAAATCAAACCATTTATTGCACTCATGTTAGTATAGAAATTACAGTTCAACATGAACCCTGTAAGGGCACAGCAATTAAATAAATTATAATTTAAATAATAATGTAAATGTAATTGACAACAATATATATATATATATATATAATACAAAATTTCTAATATCATTAAAATATAAAATTATTAAAAGATAATTAAAAGATAACATTTCACATAAATTAGGAATGTCACAATAATTATTTAATAATAATTCATAATATCAATCTCTTAATAATTCTGTTACAATTGAAATTAGGTACTCTTCATTCTCATCATTACAAAAATCATGTAATGTATAATACGCTTTCTTTGTAAGGTATAATTTTATTGTATTTTTAAATATTTTATAATTGTCAATGTCTTTAATATTACAGGGGATTTTATTATAAATGTTTATTGACAAGCCAAGGGCTTGACTGGGTCATTTTTAGCACTGAATTAGGTCTAGTTAGTTTAGTAGTAGTCTTGGTTGAACCAAGTGTATTTCCCTTGTGCAGTCCGCATAGCCAAAGTGTGTGTAAGTGCGACGTACTGATAGTAAAACAGGGTGAGACTTGAAATGAAATTGTCAACAACAGGGGAGGCTTCCGTCGCCAGTTTAGCGAATAATACCAAACACGTAGTTTAATGACACTAATTACTATGTGTTTTCTTTAGTTGTTTACTAGACCTAATTAATTGTCACTTATGTGACCTATCACGCAACTTAGAACAACAAAATGACAATGGTTGCATAAAGTTTACGACCATTCGTTATATAATAATTAAAAAAATACAGTTTTTATACACTACAGATTTTTCTTCAATCTCAAACATGTAATGTAGTAGGTATAGACAATTTAGATTCAAAACTTCTGTATTCGGAAAATAAACGTATAAAATTACATCAATTTTAGGGAGGCTGTAATAGGGGTGGGTTATGCGGGTGCTTTTTTTTTTTTTATTCAAGTTTTCACTTCTACCGGCACTCCCGGAGTGCAACCCGGTCTTTTTAATGCATACAATAGTCATAGCAAGCATCAACGGCCTATTTCAATAAAATTGGATTTAATGATCCGGTAACACGCACATCCCAAACGAGAAAAGTCCATATGTCACCGACATAAGATTAAATTTCACCTGACATGCAGCAAAAGGTTATTTAATTATACCTGTCAATGTGCGGCCTATCAAAGTATTTCAATCTCACAGAGAATAATCACTAATGACACCGCGAGGCTGACTGTCTGTAGGAGACGGTGACCGTTAACTGACGTCCCCCAAAAGTGGACGGTACACAGTGAAACGATAAACAAACACGGTTTTGCGATTCATAAACTCTCGACTCGCCCCTAGAATTTGAGTGCAAAATTCGTTTAGTTCGTGAGCCCTTTCTAAGGCAAATTTGGGATCTATACCTACTGCTGTCTCAATTTTCTTACACCAAAAATTTCACGTTCCTTTGCTAAATCTACAGTTGATTCATAATAATAATAAAAAATATTAGGGGACAACCTTACACAAATCGACCTAGTCCCATAGTAAGCTCATTAAGGCTTGTGTTATGGGTACTAGACGACAATATATATATAACAGATATAAATACTTAAATACATAGAAAACTTCCATGACTCAGAAGCAAATATTCATGCTCATCACACAAATATTTGCCCTTACCGAGATTCGAACCCAGGACCTTCAGCTTCGTAGGCAGCGTCACTACTAGTGATGTGCCGTTCTCGAGAAAGTGCGGGAACGTGAGAATGTTGCGGGCATGTTCTCGAGAACATTCTCTCAGGCGGAAATTTCCGAGAAAGTTTCCGAAATGTTTAAAATATTTGATTTTTTTCTATTGAGATTTAGTTATATTTACTATTTATAGCTTAGCTTAGCCTAATGGGTAGTGACTCACTACCCGTTAGGTCGTCAATTGTTGGCTTGTTTAAATATTTCAAGGACTGTATAATGTTATAACAACTATGCGGAGGTCAGGATTATACTTTGTTAGATGTGCCGTCGCCATGCGTCATAACCAGCTATGCTATTTACAACTTGCGTTGCCTAACTGCTACATTATCTAACGGAGCTGTCACATCCACTTGTTAACACTTTCGCTGCCAGGAACCCTAGCGGGTGCCTACGCCGCAGTCGCTTTCCGCTACATACGAGGAAAACCGCGGGATCGGCTACGAGCGTAGCGCGTAGCGATTCTTGGCAGCAAAAGTGTTGTGGCAAATTGATATGACAGCCTTACCAAGCCAAAATTATGTCATTTTATTCCCAAAGTGTGTGGCAAGCGTCCGCGAACGAGATGCCATGAGTAGTATTTTGTACCTAAGTATATCAGTCTTGTTATACAGAGGAACTTATGTGCGTAATAGTACATTACTTACTGTAAAAGAAAGAAAGCCCGAAATTGCAAGTATTTGTGACCCGAGCCGCAGGCGAGGGTTGTAAATATGCGATAGAGGGCTTGCTTCCTTACTGCCCGTGGTGAGTACACAGTTTTATGGCTTCATCTGGCCACAATGCGAGTTTGACCGTACGCGCAGCGACACATTATGGCCAGGTGTGACGTAACAATATTATTTATTCTGTGAAACCGGGATTTGTATCTAATAACAATGCGAAATTGGAGTCAGACTTACACTGGTTTAATTAAGGTGAGGTGAGGTGTCTCGTGGGTGAAGCATTGTGAATTTGCGACCATCCCGGTGGGTACGAGTATGTCAATAGAAAAGCAAAGTTATTGTCAAGAGAAAATTGTAAGTAATCGGTTGTGCTTCTTCTATTATATTTAGACCGAATCGGATATTTTAATGGTTTTCTACTCGTAAATTGTAAAGGACTTTTGTTTGAAATATATAATGCAATGTTTCGTCGAATCATCGAGCATATTTTTCTTGAACACTAAAGTTTTTTCTATTCTTTTATAAGTACCTTAAAATGGGGTGAGTCGGGTTCGCGGGGAGAGTTGGGTTATGAATGGGGAGAGAAGGGATGAAAGGGGGGTGAGATGGGATTTTAAGGCTACTGCTACAAAATTAGTGTACCTATTCCAATTTAAAATGGAGCTATAGTAATACTCATAATAAAAAAAACCGATCCAACAATCTTCCAAAATCACATTTGTATGAAATCCCATCTCACCCCAATTACTACGGGGTGAGGTGGGATTTCCTGTTTATCGTCGTTTATATAAGTTATGAAATGGATCTACCCAAAATCAAATAAAAACTAAAATCCAAACGTCCGGAACACTTATTATATACACCATTCAGTTTGCATATGTAAAAATAAAATGTTATCGAGGTTTGAATGTCAGTTTTGCCCCTACTCACCCCATTTTACGGTACTGAAATAAGTAGGTAGGTTACTACTGGCATCCAAAGGCGGGTAGCGGAATTACCGTGAGATACTCGTATGGTTGGTATTGGTATGGTTGTATAAGCTGCGAATATATTGAACAGTAGTTAGAGTAATTGGAAGTTTATAGGAGTGTATTATCCATATCCATACTAATATTATAAATGCGAAAGTGTGTCTGTCTATCTGTCTGTCTGTTACCTCTTTTCGCTTAAACCGATGAACCTATTTAGATGAAATTTGGTATAAAAGTTTGAGTCCCATAGTTTTTATTTCAGAAATCATCCCCTAAGGGCGTGGAAGTTTGTATGAAGCTACGATATGAGGGAGTTCCACGCGGACGGTGTCGCGGGAAGAAGCTAGTTTTCTACAAAAAACTGCAATATCCGGTGACTAGTAGTTACTGACTGGAAAACGAAGGTATATCACGGTGCGAGACCCACTCGGTTTTTAAACTGCCACCAAACGACATTATACTCGCCCTAAAAAGAAGGTATATCACGGTGCGAGACCCACTCGGTTTTTAAACTGCCACCAAACGACATTATACTCGCCCTAAAAAGAAGGTATATCACGGTGCGAGACCCACTCGGTTTTTAAACTGCCACCAAACGACATTATACTCGCCCTAAAAAGAAGGTATATCACGGTGCGAGACCCACTCGGTTTTTAAACTGCCACCAAACGACATTATACTCGCCCTACTGTAGAATAAATTGGAAATTCCTCTGACAAGAACCTAGCTCTTATGAAAACTGAAACAAAGAGTCACTGTAGCACGCGACTTTTAATCTGGAGGTCACGGGTTGGAATCCCGGCTCGTGCCACTGGGTTTTTCAAAAATCCCAGGATAATATAAGATACAGGATGACGATGATGTTGATGACTGAATTATGAAGAATTTGGATGCTTACCAAAGAATTGACGTTAAACCGCACTCGCACCTTATGTTCTTTTTTCCGTCGCCTCATCTTGGTTAATATTTTGTAACTTTAACTAACACATTAAACACTTCATTCACAATCTATCTTCAAGGCATGATATTTTACGAGTAGGCTGCTACCTCATTTTCCATTGACTGATTCACTTACTGGCTGATTTATGAAACTTTTAGGAAAAAACTATAACAAGACGAAACTGGCCCAGGCGAATATGTTGGTTTCATTTCCCATTGAGCTTTATACATGTACAGTTGACTCAAATAATTATCTATTTATTATATTTTTTTCATCTTATTCCAATGTATTAAGATTAAGATGAAAGATTGGAAAGGTAGGTACATCCTTTTGTAGTTCACTGTTCCTACTACATAATCATGAAACCGTTATGAAGTTTCACTAGTTTGGAACTTCAACTAGAAAATTTACTTAATGTTATCGCTCGATAGGAAATTGAGCTGAAAATTCTACAAATCAGCCTGAGCCTACCTCGCCTTAGTAATAAATAAGCTTTAAGCATTAAAAAAAAGAGAATTTAATGAACAGTTTTTTTTAATATATAATCCTTCTGTATAACTCTTATAAGATCAGGAAAATATTTTTTTATCGTTGTGCCTAAGCTTACATTTTAATAAAGAGTAATTTATAAAATTAATTCTTAGTTTAACGGGGCTTCTAAACGGACCACATTTTCCTGCCATTTCTGGCCGGCAACTATTGCTGTCTTACGCTGACTTTGTACGCTAGAGCAAGAAGAACACATTGCGTTAAAAATGTTGCCCATTTAGAAGCCCCATTAAGAAAACATGGAAAACTTTAGACTCACAAAAGCCATATTCAGTATTTCATTGAATCTCACTACAATTAAGCGACTAAGGAGCAAACGTTGAAGAACAGATTTTTATTATTAGTTTTTAAAGTATAGTTACAAGAAACGAGTGATTTATTTTTAGTTTCTGCTGTCTTTGCAACTAATGTCAGAGTGGGTAGTCTTTATATAATAAAAAGCTTATAATATTTATATACACTCAACAACATCCCTATAATTTCAACACGTATTTCTTCACATTTGTTCAATATTAATTCATCTATTTTTGCACTTCTATTCGTCAAAAGCACTTTAAACACTGTCGACCGAGAAATCGTTGAAATTCGATTACAAATTCGTGCGCGCGCGCTCCCCAAGACTCTCGCTCTGAGTAAATCATAACACGGATCCCGTCTTAGCGAACACACCAAATCTGTGTTTACTGAAGTTTGAATGTAGATCGCTATTTGGCTTAAAGTTACAATCAAGGCCATAAAAACGTGAGGACAAAATTCTTGGCCAGTAGTTATCCTGGTTAGTCAGTAGTTAGCCATACAAACTGAAGAAGTGGACAAAGTTCTGTTGTGACACAAAAGTTAACCATGTATTTCATAGAAATTGAATTGAGTAAGTTAACCTGGCCAAGAATTTCGTCCTTACCCAAAAAAGTTGGAAAAAACTAACAGTGCTCCTGGCTCTAAAGTTATGTTAAACTAGCTTCCGCCCGCGACTTCGTCTGCTCGGACGCGAGATAAAAACTATCTTAAATTTTAATCCAGGCTATAAACTATCTTCTCGCAAAATTTCATTCAAATCGGTTGAGCCATTAAAGCGTGACTGAGTAACAAACATCTAAACATCCAAACATCCTAACTTTTGCATCCTACTATAATATCATCCTGTACTTTTTGAAAATTATTATTTTTAATTTCGGAAAACTGAATCAACAAAGAAATCTATAATATATCGAACCTGCTTACACAATTTCACGAGAATCGATTGAAAAATCCGTCCTGACCTCGTATCATGGTCGGCCTTATTATCACACGATGTGACAGGATAGAGCGTCCGTCACTGGCTGACACCGTTCGATAGAACGAGACGACGCTCCTATCTTGTCACTTATCGCGTGATAAGGCCGACCATAATACGGGGTCAGCAGTAGCATTGGTTACCATTTTATCACTGTAGTTTATCGTTGTGGATAAGACATTCGTCACGTTCTGACAAGTATGCGAGTGCGAGAGTGACGATGGCTAATAATCCTACTATCCGACTAATGTTACAAATGCTAAAGTTTGGATTTTTAGATGTTTGTATGTGTATGAAAGAAAACATCGTGAGGAAACCGGTCTAATACTAAATAAGGTCTTGTTTTCCCTCTAGGTTGGAAGTTCAGATGGCAGTCGCTTTCGTAAAACTAGTGTCTGCTTACAGTCAAGCATTCTTATGTTTACACACATTTTACACTGTTTTGGCATAAAAAATTGCTTTACACTGCTATTTGTCCGTCAGTTTATCAAATAAGTGTAGATTTTAATATCCAATGTAAATCGTAAGCTTTCAACGTCCTGAAAATCTAAATCTCGATCAGTTTAACGCTATATATCACTGGACCGATCCATAATCTATAAATATCTTTTATATCTTCTTAAAAGTAGCAGTTCTCAATCGAGAATAGCCCTTAATGACTAGTGAATACGGTATGCGCTTGTCGTGTGTTTTTTCAAGTCGAAGCGCCATTTTACAATGTAAACAAATGAATCGTGATGTCTGGATCAAAGTTTCTTTACTGCCGGTCGATTTTATAGAGCGAGACGGGAAGAGGACTTAAGACTGTGAGTCATTTCGGGTAAGTATTCTGACAACACGACCGATATTCAGAGCAATCACGCGTAGTTGCATTGCAGTGTCTATGAGCTAACCGGACGGCTCGCGGTATTTTAGCTCCCGAAGTGTTGTGGAACCGCCTTGTGCAACCCGAACTGAGCCAACTGGGGCGAAAATATAAAGTTTTTTTTTAAGCGGTTGCCTGACAGTGTGTATTTATATAATGAAATGCTGTTTTAAACGAATACCTGGCGACATTTCTATTTCACCCCATTCCAAGTTGGCTCAGTTTGGGTTGCACAGGGCGGTTCCACAAAGCTCAAATACCGCGAGCCATCCGGTTGCCTCTTAGGCACTGGATTCTGAAACGACGCGTCATTGCTCTAACTATGAGTGCCAATACAAAATTCCGAAGTCTTTTCGGAATAATGATGCTTTTGGCCATATTGCTGCGAGTTGCCTCAATGAGTTTGGCAAGTCTTTTCTCCTTCAAACTAGTCGTCAGGATCATTTGAGTTCCTTTAAAGTTATTGAGGAGTTTAGACAAAGGTTCTGTTGTAGGGTAGTACAGTCGACAACACAGCTAAGTGACCATCGGAAATCTAATCTGACCTTAAGTGCATTGTAATAAGGTTCTAGGTTTTCACGGTATGGTCAGTTAGCTGTGTTGTCGACTGTACTAATACCTTCATTAAAAAGAAATCAAATTGAACTCAAACACCAGACTGAATACAAAATAACGTTCTGTCAGTAATTGCGCAAATACAAAAACTAACAGCGCGATGTATATAAATGTTTATATACAAGCCGGTTTTCATTCACGCTTCTCGACCCGCACAACGCAGCGCTATTCGCTGCGCGTCAACGTCAATGCTTTTAGTTTACGCAGTAATCTTCCGGAACTGTATCTATATGTTTTGGCATTAAACACCGAATTCTACACTATTAGAAGAACATCATATATTCAGTTTACATAATATTATACGTATATATTCTTTTAGAATAGTATCGTGTAGTTATTAGTCTAATAAAATTAACTTTCCAGCGGAACATAGATCGCGGCCTCTAACGTAAACAAAACATAAAACAATTTGTAGATGTGGGCGGTATATTTGATTCTTTATGAAAACATACATATGACGCAATCAGATTAGATTGGGATATTTTTGCTTGAACGCACAGGCACTGCGAGCGAGTTGAAACTTAAAAAATCTCTATGTGTACTAAAAAATAATTAAGTAAGTATACAACGTGTTTTTTTAACCGTATTAGAGCCGAAGCCCACTTAAAGTAGCAAAAACGCACTAATCATTCTTGAAAAAAAAATGTTTTTAGTAATACAAGGTAATTAGTTAAGTTTGAAAAATCCAGTATGGCACGCGGTGCGAAGTTCATTCACCCGGTTAAAGTTCGTACCTATGTACCTATGGCGGCTAGCGATCACTGCGGTCACTCGCCTGGATGATTAAAATTAATATTAATCCAAAAAAAAAACAATATTAATGCATTAAAAAAAAAACAAATGTAATGTATACATTAACTGGGCTTCGGCTCCAAGACGTTTAAAAAAACACCGTGTATAATTGGTTTTTATTTTAATTTCTGTGTTCAAACTTAAATATAACAATCCTCGTTAGCCCTCGAACCACAGGACCGGCCCAAGTGGAATTTTAAAAATCCTCTTGGTCCTATGGTCGAACTAAGTGGATGATAAAATTCCAGATATGTAGTCCAACATGTCGGACAACTAGGAATTAAAATTCCTCTTTGTCCGATACGTCGGACAGCGTTGTCGAACCACGTGGCCGTAGGGCCAAAATTAGGCTTTAAGTTAAAACTTTGGATGCGTCCACAGGAAAAACTGTACAAAAATGGTTTTGACCCTTCTCTCAAAAAATCTTTTTGTGACAAGCTCTTGTTTCCAGCTATACTTTTTTTACAAAATTATCAAGTGCAAATGAGACAATTTTCACGAACCCTGACGGTTCGAACGGTTGATCATGTCATGGCCTCCCAACTAGTAGGTAGGTATTATTGTAGTAACGTATAATTCATACTAAAAAGAACTCATAGATGGCGATACCGAGCGAAACATTTGAACCAGTAATCGTGAAGATAGAATGATTTTTACACCTTAATAAATTCAACGTACCTTAATTATATCACAAACATACTTCCGCACATACAATAAAGGTATATTTTATAAGTTTACTAAATGCAATAAAATTGATACTAAATCCATGTAACTCGTACTATACGAGTGAGCTTTCAAGCTTGCTACGTATTATTGGGTACTGTCACTAGATGGCGCCATCACGGGTCGCAAAAGTTCTATGGAACCACAGGCTCTAAGCATTTGGTTATGTTTGGTTCTACCCGGGAAGTCAACGCCATCTGGTGATATCTCGATGTATTACTAAAGGCTGAAAGCGTCATAGCCGTGGTAGCTCGGATACTGCCTCTACGGTGTAGCTACGGGACTAAAATTGTATACAGAATTGCCTACATTAGGACGGTACGCTTTTGCTCTATGAGATTGGGTATCTGTACTTGTATTCTTTAATCTGTGATCATGTGTACTTTAGCAATAGGGGTGTAGACTCATGCTAAAATTGATAACGTATAGTGTTGATAAATGGATAGTAAACCATCAAATTATTGTAGTAAAGTATAAATTAAAAAATATTATTAAAATGATACCGTAAAACGGGGTGAGTAGGGACAAAACTGACATTCAAACCTCCATAACATTTTATTTTTACATATGCAAACTGAATGTTGTATATAATAAGTGTTCCGGTCGCTTGTATTTTGTTTTTTTTTATGATTTTGGGTAGTTCCATTTCATAACTTTAATGATAAACACGAAATCCCACCTCACCCCGTAGTCCCTCGTAGTTGGTTGGAGAGGGGTTTTCATACAAACGTGGTTTTGGAAGATTGTTGGATCGTTTTTATTTTATTATGAATATTACTATAGCTCCATTTTAAATTGGAATACTTACATTATTTAGCTAGCAGTAGCCTTAAAATCCAATCTCACCTCCATTTCATCCCTTCTCTCCCCATTCATAACCCAACTCTCCTCGCGATCCCTACTCACCCCATTTTACGGTAAATAGATGGAACTTGAACAATTTTAAAAAATATGCATATTTTTTTATTGTCCAAGAGTAAATGTAAAGCACTCTTTCTGTATGTTACATATTGTATATTTCATAATAAGCGGTAATAATAAAGCATAATAAATCTGCTAACACAATTAATTACTTACTGAGGTGTTGCTACAAAGTTCACCTTTGTTCTAATTCCTTCAGGAAGTTACGTTGGAGCCAGCAGGAGCCATGAGACAGCAAAGTTTGTAAAGAGACACAATTACCTGGTACTTCCTAACTGTGGAAGTGCGCCTAGATTGAAACAGGTTAATTGTATCCGGTGCCGGTAAATAATTGTTTGGTAACTTGGATGCAGAGGTCCTTCTGCTCCGGGCAAAACATTTCGGTGTAAGTAAGTCAACTTGTTATACGAACGAAATGTGATATTTTCTAGCATTTTGCAGTTAGTGACACAATCTGTTTGGAATATTGCTAGTAATACTATCTTGGATGCAGAGGTCTTTGTGCTCCTGACGAAACATTTCGTTGTAAGTATGTAGGTATGTAATGTATGTAAGCAGTTTATTGTACACAATAACGGGTAAAAGAATATACATGGCACATGGATCAAAGTACAAAGGCGAACTTATCTCTACATATAAGGGGTCTCTTCCAGCTAACCTTTGAGCAATTGAGAGGAAGGTAGGTAGAACGAGAACGGTAAGTCAACTAGTTATACGAACAAAATGGGATAATTTCTAGCATTTTTATTTATTTATTGAAAGGGTAGTATTTAAACGAGTGACTGTGAATTAAAGTTTTAAGTGTCAAAAATAATTAATGTACGTTATAGTATTACTGAGTGAGCGACTGACTGCGAGTGACGGGAAATCAACAGAACACCAGCTTACTAACATTCATTTGAGTTACTTAAAATACAAAATATTTGAGCTACCTAATATTTGTTTGAGTGTCAACGTTAGGTCCTGCATTTTATTCAATATTTGGCAATTGTTTTTTTTATACTGAGCCGCATTTTATCTTAATGAAGTGTTTCGAATACAAAAACCACTTCGAAAAATACTATAATGAGCAGAGATATTTCCGCTCTTATATAAAAAAAAGTCTCGAAGACGAAAGCGGGAGCAAAGCTACCGCTTTTGTCTTCTAACCTATCCGCGAGCTATTTCTAGTCGCTCACTTAGTAATGTAGTCGCACGGATATCATTTTAATATCTGAAATGGATTAATCACAACCCACTTTTTGTAAGCTCGTTTCCAGATTTTATTACACGTTAGGACCCGCAACCTCAATTAAATCCTTGTTAAGCCTACATATGTGATGTCTACATAATATAGACGTTGCTCGACAGAACGTCTTAATCAATATTCGTCATTAGTTAATTTTTCGCTTACTCAAATTCATACCGCTCAAGTTATTAAAACAGTATGTCCCCATCATCAGGCGCTAAGTTTTTTTTTATTCGATCGTTTTATAATTCCCCTTGATAAAAGCTTGCATAGTTTTTTTTTAGCATAGTTAGTGACAAAATCTGTTTGCAATGTTACCAGCAATACTATGACATTTTTAACACATTCAGGGCCCATGACGACACATATGCGTCAGACCGCCGTAGTCGCTTTCCGCTACATACGAGGGAAACCACGGGATCGGCTACGAGCGTAGCGCGTAGTGATTCTTGGCCCTGAATGGGTTAACACTTTCACTGCAATACCCGCTTAGCGGGCGGAAGCACCCATAGCCTACGGGGAAAGCTTATCAGGCGGGTCGCATGCTTATTTAATAATGCTTCCCTTTGTCAAGTGAGTGGGCAACTCGACTGTTAGAAGTTCTTAAGCCGCCCGAAGGCCTCTAACTCGGCTTAACGACTACTGTCATAGACAGCAGCCGGGATCAACTGCTTAACGTGCCTTCCAAAGCACGGAAGCGCTCATTTACATTAACCACTCAAACATCAGGCGGTCACCCATCCAAAGACTGACCGCTGCCATCTTTGCTTAACCTGCGTTATCGTTGTTGTTCCAACCAATGGTCACATAGTGAGATAGTGACAGATACACCAACACACAAACAACCGTACTCGTAGACTTATACTTGGCTTAGGGTTCCGCTACGACTTCGAGCGGCGTTGCTAGCGGTAGCCGTTGGCCCACATGGAGCGAGAGGGCGCGCTCGGATCTCTTGCTCCCACGTATTGCTGCACCGTCCCGCTGCCAGCCGAAATCGTGGCCCAGCCTTTAGCTTTGTGGGTTTGTTTATTAAAGGCTGCAAAGTCGTTATTGGGCGCTGGTGCTTGTATCGGAGCACGCGAAGGATTACCTCTTGTATAAAACTAAGTGATACGAGGGAGGGACAAATACTCAGCCCTCCAAAATAATAATTATTTTGTACCTCTAGCTTTTGAGACGACAGGGTGCTGGAGGTCTGAGGCTTTAGCCTTCATAAAGGAGGTGGGGCGTCGAATTAAAGACAGAGGTTCCGATGCTGGCGCGGGTTCGTACCTGTACGTCTAGCACACCTTGCTGCTCAGACGCCTCTCGCGCGACTGAGCGTCTCCTATCTCACTCGCACTGTGCAAATTAGAATAAGATGGATAGATCGTTCTCGACTCGCGTCGCGGCGCGGCGTCAGTTGTGCTAGCCCCGCTGGTGCAAAGATTGTCAATCGCCATCCAACGATGGTAACGCGGCCAGCGTGATGGGCACCTTTGCACCCACCGGGTACAACTCGCGGGGGCTTGTTTGACTAGACTTAGGAATATTATAAATTGTATGTTTTTGTTTGTGTGTGATTTTATTTTCTATGTTGTTTGTGTGATTATTGTTATTTTGTGTGTTCTAATAAATGATTCATAACTATTGATACGAGTATGTCAGTGTTCTAGAGCATGGCGAGGGATTCAAAGGCACGAAATATTTTGCTATTTCTGACCACAACTAATAAAATATAGTACTTATGTAACAAATCATTTTAAATGTACTCTAACAACACATAACATGTTTTATTGTAGCTTTTAAACGTATCTACAAAGTGTTCCCAAAGTATCATAATGTAGGTATTTATGATATGATAGGTTGCAGTTGTCATTATCCTTGCTCACCAAGGTAATGCGTGAATTTCAAACTGTATGGATCAGTTACCTATTCAACTAATCACCTTGTTTATCATAATTTGCATATTTAGATAAATAAAATAATTCTTGAATTCAATATTACTCAAAATATCCATGAACTACGAGACCACACCAAGTTTCTAAACATTTCGTCGCGTTAAGTTCGATTTTCAAATTGATTTTCCACGCTAGCAAATGAGGCAAGTCTTTGCCCAGCGATTACGATCGATTTAAAAACTTTTCCAGCTGGTAACGTAATAAATAAATTATTTATATGTGAATTCAAAGGGTATCTGATGAATAACATACTATAAAGCTTGTAAATCAATATTAAAGAGATTAATAAGAATTCTTACCGTTTTTAACCGGAATCACAGTCACCGCACATTATTTTAACCGTTTCGCTGTTTAGCGATCCGTCGGCAGTCCATCGGGACACTGGACAGTATTGTAAGTGTGTCCATGTTAATCGAATTTTATCAAGTGGGTTGGCCGCAGTTTGTTTAGTCCGGTATCGATGGCTTCCGCCATTTTGTTCGTGCAAATACACGTATTGTACCTTCTTGTACTTTTAAGTTTATAATTGGTGGTGTACTCAATAAATTAAAATCAGGTACTTACATGCTTTCGAGTTTATTGTTTAAAAAAATAGGATATTTGCATGTTGATAGGTATCACACGTGAAAGTTACCAACCCCATTTTGATGAAAAATCCAAGTAATTATATAGGTTTTTGAGGCTGGTTTAGCGTAGTAGGTAGTGACCCTGCCTACGAAGCTGATGGTCCTGGGTTTGAATTCCGGTAAGGGCAAGTATTTGTGTGATAAGCATGAATATTTGTTTTTAAGTCTTCGTTATTTTCTACGAGTATATACATACAGAGTGTGTCAAAAATGGGGTGTGAACTGAGCAAGCCATATTCGGTGGCGCCTTGCGATTCCAAATATGCATTTTTGGTTACATTTATATTTTTGTTTTTATTTAAATTACAGTCTTTGTTTTGTTGACCGTGCTTGTGTATGTGTTGTGTGAACCCGCGAGGGTTTTATTTAATTTTCAATCGCTACGCGCAAAGCTGTGTTATGAAAACAAATGTTTCGTGTATGTTTTATTTACACACAGGTGACAGCTTTTACGTTTTTGATGTCATCAACAAGCAATGTCAACAAAAACAAAGACTGTAATGTAAACAAAAACAAACGTTTCAATGTAAACAAAAACAAATAATCAAATGCATTTTTAGATTCGCTATGCACTACCCAACATGCCCTTGATCGGTTCACACCCCAATTTTGATACTCCCTGTATTTAACTTTTTGTATCTATTAAATATATCGTCGACTAGTATGTGTAGCACAAGCCTTATTAAGCTTACTATGGAGTATAGCGTTATTTCGATTTGTGTAAGACTGCCCAAATATTTAATTTTCATAAAATACAGCCCATAGCTGATTCTCGGACAAAACCTAGTTGTTTCATAAAAGCCAGAAAAATTGTTTTACGGTCTATAACGTTGACTCAAAAGCTCGACTCAAAAGACCTCAGCAGTGCCCGTACACCCTAGCTAGTAGGTGCTGTCTCTACGTGCTTCCCATAACACGGGCAGAGACAACATGCATGTACCCCGTGCATTTCATTAAATTGTCGAAAGGGCGTTTACATTTACGTGTTTAACCAGCGAACGAAAAAACCATAGAATCTTTACAAATTTCTACCCAAATACGTGCCTAAAATGTGCATGTTCGAACTAAACGGCTGCCTGGCATCGTTTTAACACCCCACCCCCATACCCGCATAATGGCAAGGGCACCAATTCTGTGGGGCCATTTAGCGGCGCTTTTTAGATTTCTATGGTTTTTTCGTTCGCTGTATTTTACTACGAGATATTTTCCCTCCAGATACGTCATCACTAAACGGTCGGACACCGCTTTGCAGTGAGCGGGAAATTATTCATGAAAATAAAACTAACACCGCTAACACAGGACGACATCTGTGTCGCGGCGACATAGACTATCACTCTCTTTCTAAGCCTTCTAATTAGAAAGTGACGGATAGTCTAGCTCCCGTGATACAGCTCGCGGGCCATCCGTGCAGATTTTGTACGAAATAGCCAAATAATCTACCGACGTTTTCCCCTCCCTACGTCTCAAGCCACACTAATGCCATTAAAGTTCGAGTAAGTCCGCCGCTCGCCAATATGTCTAATTTGTTAAAGTACGTATACACGTATAAAGAAATTAATACATTAGCGAATGAATACCCTTTGATTACGCCAGTATTGTGGTGAATATAAACGACAATGGGAGTAACATTGTTGGTGTAAGTTTGATTCAAAGTGACTGACCCTGATTTTAATATTATGGAGGATATAATGCCGCTGTTTTTTTTAAGTAAGAGGTAACCTCCGTTACTATTACACCATCGAAACAGCTATACGTGTGGTAGGTATAAAAAAACTCAAGTAAGGGTTTGTTAGATATTTTCCATGTTATCGTCATTCTCCTAGAATTTTCCCGGTTGTGCCCTAAAGGAGCCGAGGCCTGCTCGGGCAATACGCATATAAAAGTAAAGTTATGTTTCTTATAATGTGTTTAATACTATAAAAAGACGAACCTAAAGTGCCGCCGGCATTAAAGCAGGACTTAACTTACCGGTGGTTACGGCAACAGACAGAGAAACCTATTGATTATACGCTCAGTATCCAGGAAGAAGGAAAAAACAGTATCCTTCTGTATCTGACCCTTGACCCAGCCATCGACACCATAGTGTGCCCTGATTCCTATTTTATGGAGTACCTAAAGTTAGTATTTTATGTAATTAAGTGTACCTCTATATGTTACTAGCTTTCATACTTATGTCCTGTTTTTAGTTCGTTTTCAGAAGGCAACTTATTTGGCATCCTGTTCTCTACAGCAATCTGTCGTTAATTCGGTAGGTACCAGCGGACCACAAAAAAAAGCACTTTCTTTTTTATGTGGATAATCTTCGCCTTCTTGTCCTTCGATACTAAGACACGCCAATGTGCTGTGTCCTGGGTAGCCTGCCGCCAATCGTGATAGGTAGTTTGAAGCACAGATCTTTTGGGCTTCGTCTATCCAGCGATACCTTAGTCGGCCGACTGGTCGTCGACCATTTGGGCGTAAGGTAAACTCTTTTGGCGGCACGATCGTCCCCCATGCTCTCGACTCGACCTATTAAGGCTGTTTCTGCTAGACCCCAAACTCCTGTATTTTCGCATGTGCATATACTCTGTCTTGTCTAGGCTGATTATGATACCTACTTTCTTTCACATAGAAAACATCCATGACTCAGGAACAAATGTTCATGCTCATCATCACACAAATAAATGGCCTTACCGGGATTCGAACCCGGGATCTCCAGCTTCGTAGACAGGATCACTACCAACTAGGTTACAGAGTTCCTATAGTATAAAAAAGAATTATTTGAGGAATGAGTTTGGCACGTGATACTTTGGGAAAACTATTTTTCTCAAATTAGCCAATTTATGAAAGTGTGTTACTTACATACGTTTCTTAAAATATTACGCCGTTAGCCTGCGAATGTCAAAAGACATTTTGTATGGAAATCGAACCACCTTAAAGAGTAAACATATACGTAAACAATCATTTTAACCCATTCAGCACCAACCGCGATATACATCGTCATATGTCAAAGCGCTACGAGCGCTTTTCGCTACATATGATTAACACTTTCACCAGGAACCTGCCTAGCGGGCGCCTACGTCGTAGGCGTTTTCCGCTAATTATCAGGATCACTGTATAGGCTACGAGCGTAGTGAATCTTCGTAGTGAATATGTTTTTTTTTAATCGTATGGCATACATTATTTCACTTTTAAAGTTTGGCACTCTTTAGCACCACCCATGGGACACGTGCAGGGTTGAAGGGGATGCCTTGATTTGAGTCGAACACGCCCCCTAGACAGAGACACGCTTATGCCTTCCGCGCACGAGAAAAAGAGATGTAACACTCTTCGGGAATGGCTTTTTTGGAAAAATGACGATAAATACCTGTAACTTAACCTGACCTGACTTAACTTAGAGAAGTTTTATTAAGATATCATCAAGTGAGATTTTAGATGAGATAAAATACTATAGTATTAACTTGATTGTGTCGTAAAATAATGTATCGTTTGAGTAGGCTGAGTAAAAAAATGAAAATACTGACCCAACTTTGGATTTTTTTCTATAGAGGTTTTAAGCAATCATGTATCGATATCAAATCAGATAAACAATCATATAGTCAAGAATCATATATCTGAAAATCAGAGCTTATTGTATCTAGTCAGAACGGCGTTTCAAATCAAGCGTTAATTTCCAATGCACCGCCTTAAGCTGTTACGGCTTACGGCGTAGCACCAGGAGCGTAGCGAGGTGGTGAGCTGGTTAAAGCTGATTTTCCACCGGAGGGGCGAGAAGAGAGGAGGCGAGGCGAGATTTGAAATTCGTAGTGCTCAATTCTGTGGCGCATCTTCGGTGGAAATAGTAAGTGCCATACTTTCAATTCTCGCCTCGCCTTCCGGTGGAAAATCAGCTTAAGGCGGGTGGTGGAAGTGTATCGCATCTATTCTGCTAATGCATATGAATATGTTGGTAACACGAGTTGACTTGTTTGCCTTACCTTATCGTTCCAGGATGCATTTTATCATACCGCCTTTTTCGATGCGACTCACTGGACAGACTCCAACAAGTATTTAAGTGCGAGAGGAACGAACGCTAGCTAGAAGAAGAAGCTATTAGACGTTACCTGTAAGGACTGAATCAACGAATACATACACCAGAAAAACACGTGGCATTGTTAGTACTGGTTAGCACCGGTAATCCAATATGGCTTCCGGGGCCTTAACCGGGGTTATTTCCTACAACATTGACATTCCGGTTGCATTTCCTTGTGGTTTCCAAAGTGTAGAAAATTCAGAATTCTGCCTTCGTCAAGATCGTGTAACGTTTCAAATGTACGTTAGGACCACTCAACTGTCATTATTTCATACTAAAAGTGACATTTAGATCTACCTGATGCGCGTACAATGCGTTTCGTGATCGATCAGCTGGTCCATTACCTAACGTAACGCGTTATACGCACCTCAGTTACATTTAAATGTAATTTTTTGTATCGGAACATGACATTGATTGTTACGTGTTTACCTACCTCTCAGGTTTGGCAAAGTTGGACACGTTTGGTAACCAGCTTATGACATACTTACTCTATGTTGTCAACGACTCCGTCTCTAACTCCGCTTTCAAAATACTAGTTCCCAGTGCCATCCCTAATCCCCTCCACATACAATACCTTCAAAATACACTACTTACTAACAATTTCATAGAAACCCTGTCTACTCGCTTTCCTAGCCGTATACAAGTAACATGTGTGCCCAGGGAATACGGGAGGTCCGTTGAGACGTACGTTAGGAATTCTAATGTAAATGTTATGTTTTCGCGCGTCGCTCCGTCACGGTAGGTGTGCGTGAGGGAGCGAGCGCGGGAAACGCAAATCAAAACGAAACGCGCAAGGAATGTTTCACATCAACCCGCAGGTGTCAGTTTATTTTACACAGCAAACAGTCACTTTTGAATCTTCACGGTATTGTAATAGAGTCGAAAGCGAAGTAGAACTCGGTATTTCCTTATACTTATTATTTATTTATTTATATATTACTGCTTAGGTAATATTTATGGATAAGCCGGCAAACACATAATATGTCATTGCATATATGTGTCTGTCGAGGTGTGGGCGTATCCTGGGTGCTCGGGCATTGAAACTATGGTATTATGTTTACAAACTTTACTAAGGACTTCTCTACAGCATAGTTACAAATTCATGTGAAATACTGTGTGAACTGGTAATTTCGGTTCTCTTATTTCGTCACATCATTCTCTCTACACGATACATTCTCCTTGAAGGAGAGCGTCCACCTCCTGTTAGGATTTTCCCTCAATGACAGCGAACACCACCGTCCATGTCATGGCATGTCTTCTTTTCGGTGTAGTAAACTACCAGGCCCCAAAATATCTCTTCGAGAAATTGTTATTTCGCACGACAGCACGTGGAGCACGACAGTGTGGGTTGCAACTGCTAACACATCAACATGCTTCAGCTGCTTTTCGTGGAAGTTTTAGATATGCCGCAACCAAGTGTTGGAATAATCTGCCTCCGCCGATCAGGGACCTTAAAAGTAGACATAGTTTTAAGATTAATGTTAAGAAGCATTTGTTTGAACATCAAAAAAGCCAAGGAAATTTGAAACATGATACCAGCTGTTTTTAGCTAAGTATGCGTATGTACCTGCTGTTTATGTCCCTGTGGCATCCTGCTGCGCGTTGGTCTGGGTGGCTTCATTTGTTCCTCTATAGTAGTAGTAGTTCCTCTTTCTTCTTTCTTTTTTAACGCATGTACACCATATTTGTGACTCACTGAATTGACTATGTATCTTTCCATATATTGGTATAACACACACTTCGCAATAAAGTAAAGTGTTAAATGTGTAGTTCCTCTTCTGTTTTTTTTTTCTTTTGGCCGTGACCTAATTACTTTTCGTGTAAATTCATATACAGGATGTTAACGGGGTCATGATCCGGAATGACAAAAAGCGAATAAGATGATCATACTGAACAACCTTTCCCATGGGACCAACCACGAAATCGCAAAAAAAAAGAGCCAATTAAGAGTTAACTGTGAGTTAACTGCGATTTAATTGAGAGTTAATGTATGGAATACCTGGTTTTTTTTTGCGATTTCGTGGTTGGTCCCATGGGAAAGGTTGTTCAGTATGATCATCTTATTCGCTTTTTGTCATTCCGGATCATGACCCCGTTAACATCCTGTATATTACGTCATGTGTCACTGTCACTTAGCTTAAGGTAATCATAGATAGTTTAATTTTTTATTTTATTTTTTATGTTCGAGCGACCCTGATTCGCGTTTTTCAAGCCATGAGGCGTTTTTCTTGGTTGTATGTGTACGTTTCGTCACTGTGCCGTGACATCACCAAATGGTCGCAACGGAAGACCAGCGCTGGCTCCGCCAGCATTACGCCGAGTTGCGACCATTCCGTGGCAAATTACGTTATTGTCAATGTATGTAAATTGCCTTGTGTTTGTCACGAATAAATGTATCTTCCTTTCTTTCTTTCTTTCCATTGTTCTGTTTCTAATTCAAATAATGCTCGTTATAGCCCTCTGTTGGCGCACGACGGAATTAATGAGCTCCCGAGTTTGCCCAGACCAATATGTCCTCGTGCGCATGCATTTCAATGATGACATTTGTAGATTGACAGTGGAGCACTTTTTTTTTTTTTTTGAGATAAAGGGTTTTGACCGACAGTCAGATGGACAACACAGTGATCCTATAAGTGTTCCGTTTTTTTCCTTTTGACGTACGGAACCCTAATAATCATCAAAATGTGATTAAAAGTAATTGTACCGTCAGTAGTATGTTATCAACTTCATAATCAATATAATTGAAGGAAAGATAGAGGGAAAGCGAGGGAGAGGAAGACCTAGAATAACCTACATAGTTAGAGCAATTCACAAAGAGAGTTGATGTTAGGTCGTATCGAGATGTCAAAGAGGTTGCCTGGGATCCTACTTTGAGCTACACCGACAAGAGCTTAGCTCTAATAAGAAGAAGAACAGAGAGAGCATGTTATGTTATATACAATTGTCAGTTACGACATTGACAATTGTCAGAATACCGCCATGATGATCACAGTTTGAGCGCCCCAGCGGCCTAATAGGATTAAATGCGTCCAGATCCGAAGCTCTTGCACGCAGGTATGTCTACGGTGCACATAATGTACAATCCATTTATGCGGTGCCTCAATCACTGTACAAGTGACTATCTCCTCATGTCATCCTAAGTAACTTTCGTACATATAAGCCAGTAACTCCAGTTACCTAAGTTGTGACGGCTAAATTATGGGATATCATAAAAGAGTTGGGAACTTGATTCATAAAAAAATCATAAAAAATTCATAAATGTGTTCCACCGAGGAAAGCCTCAAGGCAGAGTCACACGCCATATTTCTCACCTAAAATAAAATGTGACAAGACATTGATCTATCAAAATGTTATGATAATCAGATATGAGTGAAACAGTTTCCCGGGTGGATAGAAATCAAGAGTTTTTCGCGCGTAGAGCGCCCGGGTATCCAATCTGAACGGGAAAGTGGCTATTTTTGGCACCGATGGGGTAAGAGGGAAGAATGCCGTATATTATTCAAATAGACGTTATTGTAAGTTATAGCCGCGCCGTGGGCAGTACAATTTGCAATGATTATGGATTGGGTGTAGGGTTAAAGGTTACTTAGGGGTTGGTAAAGAAAGGGGTAGTGCATACTGATTAATTGAACTGACTGACTAAAGTTAAACGCATTTAGTAAATTATAATAATTATGCACAATTTTTGACGCACTTTTGTACAAAGAAACACTAGGTACAATTTGCAGACAAGGCTTTTACAACACGATACAATTTTTGATTCGCAATGTTAAAGGTTAACTACTAAAACAAACAATAATTTGTAATTAGTATTAGCATCAGCATTAATTTAATACATCCTCGGGACGGACGGCAGGTACCTGGTGAAAATGTGCCCAATATGCTGGCGGCATTACCCCCCTCCACTGCCAGCGATATGTGCTGGACCACGGTCCCCTGGATTTTGGACCCATTTTAGAGTTTCGAACGCTCGAATTCAAAAGCGAGAGGTAGAAAATATTCGCACACGAAAATTTGTCACTATTATTTTCGCATGAAACCAATAATGGCCGGTTCCAATAATCAATCCGCCGATAGTTTTCCTTACCGGCAGTAACATTTTGACAGATTACCCGTAGAAAATGTGTCAAAATGTGACTGTTGGTAAGGAAAACTATCGGTTGATTGATTATTGGAACCGGCCATTACAGAGTAATAGTAAACGAAACGCTTATGTTCCCGCCAATAGACTAACGATCTTGGTTTTCAACCACAAAATTCGGCAAGAAATTATATATAGGTAATCGTACACCAGCCAATCACTTAGCATCGAATCAATATATTTTATTTCAATATATCTATCTTTTAAATTAATAGTCAGTCCAGAATTTTCTACCGATAGAATTGAATACGAGTGGTCAACACCACTCGTTTTTCAATTTTCTATCGTATTTCAAAAATAGCATTTCATCGTTTTTGACCGTTTTCGAGTGAAAGAGTCGAGCGCTCAAAAGTCAAAAATCGGTTCCCAGATACGAACCGTACCTGCAATCATTTTAAATCCATATTTGATTATTTCCCGGGACTTACCCTATTGTATTTGAAATACCAAGGATGAGTATCTGCCTCCTCCAGAGATGTACTAAGCTATGCTTCCATAGAAGTGACATCTGGCGTTGAAGCATGGGAGGTGTCAAACAGACGAAAAACAACTCTCGTAAGAAACAAGATTGATTGTCCACAGCTCCTTAGTAGTCTTCTGTTTTCAGTGATTCGTATAGAATTCCACGTTTTCCTGCCAAACCACTGTCTTATCCCCTGCGATGAACTGTGTTTGACTCTTCCTCCCTTCTACCACGATTGAGCGAATTACTCAACAAATATAGCGATTCCATCGATATAAACTTTGACTTTATATCCAAGATTAGAAACTTGTTCATTTAGTTAACTAACGTCAATTGCTTTTTTAATTAAGACCTTGATTACATTGGCATGCTGTGTTTATTTTTCATCAGACTATTTGTAAGTATCAGTGTAATAACTGTTGGTAAACCTTTAAATAAATAAATATAATAACCTTTCCTTAGCCTCCAACGTGAGTGCAAGAATAGATACCTCCAAGTTTGTTCAGTTGGTCTACATCCGACATAAAAGTCACATCAATCCAACTTTGTCAAGTGAAGCGTGAATGACAATCACTCAGTAATGATTTATAACTTGTATGCGAGATTAATGGTGGTTTTACGTTGCGTCTGGTAAATCATGTTACGCACGTCACTATTGGAGGATGTTTATGTACTCGTACTAATGCAGGGGTCACCAATTCGTTTCGCTCAGGGTCAGTTTTAAGAAATGAAATGACCATCGCGGTCCGCACAACATTTTACAGAAAAATTAGAAAAGCTGAAATCCCCCGACATTTTCATATCAAAGTCTAATATCTCAAAAACGGCTGAACAGATTTTCATTAAACATGGCTAAGAGCACTCGGGATAAAATTATCTATGACACAAAAAAACCTCTTTCAAATCGGTCTATCCGTTTGGGAGCTACGATACCACAGACAGATACACAGACACACAGATACACTGATACACAGTTACGTTAAACTTATAACACCCCTCTCTTTGCGTCGGGGGTTAAAAAGACCGGGTTGCACTCCGAGAGTGCCGGCAGAAGTGAAAACTTGAATATTTTGACATTTCGAATCGACGAATACCGTAGCAACAGAAGTAAACTATTTCACTTGCGAATTAGCGCGTGGAGAACTTATTGTGTGTTGGCCGAACGGGTAAGCGCCGCATCGCCACTACGGCATCGGTCCCCCTTGACTTCTGTATTTATCTATTTTGTGGTAAAGACTACCTCAAAAGGAAACCATCGTGAGGAAACTGGTGTAATCCCAACAACTAGTTTTCCCTCTGGGTCGGAACGTCAGATGGCAGTCGCTTTCGTTAAAGTGCATTGCTTTAACGAAAGCGACTGCCATCTACACCTACGCCAAATTGAACCATGATGAGATGCCAAAGCGGACTAAGTGCTCCTATAAGGTACCTACGGTACATCCGGGAAAACCCTTGGTGGATGATATGATGTATACCTAATATACTAGCTGCCCGCCCGACTCCGCCCGTGTATTACAGAGAACTCAGGCAGACAGGCGTGATAAAATAAAATATTGCCTTTGTCCATCCCGTTTTTAGGATTCCGTTGTCAACATGGAACCCTTATAGTTTCGCCATGTCCGTCTGTCCGTCTGCGGCTTAGCCCAGTGATCCTTATTCCTAGAAAGCTGTAATTCGGCATGGGTATGTAATGTTTCAATCACCCCGACAGAACGGTGAAATAAAATTTAGAAAAAACTTTTTTTAAATGCTACACGTGAAGTGAAGATTAATTTTTATTTTCTCGTTAAACCCATGGTGTAGGTAGTGATGGGTAACTACCGGTAATATTACCAAAGCGAGTATTTTCCCAGTAATGCTACTGGTAATATTACCAAAAAATGGAAATATACGGTAAGATTCAGGACTTTAATGAAAAGTCGAGGTTTTTTCGTGGTTAATACTAAAAATAGGTAGTATTAATATCCTTAGTAATGAAAAGAAGTGCAGGGTTATTTTCAAATAGTAAATTACCAATCTTACCGGTAACTTACCCAATGTTACTAGGTATCTTACCAATACTACTAGAAATATTACTGCCTTGCAAATTCAGCACAAACCTTTTGATTTGTTTCAGAATTAGTTACTAAATGTTTTTTTTTTATGTAGATATTGTAGTTTGTTAATTATTAATGTTGTCTTGTGAAAACAAAAATAAAATAAAATATTGATATTAAAAAATCAGTTTAATTACAACAATATAGAAAAAATCAACAAATAACAACGTTCACAGATTAATTACAATCATATTTGTAAAGATTCATATAGGTTACAGTCAAATTTTCGTGTCTTTATTATACTTACCTACGTCGTTACGTCTTACATACATATAATAAGTAATATTTTAACTACAAAAATATAATTCAAGTATGTAATCTCAGTAAATCAGTCTTTGCAAAAATCACGTATAAATGAGATAGATATACATTTTGTTCTAAAACTAATAAATCCAATAAAATCACATTTTAATCAGGTACTTCACATAATAATTTCGTTTGTCACATTAAAAATAGGTACTTAAACATTTGGTTCTAAATCTAACAAAATCACTTATTCTTAAACCAACTACTACTACTTATGTAGATAATTGGTTACTACCAAAATTGGGAAACAAAATCATCTTCAATCAAAACTTCGTCGACACGCTAATAAAATTGTTTTTGATTCTCATTCGTTAGTTTTTATGGCATAAATCAAGGATCAGTAAGAATGACATTCCCTTCGAGTTCAAAATCATTCTCTTGGAAATCACCACAATCATCTTCGACGTCTGAAAAATCATCTTCAGAATCACTAGAATCTGATTCATCCAAACCTTCATCGTATTTGCCCTAAAGAAGTGTTAGCAAACAGTGTTTCCCACCATGTTACAGGTTCTGCAGTTGCTGCCAACTTCCACACAAAGTCTTTTTCCCAAATACCTTTTTGCATTTTATAATCGGATAATTCCATTAGTACATTGGTTGATTCACCTCCAAAATTAAATATAACCTCGCAACCGTCCACGTTTCCTTGATTTGTTAATTGCACGCCTTGGCTTTTGGGATCCAATATTGTTGCCGCAAAATGGATAGGTTTCTGAGCATTTCTCTTCCTTTGTTCAAATTGGTATTGGTAGCATTTTCAAAGTTGTACACTACACTGCAAAATTTACACATGTAACTTTTTTTATTATTTGTAGTCTTTTCAGTAAAATGGCAATACACTGTACTTCTTGGATTCATTATTTATTCTTTCTTCACTACACAACACAAATACGTGCACTCTGAATCATGCAAAGGTCCGAACTGAGGTACTAGTCCGATTCGCGTCCATTGTTCTACGTAAGATAAGAAATTTGAGTGAAAGAGACAAAAGATGTAAACCATTGGTGCATACTACTCATTTAACTACACCCATAACCCACCAGTAATTTTAGCGTGATTCTCTACTAATCGTACTCGTACTACAGTCTCGAATCCTACCGCCATTTGGGAATCTTACTGGTAAGATTGGAAAGATACCGGTAATATTACCAAACAGAATCTTACTGGTAATGGTAATATTACCGCGGCACATCACTAGGTGTAGGGCTTTGGTTTATAGCTTATTCAAAAATATTATGAGCTTCCATAAACCATTTTTCAACTTAGTGGTCCATTTGTATGATATTGGGCTTTGAGACCCATTTTTTGTTAGAGTCATACCTATGTCCCCACGGAATGTGGACAATTTGTGGCAGTAGTACAGTCAGCGTCATATAGATAGTAGCAGCCAGAGTAGCCAAATATTTTGTAACACACCCTTATTCTTACAGTAATAAAGACGTGTACCGAAATATTTGGCTACCTTGTCTGGTACTAACTACATGATGCTGACTGTACATATAATGAATTTAAAAGGCAAACTATCACGGCTAAGTAGACATTACTAGTTACTGAGTAGGTAATAGTCGACCAACTTAAAATGTAGGTGAAAAGGCCAACTTTCGTACAAACTCGGCCCACGCAACCGCAACATTTACTTGGCGCGTGTCGATGTAATAAATACAGACGGGCAACTACGGAACCCTATACTGCGCGTGGCTGGCGCACACGTTTAAAAAACGATAATCTATTTGATGAATCGTTAAACACACTTTTATTTCAGCCGAAGTCCATAATCTTATAATTATACATTATACCTTACCATTAAACAACTCCAATTTCAAAACACTGCATTGTTCTTAAAAGCTAAGTGGTAATGGGTGGCCAACAACGGCGCCAAAAAATCTGCTCATATCAAAAGAACATAAGAACACCATCTTAGTTCAACGTCTTGCTCTTTCGGTATTGCGGGCTAAGAAAACAACATGTAGGGTTATTTATTATCTCTTTCGCTAAACGTGGAATTGCCGTGGAGAAAATGAGCATTTTAGAGAGAACTTGTTGGCGATGTGCTTTTGTAACCAATTTAAGTTTTCAGTACACGTGGAGATTCCTGTTCAGCCTTGACCTTTGCATGAAACCATTGCAAAACTTTGAAACCATTGCATATTCGTACTTGGAAATTATTGTGTTGAAGTGATGTAAAAATGGAGATGAAATTGCATTTTGCGCCCTCTATTACATAAATTCACTATGACTTCGGTAATCACGTACTTCACTGTCATTCTACAAATGTCTGACCGTGGGCGTACTTCCTCATTTTCGTTCTGACTTCACTTCAGCATTGTAACATCGTGTTAAATACAGCGATATTATCTCTGATAAATATTTTTAGGTCACACTCACACAGCCGTAAAGTGACAATAACCGACAACAGTGCGGAAAATCCGACTTCCTTGCCAGGGAGACGTCACATTTTATATTCACTCTGGTTGGTAATAAATAGAGCCGCTGGTAGCATAGTTAAATACCTGTGACCTGAGACATTCTTTGTTTTACAGCCCTATGTGAGCATACCTATTACGTACGGAACATTATTAGCAAGACTGCAAATTCTTGAAACAAGAAAATGTTAACTGCTGGGTTTCCGCCGCGACCCGCGCGACGTCAGAGGAACGAGAGCACGAAACAAGTTCAAATGTGATGGCATGTGAAAGAGATGAACGGAATTGAGACATGTTTTTGTTGCGAACATCATGCAAAAGTGTAACATTGACGGCTCCCATCCATACAACTTTAGTCACTCTCACTACCCTATCAAAACCTTAGTAGAGTCAGTGGTTATCCATTATTCTACCTAAAAACTAAACGGGGTTTCAACTTGGAAAAAATATAATATCACAAGCAACATTTTTGGCAAAAATCTTTTCAGCCGTACTCGAAATAGTTTGTATTTAGGTACTAAAACTTAATTCGCCGTTGGGACCTTTTTCTCTGTTAACTATTTCATAACATTAAACATTACCTTCTCTCAATAGGGTTGCTAGAATCCTATTTTCGCCGTAACACCTGAATTTGATTACGGCTATTCATGAAAAAATAATGAAGTACCGTTCTAAGAAGTTGTGTTGTTCAACTAAAACATTTTTTTTAGTTTTTGCGGTTTTACTTTGTAATATTATAACATCTTAATTCTAAACTAGTATTTACATTTCCAAACTAGTATTATATTAATGCGAAAGTCACTGTCACGGTCTGTTTGTTACCTTTTCACGCTTAAACCGCTAGACCGATTCTGATGAAAGGTATGAAGATAGTTTTGAAATTGGCAAGGACATAGGATGTTTTTTATCCCGGAAATCATCCCATAAAACTATTCAAAATGGTAGTGGGAGTTTCTATTATTATGTTATTCTATAATAACGCTGAAGAAATAAAAAAACACATGTAGGTACGTACCTTACTCTTTCGTGGGTGCCCCAGATGAATGAGGTTAGCAGGAAGATGTTTGCAGCTGTGGGTTCTTTGAGAAGGCTTCGTAATTTCCTTCCCATTGCTACCAAAGTTGCGCTTGCTCAATCGCTTCTCCTCCCTATTTTACATTATGCTGACGTTTCCTATATTGATATCTCTGAGGAGCAACTTAACAAGCTAGAGCGTATTCAAAACTTATGTATCAGGTTCATATTTGGGTTACGCAAATATGACCACGTATCCAGTTTCCGTTCTCAACTCAAGTGGCTTCCTATCCGATCCAGACGTAACTCTCACATTCTCGCCCACCTGTATGGAATTCTTTTTAACCCTGCAACTCCTCGCTACTTCAAGGAACGCTTTAAGTTGCTTCTGAGTGTTCCCCCATCAAAATCTAAATTTTACAACAATTCTTTTACTTTCCGAGCTGTTCGATTGTGGAATTCTTTGCCTATTGAGATTAAACGTGCTCTCTTCCCATTTTTAAAACTAGACTTAAGGATTACAATTTTTCTCTGCCGTAACTAGTCATTCCTACTTGGTGTGTGCTGTTCTTTTCGGCTGTGAGTGATACTGTTTCTATGACATTTAGTTATTGTTTGTATATGTAGGTTTATATATATATATATATATGTATTTATATAAGTGTATATAGTCTTTCTTATAGTTAAGCTGTTCTTACATTCTGTTTTTCTGTTTTCACCTACTCAAATCATATCTTTTCATGCACCGTCTCCACCACACAAAGGTTGTCTGGAAGAAATCGATTTTTAGCGATAAGACCGCCTGTTGTCTACCATTGTTTATGTTTAATTTACCTCTATTTTTCTATTTTATTTTTACTATGTCTGGTGAGCAATAAAGAATATTTGTATTGTATTGTACCTTACACTTTCATTTTAAATTAAATTATAAAATGGCAAACTTGATATTTTTTCAATTTGACAATCGTCAATTGTTAGGCAATGGACCCGGGCACTGACAAGAATTACATTCAAGTGTTGCCGAATAAAATGATATTTTCATTTAACAATCAAACATTGACATTATTCACGGCTAGAACTTAGAACTCATCTGGCGAAATCGACCGCACCGCTTTTACCAAGTGTTGAATATATTTATTAGAATAGTCCAACCATGTTAGAGTTACCTAAATTAAGCACTATGTTGCGACTCGTGTATGCGTGAACGAGTTAAACACTTTTTATAATCACGGCATCATACCAATTTACCACCGATTCTCAAACCCCAAAACCTGTTCATCCGTAATCAATTTCAATTGAAGGCTCAATATTTATGCAAACGGCACATTAGCATAAAGTTCTACCTCCATTGTGAGTAGTTTCTGCTCGTTAATGTATCGGTTCATTAGTGGATGGTAATGAGCGAATGGACTGGAATGGACCAACTTGTTTGCGGTATTAGTCGCCGATTGTTCAGCGATATGGGTTGGAGTTTAGCAGTGATTTAGAGGCGGACTTGCTGGCAAACAATAGGCACAGCGAAATGTTTTCCCGCTCATATATGGGGCAGCATAACTGGGGAAGTACCTATCACTTTACAGTAGACTGCATCCATATAATAATAGCGCCTCTAAATACTTGCTCTGTAGGTGCTTGCTTTTGCTCCCATTCTTGAAGGGTCGGCAACGCGCCTGTAGCACCCCTGGAGTTGCAAGCGTCCACACGCTAACCACTTACCATCAGGGCCCTAAGCTTGTTTGCTACCTACGTCGTATAAATAAATGTGGTGTAGACTTTCTGGTGGTGAGTCAGGTCGCCAACGCTCCCGAGGATGTGTTGTATTGAGAGTGAGGGACCCGCGGTCGCCTCTAGCTATCAACACAACGAATCCTCAAATCAATGAAACGTCGGCAACGCACGCTGTTTCTTCGGGGATCCCAAGCGTCCATACGCTACGGTGTCTGCTTAAGGGCCCTCGCCCACGGCGACTTTTTGCAGCGATGCAATATAGCGATACTGTCGCGCGTTCGCATCGATACAGTCGCAATACGGTCGCTAGCTGTGTGCCCTCGCCCGCGTAACCACGATGCATAGCGATGGAAACGCGATACTGTCGCGCTTTAGTCGCGATGCAAACGCGATTCAGTAAATTCCCCCGACGTCGTCCGACACAGTCGCGCGTTTGCATCGATGCAGTCGCGATGCTGTAGCGCGTTAGTAGCGCGTTGGCATCGCTTCTGTAGCACGTTACAAATGCGACTAAATAGAGCGCGTTGGTTTCGATGCTGTTGCGCGTTTACAAAACGTGCAACAGCATCGTTGCAAAACGTCGCCGTGGGCGAGGGCCCTAAGAACAGTCAGGCAGGCTGTATATTTCTTTGCCATAGTTGGAGTATTTAAAAATATATCGATACAAACTAAACTGACGCGCAAACTTGATACCCCTAACGAAAGGAAACATGCGGCAAAGAAGAATGGAATGGTTCGGATCATTGGTTCTGACTACACATCTAGTTCATTAGTTGTTTGTTTGTTATGTTATACACAGTACCAGTACCTACGCACCAAACTTACTATAATTGGCTATTCTTTACTGTACGGTTTGAACAAAAACTTAAGAAGAAAACCTGAAATTGAATACTACCCACGTTCATCTTAAGTAATCTTAACACACATGAGTTTTCAATGCCTGCAAATGTTTAAAAATAGATGACAAATGTACGGAAAAAACCTATTACGGAACAAATCAAGGCTTTGTAAAGGCGACGTTTTAACTTTTAACGAGTTTTATGTGTTGAATGAAGGATTTAAAAATAATTTAACCCAACACAATGTTATTACGTCGTTCTTCATACAGTGTTGTGTGAAATGGGCATATTGTAACTAGAAACATGGTCGTTTATGGTCTTTCCTTAATGAATGCCAAATGAAGGAATGATACAATATAATAAAGATTTATACATTAATCATCATCATCATTGGATATGAAACAAAATTATATGCAGACCTGATTGAATAGAATATAATAGTACATAGTTAAATCAACGTTTTGTACATAACAATACTGGATATTTTCATATTTTGGTTAGTTCCAATAGGGAATAAACACGCGAACAAGTGAAAACGAACCTTAAATGAATGATGGTAAGGTATTATTTCGAAGCGTTTTATGCGATTCAAGCCGATCAAGCAAATAAAACTACTAGTGTATAAAAGCCCAGCGCAGCGAGTGGACGTAGTCATTAATTCTCTAGCGAACTGTCGGATTGACATTGACTTTGGGTCGAGCTTAATTTCGTAACGTAAATAAGTTTCAATCAAAAATTTCATGTTTGGTACAAGCTTTTATCATGAACTACTCATTGAGACGATTCTAACGAACCCAATCTCAACGGGATTACGTCGGTTAAGTACTGAATTCCCATGGCCACCTTCTGTCTCCATCATCAGATCAGCTCGATGGTACCATAATATTGAATTGTCATCCAAGCTATACTTATACCCAACATTTCAGCTCAATCGGTCACCCGGGAAGTGGGTAAAATTGAACTTGCAAGATTTGTCCCATACTAACATTCTAACAGGGCAAGTTAAAAAAAAAAGCTTGTAACAAACGTTACAAGCTAAACGTTATTGTTGTGGCGGGAAGGTTCAATATTGTGCAATTGCTTTGCATAGTATTGAATTGTTCCGCTACCTATTAGATTCTGAGTTTATCCTAAGGTTCAGTATTGTGCAATTATGTTGCATAATGATGACCTATTTCGCTTTCTATTAGACTTTTATTACAAATTATCGCCTCGCTGGGGATCGAACCCAAGTCTAAAGATTGATCACTGAGCGCTTCCCGACTGCGCACCCGGTCAGTTACGGAACTCGATGAAATTAGCTATAGGTACCGAAGTGGCATTGGCTGTTGCGTATCTTTATGCAACGCACGATGTAGGGATTATATTATTTTCGTCAAAGTTCTGATCATCAGAAAGACACCAGTTTCCGAATTCGAGCCGTCAAAAAGGGCGTTTCCACAGGCTGCGGACACAACAACCCGTTAATGACAATGGTTTTGCTCATCACTCATCACCAGTGATCGGTTTTTTGGATTCGACATGGGGTGAACGACCTCAATCATTATGTTAGTATGGATATGCCCCGGGAATCCGGGCTTTATGTTGTTAGAAAAGGCAAAAAAATACAATGTGATTATTTTATTACACTTTAAAACATCTAAGTAGCTGATAGACGAGTACTCATATACTCTCCGTTCTTTTGTCTAAATCGAACAAATGAGCACAAGTGTTTACGCTCATTTGCTGCCTCCAAAGCGGCACATTTTGTACCGTTTGGATAAAAGTTCAGCGAGTAAGTACGCGTGTCTATCAGCTAATATATGGTTACTACGGGTTAATTGTTTGAATAAATGAATTCGTTATCAACAGAGATCGGTCTAGTACTCCCCGAGAATATTCCAATCATACGCGAATCAAAAGTTCAATTAGAGTAAGCCACAGTTGTCGTAAAAGATAATCTCAGAAACAAGTCGATGAAATGAAAATTGAAAAAATAAATAAATCATAGTGTGCGAACTTAACGTGGATACTTATTTATTGTATCGCCTTTGAGCTATAAGATCTATATATTTGCACTTATACGATAACCTGTGACCTAATATTATAGCATAAATTATACAGCTAATACCTATTTATTTATGCAATCCTTAGAAGCAAATAATTAGAACTGAAATCCAAAGAAAGTAATGAAATGTCAATATCAAGATTTTGAAGTATTTTTTCCATCATGACATGACAGATATATAAGCTAACACTTTGTGGAGGTTTTAATAATATTTTGCTTAAAATAAAGTGTAGAGTTTAGGAAAAGAATAGAAGTTTTTGTCTCAACTGGTTGCCATGTAAGAGTAAAAAATTCCTTAGAGATAATTTGAATTGTTTTATATTTGTACGCTTTGTTCGGTATCGCGGAAAACTGTCGTATCTATATTAACTTTTCTACTTGGCATCCCGCGAGGGAGAATCCAAATAACCGATTGACATTGTATCTGTCATAGCTGTCTTGTCAGTTATTATCCTGTAATTCCCTATGTTATGTTTTATGCTGATTAAAGCCTTGTTTTCCTAAGGTTTTGTCTTATCTTATGTATCAATTTAATCAGCATAAATTAAAATGCCTGACAATGAAGAAAAATCTAAAACCAGCGGTTCCGATGTTGTGCCGACTCACAACATTTCCATGACGCGCTATCTACGGCCTGACCGTTTTGACATCGAACCGAATACAACGGCCGCTGATGTAAAGTGGTTGCACTGGTGCGCTACCTTCGAAAATTTTCTAGAAGAAGATCAAACAATAACGGAAACAGCGCGGCTGAAGATTCTAATCAACCATCTCTCGCCGATTATCTACTCGTTTGTTCGCGACTGTTCTACATACCGCCAAGCAATGTCACAGCTTGAAAAAGTGTACGTAAAGCCTAAGAATGTGATTCTTTCTCGCCACTTGCTTACAACTCGTAAGCAACGATCGGACGAATCGATCTCTGATTATTCCCGTGCCCTGAAGCTTTTGGCTCACGAATGCAAATTCGAGCAGGTTTCCGCTCAAGAACATGAGGATCAAAGTATAACAGGTGCGTTCATAGCGGGAATCAGTTCTCAGAAAATAAGAGAACGTCTTTTAGAAAACTTGTCGCTCACTTTAGAACAAACACTTAATCAAGCCATTTCACTTGAAGCAGCCGAACACAACTCGAAGATTATAGCAAGCAATACAGGATCGCTTCTTAACGCACTTCCTGAAATTGGTGATCCAAGTTTCACTACGCCAAGTCAGCCAAATGTAGCCGCTTCTTCTCCGCAGCAGCGCAGAAAATGTTTCTTCTGTGGAGGGAGTGTACACCAAAGGATAAAATGCCCAGCATTTCACGCTACTTGCCAATTGTGCTCTAGAAAAGGGCATTTCGCAAACGTTTGTAGGAGCGGTAAGCCAATACCAGTCAATTCCATCACAGCTGAAGTTTCAAGACCGACTGAAGTACCCGAGACCATAGCAAGTCTGACTGCGATTTCTGCTGCTTCACCATCAAGTCTCGTCAAAGCAACTGTGCCTGTGACTATAAACGAAGTACGCGCTGACGCCCTGATAGACACAGGTAGCTCAATTAGCTTTATAAATAAAGATTTAGTTCATATTACGAACTTGAAGCAAAAACCTTGCAAGCAAACAATAACACTAGCCTCCCTCAACTACGTGTCTTTTGTAGAAGGGATGTGCTTCGCAACCATTAATCTAAAAGAGCATACTTACAAACACAGACCTCTCTTGATTGTAAATAACCTGTGTGCAGATATCATTGTCGGTCATGACATTCTCAAGGATCACTCAAGCCTAGAGCTCCGTTTCGGAGGAGATAAAGATCCTCTACAGATCTGCAACGTTATGGAAGCCTCTGTTCCACCGGCATCAGTTTTTACAAACTTATCGCCTGACATTAAACCGATAGCTGTCAAGTCAAGGCATTATTCTGACGCAGATAGAGATTTTATTGAACAAGAAATTACAAAGCTCTTGGAGGACGGGGTAATCGAACCTAGCGTATCCCCTTGGCGTGCGCAAGTGCTGGTTGCAGGTGGCGGGGCACATCGTAAACGTCTCGTCGTAGACTATTCACAAACCATTAACAAATATACAATGCTAGATGCCTATCCATTACCCAATATTGAAACTATCGTATCCAAAGTTGCAAAATTCAACTACTTCAGCCAGATTGATCTCAAAAGCGCATATCACCAAGTTCCAATCTTAGAGAGAGAAAAACTTTTCACATCATTTGAAGCTGGCGGCAATTTGTACCAGTATACTAGAATCCCGTTTGGTGTGACTAACGGGGTGGCAGCTTTTCAAAGGACTCTCGACTTTATCATCAAAACAGAAAAACTAGAGGGTACCTACGCGTATTTGGATGATGTTACTGTATGTGGCCAAAACAAAGAAGACCATGATAAGAATCTCCATAAATTTATGTCCGCCGTAAACAAATACAAACTGACCCTAAACGAAAAGAAATGTACCTTTGGTGTGGACCGTATTAATCTTTTGGGGTACACAATAAAGAACAACTCTATTGTACCAGACCAAGAGAGACTAAAACCACTGCTAGACCTGCCTGTCCCCACTAACGCAAGTGAGCTTAAGCGAACTTTGGGTTTATTCGCCCACTATGCTAAATGGATCACCAAGTTTTCGGAAAAATTACAACCATTAATTGCCATTTCAACTTTTCCCTTGAGTGATTGTGCAAAGACATCGTTCGAGATACTGTCGAGATAAGTCAGATATCGCTAAAGCGTGTATTGTAGCTATCGATCCCAACGAGACATTTACAGTCGAGACAGATGCTTCGGACTTTGCAATAGCCGCTACGCTTTCTCAGAACGGACGTCCTGTCGCTTTTTTCTCACGCACTCTATCAGAATCCGAGCGTAAACAGTCATCGGTTGAAAAAGAAGCCAGCGCCATTGTGGAATGTTTACGAAAATGGAGGCATTATCTTATCGGTAAACATTTTTTGCTTATTACAGATCAACAATCGGTCGTATTCATGTTTAATCAAAAACATAATAACAAAATAAAAAATGAAAAAATTGAACGCTGGCGTCTCGAAATGTCCTGCTATAAATATGATATAGTTTACCGACCAGGGAAAGAAAACATTGTCGCCGATGCTCTTTCGAGAGTATGCTCATACCTTAATCACAATAAGCTTAAGGAACTACACGAATCTCTTTGTCATCCTGGTATTGTTAGAATGGCGCATTGGGTCAGAATGAAGAACTTACCTTATTCGATAAATGACATAAAAGCAATGACTGCGTCATGTCCGGTTTGTGCGGAAATAAAACCGCGTTTCATGAAGACTCGTGGACAATTAATAAAATCAACTTCACCGTTTGAGAGGTTGAATATCGATTTTAAAGGACCCTTACCGAGCAGTACAGGCAGAAAATATATCCTAACAATAATCGATGAATATAGTCGATTTCCTTTCGCTTTTGCCTGTAAGGATATGACTTCCGCTACGGTAATCAATTGTCTGAAAGATTTATTTTATATGTTTGGCACGCCACTTTATATACACAGTGATAGAGGCACCTCATTTATGTCTGAAGAATTGCGACAATTCTTATCGTCCCTAGGCGTAGCCTGTAGTCGCACGACGCCCTATAACCCGGAAGGTAACGGGCAAATAGAGCGCCTAAATGGCACCTTATGGAAGACCATCCAATTATGTTTGCGTTCCAAAGGCCTACCTACTGAACATTGGGAGCAAGTTTTGACAGTATCTTTACATGCTATACGATCGCTTCTGTGCACACCAACTAACGCTACGCCGCATGAGAGGTTATTTTTACATCCGCGTCGATCTTCCAACGGAGAATCGTTGCCAACGTGGCTTGTACCAGGTCCAGTTCTAATGAAGAAAAACGTACGAAATAAAACTGATCCCTATGTTGAAGAAGTGGAACTTTTACAAAGTAATCCTAACTACTCTTTTGTAAGAACACCAGAGGGACGAGAAACCACTATCTCTAACAGACAACTAGCGCCACTCCCAGCACTTGAACCCGGATCGATTTCCGATGAGGACGAGCTGGAGATGCTAGATGCCGAATCAACACCATCCGTCGACTCACAGGTGTTCGAGCCCGAGCCTGCTGCTGAAGCGCCGCGCCGATCCGGGCGGAGTCACCGCCTGCCGCAGCACCTGCAGCGGGGCTACCATGGCTGCTATCGCTTGTCACGCTATAGTGGATATGATTCTTTATCCAATGGGATACGTTAACCAAACGACAGTCGACAGCTTACCGCTTATCCCACGAGGAGTGATAAGATGACAGTTTGTCGCTTTATCCCACGACTTGTGACAACTCTAGCCATAGAGGCTATTTAGGTGATATTGGATGAATGTTTGCACAAAAATAGAATGCTTTATTTATTATACCACCAAATTAAGACGATTTAGAAATGTCTTGAGTGTAATAATCTTAAGTTACTTTTTTAAATGTACGGTTAGAGATACATTTTTGTAGCGCCAATGTATAGAGATAGTTCAATCCCGGGAAAGGACATAGGATAGTTTTTATCCCGGAAATCATTTCCTAAGGGGGTGAAATGGGGGGTGAGAATTTGTATGGAGCTACGATATGAACGAGTTCCACGCGAACGGAGTCGCGGGCAGAAGCTAGTCAATAGATAAATAAATATTAGGGGACTTAAATACAGGCACGCAAGCAATAAGGATACGATAAATAGCAAGTCACGTGATTTGTCTACTTATTCACTCAAATTACCGATTCACAATCGTCCAAATAGAGTTATCCAACTTTGACAGGGATACATGACAAATGACAGGCATTACCGTTTTGCATAACATAGTACGTTGTTAATGTGATAAATTATCGTAATTTGACGTCTCAACTTAGTTTATTTTATCTAAGTGCGTCCGAGGTAACGATAAGCTATATCGGATGTAATAAAACTTGGTTTTCACCAAAACTACGAGTGAATATTCGATTTTCTAGTGATAATAATGATTAATTTTGTATTAAGCAGTACCGCTGCTAACGAAATTATACATTTTAAATTAAAGGAAAAACATAAAAAATAAAATTATTGCTCCGAGCCGGATTCGAACCGGCGATCATAGGCATTTATGGCCCGTCGCTACTGGGTCATTGTCAGATTTAGGTGCGCGTATCTTCGGTGGACATTGTCAAAGTTAAGGCCTATGAAGCCTAATCTTTGATTGAACTCTGAATCCGCATACACGGTGTTGCCTCTTCTATAATTCTATGGGATGAAAACATGTTATATATAAACATAAGCCCTTAACTTTTGACCACTGGAAAGACGATTTTTGTTTTAACTGACCTACCTACTAACCAACTGAGCTATCGGAACAATCCGGTTCGGCCACCAAATACTTCAATCAGTTCCTTCCTACAACGCCATAGGGAGGCGTGTAGCGACATCTTCCAGCAGACTTAGGCTTCTTAGCGGCACCAAGGTCTCAAATTGTATTGAGAAATCGTCAGTAACGATGCGCGCCACCCCATACTAAATTACGGCAATTAGGCCACCAAATCCTTCAGTCAGTTTCTTCCTACAACGCCTTAGGGATGATTTTCGGTGAAGGAAAACATCGTGAGGAAACCGGTCTAGTCCCAATACGGTCTAGCCCTCTGGGTTGGAAGGTCAGATGGCAGTCGCTTTCGTAAAACTAGTGCCTATGCCAAATCATGGCATTAGGTGTCAAAGCGGACCCCGGGCTCCTTTAGGGGCATTACCGGGAATAACGCTAGGAGGATGATGAATAATTATTGTTACTGTGATAAGTTATTTTTTCCCTATAAAAAAACAGATTTGTTTGTTGAAGTCACACCTTATTGAAAGAGAAGGGAGAGTCTTTAACAAACGCTGTTGGAACTTGGGAGTTCCTAAAGCAGAAATTTCGCTGCATATCATTAGTGTGCAAGGGGATGACACTCTTTTCGAAACGGTAGGTACTTAAGGTTAAGGTAAGTAATGCTATTTGGATTAGTGACGATAACCTATATTGTGCATGAAGAAAACCTGAATTTCCGCACCGTTTCAAGTAACTAAGTATATTTTTTATACGAGAATAACGTACAAACACTTGATATGTCAAGATTTTATTTTTAGATCTGTCGGTTGCTGCTGCCGAAAACCAGCACCGGCGGGCCATCCGGGATGCCAGCAGCCCGTTTGAATTGCCGGGTGCCGAATTCTGTCACATAAGGTCAGTTCGGGTATGTGCGCCACCGGGGAAAGTGCGCCTCATTCATCATTCAGTCAGTCATTTAAATCAATATCAGCACTTACCCCAGGGGGCGCACTTTCCCCGGTGGCGCACATACCCGAACTGACCTTATATATAGAGTGCGCAAAGAGATGGCACTCTATTATTTGATGAATTGGACGAGGACTTCCGGCCGCATTACGCCGACGTGTTGCCGGTCCATATAAAGGTAACTTAGGTATATTGTTTCTCGAATGGATCGAAGTCTGAGTGACCATTCTCACTTAGACTAAATCGAATCAAATCGAATTTGTTTAAATAACATAGAGAGTAAACCTACAGAAACTAAAAATATTATTAAGAAAATGTTGTTATTTCATTGATTTATTCATGAGCAACATTCATTGCATTTGAAATTAACATTTACGCATTAGAATGTCCCAATCATTTAAATAATAATTTACTACAGTAAAATAATTAAGAATAAAAGTACAAAAAAAGTAGTTATAAATTAGTTATTAAGAATAAAAGTTAGGAAATAATCTTAAATAATAAAGATTGTACTAAAGGTAACCAACCCACCATGTTACTGAATTCTACTTAAAAATAAAGCTCAAAACTAAATTATTGAATCTGAATCTGAATTTCAAACCTTGCAGGGACCCACGTTTACAAATAACAAGCTTCTGTCAAAAAAATATTTTTTGATACAAGCTTTTATTGCCAACTGTACTTTTCTGTATACCATCATCAACTACTCATTGAGACGATTCTAACGAGCCCAAACTCAACGGGGTTACGTCGGTTAAGTACCTACTGAATTCCCATGGCCACCTTCTGTCTCCATCATCAGATCAGCTCGATGTTACCATAATATTGAAATGTCATTCAAACTATACCCTAAATTTCAGCTCAATCGGTCACCGGGAAGTGGGTCAAATTTAACTTGCAAGATTTGATTACAGACAGACAACGGGACAGGTGAAACTAAATAAAAGCTTGCAATGACATTAAAAACGGTCCCTGCCGTTTAGGAGATCAGTGACATACCAACTGCAGCGCCACCTAGCGGGTCCCCCAAAACCAACCCCCAAACCCACATGAACGTTTCAAACCATGCAAGAACCCATTGAAATGTGCACACAAAATTTCATCCAAATCAGTCCAGCCGTTTAGGAGGAGTTAGGTGACTAACACGTACTTACAGAATAATTATATATACAGGGTGTAATCGTTAAGTGTAGCAAGGCGATTATTCCGTAAGGCGTTTCTCCCACTAGAGATGTGTCCCGCCGCGGTGCGCGGAGCGCGAGGCGCCGTCCCGCGCATTGCCGCGTCGGCAGTGTGTAGTACTAGATACTAGGCGTGTTTTCTATATAAATTGAGATTATTTCATACAATGGTAAAATCTGCGGCGCCGCGCTACGCGACGGGGCGCGGTGCAGTGGGTGAATCGCCTAAATATAACAGATTCCATTTTCCCGTAGGAATGAAGCATTTTCCCGCGGTAATACTTTTTACCTATGCCTATGTTCATCGGATAATGTCGTGTTCTAATGGTAAAATATTTTTTCAAATCGGTCCAGTAGTTTCAGAGCCTATTCATTTCATTTCATTTATTCAATTGTAAAGTCATGTACACGCATAATTATCAAGGTGTTACAAGTTTTAAAAAGTCGGTCCATGACGCCCACAACAATAAATATATCTTAAAGCTAATAAAATTTCAAATAAATATTGACAAAAATTCATAATACACAATTCAAAATTGATTAATGAAATGTCTGAAATACATTATAAATAAGCCTATACTTTTACCGGAAATAAATAATAAATTACTATTTATTACACGTAATTAAAACATCCAAGTTAACACATCTTCTAAATTAAATAAAAAATCTTGAGATTCAAAAAAAAAACAAAATATATATATTTTAAAATAGAATTCAAATTCAAATTATAAATGACTATAATTTATGAAATCCTTAAGCGAATAATAACATTTATCTATTAATAATTTTTATTACTTCCTTTTGAATATTGCAATTCAATACAAAATTCTAAAAATTCAAAATAAGTTATTTGTAAGAATACAGTTACATAAATGGTCTTAGGTTATGGTGTAAAAGTCCTCGTATTCAAGCAAGCATACAAATAATAATGTCGTATGTCAAACATTCTTATAATTTAAATAGTCCTTGACGCTGTAAAAATATTTTTCTATAAACCATTTGGTCATATTTCGCTTGAACATTTGTCCCGACAGTGCTCTTAATTCATTTGGTAATTTATTATACAAAACTGTGCTCATATTTACAATATTCCTTTTGTACGTCTTTGCGCCAGGGTGGTTTGTATAGTCTTGTCTGCCTTGGTATCGCTACACTACGTTTGATAAAGATGACAATATTGACAATTGACAAAAACACACACGTCTCTAATATACAAACATGGTAATGGCAGAATATTTAGCTTCCTAAAAAGCGGGACACAACTGTCATCCATCTTTACTTTTGTCATCTATCAAACAAACAAACAAACAAACAATTAAATCTTTCCTCTTTATTAGTGTAGATTTCAGAAAACTTTAAACTGATATCGAAAGTACGTTACCCAATAAGTAAAATCACATCAATACCTTTTTAAAAATAAACCTAGAAATATCGAAAATATTAAGTTTAAACGCTCCCATAAATTTAGTATGACGTTAGCCGAGGCTGTAATTTCACTTATTTCCGAAGTGTAAAAAACTACAAATATTTAAGATTCACTATTTACAGGATTAAATTATACTTAATAAAGGAATGAAACTATCCTTTCAATCCCTCCTCTTCCGGCAAAAAAAATATATTTTGTACTCCATACTAAATTCTGACGCACATATGGGTCAGCGGTCGTCTAGTGTCGGCTCGGCGGCAGTCTACGGCGGCGCGGGCGGCGCCTGCTTGCACGGCAGGTAGTGATCTCCTTTGCCTGCAGCTCTTCCAGTTCTTGGCCTCTTTGAGCTCTTTTTGATTGCATCTTTGAGCATGTACTCGTATGGTTTTGGTGACTTGTACTGTAAACATAATGAAAATGTATGATATTTGGACCTTATACCTTTATATAACAAGGGCTGTCATCCCAGTACCATAAACGTCAATGACGACATAATTTGTACTAGGATGACAGCTCTGTCAAAATGCAAATAGGAATGCAAATACTATAGTAATATAATATTTTACAACTTAGAAAAGTTGAAAAACCCCCGACATTTCATTTCAAAGTCCATCATCTCAAAAACTTCTGAACAGATTTTCATAAAACATACCTAAGAACACTCGGGATTAAATTATCTATGACACGAAAAAACCGCATTCAAATCGGTCGATCCGTTTGGGAGCTACGATACCACAGACAGATACACAGACAGACACGTTAAACTTATAACACCCCTCTCTTTGCGTCGGGGGTTAAAAATAGTAAACATAGTTAAATATGCCTCATTATTGAACTGAATCCTTAGTCACTGCACTATACCGACGACCACTTTAGCCTAGTTGGTAGTGACCCTGCCTACGAAGCAAGAGGTCCTGGGTTCGAATCCCGGTAAGGGCATTTATTTGTGTGATGAGCACGAATATTTGTTCCTGAGTCATGGATGTTTTTCTATGTATTTAAGTATTTATTTATCTATATAAGTATGTTTATCGTCGTCTCGTACCCATAGTACAAGCTTTGCTTAGTTTGGGGCTAGGTCGATTTGTGTAAGATTGTCCCTTAATATTTATTTATTTATTTTATTTATATGCTCAGTGAATACAAGCAAAATACACTTATTCCCTTAAACAGATTAAGTATAGTGCCATGATTAAATATACCTACATATAAATTTAATATAACATAGGTACTCGGTAGTAAAGGCGGAATCAGACGGTTCACTCGGATGAATGTTCCCTCGGGTGATTGATTCTTTTTTCTTTCACTCAATGTTCACACAACTCAGGTAAAATGACATATAAATTAACATTCACTATTCTAGGCGGAATCAGACGGTTCATGTTTCGTTCATTTTTATGTTTCATTCCGAACCTTTCACCCGAAGTGACACGTCTGATCATGAAGTAAACCAAAAGTGCCGAATGAATTCACTAGTGAACGTTCTTTCCTTGTTTAGACCGTTCATTTTTCGGTCATTTGGAGTGCGAGTGAAAGATGCCGAATGAAAATATCAAACATTGTTGGATCGGTTCACTAGTCAATTCATTCGGCACTTTTGGTTCACTTCATGAGCAGACGTGTCACTTCGGGTGAAAGGTGCGGAATGAAACATAAAAATGAACGAAAAATGAACCGTCTGATTCCACCTTAAGTAAATCTCATTACGATTTCATTATATATTCATGTATCTTATAGATAAAATTTTAATTACTTGCGGTTTTCCACGTTGCCACCGACTTTTAGGCGGTCGTCACACTGCGACAAATTTCGCTGGACGGAGGTGCGTTGCAGTGTGTCGTACCACACGGAATTTACTTGGATACAACGAGAAACGCACCTCCGTCCTGAGATGCGTCGCAGTGTGACATCCACCTTAAGGGCCGAACTCCTTCAGCCACTTCAATTCCTGCCACTGAGCCTCGTGCTGGCGCTGGTGAGCACCCAGGGGCACGCCGTACTCGACGTTGGCAAAAAGCGCGTGCGTCGCCATGTACTCGCAAAGCTTCCTCTTTTGAACGGCTGAAAACGTATTCATCACACAAATAAGTAAGACGACCAACGTTGAAATAATAAACTAACTTATTTTGTTTGTTACTTACACTTTTCGTGGCATTTTTCATCGTCGTGTAAACTGAATTTAACTTATATACTGTTTTAAACTTAGATAACCGGGAATAACGCTAGGAGAATGATGATATTACACTGTTATTTAACTTGCTTGACGGCGACGGTTTATTTTGCTTGCTGTCAACTGTCAAGCCTTTGAAAATGGCCCACACAGATGCAAAATACAATGAAAACCCAAATATTTTGAAAAGTTAGTCTACTATGAGTGAAGGTGAAACATTTTTATTACCTCTCGGTTTGATGGCATTATAATAAAGCGTACTATTTATGAGCAAGCAGTCATCCAATATTACCAACAAATGTATAAAAAAGGCTTTATGGCTAGAGTTTTTGAAGCTCGACCAATTGGCACTTGTCGTGGGATTAAATTTATCATACATGAAAGCATGTTTGGATTATTGGTAAATTAACCACAATCGATACGATAAGGAATTACGAGTGAAGAACCGCTAGAGGCGCTAGCGGCGCGTGATGTCGTCAACATTGAAAAATGTCAAATGTTATTGTTAAATGCTTCTGTTACGCTGGATTATTACTAAACTAAGAATAATCTTGTGAATATTTTGCTATACCTGCAAAGAATTATGGCAAATATGTGTTACGTATCAATGAAAGGCAGTGCTTTAAAAGCCAGGCCGAATTAAGCGAGCCGAAATACAGCTAATTCAGAGGTTTGTATGTTTGTTTACTATTACCAACACATTTTATCAAAAGTATGCTTATTTACCGAGTGTACCGCTGTATTTCTTCTTTTTACAGACTTCAAGACGATGATAGAAATAATAATTTTATTGGAAACATAAGATTGCCTTTGAGAATCAAAAATGAATTGGTAAGTTGACATTTACAGTGATTATACTTGTTTGCCCAAGCAAATACTAACTTCTAAAATTATTTTTCAGACCCCGGATCTACACTAGAGACAAAAAAGTTTTTGCTGTGTAATACCTATAGTTCTTTCAGTCCCAAATGGTTAACCTAACATTCCTTGTCAAAAAACCAGGCAAGTTCTTTCTGAAATCCTACCTTTTTTAGATAGCATTAAGTAGGTAAATGTACTAGCCTTTAAGTTCTAAGATTTTGGCTAAATACAAATTTTGTGTAAGTACCAAATTGTGTGTTACACAGTTTCAATACCAATTTTGATAAAACTAGTTGAATGTGGAAGTTGGTGGTAAATTATCTAAGTTAATATATATAATGTCTACTAGTGTGAAATATGTATCCATGTAATCATATTTCACCGGTATTACTTGTAAAAAAATACTAATCATCAACAACTTTGTGATTTAAATTATATTGGAATAGGTAAGATATAAATATCCAGTCAACTGTGGATTAGTGAAATAAAACTAAAATTTATTAGTTAACTTCATATCTGTTTCTAGACTACTGAAATGTTACTCAATTTGACTCCCATACCATGCAATTTTATTGGACAAAGAGTGGCAAACAAGCATATGGCCTGTCTGGTGATAAGCAGACACTAATGGTTGGTTGCAACTTCAAAGAAATCCAAGATTGAATCCTTTAATAGTTGGAGACAAATGCAAGTCTCTTACTCTAATCACACCTTTGGGAGGTCTGGCCACCTTACCCCCCTGTCTATATCTATACCTATCACAAAAGTCAGTCTATTAATATTATTAAGAATGTACTTAACAATACTTTTATGTTTCAGAATGGTGGAAATGACATCTAAACATTAAAAATTAACTCAAATCTACTCAAAGTTTGACTGGACTTGAAATGGATAAATCTGTGTTTGTACCTACTCTTACATTCTCTTTTGTAAATTGTATACCTATTGAGTTTATTCTGCACAATTGACAAATTGAAATAAAAGTAATAAATTCAATGTGATCATTATATTGTGTATTTTTTTATACCACATCGTTGGCAATAAAGCGTACGGCCCGCTTGAAGGTAAGCGGGCATCGTTGCCTATTGAAGCTTGAAAATTGCGTTGCCAATTCTCCTTCTATGTATGTAGTTCTTCAAGAAAGGACATCAATAAAGTAAATTTATTTTGTGTTTGTATTGTAATACTGTGTTGTGTTGTGTCACAAATGTTAGATTCTTAAAAATCTTGAGAATATCTTTAAAAAATGGTTGTCATGCACAAAGTGTTTGAAGGTTGTAGGTATGTTAGTATGGATTGTCTTGTCCTCCGTCTTGAACCTCACCTTTCAAACACTCCCTGCATATAGGTGGCATAATAAGTAAAGGAATCAATCAATTTCAATGAAACGGTAACTTATTCATGTATTTATGTAATTCGATTTTTGAACATGTGGTATGTTTTGAGTACCATCGGTTGTAATCTTCTTTTCTTTCTTCGCTAATAGATCTGAAAAGAAGATAAAATACAAGTCATGAGTACTTAGCCTGAAGCACAATTACACGTATTATATCACAATATCCTGAATATCTATCCTTACTAATATTACAGATGCGAAAGTGTCTATGTCTGTCTGTTACCTCTTTACGCTTAAACCGCTGAACCGATTTAGATGAAATTTGGTATTGAGGTAGTTTGAGTCTCGGGAAAGGACAAAAGATAATTTTTATCCCGGAAATCATTCCATACGGGAGTGAAAGTTTGTATGGAAATGTGTTATAAATGAGTTCTACGTGGACGGGGTCACGGGCAGAAGCTGGTATAAGATAAATAAGAATGACAAATTCAATGAAAAATTTTAAGGAATGACTGATTCCCAAGTACAGGTTGATTACAGTACCTAAGTAGGTACCTAGGTTTAATAAAATAATCACTGGCTACCTCATACCAAATTAAATATACTGGCTACATTTGTATTATAGGATAACATTGTTAGGTACTAAACACCATCCTCCCAACAAACCTTGGGGTCCATACAATTTATTAATTAATTCAAATAGCATTACTTACCTTAAGTACCGCTTCGATAAGTAGCAGCGAAATTTCTGGTTTAGGAACTCCAAGTCCAAGGGCCAACAGCGTTTGTTGAAAACTCTCCATGATGAAATTTCACTAGTTTTTCAATAATAGGTGCGAGTTCAACAAACAAATCTATGTTTGATTATAGGGAAAAAATTACCATTATCACAGTTAACTATCATTATTGTCACTAGAATCGAATATTCACTCGTAGTTTTGGTGAAAACCAAGTTTAAAATAGCTTATCGTTAATACCTCGGAAACACTTAGATAAATAAATAAAATAAACCAAGTTGAGACGTCAAATTACCACATTAACCACGTAGGTACCATGTTATGCAAATGTCATATATCGCTGTCATATGTCATAGTTGGATAACTCCATTTTGACACGTGCAACCATGTTATGAATCGGTAAGTTGAGTGATTAAGTAGACAAATCACGTGATTTGTCATTTGTCACGCCGTGATAAGTGATAAAACCTCATCCATGCTAAGGCTCCAGGACTACGAGCTGTAGTCACTAGAAGGGGGGGTGAATGACATGTATCTGTCATAGCTGTCTTGTCAGTTATTATCCTGTAATTCCCTATGTTATGTTTTATGCTGATTAAAGCCTTGTTTTCCTAAGGTTTTGTCTTATCTTATGTATCACCGATCACTGCTCATCACCAATCGCATCCAAAATACTTAATATTAACTTCAACTTACCCCGTGTCCTGTAACGTATGCCCGTACCACTTTATTACCGAGATAAACCACTTAATAAATGTCATCCTCCGCGAATCCGGAGCAATTATAATTCATTTTTTCAACCCCAGTAGTGACTGACTGATTCCGTATTTTGTATTTCATATGGATTTTCTTCACCTACTCGTTTCACTAAATACATTAATAAAATACCTTAACTAACCTAACTAAAATACCCTACTTTTTTTATTAATGACCACGGGATCATTCTAAAACGACTGATAAGCCATTTCAGTATACTAGTTTGAAACTTGCTTGAAACTATAATTAAATTAGATTCTATTGAAGCAGTAAGTATTTTTGTGTCAAATATTGACGTTAATGATTACCTGTTTTTTTTTATCAAAAAAGGTTTTGGTAGGAAATATTAATTTGTAAGCCAAGTATGTAAGTTTATTTGTTTAGAATTTTGAAATATAGCATGTAACAGAACGAAAGGCCAAGCTGATACCTGGTTGATGGTAAAGTGTAGTATGTTGTAATAGCATACTTTTTATTAACTTTCAATTGCTTTTTTTGAATTTGCTCAATCTCAACATGACTTAAGGTCCTCTTATTTGCAGTCGGTTAAAGATTCTTGTAACACCCTGTAGAAACAGAAACACGTCAGTTTATTAACGTAAACAAACTAATCAAAACCAATCCACATATCAGATAACTGCTACTTCAACTATGACCGCACTACCACATGCCTATACAGTACGAAACACTAACCACTTTCTGTAATAATCATTTAAGGTAAAAACAACAACTATTGATGGTTATCATTATTATTATAAAAGAGAAATGGCAGCCTCGAGGGCCTTTGCCAGAGTCAGTAAGTGTATAAATTAACTACGAATAACGAATTAAACTATTATAAAATCAAATAGACGTGACTATCGCCAAGATGGCGACAATCTCCTCCTTGATGGTTATTATTACAGGATTTTCTCATGACATTGTAGTTTACTTTGACATTTTAGATTGGTCACCTTGTTATTGCTATTTTGAAAGAGGTCAGGTTAAATCACTTATTGGACTTTTTTCTTTAAACTTCAAGTCGAGGTTTGACGTTCGTGTGTCAGATAAAAATCAAGATAGAAATTTAAGTTACAAATACTGATAACTTTGAACTTTTCTGCGGAGGAACTTGTGGATATGATCCTTGTTTACGAAGAGTGGAAGAGTAACGGGAATGCCGCTCTTGGTCTGTACGCGAAGAGGTTTCCCGCACGAAGGCAACCCAACAACGCCCGTGTGAGCGTCAATGCGATTATCCGCCTACGAAATAACAACCCGCCGGTGCCGATTAACCGAGGAGGGCCTCAACTACTTCACGTGAGAGAGGAAGAGCAGGTATTGGACCATTTTCACAACCAACCAGGTTCTAGTACGAGACGTTTACGTACAGGCCGACACATCGAACTGCGTCGCATTTAATACGTGGAGACTTTAGCTGCATAAAAATATCAGCTGACATTTATGACATTATGACATTTATGTAATTTTATTAGTTGTCGTTGATAAGATTGTAAATAAATAATTATAGGTTATAAAATAATGGTTATTTTTTTACTTTTTTCACTACTATAAAAAGATGCTAAATTTACATAAGCCAGGCACCATAGTCATATTTATGGTCTAAACATTAATGGGTCTCTTTCTTTGCCTTTCGTTCTGTTACATAGTGTATATAAAATTATTGCAATACGGTATATGTGGCCGTACGCACAACCTCTTCACAAACATATTGCATGGCCGATCACAAGTTGTCGTGGGAGATGGAGGCCAAGCAAAATCGACCGCGCTGGCAACATCAATGGGTGTAGCACAAGGATCGTCAGTTTCTAACATCCTGTTTTCCCTGCTACTGAACGACCTCCCAGAAGCGATACCAGCCGCTGACATTTTAATGTATGCGGATGATGTCGCTGGTATTATATCCGCCCCAAATGTTGACAGCTTAGAAACCCGTCTCAATGACTGTTAGGGATCGGGTGTCGCGGGGTGAAATGGTGAACACTTGTGAACGTTTAACAGTTTATATTTCGGCAATCGCACACACGAAATAGTACATTAAAGCAACTATAAAACAATAGGGGTGTGCGGGCGTCTCGCGCGGATAGTATGGACCGACTGGCTGGATGACGCCGCACACATACAAACACGAATAGGCGCTCGGCCGCAGTTAAAACTACCCTTATTTATAGTCAAACATACGTCTACCTTCTTTAATAAAAGCATACAACAAATAGGATATCATTTTGGTAAAATACGAGCACGTCGCTAACATTTCCCCACCCCGAGTGCTGTCTCAGCACTCGACATTCATCGGTATTCGAGCGACGCGCGAAGCGGAACGTCTTAACGTACCAGTTTTGGTTTTCACCTCCACCACTCTGACGCGACCGTCTCGACCAGGGAAAACGCGTTGAATTACTCCTTTCAGCCACACGTTTCTCTGCGCAGCCGGATCTACAATGAGAACAAAATCACCTACCTGAAGTGGGTTCTGTTCCTGAGTCCATTTCGTCCTTGGTATAAGGTCTGGCAGAATCTCCTTGACCCACCTTGTCCAGTACATGTCGGCTAACCTTTGAGATTTGCGCCATTGCTTCCGGGAGTAGAGATCGGAGTCATCAAAAGCACCTGCTGCAGGTAAGTGTGAAGCTGCTCCCATAATGAGGAAGTGGTTTGGGGTAAGTGTTTCCTCACTGCCAGGCTCGACGGACACATGTGTCAACGGTCGTCCGTTCACCATGTTCTCGACCTCTGTCATTAGGGTACTAAGTACCTCATCCTTCGGGGCACGCTCCTTCAGAATCACCTTTAAAGACGTTTTTACGCTCCTTATAAGACGCTCCCACGCCCCACCCCAGTGTGGGCTAGCGGGTGGAATAAATGTCCACTGCACTCCGAAATTAACACCTTTATTTTTCAGGTCCTCTTCATCCAGCTCCTGCAAACACCTTTTTAACTCCGTGTTAGCTCCGCGTAGATTGGTCCCGTTGTCCGAATACAGGGCCTTGGGCCAGCCTCGCCTGGCTGCCATACGTCGAAGAGCCATTATCAACGAGTCCGAGGTAAGTGAATGTACAAGTTCCAGGTGTATTGCCCTCAGCGTGAGACAAGTGAACAGTATGCCATATCTGTGCTCGTGCCGTCTACCTACTATCACCTCCATTGGCCCAAACAGATCTAGCCCACAGTGCGTAAAGGGTCTCTGGTGATGTGCAAGGCGTGCCTCCGGTAAGTTACCCATTCTAGGTACCTCCGGCTTCGCTTTCCTGATCCTGCAGTACATACAACGAGCTACGACAGCCTTCACTGTTGGTCTTAGCTTGAATAACCAATATTTTTGTTTCAGGTCATTCACAACTCCTTCGTGGTTTCCATGCGCGGCTTTCTCGTGGTAGCTCCTGACCAGCAACCTGGCCACGGCGTGCTTTCCATCCAGTATGATGGGCCTCTTTGTTTCAGATGCGATGTTTAATGCGGCATCTATACGGCCGCTGCATCGAAGAAGTCCGTTCTCGTCTAAATACGGCGATAGTTTCGAGAGTTTACTGCTGCGGCTCAAAACGTTACCCTTCCTCGTATCAGCTATGTCGTCACCAAACAATTCTTGTTGCGCTTGTTTTATCAGCAGTCGCTCAGCTCGCTCCATCATCGTACAATCTATATCTGCGGAGCGACGTCTACATTTATCAACAAATTTTAATACTGCTGCCGTTGACCTCAGCAAACGCAACCACGAAGAAAATCGCGTGACGTCAGGAACAGGTAAGTCACATTTTTCATTTTGAACTAAATGTATACACTCTAATGCAATTTCATTTATTTCAGGATTTACAATATCACTAGGCCATTGCGACTCATCACCGTGAAGGAACGCTGGACCATTTATCCACTCACCCTTGAATATGGTTTCATCATAAACCTCTCGCGTACCTACATCCGCTACGTTTAACTTGGTAGGTATATAACGCCATTCATTAGCGCGCGACAACTCATCTATTTCTCCCAGCCGGTTTGCAATGAATATATTATAGTTGCGCGCATCGTTCCTGATCCAGTGCAATACAGTCGTCGAGTCGCACCAATAGTACCGCTGCCCCGTAGTAATTTTATGTTCGCGCTGCACGCTGTCCGCGAGTCTCGCAGCTAATAATGCAGCCTGAAGTTCCAATTTATTTACAGTGATGGTCTTAACAGGTGCGACTTTGCATTTACTAGCAACGAAAGCTACGTAAATCTGGCCATTGTTCTCCCATCGCCAATATGCTACAGCACACATAGCTTTGGTTGTGGAGTCACAAAATAAATGCAATTGCAAGTTATTATAATTATTACAATAAATATCACTCACATTTGCAGCGTCCACGTTCGTAGCCGATACCGGCTCGTAGCATGGCGTAGCAGTGGGCGTAGCGGTCGTAGAACACGTGTAGGCCTCAGCGGCCGGTTCTCGCTCCGTCCTGCTCGCACCTATGGACGCCTTATAGTACCATCTCGGTATGCGTATGAGACTTATTAATTGTAATAAATCTAGCCATTTTATCCATTTCATAAATATATCATCCGGAATAGCCTCATCCCAATTTATAGATGATTTCCAAGTGTCGCGAAGCATGATTCTTCCTTGTATGGTAAATGGCGCTAAAAATCCAAACACATCAAAAATAGACATAACTACTTTTAACATTATTCTTTTAGTAGGCTTTTGATGGCCTAAAACAATCTGCTCAGGAATGCGCTTCAGAGATAGATCGAATCCCAACTCGTCCGTAGCCGGGTACCAGATGAGCCCAAGTGTGCGCTCGCCCTCGAACTGCTGATCAATTTTAAACCTTACTGCAGCGGTCCCGAGGGTTTCATTTGGAACGCTGTCTAAAACCGAAGTACTATTGCTGGTCCAATTGCGAATCTCAAAACCACCTTCCGCGTGTATTTTAGCTATAGTTTTTACCATTTTAACTGCAGTCGATTCATCTGGCAGACTCTGGATGTAGTCATCTGCGTAGTGAGAGTTGCAGATGGCGTCGACTGCGGCCGGCTCGGTGTGCTCGTAGCGCTGCGCATTCTTATTCTTAATAAATTGCGCGACGAAAGGTGAGCATTTTGCACCGAAAATTAGGGATGTCATTACGTACGTTTTGACGGGTTCTGTCGGGTCGTCCCGCCATAGAAATCTCAGCGCGTCCTGGTCTTGCGGTTGGATCTGAATACGCAGAAACATATCTTTTATGTCCCCGGACACTCCTATACGGTTTTCCCTGAAGCGCAGCATGATTCCCCATAGTGACGTCAGAAGGTCAGGCCCTTTGAGAAGATGGTCATTCAGGCATACACCCTCCACTTGATCTGCTGCATCATAAACCAATCTTAATTTCTTCTTGTTCGGGTTGTCAACTCCGAAGTGACTTAAGTACCATGTCCTTGGCGTGCGCCGAGTATCCTCCAACTCCCTGGCAAAGTTATTAGTAAATAAATGTTTTACACGTTCTGCGTACCTTTCTGCATATGCCGAGTCCTTGGCCATTTTCCGCTCGATTCCTTTTAACCGTTTCAGGGCACTCGGGAGAGTGTCAGGCATCAAGCAGTCAGGATTCCTCCATGGCAAGCCGACGCGCCATCGTCCCTCGACGAGATGAGCGGTACGCTCAAGATGCTCCACGGCCTGAACGTCGTCCCTATTTTGGCGAGGCTTACCTGAAACTCCCATGGAGTCCAGCTCGAACGCGCGGCGTACCTCATCGTGCAGGTCCCGCAGCGCGCGCTGCTCGCTCGCGCCACGCGCCGGCGCCGGCGCCGCGCCCACCAGCAGCGCGGCTTGCGCCCCACCCTTGCTCGCTCCACGCGTCGCTCCCGACACGCGCACTACACCATGTATACACCAACCTAAGGGAGAAAATGTTGCGACCGGCTCGTTTGGTTTACCTAGTAGGTATAATTTCCAAAGGTACCATTAAATTATAGTTATCCTGACCTATTAACATTTCTGGCTTGGAAACCACATTACTAAGTTCGCTTTGTATTCTATTCAAATAAGGATATTTACTACAATCAATTGCTGATAAGTTTTGATAAGGTAAACATAACTCATTAACGCTACGTGCTTTGATAGAATGAACCTTATTGTCTTTATCGCAAAGTTCTATATTCACTACCATGGTATCGCACACTATGTCACTTTTATTCCACGGACTCTCGACGTCCGCTCAGGCCAGCGCGCGCTGCCAATTCCGCACTTATAACTGTCACTGAGGAACCGTCATCAAGAATAGCACTACTTTCGATTACACTGCCGTTGGTCGCGCGGATGCGTATGGGCACGACTTTTAGCAGCACTCTGTTGCTGCCCGTGCCGACGTAGCTCACTACCTCCGGGGGAGGTACATCAGCTGATCGCGCGGCGCGCTCGCCTGGCTCGTTAGCGCTCACCTGTTGCCCGTTGTTATTATTGAAGTGCAGCAATCTGTGATGCGCCCCGCCGCAGTCATCCTTATCGCACACCGGCGCAGGGCATATTTCTCTCTCGTGACGTGATTCTAAACATTTAAAGCATATACCGTTACGTTTAACATATTGCCACCGCACCTTACGTAATGCTCGCTTGAACTGCTTACATTCCGGCAGTTTGTGACCTTGCTGCGCTCGGCAAAAATGGCACTTATCACTTTTCCAGCTGTTTTGTCGTTCCGTTTGCAATAGTACAGGTTGCGGCCGAACGTAATTATCTTGTTGTTTATACCTCTGTTGATCTGAACGGTAACTTTGTAAATAAACATTTGCAGTAGTGGCAATTTTAACAGCTTCCATGTTTAGAAATTCTGACATAATGCTCAAGCGTGACCTTGTGCCGGCTTGGATCAAGGGGTAGCTATAGTCCGACCACTTAGACACGAGCACTGTAGGGAGTTTCGATATAAGTAATGGAACGATACTGAGACCTTGAATATATTCTTCGCGTCCCACTACTTTCACTGACTCGACGAAGTTTTGTACTTTTATAGAAAAGTTAACAATGTCCTTTTGGTACTCCGAAGACAAAGGCTGCAGCTTTCTTATATCCTGCAGTAGCCTATTTATTATGCATTCTGGATCACCGTGACGAAGCTCTAGAGTAGCCATTATGCGCTCAGGTGATGCAGCACTCATAAGCAAAGCTGAGACTGTTTCCTTTGCAGCTCCGCGCAGACACTTTCGCAGTCTCCAGAGATTTTCCTTCGGGCTGAAGTTGCACACATCGGTTGACTCTTGGTACGCCTGCTTAAAATGCAGCCATTCAAGCGGGTCCCCAGAATATTCTGGTAAATCCCGTGGCGTACAAACACGGCTTAAAAGGTTGGCGTTTGATTTATTGTGGACAGATGCGACCGTTAGGTTCTTGACTGCAGCAGCAAGCAGCTGGACAGTCCCATCGGAGGAGCCGGGGGCGGGTGCTTCCGGCTCACGCAGATCGCCCGTGTCTATACCATTCTCGGGGGCGGCCTGCGGTCTCTCCAACTCCTGTGCGCTGTGTTCTATCCACTTTTCAACATCGCGACGTGTACAGTCCTCACTAGCTTGTGAACTGTATTTATCCTCCTCTTCTAAATCGGCTAGGTCGGCCTCTAGCTCCTTATCTATCAACTGCATCCTTATTTCAGCCTTCTTTTTTTCTGCTTCCAGCTCTAATCTTTTCCTTTGTGCCAATACAGATGACGTCGTAGACCGTTTGGATTTCGATTTAGTAGCAGCGCGTAATGGCGGCGGCTCGGATAACGGTTTTATCGCACCGGCCAATGGCGCGCAGGTTGGCGCGGCAAATAACTTCGGTTCCGACTTCACGCTGCTCATCTTAGGGGTCTGGTACTGCTGGCTGGGTCCTGGCTCTTGAAACTTGGATGTGCTATCCTCTGTTCGTAACTGCTCACGTTCTTTTCGCACTGTACCACGTGTTTTCACCATGACGGTTCGCGGCGGCGTGCGGTACATACGTTGATCTGGCTCGAAGACCACTTTGTTAGGGATCGGGTGTCGCGGGGTGAAATGGTGAACACTTGTGAACGTTTAACAGTTTATATTTCGGCAATCGCACACACGAAATAGTACATTAAAGCAACTATAAAACAATAGGGGTGTGCGGGCGTCTCGCGCGGATAGTATGGACCGACTGGCTTGATGACGCCGCACACATACAAACACGAATAGGCGCTCGGCCGCAGTTAAAACTACCCTTATTTATAGTCAAACATACGTCTACCTTCTTTAATAAAAGCATACAACAAATAGGATATCATTTTGGTAAAATACGAGCACGTCGCTAACAGACGCTGCTAACCAGCTGTCTCGGTGGTTCAGTTTAAATGGCCTGGCTTTAAATCTGACCAAAACACACTTCCTCCACTTCCACGTCGGAGGCCGTGCACCGAGGTCACTGAAGATTAAAGCTGGAGGAGTCGGTTTGGAACAAGTGGAAGCCACTACTTTCTTAGGCTTCAAAATAGACCGCAAACTGACATGGGCAACCCATATAGACCAGCTATGTGGCAAAGTAGGTGGTGCATGCTTTGCGCTCCGCCGTCTGGCTCGAGTCGTGCCGCGGCATGTTGTGAGGACTAGTTACTTCGCGACCATCCACTCACTCTTGCAGTACGGTGCTGAGATGTGGGGACGCGCCGCAGACTGGGAACGTGCCTTCCGGTTACAAAAAAGAGCCGTGCGGTGTGTGGTGCAGGTAGCCCAGGAGGTATCCGTGCGACCTTATTTTAAAGAATTAGGCATATTAACTTTGCCAGCAATAGTTATTGCACAGATTGCAATTTACACACACACACATTTATGCGACTTCAAAAAACGCGCAGACTCGAACCGCTCGCTGCGAGACCCTAATAGACTTCTCCCGGTGAAGCGACGGCTGGCGAAGTCGGAAAAGTTGACGCACGTAATGGGACCGACTATATATAATAAGTTACCGGTAGAAGTCACCTCGGCCCCCTCACTGCAATGTTTCAAAACGAAACTAAAGGCTTGGCTTCTCGAGCGCACATTGTATAGTTTTGACGAATTTTTAAATCAAAGTTAGTATAACTTCCAATGGAGTTTTTAGGATGGACTGAATTTATCAATTACTAACCAATTGGTTTCACTTAATATATATATTGTAATAAATTGACATGTAATATTAATGATATTATCAATAAATTAATATGAATATGAATATATTTTTTTGGGCTCTATAGCGTTGCCCCCCCCCCACCTATTAGGTACGAAGCACAAGTTAATTCCAAATGTCATGTACCTAATAGAAGCAAAATAGCATAAAATAGGTATTTAATTAGGTAGATGGCCAGACCCACATCCAGACAGAAACGTTGCATAGTATGGATGAAAGAGAATCTATCATACGATAATAATAATAATAAACAATAAGCTAGCTAGGTTGGACATGTCCAAAGCGTTCGATTTTGTCGATCCGAATATCTTGTTAAATAAGTTATATTATAATTATGGCGTGCGCGGCAATGTCCATGAACTTCTAAAATCGTATTTAACTGGACGTAGCGTAGGCAGATAGTTACAATTAATAAGATATGTAAAATCAAAAACAGAGCAGCTTGTGTCATCTAATTTCAAAGAAATAAAATTTGGCGTGCTTCAAGGCAGTGTCCTTGGCCCATTATTCAATGACTTGCCACTAGCTGTAGATCACCCCATGGTCCTTTTTCCAGATAATTGTACAATTGTATTCTCAGATTCCGACCCACATGCATTACAAATCGACATAAACAAGACACTTGAAACAGTAATAGAATGGCTACACAGAAACAATTTACGCATTAATTTGACTAAAACAAAAATTATGAATTTTAAACCAAGAGTTGACAAATTGCCTAATCTCACTTTGTCCTATAAAGATAATATTATTGATGAAACGGACATTACAAAATTGTTAGGATTAAGTTTAGACCATAAGTTGACGTGGAAAAATCAAATTGAAATTGTATGTTTAGCTTAGCAGATTTTCTTATGCATTGTATAATCTTAGTAAAAGAGTTAACGAGTCTGCTTTACTGACTGCCTACCATGCATATGAAACATCAACAATAATATAAATGAGCGCTTCCGTGCTTTGGAAGGCACGCTAAGCAGTTGATCCCGGCTGCAGTCTATGGTTTCTTTCTGTCTCGCCAAAAGTGGGGCCAATTACTGTGGAGTGGCCAATAACTATAGCAGTCACCTACTCATTTTGGTAACAAAATGGAACATTTTAAACTTTTACTCGGTGACGTCTCTAACGATGCGTCTGTTCTCGCGAAAATGTACTGTAGAGGTCGTCTATTCAACTTCAACTCTGGTGGCTGTACTGCACTCTTCTCATTTGAGAGCAAGCGGTCGGGAAGTCTATAAGAAGATTTGAAGACGTCAAGCCGTCGCTCCAAGACTTGGGTGTCCGGACCACGAAACTAATATCAGTAATATAGTAAACGTGTTAAGACTCTATCGTGTTTTCCTCTACCTCTTGGGACCTTCCTTACATGAGGTGGAGGTGCGGGGGAGTGGAAGACATAATAGAGTTTTTTATCCCGGCGAGTTTGTGATTACGCGTTATGAAGTTAGTGCGAGAAATTTGAGACCTTGTTTGTGAATGCGTTTCCTTCGGCAGATAGATAAAAAAATAATGCGGACTATTTTACACAAACCGGCCTAGTTCCAAACTAAGCAAAGCTATGGGTGCAAGACGACGATAAAGAAACGTATATAGATAAATAAATACTTAAATACAAAGAAAACATCCATGACTCGGGAACAAATATCCGTGCACATCACAAAAATCCTTTCCGGGATTCGAACCCGGGCCCTCCGGCTTCGTAGGCAGGGTCACTACCAACTAGACTACAGAGGTTGTCAAATGTTTGCAAAGTGTGTTTGTAAAATGTGATTGTGCTCATCTCATGGGATGATGGGTGATGTAGAGGTCGTCTATGAAATCTCTACAGTGCGGCCTGTAAAGCACAGGGGATTGATTTTTGACTTTCGAGCGCTCGAGTCTTTCACTCGAAAACGGTCAAAAACTATGAAATGCTATTTTTTTAATACGAGCGATAGAACATTGAAAAGCCAGTGGTATTGACCACTCGTATCCAATTCTATCGGTCGAAAATTTTGACACTTCAGTTTTCAACCACAAAATTCGGCAAGAAATTAAATATAATCGTACACCAGCCAATCACTTAGCATCGAATCAATATATTTTATTTAAATATATCTATCTTTTAAATTAATAGTCAGTCCAAAATTACATAGACCTATACCTATGTAATTTTGGACTGACTATTAATTTAAAAGATAGATATATTTAAATAAAATATATTGATTCGATGCTAAGTGATTGGCTGGTGTACGATTATATTTAATTTCTTGCCGAATTTTGTGGTTGAAAACCAAGATCGTTAGTCAATTGACGGGAAAATAAGCGTTCTGTTATGAAACACATAATACCTAAAATTAATCAATTTACTATACATGTTTTTCAAATTTGAAGTTTCAACATACCTAATAAGGTATGTTGAAACTTCAAATTTGAAAAACCGGTAATTATCTACTTTTTGCATACAACGAAACGCAAAAGTATCGATAGCCAAGCACTAGCTTCCGAGTTTTCGAGAGAGAATTGCCTCTGGGCCACTCTACTCGCAAAATAATATCTCTTGTTAAGCCAAAGTGAATAAACCTGTTAAAGTCTAAACGTGTTCGTTACTCTGTCTCTAAGCACCTTCCTTACAGTACCATAAAATAGGGTACTAAGGGATTCAGGGGGTAGATGGGACGCAAATATTTTCAGCTGCTTCTTCGATTTCCTGGCTCAGCTTGCTCTAAAAGTAGTGGAGTCTCTGGGTGAATGGTATGTGGCCTGGAGTGGCACCAGGGTTGTGGGGAGCGATCAAGCGTAAGAGGAGCGCCAAATATGAGCGGAGAGTGGGACGGAACGCGGATAGAGGCAAGGTTATCCGAAATTCAGAATCCGAAAGTTTATCCCCATACATTTTCCCAGCTCACCCTATCTATCCCCTTAAACTCCACTTCGGGGTGAGGTGGGAGTCCCAACTATTTTTGTGTTTATCGTTAAAATTATGAAATTGAACGACAAATAAGTAGTCATTAAAAACTAAAATTCATACGGCCTATTTATAAAAATACGGCTTTATGTACATGTAAAAATACATTTTTATCGTTGTTTGGCCCAACTCACCCCATTTTACGTTACTTACTTAATAGTTCTAAGCATTTTGCTTCTTTCATTCAAGGTGGAAATGAAAACGTGAACTTCCCGTAGCGCAGAATTTCGCATTTGTTTTGTATGAGAATTTTATAATGCAATAGTAAAGTTCTGGTTAATGCATGTGTTATTTTTGTCGTAATTAAGTAGGTTGATTGATAAGGTGAAGCAATAACAACCTACAGTTATTCTCTAATTAGGAAATGTACTTACCTTTACCTTAAAATATAACCGTCTTTGAACTGACGCTACAATGATTACAATTTCACACATATTCATCCTATTCCTTGGGTGAATTTTAATTAACGTTTCATTATTAAGAATCTTTGTTTCTTGTTTGCTAATAAACAAGACATGTTTAGTAGGAATCTATTATCTTTCAAACCGACTTTCTAAAAGGAGGACGTTCTCAATTCTTTGGAATGTTTTATTTTTACGTATGTTCCCGGATTACGCTTAGACAGATTTGCTGAATTATTTTTTTGTTTGAAAGGGTACCCTATCCCGGTTGTCCCGTGGTCATCAGGTCTGTATCTGATGATGAGATCCTGGAGTAATCCAAGGAACTCTTTAAATTCTATAGGCACACTCTTTTCTGAAGTGGAGTACAGATTTACAGAATTGAAGTCAGTCGGTCGGTTGTTGTCAGGATGCGTTGTGTTGAGAGCGAGGGAATTTGTTACTTCAGCTGTCAACACGGCGAATCCTCAAACTTATCAAGGGTTGGCAACGCCCATGTTACTCCTTTGGGGTTGCATGCGTCTATAGGCTGCGGTGTCCGCTTACCATCAGGCGGGCCGTACGCTTGTTTGCCACCGTCGTTGTATAAAAAAAAGGTAAATTATTTAAGATTTCGTTCCTATTACTTACGTAGTTATATGTCCCATGCGCTCAGGTCCATGGCCGTGCTAGTATATCGGCTGCCCCATATCAAAACCTAGTAAGGGTCATTTTTGTTTATACAGGGTGTACCAAAAATGACTGTGATCCGATCAAGGGCATAACTGGTATCGTGTTCTGATAAGAAAAAACTAAGAGATTTTTTTTTACTCGTTTTTTTTTACATTCGTATGCAGATGTTAAAAAAAATCGAGTCAAAAAAAAATTCTCTTAGTTGTTTCTTATCAGAACACAATATACCTGTTATGCCCTTCATCGGTTCATACCCCATTTTTGGTACACTCTCTAGTATGTTTGTAGGTTAGAGACCGGTTCTAATTCTGTTTTGAAACTATACGAATCATATGATGAACTTATACTTTATAGATAGGTATATAATTATTTTTTTCTAATTATTAGTAGAAGATTTCATCCACGGTTATTATCGTAGAGGTAAATACGTAACTTTTAGAACGAGCGTAAGCACAAATCATTTCCCCGATAAAATAGTGATATTCAGATCTCTCTGACATACGTGCAGTCACCTGCAGCGTTAATATCTGCCATACAAAATCGGGCAAAAATATTTGACATGAACCAAAAATACAGTTCAAGTCAACCATCCCCGGTCTCCCCTACAGACGCAAACTTATGTGGTGCGTATTGTATGTATTGTACACCAATTCGTGTTTAGCTGGCTACCGTAAAATGGGGTGAGTTAGGTTTCGCGGGGCGAGTTGAGTTATGAATGGGGAGAGAAGGGATGAAAGATTCTGATTCAGATTCAGATATTTATTAATAAAATGCGATATTTTACATGTCAGGATAGTAAATATATATAGTTGAATTAAAAGTGTTACACATATATTTATTTTATTTAACATTAAACATAATTTATGATTATCGTAACAATCATTTTAATTTGCAAAATTTGGGTCACCACACACCTCGACAAATTTTTCAACGCTAGGCTGGTCAATAGCGTTTTTAAATGTTCGGCAAAAACTGTGTTGTTTTGCACCAGATTTAACTCTGCTGGTAGTGAGTTATATAATTTTGTGCCCATGACACCGATAGTGATTTCCGAGTCTTTGCAAGTCTACAACTCAGGACGACCAGCAGTTTGCATCTTCGAGCACTGGAATGAGTAGTGTACGTATGTAAGTTAGCCCTTACGTACTTGCAGGCAGTTAATATGTATACGCTAGGTAGTGTTAGTACGAGTAGGTATGTTGGACTCCTTAAAGAGATCTTTTGCGGGGTGGTCGTATGACATCCTCATTATGGTTCGAATAGCTCGTTTTTGCATCTTAAATGCCCTGTCGCGATCCGCCGCGGTGGTCCACAAATCATCACCACCATCAAGGGGGGTGAGATGGGATTTTAAGGCTACTGCTGCAAGAATAATGTATTCCAATTTAAAATGGAGCTAATACTCATAATAAAAAAAATTATCCAACAATCTTCCAAAATCACCTTTGTACGAAATCCCATCTCACCCCAATTACGAGGGACTAAGGGGTGAGGTGGGATTTCCTGTTTATCGACAAAGTTATGGAACTACCCAAAATAAAATAAAAACTAAAATACAAAAGTCTGCATACATTCAGTTGCATATTATGTAAAAATAAAATGTTATCGAGGTTTGAATGACAGTTTTGCCCCTATTCACCCCATTTTGCGGTACCTACTCATTAAGCCAAAGTTTGCAGTGTTCATGATTAAAATCGATATTCTCGTGGACACATTATTCGCAATGTCGGCCATGTTGTTGAGAAAAACTCTTGCCACGTTAGATGTTGTGAATAAAGTCCCTAGAAATAGAATCTTGTTGTGTCATATATTTATGCGCGCATTGTTGACGTTACGCAGCCGACCAGCGCGCGCACAAAAATGAGAAAGACCCATCTCCTTCAGAAATTCTCAGTGTCAAGTTAAAGCCGTTTCCCATTAAATCTAATCTTGTCTAACAGCATTGACTCACAATAAACTGTTACTGCTGCAACTCGAAGCCGAGACTTGAATAGCCAATTAAACGACTCGTAACTGAGCATTAGTCGACTAGCAGCGCTTTAATGGTTGTCACGAGATACTTAACAGCGTTTATAGGAGCTAATCTTGACTTGTTTGATTTACTCAGCACGAGTTGGGCAAGGAAGGGTGCTATTCCGCTGAGCGCATTGAATTTAAATTGGTTTCAGCCTCCTAGCGTTATTCCCGGTTGTGCCCTAAAGTCCCTAAACGAGCCCGGGGTCCTCTTTGACACCTAATCCCAAGATTTGGCATAGGCATTAGTTTTATTTATTTGTTTTTATTTAATTTGTTTACACTTTACACGGCCTTTAGACACCAGATTACTTAATTATCACTCAGTCATCTGACCTTTCAACAGAGGCAAAACATCGTGAGGAAACCTAGTCTGGTTTCCTCACGATGTTTTCCTTTACCGATAAGCTAACGGTAAATATTCCGGACATAAGTTCCGAAAAACTCTTTGGGATTCGAACCCACGACCCCCGCTTGACAGCCTGGACTACTAGGCTACCGTAGCTTTTAAATTTAAATGGGTTTACCGTAGTTTTTTAGACGCCTAAACTCCTGTGACTCCCATGCGCGTAGAAACTGTACTGTGGAAGAATATACACTGGAGACCCTCACCAAATCTTCCGTTTGATATTTTGTCGCGAACCGGTTTGAGACGCAATGAAGCGCTTGCGCAACTTAATACCAAACTAATTCCATTCTTCCCTTTCAATACGTTGAGTTGGATAGTCTCTAATTGACAGTCGAAGGCACACCTACCTACTAGAACCTAATATACTTACTCAAAGAGGTTTGGGTAAGTTCGTCCTAAAATTATTGCATTTTTCGAAATGGTACACATAATAGATATATGTATCATAATTGAAGGATCTCTAAATTATATTAGAGGGAGGAGTTATCAATGTCACTATCACGATAAAGGATAATTCCCACCAAACGGCACGCATCGCATCGGATCCGTTCCGATCCGAAACGATGCGTGCCGTTTGGTGAAAATTATGCCACCTTTTTTCAAATATTTCTGGTTCGATGGACTAGGCAGTAGTATCATATCAGAATACGATTGTTTTAAATCTATCAAGAGCTTTCACTATTACTAATGGCCACTACCCTAAAATAATGTTTTTTTTCTGTAACATAATTTTTACCCAGACCCTTATTTGAAATTCATATCCTTCCTTTTCCAGATATTCGTTGAATGCAGCACACACACACGGTTAACAATGTTCCAACAAGGTTCCGAAGATACGAAAGCTCTCGGTAATGTTGTAACATTCGGATCATCACTCATCAGAGTTGGCTACTGTGAAACCCATACATCGTTCGCTTGTCGCTCAAATAATACACGGTGAATTAATACGTGATCAGGAGTCGAAAAATATTAATAAACAGCCAAAACGGATTTCGATGGATGAGGTCCAGATCAATGTTTAGTTTAATTATAATGTTAACACTAATTGTTCACTGAAAGTGAGGTCACACTACATTTCTCGAAGAAGTAGATACATACGTCAAATTTTCACTTTGGCGGAGAATTTTATAGGTCTTACGTTAATAAAACTTTAAAGCCCGCATCACACTGGCGCGGCCTGGACACGGCGGACAAGAGTCAATTTGACAGCTACTGACAAATTTACTATTGTCCGCCGCCGCGGCCAGGCCGTGCCAGTATGATGCAGGCTTAACATCTACTCGTACTATGTCATGCATGTGAAACTTGACAGTTTCATCATCATCATCATATCAGCCGAAAGACGTCCACTGCTGGACATAGGCCTCCCCCAAAGAGTGCCAAAGTGACCGGTCCTGCGCCACCCGCATCCAGCGAACTCCAGCAACTTTTACCAGGTCATCAGTCCACCTTGCGGGGGGCCTACCCACGCCGCGCCTTCCGGTACGTGGTCGCCACTCGAGAACCTTTCCGCCCCAACGGCCATCGGTTCTACGTGCTATGTGCCCCGCCCACTGCCACTTAAGTTTAGCGATTCGGAGGGCTATATCTGTTACCTTGGTTCTACTGCGGATAGCCTCATTTCTGATGCGATCTCGCAGAGAAACTCCCAACATAGCCCTCTCCATAGCCCATTGGGTGACTTTGAGCCTTCTTATGAGGCCCATAGTAAGACTCGTAAAGACTCGTCAAGACATAGTAAGTCTTGACAGTTTAATACTCTTAAATTAATTATTGGAAACAAGCGTTTTGCGAAGCCACAAACCTCCCGAACAAGCCGGTTTCCGAAGAGGCTTTAGTACCGTAGACAGCATCCACACGCTCCGTCAGGGTATACAGAAGACTGAGGAGTATAACCTACCCCTCTGCTTAGCGTTCGTGGACTATGAGAAAGCCTTCGATTCGATTGAAACCTGGGCTGTACTACAGTCTTTCCAGCGGTACCAAGTTGACTATCGATATATCGAAGTGCTGAAGTGTCTGTCTGTACGAGAACGCCACTATGTCACTTTGGTACTCTTTGGGGGAGGCCTATGTCCAGCAGTGGACGTCAATGAGCGTTTTTAGATTGGTTTATGAAACTATATTTTAAGGTTTTAGTTTCAGAGATTTGGCTGACGGTGATTTTGATTTTGAATTACTTATAGAGTAATTCCGTATTAAGTTTCATTACAACAAATGCACGTGTGTTCTAGGTAACTTCGAGTTAATCGTGTTTGGCATCAACAACAGAATTAGAAAAAAATACTCCTGATCACGAATTATAAATCACCGTGTATAATATGCTGTTTTAGTGCGATAGAGTTAGAGATAATACGAACGGCGGAAGTTAGCGTTTTGCATTAGCCGCTCAGAAATTAATGTTTCTGTCTCGGTCGGTGTGGTTTAGGTGATAGGCATCTGTTTGTCACCTAGTAGATACTTGGCCGAGTGCTCGGCATAGAAATAGACTGAGTCAATCGATTTCAAATCCAGCAGGGTAATTACGAAACGAGGTGAGGTAGGGCACAGCGAAGTGTCATCCCGCTCGAACTTGGAGCAGCCCAACTGGGGAAGTACCTCCGCCTTGCAGAAGACCACAGCCATAATAACACTACTACTTGCTCTGTAGTAGTGTTGTGTTCCTGGAGGTGAGCAAGGTCGCCAGAGCTCCCGAGGATGCGTTGTGTTGAGAGCGAGGGAATTTGTTCCTTCAGCTCTCAACACAGCGAATCCTCAAACATATCAAGGGTTGGCAACGCCCATGTTACTCCTTTGGAGTTGCATGCGTCTATAGGCTGCGGTGTCCGCTTACCATCAGGCGAGCCGTACGCTTATTTGCCACCGTCGTTGTATAAAAAAAAAAAAAAACCTTTCAAACGAGCTTAATACTACTACGACGCCGTAGACGCTTTCCGCTACTTAGCGTGAAAACCACGGAATCGGTTACGAGCGCAGCGCAGTGCTAAGGGCTATCAATCGTCCTTTTCACTTTAAGCTGCCAGTTGATAGATTTTACTGGCTTAGGAAGGAAGTAAGTGACGAGATGACGTGTGAGGGAGGTATTGAAGAAAATGACATGTTGCGCCGCTTCGTGTAAATGGGTTAAGAGGCTGACAAGACCTAATTTGGTGAAATTGATGTTATTTAAGCAGTTTTTTAAGAAAAACTATTTGTTCTAGCACATCAAATAAAATATATGTTAATATTCACCATATTTCAAAGACCGTGGACGGGCTCGATACATCATTAGACGAAATCGGCTCGATAGAAAATAATTGCAAAGATTGGTCTTAAAACCACATTAAACGGTTCTGTCTTTATTTTTTTGACGTATGGGTCTGCAATTAAAAACATGAAGTCAACATATTCATACCTAAACCGCTAGCGAGTCATATTTCACAAATAATCCACCCCTTTTTTTATTTCAATATTTATGTAATATTATCTTCAAAAACCGGGCCGCCCAGTAACACTCGCTCTCGTTTACTCCGATACAAATAGACAGTGTGCGCGCTATCCAAACTCCTCAAGGGCATTTTGGTGTTGACAGCGTCTTAAGGGCAAGAAAAATGATGATCATGAATGGAATTCTCAAAATGTAACGGCCCCCAGCATATCACAGGGATCCACCCCACATCTATACTTTTATTTTTCTGCCTTTTGAACACTGAATGCCAGCGACATAAAACAAAAGCGATATCCTAGGGATGTGCCCCTGTCATTGAATACGTATGGAATTCATCATCATCATCATTTTCAGCCTGTAATCGCCCACTGCTGAGCATAAGCTTCTCTTCGAGTACGCCACTTATCCCGGTCCCATGCTAGTCTCAACCAGAAATGACCCGCGGTCTTTTCTACGTCGTCAACTTATCGTGCTGGTGGACGGCCGACGCATCTTTTTCCTGTAAGTGGCCACCAATCCATTAAAGTTTTTGTCCACCTACCGTCACGCTGCCTGGTAATATGTCCTGCCCAACTCCATTTGAGTTTGGTTATGACTTCTCCGTATGGAATTGCCGCCCCGAAAGTAGAGGTACCTACGTCACTTTTTTGCAAATAAAAACATATATAGGTATATATGGAATAATCAATTAATCAAAACGTTTATTAAATATAATACCGTTTTATTTACAAATAATAATCAAATAAACTGTAACCCGCTTCATGTACACTTTCATTGCATTTATTTAGTTTTACAACGATTATACTAATAACATAATTCATTCGGTATTTCCATTAAGTATCTACACAATTTAACATTTTTGGATTGAATTATACGTTTTATAATTAGATCTAACAGGAAAATATCCAGAACTAAACGTTGCCCAGCCTTTTTTTAGTTTTAGATACTTTCAAATGCTAAAAACATTAATATTTTAACAGTCTATGTTAAAAACTGCTTAACTCGTATCTTTAATGCGATATACATACTTAAGTATTTTAATGCGACAGTTAAAAAGGATCCTAAAATAATGAAAATATTTTCTATGTTTTAGGAAAAATATAATATATAGTGAAACCTGGATAACTGGGACTTCAAGGGACCGGCAAATTTGTCTCGCTTAAAGAGGTATTCCACTTACCCATTGCTACAGATATCCAGGTATAAATTAATATCTGTCTCGTTTAAGTGAAAATAAACATTACAGGTACGAGTACATGAGTTGTAATCTTTAACAATCATCAAAAAGTAAACAGAAATAATCAGCACGTTTTTATAAACACTACAAAAATATGGATACGCCAATTCAAAAAATCTGTAATTTTAGTTTGATAAATTGAGTTTGAGGTCATTGAGGCACAATCACCCAAGTGCGGAATTTGCGGGGAGACTAAGAATTACTTAACATAACGGAATGTCAGCAATAAAGTGAGTTTGAGAGGCAAGAAATTGGTGTTATCTCAGTTATACGAGTAGAGGTGAAATGAAAGAGGGTGAATAAAACAATTTAGCAAAAGTATTCCTTTAAATGAAGTCTCAGTAAAAGGGGCAAAATACACTCACCATCTCAATTATAGAGGTACTTATGACGATAAAATCGATAGCACTAATCCCAGATATAGAGGTTGGTTTTGTTCCAGTAACAGAGGTAATTCAGTGCAAAAATGTCGCGACCTCAGCATGAGTTCCAGCTATAGAGGTTTCTTACTTATCCAGGTCCCACTTAACCAAGTTTCACTGTACTTAGTATAATAATGTATGTATTGAGGATTTTATACAAATTAACTTTAAATTTAGAGTAAGAATGTAAGCGTATTATGCTTTAGGTATTTTATAATATTTCAAATGTGAAGTCTATTCAGATCACAAAAACAACCATTACACATTTTTGATACATTGACCTAAGTTCACAATAATATTTTTAAATGTCAGTAAATATAATTTAATTGTTTAAAATACGTATTAGGTCGGGTTTTCAAAATTTGAAACATCTGCACCACTTAAAGACTTAAAATCGATAGCCAGGGAAATTCGTTTTTATCGGACAACCTTAGGTGCCAGAAGGCGACTGGCTTGAGATTTCACGCAAAATGTCACAGGAACCCAGGTGTAGGGAAGGACAGAGAACACATCACCGAGGAAATAATTAAAATGCCCACATACCAGAAACCTTATAGAATTAATAAAATAATTATTGACGACGAATACGACTGCCCTGTAGAAAGTCGTACTTAAAAGTATGTATGGTTTCTTCAGTTCAGACAATATTGATCATATAATCCCCCATATTGTTTTTATTGCCGCCTATGTCTCCCGGGTTGACGTAAGCATTCTTACAATCTATCCTCACACATCTAGATCGGTTAAGGCGTTGAGGCCCCGTATCATGGTCGGCCTTATCACGCACGCAAGTGACAAGATAGAGCGTCAGTCCCGTTCTATCGAACGGTGTCAGCCAGTGACGGACGCTCTATCTTGTCACTTATCGCGTGATAAGGCCGACCATGATACGGGGCTGGATTAAATAATCTCACATACCTACACACATAAACCCTGAAAACATTATATGTACCTCATGTCAATTTTGATTTGGTGTGGTAAAAACTCAAGTATGAACATTTTTGAAATAAGTTAACTCTTTGACAACATAAATAAATTAGAATTAATTAAATTTTATATAATATTAACCTTTTGACGTTTAATGTATTTGTGCATTATAAATAAATAAGTATGAGATGAAATCGCTTAAATCTGAAAAACATCGGCATTTTAAAATTTCCTTCACAGACACAGCTTAAATCGATTTAGGAACAGCGAACGAAAAAACCATAGAAGTCTAAGTAGCGCCGCAAAATCGCCCCACAGAATGAGTGCCATTGCCATTATGCAGGGTTGGGGGCGGGGTGTCAAAACGATGCCAGGCAGCCGTTTAGTTCGAACGAGTCATACCGGGTTTTAGGCACGTGTTTGGATAGACATTTGTAAGGAGCGCATTATATGGATTTTTCGTTCGCTGTTTAAGATACTAGTTAAATCAACGCCAATGCCAGAAAACCTCAAGCCCAAGACCACAGCACGATTACGCCTGACACTCTTGGCACGTAGCCCTTTTCTTTCTGCTGTCCTCTTCCTCTTCTTCATTGAGCTCCTCGCTATCCCTCCCGAGTCTCAAGAACTGATCCCTGGCCCTGTGCTTCCGTTCAGGGTATAGGCTAGGCTCGTCAGGTTTTTCATCGGACCGACCTAGTCGCATGAACTGCGGGCTCCGACCGAGTCTCATAAAGGTGGTGCCTCTCTTGGCTGGTTCTTCGTATTCCTCGTAAGACCTCAAGAGGGATATGAGGTCGTCGGAGGTGAGAGCGAGGGGTTGAGATCTCCCGAGGCGGAGGAAGCTGGTCCCTCGGCGTACGGGACGCTGTAGTGCTTGTCTCATGTCGGCAGCGGAAGGCTCCACCGGGTAAGACCTACCGAACCTGTGGAATTGGTAAACCGCTCAATTTAGAAATAAACCTCGACATGCAACATGCTAAATGTTTTGGCTAAGACATGCAATAACCTATGGCTATTGGGGTAACTATGAGGGTAAACTATTAAGTGATAGGCGCTGGCGGTGTATGGTTGAGGTTATTGAATGTTGGCGACTTTTTATAAAACTGATATTGGAATTGGAATCTTCTACCTAGAGAGTAGATTTGCTTTTTGAATGGATTACTATGATGCGATTCGGCCAACTCCAATAATCTCAAGTATATGTTTTGACGACCTCTGTAGCCTAGTTGGTAGTGACCCTGCCTACGAAGCCGGAGGTCCCGGGTTCGAATCCCGGTAAGGGCATTTATTTGTGTGAAGAGCATGAATATTCCTGTTCCTGAGTCATGGATGTTTTCTATGTATTACAGTATTTATTTATCTATATAAGTATGTCAACTATATCAACAAATGTGTGTGTTGTGTTTAATGTACTCTTGTAACATGTTTTTCTTATGTTGTGGTGCAATAAAGAATATTATTATTATTATATCGTCGTCTAGTATTGCTTAGTTTGGGACTAGGTCGATTTTTGTAAGATTGTCCCCAAATATTTATATATTTATTTATATATGTCACACAGATAACTGATACGTATATTTTGTTTGTTACATTGGGTTAGGCAGCAGAAGAACGAAATAATGGTCTGTCTGTCTGTTAGCTTATCACGCTTAAACTGCTGAACCGATTTAGATGAAATTTGGTATCTACATAGTTCTCGACCTCGGAAAGGACATGAGAAGTTTGTCCCGGAAATCATCTCTAAAAGAGGTAATAAGGGAGTGGAACCTACGGGAGTTATTTTCTATTCGATTTTGTTTACACGTAGCATTAATCCCGTAAGGCGATTAACGTGGACGAAGCAGCGGGGAAAAGGTTATTATTATAAATTAGGCTAGTAGAGAAACTTTGAGAAGTTTCCGTGGGAAAAAGGTCTACATGGCGATCATAACCTCACCTGATAAGGTTCCGATCCACCGCGCTACGGCGCCTTGCCTCGATGTCCTGGGACCTTCTGGCAGGGTTGGCGGCAGTGCCCATCATCAGACACATCACTGTCACCACCAGGAGGTTTCGGTAGCCGGTCTTCATGGCTATGGCCTGGAACAAATGTTCTGGTTCAAATTGGAGCCACAGTAATAATGCTTAGGAGTCTACTATTAGCCCCTCACTTGCTTGATGTTTCTAGCATGGTAGCTAACTTCGAAAACCCCAAAATCGATTGTGGCAATTGTAGTGCGCGCTGAGTGAGGTTTTGATTTTTATTTCAGCAAATTCGGCTACCATTTTCATGTGAATTCATGTGAGCGGTTAGCTTTGCGGTGGACATCTCATCATCTGGCATCGCCAGGAAAACCATACAAAATTGTTTTAGTAGATAAAATTGAAAAAAAAAAACCTGTGTTTGGTATGGGACTGGACAGGTTATTAAAAAATACATGACGACTATCTAACTGACGGAAATGCATGGTCCAAAGTCCAAACCAGAGCCCAAAATAGCTTAATCATTCATATAGCTTATTCGGGCATGTTTTCTTGGAGAACAACGCATTATGATGATTTTTTTTCCTTGTATTCATATTCAGTTTGACTTATTTTAAGTAGGTTAAGAACTATCATTGTAATAAGCTTTTTGGTAAAAAATTACTGACTGATGAGTTTGTTTCGGCGTTTCTTCCTAACAGTGGTCTTCTTTTTCAGAAACGCTGGTAGAATTTTCACTTGTAAAAGTGCCATTACGGCCTACTTGCAGAATAGAAATTCAATTATATCATAACCACTTCTATAATACCTACCTAAATCATTACGTTTAATTCCATGACTGAATTCGAGTTTCGTTTATTTTATGCAATCGTTATATAATGTATGCTTTTTCAGTCGAGTACCACGTTTAGGCCACGAACTTGCTGAGTACGAGTTAAGGTACGAAACTTAATAATAATAATAATAAATACGTTTATTTCGGAGTAAAGACATCCATATTTGTTAGTTTTAGGTACATATTAACTTAGGCGCTATGTTAAAAGCGAAATAACTATTGTATACAATACTTTTTCTAGGAGTCGACGGAAATAGTAATTTATTAAACAAACTTGGTATCTATTGAAAATCGCCCTGCTGAAACGAAGTGCAGCCAACCGCTTTTTTTTTTAAACGCGTTGATGTCTTTCTGTAAATCGAGCCTCGTGATTGGTCAAAGTTCATTTTAGTTCTGCGTACAATTGAATAATAATTATTTCGATTGTCCATAGAGCATAAACTTTTGCATCAGAATAAAAGTATTCAATTGCGTTATGGTTTGCGAGGTTCTAATTTAAAGATTATAGTCGACGAGTATAAAAAACTATTTTTTGTACTCCTGTAAAGTTCTGTCATTTATATATGGCTTTAGCTCAAATACAATGGCACCTATAATAAGTCGTCGAATAACTCTATGCTCTATGGCCCATAAACGCACTGTTTAGCGTACTTTTATGGTTCATACGTTTTTCATAAAAGCACTGTTTACCACGATGTCAAATCAAAACTTTTTTTTAATCGTCCGCTATATTGCAGTCGTACCAACTTCATAAGAAAATTATTCGAACTAAAAAAAAAATATTTATGATTTTACATTTGTATATTATAAATTATTTACTAAAATATAAATTCTTGATATTATTTATAAAGATAAACAGTTCGGATTCGGTTTGGTTCGGATGACAAGTGCAAACAAATTAAAAACAAACAAACCATAAACAAAAGACATCATATTTCTGATTTCCCACCAAAATACAGTTAAAGTTCAAAATGAAAAGACGAAAGATGATAAACTATAACTCCTAAACTATTAAGATTTTATTCGTGTTTGTGAAGACAAAACTGTACATTCCTCATAAAATGGTCAAAGGGATTCATAATGCACTTCTGAAGAAATTGCGTGAGAAGCAAAATAACGACTAGAAAACTTGCTGCCTGAAAAGTCTAAATAATGCATTTTATTTAATACTTGTCGTAGAAAAAGTATTCTATGCAACGGTGTATAACTGGTCTAAAGACGCCACGCACGACATTCGCGTTTTAAGACCCTTCTTATACAACAGTTGCATAAAATACTATTAATTATTATTTACTATTAGGGGCTCTGCTAATCTATAACATTGTTTTTTTACTGAATAGACAAAATTATCTATACAGGGTGTCCAGTAAATAATGGATAACCTTCTAACCACCAATAGGCCACCTCAGGGTGGTCCAGAAAATCCACTTTAGGGTTTAGTAAAAGTTCCCTGGTTTTCGAGATTTTCACACTTTTCATAATTTTATTTTTTCGGTTCCTTATTTGACTGTTATCATCGTGGTAATGAGAAATGTAATGATTTGTTGTTGTTTTTTTTTTTTTTTTCTGGACCAGCCTAAGGTGGTCTATTGGTGGTTAGAAGGTTATCCATTATTTACTGGACACCCTGTATAATGGGGTTGTTTCGTCATGTTAAAACTGATAACATCGTGTTGCTAAACGGATAGTAAAACATCAAATCTTTGTATTAGAGTAAAATTTACAAAATATGCTTAAAATCATAAAAAAGTTATGGACCATGAAAGTATAGAAAAATATGTTTTTTTTTTAATATTATCCCAGAGTAAACAAATAGTATCCTTACGCTTTTATAGAAACAAAATTATAAGACAACAATGGACCTAAACTCAGTATTTCGAGTGAGTGTCTCTACCCAATCCAAGAAATGAAAGTGCAAATCTGGATGCTTCAATGGCTAATTTCTACACGTAAAAGCCTCGAACACAAGTTTTAGTCATAACTGGAATCGAATTGCAAACCACCTTTACATTTTAATGAATATTTTAAAAAGTCTGTAAATATACAGAAACTCTCTCTTTAACATGCATTTGGCGTAGCAACTAGGTACTTAGTTTGCAAACCTACAAACTGTTCCGGCGCATTTTATATAAGTTTGCCTCGCTGTCTTCACTTTTTAAACAACCTTGTTTCTTCGTTATTAATTTGCTCAGCGTTTGACTCTTCTTTTTTAAAAAGATTGTTTATTTCCAAGATTTAAATTTAATGCTGGGGAAAACTGACGACCTGTGTAGCCTAGTTGGTACTTGGTAGTGACCCTGCCTACGAAGCTAGAGGTACCGCCGGGTTCGAATCCGGGTAAGGCCATTTATTTGTGTGATGAGCAAGAATGAGTCTGAGTCATGGATGTTTTCTATGTATTTTAGTATTTATTTATGTTTGTATGTATATCGTCGTCTAGTAGTTACGCATAGTACAAGCTTTGCTTAGTTTAGGACTAGGTCGATTAGTGTAAGATTGTTTCCAAATATTTATTTATCAAAGACGTTTCCCCTAAACTTTATTTATACTATCATGGTGACAAGCATGCCTACGGGCTGCCTGCTTGCCATCAGACGCCGTCGCTTATGGACGCTTCCGACTCCAGAAGAAACACAAGCGTGCTGCCGACCCTTTATTGATTTGAGGATTCGTTGTCTTATCAGGTCCCACACTCAACCAGGAACACAATCCACAAAGCAAGTAGTGAAGTGTTTATGGCTGCGGTCCTCAGTAAGGTTGAGGTACTCCCCCAGTTGGGCCGCCTCAAATATGAGCGGGATGACATTCCATTGACCTCTCTCTGTTTTGCCAGAGATGAGTAACTGAAGACTACTAACTGGCGTACACTTTGTATGGCGCTAAAGTCGTCCTGATTTCCCGGAAATTGGTGAATTATCGAGAACTGGGGCTCTAGGTTTGTTTGTCGCTTTGGGTGAATCACATTTCAATGTAGCTTACTCGCCGCGCCTTAAATGCATTGTGTTGAATGGCAATTGTTTTTACAGATTTCAAGAATCTGGATGTCTACGAAATTATGCCTTTGGTTTTCATGCAAGCTCCAAGATTCCGATTTTCTTTAAATATAACGCCTACGCAAAGCAAATAGCATCAAGCCACACGCGTGCACAGTGACTCGCTTTTTAAGTACAGTCAGCATCATATAGTTAGTAGCAGCCAAAGTAGCCAAATATATCCAAATTTATTAGTGTAACAGTAAGGTTGTGTTACGATATATTTGGCTACTGTGGTTCCTGCTAACTATATGATGCTGACTGTACCTACCTACAGGTATAAGAAACATCCCTCCTGACGAACAGTCCAAAGAGACTGACGTTGTTGTGAATAAGTACGAGGGAGACCGAGATTTGCTCGGCGTGTTTTGGGTTTTTCTGAAGAAATGGTTTTTTTTTTCAGTAGACCTAGCTAGATCGATTTTTCGCCGATCCGTTTCGTATTTTGTGTAATAAAATAAACTATAAGTACCTACTAATCTATACTAATATTTATTATTATTATCATTAATTTACTGTAGCATAGAGGTAATTAGCGTAATTACCTACGTACACGTGTACACGTGTTAGTTTGTTTCTTATAGTTCTTAGTTCTCTCAATTGCTCAAAGGTTAACTGGAAGAGATAGGGATCTCTCGCAGTGATAAGTTCGCCTTTGTACTAACTTAACCTATCTTGTCTGTATTTCTACCAACGTCTTGTGTACAATAAATTATTTAAAAAAACATCATCATCCTCCTAGCGTTATTCCCGGTATATAATGCCCCTAAAGGAGCCCGGGGTCCGCTTTGACACCTAATCCCAAGATTTGGCATAGGCACTAGTTTTACAAAAGCAACTGCCATCTGACCTTTCCAACCCAGAGGGAAATCTAGACCTTATTGGGATTAGACCGGTTTCCTCACGATGTTTTCCTCCAACGAAAAGCTAACGGTAAATGTTCCGTACATAAGTTCCGAAAAACTCATTGGTACGAGCCGGGATTCGAACCCACGACCGCCGCTTGACAGCCGCATGCCTGAACCACTAGACTACCGTAGCTCTCAAATTATTTACATACATACAATATTACAAAGAACTGTCTGTGAGATGTAGCTTTGCAAGTTTGTATGTAATGGGTAATCTCCGGAAACGCTTATCCGATTCCAAAAATATTTATATTTATTTATTTATATTTTATCCCGCCTGTTTTCGTGGGTTCTTTGTAATACGCTGGCTTGGTAACTACACTCGCGGTCAAAGAAACCGGGTCAGTACGAAAATCTGTAATATCTCCTAAAATAATAAAGATAGGGACATGAATTAAACTGCATATTGTAGATAATTTTATACTGAATTAAATAACATCAAATGGTGGAATCGTAATTCTTTTGTTTAATAAAATTACATAGGAAACAAAAAATCAACCAATTTTACGTACAAAAATAAGCAGTAGGTACTTCACATACAACACAAAAAATAAAAATTAATACTTCGTATTGCCTCCTCGGGCTCTTCTTACAGCTTCTAGACGATTCGGCATGCTGTTTATTAAGTTCTTTATGCGTTCTTGCGGGATATTGTCCCATTCTTCCACTAACGCCTGTTTCAGGTCTCTAAGTGTAGCTGGGGCGGGGTTTCGAGCTCTTACACGCCTCCCAAGCTCGTCCCATACATGCTCAATCGGATTTAAGTCCGGACTCCTCGAGGGCCAGTTCATACAGTTGATACCAACCTCCAAAAAATAATCTCTGACAATTTGAGCTGTGTGGCCTGGCGTTGTCATGCATAAACATAGAATTTCCACCCATATTAATTAAGTATGGGCCGACATGCTCATTAAGAATCTCTTCTACATATCTTGCACTCGTTAATGATCCATTTTCTATTAAACCTAACTCCGAGCGACTCTCTGAAGAGATTCCAGCCCAAACCATGACTGACCCACCGCCGAACGCCACTTTTTCCTCAAAACATGCTGGAATAAAACGTTCACCAGGCCGTCTGTAAACTCTTTGCCGCCCGTCATTTGCATAGAGCATAAATCTGGATTCATCGGAAAACAAAATTCTTGCCCAATCTTCGTCACCCCAGTATCTGTGATCGCGGGCATAAAGTCGTCTTGCTGTTCGATGTATTCTTTCAAGTTTTGGGCCATTGGCCGGCCTATGTGGGGTCAAATTTGCTTCTTTGAGCCGCCGCCTGACAGTCCGCTCGCTGATGCCGTCCCTTCGGGTCTCTAAAAGCTGATTTTTCACTTCAACTGCTGTGAGGTGCCGATTTCGGAGCATGGTTGTAACAATAAATCGATCTTCTCTAGCTGTAGTACATCTTGTTTTGCCAGTTCCTGGTCTTCTAAGGTTCTGCCCAGTTTGTAGGTAACGTTGGAGGACTCGCTGCACTGTAGAAAGTGACACACCTGTTCTTCTCGCTGTATACCTCTGACTTCTTCCTTCTTCTAACATAGTGATGATACGAGTACATTCATCTCGTGTTAGCGGCATGATAGACATTCAAGAATGACCACAAAATAAAACAATGACAGCCTTTTATCATAGTTCTTTGACAGATTGAAAACAATTGCTTAAAAACAAGCAAAAGTAAAACGAACGCAATTTCAAATAAGTACCTAATTGGTTTTTTTTTCAATTAAACCTTTTTCCAGTTACTACGTAGAACATTGAAGGTTGGATTTAGAAGGATATTAAATTCTCTATAAAACAGAGTTAGTTTCATGCAGATACGACCAACGATTTACAAAATATTGAGGTTTTCGTCACTGACCCGGTTTCTTTGACCGCGAGTGTAGTATATACAATGGTGAAAACTTTAATGTGTTTTACTCAATCACATAAAAAGGCTAGGCTCGCACTTAAATTAAATTAGGCCTAGAGAAGATAGCCATAGCTTAGGTACCGTACAATGGGGTGAGTAGGGACAAAACTGACATTCAAACCTCGATAACATTTTATTTTTACATATGCAAACTGAATGTTATATTATAATAAGTGTTCCGGACGTTTGTATTTTAGTTTTTTTATGATTTTGGGTAATTCCATTTCATAACTTTAACACGAAATCCCACCTCACCCCGTAGTCCCTCGTAGTTGGGGTAAGATGGGTTTTCATAAGAAGTTTCAAAGATTTTGGAAGAACGTGATCGATTTTATTTTATTATGAATATAGCTCCATTTTTATTAAGTTATTTTATATTTTTTTCATACTTTCACCCAGAAATAAAAAGGCTTTTTTATTTATTTTATAGCTCCATTTTAAATTGGAATACATTATTTAGGTGTAGCAGTAGCCTTAAAATCCCTTCTCACCCCCCTTTCATCCCTTCTCTCCCCATTCATAACTCAACTCTCCTCGCGATCCCTACTCAACCCATTTTACGGTATATCCTGAAAATCATCCCCCGAGGGATGACAAAGTAGCTTATCAAGTGCCTTCACAGTTTTATCTACAGATGTAAACACACCAATTTCGTGCCCACGTATTTAGGTATCTCAGTAACGAATGGCGCGTTTTCACGAGATAATAAAACGTTTTGTTACACAACTGTTAGTACGGTTCACGTGAAATATTTTGCTTAACCTTTTGCACCTTATTCCTTGGTAATAAAGCCCAAAAGTTGTACATAACCTTGTCGTCGTATCAAGGTCGCACTGTCAGACTTGCCGTCGCCAGCTGAACGGAGATTTAAAATGCACTAAAAGTCAGCATCATAATAATAATATATATACATACATTCTTTAAACTAATTGCTTAGAGATAAGGTCGAAAAGTGTATACATTTTTTTATGATGCTCACTGTACCCCGTGACGATTATGGCAAATTGTTTTGCACTTTTTCTACTTGAAAAAACGATTGGGCTCAACATATCGCAAACCATTTTTACATCACGATGGTGGCAAACAATCATACGGGCTGCCTGATGGTAATCAGACACCGTAAGCTATGGACGCTTCTCAATTAAATTTTCTATGATAGTTTTCCGTTGGAACACCAAAACTAACCATACAATTCCATGGTTAATTTTTGTGCCACAACGGAACTTTGTTCAGTTCTTCAGTTTGTATGGCTAACTACCGATTAACTTACTACTGGCCAAGAATTTGGTCCTCACCTTAATAATGACGTTAGTTGTCATTTTTTTGCAATAGACAAGCATAGAGTGAGAAAGGGTTGTTGATTTACCACATTACTCACATAAAAAAATTATAACTTCATAATCTAGTTCCTGTTTGTTATCGAAATGATCATACTTACATTTTGGAAATAACACTTCATTCGTTCGAAGAACACGTCATTGTTAATAAGGAAATGCTATTATAGTTTAAATCAGTATTTTAACGACATTGACATATAAATTTAAGAACTTATTATGACATCATGAGCAGATTACTATATAAATAAGATTGACATTTGTTAGTTATTTTCAATGCATCTTTATAATTTTCCATCCTATTCAATGCCTCCTTGTTTCGTTTTTACCATTTATTAACTTATTGTCAATTTTTTTACTGTACCGATTTGATATTCTTTATTGTAATTTTTTAACCAAAAACCATTAATTTGCACGCCTGCATGCAGGCTGGATAAACCGGACTTTAAAAAATTGTACACCTATATAACTGTATTCAGCAAATAAACAATTTGTATTTATTTGTATTTGTATTTGATGTAAGAATACCAAAATACAATAGCCCGGAAGTCAGGATTAAATAAAACAGATGGGTACATAAATACTGATTAATTTTCATAAAACAGTTCATCTTTTGCAATGGGATTACTTCTTACATCATGTTAGCAGAATAGTGTAGGGACTGCATAACCGAAAAATACCGGTATGTTTTACAACCGATATGACGTCATATCGGTTTTCAAATAGCGGTTTCGTTATCGAAATATAACGGTAACCTTAATTTCTTTCGGTACCGTAACCGCTTTTTAAAGGTTACCGATACCTCGATTTTGGCGTCGTTGCCAAACCGCCGGCGCTGCCGTTTTATCTTTCAGTTTTGTCGGTTCTGTTCTGATACTTTTCTGATTCGTTCGTTCCTTCCTATTGGAAGAAGTTGTCTGTGTAAGTGTAAGTTCCCATATTTTTTCGGTAACCTTTATAATACCGGTTTCGAACCATTAAAACGAATATCGGTAACCGATATTTCAAAACGGTTACGGTACCAATATGTTGGCGCGGCGCGCGTAACCTTTACACCATTGCGGTACCGTAATGGAATACCGGTTTCATACCGGTAAAACCGTAACCGAAATCAATCCCTATAGTGTTATATTGAAATTCGAATAACGTTGTGCGATTAATGAAATTATATTGTGCTGCTTACAACGGAACGTATATATGAAACGTCACCATGTAGGTACGATACGCTGTGCGTCTACGCGTCTACAGCCCTGACGCATGGCTATCATGCGACCGCGCGAGCTCTCTCGATTTTTCTCGCGCTATCCGTCTCTTTCTTATTAGAACACTTGGGACAAGAAATATAATGCGAGAAAAATCGAGAGAGCTCGCGCGCCGTCGCATGATAGCCGTGCTGCACCTATAGCATGGGACGGCCGCGACATGTCGCGGCCGTCCCATGCTATAGGTGCAGCACGGCTATCATGCGACGGCGCGCGAGCTCTCTCGATTTTTCTCGCGCTATCCGTCTCTTTCTTAATAGAACACTAAGAAGAAGAGATATAGTGCGAGAAAAATCGAGAGTATGTCGCGGCCGTCTCATGATAGACGTGCTGACGCGCTTGATTACCATAGGTAATCTTCATATCACTCTAATATTACAGTAGGATATGCCTGCTGTCAGAGCACATCGGATGAGCGTGAATTTAATATATGAACTAATCAGCATATCTACAGCTAGATTTAAAATCGACTAATCAGGAAACAGAATATATTTCCAACATAGGTATATATACAGGATGTTAACGGGGTCATGATCCGGAATGACAAAAAGCGAATAAGATGATCATACTGAACAACCTTTCCCATGGGACCAACCACGAAATTGCAAAAAAAAACCAGGTATTCCATACATTAACTCTCAATTAAATCGCAGTTAACTCACAGTTAACTCTTAATTGGCTCTTTTTTTTTTGCGATTTCGTGGTTGGTCCCATGGGAAAGGTTGTTCAGTATGATCATCTTATTCGCTTTTTGTCATTCCGGATCATGACCCCGTTAACATCCTGTATAGGTGTTTTTTATTCCCTAATTCACAATCATTCAAAAAATAAACGCCTCTTACCGTCTATAGCCGCGTCCAAACGTTCAAGCGGGGTTGACTGCATACATGACATAAGCTATGACGATTGAACGGGATAGACGGCTGTCTATCTCGCTTTATTGTATGCCCCGTATATGCTGTCCGCCGCGCTCGGCCGTTTGGACACGGCTATTAGACGGTCAGAGGCGTTTATTCATGGTGTCAATATTTTGTATCTGTGTGAAAGCAGTTTAGTAAAAAAGTAATGGCGCCAAATTGAACAATCTTTTCGCTGTGGTATTTATTATTGATTGTGGATGGATAATCTTTGTTTCTACTATTTTCTCGCAGTCGAAGTGAAAAGTAGAGTATAACTCTGGTCTAAAAGCCATATTACCCCTCGAACTACTTCCCCTCACTTCGGGAAAATAACCATTTCGTGTAAGAACCCGTACTAAATATATGAAACCGACATCGTTCTCTCGCGTCAGCACGCGAACACGTCAGTCCGGCTTATGTCATCGTAACCTAGGACACGTGTTTACGAGTATGTAGCTAGTTTATATGGGAACACGTCTGTAATAAAAGGGTTGTTACTTTTACGAAACAAAGGCGAGGTAAGCTTTCTTAAATTAACACTACCGTCATAAGGAAATACGAGTTGTTGAGATAGGTTAGGTAAGTATCCCAAAACTTACGAATGATTTGAATAACAAAGAAAACACGACGACTAACGACCTAAGAGTGATTACACTGTGATTTAGATTTCGGTTTATTTACTTCAAGATTTAAATTACAATATAGATTAGCATATAATGTCAAAGTTTTAAGAATCCTTATCTCGATCGTCAATAATAAGAAATGGAAATAAAATAATATTCAAAATGTCAATACAGAATGTGAAAATAGATTAAACAAAAATAAACTATGTAAATTTACGTAATACGATTTTAAAGTTGACTAAGGTACAATATAAATAAAATATTACACAAGTAATAGTATCAGATTAGGTATCAATAAATCAAATAATGACTTAAAAGATTATTTCCATGAACTCATGAACAGAGTACATACGGTTATCCAACAAAAGATTTCTCAGTCTACGCCTAAGGCCTCTCACAGACTGGAGCTGCCCGCGGTGGAGGTCGACAGCAGCTAATGACAAGTTTACTATTGTCCGCCGCGGCCAGGCCGCGCCAGTGTGATGCAGGCTTAAATGTTTCGTCACAAGGTTTATTTCTTATACGGGGTGTGGCCTGTAATGGGAGCAATAAATTTAAGGGCTGACTCTATGTATTATCCGCAGTGATTCTGTAAAGGTACCAGTGTTTCAAGATTCTTGAATTCGGAAATAATCTTATCTGAAGTTGTGATACCTAAGTAATGGATCTCGACATCTCGATATCGCAGCATGCCAGTCATTAACTATCTTGGTAGAACACTGGGCACTTTCGTAATTGCGATTATACTAACTTTGGTTTTCTAATTCTTTTTGTTTTTTTTTTTCAATTTAACAAGATTTTTTGGTGTTTTTGAAGTAAAACAAAATGGATATCATTCCAGTTAAGCAAAAGAACACACGTACGCTTTTACTTATTTTTTTTTTTCTTTTTTTTTTCAATTTTTTTTTCAATTTAACCACTTGGAAATAATTACTGATTAACTTAATAAGCCACCGTTTAATTTTTTGCTCCTATTACAGGCCACACCCTGTATTGGCGGGTAGGCGGGTGCTCGAAATAAGTAGGCCCAATAACCCGGGGATTTTTGAGTTTTCTTTTTAATTTCACGGCCACGGGCGAAAATTGAGAGCCTCGTGATACGACACTACGGCTGTGGCCGGTGATGTTCACCGCAACAAAACCAATCCGTCCACAGACGAAGGATTCTCATAGGATTAGGCAATGATTTAATGTAAAAAAGAGGTTAGGTTATAAGCACTCCAAAAGTGGCACACTAAAACTCAGCCAATTGTATGACCTTTGCCAATGATGTAAGTAATATATAAAAAAGAGATACGTTGTCTATATGAGATTCCGTGTTTAAAAATGGCCACTAAATCTGACAGCTGCCCCCCTAGCACACTAGGTTTTATGTACGACATAAAGCATTTGTCCCTCTTGCACTCGCATATTGGCCAGAATGAGACGAATGCTTTATGTCCGACATAAAACTTAGTGTACTAGGGGGTCTGAGACACGTTTATACGGTCATACATTTGGCTGAGTTTTAGTGTCCCACTTTCGGAGCGCTTATAACCTACCTACCTCTTTTTTAGTCCGTCTTCGGCTTATCTCAGTAACCATTACTACTAGAAAACTGTAATTCGGCATGGGTATATAAATCAATCACTTAGACAGAAAAGTACAATAAAGTCTTGAAAAAACATTTTTTTTAGGGTACCTCCCCTATACCTAAAGGTTTTCTAAATTCATTTTTCAAATCGGTGATTCGTTTGCGAGATATTTTGAGCTTCACAGCCCTCATTTTTGTTCGAGTCATGTCCCCCCCCCCGCCCTGCCGGCTAAATGGCTACTACTGGGGATATGAAAAAAATCGTGGTAGTAGTACATATAATGAATTTAAAAGGATAACTATCACGGACAAGTAGGCATAAGTAGTTACCGAGTAATAGTCGACCAACTTAATGTGTACTTAGAAAGACCAATTTTCGTACAAATTCGGCCGACGCAACCGCACTGCACGTCGATGTAACTAAGACAGACAGGCAACTACGAAACCCTTCACTGCGCGTGGCCCGACACGCACTTGGCCGGTTTTATATTACATCATTGGGATTAGGTATAAAGGCGGACATGTTGTGCCGTTTTACGCACATTACAAATTTTCCTAGTGCCGCAGCAAAAGCTTAAGGGATCACCTCTATTTTAGGTACATGAGGAGAATGACGCGTGTTATTATTATACTTATTATTATATCCTTTATCAATCATTACTCATAGAGTACATCTGAATGTCTGTCTAATTAGACCAGCTAGACATTACTGGCTTACCACGAGGCAGCTTGACCCAGAATGACGCGTGCTGTGCCCTGTGACACATTACGTCTGTAGACGTTAGGGCTGTGGCCGTGCTGCCACAGTAGGAAAGTTCGAGTTTGTATCAAATTACATACTAGATACACAGACGAGACAGTGGAGGCATAATATTTGGCAAAACAGTGATGTTGCAGTACAAAAATGTGTGAATTTGAAGTGTGTCACATCACACAATATTCAGAATGGTGCCGTGTCCGTGAACGTTGATTTAAAGTGTAAGGCGACCGAAATCTGCTCGGGTGTAAATTGAGAAAATACGGAGAAAACTAATTTTCCCAGACATGAGATCCAGATAGATCGATTTTTTGCCTCCGTAAACCCCTACATTCCAAATTTAATTGAAACCGTTAGAGCTGTTTTCGAGAACGTGATTATATATACAAACATTGCTCGTTTAATAGTACCTAAAGAATCTAGCGCGATTTTTAGAACTTTATTAGAACGGCAGAATAATTTTACTTTGGCACACTAAATATTCTATTTATTAGTATTACTTTATTTATTCATTTTTATTTATGCAAAAAAATATTTTTTTTTCCCCTTTCTATTCACGCGAAATTTCTATTCATTATTATTCCTCTTCTTATTCATATCTATTTCTTTCTTTTTCTCATTTTTATTCACGCGAAAAAAATGTACCTATTCATTTTTATTCCTTTTTTTCATTTTTTTTAATGTATACAATTTGACCAATCATTTTATCTAGATGTTCTTAAATAACACAAAACGTAAGACGGTAACTTCCGAGAATTAAATCCAATATCCCAGGAATGTGTCGGTCTTAGGTCTCCCAATATGGATAGTTGACGTGGTTGTGCGTATTCTCTCAATTCGTTTGACAAATCCTAATATGCCCTACTACACTTTGGGCACGATTTGTGGACGGAATGTGGGTAGGTTTTTAATCTTGGCCAGATTAGTCGACGGTTGGACAGGTTTGATTAAGTAGGTATAGTCGAGGAATGAAAAGGTTGACCACTTTCCAGCCTTATTTCAAAGCCATTAAGGTCCAAAAGCGTCAGGTCATTCCGCGACTGTACCTACAATCTCAGTGTATGTATGTATAGTCGAGGAATGAAAAGGTTGACCGCTTTTCGGCCTTATTTCAAAGCTATTAAACCCTAGAAACGTTTTTAGAGACGTCAAAGACGAACCCAAATATGTAGATTTCCTATATGTACCTAAGATCTTTCACGTCATAAGTGTTTTTTTAGACAATGTTTAAAAAAATCATACAAAATGAAGTATTCATTTCTTTCAAAATCCGGTAGACAAAATGGAGATAAAAGATTGAAGAACCGATAGCCGTTTGACGTATAATTCTATCTGTAGTGCAAAAGCAGGAGATACGATTCAAAACTTGTCAAGAATCGATGAAAACCTCGGGTAGCCCCTTAAGAAAGCCAATTTATGAAAGCGTGTTACACCTGCGAATGTCAAATAACGTTGTGTATATGGAAAGAGAACCACCTTAATTAACTATTGCTTGCAATGTTTTCATCGGTTTAGGAGACTAGGAGGTATTACTTAACTCATGGTTGGAAGTTTATAAGACAATACATTTACGATACTTTTTTGGTATGCAATTAAAAATGTTTAGGAAAAATAAAACCTCGTAAAGTCCAAGCTATTTATAGGGCGATTGTAAGAACAGCACATTGTCCCAAAGTCAAGTTCCAAAAATATTACGTAAAGTTAAACTCGTATAAGTCCTTATCGTTCTAATTTTAGGACAAAAGATTTCACGCTAACAGCCCAACTCTTTGGCTTTTTGTAATATTTTTTTTAAGTCTATTTACGGACTCGAAATTTCAAAATAGTTAGTTATTATACCTATTTTCAGGACACTGGGCCGTTATTCCATTATGTAGTCCTAAAAATAGCCTCGGCCTCACGGGGAGCTGGACTGCAAAGCCTGACATTATTGGCCTGAATGGTTTGGTTGGGATTTACTCATTATTGCCTTTATTTGTGTTAACAATAAGACCATCAATTACATCTCTACCAAATTTCAGCTTTGTACGTACATCAAACTAGGTCGCGGGAGTCCGCTGGATGTGGGTGGCGCAGGACCGGTTATTGTGGCACTCTTTGGGGGAGGCCTATGTCCAGCAGTGGACGTCTTTCGGCTGATATGATGATGATGATGATGACATCAAACTATCTTTAGGAAAGTGCCGGGACAGACAGTGATCTCATAAGTTTTCCGTTGGATCAATTTTGGTTCTCACTCTCAGGCTCAAATGGGACTGGGCCGGCCACGTCTACCAATAAGTGTAGTATACATATAGCTACCATGTGGGTGCAAGAACTATATCAAGATAGAAGGAAAGTGCGCGCCGATTAGTATGGGAACCGAGCGTGTAACATTTTGCGTAGGTAATTTGACGTCACAAGCGTAATTTAGTGACGAGAAACATAATCCGCGCGAAATCGATTCGTCAACATCGACTAGCACGCGGCAGTTGTAATAATTTTGTATCGATTCAATATATCGATAAAAACCGACAGAGAAATGAAAAATAGTCTTAAAAAAGTCTTAGTTTTTTTTACAGTATTTTTAGAAGGAAAGAACTTGTCGAGACTTTTAGTATGTTCACTCCCTAAGCATCTTGAACAAATTTCTGAAGGGATTGCTTACGTTCCTGCTCGCTTCGGAACGAGGGTGGGAATGGCGCAAGGCGTTTTCCGCGGTCCGAACTTTATGTGTAAAGGCCCGATTAGAACACGGCACACCGATTCACACCGATGCTGTGCACCGCTACAAGTCTCTAGCTTATAAAATTAGTTTCCTCCATACAAACTTTTCACATCTTTTTTACCCCCGTGGGGGTGGTTTTTTCCAAAACGTTTTAAGGTTTTTATTTTGTATTTAAATAAGTAATCATTCTACAAAGTTTCAAGCTTCTAACTCAAAAAATGAAATTTCGCCCATAATAACTTTGCACCCCTGTTTAACCCCCTTAGGAGTGGTATTTCCTAAAACACTGAAAAATCTTATTTTTGTATTTTAATATGCAATATTTCTGCAGTTTCAAGTCTCTAGCTCAAAAAATAAAGTTTCCCCCATACAAACGTTGCACCCTTATTTGACCCCCTCAGTGGATGAATTTTTATAACAACGCTAAATCATTTGTTTTGTTTTTTAGTAAGAAACCTCCATACAAAGATTCAAGTCTTTAACTTTCCAAATGAACGATTTCCATACAACGGTTCGACCCCTATTTCACCCCCTTAAGGGTTGAATTTCGATAAATCCGTTCTTAGTACACGTCCACGTACTGTATAAAATATATGTATGTTCCAAATTTCATGCTTATATCTTTAGCGGTTTAGGCCGTGCGCTGTCTGTCAATCGATCAGGAACTCAAGAGTAGATAATATAATAATATAAAAACTAAATTTTCATTTCTCTGCTTTTATAATCGATTTAACCTAGTAAGAAAATCACAGTGTACAGCACACTGGTACAGCACTAGTGACAGAAAAATGAATAAATCGACCATGAAGCGACTCGACAATTTGAACAGCCTATTTATACATCGCTGGTTTTGAACGCACGTCAAGTGTGTCTCGTCAAACTAAAGCCGCAATGGAAAACTAGAGGTGGACATAATCTATTTTGATGAAAATAATACAGAGCAATAAATAAATTGTTTTTTAAATTAATAACAGGTATTTTAGGACAAATAGTACTTAACTATGATAGGAAATACCACGATTAACAGCTTCACCTTTTTTGGTGGTGTTTGAACAGCTCAGTATCGAACAACGAGTCATTTTGTGATTATAACCTGACGTCGCACGCGTTCCGAGGTCGGGAGCGGACTGAAGTTCGCGGCGAGCAAGGAAGTCCATCGGACTTACTTTTGCCACGCGAAGTACATACACTCTTTCCTTCTATCTTGATATAGTTCTGTGGTGCCCTATGACGGGCGATGCAAACGGAGCCGAGCTAGACGGAGATGGCGGGACGGCCTGGATGTATTCCTCAGCAATTAGGCAGAAGAGGCACCTAGTAGGGGCGTATAATGATCTCGGGGAGAGGCCTTATAAGGCTTATAAAACAAAGGCTTTTAGTCTACAAAAAATTTTTTTTGAACTCCATCTAAATACTCTTGGTCTGCAAATTAACGCTTGGACTTTTACTTTAACATCGTAATTAAGTTCGCCTCTGTACCGCTTTTTTTTGTCTGTATTTTTACCTGTCTTGTGTACAATAAAGTATTTACATACATACATACATACAGTTTATCCCAAGATTTAGGAAAACGTACTAAGGTTAACTAAAGAATCGTGCTGTCTTTGTTATTTATCAGTCGCAGAGAGGCAGTATATATTTCTTTTGTCTTTTCCATATGTATTTAGTGTGTATTCGCTGTCACAAATCAGGTAGGGCGTATGCTTGTTAATTACCATCTAAAAAACTACCTTGGTTCATTTGTAAACAAATTGAGCAGGCGGTCATCGACTCGTTGAGTTGCGTCACGTCGTCGAGTCGCCGCCGAATAAACACAATCATAATTATTAAACGATATAACCCTCCGAATCGCTAAGCTTAAGCGGCAGGTGGGTGTTGCACGTAGAACCACTGGCCGTTGGGGCGGAATGGTTCACGAGTAGCGATCACGTACCGGAAGGCGCGGCGTGGGTAGGCTTCCCACAAGGTGGACTGATGACCTGGTAAAGGTCGCGGGAGTCCGCTGGATGCGGGTTGCGCAGGACTGGTCACTTTGGCACTCTTTGATGATGATGATTCTATCCCCCCGAGATACTTCCACATAGGTATAACTTCCCACGTATAACTACAGTCTTGCTTTATTTGCGAGTATTTTTACACGAATATCGTGTACAACTGAATATAAACCCGTTGCATAACAGGTTTCGTAGGGTAGCAAATGACATGTCAAGATTACTCGAGATAGTTTCGGATAAACTCGTCCTAGAAAACGTGGAAGTCAACCCTGGATATTAAAAAAAAAAATCACAATCGTTTGCAAAGCATTGCTAGAAACGCTTGTACACATTCAGTACATTTCGCTGATCCCACCGTTAAAGTTACAATCGCATAGACTTTTCCTAATTGTAATATTAGTATAAAGTACTAAATATGTACTAGCACGTAAACATTCCATTAGCTGCACATCTACCTTTAATATCCATCTCCGTACTAATAAGTCTAATAGTAATAACACAAACATTTACTTGATATATTAATTCACAGAAAGTCGAGACGTGACAGTCGTTTAAAAGCGCCTACGCGAGATAACTTCTTGATATGATGAGAGATTTCCTGGAACACTTGTTAGGAAATGCCTTCAAACGAAAAATGTGCTTTCTTTTGTTTCAGAAATTATGCAAATATCACGCCTACGAATGTACGAATGAAATGAACATGCAAAGTAAAATGAGTTTTCGGTGAGTTTAAGAAAGGTAAGAGAATAAAGTAGGGCCTATACATTGCTCAGCGTAGAGACAAAAGGTATCAGTAACAATGGAAAAAAAAAATTAAATTTAAAAACGCTGTTGACCTGGTAAAGCTCGCGGAAGTCCGCTAGGTGCGAATGGCGCAGGATCGATCTCTAGCACCTTTGGGCTGATATAACGATGACGATGATGAAAATGGTGATAGAAAACATTGGGGTTTGTCTTGGTCGAGTGAATGATTCGTTAAGTAGGCTGTACTGATAGGTTGTGAGCGGTCCATTAAAAAGATAGCGGTAAAAATCAATGCTAATTATTCCATGGGTACATACGTTCTGAAAAACCAATGGGTTTTAGTCAGCGTTCGAAACCGCGCTTAAGCTATTCATGCGCCCAACTTTATAATGCCACTTCAGAGTGAAATTTAAAAAAAAAACGTTTTAAACTTGAAAAAAGTTCCTAATACTTTTGTTGTCCTATCAATGCTTTTTAATAGCGCGATTCAGGAAACCAGACGATCGAAACTCCGCCATCTATCGGTGAATAAGATCAACCTGGTTATAGAATTACATCACAATACTTACGTAAACCGTAACAATACTGACTTGGTAGACACACAAAGACCCGGACTCGATAGTGGTCGACTTTGAGACAATACCTGAACTGCTATTATTATAAAAGCTATTCTAGGCTGTTGCATCAATGGGAGTCATTCACTTTTAATAAGGCCAACAGGTTATCTAGCAACTATGGGTAATAGGGAACTGGCTTTCAAAGGGACGCACAGTTAGTGTGATCGTTAAGCAAAATTTCTCCATTTGAGTGACATCAAACTGTTTTTTTTATGAGTTGTTTTAAGTCTTCTTTGTGGGAAAACAGAAAAAATCCAAAGAGTAATTTGTTCAAAACCTTAATTATTCCGAAATTGCAAAATTCCGAACGCCTTTTCCGCTAAACGCATGTTTGGACGCTTTAAGATGATTTAATGGAATGTTTAAGAAATAGTTGTGGTCAGGTTAGTAATATACTCTAAAAACTCAAAAAAAGAAACGGGTTGCACTCCGTGAGTGCCGGCAGAAGTGAAAACTTGCGAATTGCTTTAATTATCAATACTTATAAAAAAAAAAAACCCAAATTAAAATATTGTATTCTCCACAAAAGAGATGCTGTTTTTTTTCAGATTTTGACTCAAACAAAAATAGGCACTTTGTTTCCCTTCGGAATACATAAGCCCCCTAAAGCGACACGTACATAAAACACTCACTAACCAACACCATAAAATCAAAATATTTATACAAGGGCAGTTTTACGAGTGAATATCTATATGTATATTTATTGTTGATTCTAAATTACACATCATTCATAAGAAATTAAACTAAGTAAACAATGTTTTACGTGTTAAAAAAATTAAAGTTAAAATTCTTTCTCTTCGTCTCCGTGGACCCGGGATAAAAACTATCCTTTATTCAATTACTAGCTTCTGCCCGCGACTCCGTCCGCGTGGAACTCGTTTATATCGTAGCTCCATACAAACTTTCACCCCCCATTTTAGGGAAGTGGGGGTCAGAAAGAGACAAAAAGTAGCCTATGTCACTCTCCATCCCTTCAACTATCTCTACTTAAAAAATCACGTCAATTTGTCGCTCCGTTTTGCCGTGAGACGGACAAACAAACACACACATACATTTTCCCATTGATAATATTAGTATGGATATAATTAGGCCCTGGGCAACCGAGCTCTGCTCGGGTGAAAATAGAGAGAATACGGAGAAAACGAATTTTCCCAGACAGACCTGGCTAAATCGATAATTCGCCCCCGTAAACCCCTATACAGAGTGTTTTTTTTAAATGGGACAGTACTCCTACGGACACTTTTCCTCTATCTCCTTTAGATTCGGATTTCCCCATACTGTCCCATTTAAAAAAAACACTCTGTATACCAAATGTCATCGAAATCGTTAGAGCCGTTTTCGGGAACGTATACAAATATTGCTCGTTTAATAGTATTGGATATAGTAGGACACCGAATGGAATGAGAGAAGTCTCTCATGTCAATGTCGCTGAACACTGTTATAAAGCTACTTGACGTCCTTGCAATTTAGATTATATTAGACCGGTCGCCACAGACACATATGTTTTTGTCTTTGGGCCACTTCCGACGCAGGTGCCGAACCGCTAAACGCCCCGCTTATGCCTAAACGCGGCCTTACACCTCATTTTTCATTTCATTTATTCCTTGATAAAACGTAGTTTTACATGTCAATTTTTTGTCAAGATCTTAAATAACATTTATACACATCTTATATAACAAGTATGTCTCAGTTTACAATACTGTATAATTATGGTTAGTACATTTGTTTATTTGTCAATGTTTCAGGAAGAAAGATATTTTATACTTCCTAATAGTATCGGTTGGTTGGGTGGCGAGCCAGTTAAAAAGTTGTGTGGCTGTCAGTATACCTATTTAATTCATAAATTCGTTTATGGAATAGCATGCATCGGATGCTAGTTTAATTTTAAGTCTATTAACAAAACACCTCATACTCGGCGCGCTTTTGACATCCTGGGGCAACTTGTCAACCTAAACATTTCAACACTAATCACTAATCAGTGACACTTATCTAGATCAATACCTAATCATGAAACTGGGGAAGACAAACAATGAAAATAGGATATAAATAGGACCTAAACGTTATGCTTAGATTATATCGTTTAGAAATTCCTACTTCAAAATTTGGTCTATTTGTTTTGAGGTTGTAAACAGACCCCGTTTCAATGTCCACCTTACGGCTTTGTCAATTGGGTCTAAACTTAAGTAACGTTTCATTGTTTTGCTGTTTTGCACTGGCCAGACGGAAATAAATACGTTAGCTGCGCTCTGGAGATTTGAAAATCGAATGAAGGATGAACGCCGTGCAATATTGTGGTCCATTTGAAAATTTGCCATATGAATTTCAATTCACGCTTCGCCTCGTCTCGTCTCGCCCAAATCAGCTTAAGAGAGCATGAATAAATCGATTTCCAATTATTTTGTTTTTTCAAGCAATTATACCGCTTTACAGAATTGGGGCCTAGAAGGTAAATTGATCAACTCCATAATATTTATCAGTTAATTGTTATAAGTTATTACCAAGTGTAAGGAGAAGCACATTTCAATGGACGCCAAGGCTTTGTATTTAATGCGAGACATCCCCGGCTGTATTAGTCTTTCATTAGCTAATGTTTTATCAATACGAATATTATAAAGAGGAAGTGTGTAAGTTAAGTGTAGGGAAAAACCTCCGAAACAACTAACCCGATTAAAAAAATATTTCACCTTAACAAAATAAGCTAACTATCCGAAATGCATTATTTTTCACTATAACAAATGAAGGGAGGTACAATGGTGAAACGTCATCATCATATGAGCTTAAAGAGGTCCACTGCTGGACATAGGCCTCCCCCAAACAGTGCCACAATGACCACTCCTGCGCCACCCGCATCCTTATATATACTGAACATCCAAAAATATAGGGTTCAAACCGTTCAAACGAGACATAAAACGTACTCAGTTTTTAGGATTCCGTACCCAAAGCGTCCGTCTCTCTGTCTGTCTATCTGTCCGTCTGTCACCAGGAGAGACATACATCTCATGAACTGTGATAGTTAGACAATTGACATTTACAACAGATGATGTATTTCTGTTGCTGTTATAAGAATATACTTATACTAAAAAACAACAAAAGTGATTTTTTGCCGTTTTTATAGATGGTACGGAACCCTTCGTGCGCGAGTCCGACTCGCACTTGGCCGGTTTTCTTTTGTTCGACATGCCTCCACCAATCTCTCATTACCTTTTTGAATATATCAACTAGGATGAATACTACAATAACTCATGAACAATAAATGGTTGTGTTTTATGCGTCACGCTTATTATTTACATTGCACAAACTGGAGTGCTGCCAAGTCATTTACATGTTACTATTATATATTTTGCGACCTATACGCTCTAGATTTTATTGCATGAGTGAAGTGACGTCAGAAGTGGGATCAAACAAATATTCATTTAGCTAAACTTGTGCAAATACGTCACAACAATACAAATTTACAGCATAATAATTTACTTTAAAAACAAAGTTTTAACCGACTGCAAATCAGTAAGTACCCGAATCGTTTAATTCGTTCAGGGCCAAGAATCGCTACGCGCTACGCTCGTAGCCGATCCCGTGGTATTCCTCGTATGTAGCGGAAAGCGACTACGGCGGTCTGACGCATATGTGTCGTCATTGGCCCGGAATGTGTTAAAGTGTGTCTATCACATTTGAATAATTTCCTACTTTTCTCCAGGACTTCACCATCAGATCCTGACCTGACCTGACTTTGGGACTACCTTTTCTAGCAAAGAAAGAATTTTCTAGATAGGTTCAGGCGTCTTCAAGTAATACGGGTGTAGACTCGAAAAATATTATTACTCCAAAAGAAAGAAGGCAAAAAAATATGCCTAGTGACGAAAATCCAATACAGATATCTCAAAGAAATACAAAGCTACAACCGTTTTAATATTGTTTATTAGAGAGAGAAAATGCAAACAGTGTGTGACGTCACGTTACGCGAGGCTTCCGCGAGGAGGCGCCGAACACGACGGGGCGCGGCACGTTGCCGTCTTCTAGTGACGTCACAATCTTCAAGCGGCACCCCCATACACGCGAAAATACCCCTTCTTAAAACTTTGGACACTTATTAACTTCGTGATTATTGAACATTTTGCGTTGATATTTTCTCAATCCGACTACATTTTTAATTCTTTTTCGAGAAAATATGACATTATTGATTATTTTATTTAGTGTCTACACCCCTATTGGGGAACATAATAGAACTTCCTCCTTTTTTGAAGTCTGTTAAAAATAGTCATCATCAGTCTGTTAAATAAGTGCATTATACGCGATTAAGTCCGGTTTGGTCAAAATAATGAGTGACATCGTGAAAAATTAAATCACAAACACCCGTTTAATGTTTATATACCAAAAACCTATAAAGTTTTAACTTGTATATTTGGTCGGCTATTCTAATTCCGTATCCAACAACACATATTTACTGTTTGGCGCAGTATCGTAAAGTTAGCCATTTGTCGTCAAAACTTGCTACGCAGTACTTTATACAGTCGTAAAGTATAATTAATTTCAGTCTCTGGTCAGTCTTTATATTATGGAATAGACATTCACACATAAATACAGTAGTCTGTCTCAAGGATTACGGACACTAATATTCAATTTCATAGTACTCTTTGCTAATATTCATCATATCATAAATTTGACGTACATAACTACAATACCATAGATAGCAAACCTGAAAAAATCCATGTTACGAGTATATCAGAGGATGAGAGAAACTTAATTTAACTCTTCTTCTGAATATCTTACGAAATACATATGATTGTGATTAATTATATGTGACATGTAATATTTATATAATATTATGAATAAATGAGTATGAGTATGACATCTGGTTAGCCTAGTGGGTAGTATAGTGACGCTGCCTACGAAGCTGAAGGGCCTAAGTTCGAATCCCGGTAAGGGCAAATATTTGTGTGATGAGCATGAATATTCGATTCTGAGTCTTGGTTTGAGTTTTCTATGTATTTAAGTTATTACAACTATTAAATATATTGTCGTCTAGAACCCATAACACAAGTGCTTTTGAGCTTACTATGGAGGTAGTTCGATTTGTATAAGATTGTCCCCTAATATTTATTATTTATTTATTATTACCTATTTATTCTGATATAACAGGCGTTAATTCCGGCTCGCTAAGGGACGTAGCGTAGCCGTAGTTCTATTTTTGGATGCGTTCTATATCGTTCTTCTGGATACATCTAAAGTTTTAAGATCTAATTCTGTTGCTGCACAAATACAGGGACGTGCGATGCTAGTTGCAATGATCACAAAATGTATGTACCTACAATACTAGGTAGTTTGTTTTATTTGAAAGAGTAAAACAATATAATAAACTAAGCTAAGAAAGGCCTAAAGGTAAAAAAATTTGTCCCAGATCGCTGCCACGTGGTCGTGTACCACATTGCCACGTTGTATGGCAATGCTGATCCTCTGGGCGAGTTAAAAGCCAGCCTTCTGGTTACGTGACGCCTCGACCAAGCGCTTGCCAAAATTATACATATTTTAAGAGTTCTGATTTAACAAATAATCGACCTTTGTATGTACATATTTAAATACTTGTTGTTAACGGATGTAGTTCCCACTGCCTGACTATTCGCCGTTCACGTAGTTATCAAGTATATGTTATGTTAACACGTTAACTGCGGGTCCATTTTCAATGAACTTTCAGCCAGTGCGTTTGTGACCTATAAGAACTCGTAACCAAGCTTTAGTTCAGTGCGTATGAGACCCAATCAGTCTCATAAAAAAAAGATTTCGAAAATTTCGCTAATTTCGCTCAAAAAGCTGTGTCTCGTTATTATTTTTGTATATGATTGAAGGTAATCCATTGCTCTATCCTTAGACGAGTTCGCATGCAGTTTCGACACAAATATACAGAGTAAATAGAAAACAAATATAGGGTATTGATTGTATCTCATACCGCAACTGAAGTTAGTTAAATTTGTGGAGGGACTAGTGATGGGATTGAAATAAAACATTAATAGTCGATAACTATATTTTATTCAAAAAAAATTGTTTTAAGGGAAGTGCTTTTCGTTAAAACATGGTAAACACAATGTTTGTTTACATTGGACACAGTGGGTAATTATCCTTTTTGTTTTTTTTGAAGCTTCTGTGCTGTTCATTGTGAGCCTTAATTTGTTATAACAGCCCACGCAACGTCTTTTTTTATCACCGCGTTTTAAAACGTGGTCTGTACATCTTCCCTCAGGAAATTCTGCAATAAGGTGTATATGTTATTTAGTATACAGTTGGTATATAGGATCTCAAAAATATTTGTCCAAAACAATATTTTTTTATGAATACATAGTTAAAGTAATTTAAAATATCCCACTTTTTTATCAGTTACCCATGAACCCCCAAGCGATGAGATTTTTTTTCGAACCGAACGCGCGGCCTTTCGCTTCGATACTTGAGCAACACTAAAACAAAATGTGCGGCTCCCGCGCTACTCGCTCTCCCCTCCATGCGGCTACGAGGCCTGCGATTTAGGACACTCAAAAGATCTCATAACGCACCAAATGAATAAAGTTATTACTCAGTGCGTTTGGGACCTAATCGATCTCAAACTTTTATTTATACGTCGGTGTGTTCAATTTTTAGTAGGAAGCAAGTATATATATTTGTCTCCATCATACTCGTAGTAATTCACCTGCTATTGCCTCCCGCACAGAGGTGCGAAATACGAAATCGGGCGCCGCACTGAATGAAAGACTCGTAAGAGATGTTTTAGATCTCATAACGCAGTGAACGTGTTAATCGATTCTAATTCTGACAGAAGTAAGATTCACTCATGATTATCAGAAAAGAATTGGTTTCACCTGATGATGTATTTATATCGGGAATATCTTCAGCTTGGTAATATTCCCCAGTTCCCCTTATAAATCAGGGACAGTCGAGTTCATAAATATATAACGTTTCCAATTGTTCAAACTTATGGCCTTAACAATAAAATCGTGTTCACATATTTTTGATCACTTCGCCCGTGCTAATATTAGGGAATTCGATAATATTCCTAGAAACAACAGTAACGCGATGATGATACATTTTAATTCTGTTAGTCTAGACCGTGCTCACAATTCAGAAAAAATATTTCATGTAAAAATTATGCAAAAATTAAGCCTGGGTTTTATAAACATCTTTATTGTTTGTTTGCATTAAACAATGAAACTCCAAAAATACTTCAAAGAAAATACCCTGAACCCTGATATTGAAAGAGTTTTTGATGGATGGTTGCGAAACAAAAAAGACTTAAAGAAAGCCTACGAGAAATTAGATTTATATACACTCCATCAATTAAACTTCCCTGTTGTTATTTAAATTGATAATCTCTAGCGGTATAGGTAATTTCATCGACCATGAAATATAAATCTTTAAATCGAAGGCAAAAAAAAAACTTAATGAACAAAGGTCTATTTATTTATTTTTTGAATCCATGCGGTAATTCTGCTCTATGGATTTTTTTATTAATAGCACATAGACATTACAATAATTGCCAAAGAACCTTTTTAATCACGTAAAACTGGACCAAGAGATGTCATTTCGAACATTTTAAACGTATCTTTCCTAAAGACCAAAAAAAATATCTGAACCAGATTATATTTCGTCTTTCATAAATATGGTTGGATTAATCATTCTTTCTGCGGACTTTACAAATGTCCTTAATCCACCCTGAAAAGCTGCTTGAAAAAAGACTTTAACTGCGAAGACTTGAGGTCGAATTTAGAACAAAAGTTTACGGAAGACGTAAGCCTTTTTCAAAATAACCTCCCTCTTTATTTGAGTTCTTGGGGTTCAGATTAAAATCTCTCACTCGATGTACATTTTCTGGATTATAAGGGGCACAAAAGAAAGCATTTGTCAGGCTTTGCCTTCAAACAAGTTTGTGTAACGCTAATCTTTGGCATACATGCTTTCATTTAGGATTAAAAACGCCTTTGATCTACCGACAATCATGAAGATCGTGGAATGTTTGCGGTTCAAAAATGTTGTGTCACAGAGTCGTGCCTTTTTAACGTGTCAGAATTATGAAGCTAAATTGCTAGCTAGCTTGTATAAAAAAACTGTGTTTTCTACTATGTGAAATGATTTAGTTAACAGAAGTTTTTGCAGTTGACAAATTAAGCAGGAATAATGGAGGCGGGAGGGATCATCTTCTCTGTGTCCGATAAAATGTTCTTATCTTTAACACATTTGGAACCAGCCAGCCAGCCAGCCTATAGCGGGTTACTGGTACTTAAAGCGGTTCGTTGACTCTCGTAAGCTACGCCCTCGCGTAAAAGACGCGTTTATGTCATCCGCTCACGAGAAAAAGAGGTGCAATACCCTTATAGAATGTTTCTTTTGCATATTGTAACATTTATTCATTATTGCTTACTACAATTCTTCTCTATTCTTCATTTGCAATTATGTCATTAATTAAAGTACTTATTTGTTTGATTTGGATATAGTAAAAATATAATGAGTACTTAACTTTGGAACATTTTCTAGATACAGATTTAGCAATTAATGTTTGGGCTTCTAGAAAACAACAAAATACATGTATGTTTCCTAGTTCAAGTGGTATTTATTATCTTTGAAAAGTTTCATAATTATGCAATACAACTAAGGATATTAAAAATATTTTTCTCAAACATGCAATGAAATAATGACGTTGTGTTCTTCATAATGGGCTTCGAAGTGTCACGTTTCGGGCGCAGCCAGACGAGAGACCCATAATGGCATTTCATACAAAATTGGAGGCAAGATGGTCTTTTTTAATTTCCATTCCACAATTTGTGGCACAGGATCACGGCGTTCAGCCATGAAAATTAAAGTTGGATTTCTTGGGTTTTTTTCAATTTATTTCATTGCATGTTTGAGAAAAGCACTATACATACCTCGGCGTGAAAAGGGGTTGCCAGCCTCATAACTTTATGTACTCGGCCGGCAACCCCTTACTTCCCGGCCTTTGTAGTAATGTACTATTACTTCAATCTTTTGCCATCCGAAACCATTATTTACAGAGGAGACAAATGAAATGAACAATCTTACATCGGTGGCTACGGCCTTAATCTTGGTGAAGTTATCTCAAGTAAAAGGGTTTGGCTATCTACGTGGGGTGTGGAAAGTGAGAGGTAGACAGATAACCCTTGTAAGCGGGATAAAAACTTTTTATTCATACACCTAGACCTTCACTTTGACCTGCCCCCCTATTCTGTAACTTGTTTTAAACTCACCTCAACGCTCACCCACAAATATATCTTGCGATGCGTAGTAATTAAGAGGGAATGCTATGGGTCATTTTTCCATACAAACGTTCTCGACTGTTTCCTCCCTGGTTTTTAAACCTAGATCAATATTTTTTTTATACAAAATTAATATCATCATTATCTATGTCGGTACGTTTTTATTTATTGGATATTTTTGATTATATAGAAGTTAGGCTACTTCAAACATCGCTTAAAAGGCCAAAATAAATTGACCGCAAACAGACGCCTAGTATACAAATCGTATAATAATAAGCACAAAAATCAAAACGGTCTGACACAGAATGTCTCCTTCCCATTCAATTTCCAAAATTTCGTTAAGATTGGTTAAGTTTTGAAGGAGGAAACAGTCGAGAACGAAACCTCGATTTTGATGATTTCTGTATCGGATTTTTACTCTGAGCTGCAGTTGTCGCGTCGCGTAGTATTACCTCTTAAGAGTAGGTAGAGGTCTAGTTTCGTGACGGGTGACGGCCGGCGTGAGCCGCTTTAGCGCGTAGCGAATAACAGCCCTGGGTACTTGGTTAAATATTTATGATAAGTAAGAACTTACTACAATTTCTGGTCTACTAAACCGCAGTCGAAACTTTTTGACCCAAATTGCGACCAGAGGAGTCAAAAGTGCACTACCGATCTTTCACGGTTAAGAGGATTTGTTGTGATAGCATCTAGACAATTGGCTTCTTAAAAAAAACACGGTGCCATTCGAACCACTGTTATAAATGGATCAAATGTTTGTATGCGGACTAATTACAATTAGAGACAAAATAGAGGGTCCAAGTTGATATTATGACGTCACAGCATTCTCTTCGTACTAACAGTTGGAATAGCACATACATTGCTGTTTTGGACAATAATTATTTTATTCATGTAAGAAAAGTCAATATATTTTTTTGGATAGAATAGAATAAAATAGAATAACATTTATTCATGACAACAACACATACATATTTTGAAACTTTTAATTCTCATATCTTTTTATGATATTTTGTAATTTTCACTTTATTGTTATAATTTGATGGTTTACTATAAAAAATGTAACACTACGTATTATACATTTTATCATGAGGAAAATACCCAATTCGGGGTCAAGTAAAGCTTCGTGTGCTACGCCGTGGTCCGTACCAGCATTTACCCGGGTTTCCGGGTTCGGAAATTGCTCGAAGAGGTATGACTCATATGTGAGTCACAGGCCTTGAATGGGAGACCTATATGCCCCTTACTATTAGTCCCCGGGAGCTCAGACAACCTGAACTACTACCAGGAACACACAGCAAATACAGCAAAGCAAGCCCTAACCTATACATAATTAACCTACGCTGAACCAAATTGTATTTCCACTGACAGGCTTTAAAATATCAACCGAACGTTATACAAATCTCGGTATTGATGCCGCTTTAAGACGGGATTACGAAATAATATTCTTCCTTTATTACATAGGTAATCCAAATCCCTTGTTTTTCGAGATAACGATGTAATTTTTTACCTGCCTTTAGGCCGATTGTATAATGTTACCAATCAGATTATTTTAACCATGAATAAGAGGGATATTAGAAGTTTGACAATGTCTGTGTGCTTGTGTATCTGTGTGTCTATGTGTCCGTCCTTGGCATCGTAGCTTCTAAACGAATGGACCGATTTTAATGCAGTTTTTTATGTCCGAAAGCTGACGTGGTCGAAATGGGTCTTAGCTACGTTTCAGCCGGTGTTGAGATATTGAACTTTGAAATTAAAATATCGGGGGTTTTTCAACTTTTCTAAGTTGTTAATTCTTGTACAGAATAACAAAGTATATGGTTAAATAGTATTTATTAAACTTTCAGCTTGCTAATCTGTAGAGAGGTCCTAAGGCTATGGAAATACTGAGCTAGAGTGGTAAGGCAAAAAATGACTCCGTTCGCAGGTATAAAACCGAAGCTAGGGGCGATAAATATGCGCTGTGACGCTTCCCTATTACCGTCCGTGGTGAGTAAATTTTACGTTGCTCTCTGGCCCGGTAATCGTACTTTAATCGTAACTTACTTAGGATTACTTTGGTCGTGGGTAACGTTTAGTTATAAAATAAATAGGCTTCTGTCCTAAGATGTTTTTACGATGTCATTCGAACCAGTTTTTGGAGAGGAACATAAGTTTGTATGGGAGCAAATACAGGAAAAGAGCATAAATCAGTCAGACAGACCCTTAGTTTACTGTTGACTGCGCGTCGAGTCCTTAACGGCGATTTTTTTTTTTTTTCCTTGCCTATCTTTCGTTCCAAGTCTTTTGCGGCGAGTCAGTATGCCGCCTAGTGCGACTGTTTGTGCCAGACGTCCCCAAAATAGCTCTAAGTGTAATGCCTGAGTGGACGTCCCGCTCAGAGCGGGCCGTCGAGCGTCCATATAAGGGAGCGACCACACCGCTGCTCAAAATACGCTAACGCGCCGTAAACGCAGCAAAATGTATAAAGAATACGTGACGCATACGACACGTCAACGCGTATACGCAGCGTTACGCACCGGTGTGGTCGCTCCTTTATTGCTTATTAACCGACTTCAAAAAAAAAGGAGGAGGTTCTCAATTCGGTTGTATTTTTTTTTTTTTTTTTATGTTTGTTACCTCAGAACTCCGTCATTGATGAGCCGAATCGATTTTTTTTTTGTTTGTATATGCTTCCAGGTGGGTCCCATTTTTAACAAAATTCATTTGGACGATGGGATCCATGAGGGATTGAGGGAACTCCTCAAATATATTACACACGCGTGTAGTGATTTTGGTATTTTCTATTATAACTAGTGTATTTACACCCGGAAATCATAAATTTGGTGGAGTGGAATTGCTGATGAAGACCACAGATGACTTATGGAATTCCTCAATTATGTACTTAAAAGTACAAAAGTAAATCACAGATTCTGATAAGATTCCGTTGAAATAGCAACTAATGAAGGTGATCCTTATGGATTCGACGGAATTCCTCAAATATTATCGGCCCACATGGAGCGATTCGGTTTTTTTCTCTAATAATCAACGCATTTGCTCTCGGAAGTCAGTTCATGTGGTAAATTGGAAAATAATTGTAGAAATATTCTCGTGCCTTGGTGGATAACTAAATTGAAGTCGGTTAAAACTTTGTTATTAAATTAAATTATGTTTTATATGGACGCTACACGCCCCGCTCAGAGCGGGGCGTCGAGCGTCCATATAAATTGCATTAGTTTTATATGGACGCTGCACGCCCCGCTCTGAGCGGGGCGTCCACTCAGGCATTAACTTAGGCCTCGGCGACGCGTTCTTCTTGCTGTCCCGGCAGCTCGGACTGTGTCGCGTAGGGACTCCCCACTGCCCCGCGGTCTCTCACTACTAAATGCGCTCTTGGCGTCAGCACCGGAGTGCGATCTGCTTGCATGGCGATGGGCGAGTGTGAGAAAATAATGTTTTCATCACACTTGCTCGAAAAGGCTTCATAATGCGCAGACATACACAGCTGTAATAGCCTGTGTTACGCCCACGGCCGTAATGGTTTTTTTCTTAAATTATATCTGTCACTCATGCGGCAGTTACAAAGCAAAGAGGTTTTATATCAAATACGATGTCTGAAAACGTACTTATTAATAAATTTCAACTTAAATAACTACTTAAACATGTTTAACTGAAATATTTACAGATTTAATATGTAGTTATTTAGTGTCTATGTAAAATGTTTTTAAGTGTTTTCAAATCGTGGCTGTATACCGAAGGGTCTTTGCCATACGCGCCTCGCGTCAAATTCAACAACAAATACTACAATATACATACTGAGATAGACAGGCAACTCAGCCAAATTGGGAAGGCATTTTATGCTTGCGTACAAGCGCCATCTGTGCTTTGGCGTATAAAACTTTTCAAACGATAAAAAAAAGAAGGAACTTCTCAATTCGGTCGTATTTTATTAATCAGTATTTTAAATGTTTGTAATAACTGTTGTGAAATGAAACGTAAAAATGAGGAATACACAGATTTATTTAAGTTATTAACAATACATTAGTAACTTCATGCATGGAAAGGAGCATATTATTAATATAAAGCAAGAAACCAAGGTCACTCGGTACTACATTTTCCTAGATATTTCTCAACAAACCGCCGCGCTCGGTCGACTAGCGGTGTCTATAGCCCTTCCAGGTCCTCCAGTAATAGATAAATGCACAAATCACAAACAAACTTCGTTGAATATTAAAATTTTAATTGGATTTATTGACGCAAATTATGTCAACATATTTCACGCAAAACGACATTAACTTATGTCAAGCAGACACAATGTTGTGTTACCAGGTGGCAGCACCGTTTTCAATCAAAATCTGGATTTGCAATAGGTTCTAATTCTAAGTTTCCATAGCATGTTCAACAAAATGGACGACTGACATGTTGCAGTTTTTATTACGATTTGTATTCATTTCATCTAAAATGTATTTGTTTCCTCGCAAATGTGATGAAAAACATTGTGTATAACACGGGCGTAAGAATATTGCAAACTCGAGTCATCAAAAGCCCTCCGCCTTCGGCGTCGACGCTATTGAAGTTCTGTGAGGTGATGGATGCCAGGCCCTCGAGTGTAATGTAATATTGTCTCTTTTGTGTACACTGTTATTGCATCTCTTTTTATTATGTGCTATTGTAATGTGTACAGAAGCGCTCATAGCCTGGCTGCCCCTGCGAGACGGAAACGATAACGTCTTTGGATGGGTGACCGCCTGATGTTTGAGTGGTTAATATAAATGAGCGTTTCCGTGCTTTGGAAGGCACGCTAAGCAGTTGATCCCGGCTGCTGTCTATGACAGTAGTAGTTAAGCCGAGTTAGAGGCTTTTGGGCGGCTTAAGAACTTCTAACAGTCGAGTTGCCCACTCACTTGATAAAGGGGGGACAACTGTTACTCGCGTCCGCAGGAGCTGTCGCGAATAGGGTCGCGAGAACTAGCCCTATAACAATTACACGGCAACATTATACCGGATGTACAGAAACACAATTTTATCTATGGTAAGCTTGCATTTTTCTTCTAATGTTCTTTTGTCTTCAAATCTGCTCACGGGAACCTGAAGCTGTATTTGTAGATGTATTTATTGTGTTAATTGTGAATATCTTTCGGCTTGTCCTGCCACCAGTCAAAAGCTAAGTATCTAGAATAGTACCAATAATGTTATCAACAAATTCTTTATGTTTAAAAGAGAGAGATTGGAAGATGGATTGCTCGGCGAAACTCCATGAGCTGATCAGGGCAATCTGGTTCCATCTCGCTAATCTGATACGCTTATACGCGAATTATAATGCTATGCTATTTACTGGTCTCAAGGCTTGCGAGCCAAAACATCCATTTATATTAAATGAACAACCGGTGCGTGTAGTCTTGGCCAATTCTATTAGCAAGGTGTATAAAAGGGCCCAGCAGGGACAGTCCTCGTTCTCTGAGACAGGGTTCGCGGGTTTTAGATCCGGCCCTCGGGTCTTGGAACCAAAGGGCCCAGCTGGGACAGACCTGGTTCTGTGGAACGAGGTATATAAAGGAAGTACTCGCGGAGTACGTCAGATAAGAGAAAGGTCGTACTCGTGGAGTACGACAAACGAAAGTGCCCTTAGGGGACAAAAGGTTGATGACATTAAATAGCATACCAAAAGGTTCTAAATATGTTGATGTGTTACTTATGTGTAAAGAGTATGGTTGGATACTTAGAGAGTCAAAGCAGTTGATTCATAAATACATTAAAACCCTTAGGAGGAGCATTCGACTCCATCGAGGCGACAAGGTGCATGGACAGCCAGGCAGAGAGACTCACTATTATTAAGGTAAGATAGTTGACATCATACTCACACTCAGTCTTAGATACTTAAATTATCAGCTCTGGGTCACTTGAGTTGATAACTCTATAATCAGCAAGTAAGCCTAGCGAAGCAGAACTATTCTTATTAACAAGATATCTAATCAAACTTTAAAGACACTCTATTGAACCCAAGAGTGTGGATGTTCCTTTGAGATTATTCAGTTAGAATGATTTCTTAGTGACATCATATACTTTGTCCGTATTAATGGGCTTAATATGCGGTACAGGAGCTACCTACCACAACCCTGCACGTATCCCCTGGGTGGTACTAAAGAGTGACAAACTTTAAAGGCCAAAATAATACATGCCATACGATTAAATAATGTGCTATTGTTAACATGTTTAATCTTAGTTGTGTGACGCATTAGATATCTGTAACGTCATGTAACATATTATATTAAATAAATACCCAAAAAAAAATTGTCAAAGCCGAACCTTGGTGGCGCAGCCGAAACGATTCATACTAATTGACATAGAAGTATGACGTCACAGTTTGCTATTTGTTCTAAGCGTTGTTTGGAAAATCAATTTATTGCTGTTTCGGTCGCGAAATACTGCGTTTAGGTCCATAGTTGTTGTCATACAAATTTTGTTTCTATAAATGCGTAAGTACTCTATTGGTAGCTTTAAATTTCCTCTCGGACGGTAAAAAAATGCATATTTTTTCTAAATTTTTCAAGGTCCAAATCTTTTTATGATTTTTATAATATTTTATAATCTATACTTTATTACAATAATTTGACGGTTTACTATCCATTTAGCAACATTACGTTATCAATTTTAACATGAGGAAACTACCCTATTGGAATTGTATGCACTAACATTAGTTTATTGTGTTTTTTATTGTTACTAACTAACCAAGAATGGAATGTATATCCGATATTTTTGACACTTTCTGTGCCTGCGTAGCGGTCTTCTACGCCGTAGTCGCTTACGTAGGAGACTACGGCGTAGGCGCCCGCTAGGCTGGTTCCTGGCAGTGAAAGTGAACATTGATGGTATGAGAAGTTTGACAGTTTTCTGTAGGATGACATTTACCGTTAAGCAGTCCGTCGATAGACCACGTACGTTTTTACGTTATTCCGACAGTAAAGAAGCTGTAAATTAGATTGGCTGGAGCTACTGCTAGTAGTGGTTTCATCGCTCGGTAGTAATCCTTACCGGCACAGTAAAACTCATGTAAAAGTCTCCTTTTTATAGCGGCGTTTATTTTTAAGGTTCCGTGTAGACCATTTGTAGAGACATTTCGCGTAACAACACGATATCAATGAGTCATATTAGACCTGAACTAGGGCACAACATTTTGTTTTTTCGTATGTTTGTATCTTGACCGTTGATGGCGATGTGCCATTCCCGGGATTCTCAAGTATTTCCCGTAAAAATTTGTAACTTTTAGGAATATTCCCGGGAACGGCATATTTCTAATCTTGACTTGAAATGTAGGTATGTAGGTATGTAGGTATGTAAGCCAAAAAAACATCGGTAATATTTCCCAATGTAGTTCCCTGTTTTTAGTTTTTGCTTTCAGCCAATTGTAACGATAGATTAATACAATATTGTTCAATATCGTTCTTATTTCTCATTTTTAGATAAATCGGACTTATTTCTCATTTTTAGATAAATAGTAGCCAATATGAATGAAAATTTACAAAATCTGATATTTTTCGAGATTTGCCCAAAAAGCCATTCCCGAAGACATCTCATCTGTTCACTCTCTTGCGTGGAAAACGTAACTCTGGCATGGGAGCGTGGTTCACGAAAATTAAGACGCTGTCAACACCAAAATGCCCTTGAGGATTTTGGATAGCGCGCACACTGTCTATTTGTATCGGAGTAAACGAGAGCGAGTGTTACTGGGCGGCCCGGTTTTTGAAGAAGATTTGAAGAAGAGAAAAAGAAGGGTGAATTATTTGTGAAATATGACTCGCTAGCGGTTTAGGTATGAATATGTTGACTTCATGTTTTTAATTGCAGACCCATACGTCAAAAAAATAAAGACATAGGACCGTTTAATGTGATTTTAAGACCAATCTTTGCAATTATTTTCTATCGAGCCGATTTCGTCAAATTATGTATCGAGCCCGTCTACGGTCTTTGAAATATGGTGAATATTAACATATATTTTATTTGATGTGCTAACAAACAGTTTTTCTTAAAAACTGCTTAAATAGCATACATTTCACCAAATTAGGTCTTGTCAGCCTCTTAAGCAACGGCCTTAAATAGAACCAATCCTAAAATATCCAACTGAATTGACCTAAGGCAGCATGTTGCAAAGTTGATATTGTAGGTTTAAGGTTGCTGTGCCCAGAGTATGCAATCTATACCGACATGATCGAGAAATTGACGTTGGCACACCAAAAAAACCTCACAGGAAACTGCGCTATTACAAAATTCTTCCGCAAAAATCGTCAGTTTTGAAATAAAATCAATTGTATACTTTTTTTTGGGTTGAAGTTGTTGTGGGCATTGGGCTAGCACTAATAACTGCGATATCACATTTTATCAATCCTTTATACACACATTTATGCTTAAAGTGCCGATGGAAAATGAGTTTCAATTGCGTAGATACTTTTGATGCTGACTGTAGCTGGGGCAAAGGTTGTCCGTCACCATTCAAAGTGATGACACGGCTAGTGTGATGGGTACCTTTGCGCCAGGGATGACTCGATGGGGACTTTTTGACTAGGGTTAAGCTAGTCTTAAGTTTATTGTTTTTATTTTATTTTATTGCATTTTGTTGACATGAATATGTAAGTATACATATTTACGTGTAATTGTCATAATTTGTTACAAGCTTCCTACGAATATTTGGAACAAAGAAACAAACGCTGACCTTATTCTATAAGTCTCCTTACTAATTGAGTCTATACTCATTAAACAATCTAAGTCGTTTAAAATCGTTTCAAACAATAATAAGTCGTTTCGAAGTCGCTGCAATTCCGGAGGATTACGAGACGTTGTGCTACTTTCTGCTGATACATTGTATTGTACTGGTGTTTTTTAACCGTCATAGAGCCGAAGCCCAGTTAATGTATTTATTACAAAGAACTTAAAACAAGGTTTTTTTTTTTTCAATTGTATTAATATTGTTTTGTTTTTTCCTAATCATCCAGCCGAGTGACCGCAGTGACCGCTAAGCGCCATCTTTTGTAGATACGTACGAACTCTAACCGGGTGAATGAACTTCGCACCGCGCGCCATACAGGATTTTTCAAACTTAATTACCTCTTATTACTAAAAACTTAACTAATATTTTTTTTTCACTAATGATTAGTACGTTTTGGATACTTTAAGTGGGCTTTGGCTCTAAGAAGGTTAAAAAAACACGTTGTATGTACCCATGTAGGGTACATAAGCCATGAAAGCGGTCTACCAGTTTTCGACTCTCTATCAAGGTTCAACAACCATACAAACTTGGTACGAAAGGTAGCCTAAGATGTTATACAGAGCATAATTTGGAATCAATTGATACGTCATTCATCAAAATCGGCTCAGCATTGTCTTAAATGCCACCGTGGAATACACGTATTTAAGGCGGTGTGTTGGAAATTATCGCGTGCTTTGAAGCGCCGTTTTGGCTAGACTAAGAAACAATAAAGTCTGTTTTTCAGATATATGATTATTGACTATAATGATTGTTTATCTGATTTAATCGATACATGCTTTTGCTCTTTATTTTCCTTTTTTTACTCGGCCTACTCAAACAATACATTATTTTATGACACAATCAAGTGAATACTATAGTATTTTATCTCTAAAATCTCACTTAATGAAATATAAATAAAACTTCACTAACTTAGGTATGTATCGAAATGAGTCCAAAAAAGCCATTCCCGAAGAGTGTTGCATCTCTTTTTCTCGTGCGCGGAAGATATAAGCGTGTCTCTGTCTAGGGGGCGTGGTCGACTCGAATCAAGGCATCCCCTTAAATACAAACATAGGTTGCTAAAATCATATCCCTTCCTTTCGGCTCTGCCGTAGTCGGTAAAATGGTAGACTAATTTCTTCCCTAACTGCCTAGAAGTTAGGGGCAAAATATGCGCAATTAGAATAATCGAATATGACGAGATATGTTCCTGGTGATGGCTAGAACTCCAGAGCTCTCTTTGAGAGTGAGATCTGCATTATACATACATATTTAATTGTTCTCCTCAAAGCAATAAAGGGTCGGCAACGCGCTAATCAGTAAGAATCACTTTGTTACGTAACACAGTTTTTGGTAAAGGTCGCGGGAGTCCGCTGGATGCGGGTGGCGCAGGACCGGTCATTGTGGCACTCTTTGGGGGAGGCCTATGTCCAGCAGTGGACATCTTTCGGCTGATATAGGTATAGGTATTATGACATTTATGACACATCATACCATACCTACATTATCGAATTGATTTACCTTTATAAAATTAACGGTGACTATATTAAAACAACAACAAGTTAGACGACATCCTCAAATCAGTTGACGTTCCACAATGCCTAAAGCCTCGTCTCTATAATCAGTTGGCCCTGCCCACAATGACGTATGGTGCTGAGACTTGGACGCTCACAAAGGAGGTAGCACAGAGAGCCATAGAGCGCGCCATGCTCTGCATTAACCTACAAGACCGAGTGAGGAATACTGAGATCCGAGGTCGCACTAAGGTGCGTGACGTCGGAGAAGTCATAACCAAACTCAAATGGAGTTGGGCAGGACATATTGCCAGGCAGCGTGACGGTAGGTGGACCAAAACGTTAACGGATTGGTGGCCACTTACAGGAAAAAGAAGCGACGGTCGTCCACCAGCTCGATGGGTTGACGATGTAAAAAAGACCGCCGGTCATTTCTGGATGAGACTAGCACGGGACCGGGATAAGTGGCGTACTCGAAGAGAGGCTTATGCTCATCAGTGGGCGATTACAGGCTGAAAATTATGTATGAGCTTCATTTATTAGTTTATGACTAGGGATTTGACTAGGGACCAAACTACCAGTGGATCCAGTTATTTGAATAAATGCATTTTATCCAGCATACGAAAAACCCATAGACGTCTAAGTATCGCTGCAAAATGGCCCCACAGAATGGGTGCAATTGCCATAATGCGGCTATGGCGGCGGCGGCGGGTTGTCAAAACGATGCCAGGCTGCCGTTCACATTGAACATATGCGCATACCATTGTCTACATATATTATTTCATTTAAGCATATTATAAGTAATTTTGGTAAAGTACAATGGAACCGACGATATCTTAAAGCCCCTTATTCAAAATACTTAAAATGCCTCTTATAAATAAAACATGTTTTGTCCTTCTCTTTCGAACACTAATGTCTAAACTGACCGATAAAGACAAAATAATTTTAACGCCATTTTAGTTAATAGGTTTGTTGGGCGTTCTTAAATACGACCGTAAATGTTTCTAAAAGATTATCTATTATTGATCCTAAATGTCGAGCGTTAGAATCAACCATTCGGCGTAAGAAGAACAAAACAAAAAATACTGAAAATCATCCACAATTCTTTTTAAAACGCTCCTCAATCGCAGTTTACTTAATTGTCTAAAATAATTTATACTCCCAATGAATTGGAGAAATTTACCGTATTCTTAATCGTCGGAATGTATTATTTAATGTCTTTCAAAAATATAATAAGTACATGAATTTTATTGAGAGTGAGACATCATAAATATTAATTCTTGAAAGTTCTGTGATTCGAACGTGAAAAGAGAATATTTTATGGTAATCTAATTGATTCAAATGGTTCTTAACGTCGTGATACCTATATTTGTAATAATATTTTTGGTGTTCACCCATTTTACCATTTGTCTGACAGAAAACGAGAAACGTCGCAATAAATTTAAGATGTTCTTTGGTAACTTATTATAAGGTACCGCCAAATAAATGTGTAAGGTGAGTCGGGGCAAGAGTAACATCGGGGGAAGAGGGACAAAAGGTTCTCCAGCTAATTCTTTTGAATTGAGCGCCTTTTTGTACCGTCGGTAAAACAGACTAGGCACCAGTCTCACTCTTCCCCCGATGTTACTCTTGCCCCGACTCACCTTAGGTATATTTTTACCTGTTTCCTCTGTTGAAAAATATGCACATTTCTGAGGCGTCTACTGTTCATGTTACAAATGAGAAGTTTGAGCTAAGAATTTCGGATAAAAGGATTTATTGGTTGGATTTTTTAATGTTTTTTTCTTTTATTTGTTATTTAAAATCGTAAGCAGACTTTACGTTACTGCTTAATAAGTACAAAAAATACTTAATTTAAATTTATAAACTTTTTGTGTGTGGTTTTTGCGTGTTTCTTAAACTAATCCAAGTGTGTCGTTGCGAATATTTCTATGACAAGAAATACTATTACCGGAAATATTACCTGTGTTGCCAGCAATGCAAGAGGTATTTACAAAAAATATGAATGTCAAAGTTTCTGGCTTATAATCAGAGATCGGAAAAATTTGCGACATTGTTTGCAATTATGTGGACATGACTCCAAAATTAATCAAAATGTTAATTAATTATTCATTGAAAGATAATTTGAATTATTGGAGATAATAGTTTATTTATAAAGTGCTTATACTTAAGCACGTATATACTATAATAACTTTAAAAAAAATGACGTTACGACGACGATGAATTACATAAATAATTATTAGCAAAAGGTTCGTATTTAAAATGGGTATCGTTTCCGTAAATATTTATATATAATAAATAAATAACGATTTTAAACTGACACGATTACTTACACTAGAAAAAATTTTGAAAAAAATACTGATATATTTTTTTAATAAACCTATACTTTAACAAACTTTTGTATTTATTGACTAGGAATCAAATTATATGTCAAGTAAAAAATTAATTAACTGAATAACATTTTGATTGATTTTGGAGTCATGTCCACATAATTGCAAACAATGTCGCAAATTTTTCCGATCTCTGCTTATAATCGAAAATATTGTAAAGAAAAGTTCTTGTGTGCGTAAAGTGTGTTGATCTATTTTCTTAGTCTCGTAGACTATATTCAACTGTTTTAAAATTAGCCGTCATTTGCAGAGATTCCTAATATTCGTGGTCATGGCATTTCACTATGATTGCGTGTTTTGTTTCCTTGTCTTGTACATTATTGAGATATGATATTACAAAATATGTTTAAATATTAACAAACGGATAATATTTTTTTCTAAACATTGCCTTAATTATGTAGAAAAGTTTGAGAAAAACCAGACAGACAAGTTTAACTTTAATACTTCAAATCTATCCTTTTGGTTTATCTAAAAAATGCTAAAATAATCGAATTTTTCACCACATCTTTAAAAATACTGGTAGTAGATTTATCATAGGTTTTATTTTATATTAAAAAATCAATTCATAAGTGTATGATACGACTAGTAATAAATATTGGGTTTCAACTACCTATTTTAATATGTTTGATTATATTATTACTAGCTTCCGCCCGCGACTTCATCTGCATGGACTCGGGAGAAAAACTATCGCGTCATTGAATAACAAACATCTATAAACATCCAAACTTTCGCATTTATAATATTAGTAGGATATTTGACACTGAATTATTCTTCAAACTACTTTTAAACTCTTTTAAACCACATATAATATTTAATTACCTTACGGCATCCAACTTCCTACGCAAAGTAGATTTTTTTTAAAAACCAGAACCATATAGAAATACTTTTTAATTTCAACTTGTCTTTAAAGGAACTTATTTCGGTGGTTTCTGGTTTAAGTCATAAAAAGTACAAACTCAATAAATGAATATGTCTTTCTCACTCTAAATAACATCTCACCATTCTTTCACTAACTATAATACAAATCAAGTTAGGTACATACCCAAAATACACGAACTAAGTTTTCACCCGGTCGCGTCGCGTAGCGCGTCTAAGCCGTAGCGATGGCTCTAAGGTTTTGGCGCTCGTAGCCGACCCGCGTAGCGTTTTATGCGTGCCCACTACAATGACAGAGTTACTACAGAACGACTTAACGTGTATGACGTTTAATGGTGCATACGACCTTCTTACTCGAGTAAGAATGCAGCGTAGCCAAATTAAAATGTCGTAAGTACGTTAGAAGGGACGTTGGTTTGCTTCATTTTTAAATCGGTGGATTACCTGACGTCACTTGGCTCCAGACCAAGAGTCCGGAGGTGGTGGGATGGTGTACAGTTGCGCACATTATTCATAAGAGTCGATTATTAGAAAATTAATTGATTTAAAATATAGTGTGGGTCGTTAAGAGTAATGAGGTTTAAAGATAGTTATTGAGTGGTTTTGATTTAGTGTTGATAGTGGACGACGATATAAGATAGGGTATTTAAACTTGGTTCCATGTTTCTAACATTTTCCCGACTATGATTTTATGTTTTGTAATAATATTTTCCTCGCGATGGTTTTCTTCGCCGAACAGCTAGTGGTGAAATTTCATAATTTATATGTAATTACTAATTAGTAATTACCTCCGTATATTAATTTGTTCCAAGAAGCTTTATTAGTATGAGCCAAGAACTCGGGTCATATTTACTACTAATTATCTTGAGAATGACATAAACCCCAAAATATAAACCAATCCTTTGCATAAAAATAGACAACGGATTTTGGAAGAGGTCGCATTTAAGAAATAAGGACGCCTGCTCTTTACGTACATGTTTTTTTAACTGCTTTGGTTCTATGAATTTATCTACTACCTAATGGCATAATATAGTAACTGCCTCGTGACCGCGCAAGACAGTATGCCCCCTCCGTCTCTCACGATTTTGTTTTATGATTCGGAAACATTATATTTTGACTCTTACAAAAACGGTCCCCGTCGCCCCCTTAGCCCACATAAGTGAGTTTCGATGCGGGCCCCGCACTACGGATCGCTCGATTTGTACATTAAGAGGCTGACAAGACATAATTTGGTGAAATTGATGTTATTTAAGCAGTTTTTTGAGAAAAACTATTTGTTGTAGCACATCAAAAAAAAGACCGGGTTGCACTCCGGGAGTGCCGGCAGAAGTGAAAACTCAATAACATTGTAACAGTTTTTCGATCAGGTCACGTGACATCTTACGGTGTCACCCTAAAAATGAATTTGACGCAAATTTATAAACAATTATCAATTAAATAGGCGGACGGCCCGCGGGCGCGTTGGGTGCGACGGGCCGCGGCAAACACAATACCAATTTGTTTTTGCCATTGCCAAATATTTTTCAAAGCTTTATCTCTTTAGGAATAACGTCTAAATTCGAACTATTCGAATTTGCACAGCAGACGGCGGTGGCGACAACCATATCAATTTGTTTTTGCCGTTGGTAAATATTTTTCTAAGATTTATCTTTTTAGGAATAACGTCCAAATTCGAACTATTCGAATTTTCTCAATAGCAAAACGGTGAAGGACGCTTTGGTATTATTACAAATTTATTTGCAGAATGTGCTATTGCAAAAAGTATTTAAGGGCTTTACACTCTTACGAATAGCGTTCAGTTTTGAATGAAGTTGAATCGGCTTGCAGCAAAAAGTGACCTCCTTCACATCTGACGTCACAAAACTCTGTCGCGTATTTAACAATTTTTCCCCATCCCAAAAAGTGCTCAGCGCCGCTAAAGAAGTTTTCACTTCAAAAAATGTTAATATTCACCATATTTCAAAGACCGTGGATTCGATACATAATCTTAAACGGTTCTATGTCTATATTTTTTTGACGTATGGGACTGCAATTAAAAACATGAAGTCAACATATTCATACCTAAACCGCTAACGAGTCACATTTCACAAATAATCCACACCTCTTTTAATCTTCAAAAACCGGGCCGCCCAGTGACACTCGCTCTCGTTTACTCCGATACAAATAGACAGTGTGCGCGCTATCCCAAATCCTCAAGGGCATTTTGGTGTTGACAGCGTCTTAACACATTCACTGCCGGGAACCCGCCTAGCGGGCGCTTACGCCGTAGGCGCTTTCTGCTACTTAGCGGGAAAACCACGGAATCGGCTATGAGCGTAGCGCCTAGCGTTTTACGCACTGAATGTGTTAAACAGCCTAGGGCTTGGCGCACTTGGAAGCGAGTAAGCCAATTTGATTTCAATTCAACATATTTTACTAAGTAGACCCGCGAAGCATCAGAACTACAAAAAACTCTCATTTTTCATATTAATATTCATTTACTATTCAAATCTAACTAATGGAAGCTTAAAGCGACACAGAACAAGTGGTTTCATGCAAATTGATTGCTTCTGGCTTCTAAAACTGTTCTTTGGAATGAAAACGTCCGATGACACGTTTTGTTTTTTACTTAAAAAAAAAAAGTTTTTGCTGAATTCTATTCAGTACTCCGCCAAGCCACGTGAACATTTCCAAATTTCCTTTTCACACCCACAACACACCCTTTCCTCCCATCCTCCCACACTTTCCTTACCACATGAACTGCTTTCCGAGAACAAATGCGTTGATTATTCCAGAAAAAAAAACGCTGTATGTAGGCCGATAATATTTGACCAGTTCCGTCTATTTTTCAAGGGGCTCAGAACCACATTTGCCTGTTCACAAAATTTCAGGAATTGGTTGACAAATGCGACCTGTAGAGGAAAATGAACAGCGTGTGTTAAATTGTCACCCTATGATATCAAATCTTTCTTTCAACATTGAGTTCTACGTTGATTTAGGGATGATTAAGGAAAAAATGTAACAAAAAAAAAACAGATATTTGTTTTTTATGTATTGTTAAAACGTCATTAATAAAGGAAATTGCCAATTTCGGCGTATATAATGACTGTCATATAAGATGGACATTGGTTAGAATAACTTTTTAGGGTTCCGTAGTCGACTAGGAACCCTTATAGTTTCGCTTTGTCTGTCCGCGGACGGACTAATCTCAGTAACCGTTAGCACTAGAAAGCTGAAATTTGGTACTAATATGTATATCAATCACGCCGACAAAGTGGTTAAATAAAAAGTGATGTATTTTATTTAATTAGGGTACCTCCCCTATACGTAACGTGGGGAGTGTTTTTTTCTTCATTTCAACCCTAACGTATGATATATTGTTGGATAGGTATTTAAAAATTAATAGGGGTTTGCTAAGATCGATTTTTGATAACGTTCATATTTTCGGAGATAATCGCTCCAGAAGTAAAAAAATGAAAAAAACTCAAAAGTAGAACTTTATAAAAACTTTCTAGGAAAATTATTTTGAACTTGATAGGTTGAATGGTTTTTGAAAAAAAATACAAAAACTACGGAACCCTACACTGAGCGTGGCCCGACACGCTCTTGGCCGGTTTTTTCTTTTTATTTGTGCCGGGCAACATGTACAGAGAATGAAAGGCTAAAGTGCATTGGGTAACCTTGTATGAGAAAAAATGTCGTTTTTATTTGCAGCGGCCAAGGATGTTTTTTTAATAATCGTTTAGAGGACTTTTTACGAATATTAATGCATAGATATATAAATGACACGCGTTAAACAATATCGGAGCCGAGATATTTAAGTTTGAAGTTTAGTTTATAACGTTACAATATGACCTGTGAAAATATATATATTGCAAATATCTCGGCTCCGATGCATTTTAGTGTAAGTATTACATTTCATAACAAAATATGTTTGTTTTGAGTAGACCTATCATAATCTACCACTTTTACGAGTGGCCGCTCATTTAAAAAAAAAAAAGACAACATTTTTACCCAAACCCCAAAGATATTAGTAAAATCGACAACATCAATTATTTAATAGCTTACCGACTTTATGTCGCACTTATTTATTTATCATATGGCAAATCAGTGTATTTCGCATTAAACTAAAGAGTTAAAACTGTGGAATATGTGAGTTAGACTAATGTTATACTATCTCCCCCGAAATTTTAATTCACCCTCAGAATGTGGGCAGAAAAAAAACTGCACCTTATGTACAATTTGAATCTATACGAGGGGAGCAAAGAAATCGGAGCACCCCTGAATCTTTGAATTAATTAATTTCAGTAAAAACTTTAAGCCGCAGCATTGAACATTGAAATATTGAAAGGTGACCCGCCACCATAATCAATGTCATTTTCAAGTGACACTTATATTAACTCCAATAAGAGGCGTAAACATTTACATATAAATTACGTGAACTATTAAAAGCAGTCATATGATCAATATTATACTCGTATGTAATCTAGACATAACATACAATTCAATTATTGTAATACCCTACGTAACAAGTTAACAACGATATTCATGACGACCGTAAACACAATCAGCAGTTGGTTTTTTTTTTTTTATGGTATAGGAGGCAAACGAGCAGACGGATGTATTTTTTTAACTTCACATTTTATTTATTTGACTTGCGATTGCATGATGAAAGTGTCTTAAAGTAAGCCCGTGATCGGCGTGTGTCTTCCTTGAAATCATACTAATTGCGTTTTTATAAGACGTTCTCTATAAAGGACAAAATCATTTTAAGGGTTAAATGTATGAAACAATCCTTGACTTACTTTCGAAGCTTCAGTAAAAATACAGTTATTTCTAGTTACTGAGAAGCTATACACATTCCATTGTCTCGTTTATAACAGTTACTTATAACTTTTAACTTTCCAATAAGACCGGTTAGAGAACAGCCTGTATGTATATATTAAGTAAACACACTTCTGTAGTTAAGTGTACATGTTTATGTCCAGGACTTGACCTTGCGAAGCTATGCCAAAGATTTCAAAATACTGAAAAACATAATATGTTTTTACATTATTTCATTTGACATGTATATAAATTTTTGAAATAATTTATTTCTTTGACATTATAAATAAATTCGAATTAATTAAATTTAATCTAATATTAACCTTTTGACATTTAATGTATTTGTGCATTATAAATAAATGAGTATGAGTATGAGTACACGCATAGTTTTGTATTAAGAAGAATTGCTTACGAGAAATAAACTATTTGTATTTTGTAATTGTATTCGATACCACTACTTCAGTAACATTTGTCCGTTTTCCATAAAATGAGTAGCTATGCTATTGTTATACAACATTGGTGAAATTATTAGGCAGAATAATTCAATTGTGTTGGTACTAATTGAAGATAGTTCTGCCCATCTTTATTTCATTTTCGGAACAATTTAACAATGATACAACATTTATGGTGTTTCCACATTTCAAATTGCATAGTTAATGTATTTTGGATCTGTTTTACAAAATAGTTATCTGCTTTATTGATCCGTCCCGCACCGCGCAGTTACCGCAGAAACCGACTCTAAACTTTAGTAGGCTTATACAGATGTACTTACATATACATACTTACATATTTCACCTGGCCACAATGCGAGTTTTACGGTACGCGCAAGTCCAGTGTTTGGTCAATAGGCACCAAACTAAGTACCTACATAAGATTTATAAAAAAAATCGGGATCAATTAAGTATAGGTACAACGATTTATTGGAGCTCACAGACAGTAGAAACGAAACAAAGGCTGACATAACGCGCGTTAACGAAGCCACGATACAACATAGATTTATAGCGCTTTATAAAGTAACCACCAGTGAGTTATACGCTACCGCAAAACGAAGCGCAAAAATCAAGACGATTCATACATCATTTAAATGCGTCAAAACCTCGTTCCTGAATCGTGCCACAGTCCATAGTCTCCGGTTAACGCCGCACGCCACTTACAGCGTCATGTTTAATAGAAATGTGGCTGAACTTCCATACAAGTTGACGCTGTACGCGGCGTGCGGCGTCGCACCGAGAACAAGCCCTTAGCGTAATCGCAGTGTCACAGTAAGCCAGACGCTGACTTATTCTTATACCATGAGGGTAGTATACAGGCTTACGGCTTGCCTGATGATACGCGGTCGGCCGATGGGCACTTGATACTCCAGAAGGGTCACATGCTCGTTGCGGTCCCTTTATTAATTTGAGGCATCACTGTGTAGAAGACACGGCAATAGAGAGATCTTTCAGGGACCGAAGTCCAAGATTTATTCGAGTTATATTTATGCAACAGATTTAAGAAACTTCTATAGCGCGATGCAGAACACGTCAGATTCGACAGCTGACAGGAGTGACGCCACAGCTGTATCAGCGAGAAATATTCAACACAGCGCATAATCGACAGCTCCAGAGCTGTGTAAGCCAGCTTGCTGACCGCCAGGAAGACCACCTACAAGCCCGCAGATGGTCTGAGTATGGCTGCGGTCTTTTATAAGGAAAAGGTACTTCATGAGTCGAGCTGGTCCAAATATGAGTCGTTATTCAACTCCAGGAACAACACTTCACGCTCGCAGAAGGCCTTCGTATGGCGGCGGTCTTTTATGAGGTAGAGGTACCTCATGAGCTGCTCCAAATATGAGTGAGACGACATTTTGCACCGGCCTACCTCTATAAATAAATATACGAGTATACATTCACCATCATCATCATCATATCAGCTGAAAGGTGTCCACTGCTGGACATAGGCCTCCCCCAAAGAGTGCCACAATGACAGGTCCTGCGCTACCCGCATCCAGCGGACTCCCGCGACCTACCAGGTCATCAGTCCACCTTGTGGGGGGCGCCACGCTGCGCCTTCCGGTACGTGGTCGCCACTCGAGAACCTTTCCGCCCCATCGGTTCTACATGTAATGTGCCCCGCTCCCTGGCACTAGTACGAGTATACATTACTATACATAATAGTAAAACGGTCTAATCCCAATAAGGTCTAGTTTTTCTTTTTTTAATATAAAATGTTAAAATATTATTCATATACTAAGCTATTATGTTATGTGTTAGGATTAGTAAATATTGAATCAGAAGGATGGTGAATCCTGTTTCCACCGTGATACAGTTTTATACTAGTATGGGGAGCAGAAGACATGCATGGCTTATGGCATGGACATAGGGTTGACAAGGGTCAGTAAACTTAAAATTAAAACAATTAGTTAACAAAAAACCAGTCCGGTATTTGTAAAATGTAAGTAGCCATGTTATTGTTTTTACTCAATAAAGTAATTTTTTTTTTTTTTTTTTTTCGTAAAACTAGTGCCTATGCCAAATCTTGGGATAAGGTGTCAAAGCGGACCCCGGGCTCCTTTAGGGGCACAACCGGGAATAAAGCTAGGAGTATGATGATATTACTATAAGTACATAATGATAGCTCCGATGTATAACCAAGTAACTCAAACCACGTTTATGTGTTATTGGAGCGTTAGGCGGCGCGAGTCACGGTTTACGGGTGAGTATGGAATCGCCATCTGTACGTTAATGCCCTGCCTGTCTCAAAACCTTTCAATAGTGCCCAATACTATACGAAGCGCTCATAGCCTAGCGGCGCCTGCGGGTTGGAAACGATAACGCAGGTTAAGAGGTATGCCTACCTGCGATTTTCCCATACAAACGCTCTCGACTGTTTCCTCTCTGGTTTTTGAACATAGAGCAATGATTTTTTTAAATAAGATCAATATCATCAATATCTATGCCGCTATATTTTGCTTGTTTGGATATTTTTATTTTAAAGAAACTTACAACGCCTTGAAAATCTCAAAAACGGATTAATTGAATTGGCTGCCAAAAAAGGCGCAGTATACAAATATGACAACAAATATCAATAAAATCAAAACATAGCGGCGTAGATTATTTCTTTATTCTTGCAGTTCCCAAAATTGTATAATGGTTGGTTGCGTTTTGGAGGAGGAAACAGTCAAGAGCGAAACTAGATCAATAGTGGGACCGGATTTTTGCCCTAAAAGTTTTGATAATTCTAAAGATGGAAAAGTGATGCTTATATGACATCGGACATATTTTTAAGTATATTTGCATTATATGATGAAAAGTTAGAACGAGCGTTAGGTATAAATTAGGTATTTATATATTTTTATTTATAATTTGTGAATATTGAATTAAAGTGCAAAGTTTTAGCTTCATCGTTTATAATATGTATGACGCTATATGTTATTAAGTTTGTAGAACTTTTTTTACGCAGCTTCTTTGTCAAACCAGAATTAGGTTATTACTTTGTCGATATTGAATTAAAGTTTAAAAATCCTCAACAATATCTCTAATTTCTTAAGTTAATAGACAAAGCTAAAAATGTAGAAGAATAGGATACATGCTATAAAAGTAATATGCGTTTTTTGTCCTGTAAGATCTAATATTGAATTAGAGTCTGTAAAAATAAGTCTAATACTATAAAATAATATATGCAACCATATTATGAAAAGTAAGAAAATTCTGTGTATTGCTTGCATTAATAATAGTATAATTTATTTAAAATGGCGCGAAATTCATAACCACGCCGCGCTGGCCCTTCAACGGCGGCGCGCGGGGGCCGATCGTAGCCGACCTAGCGAGTGATACCTCGCCCCGCCCTCCCCGCATTACCGCGCAAGCGCTGCTGTTGTCTTTCAAATCATTCATTTGTTTGTTTAAGAGCCTTATCACACTTGCGATTTGCAAGCGTATTTTGTATGAAGGCGATGACGCAGCGTGTTCGCCGCGACTGATAATTGTATAGAAAATACGCTCGCAAATCGCAAGTGTGATAAGGCTCTTACCGTGCACATATTAGATGCAATTTTTAATACATTTGCTCAAAAAGTTCTACTTTTACGTAGCTGTTTAGCGTGCGGAAAGTTGATTTTCACGAACTAGTGCTTTTCACTTTTTCCACTCAATAATCGTACAAATTGTACCATTATTTATTATGTCAATAAAAAATAAATAAGATAGAGCTGTACTAAATAAAATGATTTTTGAACTTCATCATTTTTCAACTGTATTACAATGACGTTACAGAATTAATAATATAAAAGTTTCGAATTCCTTACTTGTTGTTTTTCTTATTTTTTCGCAACTGTATTAAAAAACGTCGTTGTGTAGATTACTATACATTGATTCGAAGGCTATATCGGCGCACAAAAGAAGAATGGAGATGGAGGCACCAGTAGCACAGCCTAGTGACGATGAGGAATGCTTTGATTTTCAAAACTTTTGTTTTTTTTTGCAACGAAGCTGCCAACGAAGTGTTTAAACAGGGTCAACTCAAACGCCCTATTCAAGTCAGAATCACTGTCAGCGAAATAAAGAAATGTACTACACAGATGTTGTTAAACGCAGCTATAGCTGCTCGCCGCAAGCAAACCAATGTTAGTTTGCCCCTGATTACGGATTGCTGTTACGAACACCAGGGTGATGTTGCAGGGTAATATCGCCGGTTAGCGACCACCTAATTTATGGTTCCGGTTTGCGACCACTCATTTCAATTGGTGTCAGGAATCTACCGCAAAAGACGACAATATATCCTTTCAGTTTTTTCAATAGATTGCATACATACATACATATACTCACGCCCGTATCCCATTACGGTCCTTAAATACTTCTTCAATAGATTCCTGTTTAATAATTACTTTAAATAATACATGCGGGGCACGGTTTATTTAGAGTGCGTTGTAATGTCATTTTATTAGGTACATTTAATTGAAAAAAAAATACGTTGTCTTTCACGTGGTCGCTAACTGAAGCTGGTCGCGTAACCGGGGCGGCGTATTGACCCAACGTTATTAAATTAAACATTCCAATTTACGTTAACACTTAAAATAGGCCGTTTCTGCTCTAATAGTACCTGATTAAAGAAAACTTAGAAAGTAGAGCATAATTTAAACCAAAACAGTGAGAAATATATTCTTTAATTACAAATATTATTTGTATGCAGAATGTAATGATAGTGAATGAAGCAAGAAAGGTTTGTCAAGATCGTAGCAAGTGGAAATCCGTGATCTCTGCCTATCCCTCCGGGAAATAGGCGTGATGTACATTTGTATGTATGTATGTATATTATTTGTAGTAAGGTAAATCTCCAATAACTGGCCACCCTTGAATAATCGGCCCCCTCATACTAAAACTTAACTCTATTCACGTATAATAGAATAGATATAGATGAGGTATGAGGTGGCCAGTTATTGACGATTTACCCTACTTGTTAGGAATATTCGAGACAATTAAAGGTTTACTAAGCAGAAACGTCTGCTAACGAAGTTCTAAAGGACAACGCTCCCTAGGATGAAAAAAAAGTTGAAAATTTTGTTGAAAAAACTATTTTGCGTATTAATGTGTATTATTTCAAAAACAGTGAGTACCTTTACATTTTGAGGAAAAGAAATGTGAATGGTGACCCAGATTTGAGCTGTATAGTAAGATGTATGGAGAAAAAAAAAAGTGGTCAGATCGAAATGAAAATAATGTATGTCATAAGAATCGTTTCAAAAACAACTTGAAAATAAAATTTTACTGGTAAAAGTAGGAAAAATCTAACCACTTATTTTTTTTTCTTTTACATTTTACTATGAAGCTCAATTCTGGTTCAGTTAACAGTTTTCACAAAATATATTTTATTGAAAAACTAATCCTTACTTAAAAAGTTTTTGTACCTTCATTATTTTTAAACATACTTAAATACACAAAATAGTTTTTTTTTTATTCAAAATATTCAGTTCTTTTTTTCCATACTAGGTGTGCGGTGTTTTTTCGATCAGAATAAAAAAAAATCGCCAGTAGCCTTTTCAGGTTTGCGTAGGCAACAAGGAACCCTTATAGTTTCGCCATGTCCGTATGTCCGTCTGCGGCTTAGCTCAGTCACCTTTACTACTAGAAAGTTGTAAGATTAGAATTGAAGACTTTATTCTATTGCACTTTCGAAGAATCGAAATTAGACTGTAAAAATAAGAGTTCAATTTTAATAATAATGAAAAAAAAAGTTCCGTCTTTTAATTATTTTAGTTATTTTGTGAAAAAAGCTGCACAGAATAATGAAAAGTCGCAGAAGTTCACTTAGAATTGTCATTAGGTGTAAACAAATATGAATGATTAATACTTATACAATACCTATTTGCAATTTTATTATAATGTTGTCGTAAATGGTTGTATTTTTTTGTATTTTTTTACTATTGTGTTAGCCATCCATACTGACTTTAATATAAAATAATAAGTACCTACTTTATAAAGGACTTAACGTCGAAAATTTATAATATTTCGACTGAAAATTTTATTCTTTGACACTTCGAATAATCGAGATTATACTCTATTAATAAAAGTTCGCTGTCAGTTATATTATAATGTGAAAAAAGTTACAATTTTTTTTTTTTACTGTTATTGTAATAAAAATATACGAGCTTTTCACAACTATTTTTATTATTTCTGTTTATCCTGGTTCCTATTGTCATATCTTGTCCAGTCCTATTCGCCGTCATGTATTATACTTACCCCACCATATTATACGGTCATTACGCCGGTTACGTGACCAACTTCGGTTAACGACCACCTTAAGGACTAGGTTTTTTTTTTCAATTAAAGATATAATAACATTTAAACAGGCTGTAAAAATGCCTCGGTACGTACGCAATTTTTAAAGCAGATATTAGGCAGCAATCTACTTAAAAAACGAGAAAATATCCTCTCGGTTCACCATTTATTACTCCCGAATGGTCGCAAACCGGCACACTAAATTAGGTGGTCGCTAACCGGTGAAATTACCCTACATCCTAAATATACAATTTCATCTAAGGTAAATTGAGCTAGCATAGCTTACTGCTGACCACGTCGCAAAAAAATACATGTAGGTTATTTGTTAGTAGGTATTTATGCAGCTGGCTTAAAGGAGTAACAAAACATGGAAGAGTGGTCATTTGTATACGGGGCGATCCCTAAAATATTTTTAAATTATGTGTATAACGCGATAACCAGTTCGACGAAACCGCGGGCAATCCCTAGTATAGTTGGTAATAAATAAGGATACATTTCTTCTTTGTATTTCCATTAACGTACGTATAACAAAATAACATGTGTTTTGCCATTGATATTTATTCTTTGTGGATTTTTTTATGGATCGTGGACGCAATCAAGGGCACTCCTCTACCGTTGCGTTGATCGCTGCCTGCTGCCACAGCGCACAGCGCGGCGCGCGCATACATGCCGCGCTTTTTAAATGTATTCATTTACGCACGGAGTACTTAGGTATCAATATTTAGTGTCGCCGTAAGTTTATTTTTCTTAACTTTTGTTTGGTAACTGATATCATTGTCATGATCGTTTACTATTAACTCTACAAACTTTAATTCAATATTGGCTATACTGTTTAACCGGAAATCAATATCTAGACAAGCCGATTGTCTACATTTCTAACTTTTTTCCAATATGTTAAGTGGATCGACAATATCGTAACTTTGCAATATCAGCTACTCTAATTCTTTATTTACAAAATTATTTGCATTTTACGTTCACCAGGATGCAGAAGTCCCAGATTTCTAAAAACAGAATATCGTATATAAATTAAAGTGTTATTGGATATGTTACAGTTTTTTGTAACTCTAATTCTATATTGACATAGTTATTGGCAAAAACTAAAATATTTCAATATAGCCGAAAGCTCCACCTAAAATTTTCTAACTTTTTACATAAGTATTATTTAACATGCCTCCAACGACATATCAAAAAAGAAAAAACTTTAATGTTGTAATAACCCATTTTTGTTCAACCGCTGGTCTAAACCTCGATTTTTGAGTTTATTGCGTGGGATTTTTAGTCCGAGCTGCAGTTGTCCTTATCGCACGAATTGGAGCTCCCGCCCACAGCAGCGCGACAGAAACATTGCGTTAATAATTCGAGATTTCAAAAGTTGCTCAGCTAGGAATTGCTCTTAAGCAAAGATGGCAGCGGTCAGTCTTTGGATGGGTGACCGCCTGATGTTTGAGTGGTTAATTTAAATGAGCGTTTCCGTGCTTTGGAAGGCACGCTAAGCAGTTGATCCCGGCTGCTGTCTATGACAGTAGTCGTTAAGCCGAGTTAGAGGCCTTCGGGCGGCTTATAAGAACTTCTAACAGTCGAGTTGCCCACTCACTTGACAAAGGGGGGACAACTGTTACTCGCGTCCGCAGGAGCTACCTACCACAACCCTGCACATGTCCCCTGGGTGGTGACGACTAAAGAGTGACAAACTTTAAAGGCCAAAATAATATATGCCATACGATTAAATAAATAAATAATACTATATAAATAAAGTAAATAGTTACACTGAAATAATAAAAGAAGTTCTACGTCTCTAATTGTAGCCATCTCCGTTTATTCATATTACCATCGCTTGGTAGGTCACTCCATTGAACACAAATAGTCTAGATATTTATGGAAATGTTTGATGTTTACTAGACTAGAACTCTAGACGAGTCATCCTTGCTTGAATGAAAGCTTGTTTATATTATGTAAGTATCAAGTTACTTCGTATTCCTAAAATTCGGCAAAGAATAAGTTGATAACAGTTTCTGAAAATGTTGTCTAATTGAAGAAATATAAATAGATATTTTCGCAATATTCATTTTACACAAATCGGTCTAGTCATAACATAAGCAAAACTTGTACTTGTACGGTCGAGGTCATAAATACGTTTACACTTTTGCACCTTATTGCCTTGTAATATATTTATGACCTCGACTGTACAGACGACGATATCATACTTAGGTAAGTATATATTATAGGTAAATTTATGAATTCTTAACGAGATACTGACTAATAATAATAAATCAGCATGTCCCACCTGCACTGCACTGGTAAAGGTAGCGGGAGGATTGTGGCACTCTTTGGGGGAGGCCTGTATCCAGCATTGGACGTCTTTCGGCTGATATGATGATGATGATGATGACGTCCCACTGCTGGGCACAGCGCAGGCCTCCTCTCATGGATGAGAGGGAACGGGCAGTGCGGGCACGCTGGCCCAGTGCGGGTTGGGGACTATGCATGACCATGGAACAAATATTCATGTTCATCACACGAATAAATGTTTTTACCGGGATTTGAACCGAAACCTCTGGCTTCGTAGGCGAGGTCACTGCTAACTAGGCTAAAGGAGTGGTCAAAAATGGTTCTAATGTTGACTGTAAATTTTTGCGCAATCGTTAACTACTCGTGAATATTATAGTGAGTCTTGAGGGGTGATCACGTCACGTTTCGAACATCCTTAAGGACCACTCAACTGTCATTTTTCCATACAAAAAGTGACATTTAAATCTACCTGACCGCGCGTACAATGCGTGACGTGGTCGACCTGCTGAAGCGGTGGTTTTAGCAACCATGGCAATCGTCATACTTCCCCATGTCTGTTTCATTGTAAATTACGTAGTCATTTAGAAATAAATAAAGTAAATACATTTAGTGTCATCAATGTCACAAAAAACAATACGAAGAAGTTAAATAGGATCCCCCCCCCCCCCCCCCACACACAAGCCACGGCAAGCCACAGCAAACAGAGACTACAAATATATTCACATCGGAATAGTAATTTTCCTTTGAATTTAAAATTTTCCTTAGTCATCATCATCATCATCATATCAGCCGAAAGACGTCCACTGCTGGACATAGGCCTCCCCCAAAGAGTGCCAAAGTGACCGGTCCTGCGCCACCCGCATCCAGCGTACTCCAGCAACCTTTACCAGGTCATCAGTCCACCTTGCGGGGGCCCTACCCACGCCGCGCCTTCCGGTACGTGGTCGCCACTCGAGAACCTTTCCGCCCCAACGGCCATCGGTTCTACGTGCTATGTGCCCCGCCCACTGCCACTTAAGTTTAGCGATTCGGAAGGCATTGTATTTAGTAAGTAGTCCATTAAATTAGTAGCGTCCCATCCATAATCTTTGACCTGCTGTCGCACAATGCGGAAAAGTTGGGCAGTGTCCAAGAAACTAAAAGAATGAATGAAATAAAGCCACCGCCCACGGGCCCATCACTATAGGTACCTATATAACAATAGTGTACCTAGTGTACCTACGCTGGTTGACGCAGCCAAGTTTATTGTTGCCATAATGACATAGAAAAATATTTAGATAATTATATAATATTGGCAATTAATACATCAGTCTCAATACGGGCGTAGACTCGAAAATTATTATTACTCCAAAAAAAAGAAGGCAAAAATATATGCCTAGTGACGAAAATCCCATTCAGATATCTCAAAGAATTACAGAGCTACAACCGTTTTAATATTTCTTGTTAGAGAGAGAAAACGCAAACAGTGTGTGACGTCACAACATGCGAGGCTGCCGCAGAGCGCGTCGCTTGGGGCGCCGAACACGATGAGGCACGGCACGTCACAAACTACAAGCGTCATCGTTTCATATGAAGTTGCGTTTTGCGAAAAAGGGACAGAACCCTTTCTTAAAACTTTGGACACTTATAACTTCGTGATTATTTAACCTCTTGCGTTGATTTTTCTCCATTTGACTACATTTTTAATCCTTTTTCGAGAAAATATGTCATTATTGATCGATAAGGTTTCCTCACGATGTTTACCTTCATCGAAAAGCTAACGGTAAATATTCCGTACATAAGTTCCGAAAAACTTGGCATTGTGGCATAATGGCATAATGCCATCAATTTGTACTGTATTGATGTTTTACAACAAAGTTCATATCCTTTTTCTCATTGGCGAGCTAACTATAACTTTTTATTACGTTCTTATTAAACATATTCTTTGTTTGATGGCAAAGCCAAGGACAGTAAAATAACGCCAAGAACATAAACTTGTATTACATCCTTAAGTTGATTTATAGACAAAATAACTTGTGGTAAAACTAAGTTTGTAGTATTATAAGTGTATAATATTACGGGAACCATCCATCAATGCTACACCCTAAAGTGGTTTACGTAGACTCTAAGTCGGGAGAGAGAAAGGAGGAAATGATTACATTATACCTACATCCTTGGCCCGTACTATTGGGGCAGACGAATACCTAAATTAAGAACCAAAAAATAAAACGGCGGATATGTGTTAAAGGAGATATGTCATACAAATTGGTCTTATTTCCTTTGGAATAAGTGATTCAAATCAAATCAATTATTTATTCTGCAAATAGGCCACCAGGGCACTTTTACGTGTCAAACGGTAATTTACAATGTAATAATAAGAATCTTACACAATAATCATTAAAATTTGCAAACCGATATAAACGGTTAACAAAGTAAATGTCACTAAGTTAATAAAAACATAACAAAATTGCAAAATATGACCATTACATTCGATATAAGGTCTGTATCAGCATTAACAAGAAGTTAATGATATTAATTCAGTATTCCAGAGATGTATAAGGTCTCTGAGCGTCCAAATACAATTAATAATTATTCTAATGTTTGTAGAGATGTATACGGTCTCTAAGCGTCAAAACAAAACAAAAAAGGAACATTAATGCAATATTGTCAGAGATGTACAGGTTCAATAACAATAAAATTAAACATGTCAAAATCAGAATGATGTCTCTCGTCAATACGATAATAATAATAACAATACTAGTATTTAAGTACTATGCCCTTGCAAGCATGAACAGTCCGGACTCCACAAACAGCACCCGATCACGAGTATGACGCATATCTCAGCCATCGCCTCCCTCAACCATATGTTAGGGAAGGTGGCGACCCGATCAACAACGCCACCGTAAGCAAAGCCCTTTAAGCGAGCATGACATATTCAGGCCACCGGACATTGTAAATAACAAAAATTAAGCGACTTTTTCGGCGAGAAACAGCATTACGTGCTCTCTTCTTACATAAAACGGAACAGTTATTTCAGGTAGGTAATTATTACATGTATTTAGGTATATTCCTAATAGAATTAGCCTACTACTTGGTTTAAAGGCATTTTTGTCGTTTAAGAAATCGTTGACAGTATAATACGCCTTGCTTAGCAAATTACTTTTAACATGACTTAACTGAACGGTAAATTAACAATTTCGGTGGGTATTTTATTGTAAAAACGTATGCAGTTCCCCACGAACGACGTGCTAACCTTGCGGAGACGACTGGCCTTCACTGCGACCTTGTTTTACTTCTGGTGTTGACGTCGTGGATATCACTGTTGAGTTTGAACTCGTGAAGGTTTTTCCGCACATACATGATATTCTCAAGAATGTATTGGCATGCTACAGTAAGAATGATTGTCTCCTTAAATTTGTCCCTGAGAGAATCTCGAGCATTTAGTTCGTATATGGAGCGTACAGCTCGTTTCTGTAGCACGAATATGGTCTGGATATCAGCCGCCTTCCCCCACAACAGGATTCCGTAGGACATAACACTGTGGAAGTAACTGTAGTACACCAGCCTGGCCGTCTCAACGTTTGTTAACTATCTTATGCGTCTTACTGCATAGGCTGCCGAACTAAGTTTTCCGGCTAGGGCGACGATATGCGCATGCCATTGTAGTTTTGAGTCCAAGGTGATACCTAAAAACACTGTTCCATCTTCAAATTCCATTTCGTCGCCCTTTAATTGGATCTTGGTATTATTTACCTGCTTGACATGACATTATTATTATAATAAGTGGCTCTGTGAGCTTTACAACGCGCAAGCCTTCATTTGAAAAAAAAAAACAATTAACGAACTTGCTCCCAAAATTTCACGAGAATCGGTTCAGAAATGCGATCTGTAAATGAGAAAAGCTGGCGGTACAGACACCGGACATACTTACGAACAATTTTCGGGCCGAGGTGATGAATAAAACTTCGTTCGCTTCGCTCGCTCGTTCGATTAGTCCAAAAGAAAGAACAAAAAAATGTTGATATTTGTTCCCTTTAAAGGCACCTGTCTATGTTTTGCAGAAAAGGGAAAGACTATGCCCTCTTTTAAAAACTTTGGATGCTTATAACTAAGTTATTATACAACGTGTTTTTTAACCGTCATAGAGCCGAAGCCCACTTAAAGTTACCAAAACGTACTAATCATTCGTGGTAAGAAAAATATTAGTTAAGTTTTTAGTAATAAAAGGTAATTAAGTTAGAAAAATCCTGTATGGCGCGCGGTGCAAAGTTCATTCACTCGGTTAGATCTCGTACCTAAAAGCTCTTTGCAAAAAGTGTTTAACGGCTTTATACTCTTACGAATAGCGTTCAGTTTGAATGAAGTCGAATCGGCTAGCAGCAAAAAGTGACCTCCTTCACATCTGACGTCGCAAAACTCTGTCGCGTATTCAACAATTTTTCCCCATCCCAAAAAGTGCTCAGCGCCGCTAAAGATGTTTTCACTTCAAAAAAAACTCCTTTTTTTAGGTTCCTCCTAGTAATGTATACATTAAATGTTCTTCGATTCTAAGACGGTTAAAAAAACACCGTGTATTTATTTCTAGTATTTCCAATTGTATTGCATTTTTTATACTTTTTAAGAATAACAACACATTGTATTATTGTTCGCCAATCCGTGCTGCAGAAGTGCTAGAAAAATAGACTGACCCACAATACCATACCAACATTCACATGAAATCATTACCTTTTCTTCAACAGTCGGTTAAACACGTAGTAGTGGAAAACCTTGCAAGTATAAAAAACTACAGTCCTAGAGGAAATCCACCATGCTGATATGTGAAATATGCGCAGGAGAGAAACGATTTATGTCAGTATGGCGGCGGGCAACGCTGTGATGTTTCCAAATCGCATGGATCACGTAGCGTAAATCTGCAGATTTACGCCACGAATTGTCCCGTTTCAACGTTATTATGGGAAAAATGGCCTTTAGAAACAAATCAGAAAAAACATAGATTGTAAGATCTGATCTGCGCGCAAAGATAAGGTGAACTGTCTGTAATTTTAAATTGGAACGTTTAGATATAATTCGTTAGGAAAATATGTAACTTAATTCAATTATAATTGGTTATGATTGGGGTTATTTAAAAGAGTTTAGCCTGTGCACAAAGTATCGTAATGGCATGCAAAACTGTAGAAGGATCCTGTGCCTTATCTGAAACGGTCACGGGACCGTGAAATTACGTGTCCAGCGACTGCGGTCGACGGCGGAGTCGCGAAACTCCATAGTCGCTGGACAGCTCGTCCGGCGTGTCACGCGGCATACGTATGTGCGTAAACGCGGCCAAAGAAAGTGAGACCGACCTCACCGGTGCGTAACGCTGCGTATACGCGTTGAAGTCTCGCATGCGTCACGTCTTCTTCATACATTTTGCTGCGTTTACCATGCGTCAGTGAGCGTATTTTGGGCAGTCGCGTGGTCTCTCCCTAAGAGTCACTCCAATCCACACGAACAACTATGACAGAACACGATGTTAAACGACGCCTTCATAGATCTCTATCTCTACATATAATAAATGTGAAAGTTCGTTGAGGTTGTCAGTGAGAAAGCTTGAAGGAAATTGTATTTATACAACATAATTATATTAAAAACTTCAATAGCGCGATGCAAAACTTCACCAATTTCCACGCATGTAGATGGTCATTCTCCAGATTTTTGTCGGCGTCTGAACTCCAACAAACCATATTAAACGTATAAAAAAGTTTGATCGAGTTACGGTGACCTACAGGCCAAATTTGAGAATATTTGGATAAGTCGTCTTTACTTTACGCAACAGCGGCGCCATCTCTCTGTTTATTAATACGATAGCCCAACGAAAAGGATATTTGTCTGTTTTGGTCTGGGTATCATGGGAAAACTATCGAATGGATTAATATGCAACTTTCAATAAAACGTTCAATGGATTTTCGGCCACGCAATAGGCTATAAAAATTATAAAGATAAGGGTGCAAAAGGGTTAAAAAATGGGGTTGAAGTTTGTATGGGAACCGCTTGAATCTATGAGCTAAAGACTTGAAAATTGGCAAGCATATACTTGACTAGAAATTAAAAAGAACCCTATCCAAACTTTCAGCAAAATATAGATAAAACGTGAAAAAACACGGGATATAAAATTGTTTATATATATTTGTAATCATGTTCTGATAAAATTTGCAGTAATGGGTTTAAGGGGCCGAGAGACCGATCTAGCTTCGTCTTATTTTCGAGAAAATTCGTTTTTTTCTTATTTTCTCGCAAAAGGCAGGTTTACTCTTCGATGACGACCAATGGTTACCCAATGGTTGATTTGTTGATGGTGAGGCGGTTTTTGTTTTCTTTCTATTCGTTTATTTCGTTTTTTTTTTGGTAAACGATCAGTTATTGGTTTTTTGTTTAATTTTGAATAGAAATCATTTTTTTGTAGTATTACAGCCGAGAAAAACTCAGTCCCCGGAAAAAACAAAGCTTTATTAATAAAAATATCGACGGTTGTGGATTTGAATACATTCATGCAGTCTTAGCGTTTTAAATTTATGCCGAGTTTCTCCAACATGACCCCAACATGGGCCAAACTTAATTAGAATATGAACTGATAAAATGATCTGTTTGCGAAGTTACGGAAATATTGTATGGCATTATACTTAGAAACATTTACAGTTTTACATTAGTTTTCCTTTCATAATTTTAGAATCAAATAAAACTCATTTAATACGGTTTGGTATGTTATTTTTATTAGTCTAAATAAAATCAAAAACATAATATAAGCGGCATCTATCGAGCTGAAATTGGACTAAACTTAAGCTCGGTAGATGGCGCCAATCGACAACTAACATCAACGACCTCTATCAAAGTGAAATTGTATTCACAATCATGCTCGCTAGATGGTGCTATCATTATATACATCAAGCATTAATAATGTTTATTTTTCATTGAATTTGCGACTCATAATCATGAATATATTATTGTTAATGTCCGTTGTAACAAAGATCTGAAATTGCGTTAGTTTTAAGACTTTTAACACGTTCAACGGCACCCGGCGCGTTTTACCGCTGTGAAAGTCCCACTCCATCTCGGCCAGTTTTATCCCTTATTTAATAATAGCTTCCGCCCGCGACTTCGTTTGCGTGGACACGGGATAAAGCTATCTTATATTTTAATCCAGGCTATACACTATCTTCGTGTAATATTTCATCTAAATCGGTTGAGCCGTTTAAGCGTCATTGAGTAACACATCCAAATATCTAAACATCTAAACATCCAACCATCCAAACTTTCGCATTTATAATATTAGTAGGATTATCCTTGACTTTATACTTATTTTATCAATTAAATTTTCACTTTGTTGGTAAACTTCAGCACAATTCTAACACCGTAGCGAAAATCGTGACTAAACCTAATTCATAAACTATTTAATCGTATGGCATACATTATTTTTGGCCTTTAAAGTTTATCACTCTTTAGTAACACCCAGGGGACACGTGCAGGGTTGTGGTAGGTAGCTCCTCCGGACGCGAGTAACAGTTGTCCCCCATTTCTCAAGTGAGTGGGCAACTCAACTGTTAGGAGTTCTTAAACCGCCCGAAGGCCTCTAACTCGGCTTAACGACTACTGTCATAGACAGCAGCCGGGATCAACTGCTTAGCGTGCCTTCCAAAGCAGGGAAGCGCTCATTTATATTAATTATTAACGACCCACTCAAACATCAGGCGGTCACCCATCCAAAGACTGACCGCTGCCATCTTTGCTTAACCTGCGTTATCGTTTCCGACTCGCAGCCGCCGCTAGCCTATGATGCTAAAGTTTGGACCTCAATCACGCAAAAACGGATTAAAATGAATTTTGGTATACATATAGTGTTTATTCCGGGAATCATCTTCTAAGGGGGTGAAATGGAGATATATAAAAGAGTTCCACGCGGACGAAGTCGCGGGCAGAAGCTAGTACATAATAAGGGTGAATAGCCACCAGATATGTGCGGAAATGCGTTTACATATTATGATATAATCATACATGCAAGAATATCACGTAACACAAATTCGTGCATGGCATGCCTACGAGAACCTAGCCAACGCAATAGTAACCTCATCTGGGCTGTTCACAATACGTTGTGTTGCGTTCCGTGGGTCACGTACGGTGCTGTCTGAAAATCAGCGCTGTAGGGTGTCTGTCTGACACCTCGGCACAATGCTGAGACAGCGACCGTTTCACTGCCGCGAAGACACACACATTATGTGTCAATTGTATTGTATTACTACTCCCTTTGTCTCTGTGTGTCTTTTGAGTAGTGAATAAATGTCTTCTTTATTTCTTTCTTTCTTTATACGAACACATAATTTCACCGGTATAAGGCTAATAAGTATCTAGTATCTGATTATTACGCAAAAACATTTTGTACCGCTAAAGAAAGAAACATACGGTCTGTCTGATGCGCAAACGCAGCAGCCTATGAACGCAGAAACTCGTTGCGGACACTATATTGATTTAAGGATTCGTGTTTGTTGAGTTATCTATACTATTTAAACTAATATTAATGAAGAGGAATGTAGGTAGGTAGGTAGGCAAACGTGCTCATCTACAGGTATGTGTAGATCACGCGAGCACAATATTAAGAGGGATAAATTGCCGTCCACCACATAAGGGATTTCCTACCAAAACACGTAGGCTAGTTATATATATCTGTATGTTATAAATATATTTAGTTGTAAGTTAATTTAGAAACATTGCGATGCCCTCACAGGGTTCATGTTTGAGACTTACTGTAACACATGTCAACTATGTACCATACTATTACATGATTGCAATAAATACTTGAAATACTTGAAATATATATAGAATAAGTTATTGTAACAGGGATCAGAGAAGAGTTGTACTTTGTGACACATAAACTATGTCCGAGTTCTACTGAGTATATCATTCAAGACCCATCGTATCCTGAGACTCCGCATATCTCATGGCGACCGTGACGTAAATAGACTGCAACAACATCAACTGTGAAGACGAGCCGACCACCCCAAGCCAGAATCAAAGAAGAAGCAAAAAAAAAGCGAAGCGTCCGCATATCACAGGAAAAATCTGTGAGGTTGTCGCTTTGTAAGTTTGTATGTAATGGCTAATCTCCGGAACCACTCGACCGATTTTAAAAACACTTTCACCTGCGTGTAAATGAACTTTCCAGTAGTCTCGTTCTATCGAACGGTGTCAGCCAGTGACGGACGCTCTATCGCTTGTCACTTATCGCGTGATAAGGCCGACCATGATACGGGGCCAGATGGATATTGGCCATGTTTTATCCCACGGGTTAAAACATGCGTTCTTTGCAATACGCGGACGAAGCCGTGTGAGCAGCTAGTACTGATACTACTGATATAAAATAATCGTACAATCGATCACACTCTATAACGGCGCATTATCCGGAGCTCTGGGCTGCGAAACTAGACCTCCTGCGCTTAGTTACTAACGCGGTGTCAAGATATATTTGTGGGTGAGCGTTGAGGTGAGCTTAAAACAAGTTCCAGAATAGGGGGTAGGGTTGCCAGATGGTCGGGCTTTGGCCGGATTCTCCCGAATTTTTGTATGGCCTCCCGACTCCCGACAAAGTAAAAAATCTCCCGAAATAACAACTTCATTGTATAAAACAAAAATTTGCATATTGTGACTGTGAGTTTACTGAATAACCTTTACACAAAAGACAGAAACCTAATGAGCAATGGACCTAATAAAAGCTGAATTAATGATTCGACTTAATTTTAATGAAAACTGTTTAAGTTTCAAGTCGTCTTTAAACAGCGAAAAAGGTCAAAAAATGCTGAAAGCTGTTCAAAGTAATAGTAAATACAAGTGGCAAACCAAAAATAAAAAAAAATGTATAAAACTGTTGATTTTTTTATAATATAATAATATGGGTAATGAGAAAACCATTTTATGTTAGTTTTTGTATGTAACAATAATTTTCAATGTTTTTGATTTCAATATTTTTAATACAGTTTGTTTAATTTGATTTTATTTATTTCTCCCGGGATCTGGCAAGCCTAATAGGGGGGCAGGTGACCTTTACCACTTGGGACACAACGTCGCATGCCAGACCATGTTGTGGCAGGCAGGTGAGTCAGATATTCGGCTATGCCCAATGACGGATCCAAGTTAGTAAAAAATAATGCGAATGTAATGTAAGTACTATTACATAGCAAGTCCGAACTCTAGCTTTAAATAAGACATGAAACTCTGCGATTAAATCAAATTACTTACTTGGAACTTTAAATAAAATAAAATAAACCGGCCAAGAGCGTGTCGGGCCACGCTCAGTATAGGGTTCCGTAGTTTTTGTATTTTTTTTTCAAAAACTATTCAACCTATCAAGTTCAAAATAATTTCCCTATGAATTTTTTAAAAAGTTCTACTTTTGAGATTTTTTTCACATTTTTAAAACTTATGGTTCTAAAGTTAGAGGGGGGGGGCACATTTTTTTACTTCTGGAGCGATTATCTCCGAAAATATTAACATTATCAAAAAATGATTCTAGCAAACCCCTATTCATTTTTAAATACCTATCCAACAATATATCACACGTTAGGGTTGAAATGAACAAAAAAAAACACTCCCCACGTTACGTATAGGGGAGGTACCCTAATAAAATAAAATAAAACACTTTTTATTTTACCACGTTGTCGGCGTGATTGATATACATATTAGTACCAAATTTCAGCTTTCTAGTGCTAACGGTTACTGAGATTATCCGCGGACGGACGGACAGACAAAGCGAAACTATAAGGGTTCCTAGTCGACTACGGAATCCTAAAAATTAAAAATTCAAACTCAAATCATATAATATTCCTAACCGCAATTAATTAATACAAACACACATGTGAAAAAACACAAGACAAAAACCGGCCAAGTGCGAGTCGGGCATAAAATCACGTTTGTTGTATGGGATCCCCTTAAATATTTATTTTATTCTGTTTTTTAGTATTTGCAGTTATAGCGGCAACAGGAATACATCATCTGTGTAAATTTCAACTGTCTAACTATCACGGTTATTGAGATACAGCCTGGTGACAGACGGACAGACCGACAGACAGACGGCTCGACAGCGGAGCGGAGTCTTAGTAAAAGGGCCCGTTTTTATCCTTTAGGTACGGAACCCTAACAATGGAGTAGGCCGTGTCACGAAATGGACTGCGCTGGTCTCCCGCAGAGTCCATTTGGTTAAGAAACGGAAATGCATAGTGTATTTGGTTTTGTATTTAAACCAAATACACTATGCCTTTCCGTTTCTTCACCAAATGGACATTATAAAAGGAACGACAGTTTTATACAGTAAACTATACTTACTTTTTGGTGCATACGTAGCAACTTGTTTATATTATTTTATTAAGAGGAATGCCTACCTGCGATTTTCCCATACAAACGCTCTCGACTGTTTCCTCTCTGGTTTTTGAACATAGAGCAATGATTTTTTTAAATAAGATCAATATCATCAATATCTATGCCGCTATGTTTTGCTTTTTTGGATATTTTTATTTTAAAGAAACTTACAGCGCTTTGAAAATCGCAAAAACGGCTTAATTGAATCGTCTGCCAAAAAAGGCGCAGTATACAAATATGACAACAAATATCAAAAAAATCAAAACATAGCGGCGTAGATTATTTCTTATTCTTGCAGTTCGCAAAATTTTATAATGGTTGGTTGCGTTTTGGAGGAGGAAACAGTCGAGAGCGAAACCTCGATTTTTGAGTTTTTTGCGTGGGATTTTTAATCCGAGCGAATTGGGAGCTCCCGCCCACAGCAGCGCGACAGAAACATTGCGTCAAAAATTCGAGATTTGAAAAGTTGCTCAGCTAGCTTAGCTATTGCTCTTAAGGACTAAGACGAGAGAGCCCCTTAGAACCAACTCCCCTGAAACCCGCTAGTGACTCTGCTACCGGTATATCGCTATCCGTGTCCACTGGCCAAACTATAGCAAGCTCACAGACTACGAAAATCTTTGTGAATATGCCCAAAGAATTGGTATTCCGCCGCAGTTCGTCCATGTCTCACCGTGGGTATTATCTATTCTGTGGTCTCTTGCATCATTTCTCTGGATCTGGTCACACAATGGGACAATGGGTCACAATATAGGATTGATGGTAGTAAATCTGGCATGCGATGTTATTTGTAAGGGTCGTATTTGAAAGGAAGATATTCCTTGCCGCCTATACCTTCTTATATTTCGGACGAGTACTTGATCGTACTCGTGTGAGTTGTTTGACTGACCTAGAGGACAGTCGGAAATGTGATTACGATTTTTTTGTTAAGAGTCACGTCGACTCAAATCGACTCTCCATACAAACAATCATAGTTTGGTTCTCATTTTATTTATTTATTTATGCTTAAGGAGTACCAACAGCTGCAAAAACATGATATAAGTCTTACATAGTAATACAAAGCCAATTAAAGGAACTCACAGGTAGGTTTAATCGGCATACTGGAATAACATGGAATAATATATCGGTCGGAAACTAGTATTGTTGCTATAAATTATAATATATCCTGGGCATAAGGTTGCATATTTAGGAACGTATGTATATTTATGAAAACTCGCGCACGGAGGATTCCGTACCATTTTCTATAAAAACGGCAAAAAATCACGTTTATTGTATGAGAGCCCCCCTTAAATATTTATTTTATTTTGTTTTTTGTATTTGTTGTTATAGCGGTTACAGAAATACATCATCTGTGAAAATTTCAACTGTCTGGCTATCGCGGTTCTTGAAATACAGCCTGGTGACAGACAGACCAGACGGACGGACAGACAGCGAAGTCTTAGTAATAGGGTCCCGTTTTTACCCTTTGGGTACAGAACCCTACAAAACAAATTATTCGTGTCAATAAAGTTACTAAAGAATTACGGTATATCTCAATAAACATCGTCGAAATTTGAATTAAGATGGATATTAAGATACGCAGACGAAATCGCGAGCAAAGCTAGAGACAATGAAAGCTCTTCCAAGAAGTATCCTGTGTGTGAATAACTCGCTCTCGTAAGACAACAATTTACTCAATGTCTCTCAAATTCAATGTATTACAGACTAGACGCACTCATTCAATCCAATTTCATTCATTGAAAGCCTAACACAACTACTACTATTTAATAACAATATATATATATGAGCATTATCAACAATACCTAGAAGAAAATGCCAGATTGTGATAATGTACCTAAATACAGGGTTGAATTTTGAACTTGCACAAAACAAATTATTTGGAGACATCTGCCTAGTGAAAACCTGAAACTCTCTGCTCGGTCTATTGTTATTCAGTTAATTATTTGTACTTATCATTTTAAAGCGTTTTAGTATTAATCATATTTAATTTAATTTAAAAAAGTTTCGGGAAATCTTTTCTGCTTCATACCAAGTCAAGTCAAGAGATAGGAAAGTTTCACGGATTTCGGACCCCAGATGTTTTTTTATTAGGAAAATAAAAAAGAACAAGGTGAATTCTAATATTCGAATTAGTGCTTTAATTTATTATGGTTTATTAAATCAAACCTATTTTAGCTAAGTCGTTAATATTTATTTATTTGTCGTGGGTTGAAAGTGCCAAAACAAATTTAATCTAACGGAGGATTGTTAAGCTTTATGAATAAGGGGAAACTAGAAACTTTAATATGATCCAGCACATTTTATATTACTTTCACCCAGTATTTACTTACAGATTCCAACAGAATTTAACATGTGGGTTCACTTTATCGTCTTACGGCGCCAACTATCTAGAAGACGTAACTAGACCTCTTAATAATAGGTCCAGAGCCCTATTCACACAATATGCTGGTAGTAATCATTTATAAAGCTTGTGTGCATGCGCCGTTCGAAACATTTACTCTGTAATTTAGATACAGTCACATGTCTATTCAACGCTTTAAATCGAACCTTTTCGTGTGCTCTTTATACATGTGGTTTCTAGCGTAATTTAGACAGCAAATTGACAGGTCTCAATTTGAAATGAAGCCCATGCATACAATAGACCTAGGAGAGCTGATAATTAGTCTTTAACGAACTAAGGGGGAGGCCTGATGAACGGCTTTCGGCTGATATGATGATGATGATCTATGGAAAATCTTCACAACTATGAGCTCAATGAATTAATGTAGCTCAGTCTATACTCTTTCAGCAAGGTAAACTTGTCAGTTAGTGTCAAGTTTACTATTGACGGCGGTCAAGGTGAAATCGCGTCAGTGCAGCAGTGTGATCCAGCCCGTATTCTGTAACTTGTTTTAAGTTAACATCAACGCTCTCCCTCAAATATATCTTGACATTGACACCACGAATCGTAGTAACTAAGCGTTAGGTAGAGGTCTAGTTTCGTGACGGGTGACCGGCGGGGTGAGCCGCTTTAGCGCGTAGCGAATACCAGCCCAGGCCTCACGCTCTACGTAGGCAGGCTTTTCAGGGAGTCACGTGCGAACCCACGCAACATTTTACATGACGGCTTTTCATTCAAAAATTTGGTTAAATTTTTATTTCTGTCCTTTTATGGCAAAGCCGGTCAAAAGTGGAACAATAGTAACTTCGACAATTGAAATACAAGGGATCGCTTCATAGGCACCCTTAACACGTGACTCTTTTCTGATTACTAAATAATTGTAATTAGTGAACAGTCGAAGCGACCAATTGTTTCACTCAATTGGGCGCTCTCTTGCATTGGAAAACAAGTTAAGTTAAGCCGTTGAATTCGTCTACAAAAGTGTCATATATACAGATTAATGTGGGTAGACTCGTTTACTTTTTATCATAAAAAGTGATTGTAGCAGGTACCTCTCATGTTTGTATGTAAGTCGTGTTAACATGGTGCTCCTTAGCATATTAAATGTATTTGGAATGGACAGAGTGTTTTACTGGACATAATAGTGGCGACGTACGTAAAGTGGACACAGTGTTATCAAAATGTCAAAACAATCGGTGAAATTTCATGAGTTTAACCCTCAGACAGACAGTTGGGACAATTACTTGGACAGGCTAAAGTATTGTTTTGAGGCTAATGGCATTGAATCTGACCAGGCAAAGAAGGCTAATTTCTTTACAGTGTGTGGTGCACAAGTGTTTGAAACTTGTTTAGCTTTGATTATACCCAAAAAATCAAGTGATGTGAAGTTTAGTGACATAGAAACTATTCTAACCAAACATTACAGCCCCAAGCCTAATGAAATATCAATCCATACTAATATTATAAATGCGAAAGTGTGTGTCTGTCTGTCTGTCTGTCTGTCTGTTACCTCTTCACGCTTAAACCGCTGAACCGATTGCGATGAAATTTGGTATCGAAATAGTTTGAGTCCCGGGGAAGGACATAGGATAGTTTTTATCCCCGAAATCATCCCCTAAGGGGGTGAAATGGGGGGGTGAAAGTTTGTATGGAGCTGCGATATAAACGAGTTCCACGCAGACGGAGTCGCGGGCAGAAGCTAGTGTCGTATAAATTTTACAAGCGCGATCAACGACAAGGTGAAAAAGCCTCGGATTACATCACCGAATTGCGGAAGATTAGTTCTTGTTGTAATTTCATTGACTTGGAACGAATGCTACGCGACCGTCTCGTGTCTCGATCGTTCGATCATAAATTGCAATATGAACTGTTAAAAAGAAATAAACTCGGTTACAAAGAAGTTGTTGATACGATGCTTTCATCGGAGAGTGCAGACAAAGACGTTCGTATGATAGTAACAGGGAGTCTCAGCGGGGCTAGTGCGGGCGTCACGCCCGAAGCGCTCGACCCGGCGCCTGCGACATCCGCGCCAGAGCCTATGGACGTCATCGCCGTGCATTACAAACGCACTCCTGGCGGCACCACCACACGGTTGTGTTACAGATGTGGAGATCACCACGGAGGAGAGTGTCGTTTCGTGAACGCAATATGCCGATTCTATAAGAAGAGAGGACATTTGGAAAAGATATGTATAGCCAAGAAAAAAGGCGGAAACAGGACCGTGAACTACACAGACACAGAGAAGGAGCAGGACGAGTATATAGGCGGTATCTACAACGTGGACGCGGACAGCCGCGTGCCGCCGTACGAGGTGCAAGTGGCGCTGAATGGCGCGCCGTTTCTCATGCAGGTGGACACGGGCGCCAGCTTCTCGCTGGTGAACGAGCGAACGTGGCGCGCATTGGCGCGGCCGCCGCTGCAGCCGCCGCCGCTCACGCTGCGCACCTGGACCGACGCGCCCGTAGAGCTACTCGGGCAGACAACCCTACATGTGCAGTATAAGGACATTGCTTGTGATTTGATGTTTTTGTCGCGAAGGGTAAAGGACCTAACCTTCTAGGCCGTGACTGGTTTGCTCCGCTTAATTTTGCTCTGAAAATTAATTTTGTATCGAACTCCGACATCGATCATAATACGCATACGATTGCGAGGCATAGTGAGGTTTTCAAAGAAGTACCTAGAAGTACGTGAAACCGGGCGCTACGCCTAAATACATAAAAGCGCGACCGGTACCATATGCTATTAAAGATCGAGTTGAGAAGGAAATTGACAGACTGGTTCAGGAGGAGGTACTGCGCCCTGTGACTTTTTCTGAGTGGGCGACACCGGTCGTTCCCATAGTTAAAAAGTCAGGGGACATACGACTGTTCGGCGACTATCGCAGCACGGTGAATCAAGCCACAGAATCGGATACCTATCCGATGCCGACTGAGATTTCCAAACTCGTTGATTTAAGCCTCCAAAGGCTGCAGCGGCTTTTTTTTAATATACAACGACGGTGTGTGCGTACGGCCCACCTGATGGTAAGCGGACACCGCAGCCTATAGACGCATACAACTCCAAAGGAGTAACATGGGCGTTGCCGACCCTTGATATGTTTGAGGATTCGCCGTGTTGACAGCTGAAGGAACAAATTCCGTTGCTCTCAACACAACGCATCCACGGGAGCTCTAGCGACCTTGCTCATCTCCAGGAACACAACACACACACAATATACTAAAAGATGGCGCTGGTACCTATCCGAAATTGAAGTATTTTCCCACAACATGCTCTATACGCCCACGTATTGCAAAAAACGCAGGCAAGCCCGCAGCATAAAATATAGCCTATAGCCATCCAGAGGATCTAGTATAAATTTTAACGAAACAAAACGTTACGACCGCGTTCGCGTTTAGCTGTCAAATCCCATACAAATTGAGGGTAAAACGCGAACGCGATCGTAAAGTTTTGATACGGTAAAACTTATACTAGAGCCTCAGAAAGTTCATTAACACATAATATATTGGACATGGTTAATTTCATTTAAATTGTTTTATAATTTGATAATGTCCTGATGTACCCTCTACCAGTGGACGACCACCAAGAGCAGAATCCAATGTCACTTCTGATGATGAATCGTATGAAGAATCTCAGGAAGAGCCAATTGAACGACCTGCAAGTGAAAGACCACAACGAGTAGTGAGGCCACCAGGATGGACAAAAGAAAAGAAAGAAAAAAGACGAGCTCAGTCGATGCGTAACTATGTTGATGTCTGAAAATAATAATGACTATGACTGCTCTTTACTGACGTATAAAGAAGCTGTGTCAGGCACCGACAAGAAAAATTGGGAGAAGGCAATAATGGATTTATATAATTTTATGTTTAATTGCTAGTGCCACAGTTTTCCCCATCACTTTTCACTTGTCTCCTTGTGTCGACCGAAATCGATAGCCTTCAATATTCCGGTAGTACCATTCACAAGGCCATCCGTAGTGTCAATATTCACAGTTACCATATAACGTGCACCTACTCGTAAAAACAGGTTCTTAGGAAGACCGTAGGTGACGTGACGTCGTCTTCTATTACTTCGGCAATTTGAAGCTTGGCGACGTTATGGCACGAGACACCGGACCAAAATTTGCAGAGAGCCGAGCATTGGAGGCCTGCTTTTACGCAGGTACAGCCGACTCCGCTACAGCCTTTTTTGGAAAAAAAAAACCATTTTTGGAGAGCTGTATCTCGGTAAGTATTAAACATACAGACCTATAGTTCTGATCTCAAATTGGAGAAATGTTAGTCTACTTAAAAACATAACAGAACTTTTTCTTTTAAACCGCATAGTTTAGGCCTTATATTGAGAATGCCAAAAAAAGTGCGAAAATATCGCGGTTTTTCGATTGCTGCAAAGTTAGCACAGGTCTTTCGAAGCTGCAAAATTGGATTTACGGTACTGGTAGTGGTCCTAACAATAAATGAAAAAATCATAACTAGCCCTTAGCTTGCGATTTTAATGTTCGATATAACTGGCCTACTAGAGCATTTACAGATTGCAAGGCTTTTCTAGCAGCTTGTGGATTTGGTGCTCCAGAAACTACATAAATTTATGCGACTTATATTGTTATTTCTTATGATTGCGTGGACATAAACGTTTCGTTTTGCTACAGCTGAAAGGTATTATAGACCTGAGTATTTGATATGAATTTCAAGTTAATAGTGGGGTAGGTACACGTTTACGAGGAAAAAGGTATTAAGGGGCTCCCATACGCCAATGACCTTCGATCTGAATCCCTTAGTTTTCTAATGTTTTTTGTAGCTTATTATATTAACAACAACGGCTTTAAGCAATATAGTATCCCATATTTACTTCAAAGTTAATTGTTTTCGAGATATTTGGCATCAAAGTTGAACAATTTTAGGCCAATAAACTGGTTTTCTGGCCATAACTTTTGTGTTAAGTAGTAAGATTATAAGATTATAGGTAAGTTCAGTATGTATGAGTAGGTATGAGTTTCGGGTGTATAAAAGTTTTAATGAGGATGAAGTGTCGGGTTTTGTATTTTTACCGACCTCTCTTTAAAAATGGATAATTCATTCTGTATTAACATTTTTCAAGTTATTCAATATCAAAAATGTTAATCAGGAATCAAACTTTCCCATATCTGCACCTGGAAAGCTAGCTTCAATAAACCGAGGACGAGTGTCGAAATGAAAACTACTAAATTTTGTTGATTTTTGACGGGAGCCCCTTAAGTTTAAAATTTAAAAAAATATTTTTTGTATGATTTTACTAAAAATGTCTACTTTTCGTAATTTTTCCTGTGTGCTGTATGACTTTGCTTCGTGCCAAATTTCAAGTTTTTGAGTTCACGGGAAGTACCCCGTAGGTTTTGCGAGTGTCGAAAAACTCTAAAATTTGCAGCATAAACGACTGTATCTTCTGATTGCGTTGGCTTTTAAGTTTGATTTTTTGCACAGCTCCAAGGGACAATAGACTTAAGTATTTGATATACATTTCAGCTTGATACCTCCACGCGTTCCTGAGAAAAATGGTCTTGACAGACAGACAGACAGACGGACAACAAAGTGATCCTATAAGGTTTCCTTTTTGAGGTACGGAACCTTAAAAATTACGAAAATACTGGGACACTGTCAATCTTTCATTTAAGTTGTCAATTTTAAGATTTTTAAATTTATAAAAACTAACAATAAAGACGTTGTTTGATTGTGACGTCACAAGCCTGTAATCCCTACAAATATATACCATTCCTAACTTAGCGTTTTTGACGTTTCATAAAAAGAAGCTGATTTGACTTTTGACAAATAGCGTATTGTAGTTGCCAATCCATAATCCATTGGAAGTGGCAATCAACTGGTTGCTCCCATACAAACATCTGTTCCATACATTCCGCTCTCGGGCATCCGTCCCGCTCTAATCTTATTATTGTTACTGGGTACTTACTACTCCCACTAGATTGTAGGCTTTTTCATTGTAGGTATATAGTTAGGCATATTTGTAAATAAATTATTCCAGTATTCTACGGTTAATAACAGAGTTTTACTTCACTACCTACAATTCTCCAGCCATTCTCCCTGAACCAATCATCTGGTAAATATCCATTATAGTAGGTACAGGTAATATTTTTTGAGTTGTTATTGGTTTTTACTGGAGTCATTCAATTTATTATATTAAACGTTAAATCAATAATCTATACTACAAAGCGGCATTTTAATCCCAGAATCGTAACCTATTTACATAATATCCCCTATATATCATTAGTGAGATCGCCATATATCCAATTTAGTACAGGTACTATGTTTAAGTGGTTATTGATTTTACTGGAGTCATTCCAAATTCCAATTATTATATTAGACGTTAAATTAATCATCTACTTACTCGTATACTATAGAGCGCGGCATTTCAATTCCATAATCGGAACCGACAAGTTACGTGACCAACTAACTGGGCATTATTTAGTAAAGATGAATATCGAGCTAAAATGGTTAAATATATTGATCATAATTGAAAACTTCTTTGGCTTTAGTAGACAGTTTGTAACGTGGAGCATTCCAGTCAAACTATTGTATCTGATTCGTATATTGGCAGAATTGATTTTAGCATTGCATACTATACAGTGTATCAATAATGTTAACAGTGTAATACAGGCAATATTGACGAACTCGCTTACGTTTAGTTCCTTATTGCTGTCATGTTTTAACTCTGACAAATTCGTAAAGTTCATCGGATATATAAACAGCAGTCACCTTTATAACAATGTTGATAACGTATATAGACGTCGCTTGACCATGCTCCTTAAATTGGGACTTTGTGCGTGGCTGGGGTACTCTATGGCAGTTTTCGGTTTAGTTCTGATATATTTTATTAATATTGACTACCCGAATCGTGTAACTTACGAAACATTATTTAATAGAGTTCTAACCAATCTTCGCTTTCATCTCGAACTCGCCATTCAATACTGCCTACTCAGCATTATATCTGAACAACTGCAGTGTATCACACGCTCTTTAAAAAAGGAAGACACTATTGATTACTTTATAACAGTAATATCAACAGACAACGCCCATGGCTCCAAAAAAATTAACATTGAAGAATGGCGACATCTATATTGGAATGTTTTTAAAAGTACCAAGCTTTTTAATAAAATTTACGGCGTACAGGTGAAATTATTTATTTTTATTTTTATTTCATTAAAATTATAGGTATAAAAATAAATAAATAAAAATCTATGTATTTTTTGCAGATAGCGATGTCTTGTTTTGTATTCATTACATTTTATGTTTCTTTGTTCTACGCATTGGTTAGAGCTGGACTCGTCGTAAGTATTATTAAACACCCAATTAATTTAATCGATCCTATAGGTACCTATATGAAATTCCGAAAGAGACGGAGATATCCGAAGTTCCAAATTCGATTTACGTGGATAAATCTTAGGTCTTTACAATTACGACATTAAGTGCATGCCTGTTGAATCTCGAAGTGTCCTTAACCTCCGACCTGTAATAACTTTAGTAAGGATACCTACCTATAAGTTACTAATAACGCAAAATGCTTCCAGGGCTTTTCCTCGCGCTTGGACTGGATCGGAATTACAGTGATTTTCGCAGCCGCATTGTTTTCCATGACACTCGTGACCATGGTTGCTAGATCGGCGCAAAATATACAGAATAACGCCAGGAACTTGAATCGTGGCTTGCAACATTTACTCGTACGACTGTGCTCACTTGGAGGTAATTAATCTTATTTTTTTTACGAAACTGGTACGAAAAACTGCTGATTAGGTAGTTGGAATTACAGGATTGCAGAAAGTAAAATTTCATTATATTCTTTGTTTGATTTTCTACTGCACACAGACAACATTATTTGAAAATGGTGAACAAACAAGGTATTGCTATACATGCTCAATATATGCACGAAAGAATGCTACTATGGAGCAAATGCTAACTACTAGCGTGTGCGTTCAGGACGTCGGGCAGCTCGGGCTCCTATTAATCATGCTCTTTAGCGGCATGCTGCCTAATCGATCGCAGTGCTGTGCTATCTCTGAGCGAGCTACGGTAGCATGCTCAGAGATAGCACGATGGCCGATTCGCCGCCACAGCATCAGGTAGCACTGCTACCTTATGCGGAAGCGGAAGGGGGCTGGTATACCTATCATGATATTATACCAAGTATGAGTTTGCTTAAATAAAGAGCGTGCTAGTAGTAGGCTTAAGGTACTGTTTACACATGCTATGCTTTCGTGGCACTAAAGAGCATATCTTATAGTACCTCCAGTACATGCAGCTCGAAAGTATGGACATCTTAAGAGAACATGCTATTTCAAGTAGAATTTGACGACTGCTTTAGCCTAGTTGGTAGTGAACCTGCCTACGAAGCAAGAGGTCCTGGGTTCGATTCCCGGTAAGGGCATTTATTTGTGTGATGAGCACGAATATTTGTTCTTGAGTCATGGATGTTTTCTATGTATTTAAGTATTTATTTATCTATATAAGTATGTTTATCGTCGTCTAGTACTCAGAGTACAAGCTTTGCTTAGTTTGGGACTAGGTCGACTTGTGTAAGATTGTCCCCCTTATATTTATATTTATATTTATTTATATGCTTATATTGAGCATGCGTACCATTACCTTAACGACAGATGTTTAACTCATTTTTAGACATAGACATAGAAAATCTTCATTCAACATCACATATTAAACATACAGAGTACAAATTAGACTTATGATTAGACTTAAAACCTATACAGTAACGTACGATAGGAGGCATAACATTGTGTGATGCTAAAAAGGGGCTAGCGTAATGTTGCAATGAGTAGGTCCCTACACCACAACGCTGGTTTTCAGTTAGACCCTTACATATAATAAGCTTTAATAATAATATTAATTTAATTTATACTATGACCGTGGTTTGGTTGTAGGTACTTATGGGTAAATAAATATGTTAGGTGACAAAGTATATATTATTGTTTTAAATATAATATAATAAAATACCTAGAAGATGTAATTTAAAATGACACATATAGTATAGTAGGCATTAAATATACGAGGGCAGAACTCGACCGCATTTTGTATATGGGGGAGGTGTCGCTTTAATCGTAATTAAAAAATATTCAGGCCATTTATAATTTTGAGGGGTATGTTATTCCAGCATTTGGTTGCTGTGTACTTAAAACTACCTCTAAAAGCGGTGGTGTGATGATGAGGAATTATCAAACCTTGGCGTATTTACCTGAGGCCATATTCTGTGGATCTATTAGTAGGTACGCCAGGTGAGTTTTTTATACAAATACTCGGGTACTTACCGAAGTTTTTAGGATACCGAACTACAAGATAGACAAGTAAGTGGAGTTCTCTCCGAAATGTCATTTTTAGGATTCCTGCCGTTGCGTGCGTTTGAGGGGGAATACCGAAACAGTATCGTGCGCATGCGTTTTGCACTCGTTGCACAATACGTTTCGTGACTTCCGTGCGAGCTAATAGTTGCTCGCGGACCGTATACCACATCGGCATAATTTAATCTTGAGAGAACCAAGGAATTGCATAGCTTGATGCGTATTCTACGCTGATGAAATCTCGGATTCGATAGAGTATCTTTAGTCTGTAAAATGAGGTCTTGCAACTTCCGATATGTCACTCTTAAAACGAAGTCTTATCCATTAAGATGCCTAAATTGCGCGCTTCTGAAACACGGTCCACCTGCACGCCCACTACGGAAACATCTTTTTTATGACTATTTAACTGTTTTATTTAAACAGCAACATTTAAATTTTGGTTCATAAATAATATGAAAACGAAAAAAATATTCTTATTCAATTTATAACAGGCATTCTAAATCAGTAAAACAGCTTGAAATGTTCATCATCATCTATATCAGCCGAAAAACGTTCACTGCTGGACATAGGCCTCCCCCAAAGTGTGCCAAAGGGCTAGGTCCTGCGCCACCCACCCCATCCAGCGGATTCCCGCGACCTTTACTAGCTCATTAGTACACCCCATGGGTGTTCCAGCCACGCTGCATCATTTGGTACCTATGTGGTCGCCACTCGAGAACCTTTCCGCCCCAAAGGCCATCAGTTCTGCATGCAATATGCCCATTCCCTATTTCTTAAATTTAGCGATTTGGAGAGATTTATCGGTTTATTGCCTCATTTCTGATGCGAACACGCAGAGAAACTCCCAGCATTGCTCTCTCCATTGCCTTTTGGGTGACTTAGAGCCTTGTAGTGACCACGTTTTAGTGCCATATTTCATTACTTGTAACCCACACTAAAATCAAATTCACAGTCAAATACTCTCGTCTTGAAACACTGTGGAATATTAGACGAAAAGACGAAATTGTTACCGATTAAGTACTTACTAAAATTTGAAAAAACTTAGTAAATACTGTTGGATAGTGTGTGATCTCCCACAAACCATAAACATTATATAAACATATCTGTGATGTGATTTAACTTTCACGTAAATCTTTGTGAATAAAGTTTTATACGTATTGCGTCTTCTCATTCCATGTGGCATGTCGAATTGTCGACCCACAAGCCCTAATGCGATAAGTACCACGTTTCGCAAACGGTCTGCCCACTTCTCGCGTAGACCTAACAAATACATTATTGTTTCAGAAAATACAGAGCAAGAGGAACTAAAGCAGCTGTGGCGCGTTGTTTCATCCCGACCTATAAATATTACGACGTATGGAATCCTGAACGTCAATATGACATTGATTCCTGCATGCGTCGCCCTGATCGCTTCGTACACAATCGTCGTTCTGCAGTTCAATAATGTCGTATAGCGTCCTGAATTTTTTGTATAAATATATATTATGTCAATTGTAATGATTCAATGGAGTAAAGGTACTGGTACACATGCTGTTTAGTAGCAGGCTTGTTTCAGCATGCTCAATTATTATATATGGAAATAGCATGCTACTAAATAGCAACTTTACATTTACACATGCTATTTGCTCGAAACTAGCATGCTTTCGTGCTACTAAAGAGCATGTGTAGTACATTTAAATACATTTTAAGGAAAAATTGACGTTTTTTTTTTTTAATTTCATTGTTGTTCTTATAGGATTAGTTGACCCACAGAACAGATTACGTGCAAATACTCCCAATATTTTTGCCGTCGCGTCGATAAAAAATACATTTTAAACATAATACGAGATTATTTTATGTGACCGACTAATTTATAAAACTGTCACTGGAATTTGAATCTTATTTACCTTGAACCGTTGTGTCGAGGCGTTTAACCTCCGCACAGACAGACAGATATGAGTAAGACAGACTTTTAATTTTAGACAAACGCACTGAAAAACAGCCGACGGACTTGACAGTGCTCGACCGAAAGCCGGACAATATATCATATTTCATAAGTATCATTTTTTTTTTAAAGTTAGATTCAAATAGTGTTTGTGAGCTTATTATTGCATTAAAAGATAAAAATAAATAAAAATATTAGGGGACAATCTTACACAAATCGACCTAGTCCCATAGTAAGCTCAATAAGGCTTGTGTTATGGGTACTAGACGACGATATGTTTAATAGATAGAAATAATTAAATACATAGAAAACATCCTTGACTCAGAAACAAATATTCATCAATTCGTTTCGTTCATTTTCATTAATTCGTATAATAAAGCGATAAAATATAAGTAAATTTAATATCGACGCTGGAAAGGAGAAATGGGATTTATAATCATTTTTGGAGATATTGAGTATATATATCGTTGGAATCGGCAGGTTTTTCTGCATCGACTGGGCTGGGTCTCGTATCCATCTGACGACTTTGGTGTCGCTTATCCCATCGGTGATTTAGAGGATTACTGACATGATTTTCTTACTAAACGACTGGATATTTGAACACTGTGGAAAATTCAGATTAGACAAAATGTTATATTACAATATGAAACATAGATTTTTTTACTTATTTGTCAGAACAGATTAAACTTAACTTGGATAGTTTTACTTCGTTACAATTTACCTTTCACTTGTTGGTTATCTTTTTTTACCTGCCCGCATAAAATATTTTGATGACATTTTGACACATTTTACCTATATCTTTATATACCGTAGAACTGCACAACTTTGCCTTTTCAACATAGCTTTGCCCACCGCATCACATTTCAGTAGAAGCGAAATATCATAAAACTAGTAACAGATACACCTCCCTTTTCAATCTGTGGTTTATAGCTAATCATATTGCTGGCAACACTGGCCTATTGGTTGACGTGTGTCTAAAGCGGCCTTTAGACCTATCTAAATGCAGTACACTGATTCAGAGTGGCAGTGTCGAGTCTAACTGTCTAATTAGCGTGACTTACATGCTAACAGTCTTTACACTTGTCTTTTTGCAGTCTTTCTGATTTAGTGTACTGCATTTATATAGGTCTAAAGGCCGCTTAACTTCAGTCTCGCGTGAGCCGGCTTCAATTGAGGACGTGTTTTTTGGCGGGCCAAAAAAGTTAAAAAAACTTCGGTAGGATATCGGTTCAGGAGAGTCCTACAGGTATGTAATTTTAACTGTAAATAATATGCAGCTTAGAAACGATGTAGACGAAGTTTCAACACGTTATATGCATTACTTTTGTAATTATGATCGTGGGCAATCTCATGATCGTATTTACGTATCAGTTTTCACAAAATTGCCCAGCACTTTTTTACCGTTAGGGCTGTCACTAGTAAGTATGTTATTATTGACTTGCGAGGAGGCATTTACCATGCAACGTTGTTTAAAGTTTTTTGCTAATTTAAGAGGAAATATAAGAAACAACCGCTTGATGTAGACGTAGTCTCTTATTTTCACCCTAAATTAATTATATCAATTTATTACCTATATTTTCGAAAAATAAATAAATTCATATTTATTGTGTTATATTAAGACGTAGAATTTATTTCATTCTCATCTCATTTTCCTCGCGTTATCCAGGGTTTTTTCAAGGCTCATGGGAACCTATTAGGGAAGCCATGGGAGGCCAAATTGTCCTTATACTTTCACCTTGATAAGTCGTAGTTGGGTAAAAGTGAAAATTGACAACCGCTAGGATTTTGTATGAAGAATCGCAATTTTTTTTTTATGACTGCCCAGATTAGTTTGGATGTGCAATACTGAACTTAAATGACTTTTTACCTAACGATAAAACTATGCCATGTTTATTCTGGATTATAGACTTTGAGTCATGACCATAAAGTTGATAATCGTGAAGTTAAGATATTGTAAGTTAAATTGGGCAATCTTGATTTTTTTTCTTTTTTTTGGCCCGCCTGTTTAAGACCCATTTTCTACAGTAAAGAAACTTATTTCGACTATGGGTTGCTCACTCACACATAGAAGAGTAGGTATGTCAATGTGTTCTTGCCACAGATAAGTTATACAATATGGACCAACAAACTAGAAAAAAAGTGAAAGACTGCAAAAAGCGGGCAAAGTTGTACAGTTCTATAACAATATATGTATATGGTTAGATAAAATTACTTGGTTGTCATATCTTTTATATAGGCGTTTACCACATTTACTTAGTTATAAATATAAACTTTTGTCGCTTCTCCACTTTTTCTTGAAATGACTGAAATACGACTGTCGTTTTACCCCAACTTGCTTAAATGAAATTCCAGTCAATTTGTTGTAAACGACAAATCCCGAATTGCTTTTACACCAACTTGTCGTTTAGAATGTACTAAAAATACAGATCTTTTAATTTTTTTTTGTAAGATAACTTTACCTTTAATGCTTTTTAAAATATAGTGCATTTAGTGCTAACTTTTTAAAGTTATGAACACACCACACACAGTATAAAAAAGTGTCGCTTACGCATTACTTTCGGGCGCGCCTGTGGCACCCAAACGCCATCTAACTCTAAGCAAGGGCAATAAAAGAAAAATGTGATTTTGTTATTCTAATAAGGTTTATGTTGTTCTCAATTACGAGAATTAAGAGTTTTTTTTCGTTTCTCTCGTCTCGTCTCGAAGTATGAGTTTTTACTTTAATATTGTTATAATTGTGTTGTTTATTGAATAAATTAAATTCATATCGAGTATTAGCTTCTGCCCGCGACTTCATATACGCATAAATTGTATAAGATTTTGCTTAGTTTGGGACTAGGTCGAATTTTGTAAGACTGTGCCAAAAAAAACCACTTGCGCTGTGCCGGCCGAAACCTGAACCCAAACACTCTTTTCTTGAAACACCACATTCAAGTCCTCCAGAAAAGCTTGGGCACGACGCATATTCCATAGCCGGAGCATTTGCAGGAGGAAATTCCCCTGGAACCGCACTGTGTAGGTCCGACCATTTGACATTTATTTCGTTACAAGAATGAGAACAATATAAGTACCTACCTACTCGTTACGTCCTTGGCATTAGGGATGAGTACCAGAGCTGTGTGAGGTTGCGAGGCGGTGAGGAAGGGAAAAATGCACAAATAGGAAGCGATGCGGAATGTTCTACATTGTTTGTGATACTTACTAATAAGTAATAGTGGCACTACACTTGGCGGTATTTGCCCAAATATTCGTGCTGCATCTTTTTTCTTCCTACGGCAAATGAAAGAAAGCAACGACGCAACGCGAACACCCATTCCCAAGTGTAGTGCGACCATAAAATAATAAATGTGCGGATGTCTGAGGTGCGGCTAAGGATATATTCTTTCACTAGCCGATGCCCGCGGCTTCGCCCGCGTGGTTATAGCAAAATGTAACATAATATATTGAATTTTCCCGTGGAAATTAGATGTTTTCCCGCTAGAAAAAGTAGCCTATGTCACTCTCCAGCTTCTAAACTATCTCCATACAAAAAATCACATCAATACGACGCTCCGTTGCGACGTCAAAGAAGGACAAACATACAAACGCACACACTTTCGCATTTATAATATTAGTAAGGATTATTTCAGTGTCGGTCAAAACTTATAATGACTTGGTACCATCATAATTCGTGAAACTTCGCAACAGAAAAAGTAAACAAATTATAATGACATGCACACGTTCCAACGCAAATTGGGAAAAAAACGAATGAAAAATTTGCAACGTCAACGTGCAATTAAACAGTTTGGGATCCGATATATTAGTGTTATGTATGTTAACCTTCTTGGTGCGCTGGTATTAAACCTTGCAGTGCACCCTCTGGTCACCTATTGTGACATTTCCATTCCTTCAATAAATATCGTTGAGTAAAGATGCGTTTTCCTACTTCGGAGATATCCTTAGGTCTTCCTGGTCAAGGATCTATCAATTAGCTATAGTATTTTTCATAGGACTATATTAAAAAATATTTTATTTAAAGCTATATTATAATATGATATGAGACATGTGTAAACTTCGAATAACTAAACAATAAGTTAATTTAATTCGAAAGATACACGAGTGGCTGAATGTTCTCAAAAAAGTGTTACCTGTGCCTCGCCATTCATTAGAGAGCAAAAAGAAAATCAAGCGTCATCGTTGTTTGACGTTTGTATTTCCAATTTTGCTTTTCATCGTACGCTAAGCGTACAATTTTTGTCAATATCGTTGATATTATCAATTAAGAACCCAGTTTAACGATGGTAAGTAATTTCGAATGATTCGATATCTTTGATAATTATTTATATTTTGCAAATCTAGCAATATGTAAACCAGGAACTTGCACCGTCACCGGAACGCTAAACATCCTAAAACTGTACTAGTTAGCAATTTTCTGTACTTAACTATTAGGAGGCATTTAGAACCACAAAATAACCAAATCCGTAACAAAGTAAGTTATTTCTACGTAAATTGACACTAAATCCAACCATAACCTCAAAAAAGTTTTCTTTTTATTTTCCTACGCCAGTTCAGCAGTGAAATAGCCAGTCATCTTTAATTACTTTTTTTAATTGAGTTTCGCTTCCAAATTCAACTTGCACTACAAATCATAATTTTTACAAACCAGTAAAAAGTTCTTTTGTAATGTTCACAGTTCAGAAATCAGTATGACAGCGATGTCACGGTATGGAGCCCTCAGGGTCGCCTCCACCAGGTGGAGTACGCCATGGAGGCTGTGAAACTGGGCTCGGCTACCGTAGGACTGAAGAACAAGGAGTTTGCAGTGCTCATAGCCCTGAAACGGGCAGTGAGTGAGCTGTCGGCATATCAAAAGAAGATTATTCCTATTGATGAGCATATTGGAATTTCAATCTCGGGATTGACTGCTGATGCTAGGATGTTGAGGTAAGGTTACAGTGAAAATAGTTTTGATGTTATAGTACCCTGTCATCAGCCTAATCAATGTTTACTTGTGTTTTCTTATTTCATCAAAAACAATTTTTATCAGAAACAGTAAACTTTTCCGGATTGTTATTTATAAAACAAACCTAACTTAATAGGTTCTACAGAAATGACCGTTTATCTGTTCCTTAAAAGCTAATCATTCCAGAGTTAAATTTTTGTGAAGAAAATGCATTTGCTGTGCAATGTTAGGAAATTGTTAACCTTATGAGTACAGTCAGCATCATTTAGTTATTATTATTATTATCCTATTTTAGACAGGCAGCTGATGCTGATATATCTAAATCATAGTTCACTTAGAACAGGTTCACAATGCTTTATTCGAGTCTGTTTTTAAACTGGTTAACACTTCTAGCGTTCACTACTTCTGAGGGTAATTTGTTCCATGTATTTACTATTCGATTTGAGATTAAGTTTTTGCCAATGTTTGTTTTACATTTATTTGCTGACAATTTAAAGTGGTGTCCTCTCGTGCAGGTGTTTGTATTTCAAGTGAACAGGTCGCTCAGGTCCGGATAGTCGTAACAGCCATTTAAGATTTCAAAAGTCTCAATCAGTTGCCCCCGTTCACGTCTCTTTTTGAGTGTTGTCTAGCCTAATTTGTGCAGTCTTTCCTCGTATGGCAATGATTTGACCTGTGTGGAAATTTTGGTGAATCTTCTCTGAACTTTTTCTATCATCTCAATGTCTTTCTTGAAGTATGGGTTCCATATCTGAAAACCATATTCCAGAATGGGTCTCACATATGTTTTGTAGATTTTTAGCATTGTTTCAGGTGTGAGTATACAAAATGCTTTTCTTATGGTGTAGATGATGGAGTTAGCTTTTTTAACCATTTGTGATATGTAAGGTTCCCATTTGAGGACATTGGACATAAGGACTCCCAGATCTTGTTGAGTTGATACTCCTTTTAATTGCACGTTATTAAAAATATATGGCAGCTTAGGGTTAAATTCTATGCATATACAGGACTGCACTTTGTTTCATTCGGGTTTATAAGCCACTCAAGGCACCAATCTCCATTATTCACTAGATCTGATTGAAGCTTGCTGTGATCTATCATATTTGCGGGTTAACAAAGAGTTTGGAGTCATCTGCGAAGAAGCTGAAGTTAGATATGATGGGGGCCTGTAAGTCGGTGACAAATAAGCCGAACATAGTAGTTGAGATCACTGATCCCTGTGGGACACCAGTCCAGACATTAAATTCGCTTGAGAGACTATCAGTTTATTACTGTTGGACTAAGGTTGTTCGATAAATGGTCTGTTGGAACTCTCACCAATTCAATTCAATTCAATAAAAGATTTATTTCGCTAAGAGACTGTTTTCTATTGTAGTTCGTTTTCTTTGTTACAGTAGCATGTTTCGAGAATATCTCTTAGTGATAAGTGCCTCTGTGCATAGGCCTCCTCCATCTCCTTCCATTGATTTCTGTCTAAGGCCACCCTGGTCCAGTGTGGTCCTAGTGTTCTCTTTATGTTGTCTTCCCATCTTGTATTGTGTTGGCACTCTCACCGCAAAGGAATTAAAATTCACGTTATGGCGAGATTCCAATCTCAGGATGAATCCGGTCTTCAAGGACAGGTACTCTACAACTTCCTCTGCCTTCGTAGTGTAGTGCAGTTGAGACACGTAAAGCTGTGTAGATAGTGTAGCAGGACGCAGCAGGTGACTTTGAGATTGAGGCACAGCAATATAATCTTATAGCTAACATGCATATCTATCTATCTTTAATGGCTTGCCGACCCAAAGTGGGTCTTGGCCTCCGACACGAGTTGTCGCCACTTGACCCGATCCTGCGCCATCTCCTTCCAGTTCATGGCTTTAAGGTCGCGCAGGTCTAATTCGACGACGTCGTTCCAGCGATACATGCATATAGATAGATATATTTAAATTTAATAGGCATAGGAATATTATTAGACAGCAACATTATAAAGAGAACAAATGGAAAAGATGAGGTTGTCCCGGAAAGGAGTTTGGGTTCCGCTTTGACTCCTAATCCCAAGATTTCATAGGTACTAGTTTTACGAAAGCAACTGCCATCGGACCTTTCAACCCAGAAGGAAAACTAGACCTTATTGGAATTTTTTTGATTTTTTTTCCAGTGTGTAATGAAATTCTCGCCCTATCATATATTTTTATATACAACGTGTTAATAAAATAACGCAAAACCTGAAAACCGTTTGTTCAGAATCGAGCATAGAATGCGAAAAAAATAAAAAAAAAATTTCTTGACAAGATTTATTTTTTACATTTGTATGGAGTGTTGGCCGACTGGGGCGACCTGCTCCATACAAATGTAAAAAATAAATCGCGTCAAAAATTTTTTTTTTTATTTTTTTCGCATTCTACTCTCGATTCTGAACAAACGGTTTTCAGGTTTTGCGTTATTTTATTAACACGTTGTATATATATATATATATATGTTTTTTTTATCATGTTGCTTTGGATTTCTTTTTCCATTTGTATTGTATATTGGATGGTTGCTCCATGCTGTAGCATTATGCTGAGCTTGTTCCGTTTTGCTGGCACACGATGTGTTATTGTTTCTTATTATATTTTTGTAACATTTTATAGTGTGTGCTTATGCAAATAAACAGTTTTCTTTCTATTAGGCCTCGATGTTTTCCTTCACCGTAGAGCTAACGCTAAATATTCTGCCGTAGCCGGCTAAGCTTAACTAAACTTCTACAAGCGCTCATTTGTCTATCTCTAATTCCAGTCGCTACATGCGCACAGAGTGCCTGAATCACCGCTACTCGCACGACTCTGCGATGCCTGTGGGCCGCCTAATGGGCATGGTGGGCAATAAGAAGCAGATCTGCACCCAGCGGTACGACAAGCGGCCCCTTGGTGTCGGCTTGCTGGTCGCTGGTTATGATGTAAGTATTGATCGGACGAGCGAGCGAAGCGAACGAAGATCTAGCTTCAGCTTGGGCCTAAAATCGTTTGTCCGGTGTCTGTCCCGCTGTTCTACGCTACAGGTCGCATTTCTCAACCGATCCTTGTGAAATTTCGTGAGCAGGTTTGTTGATTAAGGAGCTACACAAGATGCCGATTTTTTAATCGTTCTGAATACTTTTGCACTACAGATAGAATTATAAGTCAAACGCCTATCGGTTCTTCAATCTTTTATCTCCATTTTGTCTACCGGATTTTGAAAGATTTTTTGTGATATATATCAATGCAGAAATAAGTGTAGGTATGACCATTGACTGATTAGAATTTATAAAAAAAGTTTTAGGTTTTTGAGTTGATTTTTTGATACATTATATTTTTTTTATTTATTTAATTTATTATGTTTATGAACACATATGCAAATAGTATACATAAATAATACAATAAAATAATAATATGGCTTTCATACAAAATGAATATATGTCAAGCTACAAGGTCAACTGTAATAGTTGATCAACGTATTTTCAAATCCTACCAGGACCAAGGCCCCCACATCTTCCAGACCTGTCCATCGGCCAACTTCTTCGACTGCCGTGCCATGGCCATCGGGGCTCGCTCCCAATCCGCCCGCACATACCTCGAGAAACACCTCGCCGCCTTCCAGGATTGTGATCTGCATGAGCTGGTCGCTCACGGCTTGAGGGCCCTCAGGGACACGCTGCCGAACGAAGTGGATCTTAATAATAAGGTTAGTGACAGATTGGAACATTAACATGCTCACTGCCTAAGAATTCGAAGCGCTACGCTTGTGGGCCTAAGAAAACTAATAGGCCCGCTAGGCGGATATGTGAAGGCGAATGTGTTCAGAAAAACGCTATTAAGCTAACTGTGACGACCGGTTTAGCCTAGGTGGTAGTGACCCTGCCCTCGAAGCTTGAGGTCCTTTGGTTCGGATTCCGGTAAGGGCATTGATTTGTGTGATGAGCACGAATAGTTTCTGAGTCATGGATGTTTTCAATGTTTTGAAGTGAAAACTTCTTTAGCGGCGCTGAGCACTTTGGGATGGGGAAAAATTGTTAAATACGCGACAGATTTTTGTGACGTCAGATGTGAAGGAGGTCACAAACTTTTATATTTTGCTGCTAGCCGATTCGACTTCATTCAAAACTGAACGCTATTCGTAAGAGTATAAAGCCGTTAAACACTTTTTGCAATAGCATATTCTGCAAATAAATTTGTAATTTTGTCCAAGCGTCCTTCACCGTTTTGCTATTGAGCAAATTCGAATAGTTCGAATTTGGACGTTATTCCTAAAGAGATAAAGCTTTGAAAAATATTTACCAACGGCAAAAACAAATTGATATTTTGTTCGCCGCCGCCGTCTGCTGTTCTTTCAAATTCGAATAGTTCGAATTTGGACGTTATTCCTAAAGAGGTAAAGCTTTGAAAAATATTAGGCAATTGCAAAAACAAATTGGTATTTTGTTCGCCGCCGGCCCGTCGCACCCAACGCGCCCGCGGCCCGTCCGCCTAAATAATTGATAATTGTTTATAAATTTGCGTCAAATTAATTTTTTAGGGTGACACCGTAAGATGTCACGTGACCTGAGGCCCTAGTATAAGTTTCACCGAAACAAAACGTTAAGACCGCGTTCGCGTTTAGCTGTCAAATCCCATACAAATTGAGGGTAAAACGCAAACGCGATCTTAAAGTTTTGTTTCGGTGAAACTTATACTAGGGCCTCTGATCGAAAAACTGTTACAATGTTATTGAGTTTTCACTTCTGCCGGCACTCCGGTGCAGTGCAACCCGATCTTTTTTTTTAAGTATTTATTTATCTATATAATGTTTAGCGTCGTTTAGTCAACGAACGAAAAAACCATAGAAGGTTAAGCAGTGCCGCAAAATGGGTGCCATTGTCATTATGGATGGGGGTGGGGTGTCAAAACGATGCCAGGCAGCCGTTTAGTTCGAACATGCCCATTTCTGGTTTTAGGCACGTGTTTGGGTAGAAATTTGTAAGCAGCTCGCATTCTATGGTTTTTTCGTTGGCTGCGTCTCGTATACCCATAGTACAAGCTTTGTTAAGTTAGGGACTAGATAAGGATACAAATATTGTGTAAGATTGTCCCCAAATATTTATTTACTAGCTTCTGCCCGCGACTCCGTTCGCGCGGAAGTCGTTTATATCGTAGCTCCATACAAACTTTCACCCCCCATTTCATCCCTTTAGGGGGTGATTTCCAGGATGAAAACTATCCTATGTCCTTCCCCGTGATTCAAACTATCTCCATACCAAATTTCATCGCAATCGGTTCAGCGGTTTAAGCGTGAAGAGGTAACAGACAGACAGACAGACAGACAGACAGACAGACACACTTTCGCATTTATAATATTAGTATGGATTTATCTTGTTTACCGGGCCAGCAACTAAAGGAGATATTTGTCCAGTAGCGCTAGCATAAGTCCTACTTCTGTCTCGCTCTTGCTGTGCCGAATAGAGAGATAAGTTATATTTGTCTCATGGACATTGGGGCTTGCTGCCATTCCATCCAGGATTGAGAGCTGTATGAGCTGGTCGCCTTTGGCTTGCGAGCTCTCAGGGAAACGCTTCCTAATAAAGGCGATATTTTATTTGCCGGCCGCGAACATCGAAATTCACGCTTTGTTCAAGTTTGGTATCCTTTCCGTAGGTAAACCTGGAGAAGCTAGGACATGTTACAATTGAAGTTTTCACTTTTCATGCTTGCAAAGTTCGCCTTTGAGCTAGATGTAAGCTACACTTCAATGATCTAGTGCACAACATATCTTTTTTTAAAGACTAAGGCGATCGGGTCTAACAACCACACGTACAATAAAACTTCGTAGAATAAACTTGTTATTTTATTTGATTTGATTTAATCAATTTTACTTCCGTGTTTTCTATTACTACATTCATAAAACCAGATCAAATAGAAGTCATTTAGCTATTATTCAAGAAAATATCGAAACTAAATGATTTGGCAGTATAAAGTACTTAAAAGAACGTGTCGAAAATTAAACGTGAAAACTTTAAAAAGTTAAGTGGCGGGTATAAGCATAATCTTACTAATTTTTGCTAATATTTGTTATTTTCCCGCAATCGAAGTGAAAAACAGATATGTTTTTACCGCGAATAAATGATTCTTCTTATCTTCTCAAATCCTTGGAGGCGGACTGCAACTGATAGAAACAAATGGAAGATTGTAGGGGAGGCCTGTGCCGAGAGGCAAATCTACGCACCACCGATGTCAGTATATAATTTTAAGTTTGTATTCAACTCTGTAAAGGTCGAGAATAAAAGGCTTAAACCCCCGACGCAAAGAGGGGTGTTATAAGTTTAATGTGTCTGTGTATCTGTCTATGTATCGTAGCTCCCAAACGGATGACCGATTTGAATGCGGTTTTTTGTGTCATAGATAATTTTATCCCGAGCGCTCTTAGCCGTGTTTCGTGAAAATCTGTTCAGCCGTTTTCGAGATATTGTACTTTGAAATGAAAACGTTGGGGGTTTTTCAACTTTTCTAAATTGTAGTTATATTTTATTTTACATATAACTAGCGACCCGCTCCGGCTTCGCAAGGGTACAGTCAGCATCACATAGTTAGTTGCAGCCAAAGTAGCCAAATATATCGTAACACTTCCTTATTCCTATAGTAATAAAGACGTGTTCCGATATAGTTGGCTACTTTGGCTGCTACTAACTATATGATGCTGACTGTACATATAAACCTTCCTATTGAATCACTCTATCTATTTAAAAAAACGCATCAAAATCCGTTGCGTAGTTTTAAAGATTAAGCATACATAGGGTCAGACAGCGGGAAGCGACTCTGTTTTTAACCCCCGACGCAAACAGAGGGGTGTTATAAGTTTAAAGTGTCTGTGCCTGTGTGTCTGTGGTATCGTAGCTCCCAAACGGATGGACCGATTTGAATGCGGTTTTTTCGTGTCATAGATAATTTTATCCCTAGTGCTCTTAGCCGTGTTTCATGAAAATCTGTTCAGCCGTTTTCGAGATATTAGACTTCGAAATGAAAATGTCGGGGGTTTTTCAACTTTTCCAAGTTGTAGTTATATTTTATTTTCTCATCTTACAATTCCAGAACGTGTCCATCGCCATCGTGGGCCCGAAGACGGTGCTCCGCATCAGCGACGAGGCCGAGCTGACGCAGTTCCTGGCGCTAGTGGAGGGTGAAGAGCGCCGCGGAGGCACCGCGAGCGCCACTGGCGACGCGGCGCCGCCCGAGGGGGAGGGGGACGACAGGCGCAAGGACCCGCAGCCCGCGGTGAGTGCGAGCGAGACGAGGAATGGGAACTATAACCCGTTTACAATATCTGTGGAAACGTCGATGACGTCACGTCGGCGCTCTGGTACGGTGCGCAAAACAAGCATCACAAAATGAACGACGCGTATCGGCAACGAAAGTGGCTAACCGTACTGACGCGACGGGGCGAGCGCGGGTAGGTAAAAGGAGAGGGGGAGGGGCTTCACATTCCAGCGAGGTCCACTGATATTGTAACCGAGTTGTAGTTGATAGGACAGTTTTTCTTGGTACATCATAATAATAATAATAAAATATTGATAAATAGACTGGGAGCTTACTATTAGAGGCATATAACACGTGCCTGGGCTAGGATAGGGTGTTTCAGGCAAAAAATAACGAATAGTTGAAAATGTTGTTCATATGCAAAATATAATACAATATCATTCTTATTGACTAGTACAAATAATTAGGAAGTTATAACCTTATAACCTAGGCGGTACCTATAAAAGATAGAATATAATTATTTTAAAACGATAAATTATAACCTCTCTGTATCGTCAGGAAATATTATAACATTAGATTCCAAGCTCCAATGGGGTCCCCATTGCTAATCTCTCGAGTTCTGCAGCATTTGCAGTGAGCAGGGTCCGTCAATTGACAGACGTGAAAACAGCTCGATTAGTGTATTTTAGCTACTTCCATAGCATTATGTCATATGGTATTTTATTGTGGGGCAGTGCTTCGGATATTCATACGATTTTTGTTCTGCAGAAACGGGCTATTCGGGCGATATGTAAATGGAACTATACAGAGGCTTCACATTCCAGCGAGGTCCACAGATATTGTAACCGAGTTGTAGTACAGCATGTATGATATAACAAGGCCAAGCGAGCGGCGTTTACTAAACCGCAGCCTGAGTATCTATCAGAGTTGTGCGAGGAAAAATGCACCAATATGAAGAGATGCATGAGCGATGCTAGCAACGCTATTGGCGGGTTTTTTCATCGCACACCGTTTTGCTACTTCGCATAGCTTGATACTCAGTACCAGGGATGTTGCAGACATTCGCATCCGCTAAAATCGATGCGGATTTTTTGCGGATGCGGATGTAGTGTAATTCACGACAAGAAAGGAGCCCAAGCGGCGCTTTCCTCGCGAGTTTAAGATATTTTCACCATTAGTAAAAAAAACTTCCTGTCGTTTCTGTGACCAAGAGCAGACGCGTTTTTGAGTTGTTCGCTACGATGGTAATTTATTCTCAACGTGTTTGATGATTGCGTTATAACATAAAATGGACGTTGTTTATTTACGTTTTTGAGTGTTTGATCACAAAAACCGCATCCGCGGATGTGTGCCCCCAAAAAATTACATGACATCCCTGCTCACTTACCCTTATGCCTCAGTGTAGTACTGGTCTAGCCAACCAGTCTGGTGGATTATTTCTACACTTGACTGTACATCAAAATAAACGACAAAGAAACATGGATTTTGTCATTGACAATAAAGTTCTAAAATACTATTTATTTTCCAGGTGGCAATGGACACAGAGTAAGCGCCAACGAACGGCTGCGGCCCACAGCCGTCGACACGGCTGAGCCGAAGGTCTTCACCATATTGGTCTGGACGGCGGTCGCAGTTCCAACCTTTCTAACCTCCGTTCGTTGTGCACAGAAAGACGCGCCTTGGCCAGTGTTTGGGGTGGCTTGTTGGCTGGTACTTTTAGAGATTAATGGCTGGACATTTTGATTATTATTTGACTAGCTTCCGTCCGCGACTTCATCTGCACGGGATAAAAACTATGCTATATATTAATCCAGGCTATAAACTATCTTCATGCTAAATTTCATCCAAATGTATTGAGCCATTTAGGCGTAATTGAGTAACAAACATTTAAACATCCAAACTTTCGCATTTACAATATTAGTAGGATTATTTACTCGTCGCTAGAACAATATTTCGCTTATTTTGGCATAAGAACGTGTAGAAGGAGAAAGCGGGAGAGAAAATGTACCAAGCCAATATTTTAAATACTTCTTGAAAGATTCTGATACGCATCAAGAAATTTTCTTAATTAGCCTTAAAGGTTTGGCACGCTTCATTTGGGAACGGTTTCTGCATTTTTTTATTAGGTTGTATTTGTGATTAGGGCCACAGTTGTCCTAAAATAACCAAATGTGTGAGAGCGAGATAGCCGATCCAATGCCCAACCCCAGATTCAATCTAGAATTCGTACATTAATATCGGTTTCCGAATTTGTGATTCGAATGCTAGTTCATATTCATATGATAATTGAAAATAGTTGTTTTTAGAAATCGTGTCTGTCTCTAAACTATTAGAATTTCATCAGCAACTAGTTAAAATTCGACATCTCAGGCACTGGCCAAGGCACAACGAAAGTATAACTGTATCATGCATTTTTATTATCTATTGTTTCTTTCTGTGTAAAATAAAACGCTTATATCTTTATAATTGTTGTTTTAAAACTAACCTTGCTTTATGGCAACATCGATGTTTCGGATTTTTTTACTGTTGAAATTAAACCGCAGTATTATTGTAGTGTGCCATTGCACAGACTAATACAGACCCGCAAGTTCGCAAGACGATGTTTCATATAGTTGTCTCTGTCACTTCTTATGGGCAGCTGAGCTGAGTTAGAATGAGACGAATAGTACGATACTTTGAGTCTATTAACGACTTGTCTCCATCTACTGTCCACCAGTGTTAACATAGTAAACAATAGGGAAGATGCAATATTTCATTTTTGCTTTCATTTGAAAGAATCGCATGTAGACCACGAAAGTATATATTTTTTTAAATATTATAATTTATAGTCAACAATTCCTGTTACAAACTGACAATTTAAACTTTCGCGCCTAAACGGATCTACAGTTCCTGTGACGTCACTCGTGTTTGTCACTCACCATATTTGTTTGTCCGTGGTTCGTCCCTAGATGTCATAGAGAGAGTTGCCTAAGTTTTGACTTTTGACAGAAGTGACGTCACCAGACGCTGATTGTTGTATTAAAACACGTTCCGTTTCACATTACTTCAAATCATAATTATTGTTTGAAATTAGTATAAACTAAAGTAAAAACGTAGCTATAATTTTATGTTTTTTCAACATTTTGGTCATAAAATAATGGTAAATATTATTATAGCTGCATCTTCCCTATACTGCCGAGACGTCAACGTCAAGTTGACACTTCGTGTAGTAACTACTTTAAAGTTCATATTCATCGACATTATATCGGCGTAAATTATTTATGTAGGCGAGGCGTTTGGTAAGTTTGAGAGACAGAGACTGGAAATACCGATTTGAGTGAGCTGGAGGTTTATTTTACTACTTCCGTATACCTACCACATTAACTTTTGTATTGTTTAAATAAATAAATATTAGGCGACAATCTTACACAAATCGACCTAGTCCCAAACTAAGCAAAGCTTGTACTATGGGTACTAGACGACGATAAACATACTTATATAGATAAAACAAACAAACAAATCAGCCTATATACGTCCCACTGCTGGGCACAGGCCTCCTCTCATGTATGAGAGGGGGTATTATATAGATAACTACTTTAAATACATAGAAAGCATCCATGATTCATCATCAACAAATATTCGTGCTCAGCACACAAATAAATGCCCTTACCGGGATTCGAACCCAGGACCTCTTGCTTCATAGGCAGGGTCACTACCAACTAGGCTAAAGCGGTCGTCAAACCGCCGCCGCTCGGCAGGTTTATTTTAATAGATAACTGAAACTATTCAGATTATTATTATAGTTGTTTAATATGCCTTAATTACGTTTAAATATTTATTTAATAGGACACAAGGGCTGTTTTTCCATAGAAACGTAGTCCCCTGTTTTCTCCCTGGATAATGGCAGTAGGGCAATAATTTTTTTTCCATAAATCTATGGCTACTATTGACATGTTCCTATGTTGTCCTTTTTGACATAAATTTATTCTTAAAAGAGATACCTTCAAAAACCTAAAAGAAGAGCTGTGTTCAAACATCCAGAAAACAATTTTGAATAGATTATTTAAATAAAGGAAAACATAGGAACACGGCCAAGGCCTTTCTTTGATTTTTAATAAAAGTTTGGAGAAGAAATCAGGGGACTACGAAACGTTGATTTTATGTACTTTTAATAGGTATTTTCGGTCCAAGCTGCAGTTGTCTCTATTGCGCTCTGCGGGGCTTGATCAGGCATTGCGCGACAGCAATACATTTTACAAATAATTTCTCAATTATCTTATCTCGCCCTTAGTGTTTCCTCTTAAAGACCGAATCAAGAAGCTGTCTACACCTCACGTAGGTAGTTGTGTCTCAGAAACAGGACTTAGGTAGTTAAGGTACCGATGGTTTCTGTTTTTATTGTGGTAAATGCCGTAAATGACATTTTACGTCACACCTGGCCATAATGCGAGTTATACCGCACCTTCGGTTCGGGCCACAAACACCTGCGATCTGGGCCATTCACGAATTCACCGCACTAGGTACGTAATGGACTATTGTATACATGTGTTTGTATGGAGATACAATTTATTTACGAATGGTGCATGGCGAATATATGAAAATAAGAGAGAGACGGATAGAGCTCGAGAGAGCTCGCGCGCCGTCTTGTGCTAACCGTGCAGTTACGACTGGCTTTTTGCACAGGGTGGCCAGTTAAGACTGCAAAATCGTAACCTCGTGTTACGAGCAACCCAAATAGGGAAGTACCTCCACTATCAGAAGACCGCATACCTTATAACACCACTCGCTTTGTGAGTATTTGGTGTTGTGTTCCTGGTGGCAAGGTACCAGACCCCGTATCATGGTCGGCCTTATCACGCGATAAGTGACAAGATAGGAGCGTCGTCTCGTTCTATCGAACGGTGTCAGCCAGTGACGGACGCTCTATCTTGTCACTTATCGTGTGATAAGGCCGACCATGATACGGGGTCTGAGCTCCCGTGGATGTGTTGTTGAGAATGCGGGAATGGGAACAGCATTTGCTACAACGAGCAGCAAGCGTCCACAGGGAACGGTGTCTGCTTGCCACCAGGCAGTCCGTATGCTTGTTTTGCGAAAATAGTTATAAATATCAACCGTTCCAACGTATCCAGGCCTAGCATATTCAGGGAGGTAACACAGTGAAACACACTTAATCACTATATTCGTTGTATATTTTTCTGTACATAAGGTATAAACATATTTAACAGTAAATATAAAAATAATGAATCGTTAACATACTTGTCTTGCCGAACCTACATAATCAGGTCATTAGTGGAAGTTTATGTAGAATTTATATCATTTTATGGGTTTGTAAAATGTACTATTAATTTTATAATGAGCTAACCACGTTAAGGGGCCTTTCCGCCAGAGCTAAGCCATATTCTCTTTCAAATTGGCCAAGTTAAGCCACGACCGCATCATAAAAGTTTGAAACGACCACGCTTATTTATCAGGATTTTTACTTGGTTCATATGGCAACCCTAGCGATGTCCAGAAAGACCCGCGAAGTGGACTGCGTGAGCAGTACGAAGCTATAAGATAGAGTGATATGGAGATATGAAACCAAGATCATTCTAAAGCTATAAGAAAAGAGTGATATCTCATAGGAAACCAAGATCATTCTTCTCCATATCTCGCTCTATCTTGTAGCTTCGCACCGCTTATGCAGTCTGCCACACAGGACCGTTTGAATGCAGATTGGCAGTTCAAGGTGGCTCATTGCCCGTGGTATTTTTTTATATTCCCCTTTACTACACCCCACCCCTTATTCCCACCCTTTATTTCCCTTTTTTACTTTTATATACTAGAAAACTATTTTTCTTCCAGTGTCTTAAATTATTCGAATACATAAACAGAGTTAAGTATTTTTTACAAACCCAATCAACCATTTTCCGCAATATGTTCCAAATCTGTCACAAACTTTGATAGAGTTCAACTTTTAGGTAAGTAGGTATAATATGAATTAATTTTATTTTATAGATATGATATTTTTGTCTTTTTTTTCCAAACTTAAAGTGAATTCATTCACTCTGATCGCAGTTCTATAAAATTTGTTTACTTCCAAATTTGGAACTTAGGAATACTGCAGTAAACGGCTTAGAAGCAGTTCAATTTGACTAGGCCTAATGATGTCCATTTACTGACCACGCCACACAATAAGCAATGGTTTTATTAGTGTGGCGTTATCAGTGGATGGTCACCCTAACTTATGTACTTACATACGGTTGGTGGTTTTTGTCATATATTTTTGGTATTGGACTCGAATATTAAAAATGTATGCGGCGTATATTTGGGCGTAGCTAAGCGAAAAAGATTCATACCATAAAAAATTGAATTGGAACCTTATTGCATTGACAAAGAGTCGAATGTTCGTTTATGGTGTATTGAATCGATTGTCTCAAATACGTCCATTTACGCAGTAAAATAATATTCTTAGGTTTTAAACAGCTTAAGCACCACAGTTATTGTCTTATTCTATGTTATTCATAAAACTATTGGTTTAACAATTACAAGATTTTTTTGTATAGGCACGAATATTTTGCGTCCAAATATTTCAGCCAATTGGAGCTCTCGAATAGATCCAATCAAAGGAGAGCCCAGAATTAGTGTCATCCACTGGTTTTGCCGACATACTTTGTCTTATTGACAAAAATCATAACTTTATAATACTCTTTTGGATTTTTTTACAATTCTAATAAGTCTTATCACTGTAATATTGACTCCTAGCGAGCTTAAATTAATTTAAGGTACAGGTCTACGTAGACTGATATAGAAACTTCAGTTTTATATTGTGTTTCGTCCCCATAAAGTTAAAATTATATTGTAACCAAATCTGAGCGGGGTCACCCATTCAAACGTGAAAGGATTAGAATTTAATAACTGAGATCCATTGGCAGCTCTTTGTACCCTATTCAAAGCTCTCATACTTGAGTCCCCGATCCGAGGAATTCGCTGGTAATTTCAAACATCTTTGGGACGGATTCGAAGTTAAATCTAATGTCATACGAGCGTGTCTAACGCGTAACTTGGCCCTGCGAAATCGATAGTTGTGCCTTGGTCTAAGACGGGTACGTAACTGTCTTGTAACAAGATGGGCTGTCTACTCGACGCTTCGTTCAACTGTCGTTCCAATATCGAGTTCTGTAGCTCCTCTTCCTCTAGTTCTAACGTCAATTCGTCGAGAAGTTTCAACCTCATCTCAACTTCTCTCTCCGCTGCAGTCATCTCTAAAGTATTATCCTGCATCTCTTTCGCTGTTCTCGCTAGCTCTTCCTCTATTTTATCAATCAGCATTGTAACTTGAGTAACGTTTTCGCAGCTGTTTGCTTTGTTTTCATCAGTATATCTTTTTACTTTAGCTGTAAGTCTAACGACTAATTCCTCTTCGCGATGTAGTCTTTTGTTGATAATCGCCAGTTTTTCAAGCAGTTCGATTTCTTCTCTTATCTTTGTTAGATCATCTGCTGAGGCGTCTGAGTCTGTGTCGTTTTGTGTTTGGGTGAGTCTTTCAGAATTAACTTGGCAGATGTTGGTGAGTTCTTTCGTGAAATAGTGTTCTCTCATGAGGTGTCGTTCTCTTCTGGATTTGTGTTTGGTGTGTCTTCTTGGGGGTGTTCCGCTGCCGACGCCGACTCCACTGTCGCTGTTGGCCGCTTGGCTGTCGTTGACTTCGGCACTGCGGCCCAGGTCTCGAAGATAGGACTCGAGAAGGTAGTTGGTCCCGTGTTTCTCCATACGGTTTTTGTGCGTTTGGTCTTCTAGTTGGTCGATGACTTTTTCTTGTTCTCTGAAAAGATGAGAAACAAGTTATAACTAACGTGATATAAGTTTCAACTCATCGATGATAGTTGTACTCGTAGGGATAGGGATGACTAATTAAAGGTGAGTAAATGAATAATTACCGGTCAGATTTGTATGTGTTTCATATTTGTGAACTGCCTCGATTAATGGCTAATAAATATAATATAATACACATTTGTTTTTTACCGCACCTTTTGCATCACCGAGAAAAGTCAAGAATTGCTCCGTCTTGTTCCATAGCCAGAGTAAGAACTCTGGGAGACGGCTCAAGCAAGTCTATTCCACGCAGACTGACAGTTTTAATTCATTGGGTTTAGGGGTACAGTCAGAATAACATAGTTAGTAGCAGCCAGAGTAGCCAAATATATCGTAACACCTCCTACATCCCTATAGTAATAAAGACGTGTTGCGATATATTTGCTACTTTGGCTGCTACTAACTATATGATGCTGACTGTACAGATAAGAGAGAAATTGGCTACACAATGCCACGTGATTGTAAGGCAGAACCAAATTACCGGCGTTTGCCAAGTTGTTCATGTATAGCTCTGCTTTGGTGTTGAATAGTCTATCAGCAGGATGTTTGCACTTTGCTCCCTTAACCAAGGGAATATATATTGGTCATAAGAGACGCAGGGTGAACTTATTTAATAGTTTATCAAGCAGCTGGTGTAGTCCTGCTCTGGTGTTGAATAACGGTTACTAGGCTCGCTGCAAGATCTTTGCACTTAACAAGGGACCTCAGAATATCTATTGGTCGTAAGATACTATTTACTCACCGGAGTTTATCAAGCTGCTGGTGTATAGTCCTGCTCTGATGTTGTATAACGGTCACTAGCCTCGCAGCAGGGTCTTCGCTCTTGGCTCGAGGAGCTGGTGAGGTATGCCCACGCCGCCGCCGCCGCCCGCTGCGGCTGCCGTCGCTGTCGCGGCCAGAGTCTTCCTCGCCGCTGGAGACGCGGCGGAGGGATAGGCGGACCTTTGGAGAAACACCAGATATATTTATTCTTCATCCAGCCTAGTTCCAGTTCTACTTTAGCCAGGCACTCTGACTCGTGTTAGCTCAGAATGTAGCACTACCACCATAACTCCCTCTAGATGAATTTGTGCAAGGTCAACATAAGGTCAGTTATCAAATAGTCATCGCTAGTTATAGACTCAAGCCATGTGGATGAAAAACAATCATGTTCATAGTAGAAAGTAAGTCTTCTTTATATAATCAGCGGGGCTAGCACAACTAACGCCGCGCCGCGAAGCGAGTCGAGAAAGATCTACCCTCTTCAGTGTAATTCGCACGGTGCGAGTGAGACAGGAGACGCTAAGTCGCGCGCGAAGTGACTAAGGAGCAAGTTGTGCTAGACGTACAGAAGCGGGTCTATATCTACATATTCATAGGAGGTTTGGATGTATAGACTTTATGTAAGTAGTACTTGACCCAAAGTGAAGGGCTGCAATAAATGTGGAAAATCCAGCGAGAATACCTATGATATAATCTATCGCGCAGGTTCTGTTGACCTTTCAATCGTTACCTCATGTCGCGCGTCGCCCCAAGCAGCCAGTACCAGGAGCACAGGAGCATCTGGAGGTAATGGACGTTCGACCCCGCGCCACCGTTCCGCCAGGATCCATTCGGTGTGCTCGCTCAACCCGCCCGCTGTAACAAAACGAAGATTATGTTAGTAGGGTTAGCCACAGACTCATCATCCCCCAGCTTTCTGCAGCTTTCAACCGCACCGGTAGCGCGATCGCGTTCATGCCTGACATATAGTGTTCGCCCTTTTGAACTTCCATGTATTCGACGAATGCTTTACGTCCGAGATAAACGCAATTAGGAGCCCTGTTCTTCTACGCTAGCGAAGCTAGCAGTTTGTAGGCTTTTGGCTGCGCGCACTCGATTCCCTTCACTCGTATCAAACCAAGTACAAGACAGAGAAGGCCGTACCTTCCGGCGCACCTTGCAGCGCGCGCACAATATCCGCGCACGTGGTGTGAGGGCGCACGCCGCGCACCCACAGCTTCTGCCCGCGCGCTAGCACGCCCACCTCCTCGTCGCTGTAATCTGACGAGGATGGCTCCATGTTGTCACCTGGAAGCAAACAACAGAGGTCTAATATCTGTTTTTCGTGTTGCGTATCAAAATTGCTCCAAGGGAACACTTACTCCATCACTCGGTGTCTGTCTTTTTTATGCGGCCCCCATGGGTCTTGGAAATGGGCAAGATGCCAGCTCAGACCAAGAAAAAAGAGATCTTCTTTTATTTGTCTCAGGATGTCAGTGGCATGGCGTCAGTATACAGAAGGAGCTAATCATTCGGATGCTTTTTCGCCAAGCAGTGTAGAGTGAATTGTTCAATTGTTTTGTAAAGTATTAAGCTGATGAGAATCGAGTCTCAGGGTCGTCTTGCAACTGACGAAGCACACAGGCTGTGTCTAATCATGTGCTAGATAATTATATGCTCTACTACCTAGGTACCTACAATTTTTTTAAATAGTTTAGTAGTAGGTAAATCTCAAGCACCATTACCTAAGCAGATCATTGAATCAATCCACGAAGAAGTGCCCTACTTCTTATTTCGTAACAGTCTGTAGCTATTTTGTCCTGACCTCAGAGCTTGCCTTTTTTTCTTGATTATTACTTTTCGCCAGGTTTTAATAAAAATAGGTAAGTAGGTTAGAAGAACTGATAGGTAACAAATACAATATCCTAACGCTTACCCCGAAATGTTTTACAATCTTCCACCGAGTTACAAAAATCCGCTACTTTCAACTCTCGATGAGAAAAAAATGGAGGTCACTTTAGGAAATTGTGCACAACAAGGAATTCAATCCACGTGTATCTACAAATAATCGTAAACTAAATAAAAAACAATAACAACAAAATTAATCGCCCAGATAGCAGCGAGATGCTATCGTGGATTGAACGATCAATAGTGTAGGTAACTGAATAGTTAACCAAGTAATAAATCACTATAATTATTAAATTACTACACAAACATCGATCTACATTACTATGGATACAATCGACAAAAAAAAAAAAAACGATTAGATATATTATTAACTTTCATGACTCGTTATACCTACCTATAGGCACTTCCTCACTTTTTAAGTACCTTATTTCTCTATGAATTTTATCTTAAAGGCTTAATGTATGCCACTCTGGGGTTCACAAACATTTATTTTGCATTCAATCTAGATTGCGACGTGTTTCGTGTTCTCCCCCCCCACCCACGTATCGCATGCTAATTTGATTCGAACATAAGCTTAGAGCGCGCGTGAAACCAACGCGCAAAACGCATTGAAATCAAATCAACATCATATTAGAATGCGTAGACAAAGAATCGACCCCTTGCGTTGCGTTAGCTCCAAAACTCGCCACCACCCAAACTACATATGCATAGTTGTTTACCTACCCTAGGGTAATTAGGGTTGGGTGACCTATAAACCACCCAAAGGTGAGTTGCAATATGCAGGCAGGGCCGCGCCTGGTACTGAAGGGAGCCCCCAGGAAACCCCACTCAAACTTGCAATGTTTGGAATGCAGTAATTTTGCAGGAAATTGGGCTGTTTTGCCAACGTAATTTGCATTTGGATATTGCTGATGTTTGTGATTGTATAGACGTGAATTAAAGCGCTTGCTTTATTGATATTGCAAGTTCCAAATATGGAACGTGTAGTTTTAGTAGAGCATTCAAGCGGTTCTCTTTCAAAATATTTGTTGCAGAAACTTAGAGTATCTAAGTAAGTTAAAAGTTAAAAGCAGTTTAAAATAATTTGCTATGCAAGGCGTATTACTCGTATACTGTCAACGATTTCTTAAACGACAAAAATGCCTTTTGAGCCCGTAGTAGTCTCATTCTATTAGGAATATACCTAATTACATGTAATCATTATAAGTAGGTACCTACCTGAAATAACTGTTCCGTTTTATGTAAGAAGAGACCAGGTAATGCTGTTTCTCGCCGAACAAGTCGCTTAATCTTTGCGATTATCAATGTCCGTCCGGTGGCTTGAATATGTCATGCTCGCTTAAAGAGCTTTGCTTACGGTGGCTTCGTTGATCGGTTCGCCACCTTCCCTAACATATGGTTGAGGGAGGCGATGGCTGAGATATGCGTCATACTCGTGATCGGGAGATGTTTGTGGAGTCCGGACTGTTCATGCTTGCAAGGGCGTAGTACCTAACTATGTACTTAAATACTAGTGTTATTATTATTAATATCGTATTGAGGATAGACATCATTCTGATCTTGACATGTTTAATTGTTATTGACCCTGTACATCTCTGACAATATTACATGAATGTTCCTTTTTTTTCGTTTTGTTTTGACGCTTAGAGACCGTATACATCTCTAAGAACATTAGAATAATTATTAATTGTATTTGGATGCTCAGTCAGAGACCTTATTCATCTCTGGAATACTGAATTCATATCATTATCTTCTTGTTAAGGCTGATACAGACCTTACATCGAATGTAATGGTCATATTTTGCAATTTTGTTTTGTTTTTATTTACTTGGTAACATTTAGTTTGTTAACCGTTTATATCGGTCCTTAATCTGCATAAATTATTATTGTGTAAGATTATTATTATTTTTTGTGACGTGTAAAATTGCCCTTGAGGCCTATTTTGATTTTAGATCTATAGGTACAAGGTGTCCATGCGATGTATTTTAAGTATGGATTGAAATGAAATTCACATTTGTCTGAAACATTAATTTGTGCTCCTTGGGTAACGAATCGAATCAGTCTTTATTGCGTTCATATGTAAAAACAAAACAGTACATTTTATTCGTTCAGCTATGAAACCGTGTAGGGCACTACAATATATAACTCAAATTTAGATAAATTACAAGGCTCACTCTTATTCTTCTGCAGAAAAATATAGCAAATCAGTATGCGCCGTGAGATTCAAATCGTATTATTTAACAAACATGAGTCATATATCCAACTGACATGCTTTTCTGGCAATATAACTGTAAGAACGAGGGGTGGATTACGTCACATTATGATAATTTCTGATTATTGGTCATACTGTGTCACTATTCATTAATACGGTGAATAAGTAAAAAAACGCCTATTAATTTGTTTTTCTTTAATAGCTAAACAAAGATGATCGTATAAAACAAATTATTAAATGTTAGGGGCGTTGTTGGCAAAATTCTGGTGTGTTAGGTATGTGTGGAAGTTTATACATTTTGATGCCACGAAATTAAAAAATCAAACTCGTTTTCATTTTTTTAAGGCACAGCTCACCTAACAAAGTTCAAGGTAGGTTTTTCTGGTCATCAATAAATTATTTTTAAATTCAAATATATGAATATAAATACGAAGGGAGGGTGAATCATGATAATTAATGACAGCAATTAAATGAGGTTGTCTAAGAGAAAAACATAGAAAAAAAACCCAATTCTATGAGCTTTTCAGGTTTGTGAATTATATACAACTACGAGTAGTTACCTACCGTGTAATATACCAACTATTTTACTATTACTTCTTATTCTTACTCCTCAATAAAATCGGTGCGATTGCGTTGATGTAAAAAATATTTTTTTTGATGCTAAGCTAAAATAGTTTCAACATAATAAATATGTACGTTTTAAACAACACAGAGCGTAGTTATTAATTTAAAATGACAGGGAATCTCTGTTTTTCATACCGATTCTCGAAACTTATTGAACACCCTTAGACTGACATTCAAATTATTCCCAAGAATATTAGTGTAACCAACTACTTATGTACCTGCATCTATTGCCATATCAGTGTTAACGCGATTTTGTAAGTTAATACTATATTCTTGTAGGTACACGTAGGTATTTAAAATGTCGACCTGAATTTCAACATAACATTAACTTGACGTGTCACCTTACTATTGCATTATTACTTTTTACTACCTCCATTTTACTAGCAACACGCCCGCAAAAAATCAGTTACCAACAGCGTGAAAATAAAATAATAAATCTATAAACTGCTTTAGTCACATTAACTTGGTAATTTGAGTGTTGGATTCGTGACTTGGCACCATTAGGCATATCCGCCCCTAGCCTAGGGCCTTACCCCTTACTCCCTCTGGTCTCCCTCTGACCCCCTCTTTACCCCATTGTTGCCCCTTCGCGCCTGGCATTTAGGCCACCCTCTGCCACACCCAACACTATTATATGCTATATGGAAACACGTTTAGGACTGCCCGTGATTTATTCGGGTCATTTAGAATTCCAAAACTTGTTTCACTTAGTTTTCGTCGTTTGTTTAAAAAATTCGGGACGCAACTGATAGGGGTCATAAGCTTATGGTTCAAAGCATATCTCAGAAGCGCGTTGCTCAGTGAAAATATTGACTTACTTTGACACTTTTTTTTTTTTTCAAGTTAGAAACAAACGTTCTTACATAACGGCTTCTTGTGGCAATTTTCTCGATGAAATAACTCGCCAATGCAACGTATTAATTATGATAATTTTGCCCCCGGATTTTACAAAGAGTCGTAAGACCTTCTGTCGATCATTTATTTCAAGAAGTGCACTGAGTTAGCGATCTGACTGTTGGTCTAGCACATGGTTATTTAATGAAATACGCGACGGCTCTTCTTTAAGTCATTGACATAAGATATGATTGCGTCTGGCCTGTTAAGGCGGTGCATTGGAAATTATCGCGTGCTTTGAAACGCCGTTCTGACTAGATTAAGAAACAATAAGGTCTGATTTTCAGATATATGATTCTTGACTATATGTTTGTTCATCTGATTTTATGGATACATTATTGCTTAAAATTTCCTCGATAGAAAAAAAATCCAAAGTTGGGTCTATATTTTCCTTTTTTTACTCAGCCTTCTCAAACGATACATTATTTTACGACAAAATCAAGTAAATACTATGGTATTTTATCTCATCTAAAATCTCACTTTATGAAATTTTAATAAACCTTCACTAAGTTAGGTATTTATCGAAATTTGTCCAAAACAGCGATTTCCGAAGAGTGCTACATCTCTTTTTCTCGTGGGCGGAAGGCATCAGCGTGTCTCTGTCTAGGGGGCGTGTACGATTCAAATCAAGGCATCCCCTTAAGTAGTTATTTTCACTGCTATATATGTATCTGTATTCATTGAAGCCATTGACCACTTCATAACATGGGCCACCTGATTGTTTTCCACCATCACAATTATGATAAAACCACCTGCATGCATTATAGTTGTGTGCCGAGTAAACTACTCTTCCTTTTGAGTCTTCCGACCATACTTATGCCTCTAACACCGGAAAAAACTCAAGACAAACAGGTTCCAAATACCCACTGTAACGTATCGATACGTCATTGCAGTTCCATATCAGTCACAAAGTCACTTTTGCAAAAAGAATCCTCGTGCATTCAGTTAAAGTTTATTTTTCTTTGCAAGTGATAATGCATAAAATAGGCTCGTTAAACGTATTATCCTATTACCCAGGTGTTCAGTTCTTGCTTAGCTAATATAGGCTATTAAAGAAACAACTGGAAAAACAACGAGAAGACGGGATGTCGGCATTATTTGTAATTTGCACCGTTTACGAACAAAAGCAAAAGGAGTGCTTCGAGCGATAACTTTTTTATGATTACAGCATCCAGACTAAGGTAATTTTAGGAAAAAGGGTTTTTTTAATGTCGTATCACAATTAACTTATATCTATTTTAATTAAATACCGTTTTAAGATATCATTTGGCCTGGGATACTCCGTTTCATTTTATAAGCCTTCAATTTACTACTGTAAATCTACAATAAAGTATTATGACTCTTGTTAAGCCTCATGACTGCCCTGTACGTAACATTAAGATTGATCATCATTTAATGTAGATTTCTGTTTAATGACTAACTGTCAACAATACAAAATATGCGTTCGTACGTGGTGTGGTCATTTATATCGTATGCAGCTGGGTAATGTAGCGCTGTTAACGCGCAGCCTAAAGCCAGATTGTTAAAGTAATGGTGATGGGGATATATCAATACTTATATATAATTCGATATCGATTGTTTTTTTTTAAATTATTGAATGTATGCTTTGTCGGTCTTTATAAGTCAGACAGGTGGTTTGCTTGGAGTATCATTATTGTTTTTCTGCGTAAAAAAATAATATAGCTATAGTGGTATCTTTTCGTAACTAGATTTTATATTTGATTCAATTATCAAAGGTCTTATAGTCTACTATGTGAACTTAAGGATCAAAATGAAAGATGCCCCATAGTACCGCAGTGTAATTAAATAATTAATAATTCATGCCTGACAAGAGGATTTCACAAGTGTTACATTTTGTTACTACGGGACTTGTACGCAGATTAGATTAGTTTAGGTTTATTTATTACACGAAAAAAATTACAATATAAATTTGCATAAATGTCAAGATTACAAGAATTTCTACCATGTTCGTCGATTTTAATAATAAAAACTTAATGAGTCAACTGTAAATACAAAATATTATATTATTCTATCAGTCAAGTCAGTCTAACGAGATCATTTATTATTGGAACAATATCTCGTAACTATAACAAGGTAACGAAGTTGCTTATCGCATAGTACGGTCAAGTGTTAACATATGAGTGCATACAACTTACTCATAAATATGTCCCATAACTCTTATGTCAGCGGATTAAGGTTTTGGTACTTATTTATGAGAGGATATTATCGATACATATTTTTGCACTTGACTGTATCAATACTCTAATGATCGCGATGAACTTCACCGAGTGTCAAGGCGGGTTGACAATTTTACTTTGAACAAACTCTGTTCCTACCACGACTATTACTTCGACTTCTAAGTAGTTTTCCTTAATTGATGTTATCGTTAGTTTTATATTATTTATCGATACTGTCCTTTCACTAAAGGGTAAATTACAAAGTACCGATACAAAGTTAGAGGAAATTATCGGTAGCCGCGCGTAATTGCGGGAGCCGCACGCAAGGACGCTCCGAATCGTCTCACACATGGCACGTTAGCTCGCCGAACTTGTTGGCGAACATGTTTAGCCTCTTAATTAAACATACTAAACGGTAGATCATCACAGGCCAATGCAATCAGCCACAAAAAATCGCATTTCAGTTTGATATGTCTTTCGCACGCTTGTTTCCAGGCTAAAGCCAGAACAGAGTGCGCGAAACACATTCGAGCGCGCATAAAATTGGACTACGAAATATAAGGTAAACGTCCCAATGTTTGACACCTTATTGACAATAACTGGCACCGTGCTTGTCAACTTTATTGCTATGCATTAAGCTTGAAGCAGCATTTAGGGCAGTGTCGGGTACTCGGACCTACCTTACATTTACCTTCAAACACTGATCGGCACGCGGTCAATTCCCGACTAGGTGGGCAGACCTATCAAAACGACAGCAAAATGTTCTGTCAACGAGTCCTCGCATAAGGATAGTTGAAGAAATATAGCTGCAGGTATAGAGATGCGGTTGCAGCTATAAACTTATAATCGAGACCAATCTGTCAACAACAACAGCCTAAGAAGCAGTCATATCATTACGTTGCGTCAAATATTCCTCCTGTCACTCATTAACGACATTACAAGCATCTATATCGCCGACAAGCAACCTCAGTCGCGTTTTTACTGATCGCTGACTGATGAGACCCAGACACAATGCTGGGAGCCGCATTATCTAGCCAATTAAGTACAGTTGTATCGGCCGATAAGGGCTAATGTGGGTTTAATGTCGAAAATGGCTTCCTTATGGCGCACTGTGCGACAAAGTTGTTTTTCGCACGGTAAGTTTAGGTCCGGACGAATTTCCCATATGCATTTTTAAGGGGTGAGACAAGACAAGTATAGTTAAGTTTACGTACTTACCTGCTTATCTAACATATTGTTGTAGACTAATTCGATATAATAGCCGAGTACCAAATTACGGCAGTAGCTACTTAAATGCGCTGCCTTTTTTTATAATAAGGGAATATCCACTACGAATAAAGATATGATATCAAAATGTTAATTTTAAGTAACGTGTAGCAGCACAGATATACCTATAGAATCTGCCTATTAAGTGAACACTACAAGTCGGTTTCATCTCTTTTTCATCCCAATTGCAATAATAAGTTGACGTCTCGACCATGCAAAACTTCAAGTTTGAGGTCCGAATCTCGACTATTTCCTCCCCCAATAAGGAGTTTAATACTTTTGTTATGTTTTTTTTTTTTCCTTCATCCGTCTCTAATTCAATGACATTATAAAGAAATAATAAATAAATATCTAAGCACATTCTTAAACCAATCGACCTAGTCCCAAAATAAGTAAACCTTACTATGGGCACAACAATATATATGCTCGTCAAATATTTTTTTATTCTGCAAGTAGACCGTAATGGCACTAAAATAAATGGCAAGACATAGAAAACATCAAAGACTCAGGAAATAAACCATTGCCCTTGCCGGGATTTGGAATCAGGACCACCAGCTTAGTAGGCAGGGTCTCACTATTTCATCAATAAAGAAAGTCTTATTTGTTCCAAATATGGAGATTTTAAGAAAAGAACAAAATATCAAAAATGTTTAACATTAACCTTAACTTCTTGTAACCTTTAAAACTTGATTTTCCTCATTCAACGGCTCCCGGTTTATAAAAGGAATCCTTTTGTTTCATAAAACGAACAAAGACCAACACCCATTTAACGTGTAGTTAGCCCAAATCGACCTGTTCGCGGAATACACTCAATTTCAGCAATAATTTGGCTCGTGCCACGTTGTATGTAATTATTTCTTGGAAGTTTCATTCATACAAAAAGCTAAAATTGTTTTAATGGGTCTATTCATTTTGTGGAGCGATTTAGGTGGTTTTTAAATGTGAGTTTGCTACAAATAAAAAACGCGTGTATCAAAACACAGGGAGTCAATTTGACACTTACATTTTGCATTGAAACTCGAAATATTTTTTTAAACATTTCTACGCACACGATAGTGTCATCAACAGGGCTCGGATTTTTCATCGCACGATAAGACGAAAGAAAACTATGGAGTCGATATCAACATTAAAACTTTACTCATATTCATACTCATACTCATTCATTTAATTAATACCAAAAGTTTATTATATTGTAAACACAAATGTTAACCGCCACACCATGTTTATTACATTATAAGCTAAATAATAAAATGTTCACGTAATAATTAAGTTAATTAATATATGCACTAATTGCAAACTTAAATAAATGACACGTCTAAAGCCGTCAATGATTGAAACATGAGGCAATTAAATAAAGCGGCCAGTACCCACCGTTATATAAGTCTATCGCAACAATATGGTCTGGATAACTAGGTATGCAACTAAGTTGAAATTTGACAGCATGATAAATATATAATAATTACGGGACTAGGAAAATGAGTCAGTATGAATATGAGTAAAGTTGTAATGTAAATATCGACTCCATAGTTTTCTTTCGTCTTACCGTGCGATGTAAAATCCGAGCCCTGGTCATCAATAAAGAGTGTGCATAACGCATGTCTATCAATTTTTTATAAGTCTTACGCGCTCTAACGAACCCTTTCACTATACCCTTCCCTTCCTACGAAGATGACAGTTCTGCGTCCAAATCCTGGTTAGGGCAAATATTTTTGTGATGAGCATGAATATTTGTTTCTGAATTTTGGTTGTTTTCTACGTATTTAAATTTGTTATCTTTTAATATATAGTCGTTTAATAACCCTTAACACACGCCTTATTGAGCTATTATGGGCAATTTTGATTTGTGATCTTGAGCTCTCATATTCCCCTTATTTATTTATTTTTGTCAAATTCATGCGAGATTCTAGCATGCATCGTGTGGTGCCAAATCTTAAAAAGAAAGTCTGATTACAAGGTAACAACAATCGCTTTGAACAGTTTGTAGACGCTAACCGAGGGTTATCAACACTGAGTTTTTGCTCAGAAAGATATCGCAACAATAACGCATTGTTTCAATCTATTGGATTTATTGTATCTGACGATGGCGTCTTAGGCATTCTAGATAGTTGAAAATTCCATCGTCTATAGGAAGTGCATTGTAGACGATTAGATGAGAGAATCATTGTATCCGTATTATAGTTTCTTTATTATACTTCGTAGACCAAGTTCGCTGTACGAAAATACAGTTTATTTTCCCAGAAATGAGAACTAGCTAAATCTATATTTCTCCCCAGCAAACCCTTGCACCTTGTAGGTATTGTAAAGTGAAAATGTCATCAAAATAAAACCGTTTTCGAGAACCCATTAATAGTGTAGCAAAAAAACATTCAACAAATGGTGCTCGTTTAATAGTAGGTTGTGATACAAGTGAGGTATGTTGATAATTACAGAGGTGGAATAAGGATGATGACTAAGATTTTTTTGTGACGTCATTCGAACCAGTTTTTGGAGAGGAACAAATGTTTGTATGGGAGCAACTACAATTAAAGAACATAAATACCTAAAAATTTGAGACAAAGATTGACCTCGCTGATGGCAGCGCAAAACGCTTCAGACTGTGTGTCTATACAAGTATGACGTCACATTTGTACATTTGTACTAATCGTAGTATGGAAAATCAGGTAAATTGTTGTTTCGGTCGCGAAATACTGCGTTTAAGTACATAGTTGTCATACAATTTTGTTTCTAGAAAAGCGTAAGGATTCTATTGGTAGGTAGCTTTTAATTTACTCTTGGACAATAAAAAAAAATGCATATTTTTTCTAAACTTTCAAGGTTATATCTTTTTATGATTTTAATTATATTTTATAATTTATACTTTATTAATTAATAAATAAATAAATAAATAAATAAATATTAAGGGACAATCTTACACAAATCGACCTAGCCCCAAACTAAGCAAAGCTTGTACTATGGGTACTAGACGACGATAAACATACTTATATAGATAAATAAATACTTAAATACATAGAAAAACATCCATGACTCAGGAACAAATATTCGTGCTCATCACACAAATAAATGCCCTTACCGGGATTCGAACCCAGGACCTCTTGCTTCGTAGGCAGGGTCACTACCAACTAGGCTAAAGTGGTCGTCAATTTGATGGTTTACTATCCATTTAGCATCACTACGTTATCAATTTGAACATGAGGCATCATGCCTATTATCACGCGAGCCACAGGTGAGCGTGATAAGAGAGCCGAGGATGTAATTATCAAAGCTCACGTGTTTCATACGACGTTCTTCAACACATTTTGCGAGGATTTTTTTTTTCATAAGATAAAAAATTTATAGGCCTGCCAAGTTATTTTCTTTACTTATTCATGGCAACAGGTTTGTACTCACATGTTGTATACATCGCCAACAATTTCCCGTGGCGTCCATTCTTTTTATCACTTTTCTAGTCACCACGAGTCAACATTTTTGTTAATAACCAAACACGCATTAACAATGTTTACAAATATCTGTGAACTAACCTATAATGGCGCGTAAACAGTTTTTTTTCGTGAAGTTTGCGCAGTGCGCGCGCATTAGATGAAATCTCTAAGTAAACAGCCAATACAAAATAAAATAAATATATTCGTTTTAAAATGTTCTCTTTATTAATTCATGTAAAATGTTATCAGAAGTGAATAGTTTTACTAAATTTAACGTTTCTATATCATATCCAAAAATAAATAGTCATTTAATTAACAAATAAGATTTAATTTGTTTAGTCGAGTAAGAATCCATTTGCCGAGAATAAAAAAAAGCTGTACATTAGGTACAACCCGGTTAATTTAAGAATGCACCGTGTGCATGCATACGTCTAGCTGCAGGGTGCCAACGTGACTTAATCGAGATATAACCATAACACACAAGTGTCGTAATGTTATAAAACACGCGTGTTTAATATCCAGGATTATGAGCCTAAAAGCGACTCAATAAGAGGTACGTTACGAGCAATTGTGTTGAAAAAGTATAAATCTACACTTATAATAAATCTCTGAATTAAAAAATAAATCGGCCAGTATCATTTCAAACATTGTTTTGTCACGCGGGATCTCAGCTTCCCATGAACGGAAGAACATGAAACATTTTTTATAGGTAGATTATTATTCTGGTTTCCACTTAGGATAGTATTTATCCGACTGTGACAGTTAATACATACATTTATTTAAAAAAAATGACCTCATTGAATTTGTAATAATAAAAAAAATACCAGTCAATGGAAATACCAGGAAAGGGTAGTATAATATATAGGTATATTAAAGTTTGATATTAAGTAAAGACAAAAAAACATATAACGCTATACGCCCCAGTCCATGTTGGCTCAGTTCGGGTTGCACAGGGCGGTTCCACAACACTTCGGGAGCTCAAATACCGCGAGCCATCCGGTTGCCTCTTGGACACTATATGTAACTACACGTCATTGCTCTGATTACATGTAGTCAGCAGGACGTGACTAATGTGAACTTTAGAACCGAAATTAGTTTGAACCAACCGAAAATGAGATCAAACGAAACTGAAGCCAATCTCATCAAGGCATTGTTAATGAGACAACTAAATTGCATGCATCGTAAAACACCCTCACAGTATGGCTCCTCGGAAATCAAACGATAAAAAACGACCGTTATCTGACAATGCAGATAGTATCACACAGCTTATTACTATGGATTACCGCATATTACCACGTGTGTGGCTCTATGACAAAAGGACTGGTGGTAGTAGGAGAATTGTGGTGGTTACGACCTTTAGAGTCGGAGAGGGGGTGGCGTTAGCTAATCGGGAACAATACGCCAGTAGCGAGATATAACTGTAGGCTATGGTGGTATAAAATAAGAGTGCTTAGCGGGTCCTGATACGTTAAACACCGTTATCCATTCGCAATATTTGCCAGAAGGGGATAAGTCTAGGGAGATGGAGATTAAAAATAAGAATACCTAAAAATAGTGTATTTTTTTTTAATTATAAATGATTCTTATTGTTACTTTTAAATATATAGACGCTGGTTGATGAATCAAATACAGAAACCCCTAATTTGTAGCCGACTAAAAAAAATAAGTAAAAAAAAATAAAAATTTGACTTTACCTCATATTTCTGTAACTTATTTTGATTCTTACTGAATCAGGTAAGGTAGAAAAAACAAGAAAAAATATGCACAGGCAACAGATAAACTTAAGACACCGTGTTTCACATTACACGAAGTAGGAACCTAGGCATCATACCCAACAAAACAAAATGTGCGTTAAAGTATGCAACCGTTCAAGTAATTTCACAAGGCTAGTGGTTTGACATGGATGGTTATCAAAATGAAAAACATTGGTAACATTTTACAAATTAAGATAAAACAAGGAAAATATATACATATCACAGACATAATTAATTAATTACATATACCTATGCACCCGTCGAAAAAGGTCAAACATGGCTTTTTTTTATTGTTGCTCGTGATTTAAAACTTGAAACGCTTTCGCTCATGATTTGAGCGCTACTGATAATGTATGGGGAATTATCCATTTCTTTTGTAACAAAACAATAACACGGGAAGCTCGTCCATATGGATGCGACACATACACTCCGATTACCTTCCTTACAGGCTAATCACAGGGTACACGTTATCATACTTCTGTATCAATGACGGCTAAGTACCCCCCCCCCCCCCCAGTGAGGCTATCCAGAAACATATTTGTGACTGGCCGCACTGCAGGCCTAACAAGAAAAGAAAAAAAAAATTGACAGTTTAGTGGTGTCCCTTTATTTCACTAACAAACGTTTCGCCAAATGTATGGTTTCGCCAAATTTTCGTTTCATCGAATTTCTGTTACTCAGAAACCGTTAACTTTTAGATATAGCTAAAAGGTCATTCTGTAGAACCCATTAGGTTAGGTTGGGTTTGTTTTATAACATTCCTGAAACGTTTACTGCTTCTGAAAAAAATGGTTTTCTATGAAATGAAAATTCTGCGAAACATACATTCGATGGAACAATTGTCGGTAAAACAATGACAGACACAGTCTCCGGAAAAAAGTTTACATTATCTACCTTAGTATTATGTCTATTATGTTTTTGCAAAAATTCGTCTACATTTTTTTTTCATCTAGGTTATCAATGAGAAATGCTAAACATACTAGTTTTACATATTTCGATATAAATAATATATTTTACAGTACATATGGTGCTACTTTCCCGCACTAGTGCGGAAAAGAGCACTTTTCGTGCATATGTGGAAACTTTAAAGAGCCATATGTACAGTAAAACGTTGTACGACACACGTTCGAATAGGTAATTCGCAACTCGTGTTGATTTAAAACACTCCCTTCGGTCGTGTTTTAATTTATCACCACTCGTTGCGAATTTCCTATTTTCGGCACTTGTATCGTAAATAACTATTCTGCTTCATAACAGTTTTCCTTGAATCGATTTATCTAATCTCATAATATATAGAAATAATCTACATACTTCTTTAATCCTTTAACATTTGGGGTGAACAATAAGCCATACGTACTAGAAGTATTTTTTATTTGCAATAAAGATTAAATAAATAGAATAAACGTCCCAATGTTTGAAACGTTAGTGTCTAATATATGACACTTATTATTATGACTTAAGATTAAAACTGCCAAATTTTAGGTAAGTGTCAAGCACTGAGACGTTCACCTTAGCTGATACAAAGATTTTTCCCGGATCCTTGCTGTAGGGTGCCCACAATAAGCTAAGGCATCAGGAAATTCACGGGTATGGTGTAACTCCTGTGAATTCTCCCAGTGCCAAGGCTCAGCGTGGTCACCGTCTTCTGTTCTTCTTTCTTCTGTGTGTGTAGGACAATACCTATTAGCTTGCAGTACTTGCGACTTGGATAAGTTCTGCGGGGCACAACTGACGCCGCGCCGCGACGCGAGTCGAGAAAGATCTACCCTCCTCTTTCTAATTTGCACGGTGCGAGTGAGACGGTAGACGCTCAGTCGCGCGCGAATCGACTGAGGAGTTGTGCTACACATACTGGGTAGTTTTAGTTCTAAAATTCAGCGCTGAAGCCACGCCGCGGTGGCGAGGTTGCAGCACACTGCTGAGACCGTCCCTTTGCAACCTTTTTTTTTTTAAATACTGATTATTGTTTTTTCATTTTAGTTTATCTCTTTTTGTTTAATATAACTTTATTGTAATTTTGTGTACTATATTGTTTTTTTTTGTGGCAATATTTTTTTTTTCTTTTTCTTTAAAATGAGGCAGAGATGTGCTAGTAATTAAAACCGTCCAAGTAGCTGGTAAACCATTATTTAGAATATCTTGTACCCCTCGTCTTGTGACGTGGGAAATTGCGAGGGAAGGAGGCAGAGACATAAAGGGGCAACGTAGCTCGTCATCCCTCATCTCCTCCCCCTGGGCGGCCCATGAGGCCCCCAGTGAGGTTACCTCAACATATTTGTAGCAGGCCGCACTGCAGGCCTAACATGGAAAAAAAAAAAAAAAAAAAAAAAAAAAAAAACATCCCTCATCTTGCTCATCTTCATGCCCACCGCTCGCTTTTTTTATCTCTTTTTTGGCGCGAGTCATAGGAGTGGCAATAAAGACAAGTAAGCTAGTGCGGAGCGTCGCGATTAATCGCGCTAGTAGAGCAGTGTGTGGCCAGAGAGGGCAACATCACGGCAGCGCGAGCACACTGTGGCTGAGGCATTAGAATCAATAAATCGATTAAAGGAAAAATTTAAAAATGTAATGCTCCGAGTCGGATTCGAACCGGCGACCACAGGCATTCATGGCCCGTCGCTACTAACCAACGGAGCCCTCGGAACAATCTGTCTCGGCCACTAAATCCTTCAATCAGTTCCATCTTACAACGAAGACTTAGGCTCGCCGGTTCGAATCCGGCTCGGAGCATTAATTTTTTTAATTTTCTTTAATTTAAATACATAATTTCGTTAGAAGCGTTACTGCTTCATACAAAATTAATTAGAAACTATGCTTGAAATACTGTAAATTTATAACGTTTTATACCGGCAATGCTGCAGGTACAAAATAGAGATCGTTTCCTTCCGATCCTGCATGAGCATTAGTAGCCACCCGTCCTTATTTCTATCACCTTCGGCTGACACCCTTTATACACATTTAAAAATCCACAAAATACAATTTTAAACCGGCAACTATGTCACTACACTCCCTGTCAGTGTTAATTAAGACTAAAGTACCAAGTATTATAAAAGCAGCACGAGGTCGCGATTCCATTTGTCATCAAGGACTGTCATACTGAAATTCGAAGTTCAAAATTGCGATTCACTATATTCCTAAAGTACTAAAATGCGACGCAGGTTACTGCGAAAATACGCCAAATCGATTCACATATTTTCGCATGTTTATCACAGCGATGCACGTTAGTGCGAAAGTATGCCACAGGTTGATGTGCAATTTTGAACTTCGAATTTCAGTATGACAGTCGTCATCAAGGATATCACTATTATTCTGGCCATCTGATTTTTGAAGATAGAGCCATGATAGTGAGGATATCCATGACATATCGGAACGCTATATTTATAATCCCGAATCCAGCCCAAACTGGTTTTAAAAATTTAACAGACACGCGACATCTACCCAAAAAAAGAAGAGTCCAAAACCGCCGCCATTTGACGCCGTTAAAAACTACAATTAAGTAACAGCAATTTCACGCTTCTAACTAATATTACAACGGTATAGTCACGCAAAGTTTCCATCAACGAGCGCAAACGCAATCAGTGGTGAATTCGGTGCATTGTCACGCAATCGCGGTTCGCCGCAACTTCCACGGACTGTACCGTAGCTTACTGTAAGTACAGTTGGTCGGTGATTTTGTTCAATGAATTTTATGACTGGTACAGTTATGTATTATAGAGATATTCGTTACTCATCTTGGCGTTTAAAATGCTGTTAATGCTGATCTGATAATCGATTTACTGAATGACGTTTGGTAGGCGCCATCATTATCTCATCGGCCAACTTAGACGCCCAGTACTGGATATATGCTTTCCTCTATTCAGAGCAATGACGAGTAGTTGGAGTGTCCGTGAGGCAACCAGATGGCTCGTGGTATTTGAGCTCCCGAAGTGATGGGAACCGCCCTGTGCAACCCGAACTGAGCCATCTTGGACTGCGGCGGCAATAGAAACAATGTATGAAAAAGTTTTTTTATGGTCGCGCGGCAGCCGATTGAAACAGCGGTTGCCTGAAAGCGTGTACGCTGCTTATATAAGGTACTAACAAATTAGGTACCAATACTTTTAGAGCTGATAGTACTAGTCTCTAGGAGTAGATTCAAGTATGAAACATTTAAAAGTGTGTATCACTTTTTGGAGATAATTAGGGATACAACGTTACTGCGTAAAAACACCCTGTTAATGAGATAGTCAACAATCAATCATTGACGTTTGTCACAAACGACGATGTTCACTAGACAGATAGTGTTTTAACATCTTGTCAGTTGAATGCACAGGCTGATTATGTTTGGTCGAAATTTTAATTTATTTATTTTGTACCGGAAATTAAAACAAAAATATCATATGAAAAGTTTTCTTAATTTCTATTTAAAGTCAATTGTTTTGATGTAATGTAACACCTCTTAAAATATTGGTACTTAATTTGTTAGCACCTTATATAATAGAATACCTGGCGACAATATTTTTTTTCACTCCCCTTTAATCTCCGCCCCAGTCCAAGTTGGCTCAATTTAGGTTGCACAGGGCGATTCTACACTACTACTTCGGGAGTTCAAATCGCCATCCGGTTGCCTCTCGGACACTGAAACTACGCATCATTGCTTTATCTACTCATATATAGTGAAGTGTGTTGTGGGCGATGGGCTAGCAACCTGTCACTGCGATATCACATGTTGTCGATCTTTTATACCCACATTTATGCTAAAAGTGGTACTGGAACTCAAGTTTCATGTGCTCTGCCTGCCCCTTTTAGGGATAAAGACGTGAATGTATGTATGTATGTATGTATGTATATAGTGTCACAATGACCATTGACCAGTCCTGCGCCACACGCGTTTTGTAGTAGTTGTAGAGTCAAAAAAATTGAATGGGATCAAATATCTCAAATAAATACGAAGCTACAACCGTTTTAATGTGGCTTGTTAGCGAGAGAAAACGCTAGTAGATCGTGACGTCACGGTCGTCGAGCGTCATAGTAAAAAACAATCGTTTCATATGAAGGTGCGTTTTGCGGAAAAGGGACCGAACAAACCCCCTCTTATTTATTTATTTATTTAGACATACGCAAGCATAACAGTACAGGACCAAATCGCTTACACACTAAACATAAGTCATAGGTAGATACCTACCAGTCAGTTAAAATTAATTACAGCCCAGTTAGGACCATACATTACATTACAACTATTTAATAATATAAAAGTTATATAAAGTAAATCTTACAACTTTGGACACATAACTTTGTGATTACCCTCATGCGTTGCTTTTTTCTCCATTTGACTTGGTACAGTCTTAATCCTTTTTCAAGAAAATACATCATTATTGATTATTTTATTTAGTGTCTACACCCCTATTATAATCAATTCTTATTGTTGGAATATTCCTATTATGATTATTTGGGGTACTGCAAAAAAATATGTAAGTCAACAACTGTTTCCAGTAGTCCGACTTTTCGAAACAAAGCGCGCGCCACTAGGAAGGTATACACTTTTGCAGGATAATTCGAAGATCTTTTTCATATTTCCTTTAATTTGTCAATTTAAATAAAAATATGCTCTGGCTTGCCTATGCATATGCACATGTCTGTCCCTCGTAACGTGTTAATATGATTGTTGAGTTGGGATTGTAAGAAACTTTCACGAATTAAATACCAATATTTGATAAGTTCTTGAAATTATCTAGTTAAGTCTTACCTCATGCGTAGTTGGAGTTATTGTTCAAAATCTGAAACAAACAAAACGTATTGTTATTTAAAATATCTATAGGAACCCAAGCGCAACCCATTCAGCGCTAACGTCAACACATGCGTCAGGTCTACGGCTGATTTTTGATTGATTGATTGATTACAACTAGCCAAATCTTGGGATTAGGTGTCAAAGCGGACCCCGGGCTCCTTTAGGGGCATTACCGGGAATAACGCTAGGAGGATGATGAATTGATGAGGATGATTATTGATTACAACTTTATTCATTTTCGATACATATGTAGATTAAACTGCTACGAGTGCTGCGGATTACCGCGTAGCGCTACAAGCGTTAAGGTCGTAGTCGCTTTCCGCTATATACGGAGAAAACCACGGGAGCGTATCAATTCTTGGCAGTCAATGTGTTAAGAGGAAATAATACCTCGTACTCGTCCACACAAAAAGAGAAAATGTTTTTCCACTTCCAAATATTTTCCAATCTCAATGATTTTTAGTACGTTACTGAAACAATGAAGACTAGGTTATAGCTTTCCTCTTTTCAAAATTTGTTATAAATTCAAACTTATAGGCAGCTCAAATAAAAAAAAGCGAAACCTATATACCTAGAATATATCATACTGAAGCGATCTACATCAAAATCAAAGTGATTAGTTAAGATTTAGTTAGTGGAAAACTTACTAAAAAAAAAATCATAAAGCTGCTGCAAATTCTTCCCTTTTAACAGTGAATCCGTTAATCGACTAGAAACTATTTTAACACCCTTTTAACTCAAATATCTAAGTATGCAGATGGTAAATAAAGGCGTTAGACTTCAATAAATAAAGTTCTACACGTTCCAGAAATAACCTAATGGTGTAAGTTCTTGTTCTTCGGAGGTTTGTATGACTTTTCGACTTGGCACCAGAAAAATCGATAGTCCGCCCTCGGTTATGCGTCACCGGCTTTCAAAGTAATGAACTGTTACACAAATAGCTTTAAGGTTTTCATATACATCAATATAGAATACAATAGTAAAGCTACAGGAAAGCTGTTGATGGCGTGTTTGGGCAGTTGACGTCATTTAAATTAATTGTTACATTACAGTAAAACAAAAACCATGGAAAAAAGTATGGCCACTAAACCTCAATTACGCGGCAACACTAAACGTCATACGCATACATTTTGATCAACAGTGTTGCCGCGTAATTGAGCTTAGTGGGTTTCAGTTTCGTTTGCCAGACTACCTACTCGGAAACAAGTGACATTAAAAGATTTTTCGCAAAACCCGTTTGCTTTTTTAATGTTAATACACCTCATATGTCGAAATCCGTCAAACGGTTTATAGGCTGCAGGGCGTGCCAAAGAATATGACATGTCACATACATACATACCTACGCTCGATAACCGTCCTTTGGCAATCGGGTAAAAATCATGTTTTCATTTATTTTTGAAAATGTAAGGACTTTTAATAGCATAAAGATTAAAAAACGAACTTGTATTTGCACTATCTCCCTACATTCATCACACTAACAAAGCGTTGCTGATTTGACTATCAATCAACATCCCCATTGGAAGTTCTAAAAGTTAGGTGGTATAGTTTAAAAAAAAATCCGTCCATTAAGGATTGTCATTGAAGTAGCCATAAATGCCAGAGGCGCAATACTTATCGCTGTGCCTCAACTTAACTCCATGAAACAGAATTTTTAACCTTAGAATTTCCTTAATAGACCGTTATTCTTCGAAATTCAAAATTGTTGCGGCACCGTCTAGAAACGTTTGAAGCAATAACTATCCCTGTCTATTCAAACGTCGACCTTACGACATCACAATAGCGTCCATATTTCACCGTCAATGACGCGTCCATATTAAATTTTGTTGTTACGCGCGTTGCTATGACGACGGGGGTAGTTTTAAAAAAACAAGGGTGTTCTGGGTAAATTGAGTTTTTTATTTAACGATGTGATTTGTTTGGTCAGGTTGATGGAAATTAGATTTTAAGGGCCTTCCTGAGTTGTTATTTTTATACCTAAACAAAATTACCTTAGGTAGGTATATAGACCTACATCCAAGACGATATCTATTTCGTTTCTGGGAACTAATGAACGAGTGAGTGAAGTGAAAGATCTTCGTTTCAGTTTGGGCAAAAAAAACCCGTATATATCTGTCCGGCAGAAGTCCAGCTGAGACTACTTTAAATCACTCCCTTAATGGAGTCGTAGGGGATGGAAGTTTGCATTGTTAGTGCAATAGCGGCGTAGACTCAAAACTTATTATTACTTCAAAGGAAAGAAGGCCAAAATATGCCTATTGACGAACATCCAATTCAAATATCTCAAAAAATGACGAACTACAACCGTTTTAATGTTGCTTGTTAGAGTTAGCAGATTGTGACGTCACGAACCTCGAGCGTCATAGTATATAACAATTGTTTCATATGAAGGTGCGTTTTGCGGAAAAGGGACAGAACATACGCCCTCTTAAAACTTTGGACACATAACTTTGTAATTAATTAACCTTTTGCGTAGCTTTTTTCTCCATTTGACTACATTCTTAAACCTTCTAGAAAATACATCATCATTGATTATTTTATTTAGTTCTCTTAAAACTTTGGACACTTATAACTTTGTGATTAATTAACCTTTGGCGTTGCTTTTTTCCCTATTTGACTACATTCTTAGCCATTCTAGAAAATATATCATTATTGATTATTTTATTTTGTGTCAACTCCTCTATTAACCTGTCAAGTGCCAAAATATGTCCACTCTTAAATATGTACCGAAACCTTAATCCGCTGGCATAAGAGCGATGGGGAATGTGTAAATTGTATGCACCAATATTTTTACACTTGACAGAGCACTACCAGGTTTAACCAGTCAATCGCACTAAGCTTGTCATTTTTTACATTGTTCCGCTAAGCTTATATATAGATTAGACCAGGGGACCGATTTTTGACTTTCGAGCGCTCGAAAATCAAATTAAAGTAAATACGTTTGTATTGTAAAAATGGCAGGCACTTACTTTCTACCAATAGAATTAATTACGAGTGGTCAATACCACTCGTTTTTAAATTTTCTATCGCTATTTCAAAATAGCATTTCATAATTTTTGTCAGTTTTCGAGTGAAAGAGTCGAGCGCTCGAAAGTCAAAAATCGGTCCCCTGTGGTTCTTAAACTTTTGCTAGGCATGGACTTTCAGAATTTCAAAACTACCGCGAACCCCTGTTGAAGAAAATGCCTGACTGAACCTGCCTATGTTAAGAGTGAACAAAGTGGCCGTGGACACCTAGTAATCATGTCACGGACCCCTAAGGGGCCCATGAACCACACATTAAGAAACCCTGGATTATACATATATATTTATTCCGGCGGTACCATTATTATCATGCTGGGCTAATAAAGCGATACGCCGTTACACCTAGAAACATTTATCATCCAGTATAATAAAAACAATAGTCATCGCGTGTAAAATCAGGGTGAAATGTGTCACCCACCCCGGGGGTCAGAGAGGTCACCTGAAATAGGTCGACAATAGACCTTTGTTGAGAAATAGGGCGTTTATAGTACGGTTTCAGTGTAACGCTACAACGTGGCGGTATTTGAAGAACCATCTACGCGGTCTTGTTGGAATTATGAGTCAATATTCTTAGTACCGGTCACTTTTTCACTCTTTGGGGGAGGCCTTTGTGATGGCATTGTGAGGCGCAATGAAGCTTGGCTTCATCAGAAGACAACACCTTAATTATCTTTGAAAGTATTGATTGCAAACGAGATTACGTTTCTAAATATAGCGATTTAACAACCCGTTCATTTAAATATAAGGTCATACGGTTTAATATTACGAATATAAATATTTAAGTTTAGAGTGTATTAAGTTTCATTCTGCATTTCCCTTAGGGTTTCCTGAAAAACAGCGCCGTAGTCTGTATTGCTATACATCATACGCTTCATCACATCATGCTCGTTACCTTTATTAATTCGAGTTTTATATATTTTATTTATTATGAGGCTCACGAAAACAAGTTACAGACATTATGAGACATATAAATAAGACATAATAAATAGATCTGGCCTATAACTCTTAATTATGTGCGCACAAAAAGATTTCAAACATCAAGAACATATGAGGTGCTAAGGAGGTAACAAATAGTGAAATAGGTTGCTTTTTATAAGCGGAAGATGTAATAAGTTGCTAAAATTAAAATCAAAAACTACTAGTTGATCATTTACAGCTGATAATTTTATTAGTAAAGCGGCAAATTATTAAAAAACCGCGATGTTACTGATGACAGAACCGCTCCCTTTGGACTTTGGATTTAGTGTAGTTTTGTTTCTGTCATCGTATTAACTAATACATACACCTATGGGTACGTTGTTTATACGATATTCCGTGTTTAAAAATGGCCAATGACCAAGTCTGACACCATACATTTCCATTGACAACGCGAAACTGAGGCAAGTGGATGCAATTGACTCAGTTTTGGTGTCCCACTTTTGGAGCGCTTATAACCTATTTCCTCTTTTTTGCCTGTTACATGCAACTTTTTGCTGTTTTTTTTCGACTCCTTAGGTACTGATTACAATATCCATCCAGCTTTAACTCTTCCATGCCGATAATGCCAAGTTCGCCTCCAAACTGCTATTTACCCCCATTGCGTGTTCACCCCCTAACCACGCCCGCACGTGAACGCTATCGAGCTGTAAAATCTGAATAGTGTTACGGTCTGTACCTATGTACTTTTAATGTACCTACCTACCTACTTAGTAAAGCATACAGGTATAAAAAATGTTTATTATGTATTAACAATTATTAAGTAGTCGACTATATTTTAAAGTAATAAAGTAATGGTAACAATCATGCCAAATGAAGGTGTTAAGATTGGTTGGTACCTACTTATACACTCAGAGGCAATGAAAACGGGTCACTTCCCATGGATTACTTTACAAAGTGACCCGTTCTCATTGCCTCTGAGTGTAATTCCCAATGTGAACTATTAAGGTACGCTACCTCAGAGGCAATGAAAACGGGTCACTTTGTAAAGTAATCCATGGGAAGTGACCCGTTTTCATTGCCTCTGAGTGTATTTTGGGTACCAATCCATAGACATTTTGCATTTATAGCATACACATAAGGGTAGGTAAATTCGCGATTATTCTTGTCAATTGAATTATATGGATGGACATAAAATAGACCGATGACACATGTTAAGCGCTTTTGAGCCATTCGATACTTTACGATTGAACTAAAAATGTGGAGAACGGAAGGAAAATGGCAGGTTTCGAAGCTTGCAGCGCGGCAACATAAAAGGGTATTTTTTTTGATGAGGCCACTCCTAACCTAACCACATTTTTTTTATTCTACCTTTATGTTAAAGAAGAACTAACGCCTTCTGTGCAGTTCATTATTAAAAAAAAACAACACGTTTTTAGTACTAATAGAAAAAGCTACTTCCCTACTTTTTAGAAAACAATTAGATTTGAAATCCTGCACCATATCTACTGAAAATTTAATTAAACCATTAAGTCATTATTTGCACTCCAATAAATTAAATATCGCAACTGCACTGGTTACAGGGCAGCAATCTGGTAATTATCAGACATATTTTACATGAGGCATAAAAAAATGCAGCAAACACGCGATTTTGGCTCCATCGCTGTGAAATACGATGAAACAGCGCAATGCAGTCACGGCAACATTACCTGGATAAAAATCGTAATAACTTCATTGGATTTAGAGGGATATACACCATTTGGTTACCAGCACGGTCATGTTGGTTACCAACAATAAAGGGCGTAAGTGACTGATTCTTTTTAAATGGAAATTGGACTTTTTGTTTGAACACGAACCTAGGATAAAGATTACGGAAAACTGGATTATTTCTTTATTGCATGCATGAATGAACTGTAGTCTTAATTCGATAGTAACATGCAAATAAATAGGTAAGCGAACTTTGTAAAATAATACTAGACTAAACATTTGAATTTTTCTTAGTAATTTTGTCGTGACGTTTGTTGACATTGTTCGTACATTGATTGGTCTAACCTTGTCATTTTATCCTCTTAAGGTGTCGACAGACATTCACATGTAACAGAACATCGCGCATTGGCCTTTTTTATTTTGTCGAACTGAACAACGAACAGAGTTGCATAGAGCCAAACATCGCCACGAACATTTTCTGGATTCTAGCGAAGCTCTAATAAATGCTGGGCTAGGTGTGGGGAGAGACGGCGACGTAACAATAACAAAATTGCTCGACTCGGCAAAACTCTCTAGGTTTCACCGTCGTTTCGCTAGAATGCATAAAACGCTCCTGTTTATTTTGTGAGGTTTTACTTGTAATGTAACATTCGCCAGAATGCTGATTACAATTCAATTCGCAAGTCTTCTCTAGGTCTGGTCTAGGAGTTCTCGTTTGAGAAACAAGCCTCGGTTCGAAATCTATTTTTTTTTATTAATATATATACAGGTTCAGACATCAATCAAGTCGTAAACAGATTTTTTTGTTTCTATCGCAGTATTTTAAAGCAAATTCATTGCATTAAATTAAACTTTATTGATAATCATTTTAAATAGCAAAAACACCAACCTTATGGTCACCCTATTCAACAAGACTTGGTCAGTAGCTTAAAGTGACGTTTAACCTAGCAATTAGGGTCATCATGAGACTCAGTAAATTTAAAATATTTTTTTTAATTAACAAATTAATAAACAACGTTTACATATTTTTACCTGTTGCCACGTCCACATGTTTAAACTAACGTTAAACAGTAAGAAACACATATTTCTGTTGACAACTTAGGATTCACCCTGTATACTAATGATTAGCTACATTGAATTGCCTATTCTCCTCTTGCATTAACATTACTTTTGCTTCATTACCTCCTACTTAATGAATCGCATCAAGATTTAAATATCATTAACAAAAAACTAGGCATGCGTAATATTTTTGTGTAATAAATCAGCCTGTATCTCAAGTAATAAATGTAGACAAATTATAAAAGTAGGCAAGGATTGTCCATATCGCAAAAGGCCAAGGTCATAATTACAGGACTAGTGAAATTACACGGTAATTGGAGAACAATTTGTTTGTAATTATTTGTTGATCACGAGGACGTGTTTAACCAAAGTACGAGTATACAATATCGGAGCCAGTTTTGATGTAATTTTGTAATGTAGCTTTAAGTAGGAAGGCAAAAAATGATGCCATCATTTTACAGATCCTTTGTATCTACATGATTTAAATAACATACTATTGGGTCTGTGAGCAGTAACTCGCAAGCCTGACTTATTTTTTTTTTTTTCGAAAATCTGAATCGACAAATTATTCTATACAACTATTGAACCTGCTCGCAAATTTTCACGAGAATTTGTGGAAGAGGACAGCTGGACAGACATACGAAATATTTTTGTCCAAGCTGAAACGGAGAACTGTTACGTTCGCTTCGCTCTCGTTCAATTAAAAAATATACGAATATTTGGGGACAAATTTACACAAAATGTTGCATAGTTGCAACGAACGAAAAAGCCATAGAAGTCTAAGTAGCGCCGCATAATGGCCCCACAGAATGGTTGCCATTGCCATTATGCGGGGTTGGGAGCGGGGTGTCAAAACGATGCCAGGCTTCCGTTTAGTTCGAATTTTACCGGGTTTTAGGCACGTGTTTGGGCAGTTTCTAAGGAGTTCGCATTCTATGGTTTTTCGTTAGCTGCAAGTATAGTTGAGATTTTTTTTTGTGGACGATATTTTATATAACTGTCATCGGAATTGGAATCTCTACCTTAAGCTGCAAACGCAAAGAGAGCGGTGGCGGGACGGCGCGGAGGCGGTACCGGTTGTAATGTTCGAGCTAATATGAAAGGATCCGCACAGAAAACCGCGCCGCGCCGCGCCGCTCTGTGCGGATCCTTTCATATTAGCTCGAACATTACAACCGGTACCGCCTCCGCGCCGCACCGCGCCGCTCCGCCACCGCTGTCAGTGCGTTTCGGCCTTTAGACGGCTTCTGGAATGGACTACTTTGATAAAATGCGTATTTTCACCCATGTTTTTGCAGTTGGCTGTGCAACTGCAGACGTCAAGCCGAGTAACACCCCGTTCACACTGCGTCCGTTTCCGTGTCCGGGAGGCATCCCTCTTTTTCTCGCTTGCGATGTTTCGCCCGAGTGCGAAAGAGACGGATGCCTCCCGGACACGGAAACGGACGCAGTGTGAACGGGGTGTAACTCTACTCGGCTTTCGTGCAGCCTTCTAAAAGTCACTTGCCATTCCATTTGACTAATCTTAATGAGATTTAGTTTTTCTCTGGTAAATAGGTTATAAGCACTCCAAAAGTGGCACACTAAAACTCAGCCAATTGTATGACCTTGCCTCAATGTCGCGTCGTCAATGGACGGCTCAGCTGTCAGATTTGGTGGCCATTTGACACGGAATTTCATATAGACAACGTATCTACCTCTTTTTTATATAACATCATTGGTATAGACAATGTCAATCAAAATTGTTAATTAAGGTTGATATTAACGTTATTAACGTTAATTAAGAATTACGATAGAAGTTGTTTATACCAATACCGTTAGCAACACTACACTGCACTGAAAATGCCACAAAATTTACGATGTGTGCTTGTGATTATAGGTAGAAGCAATACCGGGCGCGTTCAGGATGCTATCAATATACTAAGATGGGTTGATCATAGATAACTATTAATAATTATTTCTTGAGTTTCAAACTGGTCGTATCTTCATAAACACATATCAACAAAGTATCGTTTAAGTTAAGAATAAATTGATCTAATAAGGAACTAAGATGATTCCGGAGCACAGCCAATAAGGAAAAGTCTATAAAGTTCGCCTAGTCTAGTTTGTACAACTAACCTTAACATTTCTTTAGTCAGATTCCATTCTAATTTCACTAAATTCTGCAATTACATAGAAACTTGACCATAAGAACCCCTCACTTCAACACAACAACACCGTAAAGTCTAGACCCGTTGCCTTACATACAACCTTATAATATTAAGACACGTCTTGTGGCTACGGTCCGATTACGCTATCCAGTCCATCGTTACCTTTATTATTAATAATCTAACCGCCAAAGGTGTTAACGGACGTAATATTACAAGGTTCCAACTGTTTATATAATTACCCGTAACGTAGGACCTTGAGCTATAGATATGCTGAGGGTAGTTATTATGTCCTCAGGCGACGATCTGATAGAAACGTTACTTAAGTAATCTATTACTGGTATCGGCTGAGCTGCAATTTGAACGGCGTGGATAGTTTTGACGATTTTATCTTGAAGTAGTGAAGATTATATAACAGCTTTGTTTCTTGTCAAATAGGTTCCTTTCTATTTAGCAGATTTATGTATGTTAAATGATGTTAAGTTAGGAAGCCGTGTTAGGTAGCATAGTGGGTGTAAGTAAATTAAATATCCAACTTTTATATGTTTTTCTACGTAGAAAATTTTAAGTAAGCGGGGCGGATCCCTGGCCCATTTAGAGTATCGCGAAAACGCTGCGAGGATGAATAGAATTTGTCAGCAACCGTGGTTCGGACCAAATACAAAAAATTAGTCAAGACACATGTATCCGAAAGATACATGTTTCAGGCAGGACTTATTCACCATTCAAGTCTTAGGCCATTCGCTCTCTACCTATTTCATCAGATCGACAGGTACAATACAGACTGGGAGTAAGATACTCCCCGCTTGCTTGGGTATTTACTACTGAGGTTCAGATAGTACAGACAAATGACAGGACATGTGCAAAGATGCCTAAGTACTCGTACTTAATTGCCTTTTACTCTAAACATCAGCTGTTTCATTATCTGACCTTGGTCTAAATGTGAAACTGGGAGACAATATCTAGCCTTAAATGACTGTGCAATTATCGACTCTATGTTACATAGTTGTAAGGTCCTTAGACTACAATAATGAATAACGCAGTAAAATACTTGTCCAGTTTAATAAATCCAGTTAAGCATAGGTACTTTTTTAAACCGTCACGATTTTCACGCATTATTTTCACCTTAACCGCATCGCATATAATCTACACGCGATGAAATCTCGTTTAGCAAAAATTATTCAGTTGCAGCGTTAAATCATCGTGTACCTACCAACTTCTTTTTCATTACGGCAAATACGTGTTCTGTCAATATTTTAATATATGCATTAGAGCCTGATGTCCGCTATTATTGTACTTTAGTTTCGTTTGTCTTACTATACTTTAGAAACGTAATGATATGCAAAATATAAATATAGGTATAATTCCACTGTTGTTAATAACAAAAGGTTTCAACAATACAGAATATTCATTTAAAATATCGTAATATTTATAAAAAAAACATTCATTCGCCTGATCCCAATTTGTAAAATCAACTAAGTATGTAAAACTAAACGTTAGAGTTCGAATCTGGAGAGTCAAAGCGTAATGCTTACTGCTGGTTTATTACTAATGGCCAGACTCCGCACCAATGTTTGTCTTTTATGTTCATGTGAAGTCAAGATACTGCCAATATTCGTACCGTGTAAATAGGTTAAATGTTACTTGTAAGCAGATGATACCCTGATCCCGTTTCTTTGTGTATATAATTAGCGTATTCGAACAAGTGCCTTCCAAACTATGCCAGGAATCTCATTATTGAACGTGTTATATCGATCATTATTGGTAAGTTAAAGAGTATATTAGTAAACTACAGTTAGACTAGGTACTCAGTACAAACAATGCACCTAAGTTGAAAACCGGTGTACTTAGGGTTAAACTAAGATTGAATGGCTACTAGAGATCAATATAATATTGCAGATCTCATAGTATTATGCCTCCAAAGGAATATATATTCATGTAAATTCAGCGTACCTACTATTTTTTTTTTCTAATATCCTATGAAATATTGACGTTATGATCCTTATAATAATTTTACTTTATTTCTTTATTTATTTTATTTCCATATAACATCTTTTACAAGTTTTCCTTAAAACTAGAACTCTACTCTTTAAAAAGGGTAAAACTAATGCTAGCACTAGTGCACTTATCCTATAGGATAAGCAGTGGTCGTTCCCCTAAAAACATCATGACAAAATTTGAGGCCTGCAAAGTGAACGTCTTTTGTTTCAATATAAATTTGTGACGCGGCAGAATGGCAGCCATTAAAAAATCTCGGAGCTTTTCATTTATTTCATTGCATGTTTGAGAAAAGCACTATCACATGCCTCGGCGTGAAAAGGGATTGCCTGCCTCGTATCGTATCCCTATCCGGCCCCGCTACGCTCAGCCGTCTAAATCTAGTTTGCCAGCAAACCCTATTCTCCAGGTCTATGCTGTAATGTCCTATTAGTTCAAATTAATGTATTGAATGAAACTATACGTATATACCGATTTAAACTTACACGATTTTCTCACATATTTTTTATGAAACCGTTTCGTGGAATCCGACCATAAGTAAATGCCAGCGTCAAAAAACATAGCCCGTTAGACTTATATATTACCGGACATTATTAGTGTTGTGTATCGGCCGGGTGACAACCCTATTGTAGGTACAAGTGGTTAATAAAGACCAAGTGCGGGTAGTTCGGAAAAACTGCGCAGCAAGAAGATGTTGATACCCGCTCAAGCCAGTTGTCCCGTGAAAATGGATGTTGTGACACATCCGAAAACATCGGGAGACCCCCGAGAGGTAAATAAATTAGTTAAATATACGCGATTAAGGCGGTGCATTGAAAATTATCGCGTGCTTTGAAACGCCGTTCTGACTTGATTAAGAAACAATAAGGTCTGATTTTCAGATATATGATTCTTGACTATATGATTGTTCTTCTGATTTTATGGATACATGATTGCTTAAAATTTCCTCGATAGAAAAAAAATCCAAAGTTGGGTCTGTATTTTCCTTTTTTTACTCAGCCTACTCAATGAGATAAAATACTATAGTATTTACTTGATTGTGTCGTAAAATAATGTATCTTTATTTTACGACACAATCAAGTAAATACTATAGTATTTTATCTCATCTAAAATCTCACTTTATGAAATTTTAATAAACCTTCACTAAGTTAGGTATTTATCTAAATTTGTCCAAAACAGCGATTCCCGAAGAGTGTTACATCTCTTTTTCTCGTGGGTGGAAGGCATCAGCGTGTCTCTGTCTAGGGGGCGTGTACGACTCAAATCAAGGCATCCCCTTAAGTCCCGTTTAGCTATAGCTGCTTTGTACAGTTTGATGTAAACTATGTGCCTACGTAGGTATTATGTGGAATTCTTAATTGATATACTTCGTGTAAGTAATAATTATTATAAAACTCTAAGACAAATATTAATAAACAAAGATCTAGTCCATTTAATTAAGATAAACAGCGGCGCCTGCGATCGGAAGCCGTGTCGACGATCATTATGTTTAATAATTATACCCTGTACCTGCGCAGCCGCAACGCAGTTAGCGTATCGATGGGCACAGTTACTGGTCTAATCTAGACATAAATCATTGTGTTACACATCTGTATCTTCTACTAGCTGCCCGCGCGGCTTCGCCCGCGTACTGCGAAGTTTAACCCGCGGAATAAAAATTTATCTTATGGGGCTTCTAAACGGGCCACATTATCCTGCAATTTCTGGCCGGCAACTATTGCTGTCTTACGCTGACTTTGTACGCTAGAGCAAGATGCACGTACTTGCCGGCCACACATTGCCGTAAAAATATTGCCCGTTTAGAAGCCACGTAATATCCACCCTTCTTCTTCGTAATATTTTCTAGTCCATTCTACACGCAGGTGAATCTTGGAAATCTGTAACCGTTTCCGGAGATTACCCAAAACATACAAACTTACATTTTACAAAGCTACAATCTCAAAGACTTAATATATTAGTGTAGAGTATAGATAAACTATCGTAACTCTCATTTAAAATTAATAAACCCTTATTAACTAAATGTTTTCTCTCTTCCTCGCGTTCCGGGTTAAACTATAGTCTATGTCCAATCCAAAGGGCAGTGTGTACAGTATACAGTTTTCCTTTTAAATGGGTTAAGAGTCCGCAGTGAGCTCGATTCTCCATACAAACGTAGTTACGCTCTCATTTTAAAACTACGTATTGGATTGTAACAAAACTTTGCATGTACAATGATATGAGATATATCCAGGTCTGTAATTCGTTTATGTAGCTTCAGATACCGTAGTAAAAAAAATACAGTGAATTTAAGTTTTTCATACAAAACTTGATTTTGCTGGATTTCGTTTGTTTTATAAACTGGAACCACATAAACTAATTACAAACATATATATACTTTATGTCATTGTACATGCAAAGTTTCGTTACAATCCAACAAGTAGTTTTAAAATGAGAACGAAACTCCGTTTGTATGGGAAGTTGAAATTCGGCCGAGCTTACTGCGGACTCTTAAATACATTACCCGATATACACATAGAGTTACAAAGCTAAAACTACTTCATATTAGTATAGAGTATCATCATCCTCCTTGCGTTATTCCCGGTAATGCCCCTAAAGGAGCCCGGGATCCACTTTGACACCTAATCCCATATTAACATAGAGTATGGCTGAGATTGCGGCCGACTTTACGATATATCCATCCGCGCTATCAGGTTCCGCTTTAATATCTCTGAACTGCGCCAGGGTGAGGACTACTGCCCATTTCCTCTCATTCATGAGACGAGGCCTGCTCCCAGCAGTGGGACGTAGTAGGCTGATGATGCAAGGGTAATTTTGTGAATGTATGAGAGATGAAATTGGGAACGGCCGGTGTTCCATCCACGATATATGACAGAAGCACCTGGAAAACCTCGAAATCACGGGGTTTGATGTTTGGTACGAATGTTCATTGGAGGCTCTGTTTTCGTCTCCCAAAAGTCCCTTACCCGGGATCTTGTAGAACGGCCGCCATCTTGGAAAATGTATTCCATTCGTTAGTAATACAGTCAATATCGGTTTTGCTTAGCGTGGGTAGACGCGGTGTGGTGTGGTGCGAAGGTGGACTGATGTCCGGGTAAAGGTTGCGGGAGTCTGCTGGATACGGGTGCAGAGCCGGTAATTGTGGCACTCTTTGGGGGAGGCCTATGACCCGCAGTAGACGTCTTTCGACTGATACCATGATGATGATGATGATGGTTTTGACTACAATTTTAATAAATCAGCTTCCACACCTTTAAATAGCGTTTGTATAGATCCGATCTCTACATTTTTATTATTAAATGTTAACTAGGTCGAATTCAACTCATAAAACCCGTTCCAATCGACACACGGTCGATGTCGATACTGGTTGCACATAAATAAATACGAGCATTTGTCAGCAGGTGTAAACCCTGTCAAAGGATCAATTACTGCTTTGCAACTATTTTTAGAAACTGCACTAGTTGTCATCTGAGTTTAAACTCATAGTGGGTAACTCTAGTTTGCGAGATGTGATTGACTATATGACTATACAAAGTAACGGTGTAAACAGCTGTATTTATTATATGGGTTTGTATGGTCATGTCATGTCTAATATTATGTATTTATTGCCGCATCATGGGGTTTTTAGGGAGTCGAGCAACACTACGAAGCTGCGTGCGGTGTTAGATGCATCCGCGGTCACCGCCTCGGGAAAATCCTTAAATGATATCCAGTTGGGCCCAGGGTACAGGATGGCCTATGTTCCAACAAAGAATGTCGTGTCGGCACACGATTTTGAGTCTTACATAAATATTTATTTATAACGTTAAAGTGACAGAAAATATATCCATACTAATATTATAAATGCGAAAGTGTGTCTGTCTGTCTGTCTGTCTGTCTGTTACCTCTTCACGCTTAAACCGCTGAACCGATTGCGATGAAATTTGGTATGGAGATATTTTGAAGCCCGGGGAAGGACATAGGATAGTTTTCATCCTGGAAATGGGGGGTTGAAGTTTGTATGGAGCTGCGATATAAACGATTTCCACGCGGACGGAGTCGCGGGCAGAAGCTAGTACTTAAATAAACCACAACACAGACTTAATTAAATTACCCAAACAGCAAACATCTGCAATATGCTTCGTCAAGTCTTGTTTCCTAGACATAATTTTGTAATGGAAATAAATGCATTTTGGGTCCCCAACCCGCACTGGGCCAGCGTGGGGACTAGTGCCCATTCCCTCGCATCCATGAGAGGACGCCTGTGCCTAGCAGTGGCACGTAGGCTTATGATGATGATGCATTACGGGTAATTTTGGGACAATTAGGAGAGATATTAGAGTTGGTATTATTTTGAAGTTTGTTATCATTCAATTAATGTACCTATGTAAGTATTTATGACGTGCCATAACTGAATTTCAAAGAAATTAAAGGATTTACGCTCTAGGCCGGCAAAATTACATAGTTAACGGGTATCAGTTTTCATCAATTCGGTTTAGGTTGCCCATTCTCTGTCCTTGCTATAAATTTTAAATATATATTACCGTCTCAAGGAAACAAGCTGTACGGCAATTTACAAGTTATTAATACAACATAATTACTAATTTAAAGTATAAAAACAACATTTTTTTAAATGGATTTACAGGTCGAGAAAGAGTTTATGATACCATCACGTATAAGTACCTACACTAAATGGGTTTTTCTGCCCGCACAGGATAAGAGGTCTAATAAGCTAGGTACAACAAAGGATCTGATACACTTAACAATTTATAGAATAGAATCGAATAGTAAAATATTTATTCAGATAAAACACACATTACAGAAAAAAAAGTTGATACTTAAAATATAAACATGAAAACAAACAAAGATATTTTATGAGTTCAGCAATGTGTGCTATACAGAATAGGCATTAATATTGCAATTTACTAGCAAGTAATGAGCATTCCAGCGAATGTTAAGCTGGGTCTACGCTAGGCGAGCCGAGCACGAGCCGAGCACGAGCGGAGCCACAATTCGTCTAGTGAGGACCGACTTAGAAGCCACGAACGCCACTTGACGCCGCGAACAGAACGGTTCCGCTCGTGCTGGGCTCGCCTAGCATACAGCTTTACAGGGCTACATTACAGGACTCACAAAATAAACAGGAGCGTTTAGTACCGAGCATTGTAGCGAAACGACGGTAAATTTGCTTTGTAACTTTTTGCCGAGCCGAGCAATTTTGTTATCGTTCTGTCGCCGTCCTTCGCCCACGCGAGTTACCTCGAATGCTCGTAAACAACGCCCTATACTTGAATCTGTTCGTTGTTCAGTTTGACTTTACAAACGGTGACTGCTCGATATTCTGTTACATGTGAATACTGAAGTCTCAGCACCTTATTGACTAACTAACGGCGTGATTATTTAAGAAACTTATGTAAGAGTAATTTGAGAAAAATGTTTTTCCCAAAGTATGACGTCACAAACGAATATCTCAAATTATTCTAGTTTTTACAAGTTTATTCAAGGAAAGGGGGATTTTCGCGCAAATGGAAAGGCAATTTATGAAAGTTAGTTACATAGGTTTCTTAAAGAATCACGCCGTTAGCCTGCGAATATCAAATAATGTTTTGTATGGAAAGCGAACGACCTTAAAGAATTATCCTGTTGAAAAGGTACCTACGAACCGCTTATATATGTGGGCAGTCTTGAACATATTAAAAACTAAGTTGGTTAGTTTAGTATAGAGGAAACTAAAAGCATCCTTCTTCCTGATTAGGCCTTCAATGAATTCTTAACAGCTCTTAGTGATGAGCCATTGTCGGAAATATTGGAAAATTGCAGACAAAGTTGACGGTCGTTGCAGGCAATTTTCCATTGTTACATTGCAATATCTTACTTTTAATTCAGACGGTTTCGTTCTCATTTTAAAACGACATGAAAATTTGTATACCCAATGAAATCTGCCATATCTAGGTCGGAAAATAGGTTCCTTCGCTTACCTAATTCAAAAAAAAAACAGATCCTTCTGAACGTCTTAAATTAATATACCAACTCAAAATAAATCTTTTACCTAATATAGACGTTTTCCGTAACACAGGTAACTTACAGCCAAAATTCACACTATAATCCGTATAAAATCATAATTATTTTCATCATATTATCAGCCAAAAGATGTCCACTGCTGGACAGTGGACATATGCCTCCCCCAAAGAGTGCCATAATGACCGATCTCACGCCACCTGCATCCAGCGGACTCCCTACCAAGTCACCAGTCCACCTTGTCTTTCAGGATCTACCCACGTCGTGTAACGTGGGTGCGTACCACTTACTCATAAATATGTCCCATCGAACTTTAACGCGGAACTTTAATGGGCTATAACTTCATATTTTTTTGTTTGTTTAACAAAATAAAAAATACGTGTCCAATGTAGGGTAAACTCGCATTATTTGGTGATACGCTTAATTCGGTGAATAGGTAGATGTTTTGAAGCACGCTACCCAATAAAGCTGGCGAATTCACCGAATTAGGCGTATCACCAATAATGCGAGTTTACCCTACAATGACCAATATGGACACATAACTAACTAAATTCTGTCGATTAACTCATCATTTTTCTTGATGAAAATTTTAAGGCATTGCTTTTAAGGTTGGGCATGGCCCCACAAGCCCACCCCTAGCCACGGTCCTGATTTCCCATACAATCCCAATCATCCCGCGCACGTCCATTCAACGTCTATTAGTCGGCGCGCGCGCCGCCGATTAACTAACTGCGTTTAATTACTGCGCACGCGCAATTACCGCACATGCGCGCGTTTTATTCGATAATTGTGAAAGAAGAAAGACTATACAATAGCGGTGCTTTATGGATGCGATTGCAGTGCCGGCTTAACCCTTTTGACAGTGTATCTTTAAAAGCACACATTTTTAGTCACATTTTTGTATTTTTTGGTGAAATTATTTTTCGCGCTCTATACAGCAGAACTGAGGTTAGAACGCACGATTTTTTTAATTTTTGCCAAGTTATGGTTCACGTTTACGGATAGTCGGTGACAGTGCATGAAGATGACGTAATCAATGGAAACAAAATAACTCGAATGCAATGCTATGTCTGAAATAAAGCATACTTCCCTTACTTTATAAAGGAATGCTTCTCCAAGATAAACGCGATGATGCTAACTAGGCAGAAACATGCGTCTACAACACGTCTTAAGAGCCCACACAGACAGAGAGCGGTCTGGAGTTCCGAGTTCCGCGTTCCGAGTTCTGCGTTCTTACGAATGTAAAGTCATTCGGTTTGAGTTGTGCCCAATCTACTTAAGAGGCTCCCATACGCCAATGACCTTCGATCTGAATCCCTTAGTTTTCTAATGTTTTTTGTAGCTTATTATATTAACAACAACGGCTTTAAGCAATATAGTATCCCATATTTACTTCAAACTTCATTGTTTTCGAGATATTTGGCATCAAAGTTGAACAATTTTAGGCCAAAAAACTGGTTTTCTGGCCATAACTTTTGTGTTAATTGGTTTAAAAATAAAAACCCTCTGCCAGTTTTTAAAGACGTCATAGACGAACCCAAATTTGTAGATTTCGTATATGTTAGATCATTCACGTCAATAGAGATGCGCAATAAGTGTTTTTTTAGACAATTTTTAAAAAAATCATACAAAATTAAGTATTAATTTGTTTCAAAATCCGGTCTGTCAAAATGGAGATAAAAGATTGAAGAACCGATAGCCGTTTGATTTATGATTCTATCTGCAGTGCAAAAGTAGTAGATACGATTCAAAACTTGTCAAAAATCGATGAAAACCTCGGGTAGCCCCTTAAAGGAACAGTGCCTTTGTTGACTGAAACCGCAAAACACCAAAATTACCATATTGTAAATAGTCGGTACAGCCACCTAGAAAGTTCAATTGAATATCGACTCTATGTCCCTAAGTAATAGGTTACGAGTGCACTAATAGGAAAATGGCGGTCCAGGTGCCTTTGTATTATGCTAGTTCCGATTCTCAGTGCTCAGGTAAACGTCAGAAACGTCACATTTCTATTAAAGCAATTTAAACTTTTGGCAAAGGCCTTAGAGTTGAAAATCCAGTAAAATGTTAATGCATGCAGTTTTTATCTACGAAGTGTGCTTATCTTTTATGACGGACCATGAGGTAGCAAGCCCGCACAATGACTACAATAAGACAATGGATTGGACACAACTCAAACCGAACGACTATACTGAGTCCTTACGATAAACGCACACAGCAGGCACTCAGACCGCGGCGGTCAAAGAGGAACGTCGCGTTCTGGAGTTATTTTGCCGCCGAGACAGAACGCCGCGAACACACAGAGAACTCGGAACTCAAGCCCGCTCTCTGTCTGCGCAGGCTCTTATGTCAATAATTATTATTTTATTGGTCTAGAAGCATTGGAAATGGGGGCATACATGTAGCTATTGTCAGGATGAATCATATAGTTCAATCATTATCATTTGTATATTATATCATACAAAGCACCTTTTTTCACAAGGAAATAACTATAATAATGTTTTAGCATGTTCTTCAAACCTAACTCATAAACAATTTTGAATACAACAAGAAAATAACTTTTCTTATTCATTTCAAGTGGTGACAGTGGTGGTATTATGTCGAAGTTTTTTTGACTGTATCCTACGTATGCGATTGTTACTTACTGCATATTGCCTCAACAGTATTCAACTGATCCAGGCTCAAGAGCTGGCTATAGGTGGGTCAATGTCAGTCAGTAAAACAAAAATCGTCTTTTTAGTGGGCAATAGTTAAGGGCTTATGTTTTTATCGCATAGAATTATAGAAGAGGCGACGCCGTTCATGCGGATTCAGAGTTCAACCAAAAATTAGGCTTTTAAGCCCTTAACTTTGGCAATGTCCACCGAAAAGACGCGCACCTAAATCTGACAATGACCCAGGTACGACTAGCCCAGCTAATACATTCACCAGCATTAGTATCAAACAAAGGCAGCAAAAATATCTGAGGACATGTCCTAAGAGTCCTAACGGCCCTAGAAATAAAATCGTGTCAGATAATTATGCGAACTTTATTATGGCAGATATTAATGCTGGTGACTGCACAAGACGTCGAGCAAGCTGTGCAAGGCGTATTGTGCTAACCATGCAGAGCTGTTATTCGCTACGCGCTAATGCGGCTCACCCCGCCGGTCACGAAACTAAGACCTCTACGAGTATCTACGCTTGGTTACTACGCATCGCGGTGTCAAGATATAGTTGTGGGTGAGCGTTGAGGTGAGCTTAAAACAAGTTACAGAAAAGGAAGGCAGGGTTGGTATTCTAACGCAGCACCTCGCCCCAAGCCAAATGGAGTTTGTTATTTCGAAACCGGGTGTCAAGGTAATAGATGTGAACGATGTGACGAGGTAAACCAAGGCAAGGTACATAATCAGCGTAACGGACAAGCAAAAAGATCACAATTAGGTATACCGCAAACCTGCACAAAAACCAGGCTTAGTAGGTAACTATGCTAAAGCGAATCTTCAATGAGCCATACTGGTTTTTTTCCCGAGTTTTAATCACAGCTGATTGACTTTTTGCGACGTTTAAGTAGAACCGTTTGAAAGCTATTTACGTGCTAACTTGGCTAATTTAATTCGCTTGATACTTGATTAGTTTCATTAAATGCAGGACTGCAGGGTAATTGCGTAACATTTCTAACGTGTGTTAGGACAAATCACAGTGTGTCTGTCAACTGTCAATCTCCGCGTCAAAACATGACATACGTCAAAACGAACGTTCGTAAAATTACGCTATTAATTACCCTAACAGTTTTATGGACGTCCCTAGAGCGAACGACCATCAGTAATGGACGAAATAATACCAATCGATTTTTTTTAAACCGGACATGAAATGAAATGAAAATAATTTAATGAGATGACAAGTATTTTACTAAGGTAGGTATTTGTTTTCAAGCAGTCTCCTATTTTCTGTATTGTAATTTTTTTGCGATTTTAAGGCCGATTTAGACTCAAAATTAATTTCGTTAAAAGTTTTGGGATGGCTATCAAACTGAACCTTAGATATTTACGTTAAACAAATTAAATTTTCAGCCTACCTAGAGGTAGGTAAAATTAAACGTTGTTAAGTTGATACCTGTCCTATCCTAACACTAATTAAATAATACACAATCATACTGCTAGGTATATCTGATCGTGATATTTTTCGACTGTTTTGTTAGGGTTTCTTTATTTTCTTATAGTAATGGATTTTCTTATTAAGTTCACATAAATTTGACTAAAGTCAGCGTCAATGTAATTTGCTAACTATGTAAACAAACCGCCATAGTGAAAGACAATTTCAATATGGCGGTTTGTTTACATATTTAGCAAACTCCATTGACGGCAACTTTATGTATTTATTTATATGTGTATTTTAATAACGAATCATTGCTAATATTAAGGGCTAAAGTTAATTGTTTCAACTCATTCACTCATGTATCTGTTAATTAAACATCCATTTTTAATATGAGAACCTCCCTTTCACTTCATACTTAGTATATATGGGTACCTATGTAAACTTTGTTTGTTGTTATACCTAACTACATGTACATGGTTTACAAGACGACCTGTTAATCAGTCGTTTAGCTATATGTATACAGCGTGTTCTGTTGACACATTGTAATAACAATAGTTATTATTATCAGAAGACAATTTTTTTCAGATAATGAACTTATTTCCGTAAAATAGTCATTTGAGAAACGGAAAAAAATATCGTGGATTCAAGCCTCAACCACGTTGTATACAAAAAGAAATGGTTCCATTTTATTGTTTACTTGCTCCTTTACTCGATTCTCCTCAGTCAAAAAACATAAGTAGGTAAGTATACCCTAACGGTATCCATCAAAACATTGTGTCGCTTTGTGAGCACGATACGCTGTTCTTTCCGCCCGCGCGAGAAAACTTGCGAAAATCGGTAAAAACATTCATACCTAACTGTTATAATATATTATGAATAATAGTTTAGAAGCAGTAGCAATAGTTTTATTGACAAAATAGTATTTATATAAATTTGTAACTTAACAAAAATACCTATTTGGTTTCTTAATTTTTCGTGTTTTCATCATCATCATTATATCAGCCGAAAAACGTCCAATGCTGGATATAGGCCTCCCCCACTGCTGGACATAGGCCTCCCCATGGAAAAAACTACGATCATGACCACCGGGGCAGCAGCATCCCCAGAGTACGGCGGAAATACTGCGATCGCCAACCTGCATGCCAAGCGTGGCGATTATGGCAGTAACCCGTATGGCAAGTTTAGTGCCTTAGGCCCCCAAAATTGGACATTTCGTCCGACCACAACATGACATACTGCTTAACTAGAGACATAATCTCTTAATCTTCACAAAACCGACTAACAGTTTACGTAATTATCGATTTATACAACATTCAGTTGTCAGTTAAAAGTAATCACCCTATACGTTTAGCTCAGTCCAGTTTTTGTATCTTGGGGTCTATTTGACGATACCTCCTTATTGGAATTGTATTGGTATGACTCATTTGTTGACACTTTAGGTTAGGCGAACGGGTTATGTGTGTTAAAATGCAATTTAAACAATAATTAGTCAGATCAAATTCGAACTATATATCATACATAAACTCACGCTACTGTTATTGGAAGTAGTAGGCAGAGCATATTACATTTAATTTTCAGTGCCATCCTATCAATTGTGGGTCTAATTATGGACAAAATGTGATATTGCGATAGGTTGCTAGCCTATCGCCCACTATAGGTACACCTCAACCCGATATCATTGTCGACTTTGTAGAAAATGTAACAAAATGCATATTTAGATACCACTGCTGCCATCTGTTAGCATCTTAGTGACAACTCATGTCATGTATAACGGTACTTTTAAAAAGGAATTAAACCAGTGTGTTTGCAACTGTCATACGAGTTTTATTAGGTTATGGGCCCAGACCATATATTTATAAAGAAAAGTATCCACGGAAGAAAAGGGGTGGTGCTATTTTAAATCAACACGTCACGGGGAAATGCCCTATCAGGGTCCATGTGAAACTCTAATACTATAAGACCATGGTTGCAACGTAAACTTACTATTACTACGTATAGACTGGTCACCTAGAACATTTTGAGGTCTTCCATCACTCCGCCATCTTGGAATGTCAGCGCCCGCCAGAGACTATGCAAAGTTACTCCTACTAGCTAGAGTAGGAGACATGCGCAAACTTTTACTCAATGGGGTGCAATGGTTGCAATAAATAAAATGATATGTCACATCAATATCAAACCAATACGCAAAGGCAGATAGCCCCCTGCCCTACCCCACGGCCCGCCATGTTGCGGTCTTGACCATAGATAATTTAAAACAAACAAACGTTTTTTTGTCATCGACGGGCTTGCGAAATAGTGCTTCTAACAGCCAAGGTTGCAACTATCTTTTTGTACCTGTATTTGAGAGTCAAGTGCCTTATTAACCCCGTTGTTCTTGGTAGGTCCTGGTAACAGCGTTAGACTTAGATATATAATGTTCTAGTTGAAAAAGGTAGCATGTCTCGCAATATAACCAGTGCTTAAGTAGATTCTTTGGAGTTGAGCTGCGGATGAGACGTAGACGGTTAAATACCTACACGACAAAATGACTCAACTGAGCGCTTTGTGTTTTATTGTATACTAGCTTCCGCCCGCGACTTCGTCTGCGTGGACCCGGGATAAAAACTATCCTATATTTTAATCCAGGCTATAAACTATCTTCGTGCAAAATTTCATCCAAATCGATTAAGCCGTTTAAGCGTGATTGAGTAACAAACATACAAACATCTAAACATCCAAACATCTAAACTTTCGCATTTATAATATTAGTAGGATAGGATAGTAGGATTCCTAATTTAGACGGGAATAATAATAAAATAGGCGTAAAAGGTGATGACCTGGAGGTTGCGGGAGTCCGCTGGATGCGGGTGGCGCAGGACCGGTCATTTTGGCACTCTTTGGGGGAGGCCTATGTCCAGCAGTGGACGTCTTTCGCGGCTGATAGATGATGAATAATAAAATAATAAACAATTCGTTTTTTTTTTGTCATTTTTGAATCCCGTCGCAAACGAGAAGTATAAGTTTGTTTAATTCATCTGTTTATTTGTTTGTTTGTCTATATAGTAAATTTTACAATAACTGTCAAGTTTACTATTGACCGCAACCGCAGGCCGCGCCAGTGTGTTTCTGTCTGTCTGTGTGTCTGTGTGTGTCTGTCTGTCTGTGTGTGTGTGTGTGTGTGTGTGTCTTTACTCTAAAGTCTTCTCTATCTATCAATCGACTTGGTTTTTAGCTGTATCGGGTGTTTCATCATTGCATGTAAATATATCTTTTAGTCCTATCCGTGAGAACGAATGCCGTCACCCACACACATAGAATCTACAGATGTAGTGCATAATGGTTTCCCATCGTATTTTCTCGGAAACGTTCGTATTTGTCATGCTACTTCAGTCAACCTCAGTACTTTATGTACCGAGACTGACTGAAATAGCAAGACCACGTACACGAACCATTATGCACCACATCTGTATGAACATAGCACTCCCATACGAACTAATTAAGGTGGCGTGTCGCGGTAGCGGCTCAGACCTCAACTTTAGGGTGTATATCCACACAACGACCCGGGCTCATTTGAGCACTAGGGGCCATCCATAAATTACGTTACACGTTAAGGGGGAGGGAGGGGGTCGACGAAGTGTGACATTGTGTGACAAGGGGGTGGGAGGGGTCCTAAATTTCATAATGTCACATTTCAAAATCGTTTTTTGTTTTGTTAATTGTTTGATTTGATGATAATTTTATTAAAAAATAATTTAAATGGAAATAAAACTGATTTCGGAACCGCTGATTCATTCAATAATATCTAAATGTAAATTTGCAAAATATGTGACGTCACACTACGGAGTTGGGGAGTCTCACAAACTACGACCAGCTGTGAAAAGGACGGGGGGAGGGGCAAAAAATCATGAAATACGTGTGACATAATTGCCTACCGGGAAACACGCTAGGAGGATAAAGATGATGATCACCAGAGCCGTGCGATGTTGCAAAAAAATCCACCAATAGCGTGGCTGGCCTCGCTAGCGCATCGCTTCCAATTCGTCCATTTTTTGCTCGCTCACCGCCTCGCACTCGCACAGCCCTGGTGTATTCTCACCCTTACTCACCAATACGTGAAACAATGCCATAATTAGCGAAGCCTAACAAAAGCTATCATGAAAGACGAAATCAATTAACTTCTCTACCTCAGTACAATTACCATCTTAAGCATAACTACGAGGCGGTGCTTTGTATGTTTTTGTTACTACACACTCCAAGAGATCGTAAAAACATACGTATACAAATTACACATATGACCTTTAGTAAATACTCGTAAACTACGGCGTTACTACGCATGCAGAATACGAGATGCATATTGAAAAGCGGGTCTTTTGAAGAATTTCATGTATTTACATAAATTATTATTTATTGGTGTACGTGACATGTTGAAATAAAGCCTTGTCTATAATGAGCTAGTATACTATAATACACATTATAACATACTTACACTATTATAGACGATAAACGTCATCGTATTGTAGACCTTCTGTCAATGCTGCGAAGTCTCAAACTTGACTATACATATCCTGTGTGTTCCAAAGTGATTTACGGATAGCGGTCTAATATTAGCACTAAATTGCGCATAAAATAACTATTATACACAAGTACAAGTAGTAATAAATACTTATTAGTTAACACCTTACATGATGTTCTTTATATGGGGTGGGCACATTTTAGCCGATTGCTACCAATACATATATCGCTATTTGAGTACTGATTATTACTAGTACAAAAACGTGTTATAAAATTGCTCTATCGCGCGATAAAATATACCTTAGCCGGTTTTACAAAAAAAATCTGACGAGCTGTTGTCCATGTGTGAAGAATTTAACTGAGGTGACACTATTAAATAAATAAATAAATAAATATTAGGGGACAATCTTACACAAATCGACCTAGTCCCATAGGAAGCTCATTAAGGCTTGTGTTATGGGTGTATTAATTATGGGTGTGTTATTATTATACCCACTTTGAAGTCTGTCATACTGAATTTAAAAGGTTAACCTGAAAGTAAGGTTATGTTCTGTCAAATAACAACTCTAGCTTTTAAGTTTATTTTTAACCGCCACCGCAGGCCGGATGTGACAGCTTTCTATGGAATGACAGCGATCGCCGCCATATTTAACGTTAAACGTTACCGCCTTAACCGCCCTTACAGTATCTTCTTCATCGTGGTAAAAACACACCCACTTCGGTGCTGAGGAAGCTGACGTAAACCATATTATCTTGTCTTGCCCGTTATACGATCGTACTGTCTTCTTGGATGCGCTCCAACCTAAAAATGTTCCCTTTCCCACCGAAATTTGCTCTTTGCTTATTAATCCAGATATTTATAATATTCAGGCTAAGTTTATTTGTGAAAATAATATCAAATTATAGTTTTTTTTTATACTTTATTTATAAGTATTTCAATTCCATTTTTCCTGCTTTGATTAAGTTTTCCAAATTCCGATATATCCTTTCCGTATACTTATCCGATTTTATTTCCTTCCCTTTTACTTGATTATGGCTATGGGCAAAAGCCCGCAAGTCCATTTATATCATGAGTATCATGACATGATCGTCAAAAACAAAGAACATAATAATAATAACATTATCACGTGTCAACAAAGTATACACAATAAGAAGCAATTAGAATATATTACCCGTTAGGTATCGTCATCCCATTTAAAATAATGTCCATGTTTAAATACATACAATTCATGTTCAATGTGTCTACATCTTTAAACCAGTCAATGAGCCACACGTACATGCCGAGCAAGGTCGTTTTTTGAGTGCACCTCATTAATTATGCATATATGCTGCTTTATCATAATTAATACACTTTTGGTCATATTGTACAGTCAGTGTCATATACTTAGTAGCAGCCAGAGTAGCCAAATATTTCGTAACACACGCTTATTCTTACAGCAATAAAGACGTGTACCTAAATATTTGGCTACCTTGGCTGCTACTAACTATATGACGCTGACTGTACTACAGATGCCGATTATGGTACCTACCTTGTCGCTCTCACTTGCCTCAAGCAGTTACTTATAATCACGTCGATGTGGGTAATGTGACAAGGTGGTAAATGAGCTAGTTGATATGACTGCATTCAAAGTTGCTGTACATACATAAGTATATGCTGGGACAGGTGAATTAAGTTGACAGATTGGTCCACAAATATGCGGATACAACTTGAATCTTATCAATTTAAATGAGAAATTGTTTGTTTTTACGTATTCACTCCGTATCCAAAGTTGTGAATTGTACGTTACTGTTTGACCAACCTTTCATGTCACTGCTAACTTGAACTTTTAAATTCATCATCATCATATCAAAAGACGTCCACTGCTGGACATAGGCCCCCCAAAGAGTGCCAAAGTGCCAAGTGTGCCTACCGGCCTACCGACGCCGCGCCTTCCGGTACGTGGTCGCCACTCGAGGACCATTCCGCCCCAACGGCCATCGGTTCTACGTGCTATGTTAGTGAACCTTTTCAAATGTGTTTCGCGCTCTTTATTCTACGCGCCAAGCGAATGTAAGAGGACGAGCTCGCAAAATATAGAAATTAAATTGCAATACGAAATGCACGTGTTAGATTGAGTTCCAGCACAGTAGGTATAGCAACTCCGAACAAACGTCCGACGTGACGCATGCACAGACATGCGTCGCTTCATAAACTTAAGCCTAGTTCGGCGTTATCAGCGGTATATCAGTCTGCGTGCCGCGCATGTGACGCGTAGAACTAGTTTTCAGTAGAGCTCAGGTCTAAAAAAGTCATAGGAAACTAGTTGAGTTACTGCTTGAACTAATATATATTATTTACTGCGGCCCCTAGTTGTAACATAAACTTCCTTAACTTTATATCGATCGTGACTTGGAACTAATGGGATCAAATGTACATAAAAACACGCCTATAAATCTTCACGACTACAAACTTCTGTAGAGTGAAAGTCAGGTCCTTGAGTATACGAATGCATTTAAAATTTAACTGGCAATTTATTTTAGAGCTCAATTTGGTGATAAGCGGCGTAAAATATATAATATATATCTGTTTCATATTTAAGGGACCAACATAAAATTAAACTGACAGAATGTTTAGCACAACTGGCCGCAATTCGATATAACGCGTAGGTACACGTCTCTCGCTCCCCCCTCCGTATTGAGGATAAAGAGGTGGATATATGCCAGGTGACAAAATGCTGCGAGGCCCGCTCGGAATCCAGAGTAAGTCCCGATTGCACTATTTTTAATACAGTTTTTTTTTATTCTTCAACCAAAATTGTGGGTTGGTATCATAGATAGGCCATGAGTGTAGACTGTGGAGTTCGGAACTGAATAGATTAAAACAGCAAATCATACATATCTTGTAGATATTATCAGTTATTTTATGTACACTGTGTAATTGTTTGCCAACTCATTAGTATGAAGAGCCGTGGGGTTCACCAAAAGCAAACATCAAGGCATGGAAGCGTACATTGCAACTGCAACATTGTAGTCTTCACAGATAAGTACGAGTACTTACTGATCCGTTTCTGTTTTGCTCATTTGCCACCTTATTAGTATAAAAATTCAAAAGCGTGGGATCCTCCTAAGTGAACATATTTCTCAGTTACATTGTAAACGCTTTTTGCCACAGTTTGGAAATGGCGGTGTTCTGAATAAGTAACTAAATTCTTTAACACCAAAAAGCTAATTTTTGTTGAAGTTGAATTTAAAACTAACTTAACTTACACTATCTAAAAACCGTATGATTTAGTAACAAATCTCTCAAACTCAATTAATTAAACGACATATTATTTAATACCATGTTATATTCTATTAGTGAATCAAAAATTAATTTTGTATTAACCAGTTACGCTGCTAACGAAATTATACATTTTTAAATAAAGGAAAAATTGAAAAATTTAATGCTCCGAGCCGGATTCGAACCTTCGACGATGCGCTTATTAATGCTTAATACAAAATTAATTTAGTATCCCCATACTAAATTAATTTTGTATTTGTTTTTTGGCGCATCGTTACTGACGATTTCTCAATATAATTTGAGACGTTGGTGCCGTTAAGAAGCTTAAGTCTTCTGGTAGATGTCGCTACACGCCTCCCTAAGGCGTTGTAGGAAGGAACTGATTGAAAGATTTGGTGGCCGAACCGGATTGTTCCGATAGTTCAGTTGGTTAGTAGCGACGGGCCATGAATGCCCGTGGTCGCCGGTTCGAATCCGGCTCGGAGCATTAAATTTTTCAATTTTTCCTTTATTTAAAACTGAATCAAAAAGTTTAGTGTAAGTAAGTAAGATAAACGTTCGAGTGCTTGACGCTGTGTATACATGGGCCGTCACACTCACAAATTTGACTACACGAGAGTATGAGCGAGCGCGTGCAGTTAATTAATTTCCCATCCAATCTGAACACGTCTATGTGAAGATACTTCGTAGACTGTCAAATATTTTGACTTACCTTGACGAAACCGCTGGTGTTACGCGGTCATGCTCGTCCGGGTTCAGTCTGGTATACCTGCGAAAAATATTTAAAAAAGTTGAAAAACCTCCGACATCTTCATTTCAAAGTCCAATATCTCAAAAACGGCTAAACATATTTTCATGAAATATGGCTAAGAACACTCGGGATAAAATTATCTATGACAGAAAAAAAACCGCATCCAAATCGGATCGGATGTGGTATGTTTGGGAGCTACGATACCACAGACAGATACACAGACACACAGATACAGAGATATACAGACACGTTAAACTTATAACACCCCTCTCTTTGCGTCGGAGGTTAATGAGTGATATTGTAACACACATGGCAGCCGAAAAAGCCATGCTAACTTAGGATAATTCGATTTCTAAAAAATCTTTGGTAGCCAGCTAGAATTTGGCATACTTAAATAAATGTCTGGGCGACCGAGCTCAGCTCGGGTAAAAATAGGGAGGAACGATTTTTTAGACGGAGGAGGAGAGAGAGGTTTTTCGCCCTCATAAACCCCCATAATGCAAATGTCATTAAAATCGTTAGAGCCATTTTCAAGAACGTGATTACAAATATATATTGCGCTTTTAATAGTATAGGATATCCTTAAATACCCATGAAAGAAGCCTGATGATGGAACTAAACTGTAGGTATAGGAGGGAAGTATAGTTTTTTACATTGAACTGTCTACGACCTTTATTCGGCGGCCATTTTGAAAGTTTGTTGCAACATAGTAAGTACTTTTCCAGTTAGTACGAGTACACAGGATTTAGTGCAAATTAACCCATAAGTATACCATTGGTATAATAAAACAGTTATACAACTGCATGCGTATGAAATACGAGTGGTATTTAATGCCGTATCCGGCGACCAATTAGCGATCTCGGAGATCTAAACGTAAGGGCCGCTCCTTCGTGAGGGCGATTCTGCCGTTCAAGTCTTTTCTGATCCTGATCCTCCTCCTGAATGATAATCCAAGTCAATCGTTGCACAACTTCCCAGAGGCAGTTCCAGGACTTTGGTTTGGGCGGGCTTGACACCGTTTGGCTGGAAGCTAGATTTTTGGTACGAACTCAGATGATTTTGAGGAAAGGTTGAGCCGCTTAGCCGTCTAACCTTTTAAGACCAGCACGGCTATCACGGGGCGCCCACCGAGCAGCTCCGGCCGAGCTGTATCGTGGCGACATAGTCTCTCAGTCGCTTTCTAAGCGTTCTAATTAGAAAGTGACGAGTAGTCTATCTCGCCGCGACAAAGCTCGCGAGCCGTCCTGTGGTAGCCGTGCAGCACTCCATTGACAACCAGTTCTACGAGGCCGCAGCCTGCGGCACATGGACGAGACTCATACCCTCGGCTTTCGAGTCCGCCGAAATTTACTTAAGTAGACGCTTGTGAGACTCGTGTGAGTGCGTCAAATCGAACGTTTCTACGGATTTTACTGCTTTAAACTACACTCGCGGTCAAAGAAACCGGGTCAGTACGAAAATTTGTAATATCTCCTAAAATAATAAAGCTAGGGACATGAATTAAACTGCATATTGTAGATAATTTTATACTGAATTAAATAACATCAAATGGTGGAATCGTAATTCTTTTGTTTAATAAAATTACATAGGAAACAAAAAATCAACCAATTTTACGTACAAAAATAAGCAGTAGGTACTTCACATACAACACGAAAAATTAAAATTAATACTTCGTATTGCCTCCTCGGGCTCTTCTTACAGCTTCTAGACGATTCGGCATGCTGTTTATTAAGTTCTTTATGCGTTCTTGCGGGATATTGTCCCATTCTTCCACTAACGCCTGTTTCAGGTCTCTAAGTGTAGCTGGGGCGGGGTTTCGAGCTCTTACACGCCTCCCAAGCTCGTCCCATACATGCTCAATCGGATTTAAGTCCGGACTCCTCGAGGGCCAGTTCATACAGTTGATACCAACCTCCAAAAAATAATCTCTGACAATTTGAGCTGTGTGTGGCCTGGCGTTGTCATGCATAAACATAGAATTTCCACCCATATTAATTAAGTATGGGCCGACATGCTCATTAAGAATCTCTTCTACATATCTTGCACTCGTTAATGATCCATTTTCTATTAAAACTAACTCCGAGCGACTCTCTGAAGAGATTCCAGCCCAAACCATGACTGACCCACCGCCGAACGCCACTTTTTCCTCAAAACATGCTGGAATAAAACGTTCACCAGGCCGTCTGTAAACTCTTTGCCGCCCGTCATTTGCATAGAGCATAAATCTGGATTCATCGGAAAACAAAATTCTTGCCCAATCTTCGTCACCCCAGTATCTGTGATCGCGGGCATAAAGTCGTCTTGCTGTTCGATGTATTCTTTCAAGTTTTGGGCCATTGGCCGGCCTATGTGGGGTCAAATTTGCTTCTTTGAGCCGCCGCCTGACAGTCCGCTCGCTGATGCCGTCCCTTCGGGTCTCTAAAAGCTGATTTTTCACTTCAACTGCTGTGAGGTGCCGATTTCGGAGCATGGTTGTAACAATAAATCGATCTTCTCTAGCTGTAGTACATCTTGTTTTGCCGGTTCCTGGTCTTCTAAGGTTCTGCCCAGTTTGTAGGTAACGTTGGAGGACTCGCTGCACTGTAGAAAGTGACACACCTGTTCTTCTCGCTGTATACCTCTGACTTCTTCCTTCTTCTAACATAGTGATGATACGAGTACATTCATCTCGTGTTAGCGGCATGATAGACATTCAAGAATGACCACAAAATAAAACAATGACAGCCTTTTATCATAGTTCTTTGACAGATTGAAAATAATTGCTTAAAAACAAGCAAAAGTAAAACGAACGCAATTTCAAATAAGTACCCAATTGGTCTTTTTTTTTTCAATTAAACCTTTTTCCAGTTACTACGTAGAACATTGAAGGTTTGATTTAGAAGGATATTAAATTCTCTATAAAACAGAGTTAGTTTCATGCAGATACGACCAACGATTTACAAAATATTGAGGTTTTCGTCACTGACCCGGTTTCTTTGACCGCGAGTGTATATACAATACCTATAGTTGGTAGTGACCCTGCCTACGAAGCAAGAGGAGTGGTCATGGGTTCGAATCCTGTTGTGTGATGAGGACAAATATTTGTTTCTGAATCATGGATGTGTTCTATGTACGGATGTTCGTAAGTATTTATTAATCTATATAAATATGTTTATCGTCGTGTAGTACCCATAGCACAGGCTTTGCTTAGTTTGGGACTAGGTCGATTTGTGTAAGATATTATGTATGTATAATTGTGACTGTAGCTGGTCTTCGGTGAAACTACCCAGCCCTACAAAGCAAAGACGTTAGTTTTTAACCTTTCCCGCTTATTAATAAGTGGGTTCGCAATAAATTCCCGTCCATACGGATTGATTAATGTTCCTAGCTGGATTGGAGAGTCTAAATCGACTGTCGAAACTCAATTTAAATCTTATGTTGATAGAGATACGGTTAAAAATAAAGATACTATTTCGACTAATTGAGAAAGCTCTACTTTTTTGAAGACGATTTAAAGGGGACGAGCAAGGTCAATGCGTAACTTTTCATGTGTGTTAAGGCAAATCAACTGTTAAATTTTGGGGGTGTAAATGACGAAAATTTACTTAACTGCCCTGCTGCTTAGAAATAGGTACTTCTTAGCTATCTTCTTTAGCTACCGGTTGACATTTTGATTTGTCTAATCAATACTAATAATAGAGAGGTAATTAGGACGACAATATAAGTTGCACTTATATAGACAAAATGATTATTAACATTAACTGAATTTAATTAAATCTAAAACAGGCCCTCGATGCATTGTACCGAGGATGCTGGCGGCATTTCCTCGCTGAATTGCAATATTCGCAATGCGCGAGAAAGCTGCCAGTATAGACAAAGAAATACTTAACTTAACATCATCCAAGACTCTAAAAGAATAATAATAATAAGTTCCACCGCCGATTTCGGTCAAGGCGACGCACAACACCGTAGTTGTCGCTGGTGTACTTGCATGTGGCGTAGCCAATTTTGTTGGAAGGTGCATGAACATTGCAGGCATCCGAGTACACCACCGTCATTAAATAGGGATGATGACTAAGATTTTTTTATGATGTCATTCGAGCCAGTTTTTGGAGAGAAACAAATGTTTGTATGGGAGCAACTAGAATTAAAGAACATAAATACCCAAAAATTTGAGACAAAGATTGACGTCGCTGGCGGCAGCGCAAAACGCTTCATACTGATAGACACACACGTATAACGTCACAATTGTACAAAGTAGTTGTATCGTTGTATGGAAAATCCGGTAAATTGTTGTTTCGGTCGCGAAATACTGCGTTTAAGTACATAGTTGTTGTACAATTTTGTTTCTATAAAAGCGTAAGGATTCTATTGGCAGCTTTAAATTTACTCTTGGACAATAAAACAAAATGCTTGTTTTTCCCAACTTTCAAGGTTCATATCTGTTTATGATTTTAATTATATTTTATAATTTATACTTTATTACGATAATTTGATGGTTTACTATACATTTTGCATCACTACGTTATCAATTTGAACATGAGACATCATGCCTATTATAAGATAAAGCCGAGGGTGGTTGGGCTTCTATATCATCGCGTTTAGCATCAAGCTCAATGCCTATGAGATTCAAAGGGAACAATATTGTGCTCGTCACACAAATGAACCTTCGATCGAAGCTGGGACTAGGCAGAGTCAATACCAGGCCAAAGTGTGTCCCATAATAAGTAATTATGGAAAAATATACGCAGTTCACCGTGACGAGATATACCTATTCGAATCGGCAATATCCGCCAGCTTCGTTAGGACGTAACCTAAATACTAGCGCTAATCGGCGCGGCGTAGCGACAGCAGGGGAATACATTTAATTGGTTTCAATTGATTGAATAAATTGGCTGAATGCCGACGACATTGTTGTATGGTTAATTCTCCCTGTGGTCAGCTCGTGTAACCAATAATATGCATATAAGGACTAGGTTTATTAACAGTCAGAGAACCGCCGCGGAAGTATCTCCTTTTGAACGTGAATCGAATGTCTGGAATCGGAGAGCATGATAAATAAGATATTTTCTATAATATGCTCGGAAATGTTCGCAGTTAGTTCGTTGTGCAGGTATAATGTAATCGTGTAATACGGCGTTAATAAATAATTGTCTTATCTTATCCTTATTACTGACTAACGCCAATTTTAAAAGTTAAAAACTTTTAAATTTTAAAAGTTAAAATCATTGAATCTTTTAGTTACTGTCCTACCGCGAACGGGAAACTGAAATTGTCGTTTTTTTTACCTTGTAAATGTACGTTTTTGTTATGGCTAAGACCAGCCACCGAAAAAAGTCAAATATTCGTGTTCTCTTCAAAATGTGTGTTTATCCACGAATTGCTTGTGTGCTTTGCAATAATGTACAGTCGAGTTCATAAATAAATGCAATGCACCTACCTAGGTAGTTTCCTGCGGATCAAAAATATCTCAGCAACATTTTGCACATATTTTAGAATTATCTGCAGGTAAAGGTACCTACTATTGTTGCCTCATCTTCATGGTTTTTGTCCTTTTTACTTTAGTAAAGAATATTTTTATACTCGTCGCCTTTAATGTAGGTACTAACTAAGACTTCGTACACCAAACTATAATCACATATTTTGTTATATGGAGTTCCCAACTCGACTATTATAAATTATTATACAACTGTGTAGACAACTATAATAAATTTGACCAATACGCTTTGGTCATAGAACACAAGACATCAACGAAACGCTGAGCCCGTGGGTTGCGCTTCGTTTCAGCAGGGCTTAGATTTTCAGTAGATACCAAGTTTATCGTATTGCCCAGTGGCCTAAGTAAGGTATAAGACTTTAAGAGCCCTCATTGTGTAACGATTGCATAAAATACTATTATTGAATCTAAGAATACTTATACATAAATTTTAAATGAGTGCTTGTTTGTTGCCCATTCAGACTGGTGTTGCTAACTCTACCGTAACCTGCGTATGCGCGATCTCGCAATGCGCCATTTTTACTGGGATCTAAACTAATTAAAACTAATTGCGAAATGGATAAAACCGATTCGATGCGATCTAGATGGCGCAACTGTGTTGCTCTGGGAATACTAACTGGTTACTGTAAATTACGACTTTCCTTCTACGATGGCGGAAACCAAGTATCTGTTAACGGTCCCCGTAGTCAATGGACGCTTGTTACTCCAGAGGCGTCACATATATGAGAATTTTCGATACCCTTTCACAATCGTCGGATAAAGTTATCTGCCAGTTAAAATTATTGCTATCCTTTCCTCCCGTCATATAAAAGAAAAGTGACAGCCAAAATTTATCTGACGGATATGTTTTAACTGGAGATTGTGAAACAGGCCCTAAGTCTTTCACGGTGCGTGCTGTGAAGTTGTGGAACGGCTTGCCGTTGTCCTTTAGTCAGTTCCAGTCTGTGAAAAGTTGATAAAGTTGTGGCTCTCCAATGACTTGTGATTGAATAGGATACTGTTTGTATATTGTGTAAAGATATTTATTTGTATATAAATATAATATATACGTGTTTTTTTAACCGTCCTAGAGCCGAAGCCCACTTAAAGTATCCAAAACGTACTAATCGTTCGTGAAAAAAAAAGTATTAGTTAAGCTTTTAGTAATAAAAGGTAATTAAGTTTGAAAAATCATATATGGTGCGCGGTGCGAAGTTCATTCACCTTGTTAGAGTTCGTACCTATTTACAAAAGATGGCGGCTAGCGGTCACTGCGGTCACTCGGCTGGATGATTAAAATTATTACTAATACATAAAATAAAAATAAACTTCTTAAAGTTCTATGTAATGTATACATTAACTGGGCTTCGTCTCTTAGACGGTTAAAAAAGCACCCTGTATATGTATATAAATATATATATTTATCATGTGTATATTATTATATATTTGTATTTTATTTGTAGTACTTGCATGTAAATTTCGACCATAGTGGAAAATTGAAAAATTATTCGCCACAAGCGGGATTTGAACCCACAACCTGGACGGAATGGACGGATTCCAAAGTTTGTGGATTCAAATTCAAATACCGCTCGTGGCGAATAATTTTTCAATTTTCCACTATGATCGAAATTTGGAATTTCGTTAGCGGACGTTTCTGCTTAATAAACATTTACTTGCATGTAGTATATGTATTAAGATTAATTTACTGTACGTCAAGGTAAATACGTCTGTTCACATGTTAGTTTGTCTATCTTTTTGTTCCTGATCTAAACTCATTTGCTCAAAGTTTAACTGTCTGGTTACCTGTGTCTTGTGTACCATAAAGTATTTAAATATATACAAACATACATACATTTATGAGCCCGACGTACTTATGTGCATGAAAATGGAATCAGATTTAAATTACGAATACAAATAAAAAATAGCCTATAACAATAATGCTGACCCCCACACTAGGCATTGCCTGTCCCGTGGGGAATTAAATGTATCGTTGCAAAATACCCTGAAACTAAGTTAGGAACTAAATACATTTTTTTTGAGTTGATGTTAATGTATTTTAATTAGTAGAATAAGCTTATGAAACTTAAGTTTTAATTATAACCTGATTGACAGTATCTCATAACAATACGAACGACCATTTCAGCTTGAGCCATGGTTTACTTAACCATTTACGTGGTTTTCAGAACATGAGAGCTCATGTTAGTTTGGTGTTTATCTAGGGCAAGATTAATTACGAAATGTTAGACAATTCATGTGGTTTTACTGAAAAGGGATTAAGTGTGTTTGTTTTAAGTAAGGCACTTAGGGCATTCTCGATTGGAGCTTAGATAGGAGTTGATCATCCAGTTGCCCGCCATACAAGAAATATTGGCAATGAAGAACTATAATTGGAAATAGAATACAGTTTCTTTTGTTTTAAAATTTAACGAAATAAAACAAATGCACAGAATGCAATGAGTAGAGACGTCCAAGACTGATTGCCGGTTCCAATAATCAATCCACCGATAGTTTTCCTTACCCGGCAGTTACATTTTGACAGATTACCCGTAGAAAATGTGTCAAAATGTAACTGTCTGATCGGTGAATTATTTTGAACTTTCATGTTATAATGTAATGCAATATGGAGGATATATGTAATTGAAATAAGTCATTGTCATTGTTGTTTGTGTATACAGTGGAATTTCACAATATATAAGAAATATCGATTTACCTACTTTACAATAAATAAATCGTTATATTTCTAAAATTTCTTAAACGTTAATAATATGTCGCTAGGTTGTTCAGTTAAAATCCGCCATGTTGATTCTCAGTTGCTTAACCAGTAAGTAGCCTAGTTAGTTAGTTAAACTCAGCTTAACTATAACCACGGAAGAGTTTATTAGTTATTTTACCCAAAAAGTCACCCAGAAACTGACCGCAGACGACATACTTAACCTTCCCGATGTTGATAAGATCTACACGTGAGGGGTGATCACGTAACTTTTCGAACGCACGCTAGGAGAACTCAACTGTCATTTTCCCATACAAAAAGTGCCATTTAGATCTACCTGCAAGGCTATCACTGGACGGCCCGCGAGCTGTGTCGCGGCGAGATAGACTACCCGTCTCTTTCTAATTAGAACGTTTAATGCGTTACGTTATCGACTTGCTGATCGTGTACCTGCCTGCGCATGATCTTTTCTAACTATTATCCACAATTTATCTACTTTCTACCCACTTTTCGTCGGGTTAGAATTTCACCACACCCTGCTGCCTTCCCGTGGGTGTCGTAAAAGTTGTCTAAAGGAACAGGGTTGAAGTGTGTTGTTGGCGATGGGCTAGCAACCTATCACGGCGATATCACATTTTGTCAATCTTTTATACCTACATTTATGCTAAAAATGGCACTGGAACACAAGTTTCTTGTGCTCAGCCTACCCCTTTTAGGGATAAAGCTGTGAATCTATGTATGTCTGTATCTACTTTCTATCTCCAAAACACACCGTTTCACACATACACGTGAATTGCCGAACTAATGTCAGGCATGACTTATAGCTACTGCTTTCTAAAGCGGCCAACGTTGACATTGGGGCATAAAAGTGGATGTCAACATTGTAAAATTTAATGGCCGCGTGGGCGCGCGCGTGCGCGTAGGGATGTGCAGGAGTTTGAGTATGAAGATGCAGATGAGTATGAGGATGTGATTAAAAGGATTTTAGGGCAGCTGTTATATTTACGAGTATTTTTATTTATCCTGATGTCTCAACACGAAATGATGCTTAATTTAGTAATTTAGAGGTGTTAAATATCTGATAGTAACCGATAAAAATGTATTCTTGTTTCTTATTTTAAAAAACCGTTTATAGGCAAAGGACAGCCTTAAAGAAATGTTTGTATAAAAAACACAACCTTACAATTGAATGTTAAATGTTAATGTGTTTTATGTATTATTTCATTTAAAATACAGGCGTGACTTTAAATATTTTTAGTTTTACGAATATGGAATTATCATGTTACGAAGTTTGCTTAGCCCATCACTAATAGAACATATTTAGTAATTTTAAATTACAATCTCTTGATTTCGATCCGCCCACAGCCTCAATTGAAAACAATCATAGTAGCGGTTTTTCTTGTAATTTATTATTTACATGTTGTGTATAATAAATGTGTAAATCTTCGAACACAAAACGGAATAGCGACATTAGCTTAACATGACAAATGGTTGTTAAACATGACAGGACTGATCCATGGTTAGGTTTTGGGAAGACTTTAATTCACTTTCGGTCTGTAGGTTCCGCATTGGGTGCGGAAGTTTGTCAAAACGCAAGCCCATTCGGGCAACCGTTTTAACTAACCTTGACGCCGTATATAGAGTCCAAAAAAAAACCCTTCAAATGGCCATAATGAAGAAAAAACCGACACTGGTAAACTTACACTCTTCCAAATTATGGACGTAGCTAAAAACTAGCTACGTCCATACGACCGTACGTCTAGCTTTTTACTTCATTTTAATGGCAATTTGAAGGTTTTTTTTTTTTAATCTATATACGGCGTCAAGTTTAGACGACAGTGGCGGGCGGGAGCGGTCTTGGATCCTAGCATAGAGTATAGATTTCTACAGTGAAGCTATAACGCGTTACTACATTAAGGGACGGAAAGGCTCATCCTAACTTAATATTATAAATGCGAAAGTGTGTGCGTTTGTATGTTTGTCCTTCTTTCACGTCGCAACGGAGCGTCGTATTGATGTGATTTTTTGTATGGAGATATTTTAGAAGCTGAAGAGTGACATAGGCTACTTTTTCCAGCGGGAAAACATCTAATTCCCACGGGAAAATTCAATATGTTACATTTTCCTATAACCACGCGGGCGAAGCCGCGGGCATCAGCTAGTAACTAAATAAAGAATCATGCTGAGCCGGGTCCATTTCGTGACGCATATAATATTTCTTTATTTTTCTTTTCTATATGTATTAGTGTGTATTTGCTGTCACGAATAAATGATTGATTGATTGATTGATTGAAGAACTGATATTAAAAAGGTGGCTGACCATAAACAACCTACTTAACACTTCCACTGCCAGGAACCCGCCTAGGAGCGCCTACGCCGTAGTCGCTTTCCGCTACATACGAGGAAAAGATCGGCTACGAGCGTAGCGCGTATCGAATCTTGGCATTTATTCGTTAGGGCGGGTAATGGTTTATTTGCTGAACCTATTTCTATTTCAGTTTCCGCAAATAAAAAAGGGGTACTATGACAAGGACACCGAATGATATATCCCATTCTGTCACACTTACTGAGATGTGCATACTACCATCTCGCTCGGTCGTGGTATTATTATTAGGACCATAACTTGTCCTGATTATTATAGGCCCATGTCATGGTTGTATGTTCATTGTTCATGCCTACCCTCTATCCCTCCTGAACTGCCGTTTCGTATACTTTCCACTGGTTTATTTATATTTATTTATTTATTATGTATTGTATTAGTGTATGTAACTTATGGCACAAAAGGCGGATTTAATGCTATAACGCATTCTTTACCAGACAACCTTAAGGCAAACCAGATAAATTGTGGTTTATACCGCCAGCGATGGATATTCAGATTCATATAATTCTATTGGTAAAAGTACAGGTAGTAGGTAGGTACATTTTACATGGGTTTTTTTACCGGGGGTTAGCGGTAGAACTGTGCTATCGACTGATGAAAATGCCCCTTAAATTATGTAGTTAGTAGCAGCCAAGGTAGCCAAATATTTCGGTACACGTCTTTATTACTGTAAGAATAAGGGTGTGTTACAAAATATTTGGCTACTCTGGCTGCTACTAACTATGTGACGCTGACTGTACAGTCAGTACTGCTTTAAAAACGTTATTGGACGTTTGTGCAACGTATTATAATAGTCGTCTTGTATCAAACTCCAAGTCACAATAATAAACTTCTATACATAAACGTGGCAGTTACTTGGTCAAGGCGTTTCCGTCGCATGAATAAAAGATTGTCACGACAGCAAAGCCCCACAAGTCATTTTTTTGCAAAATCTAGGTCAATTTCAAACGTGTTATTCTAAAACTTGATTTGTTATGTAAGTTGTTTGTTAGCGTCAAATTGTTTGACGCGGAGATTTATCTCAGTATGATTAGAGGGTAATTAATCTTTTAAGTGTGAAGCTTAATCAGATTGTAGCGAAAAAAACGAATAAAACTTAGGTAAAAGAATTGCTTATTATTTTTCCCAGGGTGGCATAATATTATTAATTTATTTCCCTTCAAGTTTCAAATACAAAGACGAACTTAAAACCAACACCACAGTCATTGTGTCATTGTTGCATTTTAGACTTCAGAGCAAAAAAAAATGTATTAAGTAAGCGATTCCAGCAAACATAATTACGGAAAAATAACCTTATAGTTGTTATATTCGACCTTACTGGCTAAAACACGACAATTTTTCTTGAAAACATCAAATCAAGGAATTGAAATCATGTATATCAGAGACAAAAAGAAGCTAACATAGGCTCGTTAAGTTTTATCAATAACGATATGGATCTGGTCAGAATAACGCATTGTTAATTCCGGATCCTTTAGGATCTAACCGGAACAATAAAAATTGAAAATAAAACGGATCATCTAAATGCTCAGATGTTAAGGAGACTGGAAAGTCTCGTCATTGCGCCAGATCACTTAATAGCTCCAGAGACCTAGATGTTCGTCAACATCCACCCGACACTAATTAAGTAACATTATACAGTATGAGGCAATATTTGGCCAATATGGAGAAACTACCGAAATTGAGAACTGTCCCGCTCACCTATCGTGTTACATTATTTGACCACGTTAAGGTGCGGCGCGGCGGTAAGGGGATTATCCTAAGGTTATAGTGGCTCACTTGAACAATTTGAAGAAATCACCTTGTCTTTCGGATCATGAGTTTTTAACATGGAATTTAAATTGTTCATATCTGTTTGACGTTTTAAACTTTATAACGCGGCAATATTTAGATGTAATATATACACGACTTTCACACATTTTTCTTACTATTTACATAATCGCCTGCAATTGAATTAATTTATTTGTAGTCCCGTTTAGTAAAAAAAATATTTGATTGAGTGCATTCTGTATATTTTAAAATTTTGGAATTAGGTCAATAAGATTCAATTCAGTTGGCTGTATAGTTACAACGCTTTTAATTTGAGCGCAAAGTATTATCGCAGCTATGTGTTCTAGCAATCAAGCGTTTGTCTTTATGCTTTAGGGCATTTTTATTAGCCCACATTAACATTACGATTCTTTTCTTAATGACAGTTGTACGCAGTGACGGAGTCATTTAATATGTAATTACGTCGTACCTGTAGATGGAAAGGTTTACATTAACTAGTCCAGAAATAGCCGTGTATATTTTTAAACTTTGTGGACGGGCATGGAGGGCCGTCAGAATTTAAATCGACGGCAAAGAATGAATGTTTTTCCATTAAAATCCGTTGTACAGGAAAGGTATGACGCAATATTTTTTATTACCGTCGTGCTTAAAGGTTACATCTCTACCCGGTATCATATTATCTTGCGTAAATTCTTACATTTGGATGACTACATTTTCAGCAGGAAATAATTGGTTAAGCATTTTCTTAAAATTTGATTTAACATTGACTAACTTACTACAGCAAGACAGACACCTTGCTAGAATTGAAACACAAGAAAACGAATCAGCTACACATGCAAAATGATTCTCTATTCAACTTACCTACCTTTAGAAAAATAAATTAATTGCACAGATAATATCACTACATAGTATAAAACAAAGTCGATTCCCGCTGTCTGTCCCTATGTATGCTTAGATCTTTAAAACTACGCACCGGATTTTGATGCGGTTTTTTTAATAGATAGCGTGATTCAAGAGGAAGGTTTATATGTATAATATAATACCCGTGCGAAGCCGGGGCGGGTCGCTAGTCTATAAATAAATGGTTGTCTATTCCCTGACGTCTTTGCTATTAAACATATACGCCGCTTCACGCGAGTTATCGGCGAAGTGACGCTAGTTTGGCAGGTAAGTGCAAATGTAGTGCAGGTACCTGCAATGCCGTAGTTTTTCAAGTTTAAAATACCTAACTGCTGCTGCTAACCACTGCAAATGTATAGGAATCCTGTATCCACACGTGGAGTTTATTAATATATTTTCTATAAAATGGCGTGTATGAAAATTATTAAAACTTCCCCTTCCGTATGACGCATATTGATAGTTTCATACAGTCAGACATACATACAGTTCCCCTAGCGAGGTGCGTTACGGTCTGAACACCATTTAAATTAATTAAAATGGCGCCCGACGTCCCCTTTACGGTGTAAAACGGATAGGTGAGGCATAAAACAAATAGCGTGTCGGTAAAGCAAGTTTATTCAACAGAACACATAAAAAATACATGTCGATGCGTGCTTCTAATGTGAACTTATAAAAGCATTTTTCAAAATCTCAAAATAAAGTCTTACCACATTTTGGCGCTGCGTCGACGCGCTCTGCAAAACAAATGGACTATTTTCATTTCCGATTTCTTTTTACACAACTTTTTAGCCTTTTTAACGTTTATTTTTATATCATAAAACAGGAAGGAAGCCTACTTTTTATTTACGATTTCGTAACTCTTACGTAACCGCTAGTTCGAATTTCAAATTGAATCTTTGTGACATTGCAAATGGCTTGATATAGTCTGGAAATAGACTAGATCTGTAAAAAAGTGTGCCGGTACTTAAGTGAATCTTCAAGTTAAAGAAAGCGAAGGTATAAATCTCCACATTATCGATCGAAGTTTCAGTCCGAACTATTGATAAAATACTTTTCAAACGACGACACACTCAAGCCATTTCAAACCTTATTACAATCAGTTAAAGTCAAATACTTCACTTAAACGTTTTAGCTACAGGACGTGGTGTTTTAGCTTTTCCATTGACTAGTCTTTGAACATGTATGAAAAATATCTAGCTAACATCAGTTGAAACGTAGCAAATATGCGAAATGGTATATTGAAGTACCAAAAGAGAAATTCAAGTCTAAAGCCCCATACTCACATGGTGGTTTGTCCCAACGCTCCATCCTCGCTGGCGCGCCACGGTAGAATGCGCCACGCCACAGCCCCCAATCCCACGAACACCACCACCACACCTCGAGCCTGCGCGCGTGGGGCCAACCTATTGATTTTTACCCCATCACACCACCAAACCAAAACGCCGCAAGTGTGACCTCACCTTAATAAAGTTTGGGCCTTTTTGGATAAAGGTAGTTACGGTTGATAACGAAAGCCAGGGAATTTGAATCAGGAATTAATTATGTAGTGTAGAATGATAGATTGTGTGGCTCGAGTCATCTTGGTCATTAAGTGAGTTTTCTCGTTTATTTGTGGTTGTGATTTATTGGTATGGATGGTTTTGGGGAAAAAAACCTACGATTAGGGTGTGAAATTGATGGATATTGTAAATATTGTAATAGGTAATATTAGTAATCTATTATTTCTGAAGGCATCATCGCCACGGCTGTGATGTCTAAAACGGCGAAGTAGTTAAGTTGCTATAGCCCTGGCAACAAGAAGCTAGGCTATGCAAGAACTTCCATATCTACTGTCGGCGATAAAATGCCGCCACCGTCGCAATCCCATTCGTGAATCTGATTTTAAAAGGCAGATATTGGAATATTGTGAAGTGTGGTTGTCCCCTTCTGTCAATTATCGAGAATGGAGTCGCGGAACAGTTTCATTCTTGCATCGCGTTGGTCTAAACGTTAATTTAAGGCCTCTACACACGGGTCGCGGTTGCGGCGCGAACGCGGGTCGGGCGCGGGCCCGAGCAAGTTGTAAAACATTAAAACTACACTTCAAACACACATCGAATGCGGTCCGAACGCGGGCCCGCAGCGCTAAGTTACAACTCGGGCAGCGCGGTTGCGGGTCGGGCGCGGCGCGGGTCGGGCGATTGATATCTCTCTCACTACCAACGAATTTAATATCTCAATCACTATCTCTATCACACAGTAGCGCGGGCCCGCGTTTCTGCCGCGCTGGACACGCGTTGCTATGCTACCGCGGCAGGCCCGCGGCGGACCCGCGCTACTGTGTGATAGAGACGCCGCCCGCCTGCGGTGTGAATATACCGCTTCAACCGCGCCCAACCCGCGCCGCGCCCGCCTTGCGCCGCGCACGACCCGCGTTCGATGTGTGGAGGCCTTTAGGAAAGAATCGCATGAGCATATCCCACATTCTTAACACGGCGCATTCTCGCGCACTCTGTGAGTAGAGTCACAACCTACTCTACTCACCAGGGCTGTTGTTGGCTACGCGCTAATGCGGCTCACCCCGCCGGTCACCTGTCACGAAACTAGACCTCTACCTAGGCCTAGTTACTTTACTACGCATGTCATGATATATTTGTGGGTGAGCGTTCAGGTGCGCATAAAACAAGTTACAGTATACGGGGGGCAGGAACACAACGCTTCGTACCTGCAAACCTATGCCAAAGATATCGCCACATTTACAAAATTGGCTGTAAGATTGCCATGTATCAGCCATCATAAAACCCAGTTGAATTGAACCCCAGTTTTTACACATTGTAAGATCAAAATGGGCTCTATAGTGTTTAAAGTACCCTTTTAAAGCTCACTTACACAGCACCATACATTGCGTGTTGCACTCAATCGATTCATGTACTACAATAAAGCCTTTACACCTATGTGACAAAATAACGTTGAAAAGCGCAGTGCGGCAATATGGCTTTATTAAATAGGCTAGTGCAGAGGGGTAATCACCTAAAGTTTCGAACGCGCGTAAGGACATAACTGTCATTTTTCCATATAAAATTTAGATTTTATCTACCTAACGCGTTGTACGCGGATCAGATACTATAAATGTCACTATTAATTAGTATGGAAAAATTACAGTTGAGTTATCCTAACGTACGTTCGAAACGTTTCGAGATCACCCCTCAGAAGAACCACTATGGCCCAAAGTAGACTAACAAATTTTTGCTTATTTAGTTATATTCATAGTTTATATTTGTTTTTAGATACATAGCCACTAATAAACTTCATCCACAAGTGTTGACTCTCACAATCGTGTAAAATCTAGTTCAATTGGGCCATAGTCGAGATTGGACTATGTTGGGTGGTTTTACGGTAGGTACTACTAAATTTAGGCATAAGTCGTAGTACAAGTGCTATTAAACTGTAAAGAACAAGTAACCTTAAAAAAGTCACAGTTTTAGGGTAATTTGCCTGAAAAACGACATTATCACTGAGATATAGGAGCTATGATATGAGATAATAGGGGTGTTGACACCAAATAAAATAACCAATACTGCTCTCATAAGCCAAATAGCGGTATCTCAAAAAGAAATGTCAGTGAGATGTGGGCATTATGAGGGCAGAATAATGATGATGACTTTTCTCGAAAAAGGATTAAATATTGTCAAAAGGAGAAACAAGTAAGTGTCCAAAGTATTAAGAGGTATACTCTGTCCCTTTTCCGCAAAACGCACATTCCTATGAAACGTTTGTCCTTTATTACGCTCGAGTGTCGTGACGTCACGCTCCCCCAGCGTTTTCTCTTAACAAGCAATATTAAAACGGTTGTAGCTTCGTAATTGTTTGAGATATCTGAATGGTATTTTCGTCTCTAGGCTTTTGCTTTCTTTCTTTTGGAGTAAGTATAACTCAAGCCAGTCTGACTATAAAAAGGTGTAAGTATGCGCTTTACATACATATTACATATCTATACGGTGTCGTAATGCTACGCCCTCGTTCCTTGTACGGTCGAGGAAATTGAATGTTTGGCACATGTCAACTCTATTAGAATGACGTTAAGGTCCAAAAGTGCTAAACATTCAATTTCCTCGACTGTACTATACGGTCCAAACCGCACGGGCAGTTAGTCTTAAATATATACTATGGTATCATAAAGATGAAAAGTTTTATGATTCTACCTTTATAAGTAGGGGATAATCTCCAGAACCCCTTACCCGATTTAAAAGAATCTTTCACCTTTGTATAGAATGAACTATCAGGGTAAACACAGATTATATTTTAAGGCCGAAACGCACTGACAGCGGTGGCGGAGCGGCGCGGTGCGGCGCGGAGGCGGTACCGGTTGTAATGTTCGAGCTAATATGAAAGGATCCGCACAGAGCGGCGCGGCGCGGCGCGGTTTTCTGTGCGGATCCTTTCATATTAGCTCGAACATTACAACCGGTACCGCCTCCGCGCCGCACCGCGCCGCCCCGCCACCGCTCTCTGTGCGTTTGCAGCTTTATCCAGTCGCTTTGCCTGTCTTCTCTGTCGAGCCGAGCCGTGCGGGCAGCTAGTCATAAATATAATCGAGTAAGTTATACTAGATTTAGTCCAAGTGGCGACAACGTGTCTGTCTAATTACTGGGTAACTGAAGTATCCGCCGGCCACTTAATCACAGCCTCGTTAAGCCTGACCGGACTATGCCATTCACGACTGGTTTCGCCTCACCTCACCGGTCACCACTATATCTCAACATGGGACCAACGCCGGCCCGCGGGTGGAACGGAGGTAGCGGTCACTCTAGGCGCCAGATGACCTCTCACACTGCAGCCTAGTTGGTATTGACCCTACCAACGAAGCCGGAGGTCCCGGCTTCGAATCCCGGTAAGCGATGAGCACGAATATTTGTTCCTTAGTCATGGATGTTGCCTATGAATTTAAGTATTTATTTATATACACACCGGGTAAGGCGCTGTACGTGTCGCGCCTGCATTACTCCGCCACGGCTGATGACATGGTGGAGTATATTCACCAGAAGACTGGCTACTCGCTGAGGGTTTTCCAGCTGCGTTCGCGCCACTACGTGCACTTCAGCTCGTTTGTGGTGCGCGTGCCGCGGCCGCTGCAGGAGACCATCGCGAGAGCTGACTTCTGGCCGAAGGGTGTCGTGTTTCGGCGGTTCCGGGGCAACCTACCGAATTCTACACCGGAGGTGACGACGCAACGGAGCCACACTGTTTTGTCGCCTAAATAGTAATTCGTTTTTAATTTTATAATTGTATGTATGTTAGTCTTTAAGGTTATAGCTAGCTATAGTTATAGGTTATAGGTAGCTATGGGCCTTAGATGCCTGAAATAAATGGTTTATTATTATTATTTATTATTATTATATATAAGTATGTGTATCGTAGTTTGGTACCTATAGTACAAACTTTGCTTAGTTTGGGACTAGGTCGATTTGTGTAAGATTGTCCCCAAATATTTATTTATTTTATTTTAGATGTCAAGGGGGCAATAAAATGACTAGGCGAAAAAAAGGTTGGCATGTGAAGTATGGTTGCGGTTATTAAAGGTGTGGTGGACTTTTTGAAGTGAAAACTTCTTTAGCGGCGCTGTGCACTTTTTGTGATGAGGAAAAATTGTTAATCTCGCCACAGGTCACGTGACCGTAAGATGTCACGTGACCGTAAGATTCGACAGATTGAAAATTCGTAAGACGGACACGTGACCTGATCGAAAAACTGTTACAATGTCATTGAGTTTTCACTTCTGCCAGCACTCCCGGAGTGCAACCCGGTCTTTTTTTTTTCAACTGTCATTCGAAATTAAATCTTCACATCTACCGTGGAGGGTAGAGTCACTTTTTGAATGGACTACTCGGCCAACTTAAATAATCTCAACCATTTTCATTATTTAAGAGGGCGCCTAAAGACCATCTCGTTCCACCCTGATTGAGGCAACTGGCCTGTGCTGACTGGGACTCGTAACAACAACGCGTTTCTGAAGTCTGACTTACTCTGGTTTTGAAGTCAGGTGAGGTGCGTTGTGAATAACGGTGGGCTAGACCAATATGGAGAGATTTATATTTACTTTGAATACGATTTACGCCTAGCGCACTGGATCTGGACACTTCAGTCAGGAACTACCTTCAATGATAGTAAATTTAATTAGAATATTATGGCTTAATCTGATTATCACTGTGTCGCGCCCTGAAATAAATAATTGCAGGTGGAGCAGAATTTAACAAATCCCGATGTTGTATTTAAAACTATATATCGTCGGCTAAAGTCCATCTCTCTTAAACCTCTTCACTCCATTTTTTTTAAATCATGTTTTGACCATTTTCTATAGTAACACTCCGAACGCATCTAATAGCAATACGTTTACATTTAAATAACAAACTAGAAAACATCGCAAATCCCAATCGCCATTTTTAACGAAAAAAAAACTTTTTCTCAAACATGCAATGAAATATTGATGTTGTGTTCTTCATAATGGCTTCGAAGTGTCACTTTTCAGGCGCAGCGAGACGAGAGACCCGTAATGGCATTTCATACAAAATTGGAGGCCTAGGCCTGCAATATGGTCTTTTTTAATTTTCATACCACAATTTGTGGCACACGATCACGGTTCAGCCATGAAAATTAAAGTTTGATTTCTTGGAGTTTTTTTAATTTATTTCATTGCATGTTTGAGAAAAGCACTATACATACCTCGGCGTGAAAAGGGGTTGCCAGCCTCATAACTATCCGTCTATATGTACTCGGCCGGCAACCCCTTACTTCCCGGCCTCTGTAGTAATGTACTATTACGTACTTACTTACCACACATATTTATTATAGCAGCTAGAAAACCTCACAACTCCAAACCGTCTTTTTTGGTGATAAAGGTTTTTAGGCCTCCTGTAATGTTAGGTCAGATTGAGTAACGAGGTTTGCGACTTTAGCCGACGAATTATTTCAGTAACGAGTATATTTTATTGAAAAACATCATCATCATCATCATATCAGCCGAAAGACGTCCACTGCTGGACATAGGCCTCCCCCAAAGAGTGCCAAAGTGACCGGTCCTGCGCCACCCGCATCCAGCGGACTCCCGCAACCTTTACCAGGTCATCAGTCCACCTTGTCGGGGGCCTACCCACGCCGCACCTTCCGGTACGTGGTCGCCACTCGAGAACCTTTCCGCCCCAACAGCCATCGGTTCTACGTGCTATGTGCCCCGCCCACTGCCACTTAAGTTTAGCGATCCGGAGGGCTATATCGGTTATCTTGGTTCTGCTGCGGACAGCCTCATTTCTGATGCGATCACGCAGAGAAACTCCCAACATGGCCCTCTCCATTGCCCTTTGGGTGACTTTGAGTCTTCTTATGAGGCCCATAGTAAGCGACCACGTTACAGCACACACTGGTCAAAAACTCTCGTCAAGACGACGGCACATCTTTTCGTCTTTTCGTCCAATATTCCGGACAATATTGGACGAAAAGATGTGCCGTAGCTTCCCGAACGCTGCCCAGCCGAGTCGGATTCGACGATTGACCTCTTTCTCGAAGTTGGACCTGCCTAACTTGACAGTCTGTCCTAGGTATACATAATCATCTACAACTTCGAGCGTAAAGTGTCCGATTGTAATGGGAGTTGGTACTACATGGGCATTTGACATGATCTTCGTCTTATCCATGTTCATTCTTAGGTCAACTCGCTCAGAGGCTTTACTGAGGTCATCGAGCATCGTACTTAAGTCCTCCATGGTCTCATTGAAAAACATGATATATTGATATACATTAGTTATTAATAAAGTAGAACATTTTCTAACACTTGCTTTTAGTTAATTTTGTGGGCTTAAAATAATGTGAAAAAAGGTGTACCAAAATGCCTGTTCGCTCGTTAACCTCCTCCACGATTAAGAAAATATAAAACGCAAGTCCTTCTCCATATTTCCCAACCTCGCAAGTGACAAGTCGCTCTGTATATTCAATAGAAAATTTATTAAAATTCATTAGGTTTGATTAACTTCGTTCCTGGTGCTTGAATATATCTAGTTTAATTTATATGTACTAACGTGCTTTACTTACTGACACAACTTCTAAATATACTAGAGCTCTCGTTTAGAACCCATAACTTTGAATCGCAGCTCTTTTATAATTGGTCGCCGGTAGCGACCATTATTTAAAGGTCTCTTGCAGAGAATATGTTGTAGTTGACAAGAGGTCTAGTATAATTGGTTGTTTAAGTGACAGTTCTAGTTAAAGGGAATAAGACAAGCAAACTTTACCTTCTTAATATGGAAATATTGGACTAGATCGTAATTTTATCACTTAGAACCGAACACTCCTTGAAAAGCTTATTGGATAAACCAATTACTGAAGCAACTGACTACCGTAACGACTTATATTTGAAACTAACCACACACGCGGCTCCGCTCTTATATAACGAGGATCGTCAAAAATCCCGCCATTTGATTACCTAAGGACAGACAGTATACATGTTTATTTCGCTTGCAAAAAACCCGTTTACTTTTCATTGTTTTACTACTGCATAATGTATTGGATTAAATGTATACAACAAAAGCCAATAAATTCCAATACCATATCCATTCCATTTCACAAAGATTCCAAGGAACGGCATGTTCGTTAATCGATAATTATTTAAATGCTTTAGTAATTAAAAACCAATACATGCAGGTGGGTTGACGAATATGGGGGCTGTAGGATAACTTAAGAGGAAACACAAAGGCCGAGATAATTGAGAAATAGGTATTTGTAAAATGTATTGCTGTCGCGCAGTGCCTGATCAAGCGAGCGCGAGCGCGATAGAGACAACTGCAGCTTGGACCGAAAATACCTAAAAACGGCGAATGCTCAGCTATTGCTGACACAACCATAGTAATGAATAAAGCTGATTATGTATATTCGGAGGAAAATCCTACTACCATTGGTGGAATAACTGAGTTCTCCGAAATTCTACTGATACAAAAGCTGAAAATGCTCTTGTTGGCAGACAATTTCTATTCACATTAAGTCAAAAGAATCCGTAATTAACTACATTGGGATACCAGAACAAGGTTTCTGGGTTCTAAAATATCTAGATACAAATTGTAATGTCTTATCATTACACATTATCATAACCTTGTTCAGAATAAAAAAATAAATATAATTTTAGAGAATGAAAGAAGATCTATTTAAAATATCTGAAACAACATTGCGGCGAATGTTTTATAAAACACTTAAGTTGAATGTTTTGAAGTGCTTTCTAAAACTGTTCAGTTACATGTGAATGCTCAAGTACTTATATCTATCAGAACTTTAAGAAGATTTTTCCAGATTCATTTCTTCCACAAAACATCGTCTTCGTCTTAGCGTGTTATTGTGCTACTTGTAAGATTTTTACATAGATATGTATGTTAGTCTGCCTCGTTGTCTGAGACAAACCAATAAATAAATAAAATAAAAGTCCTCTACATCCTGGTACTGGTCACTGCTTGGTTAGGGAATCCTTATTACGAATGGACACCTACATCAAAGAATCCAGATAACAATGGCATAAACTGAGACAGGGAATCAGCTAAGACGGATAGGGTTTAAGTAGTCGTCGCCTTAAAGTAAGTAACAATATAAGCCTTTTGGTAACAATCTGCAATATATGTGCAAGAATTTTCTCAGCTAGATCAAACGATTGCCGCTGTTGCGAGTTAAATTGCAAAAAACTTGCTAAATTTAAACACTTCAACTGTATTCCACTTCAAAGTTGTAGTTGTGTTGTCGTAAAAATTAGTATTGGTATATATAATGAGGGCATAAAAATTCATGGTTGCTTCTTGTGTGCAGGCAAACCATCTCCTCTACATTTGAATGGTTTACTTCAAAGTATAGTAGTACCGTAACTGATTAGTTTTCTCCATTCAGAAAGGCCTTGATCAGCCGATCACTACGGAATTACCAATCAATAGAACATGGGCCTACGGCATTCTATTAATGTCACCGTTGGGTTTAGATCAATTAAAAAGATTAAATTGCATACTGGTTTCCCGGAAAATGATTTGTGCTTTAGTGAAATGGTGCGATATCGTACTATATTATACCTGCCATGTTGAACTTTATCGTAATGCATGAAGGCATATTCTCTCTCTCCGCCATATTTTAGGTATTTGTGAGACGACCCATTTGGATTGACATATTAATATGTATTAGTCATTTATAAGTAATTCAATATACTTAGTTTTACTCGAATAATCAAGATTCGGTACAATAACATCACAACTAAAACTTGCCTAAATACAAACCAAATAATAGAAAAGTAAATCAACCATTTTAACAAACAAGACTTTCGATTAAAAAATCCGAAATCAAATCGGATCAACCGCTTGGGAGCCATAATGCAGAAACACACACACACAGGACATACTTACATAAAAACACATGTTAAACATACACATGTTAAAAAAGCTGGGAACACAGAAAACTTCCGAAGAGTAATTATTCCGAAACGTAATTATTCCGAAATTTCTAAATTCCGAACGCCATCATCCGCCAAACGAAAATTTGGTTCGCCTTCGTTTTTGTTGACGGTTAAAATAGTAAAAAACTTATCAAAAATATATATATTCTTAATTGAAATGGACATACTGTATGTATGTTTCTGTAAAAAGCGAAACGTGTAGGCAAGGCTAACAACTTGGTATTTATATTTAAAAGTACTACTTACATCATGTTTTTGCTTTTACGCAATTTTATGGTGCGTAGAAAATATTTCTTCGAAGTCTAATTTTATCTAGACCTGTGCAATATGTTGAAGTTAATTTATTGCTTGTAAGTGTTAGAATGTTTTGAAACGTTACGGAGACTTTAAGGATCTATGTAAATTGTAATAACGGCAGCAAAATTGAAAGAAGAATTGCGATTTTAGAAGTTTATAAACATACCGCTAGTTATGTAAAGTAGATTTTTCCTGGATTTATATCGAATTCTTAAATCTAGTAAACCACGTCTTGTTAATATTACGCCATCAAGCCAACTGCTTCACTTATTAACATAATTGACATGTGTACAATTCCGTTTCTAAGAAAAAATAATGTAAGCACGTTGTGTCTTCGTCTTCAATTTGTAGGGTATTTGTTTTTTAATTAGTAAAGCACGCTTGCAATTTATTAATTGTAGTTTCCGCACAAAAAGCATAAGCATAGTTGAACGAGCGAGCGAAGCGAACGAAGCTCTTTGTTTCAGCTTGGGCCGAAATTCCTTCGTGTGTACGGATGTCCCGCTGTCTGGCGGTTCTCCTGTACAAGTCACATTTATCAACCGACTCTCGTGATTTTTTAACCGACTTCAAAAAAAGGAGGAGGTTCTCAATTCGGTTTTTTTTTGAGCAGTTTTAATAATTATAAAAGATATTTTTGTCGATTCAGTTATTTATTTTAAGGAGAACCCACAGCTATGTATAAAGTTAATGGACAAATAAAACAATTACTTACAGGATACTTAACAAAGTGTGAGCTTACTCATATATACACAATAGGGAATATGCATGTGATTTAGAAATGGACAAAAAAAATCACGTGTAATCTATATTGCTTAATAAATATACACACATGATTATTTTTTCAAATTATCATGTTTCTATTGATAAAATAAATTGTTTAAAAGTACTATTTTTCAAATTCCCTCGCAAATTTCCAAAACGCAACGCTATTGGCGGAGCGAAACGTGACGTCACCAGCAGGTCGTTAGTATGATTATTGAAAGTTATTCGCATTGTTTGGCCGCTGTTTATGATAAATAATCAGTGTTTTTTGGTAATTATTAAGTGAAAAAAGACTCGCCACAATGACTGAAGGCGGTTTTGTCAAGGCACAGTCGGATAATCTGCCTAAAATTGATGTGTTCATGATGACTAAATTTAATACATACTTCGCAAATATTTGTGACTTTACGTCCGCTGAACTAAGAGGAGTAAAAGCTGCAAGGTAAATAAGTTACAGATATTCAATAAATTTTCATATTCCTTGTTTTTATACTCGTGAGATTGGTCAATTAAATAATTATAACCTATTTTGGCGATTCAAATAGCTAGACTTTTAAACTACTTCAAATAGGTGTCTTTGTTAAATAAGTGGAATAAAAAACTAGTAGATATTTATCCATACTATATACTATTTTACCATACTATAACTTTATATATTATATATACTAACTTCTGCCCGCGACTCCGTCCGCGTGGAACTCATTTATATCGTAGCTCCATACAAACTTTCACCCCCACTTCATCCCTTTGGGGGATATGGGGGGAGCTACGATATAAACGAGTTCCACGCGGACGGAGTCGCGGGCAGAAGCTAGTTATATTATATATTTTATATATACTTACTTAATAATAAATTATAAATGCGAAAGTGTGTCTGTCTGTCTGTTTGTTACCTCTTCACGCTTAAACTGCTGAACCGATTTGGATGAAATTTGGTACAGAGATAGTATAAACGAGTTCCACGCGGACGGAGTCGCGGGCAGAAGCTAGTATTATATAATCAAAGATATGTAGGTACCTATTAGGAATGTTAAATGTTGAGAACATCTTTATGAACTTTAACAAACTAGGTTGTTTTCGTCAAGGCTTATAAATAAAACAAATTTGTGTAGGTCACTCAGTAAAAAGGATTAAAGTCTTTTAACTTTCTTCGATCAACAGTGCAAACAAAGAAACTTAGCTAAAACGTTTCTTGATCAAAATCAACACTCGTAGTCAGCTGTTGATCAACAAAAATCATAATATTTGTAACATTAATAACTAAAAAAATTGGGAATCAGAATAGTTTTATGAATAAGTATATAATACAATTTTGAGGTTAGGTTATTGTTTACCTATATTGTTCGCGAGTCGTAATAAAAAAGATTTTAGGTACATACATATTTAATACTCACGTCGAAATGATCTTCACAACAATATAAACTACTCAAGCACGATACATTATCTCTCCTCATCGCCTTACACCACTTTATCCTTATATTTGCACCTTTGGGCATATGAAAATATTTCCAGTTTTAATGTGATTTTCACACATAGGGACAATACAATATTTATAATAAGCATTTGTGTGCTCTTCCATTACAATAAGTTGATCTTATAAGCTTTAATCACTCACATTTATTAAAAGTGTGAATCAAACACTTTGTTGTTAATTTGTTTAAGAACCGCCGTGCACTAAGCTGCACGGTGACGTCACAAATGAGCGCGCCAAAATGGTGGCGTTTTGATCGTCCGAAAATGATAGTAATTTTAATTATTTTTTTTTAGCTTATTTAATAATATTGTGAAAGTGTTATATTTTTTTCCGGTTATATAATTACTTATAGAATAGATAAAAAAAATAAAAAAATGTCATGAATATTCCCTATTACACGAGCAAAAGGAATAAAAATAATATACCTAAAGACAATTACTTAATGATGATTGATGATACACTGCTATCAACAACTTAAAATAATGCGCCAATTGCGCCAGTTCAAAATTAAATTCGTATGATGATACAAAGTAGCATGAGCACAGATCACTTAATGAAAATACCTCGCCTCACAGATGGGAGATGGGATTTTGGAAGAACAAAAAAACCGGCCAAGCACGAGTGGGACTCGCGCACGAAGGCTTCCGTACCATTATCTATTATTACACGTTTGTTTCATGGGAGCCCCCTTAAATATTTATTTTATTCTGATTTTTTTTAGTATTTGTTGTTATAGGGGCAACAGAAATACATCCTCTGTGAAAATTTCAAATGTAACTATCACGGCTCATGAGATACAGCCTGATGGTGACAGGCGGACGGACAGCGGAGTCTTAGTAATAGGGTCCCGTTTTTACCGTTTGGGTACGGAACCCTAAAAACAGGCTCGCGGGTTCTACAGCTCACAGATACACTTGTAAGGAACGGTTTAAAGTTCTGGGTATTTATTAGAGAAGGGATTTTCGTAGGCGCAGCGCACGCGCACCAAGATAATCTGAAAGAACAACTAGAATAAGGCCACATTCGAACGATATCATATCAATGTATGGGCAGCCGCTCGCCGCCCCGCTGCCCGCAGGCGTCCAGACCGTGGCCTTATTATTTCCGATTCACGCGCAATTGTTATTAATAAACAATTTGGAAAAAGAAAAGTGAATCTCTAATCGACATCCAGCATACTTAGGTATAAATGTTATGCCGGCAAAAGTATCGCTAAATTGAAAATAGGTATTTTGCTCTATGGATAGATAGATTTAAAAAATACTATTTGTTAAGAAAAATGTGTGTGTGTGTGTGTGTGCGCGGAAGTGGAAGCCAGCACGCGAAACACATTGAAATCTAATTGAAATGCGAAATTCATGTCTGCGAAATTGACCTCCAGGTGCTCTCTTAGACTCAATGCAAGATTAAATTAATCATTATTAATCATACTCGTTAACACATTGATTTATAACCCTATCCGAAACTAATTGTCGAAGTATTAAATGCTAGACCGACTTGTGGCCATTAATTGCATCCTAGATAAGGATCTAAAGTTTAGAAGTATTATAATTTGGACAGAACCGGTTCACGTTTGATTATAGTTAAAAGCGTTTAGTTACGGCAATAAAACAAATGACTGTTTCATCGCAAACTGTTAAAAAACTCGCATTGCCTCGCCGCTTGGGGTTTTAAAGATAAATTAAGTATGAAATATCATAATGATATTTAACCCCAAAAGTAAAACATTGTGACGCAACCCGGTCTAATCCCAATAAGGTCTAGTTTTCACTCTGGGTTCGAAGTAGGGATGTTACGGAGGTGGTTTTATCGGAACCGAAGCCGAAACCGGAGTTTTTAAATTTGTTTTAACGAAACCGAAAGCGAATCCGAAACCGAAAGCGAACCCAAAAGCGAAACCGAAAGCGAAACCGAAAGCGAAACCGAAAGCGAAACCGAATCCGAAACCGGAGCCGGAGGTGAAGGTAGGTAGGAGGTAGAGGGAAACTAATGTGAACCTAATCTATTTGTATATTTTATGTTAAGGCGGACTCAGGCAGTTCCGCCCTTTCTTGAGTACCTATGTTTTCTCACATATTTTACACTTTGCAGTGTTTGCGTCTACTTCAATAAAGTAGTTCCATATGGGACTTACTTTAGCCTTCATCCGCTTCATCGTCAAATGTTTTTGTCACTGTCACACTAACTAACACTAACACTTTGAAAAAACACACTGCAGGCCGTGACGTGAACCAAAACAATAAACGAATGAGTAAACAATCGTCCTATAAAACAGGTGGGGTGATTCCCGGGGAGACAAGTCAAAACCTGTTTGTACTCCTAGGCACACGCCGCGCGCCGCGGCCGCTGACTTTCGGCTCCGTTAAAACCTCCGCTTAAAATTAGACGAAACCGAAGCCGGAGCCGGAGGTGTTCGCTTCAAATTAGACAAAACCGAAGCCGGAGCCGGAGGTGTGAATTCAGCCGAAAGTTTCGGTATATCGGAGCCGAAGCCGAACCTCCGTAACATCCCTAGTTCGAAGGTCGGATGCGTAAAATGTCTCGCCAAATCTTGGGATTAGATGCCGAAGGGACCCAGGAAACACGATAGGAGTATGATGGTGACTGCTGGACACAGTCTGGATGAAACACACCGAATCGATCAATCATACTGTCATGATAATTATAAGTAGGTACTCAGAAGTACGTAGAAGGCTCAAAGTCACCCAAAGGGCAATGGAGAGGGCCATGTTGGGAGTTTGCGTGATCGCATCAGAAATGAGGGTATCCGCAGCAGAACCAAGGTAACCGAATGCCGATGGCAGCATCACGTAGAACCGATCGCCGTTGGGGCGGAAAGGTTCTCGAGTGGCGACCACGTACCGGAAGGCGCGGCGTGGGTAGCCCCCCACAAGGTGGACTGATGACCTGATAAAGGTTGCGGGAGTCCGCTAGATGCGGCTGGCGCGGGACCGGTCACTTTGGCACTCTTTGGGGGAGGCCTATGTCCGGCAGTGGACGTCTTTCGGCTGATATGATGAATTATACGTACAACTCTTACGCACCTTCTTGTTCCACTACCTGTAAAATGGAAGATTACATTAGCAATTGTTTACATGACATATATACAATATGTAGAGTCCTCCATGTCGTATCCGACGACAGCGACTTTTACTATCTCTGACGAGTACGTATCTAAAAGCCGCACTTAGTTTTTAATGTTCGGTCGCACTGTGTGTATTACTGGCCCCGGTCATTGAGAGTATAAGTAGGTACGTATAAGATAGGAGGGCTTGGGTCGAGTCGTCCGTAAATGGCCGTAAACGTCGACATGAAATATACGGAACCAAACATAGTGTTTTTTGATAAAACTTGATATTTCAAATACATACTCGAACGTGCGAGCGAAGCGAACGAAGTTCTATGCTTCAGTTTGGTCCGACAATCGTTTGTATTGTTCGGTTGTCCCGCTTTCCCGCTGTTATCCTCTACACTACAGGTCGCATTTCTCAACCGAAACTCGAGAAGTTTTTTAAGCAGTTTCGTTAATTATAAATAGTTTTTTTCTGTCGAACCCATATTTCGAGAAAAAAGAAGCGGGTTGTGTCGGAGATACAACCGTTAATTAAGTTTAAGTGGATACTTCTTTGTTGGCTATGGAACACTAATAAAAAAAACCGGCCTGCTATTATGGTGTACCCGTAAAATATATATCTGAATGAATTCACTAAAATCTGTAAAAGTACAGATAGATCGGCATATATGGCAACATTGACTGACGTAGCTCATTTGACTCGCGATACATTGAAAATGGCGGTCATTTCAGAATTATTTTCATGTCCGCCACATAAGCTAAATTACATTTTGTGATTAACAACTAATGGCAAATAAAGAAGGATTAAAACATGTACCTAACAAACAATTATTTGGAATCAGACTAGGCTTCTCTACAAAAAGTTATTCCGGAAGTCACGTGATACATTTTGAACTGTACCCCTATAGACAAGAACGCGAGCTAAGAAGTATCCACTTCAAAAAGACAGGCTCGCTAGTTCTGCAGGCCACAGCCACTATAGTAATATTAGAAACGCGTCTGTGTGTGTTGCTTTTTAACGGCTAAACTACAGAACCAATAGGGTGTAGACACTAACTAAAATAATCAATAATGTCTGTTGTGTCTCGAAAAAGGATTAAAAATGTAGTCAAAAAGAGAAATAAGCAACGCAAGAGGTTAAATTATCACGAAGTTATAATTGTCCAAAGTTTTAAGAAGGGGTATGTTCTGTCCCTTTTTCGCAAAACGCAACTTCCTATGAAACGTTGACGCTTGTAGTTTGTGACGTCAAAAACTGTTTGCGTTTTCTCTCTATTAACAAGCAATATCAAAACGGTTGTAGCTTCGTAATTCTTTGAGATATCTGAATGGGATTTTTGTCAATAGGCATATTTTTTTGCCTTCTTTCTTATGGAGTAATAATAATTTTCGAGTCTAACTAAATACACCCGTATTATGATGACATTTGGCATGTACCAAGCATAAGCCATCGTATGTGTTTGACCCCTTGCATCAGAGGTTTCATCGGCTACGTATATCCTTATCCTTACTAATCAGAATATTATAAATGCGAAAGTGTGTTTGGTTATTTGTTTGTCCTTCTTTCACATCGCAACGAAGCGTCGTATTAATGTGATTTTTTGTATGGAGATAGTTTAGAGGCTGGAGAGTGACATAGGCTACTTTTTCTAGCGGGAAAATATCTAATTCCCACGGGAAAATTCAATATGTTACATTTTCCTATAACCACGCGAGCGAGGCGGCGGGCATCAGCTAGTATATTATAAAAATGGTTCCTCTTTGTTAGATCTAACCACTTTAGCCCTACATGCTTCATTTGACCTTATGTTTAATTAGACCTAATGCATTGTTTTCTTAAATACTTAGTAAACTATAGGCTAAGGTATTGCGAAACAATCCTAACCTCACCTTTTTTTCAACGTTGGCGAAGTGCGTTTACGCATCCCGAACTTGATGACTTCTATTTAATGATTCCCGAAAAGTTCAATGTTTCGAAGAAAAATGCATTAGGTCTAGTGAAACATTAGGGCAAAAGTTAGTAGGTCTAGTGGCTGCACCCTTATACAAATATTTCTCAATATTAGCATAGTTTTAGAACGATTTTCAGAAGTGCAGTTATCAGTGCGGCCTCTTCACACCTTTTCATCGATTGATCTCATATTAAGTCAAGACCTAAGTAAGCCTCACTTAAATAATGATTAATGAATAACGGAATGACATTTTGGTTTTAATCAGCTAATTATTCCACTATAAATTATGCGGACATTTGATTAAGTATCAGTAGCAGTCAATTTAGTCGGTACCGCGCTTCGACTCTTGCGCAAAGGCCACAGTATACAGAAAAATACAGTAAATTCTATGTAAGTTTTTTTTATACAACGACGGTGGCAAACAAGCGTACGGCCCGCCTGATGGTAAGCGGACACCGCAGCCTGTAGACGCATGCGACTCCAAACGAGTAACATGGGCGTTGCCGACCCTTGATATGTTTGAGGATTCGCCGTGTTGACAGCTGAAGGAACAAATTCCCTCGCTCTCAACACAACCGCGCGACCTTGCTCACCTCCAGGAACACAACACTACTACAGAGCAAGTAGTAGTGTTATTATGGATGTGGTCTTCTGCAAGGCGGAGGAGGTACTTCCCCAGTTGGGCTGCTCCACATTCGAGCGGGATGACATTTCGCTGTGCTCGATGATCCAGTTATAATGCCCCTCAAATGCAGTCTTTAGCAATCTAAAAAGACATTCAATTACGGTAATAAATATATATCTAAAAAAAACAATAAATATTGGGAAACAATCTCACACAAATTGACCTAGTTCCAAACAAAGCAAAGCTACAATGGGTACTAGACGACGATATACAAACTTAGATAGGTAAATAAAATATACATAGAAAACATCCATGATTCATGGAGAAACACTCGTACTATCATTCTAATAAATGCCCTTACCGCGATTTGAACCTGGGACCTCCGGCTTCGGTTGGGCTAGTTGGTACTCGTAATAGTGACCAAAGTGGTCTTCAAAGGAGTGGTTTAACTATAATTATAGTTAAGACTATTTAATATGGCCGCTTTTTATAAAATTGTTATTGGAATTGGAATCTTATATCATGGATAGTAGAGTTGCTTTTTTAATGGACAACTTTGATGCAATTCAGTCAATTAAAATAATCCCAAGTATGTACGCATCGGTGCTGTTTTAACCCTGTTTACTGTGAAGTTGATTTATAAACGCAAGCCCAATGAAACTATACATAAATCGATCTTATCTAAGAAACGGTCAGGCTTAAATCGAAACCTAGAATCCTGGGATCCTGTTTTAGTATCAATATTACTAGGCCAATATTTTAAAAATAACTTTTAAACACTAACCTACCTATCTTCATCATCATTATATCACCCGAAAGACGTCCACTGCTAGACATAGACGGAGGCCTGATTCTTACACTCTTTGGGGGAGGCCAAAGAGTGTCACAATGACTCTGCGCCAGCCGCATCCAGCGGACTCCCACGGCCTTCACGAGATCATCAGTCCACCTTGCTACCTTACTTTTAATTATTAAAGAGTCCAACCCCTGCGCCAGCCGCATCCAGCGGACTCCCACGGCCTTCACGAGATCATCAGTCCACCTTGCTACCTTACTTTTAATTATTAAAGAGTCCAACCCCTGCGCCAGCCGCATCCGGCGGACTCCCACGGCCTTCACGAGATCATCAGTCCACCTTGCTACCTTACTTTTAATTAGTCCAACTTTCAGGCTCCATTAACAGATCAACTTGCAGCCTAGTCGCGTCTCGCGCGATTCAGTGCCTTCTGTCTCACTCGCACACTACAAATTAGAAAGAGGAGGGAAGATTTTCTCGTCTCACGTCGCGTTACGGTGTCAGTTGAGACGCTCCTATATGTCCCATGTCACAAACTGTTATTGAAACACTTCGAATATTGGTTCCGTTAGTAGATATTTCCCGAAACGGGCGTTAAAGTGAAAACTAAACCTGTAAAGCCGCGTTCACACCCGCGATGGCGAAAGCGTGTTTCCTGCATTTCTCCACACGCACCATTGTGGCCCCAACAATGGCTTCATGCATTTAGGCCGATACGTATCAGTGTAAACGGCTCTTTAGTGGTGTTTTCAAAAGTATGCATTGTTGAGAAACTAGGTGTCAAATTATGTGTAACATCTAGATGGAAGGAAATTAACATGTTTCATCGCATGAAGTAGAAATGCGATATCAGAGAACATTATAAAGCTTTAAGCGCCGCTACATTATGAGTGCGTTTCGACTGCTTTCTGGCTGCAAATCTGCCATTTGAATGCAGTTCTTTTGCATTTGATGTAAGTGCAAATAGACTGCGCAGTCCGGTTGCTCTCGGCATGCAGTTTTGGCTTACTAACCCGTATGCTTTTTTGCCATCGTCGTGGTATAAGAACTCAAGAATTCGTAAGCTACAGCGGATTTTCATTGTACTATAGTAAAATTGCATAATTTACCATTGCCGGAAAATGCCTGCACGCTCTAGGCTGTGCGTCAACAATGAGCGGAAGCTGCGCAAACGCAGTAACGCGCGACACTTGCGAAATGATGCGAGACATACTGTTGGCTATCAATACCAACTATATGTGCCTATTTTAATTTTTTTGCTCAGTCAAGTCAAACTCATATTAAGTTGTCCTTTAACTACATGTATATTTAAGTTTAGTGACGAATCGTATGCGCCTAAAGAAACTGTCACTTTACAGTTACCTATACTAACAACTGCGTTTACTAATTCGTGGTTTAAGCAAAATGTACATGTAGTAAGTAAGTACATGTCTAAACTTGGAAGAAATAAGTGAATGGAGTTGTAAGTGTCTACCACAACCCTGCATGTGTCCCCTGGGTGGTACTAAAGACTGACAAACTTTAAAGGCCAAAATAATATATGCCATACGATTAAATAAATAGTGTCTATTACACTAATTTTAGCCAGTATAAGCGCTCACTGTATTTAGGCTGCACTTTTAATCATTCTTCAAAACTGCCTTGTGTATATCGGTCTCTAGTCCCCACTTTGCCAGAGTATTACTTATACAAATTAAAATCTCATTCGTAAAACTTAACAAGAGTATCATTATGAGTAAATAATTATATATTTTCTAAAGTACTTATATACAAGATGATAACTAACATTAACTAAATTAAATTAAAACTAAGTTAAATCTAAAAAGGCCCTCGAGGCATTGTACCGAGGGTGCTGGCGGCATTTCCTCGCTGAATTGCAATGTTGATGCGTTGAGCGAGAAAGCTGCCAGTTCTCGGCTCACCAGTAACTGGTTCCTGGTTCAGTAACCAGTTACGTCAACCAGACGTTTCGCGGTTTCCGCAAATAACTTTTGCGCAACCCCACTGACCGAGGGTATCGGTATCCAAATGGCGATGATGATGATGTTCTGAAGGGACGCCCGGCCGGTAACAGGCGGGCAGTCGATCGCTTGTCACGTTCATTCAGCCCCATTCCCTAAGTTTGGAGCCTCAGGTTATGCCAAATGGTACGCCAGTATGATTATTAAAATGTGTATTGTCACTTTCCCACAAACAAAAATATATTAAAGTGACAGAGTACGCGCTTGAGTTTCCTTTACCTTATACGTTGGTAATTTACCCTATTGTTTCTAGACCGCGATTCCCATTATGATCGCGACAAGAACTAAAAAAAATATATGTTGGCAGAACGCCTCGTCAGTGTGTCACGGGTTGCGAAAAGCGGAGATGTGGATCGAGATGCGTACGCGCCGGCGCGTGCAAGTGACGCAACATGTTGCGCACTGCTCCAGTTCTGTCTACTGTGTGCTAGACTCTTGTCAAAACGGTGGGATATCAACTGAAATATACAAGATGCTGGGGGGTTGAGAAGATATCTACCAAGCAGCTATATGACGATACCTAGAGGTTGACATATTTGTTCTTTTGCTTTTGGTTTGTTTTTTATATTATTTCCTTGTGATTGTGTTCTCACATTTGTTAACATTGTCATAAATTATATCTTTTTTTTCTGTTTTTGACGATCGTGACAAAAATTCTTTTTTTTTTGACATGTATGCAAATCTGTAATGTAATTTTTTATCATGAAATAAATAATCTAATCTAATCTGTGCGTGCCACCATAAGGGATGGAAAGGCCTCTATGCAGATAAATAAAAATGGCTTAGGTATGGCTTACCATAAACAACCTACCTACTTAATTTGGACGGGTAATGATTTATTTGTAGCGACCAAATACTAACTCGGCAAATATATCATTTTCTGTCACACTTATTGAAATTTGTATACCACCATTTCGCTCGGTCGCAGTACCATACCATACCGCCATAGTTACCACATAGCTACCATAGGTTGTCCTGAGTAATCATAGGTTCATGCTCGAGAGGAATTTATGTGTGTGTGAATGTTAATATTTTCGTAACAAACAAGTTCCCAATAGGTGTACGCAAACACACAAACGTTTATTTTCAGTAGTATCCGATTAAAATAAATAAAATATCTGATTAATGTATCATACCTACCGGCATCGGTGCTGCCAATAGGTACAGGCAATGTTCCCGGAAATATTGCCAGCGTCGGTATTTCTGGGAATGGGAATATTGGCATCAGCACGTCAGTAGGCGCTACAAAATGTTATTAAAACCTATTCCGTTACCCTAGGATACCTTCGCAATGAAAACAACTTTAATAATAATAATAAAACATATATTTCAGGCATCTATGGCCTATAGCAACAAATATCTTAAAGCCTGCCTTAAGCCATATTATATACATACAATGCATATTATGATAAAATTAAAAAAAAAACTAATTATTTAGGCGACGAAACAGCGTGGCTCCGTTGCGTCGTCAAGTTCGGTGTAGAATTCGGTAGGTTGCCCCGAAACCGTCGAAACTAGGGTGTCGGCCAGAAGTCAGCTCTCGCGATGGTCTCCTGCAGCGGCCGCGGCACGCGCACCACAAACGAGCTGAAGTGCACGTAGTGGCGCGAACGCAGCTGGAAAACCCTCACCGAATAGCCCAGTCTTCTGGTGAATATACACCGCCATGTCATCAGCCGTGGCGGAGTAGGTACTCGTAATGCAAGCGCGACACGTACAGCGCCTTACTAGGTGTGGCAACCCGCAGACTAAATTTAATCATCATCCTAGTAGCATTATGGGGCTTCTAAACGGGCCACATTTTCCTGCAGTTTCTGGCCGGCAACTATTGCTGTCTTACGCTGACTTTGTACGCTAGAGCAAGATGCACATACTTGCCGGCCACACATTGCCGTAAAAATGTTGCCCGTTTAGAAGCCCCATTATTCCCGATTGTGTCCTAATCGAGCCCGGGCTCCGCTTTGACACCTAAGCCCAAGATTTGGCGTAGGTACTAGTTTTACGAAAGTGACTGCCATATGGCCTTCCAGCCCATTGGGAAAACTAGACCTTATTGGGATTAGACCGGTTTCCTCACGATGTTTTCCTTTACTAAAAAGCTAATGACCAGCTTGTGGTTATATGAAAACCACTAATAACAGCGGGAAACTATACTGTACAACAGTATATATATTTCCATCTGTATACGTTACTGGATTTGTACTCTACCATTATGCCGTACCAACAATAGATTGTGTAGAGATAAAAATACGTTTCTAACTGTGGGGTTTAATCGCTATGTAGGTACTCGATACAGGCGTACCTACAGGTAACTAATTATCCAATAATGTTTACAAATGAGCGACTGCCCGTTTTCGTTATTCTCTGAATTCAAACCAAAACAAAATGGACTTGAATTAACTTTACGTACTAGACATACATAATTATTTATTGCAATTTAATTTGTTACGGAATTTAAAGATCGCTTGAGGACGACAATAGGTCATATCCTACTTATTACGCCAATAATCATCCTCTTCCAAACTTTTGTTTACAATTGATGTTACTTAAACGAAAACATTAACCAAATAGTAAAATAAATAACATTCAGAAATAGGTGTTTTCCTGTACGATAGAATCGAAATATTAGGCCGATCATTATCTTAAGGGGCTACCCGAGGTTTTTATCGATTTTTGACAAGTTTTGAATCGTATCTCCTACTTTTGCACTACAGATAGAATTATAAATCAAACGGCTATCGGTTCTTCAATCTTTTATCTCCATTTTGATTCACCGGATTTTGAAACAGATGAATACTTAATTTTGTATGATTTTTTTAAACATTATCTAAAAAAACACTTATTTCGTATCTCTATTGACGTGTAAGATCTAACATATACGAAATCTACATATTTGGGTTCGTCTGTGACGTCTCTAAAAACTGGTACAGGGTTTTCAATTTAAACCAATTAACACAAAAGTTATGAGCAGAAAACCAGTTTTTTGGCCTAAAATTGTTCAACTTTGATGCCAAATATCTCGAAAACAACGAACTTTGAAGTAATTATGGGATACTATATTGCTAAAAGCCGTTGTTGTTCATATAATAAGCTACAAAAAACATTAGAAAACTAAGGGATTCAGATCGAAGGTCATTGGCGTATGAGAGCCCCTTAAGCGAAAAAAACTACTCAATTATCATTATATTTCACAACAACGCAAATTTAGCATTATTACATGGAATTAATTGGTACCTCATATACGTGTTTTTTTTAAGTTATTTGTTACTGATATTTCTGAATGTACCTATGTATAAGCAAGGACATGAAAACATTCAGATAGACACGGAAGCAACGAATGAGAAAAAAGTACGATTTTTATTTAAGAAGTTATAACATTTCATACCTATTATGTTGCTAGTTATAATTATGAGAACCCTAGTTGGAAAGTTGATAATCATACTTATTTTACAGTTGCCAATAGATTTACAGCTTTATTCCTATGAAGATAAGATGGATAACTTAATGGGCTTGGTAGTAAATAGACAATTAAAGTAACGGATCAGTTATAAAGCAATTAAATATTATTTATTTGGAGGCTTTGCGTTTTTTGTGTTCGGCGATTATAGGAATGTCCCTGAGGCTTTGCTTAATTTAAATATACAAATGTTACAATCCACCTACCATTACATGCCCCGTCGACTGAGTCGCATAAAAAAAACGATTTTATTGCATGACTATTATACGGTTTATTAACTTTATGGTAAATTACAGTATGGCATATGATATTATGGAAAAAAACAATTCTGTCTTACGAATATTATGGTAAATACCAGTTATGACACATGAAATTATGATAAAAAATATGGCATTTGACTATTATGGCAACTGAAATTTTGCTAAATAAAATTCTGGCAAACGAAGGTACTTATACCGTCCTACCCACATTTCACATTCACATGTGGCTGTTGAAGGTCGGTGAAAGAAAATATTTTCTTTTAACTAGACCAATTTTGGGCTTAAGCAACAATATAGGATTCTGAGAATTACTGAGAGTAATCAGGATAAACATCACATCCACATATTGAGAAACAACTCTGTCCCTATTTTCAACAAAAACCCTTCATATCTCGCGACATATTGACCCTGTAGATGTTCTCATTCGATTCAGCGCAAAAAATTACATCGAAAATTACACTTTACATGCCTAGTTTGTAAAATGTACTACTTTTAAAAGGGTAAGGGGGTAAAGGGGGGTTAAACGAGTGACTGTAAATTAAAGTTTTAAGTGTCAAAAATTATGAATTTACGTAATAGTATTACTAAGTGAGCGACTGACTGCGAGTGACGAGAAATCAACAGAACACCAACTTACAAACATTCATTTGAGTTACCTACTTAAAATACAAAATGAGAAGCTTGAGTGTCAACGTTACGTCCTGCTTTTTTTTCAATATTTTGCAAATGTTTTTTTTTTATACTGAGCGGCATTTTATCTTAAATGAAGTGTTTCGAATACAAAAACCACTTTGAAAAATACTATGAAGAGCAGAGGTATTTCCGCTCTTCTATACAGGGAGGAACATTTCCTTGGACTAAGCTGAAAGGACAGTGTTATATAAGTGACGTACAAACGATCTATTATAAATGTTAAGCTGGATTTAAAAGAAAAAAAAAACATAAAAATCGAAATATTTTATCTTAGTGACAACCCTAATACTATACATAGTTATTATTTCCATTTGAAATTGACACATGTCACAAGTCACAAGAAAAGTTACTTGATCTTGCTGACGTCATTGAATCTGCTGGATAGGGTTGAAACATACAGTTTTTTTCACCAAAGTTTAACAAGTTGTATCTCGGTAACCGTTAGAAATATTAATATGGTTACTAGGTGAGAAGTAAAGCACTAAACCTGATCTATATCCCATTTGCTTAAAAGTCCATCGATCTGTTCCACCCAGTATAAAAAAAAAAAACCTCGAAGACGAAAGCGGGAGCAAAGCTTTTGTCTTCTAGCCTATCCGCGAGCTTTTCTAGTCGCTCACTTAGTAATGTAGTCGCACGGATAGAATTTTAATATCTGAAATGGATTAATCACAACCCACTTTTTGTGAGCTCGTTCTGGATTTTATTATTAATCAATATTCTTCGTTAGTTTAGTAAATTTTTCGTTTACTCAAATTCATACCGCTCAAGTTATTAAAACAGTATGTCCATCATCAGTCGCTAAGTTTTTTTTTATTCGATGGTTTCATAATTCCCCTTTTTAAAACATCCCCCTGCCCATATATAAAAGGGCCCCGGATGGGGAGTTTTGATAGGACTCGGCAGATCCTCATTTCTAGTGCCACGATAAAGTTATAAACAAAATTTCATTGACGATTTGAAAGTTTTTCCTCCAGGTACTCGAATTCAAATTAGGTAGAAATAGGTTAGTATACAGCGTGTCTCTGACTTTGGGGCTATAAATGCAAATGTCAATTATGCTCCTTAAACGGAACTACTTTTGCTCTACAACTTTTCAAAAATACGTTATTTTTATATTTTCATTATTCCATACAAATAAACCCAGACAGCAAGGTCACGTCATTATTGACGTGAATTATTGGGCATTTTAGACGTCACATCACGTGATTTCAAACGTCATGTTTCACGTGACGATGTCACAAATTTATCGTCATTATTGACGTCACCACTTGACGTCATTTTGATCCGTATAGTGACGTGACGTCAGACGTCGTAGGAAGACGTTGAGACGTCGTCATAGTTCACGTCATGTTTCACGTGGCGATGTCGCAAATTTATCGTCATTATTGACGTCACCACTTGACGTCATTTTGATACATATGTTGACGTGATTTAAGACGTCGACAGGTTGTCATAGTTCACGTCTTTTAGACGTAAGTACTGACGTCATGTTTCACGTGGCGATGTCACAAATTTATCGTCATTATTGACGTCACCACTTGACGTCTGTTTGATACATATGATGACGTGATTTTGCACGTCCAGTATACGTGTCACGGCGACGTCTACTGGTCCTTATATATCACGTGTTTATTAGACGTCACACGACGTCGTTAGTTCACGTCGCATGACGTTGTTGCGATGACGTTGGTACAACGTCTTTAATGGACGTCACACGACGTCGTTAGCTCACGTCGCATGACGTCATTGGGATGCCACTGGGACAACGTCATTAATGGACGTCACACGACGTGGTTAGTTCACGTCGCAAGACGTCGTTAGGATGACGCTGGAATAACGTCATTAAAGGACGTCACACGACGTGGTTAGTTCACGTCGCATGACGTCGTTAATGGACGTCACACGACGTCGTTAGGTCACGTCGCATGACGTCTTTGTGATGACGCTGGGATAACGTCATTAATGGACGTCACACGACGTCGTTAGTTGACGTCACGTGACGCCACTAGTAAGACGTCTATAGACGTCATCGGGTAGACGTCTGTCGACATCATAGTATAGACGTTTATCGACGTCATGAATTCCCGATGACGTCTGTAGACGTCATTGGAAACACATCCACCGACGTCATTGAAAAGCGCCAGCAGACGTCACAGTAAACGTGACGCCATGCCTAATGACAAATGGCCTAATGACCAAATGGTGACATAGTGACCTCGCGTAACTTTCGTGCTAGAATTTTCAAAGTCGTTAGTGGACATGTTCCCAAAGACCTAATTGTATCTGAAACAAAACAAAAGTGTATGCCATGAAAATCTTTATTAACTCAAAAAATAATCTAGAACCATTTTTTTTTTTAATGTAAAGTTCTCCAAAATTTACATCATTATTGAGATATTCTTCCAGTGTTGATAATTCATTTTCATCACGAATAGGCAGCTGTACAGGAAGCTTTATAGGTTCTTTTATTCTCATAATTTCATCAGTTTCATTTTGGCTTCTAATCCAGGTTAATATTTGGTTGTTCTGTTCTACCAGAGTTGTCAAAAAATGCATAACTTTATGCTGATGACCTACAAACAAACATGAATTTAATTTAGATAAAAAAAATAAAAAGTACAGACTTCAAAATAAACTGAAAAGCTACAAATAATCCTTTAAAAAAAGGGCTGCCACAATAGATCACTTGCTGGTCGAAGCGGCATAACCGGCCATAAGCGGCCCACAAATCAACTATAATAAATAAAATACTTGATTTTAATCCAGACATAATATCTCCTATTATTTTTCAATGCTAGACATCCTGGCTGCAGCATCAGACCAAGCCATCAGGCCATCAGGCGGGCCGTACGCTTGTTTGCCACCGTCGTTGTATAAAAAATGAATATTGCTTTGAATAAATATTTTATATTTTACCTTCAATGTTTTAGTCAATTTGTGATATTTCATTTAACTTATTTTTCTTTTTTACAAAGCTCCCTGCTACATTACCTGAAAATTAAATGTAACTTACAGCCATAGTCCCACTAATTGGGACCACTGAGATACACAAGTCTTTTATAAATTGCCTGATTAGAGTTTTAAATAAAACCAGACAAGTGAGAGTCGGACTCGCGCACGAAGGGTTCCGTACTATTATCTATACAACATTAGGAGACACTTTATTGAAACCATTTTTAATTTAATTTAAGTAAACCTAATATTCTTTTAAACAGTATTAAAAGAATATTATAAAGATTATTGTCCCAAATAAAGCAACTAAAGCTCTTTGAGCTATGGGAACTAGCAATGGAGAAACATACTTATACATATAGGGTCGTCAATAGTAAATTAATAAAGGTAAGGCGGGGTATGACAGTCACCGGGGCAAGACTACAAGTTTCCATAATATGGACTTTAATATATACTACAAAGTACCCCGTCTAATAAACTATGTTAGTCTTACCCGACCTTACCTAATATATATAACTCAAACTAACTCACTAACCAAAACGACTGGCCACCAAAGAGCTACCAGCTACCTTGCACAATGAATTAGTATTGCTATTGAGCGAGGAAATGATGCCAGCATCTTCGGCACCATGCCGCGAGGGCACTACTTTTTAGATTTATTTTAGTTTTAATTAAATTTTAGTTAGAAGCAATTAATTGTAAATATATTAGGGGACACAATCTTACACAAATCGACCTAGTCCCAAACTAGGCCAAGCTTGTACTATGGGTACTAGACGACGATAAACATACTTATATAGATAAATAAATACTTAAATACATAGAAAACATCCATGACTCAGGAACAAATATTCGTGCTCGTCACACAAATAAATGCCCTTAACGGGATTCGAACTCAGGACCTCTTGCTTCGAAGGCAGGGTCACTACCAACTAGGCTTAAGCGATCATCAATGTACAGTCGAGGAAATTGAATGTTTAGCACTTTTGGACCTTAACATCATTCAAATAGAGTTGACATGTGCCAAACTTTCATTTTCCTCCACTATACTTTAAGTTTTTATATTAATTTAGTTCTTTTGTTTTTGGTAGTAGGTTCTTATTTAGATTAATGGCCGATTCCAATAATCAATCCACCGATAGTTTTCCTTATCAACAGTTACATTTTGACACATTTTCTACAGGTAATCTGTCAAAATGTAACTGCCGGTAAGGAAAACTATCGGTGGATTGATTATTGGAACCTTTCTTATGCCTTGTTTCTGATAATAGTGATAATTATATTAACTGTCAAAAAAAAAATAACTCACCAATCATACACAAGTCCAGGGCACTTTCTTCAGGTTCAGATGACAATGAAGCGTCATAGTCAATTACTCGAATTGGCTTCTTTGTCTCGTTTTTTGGTATCATCGTAATCATTCAAATCACTTGTTGACTCCCGCTTGTTTTGCCTTTATACGGGCAGTCATTAAATCCGCTGCAAAGACAAACAGCACATATTAGGGTGAATTTGATGAAACATTGGCTTGAAGATATAAAATGAATAAAAAAACACGATTCGGGTCCTCCCAACGCAACTAGGTTATGGTAAAAAAACTATGCGGGATCTTCAACGAAACGGTCACAAAAGTCTTACACTACCTACCTGTTTCATAAATTTTCTCTCAATAAAGGGTTATTAACTGCCATGTTTGATCGTCTGGTGCTTCGTGTTTAATCATTGAGAAGTTTGTTTAAATCTTGGCCAAAATGCTTCTTGTTTTCTTCGTCATCTCCTTCCGCGACGGTATAAGTGTTTTTATCGTCCATAATACAACAAAATAAACCGCACAATTATTCGAGCACACACAACCTGAAATAATTTACATATACATATAGACAAATGTTACAACACTTCACAAAAGACAAGACTCACTTACCCAGTACTTGATGTTTTAATTGATTGCGTTTAATAACTAAATTATTATCGGCATACTCACCAGTTTTCCGGTCAAAAACAACGAAACAAACGAAATTATGGAACTCCCGACTGCGAGTGTGCGAGTCGCGACTAGTGCGTGAGAATGCGAAAAGCGATACCTAATTCGATATCGATATTAACGCTCGATTAACGGTCGTACTAGTTAGTATTTTGTATAATATTTATCCACCAAATACTAAGAAACGAAACTTTAAAACTGGGTTTAGGTTTAAAATAATAATTTGCTCTGTGTAGATGTGACTTTTTATGCTACTTGTTTTTATTATGATTTCATGAATTATTATTATTATTACTAGCTGTTACCCGCGGCTTCGCCCGCGTGGTCAAGGGGAACTAACATCATAATGGATCTTCCCACGGGAATAATATGTTTTATCCCGGCAAAAAGTAGCCTATGTCACTCTAACTAGAACTATTCTCCACACACAAAAAAGCAGCCAAGTGCGTGTCGGACCACGCACAACGAAGGGTTCCGTGCCTATTAAAAAGGTCGTATCGTGACTGAAATCTTACGGCACTTACGTCCTTTTCTTTAAGGAAGGCAGTTTTTTAGAAATATCTCGAAAACCTTTGAACCGATGTTGTTCAAAACAATTTTCGCTGAAAGAATTGAATGAGCCCTAATGTCCATGATTTTTTTCATATTTTTAAAATACACGGTTCAAAAATGAGAGGGGGGGGGGACACAATTTTAGTGACTTTTGTGGCGATTATCTCTGACTTCATTCACTTAATCAAAAAAATTGCTGTGAAAATTTATATTTATTTCGAAAGGCCTATCGATTGATGTGCCACACGTGGGCTTGCAATGAAAAAAGTTTTTTTGACTTTCAGTTTTATGTATGGTGCACCCCTTTAAAAAAATTTTGTAATTTAATAACAAAAGTGTAGCGGCAAACAAAATACACCTATCCTCAAAATTATATTCAAATACACTTTATAATTTTCGAGTAAAATGTCTGTGACATACGGACGGACGGACATACAGACATGACGAATCCATAAGGGTTCTGTTTTTTGCTATTTGGCTACGGAACCCTAAAAAGGAGAATCAAACACACTTTCGAATTTATAATATTAGTAAGGATTTCCTTTATTCATTTTAAATCTAAGGCTATAGGTTTTTAGTGTTCCGTACCTCAATCGGTAAAAACGGAACCCTTATAGGATCATTCCCTTGAGAGTGTCGAAATCACAGATGTATGAATATAAGTAGTACTAGCGACCCGCCCCGGCTTCTCACGGGTACTATAATATACATATAAATAAACCTTCCTCTTGAATCACTATCTATTTAAAAAAAACCGCATCAAAATCCGTTGCGTAGTTTTAAAGATCTAAATATACATATTAGGGACAGACAGCGGGAAGCGACTTTGTTTTATACTATGTAGTGATAGTAATAGTGATTCTATGCTCTGAGGTCGAAATATATTGTTAGGTACCAACAATAAAAATAATTTATGTGTCATAAATATACCTGTATATACCTATTACCATGCTTACTTGATTCATAATAAAACAGAACGGTAAAGTTGTCTAACAACCAATAATCTGTTAAAAGCGGTTAACCAACAAGTGAAAGGTTATTTGCAACTAAGTAAACCAAATTATCTACATAAGTTAAGTTTAATCTATTCTTACAAATAAAAGTAAAAAGCTCTTGTGGTTCATTTTCGCGAAAAAACATTTAATCTAATCTCCATTTTGCACAAAATTGTCAAAAACGAAGTCAATGGTCGTGATCTGCTAAATCACCGAAGGGATCACGGAGATCGGACACGAGACTGCCAGCCCATTCGATACAGAAAAATCTGCCGATTCTAACGTGTATGTAACTCAATATCACCAAAAATGTCGCTTGTAAAATTTCCAGCGTCGATATGTTTAAACGCAAAAGTTACCTAACACTATTATTAGCAGCGATCTCTTCGTTTTAATTAGAAATGTGTGCGAGTTTGGCGGTTAAATTTCAAAGCAATGTATTTTTTTTACTATCGAATATCGACTGACACCTAGCCCATCAAGTAAACGTGGGACATCCCTAAGTATGATGCAACAATGGCTGCGACGCGACGGGTTCGAACAGGTTTTATGGCGAGAAAAGAAAACGGTGTTTGTAAATTTTATATTCAGCTTCTGTTTGCTAATGAGTAATATAATAATTATAAAATATTTGTTCTTAGTTTTCCATACTAATTTTTATACACTTGAGGGTATACAGGTTATAGTTTTACACAGTTATTAAACACTAAAGTGACTCCGGAAGCGACTAAAGCCAGATTCACAGAACAATGTGACTGGCGCGAATTAACAACCGCGAGCTTTCGACCAATCAGAGATAGCGATTATGACGTGTGATTGGTCGGAACGGGAAAAATTGCTAGCGCGCGTTAATAACGCCGCACTTTCATTGGTTGAATTAAGGGAACGGCAAAGTACTTTGTGTAATTGTTTAAGTTTTGTACTGTATTTAAACGTATTTGCAAGTGTGTTTAAAATAGTTATACTGATCTTTACTACTGCCTAAAACACAGAGGTCCTACCGCAAAACGAAAACTAACTTCGTTCGTGTATCTCCGTCTTTGTCGCACTTGCTGATTCGAGGAACAGAGAGGGAGATACACGAACGAAGTTCGTTTTCGTTTCACGGTAGCCCCTCAGGGTATCCTATAGTTCAGGCCCTTGTAAAATGTATACACACACGAAAACTGTCGACGTATTTTACAAAGTCATCTTTAAACCCCTGATAGACCGTGGGCCCACTCCCAAGACTCCCAACACCCCACAGTTGGCAACTCTGACGCCGTCTGCCAAGTAGGTTCTTCCGGCCATTTCAGGACTGGCCGGCTTAGGATTTCTCTCTCTACGAATAAAGGGCTAAAGGATGCTACACGTCTCGTACTTTTGTGACATGACGTAAATATCCCCATACAAATTTTGACCGGAAGTGAAGATCTAATTTTTTTTTTTTTTGCCTTGCTCAGCATAACTTTCTCGACTTGCTGCCATGCATTCTATCATGTTGTCATGACTCATGAGACGTAGGTGTATTGGGAGTGGGCCCACGGTCTATGAATGTCATCAGCGACGTCACTTTTAGGCGTATGCCGACATACGGAAACTTTCGCCGCGTTTTACAACGTCATCTTTCAACCACTGATGAAACACGATATATTACGACGTTATTTGCAACGTCAACATCAGACCTCTGACGATACACAATAATTTATAACGTGATCAGCGACGTCACTTTTAGGCGTATGCCGTCATACGAAAACTTTCGACGCGTTTTACAACGTCACTTTTAAGAGTCCGTATCGGCCCGGAAAAAGTTCGATTGTAGGTATCATTACCCGTCTCCGAGCGCGAGCGCGCCAGCGCAGGTATTGGTAGTGGGGATCGAGCGAGGCGGCTAGGTCGGCGTAGAGTAGTTTTGATACTTTAAGGCGCCGTAGGTTCTTGGTCTTCTCTCCCTCTCACTGAGCATAAGCGTGAGCGAGGTGGAAGTGCGTGCTCGGAAGCGCGGATATCATGTTTTTTTTTGGCCGTTTAAATAAATAAAAAAGTAATCACTTAGTTCTCTCAAACATAATATTGCCGATTTCTAGAAGTTGTTACGAATATTTTATTCGTGATTTATTTCTATCGAGCGAAAATTGCTTAATCATATTTCGAATCACTGATCTCGCTGCAGAAAAGCCTCTAGATTACTAAACGTATTTTTTTGATTCCATATTATTATAAACAGACGCATTATATTGTTTCAAAAACTCTGTTCGCTTAACTTCGCGGAACCTACGGTGCCTGAACCGTTTTATCTGACTTTTTCGTTTTCTTAATATTTATATGTACCTACCTATACGTATTTAAATAAAAATCAGGTAACTTAGAACTGTATCGTTCATTATAATGTATTTATGTAATTACTACAAATTAATTTAAGTAAGTACTTAAAGTACTTTAGCCTAGATGGTAGTGATCCTGCCTACGAACTGGAAGTTCTGGGTTCGAATCCTGGTATGGGCATTTATTTATTTCTGAGTCATGGATATCGGTTCTCAATGTATTTAAGTATTTATTTATCTATATAAGTATGTATATCGTCGTTTAGTACCCATAGTTCAAGGTTTGCTTAGTTTGGGACTAGGTCGATTTGTGTAAGATTGACCCCAATATTTATTATTATTTATCTTTACTCATATTAAAACTTAGGTTATTTATATTATTTACAAGTGGCTCTGTGAGCTGTAGACCTCGCGAGTGTCTTTTTGCATAACTCCGCCATTTTGAAAAATTTCCAAAAACGGGCTCGACAAAAAGTTCTATATAATTACCGAACCTGCTCACCAAATTTCACGAGAATCGGTTGAGAAACGCCACCTCTAGAGGAGAACAGCCGGAAATCAGGACAGACATACGAAAGCATTTTTGTCCAAGATGAAAGGGATACCTTATTCGCTTCCGCTCACTCGGTCGATACTTAATTACTGTTAGAGTTTTCAGTTTCCAGGTTATCAAATTCTAGGTAAAAAGGTTTTACCTGACTTATTCGTTTCTTTGTTTTAGTGTAGGTGTTGAAATAAAATACCAGGTAATTTAGAAATGTAGGTACAGTTTATTTTTGTTTACAGTTAATGTGGCTAAAGTATAATTAGCTTAATCACCAGATAAATAAGAATAATTCGTTAACCTTTCCAGATTCCAGCGTTGTGCTGATGTCGTTATAGTCTGGTCTTAATGTTTTAGGGTCACAATTTTTTTTTTCTTTTTACTGTACCAAATGAACGGTTTGTCTTCCTAGGCGCCATACTTGAATCTAAAATAATAAAACCAATCAATTGATAAATATTGTATTATAGTATACTACTTTAGCGACATGAATAGTAAGAATATGAGCAAGGAAAAGATGGGCGGTTAAAAAGATACGGAGATAAAACATGTTGCACCGTCCGTCCACAACTAAAGTAAAAGATGACACAACTTCATATTAATCTTTATATATAGTTGTATCATCAATTTCATAATATTTGCATATTATCACTATAAGGTCATAAATGACTTACAAGATGCAAAACGATATGCTCTTTAAGCGTGAGTTCTATACAAGTAGTGGAATGACACTGCAGAAATTACTAACAAAGGTGCAGAAGAAGAAGCAGAAATTGCGTTATTTTTTTTGTGAGGAAACCGATGATACCCCCCGATTTTAGCTTTATCCTTTAAAAAGAAAGCTGATAGGTACCCATAAAATTAGACTACCGTTGGAGTAATTTTTCAAATATGACCAATTATTACTGACAGATATGTTGAGACCTGTCATCGAAGCAGATGTTAGATAAAATTGCATAAAAAAAAAATATGGTTAAAACCAGAAATGATTAAAAAGGCCACAAAAGTAGCACCAGAGGGGCTAGTACGCAAAGTTTTATGTCGGACATAAAGCATTCGTCCCGTTCTGGCCAATATGTGAGTGCAAGAGGGACAAATGCTTTATGTCGGACATAAAACCTAGTGTGCTAGGGGGGCAGGACACTGCAGGAAGCAGTTTATATCACACAGATAAAGGCAATAGGAATAAGATTCCGTAAATCGGAAATATTACAAACGACTGTCAAAATTAAGAAACTGCAAAATAACAACCTGAACAGTCAAACTAATTCAGGAGAGGACGTCTGTGCCCAGCAGTGGGACGTATATATAGGCTGATGATGATGAAAATTCAATGACGTAAGTACTTTTAGAATTATCGCTATATGTATATATAAATAAAACATGAAGACTAATTAAGAACCTCCTTCTATGGAACATAGGTCAAAAATGTTAGTAGTACAATGAACATATTTCCATTAGATAGTACAAATGCAATTTCATATAAAAAGTCAAAAGTAAGAAAAAGCATCACTTACCAAATGATCAATCAAGACTTCCTCGTCGCGCTATGATTCCCGCTAGCCCAAGCGCCCATAGCTACGTGACCTTGAAATCGACGAGCAACGTGACCGCTCTCTCAAACCGCTTGGCGGTGACTGCCGCATCGAGCGCCGTGCACGGTGTTTTATTACGAATTTTAGGGTGATTTGAAATATTTTTTATGCCACAATTTACTTCTACACATAATTTTTTTTTTATTTTTTCGAATAGCGCTTGAACTGGAGTTTTTTATTATGGTTTCATATTTTTGAAATAATGTGCTAAATGGCCATAAATACTGGCGATTCTTCGTGTGTTTTTACTAAAAAGTTGTTGGATGGAAATACGGTTTTACTCAACAATTTAATATGTAACTAATAAAATGTTTTCCACTTAATCCTAAGAAGACTATCAATCCAATATATATTTATTTGTTTTATGTCGGTTTGAAATCAATTCATTCTTCAAATCTAAGTCGTTTTACACGTCTCCGAGCGAAAATTGGGAAAACAGCTGTTGGACTGAGCCAAAATATGGTAAATTGAGAGCTTAATGTAAACAACATTTCCACTTATTTGACTTGAATTGAAATGATCTTTCATATTACACAATAAAATCTGTAGGAAAACGAATATTTCATGAGATATGACCTCAATAATTCTAGCGAATTCAGCAAACGGCTGTATACGGACTCTTAAACCACTGACGAAACATGACATATTACGACGTGATTAGCAACGTCATTATCAGACCTCTCACGAAACACAATAATTGATTACGTGATCAGTGAAGTCAAATTTAGGCGTATGCCAACATATGTACGAAAACTTTCGACGCGCTTTACAACCTCGCCTTTAAACCATTGACGAAACACGACATACTACGACGTGATTTGCAACGTCATCATCGGACCTATGACGAAACACAATACTTTATAACGTGATTAGCGACGTCACTTTTAGGCGTATGCCAACATACGAAAACTTTCGACGAGTTTTACAACGTCGTATTTAAACCACTGACGAAACAGGACAAAATAACGACGTGATTAGCAACGTCATTGTCAGACTTATGACGGAACAGAATAATTAACAACGTAAACAGCGACGTCACTTTTAGGTGTATGCCGACATACGGAAACTTTCGACGCGTTTCACAACGTCATCTTTAAACCACTAATGAAACACGATATATTACGACGTGATTTGCAACGTCATTATCAGACCTCTGACGAAACGCAATAATTTATAACGTGATCAGCGACGTCACTTTTAGGCGTATGCCGACGTACGAAAACTTTCAACTCGTTTTACAACGTACCTTTAAACCACTGACGAAACACGACACATTACGATGTGATTTGCAACGGCATCATCAGACCTCTGACGAAACACAATAATTTATAACGTGATCAGCTACGTCACTTTTAGGCGTAAGTATGCCAACATACGAAAACTTTCGACGTGTTTTACAACGTCGTATTTAAACCACTGACGAAACAGGACAAAATAACGACGTGATTAGCAACGTCATTATCAGACTTATGACGGAACAGAATAATTAACAACGTTATCAGCTACGTCACTTTTAGGCGTATGACAACATACGAAAACTTTTGACGTGTTTTACAACGTCGTATTTAAACCACTGACGAAACATGACATATTACGACGTGATTAACAACGTCATTATCAGACCTCTCACGAAACACAATAATTGATTACGTGATCAGTGAAGTCAAATTTAGGCGTATGCCAACATATGTACGAAAACTTTCGACGCGCTTTACAACCTCGCCTTTAAACCATTGACGAAACACGACATACTACGACGTGATTTGCAACGTCATCATCGGACCTCTGACGAAACACAATACTTTATAACGTGATTAGCGACGTCACTTTTAGGCGTATGCCGACATATGGAAACTTTCGACGCGTTTCACAACGTCATCTTTAAACCACTAATGAAACACGATATATTACGACGTGATTTGCAACGTCATTATCAGACCTCTGACGAAACGCAATAATTTATAACGTGATCAGCGACGTCACTTTTAGGCGTATGCCGACGTACGAAAACTTTCAACGCGTTTTACAACGTCACCTTTAAACCACTGACGAAACACGACACATTACGATGTGATTTGCAACGGCATCATCAGACCTCTGACGAAATACAATAATTTATAACGTGATCGGCTACGTCACTTTTAGGCGTATGCCAACATACGAAAACTTTCGACGTGTTTTACAACGTCGTATTTAAACCACTGACGATACAGGACAAAATAACGACGTGATTAGCAACGTCATTATCAGACTTATGACGGAACAGAATAATTAACAACGTAATCAGCTACGTCACTTTTAGGCGTATGCCAACATACGAAAACTTTCGACGTGTTTTTCAACGTCGTATTTCAACCACTGACGAAACAGGACAAAATAACGACGTGATTAGCAACGTCATTATCAGACTTATGACGGAACAGAATAATGAACAACGTAATCAGCTACGTCACTTTTAGGCGTATGCCAACATACGAAAACTTTCGACGTGTTTTACAACGTCGTATTTAAACCACTGACGAAACAGGACAAAATAACTACGTGATTAGCAATGTCATTATCAGACTTATGACGGAACAGAATAATTAACAACGTAATCAGCGACGTCACTTTTAGGCGTATGCCGACATACGGAAACTTTCAAAGCGTTTTACAACGTCACCTTTAAACCACTAACGAAACACGACACATTACGACGTGATTTGCAACGTCATTATCAGACCTCTGACGAAACACAATAATTTATAACGTGATCAGCGACGTCACTTTTAGACGTATGCCAACATACGAAAACTTTCGACGTGTTTTACAACGTCATCTTTAAACCACTGACGAAACACGACATATTAAGACGTGATTTGCAACGTTATTATCAGACCTCTGACGAAACTCAATAATTTATAACGTGATCAGCGACGTCACTTTTAGGCGTATGCCAACATACGAAAACTTTCGACGTGTTTTACAACGTCATCTTTAAACCACTGACGAAACAGGACAAATTAAGACGTGATTTGCAACGTTATTATCAGACCTCTGACGAAACACAATAATTTATAACGTGATCAGCGACGTCACTTTTAGGCGTATGCCGACATACGAAAATTTACGACGTGTTTTACAACGTCATCTTTAAACCACTGACGAAATAGGACAAATTACGACGTGATTAGCAACGTCATTATCAGACTTATGACGGAACAGAATAATTAACAACGTGATTAGTGACGTCATTTTCAGACGTAAGCCGATATACGAAAACTTTCGACGTGATTTTTGACGTCATTTATTTCCTTAAGACGTAAAATTGAAAAAAATCACCAAAAATTCACGTCATAATTTACGTCATCGGGCAGAAATTGTTGTCTGGGAAATAACATTTTCAATGTACTATCGGCTGCAATAATGCATGGACACCTTACGGCCTAGTTTCGCTTGAATGGTTTGACGTCTTCAACTCACATAGTTGCACGTTGTGTGCAATAAATAAACTAGATGGCGTTCTTGGCGATGGTATTTGAACATCGCGGAACATAAGCCAATTTACTATAAATTTACACCTATTATCACCAGAAGTATTCTCCTAATAGTGTAATTATACTAATTATTAGCAAATACCAATTTACAATAGCTTTATTTAAGTGTGATACAACTGATATGTGAATGCTATATTTCCACTAATAATTAAAATGATGCGACAGCCCAGTGGATTGAGACATGTGCTATAAACTCGGCAGCCAAGATCGATCGAAGATCGATTCCCTGTTAATGGTAGAATAAGTTATGTTTTTGCTTTTTTATAGTTTTGTATTTCTAGATAGAAGTTTTTTAGATATAAATAAAAATCGTTTAATGAAATAAAATATTAATAACTTAAATAATTAAGACAGCTTTTTTTGTTTTTATTGTGTTTATTTCGTTAACTACAGTACTGCTAACGCAGTTTTTTAATAGAACTTAGTAATAGTTACTTAGCAACTTTTCTAACATTTAATTAAGGTGATAGCTTAAGTTTCATTTCCGAAAATTGGAAAAAGATTGAAGCTATACCCCCAATAAATATAACATTAACAATTATTAACTTAAGGCCGGGTTATCTAACATTCAAATCAATCGAACGGATTTAGATGTTAATTGACATACTTATACATATATATATCTATACCTATGTGAGCGTTCAAATAATGAAAACTGTTATTGATTTTTTAATAATGATAATAATATTATTCGGACTTTCACGGTTACTTACACTAGTTAGAACTTATGATTATATAGTTAATAATAAGTAATAATAACTCACAATCACATTTCGAATAGTAAAGCGATAAAAAAAATGCAAACATCATACCTACTAAGCAATGTTTTTGTTTTTAATTTGTCTAGCATAACCCGGCCTTTTCCTAAAGTATAAATCTAAATGTAAACTGCACTGCACTGTTTGGTCGGCTTCTTCACCTTCTCCATGTTAGGAACTACGCGAACATTATCATACGTATTATTACGATATCATAAACTTAAACGGCCGTGTTCACTGGATTTAAAACACTTCACCATCATTTAAATTCTATAGGGTAAATTACAACCGTGCCGTTTTCTGTGCATCTGTTAGCAACGGCGAACTGTGTCTTCAACTCTTCACTTGCGTGGAAGTGGCTTATCGGTTATAAGCAACTTTCTTCGTAGGTCATCACCATTCACCATAGCTGCACGCTGAATAATGGTATGATTGAGACCTGATCTACTAGATCCTTCCTTTTGTGCCCATAAAACAACCGTTTTTTCGCTGTAACAACAGTATTACATAATAACAACAATGTAAGATACGAGTAGGTAATTAGATTAAGTATCATTAATATTACAAAACATGTAAAAACTACTTACGTTTATACATTATATTAAATAGCAATTAACTGTGATCTTTTAAAGATCAATCGATAACTCATTGCTATATTAGTAAAGAAAGGAATCAATTGGTAAACGGCTAACGAATGAATACGAAGTGAGTGTAATAAAAAAGATTACGGTAGTTATATGTCATCTATCTACCTTCTTCAATTATTATACTAAACGTAGTCGTAATGGATATCTGTAGGTATAAAAAAACTGATGATTAATTTCAATCTACCATCCAAATGGCAAATGGCCCAGTGGCAAATAGACTGCAGTTTAAAGTCGACCTGAGAATTCGGGTTCAAACCCGCGGCCGCGTCCAGCCAAATTATGTTTTTGTAATTTATTCGATGTTTGGAGTTCGCTCTTAGTGCAAAACACTAACAAGAAGAAGAAAATTTAATAATACCTCCACGAAGGTGTGTTGTTAAAAACAAAAAATCGGGAATGCGTTAAAGTTGACTCGATAAATATACAAAAATAGTAGGTGGTGGTTATCCAAGTAAATAGAAATTTCGAAGACGCGGACGAAAACAATTTTTATTTCATTAAAAATCAGCTAACAACGCCATCTAGTGAAATCTCGCTTAACTTTTGAGGCTTACATTTACATCTATAATAATACTACACGTTGTGCTCATAGATGGCGTAGGATTCGGCGGACAAGCGAAACTGTTTCTGAATTGAGCATGGACTTTTGCTGTCTAGTGTACATCATCCATTAGTTAGTTTTCATACTTGTCAGTGTCATGGATGTCAAATAATGAGGCCGTGTTTGCAATACATTGATGGTACAGTTAAAGTTCAAACACGAATAAATGATAGAAATAATAGTTATTTTACAAAGTTGCGGAACAAAAGTGGTTCAGTTTCAGGACCGTAATGGACATTTGCATTTAAAGCCCCTAAGTCAGAGACACGCTGTATGTAGAGTAGTGATAGTTTTTATCAATTTTTGGGTCCTTAATAACAGGGTAGCCGGCGGCGTCAAAACCCAGCCTTCGTAATTACCCTCAAATCAAACATTAAGGGCAAGCCTTTTTACCCAAAATTAATGACATTTCCGATACCTATTGATAAACGATCGGCCTCGAAGCCCTGTGTACAATTTTATTCAAATTACTATAAAAATAGTAGATAAAGGAAATCCAAAGCTCAATTATCCTTCGACAAACTTAACTTTGCTGTTAACATCGGCAAACAATTAGAAGGCTGTTTGAAGTGTGTACGTGGCACTTTTGAGTTCATTGTTTATCGTGTGTTTTGATAAGTTTGTACTGTAGATATGGAGGTACAGGGACGATTGGTGTTAAATTATTCAATCGTGTTTACGAAAGGTTACTGTGTCTACACTCAGATCGATAATGGACTTCACAGTACGGCTAGAAATAAACTTTGAAGGGAAATATTTTGAGTAAAAATGGGGATATTATGAGTATGAGTAAGAGCATTTTCTAGTGTTGTTAATGTAGCGTTTAAATGTCTGCGACTGGCTTATTGTGCTTTATCGTATATATATTAGTCGATACTGTAAATACATTTAATTCAAAAATAGACTGTCTGAACTGAAATGTAATAAGCTTCCTGGGTAATTTTTTATAGTAGGTACAGTATAGTGCAATTCCTAACTAAAAACATCAAAGAGGATTGAACACTGGAAGTTTTAAGCGAGCTTTTTTGAAAAAAAGCACATTGTTAAGAACTTTCATTAGTGAAATTTCATTATTTCCAATACTTCACGAAAATTTGCTATACAATATACCTTACACGTATGTTACGTTACCCATATCGAAACTTTCATGACGTAGTGGAACGAATCAAATTACACGTATGAAAGTTCTAATAATGTAGATTTTCTTTGTAAATTGCTCAACTTATGTAAGTTGAGCAATTTAATATTTCTATTTAATCGTATGGAATACATTATTTTGGCCTTTTTAAAGTTTGTCACTGTTTAGTACCACCCAGGGGACACATGCAGGGTTGTGGTAGGTAGCTCCTCCGGACGCGAGTAACCGTTGTCCCCCCTTTGTCAAGTGAGTGGGCAAGTCAACACTGTCATAGACAGCAGCCGGGATCAACTGCTTAGCGTGCCTTCCAAAGCACGGAAGCGCTCATTTATATTAACCACTAAAACATCAGGCGGTCACCCATCCAAAGACTGACCGCCGCTGCCATCTTTGCTTAACCTGCGTTATTGTTTTCGACTCGCAGGCGCCGCTAGGCTATGAGCGCTTCAATATATAATCGAATGTATTTACAAAAGGCACTATTAAGATATTGGTGATAAAATGGTGTTTAAACCTGAATCAATGTATTAACAAGCAGTCGTCGAGGAATTTTCAGTGCGTTCAGTAAGAAATCCTAATGATCGATTGCGTAACGTACATACGTGCTTCAGGTAGATCTAAATGTCACTTTTGGATGGGAAAATGACAATTGAATTGTCTTAACATACGTTAAAAGTTTCGTGATCTCTACGTGAGAACGCAGATGGTGGCGGACGCGGAGCGTTTAGAGGATAAACATACATAACCAAATTCTTTCCAAAATTCCGTTCTTTACAAAATTGTTCAGAGGACAAGTAGGTACCGTAAAACGGGGTGAGTAGGGACAAAACTGACATTCAAACCTCGATAGCATTTTATTTTTACATATTCAAGCTGATAGTTGTATATAATAATAATAAGTATTCCGGACGTTTGTATTTTAGTTTTTTTATGATTTTGGGTAGTTCCATTTCATAACTTTAACGATAACCACGAAATCCCACCTCACCCCGTAGTCCCTCGTACTTGGGGTGAGATGGGTTTTCATACAAAGGTGATTTCGGAAGATCGTTGGATCGATTTTTTTTTATCATGAATATTACTATTATAGCTCCATTTTAAATTGGAATACATTATTTAGGTAGCAGTAGCCTTAAAATCCCATCTCACACCCCTCTCATCCCTTCTCTCGCCATTCATAACCCAACTCTCCTCGCGATCCCTACTCACCCCATTTTACGGTATAACTTCAGTGGCTCCAATTAGTTCGGAGAACCACCGATGTCAGCAGAACCACGCTAAATAGCGCTATAAACCTTCACTCACTTGTGGGTGGATGTAGGATGCAGGATTCGATTGTTTCTTAGTAAGCAAATTGCAAAGCCACTATGTAGCCGACTGAATATTAAGCAGTAAAGCTGGCGCTCCCATGGACGGGCCTTGGAGACTTCTAAGAAAAGATATCGGTTCTCAGAGCTCTTGTCGATTGAATCTGTCAGATCATTTAATGGATTTGTGTACTTATAGTGACATGGTTTTCAGAAAAATGAATTTGTATCGTCGCTCTGCGTATCTACCTACGTATATATTTACATCAATCATCAGTGTGGTAAATTACGTGTCTTAGCTTTTAATTTACTGTACCGTGTCATGTATGATGGAAAAATGTGACATTCTAGTTATACGTTGTAGCCCTTCACCCGCAACATGCTTCGACCCTATTCCCAAGGCCAAGTGAAGACCGAAGAAGGCCGCCGTGATGGAAGCAAGGGAGCAAGCAAGTCACCACCAACATGGTGACCATGACTGCTCATCAAGACTATGACAACCATGAAGAAGATTCCCATAGTGCAATCTTACAACAGTCACGGGAAGGAAAGGAGCGGTGCTGTTCTACCAGCACGTCTATCATGGGACGGCCGCGACGTACTCTCGATTTTTCTCGCTCTATACCTCTTGTTCTAAGTCTTCTAATAAGAGAGAGATGGATAGTGCGAGAAAAATCTAGAGAGCTCGCGCGCCGTGCTGACTGACACCGCGCGGAACAATATACGAGGCGCGAAAAACTGTAGTATATAACCATATACTCAAACGAAAACCTTCGTTTGACCTCTTGCACATAAACCTAGTACGAGTATTCCATTCATAACGTTCCTAGCAACATCACGCACGAAGTTGTGCGTAAAACTCGACGAAACGTTCCAAGAAACTCAGATGCTTTAATGAACGTACATTTAGCGTTTTCACACCTCGTCGCGCGGTGCGTGGGAGTGAAATGTGTTCTGGGTTCCGTCGAAAAAAACATTCGAATCAAGATTCATTGAGTAATATTCATGTGGCGGTAATGAGGGTTGCGTAGATGGCCAAGTAGATGTTGGTACTTACTCACATATTTATTAATTGCTTTTATACTTATGCTTTGCTAGCTTTCGTGCGGTTTTTGTCATTTCGCAACTCCGGAGATTCGTGTTTTATTTCTGGACTAAAAGTTGCTTATGCTACTCTGATCTGTAAATCAGCATATCAGCGCAATCAGACAAAGTCAGCTATTGGCATCTGCGGTGGCATCTATTTTGGTGCATTGCTACTAATGTTTCTTTCAATCATTTTGTGAAATTTAGTTAGGACTGGTCAACAGTTGTAGACATGTATTTAGAACCGATTTTAATAGAAATAATAAGTTTACATGTATTGCGACTTACTATACTTCCGATTTGTTATATATTTAAAAGGATTTACATTCTCAAGTCTGTTTCGATACCAATTATTTTAACCCATCTTTGGGATAGAAAAAAAAACTATGGATAGAAAAAAAAATTAGCTACAAAATAACTGTTTCATAAAACCTTCTAGTACGTAGTCCAACTCACTCTTCACTATTTTTATTACTTACAAATGGAGTTAAATAACTCAATATGTGAATTGGTGAAATTAGTACATCCCAATAAGTGACTCGCTCGCTTAGTTTACGAAATAAATTAACACAGTTTCTTTTATTGAAGATAACGGTCCAAAAGGTCTGGAAGCGTAGGAGTAGTTAATTAGGGTATACCTAGAGATAAGGGAGCAAAATAATATAGTTTTGGAGAGGGTATATCGAATACTGAGTAAAGCGAAAAATTCTATAGTAGAAACGTGAGCGTAATGAGGGATTAAAGTGCTTACAGACAAAGGAAATAAGTTGACTGCCGTTACATACACTTCTTTTTCACCTTCTATGAGGAAAAAAATACTAAACATGGACAGTCAGAGAACGAAAGTTCAACTTTGATCACTCATTTGGGGTCAACAATGATGCCGGGCGGTAACAATATCTCTTTTCTGAAAACCAGGTATGAAAAAGTACTTTGAGGTAGTCTTTACAATGTATTTCTTTATCAGGGTTCAAAGATAATAGGGGTGTAGACGCTAAATAAAATAATAATTAATGTCAGCATATGACATTACATTAATTCTCGAAAAAGGATAAAAAAATTAGTCACATGGAGAGAAAATCAACGCAAAAGGTTAAATAATCACGAAGTTATACTCGTAAGTGTCCAAAGTTTTAAGAAGGGGTATGTTCCGTCCCTTTTTCGCAAAACGCAACTTCATATGAAACGATGACGCTGGAAGAATGTGACGTCACAGAAGACCGCGACGTTGCCGCGTCGGCAGCACATAGCACACCGTTTGCGTTTTCTCTCTCTAACAAGCAATATTAAAACGGTTGTAGCTTCCTAATTCTTTGAGATATCTGAATGGGATTTTCGTCACTAGGCATATTTTTTTGCCTTCTTTCTTTTGGAATAATACAAATTTTCGAGTCTACACCCATATTGGACATAACGTGTACTCATAGAGCGTTCACTAATGAATTTATAACTTGCCATCGCCGTCAGTTTCCCCCTGATTAATTATTGCTGTAAGTCGAACATGTTACGGGAGTGTCAGACCATTCTTCGTTGATACATATTTGATACATCGTAGATTGTAAACACATTACAATGAGTAATGTTTCAGGAGAATGTATGTCGTAGAAAGGTTATGTTATGTGTCAAAACAAACAGTTAGTATTTAGGTAGTCGGTGAGATAACGTATTTATGAATGGCCACACCTGAACATCTGTCTGTCTGTCATCCATACTATTCATACTAATATTATAAAGTAGGTTAACTAGAAGAGATCCCTTACAGGGATAAGTTCGCTATTGTACCGATTTAACCAATTCTGACTGTATTTTTACCTGTTTTTTGTGTACATTAAAGTATTTACTTACATGCACAAATGCGAATGTGTGTCTGTCCGTCGGTTACCTCTTCACTGCTGAACCGATTCAGATGAAATTTTATATGGAGATAGTTTGAATCCCGGAGAAGAACATAGAATAGTTTCTATCCCGAAAATCATCACCCACGGCGGTGAAATGGGGGTGAAAGTTTGTATGGCGCTACGATATAAACACGAGTTCCACGCGGACGGAGTCGCGGGCAGAAGCTAGTTAATTTATAATGTTCGCCGTAAAGAAAACAGGGCAAACCTTTTGAATAGGTAAGCTCATTTCTGTTTGATTCATACAGCGAGCAAATATTACTTAATCCGACACAATATTTCATTATATAATATTTAGTAAGCTATACAACGCAATGTTTGGCTATTGTAAATCATAATCCAGCTTTACTCTATCACGAGGTGGCTGTTAGCTCATTTATTAGGTAGGTATTGTGAGAGGTCTTACTGACACCGCTTACAATTAAAGATACACCTATTACACCGCAGCGAACTTTATAACAGAAGCAACTGTGGGGCTACCACAAGTGGCTATCGAAAACACACTAGGTTGTATACGCGATAGCGAGCAAACGTAAAGTAAGAGATTGTCAGAAATTCGAGCTGTCAATTTTGTATCTCATTGTACCGATGTTCTCCGGCAACAGCTACAAAACGCTGTTCGAGTGGGGTTTGGTGTTTATGTACAAAAGGAGCGATCGGCGACACAGCGCCCGTGCCGGAGACTCGGAAGTCGCCCAAACAGAAACATATGGCGTTGCTTAAAACTGTATATGTGTGTACAGAGGATTCCACTGACAGGCAGTGTCAGTGCCTCGAGATGTGTCACGCGTCACTTGTCTATACACATAGCCTAAAGGCTGACGTGTATACCTACTAGTATAGGTATACACACTTTTAAAAGCTAAATATCAGAGTGTAACATTTTTGGGTACAGACCCTTATCACGACATGTCATTGGAGGTATTAAAACAAACTCAAAGCTACCCCCGTTTACCATTATCCTAGGTAACCGACGGGTCGTGCAAGTTTAACTACATTGCGGGGTTTGTAGATAAAACGCAATATAAATACCTCGGTAGCCCGCAATGTAACGAAACTTGCATGTGTAAATTGCGCTTTATAACGACATGCCGGACAAATGACAATGAAAGCGACAGTTTCATACTTTTGCAAAGCGTTGCAATATGTCGCGTCGCGTCGCAATGTTCACTCACCAATTTGCCGAGTTGAGACCAAATTAAGGGAGAACCATTGAGGCGCATACGGTTGAATTTGCTAAGAAAACTTGACGGATCATGAATTTATTCATGCTGCAATTAAGTTTAATTCAATACGCTATGTCGCGTTTCATCCTACTTCCTACTAATATTATAAATGCCAAAGTTTGGATGTTTGTTACTCAATCACGCTTAAACGGCTCAAACGATTAGAATGAAATTTTGCACGAAGATAGTTTACAGCCTGTATTAAAATATAGGATAGTTTTTATCCCGGGTCCACGCAGACGAAGTCAGGCGGAAGCTAGTGTTGTATAAGCAGATGTTCGTTGACTTGATCGAAACCCGTTTTGGACTTCGGGTCGGTGTGAGCGGCAGCCGTGTTGATTTCATAGCGCACTGAATGAGCACGCATCAATTATAGGATTCTGTTGAAGTAACGTTGCATCAGACCTGCTATGTGATTCACGACCTGTCTTTCACCCAGGCCAACCCCAGTATAACTTAACCCCAAGAACAGTAATAACTATGTGTAATCGAGGGTCTGAATATACTGGGCATGATATGTGAGTTGAAAGTTATGAACATCGTGCTCCCGGAACACAGGCAAGCTTTCAACAATTATAGCCTCGGACTAAATATTATAAAGAGGAAAAGTCTGTGGGATTGTATAGCTTTGTAAGTTTGTATGCTTTGGGACCGATATCTCCGAAACCACTTAAGTACTTGCTAGTTAATTCATTAATACAATTTGCAAATATCCAAAAAGTGTCTGCATGTCGGTAACGGCTTCAACTTTTACAAAACTAGAATGCAATCTGTTCATCAGTTTTAGGATAAAACAGTTATTTTGGCGTACTACAGTATGGATTATCAATTGTATCGCTCTATCATGTGGCTACGCGCTAGCGCAAGGAAGAGCGACTGCTCTATTCGTATCGCATCTAATCATAAATATCTCAATACGTTAATAGCGTATTCGAGAATAGATCTCAACTTACCATTGTTAAAGTTTCATTGAGCTTTCACTCGTTGGTCGATTATTGTGGTTTTGGGAAATAATCTGTACACCATTTGACTTTGATGAAAGCTTGTGACCACAACACAGTCACCGAGCATTATCTATGAATAGTGGATGTGTTTATTACATAATAGGAAGTTGAAGAGGAGACGATGTTATGTGCTGAAAAAGTCGAATCGCGCCCCTGGTTGATTTCGCTATGTTATCTTATAATCTACTCTTACTAAAGTCTAAATGTGTACGGCTCTATAATTTATCACGTAACACCATATGTATACCACATTTAATAGCAAATAAATATTTATATTTTGAGTCAGTACTGTCGGTTATTCTAGAAGGAGATTCTGATAAAGTTTGTTTTACTTAAAATTACGAAAAGTGCGGATAACCAACCAGTACCATCATCCTTTGTTTAATTGTTATCTGTAGCCACTCCTGTACACGTGCCACACTTCGGTTAGTTTTATGACGTCTCTTTGTTATTTTTTCCTTTCATATTTAGAAATATATATATTATATTGTTGTAAAATATCACGTTAAGTGCATTTTCATCATGTTAACAGTCCGCAGTGAACTCGATTCTCCATACAAACGTAGTTACGCTCTCATTTTAAAACTACGACAACAGGATTCCAACAGGATTGTAACGAAACTTTGCATGTACAATGACATGAGGTATATCTGTAATTAGTTTATGTAGCTTCAGATATCATAGTAAAAAACATACAGCGAATTAAAGTTTTTCATACAAAACTTGTTTTTGCTGTTTTTTGTTTGTTTTATAAACTGGAAGCATATAAACTAATTATAGACATAGATATACCTCATGTCATTGCATATGCAAAGTTTCATCACAATCAACACGTAGTTTTGAAATGAGAACGAAACTCCGTTTGTATGGGAAGGTGAAATTCGGAAGAGCTTACTGCGGACTCTTAACTAAAACAACGTATATTTGAAACTTTATTTATTTTTTATTTAATAACTAGGTTCTGTATTTCTTTGTCCTTTTTGTCACAAATGGTAGATGGATCTTTCGAATCGAAAGTGAAAACCGATTGTGTGAACATATGTGACTGCTCCATTGTTAACAAAACCAACGTAATGTATTATCACGAATTTATTGCCCATTCATGCCTTGAGAACCTGTTTCTTCGTATTGGAACCCACTGTGTGTATGTGATTGAGTTGACAAATCGTTTGTTCTTTGTCTTTTGGTGTTATCTTTTAAACGAAATAAAAGATATTTGTATAATGAGTCACATAAAATATAAGTTTATATGGAAACGAAACAAGAAAATAACTGAAATTTAGCAAGAACAATAAAAACTGAAATAGGTAACTATAATAGAAAGCATAAAAATGGAGAAATAATAAAAAGAATACCCGGACTGCGGCATGGAGCCCATTGCGCTGGCAGCATTAATTACCTCTCTAAATCGCAATGGAAATTCATTGCGAGAGGTAAGCGCCATGTCAGGGCTGTTATTCGCTACGCGCTAATGCGGCTCACCCCGCCGGTCACTCGTCACGAAACTAGACCTCCACCTACGCTTAGTTACTAACGCATCGCGATGTCAAGATATATTTGTGGGGGAGCGTTGAGGTGAGCTTAAAACTAGTTACAGAATAGGGGGGCTGGGGTCTCCAGTTGCTTTGACCAGCCGCGAAGACAAAAGATAAAGTATAATCTATAAGCAGTAAACTATTGGACTATGATAACTTTATGACACTATGATTTTTAGTGTTCCGTACCAAAATTGGTCCAACGGAACACTTATGCGATCACTCGGCTGTCCGTCTGTCACAGCCAGTTTACTCGAAGACCATTTGACATAGGAACCTGAAATTTGGTATAGATATAGAAATTTATGGCCTAATTACATAATTAAAGTCAAAAAGGTGTAAACCCCAATAAAGCGGGCGTTTGAGGGGTAGGGGTTTTTCAATATATATATTTTTTTTTTATTGTAAGGAACGTGTTATCATTCGAAAGCTCGTAATATTTTGAGACGGTATACTTATTTTGAGTTCTTTTTACGTTAGTGTAAAAGATGACCAAAGTAACTTTTTTTATTTCTAAATATTAAATTGATAACGCTCTTACGTCATTGCCATCGACATAGTGTATAATCAATTTCTAGGTGAAAGTCTTTTTTTAATACCAAATACCTACTGTCTGAAAATAGAATAGATCGAAGGAGGGAGGTCATTTTAACGAGTATGTAATGTGTGGCTTTTAGAATTTTACGACACTATATATTTTAATAAGCAGGTACCTACGTAAGGGACCAAATTATAAATTCACAAATAGCCACATATATATAATTTAATTTAACCAATGTCCTTACATTAACATTCATAAGTGCACAGCGTATGTATGTAAATAGCTCCGCTGACGCCTAAAACTGCCTTTAAGCATTTTTTGACATCAAACCAATAAAGTAGGTAAGTGTTTTTTTGCATCGTCTCCACCACCCAAAGGTTGTGTGGAAAAGATCGCTTGTTAGCGATAAGACCGCCTGTTGTCTACCATTGTTATGTTTAATTTTCTATTATCTAATATGTCTGGTGACCAATAAAGAATATTTGTATTGTATTTTTGTGAAAACCCGATCACTAGGAGAGTTTACAGTAGGTTACAACGATTTTCCGGACTGTCCGAGGCTGTTCTCGTGAAACTGCGATTCATGAGACAAAATTTACATTGGTACTCATCCTCTTCGCTGTCATAATAAAGGAACCTACACTAATAATGTCAATCGTACATTTTGTTTATTTTGTTGTGAGGCGCGCAAATCTTTTTTCTTTTTTTTCTCACCTATCTTTCTAAGTTGGGCCCCAAATGGGGCCCTCAACTAACTGCCCTAACAAACGCTGCGGTATTAAATACGCGCAAGCAAAAACAAAAAATATATTAAATACTCCCTACTGTCTTTAAAATTAACAAACGTCAGACACGACCGGGAGCGCGACCGGCACCACACCTACACATTGGGCCAACGTTGGCGCGTGAGCAGAAGGCAGCTATGCGTTAGAGGGAGAGCGCTATGATTCGATCTCTTTCGTTTACATAGCTGCCTCCTGCTCATAATATTATTAATTTATACTTGATGTGTGTGACATTAGTAGTCCGTTCCGTACGAGGGGCATAATTTTGCGAATAAAGAACCATGTATATAATCACTAGCCAGAGTGAGAGCCACCAGTAGTGTAAGTACGACTTCGAGTTCTTTGGTCCAATACGCATGTGTGTTTACATTTAGAATTGAAAACATGAACGACCCTTAATAATTTAAGTTGCTACTAAGCTGCTGTGACTCCAAACACACGCTATTCTACGTACTGGTACGGTAGTTATATTGAATATTCATGTGCCCAACTTCTATAGCCCATTGTATCCCTATGACAAATGGAGACCTTATTCCCATAGTCTGTCCGATTGTCCGGTGCAATTTGTCGCTGTCATTGTGAACCTTAATTCGGTGGGACAAGGTCACGGTTTGAATGCCGATTGTGTTTTGAATTCTGCTAATGTGGAACATCATCGTTAGAGCGTCTGTCGCCATTAGCATCCGCTGTTCATGTTTTTGGTTCAAAGTCAAAGTTGGATTTAAATTATGGCTAGTGCAAGTTGAATTCTCTGGCTTATACTCATGTCTTCATCTTGGAGTTATCCTGGTTACATCCTGGGAGTCCGGGGTCCACTTGCTGTCTACTTAGAGTACTTAGTACATTGCTTAACCTCGCTTACAATCGCTCCGCTAGGCTATGAACGCTTCAATCGTACCTAATCGTTTTTTTCTGGCTCATTTCTAAGCTTTATTACCTACTAGCTTCCGCCCCCGACGTCGTCTGCGTGGCCGCGAGATAAAAACTATCCTATATTTTAATCCAGGTTATAAACTACACTCAGAGGCAATGAAAACGGGTCACTTCCCATGGATTACTTTACAAAGTGACCCGTTTTCATTGCCTCTGAGGTAGCGTACCTTCATAGTTCACATTGGGAATTACACTCAGAGGCAATGAAAACGGGTCACTTTGTAAAGTAATCCATGGGAAGTGACCCGTTTTCATTGCCTCTGAGTGTATCTCTGTGCAAAATGCCGTTCAAATCGGTTGAGCCGTTTAAGCGTGATTGGCTAACAAATAAAACATCTAAACATCCAAAGTTTTGGATTTATAATATTAGTAGGATTTCATACAAAAGTCTCTTTTATTACTCGTTATGAACCAAGCAGAAACTAAAAAGATACAAAATTGATAAATTCAGAAAATATTATGTCCTGCATCAATTTCAATTTCAACTTTTAATTCTAATATGATGTTCGTAATTTAATTTGAGACAAATCATTATTTAATGACCACACCTCATGCTGTGTATAATATGAAATTAATTTTGTATTAAGCAGTTACGCTGCTAACGAAATTATAAATTTTTAAATAATAAAATATATTTTTATATATATATATTTTTTTTTATATATAATATATTTTTGTGTATAATAGACGTATGGTGCATCAGCACGGGTTAACATGAGAGATGTGATGGATTTTGCTGACTCACCGACTATTCGCCGACTATAAATGTGGTCGGAAAGGTGGCTTTTCTACTAGTCGTACATTTCTAATTATTCTATGTGATTTAAATAAAAAGTCCCTATATCTATGATATTTTTCGAAACCACGTCAGTGGCAAATAAGACCCCACACACTCCTTTTTTGAAGAAACGTCAGGAAAAACATCGGTATGGAGCTCATTCCACAACCGTACTTAAATTTTATTATAAAATTTGAGGTAAATATTGGTAGTTTATTCTTGTTTTCCAGTAAGTCATAAAGTGTCCGAATATTCGGTATCTTGCCGACTATGAATGTGGCCGGATAGTCGGCTTTCCCGACTAGGCGGTACATCTCTAGTTAAAATGCGATAGATTTGGCTTAACGTCATTGTTAAGTACAACTCTTAAACAAATAGTTAGTGTAACGCATATCCTATACTCATATAATTCATGTCAAGGTCGCTATTTACAGAAACGTGACTAACATTGGCGATTTTGTCTTTTAATGCGTGTGAAAACTTGACATAAAACTTACGTTAGTTATGTTAATACGTAGTTTTAGTCTAGACTAGAATAGTTTACTTTTTATGGTTTCTGCTCCCATCTGCATAGAATGCTGATAAGTTTGCGAATACGCAAAATATTCATAAAACAAAATGTTTTAATTACCTGGCACTAAACCCTGAAACTGATTTTTTTTTTAATAAGCCACATAATAAGGTACAACGAAACCTTATTTTTTCCTAACATTTACCGTATGCTTAAACGTTTTTAGTTTATATAGCGTACCTAAAGACAACTTGATGTTATTTCAATGTATTTTAGTAACATATATGATAAACATGCACAGTCTGTGAGATTAGTGTGAGGTTAGCTCTCATACTTACCGATCTCTTAATTTATTTCACCAGGATATAACCTTCAAAATAGCCATAGGTCACCTTCCATATCGTGACTTCAGCGTTAAGGCGGTGCATTGGAAATTATCGCGTGCTTTGAAACGCCGTTCTGACTTGATTAAGAAACAATAAGGTCTGATTTTCAGATATATGATTCTTGACTATATGATTGTTCATCTGATTTTATGGATACATGATTGCTTAAAATTTCCTCGATAGAAAAAAAATCCAAAGTTGAGTCTGTATTTTCCTTTTTTTACTCAGCCTACTCAAATGATACATTATTTTATGACACAATCAAGTAAATACTATAGTATTTTATCTCATATAAAATCTCACTTAATGATATTTTAATAAACCTTCACTAAGTTAGGTATTTATCGAAATTTGTCCAAAACAGCGATTCCCGAAGAGTGTTACATCTCTTTTTCTCGTGGGCGGAAGGCATCAGCGTGTTTCTGTCTAGGGGGCGTGTACGACTCAAATCAAGGCATCCCCTTAAAGGGATAATATCGATAGTACGGCACATTACTGTTTTACTGTAATGTACGTCTTTACAATAAAACATATGCTATTATTATGAAACGTCTAGAATATTGTGGGTTGTATTTATGAGTCACTGAAGGTCGCTCAGCGCTTGATATCCAATCCTCTCTAATAACGGCACAGCGTCCGTATTCTGGTGGTCTATTCCCTGAAAGAATTGAATTTCCACGGCCACCTATACTTGTATGTCAAAAGGAGCGCTTGAAAAATTCAAAACTGATTCGATCACATTTCTACAGGTTCTCAAAAACAGTGAGTACGCCTCACTGTTAGTATGGTCCATAAAACAGTGAGGCGCGAGGTCTGCTAAGGTTCCAATAATTATCTACTAAAAAAACGAGAAAATATCCTTTCAGTTCACTGTCGGTAAGCAAATTAAATCCAAGCTTTGATATAGTGTCCAGTCCAAGGTAAATAGGGTTTACCTTTAGTCAAATAGACGTCCGGTTCTAACATAGCTCAGATAAATAGTTTAATATAATCCGTAGTAACAACGTCATCGCTCGCAAAAAACCGGCATACGCAGCGTGAGTAGACCCCATAAGGACTGATGACCTGACCCCATATCATGGTCGGCTTTATCACGCGATAAGTGACAAGATAGGAGCGTCGTCTCGTTCTATCGAACGGTGTCAGCCAGTGACGGACGCTCTATCCTGTCACTTATCGTGTGATAAGGCCGACCATGATACGGGGTCTGGTAAAGGTCGCTGGAGTCCGCTGGATGCGGGTGGCGTAGGACCGGTCTTTTTGGCACTCTCTGGGAGAAGCCTATGTCCAGCAGTGGACGTCTTTCGGCTGATATCATGATGATGATGATGAATGTCATCGAACGTCTTATCCGTTAAGCTAATTCTCATTCTTTTGAACTCTACTCATCTTATGAAACACTCGAATTGATAGATAGACAATAATTGGCGGTGGCAGATGGACAGACACCGAAATGATACCAGGAAGTGTCTTACTTTGAAAACTTTCATAGGGATACTTAAAACTTTATTATTACACCCAAACATGTGTCCATACGCAGGTACATTGCTTTGACGCGTACGGATATAATTTTATTGATCCTACTATCCAACTAATATCCTACTAATATTATAAATGCGAAAAATTGGACCAAACAATTTAGATGAAATTTTGCAATTCGGTAGTTTATAGCCTGGATTACAATATAGGATAGACAGTTTTTATCCCGGATACACGCAGACGAAGTCGCGGGTGAGAGCTAGATTTTTTATAAATGTTGCGTCCTAAGAGAGCACGTCAGCTCCCGGTCTCCACAGAATAGTGACATCAACCCTAGTTCCCATAGAACTGGTATATAAGACCGACGCGGGTGATATGGAAAAAACACCAGCTTCTTGACTAGTTTGACAAGGCAACTAGTTTGACGACCAGTCCATTTAATTTGCGAGATTAGTAAACGATAATATAATGACAAGCTTGATGATGTTTACAAAGCCAACAAGGCTACCGTATGAGGGACATCGTCGATATTTTTGTCAATTGACGATTTTTGACTTTCGAGCGCTTGACTCTTATGCACTCGAAAACTAGCAAAAACGATGAAATTATATTTTGAAATAACCATGGTAAAACAACACAAACAGTCTCGGAAGAGAGTACCTGTGTTGTTATACCATGGAAATAACTATAGACAATTGTTAAACGGATGGCATGACCACGTGTATTCAATTCTATTTCTACCGATAGGTAGAAAGTAAGTGACTGCAATTAGTACACTATAACCGTGTTTAGGTAGGTACGTCTACTCATATTTAATTTATCCTCGGTGGCCCCCATTTTTTTAACTCTACCACAGAATAAGTAGTAGTACTACTCTACTCCGAAGCTGAAAAAACCAGTGCTTTGGAATAGTATCTAATAACTGCGTCAAAATCGCAAAGAGAATATTATATTCGGATTATTGATGCTGTTTCATAGCATACATTAAATCTATGCAATCGCGACATGTAAGACACGTCATATCTACTGATAGGTAGTTCAAATCATGTTTGCGCGACTGCAGTCTGACTGTATTGTGTGTGAGCCACAGATTAGTAAGGGACATCGTCGATATTTTTATCAATTGTCGACCAGGGGGGCGATTTTTGACTTTCGAGCGCTTGACTCTTGCACTCGAAAACTAGCAAAAACGATGAAATTACATTTTGAAATACATAGATAACTATAGAAAAATGTTAAACGAATGTATGACCACTCGTATTCAATTCTATCGGTAGAAAGTAAGTAGTGTAAGTAAGCGCCTACAATTTGTACACTACAATCGTATTTAGGTAGGTACGTCTACTAATATTTAATTTATCCTCGGCGACCGCCGGTGTGAGCTTGTAACTGCCGCTGTGTACCCACTACCCAAACGGCACAGCGTCCGTATTCTCGTGGTATATTCCCTGAAAAAAAACTGATTCGATCACATTTCTTTCTAATAAACAGTGAGTACGCCTCACTGTTTATTAGTCTATAAAACAGTGTGGCGCGAGGTCCGCTAAGATTTAGTACCTATTTCAATACTTTCTTATAAACGAGAAAATATCGTTAAAATGACGAAAATGCACTTAACGCGGGATTGTACACATTCTTTTGTTGCTAAATATAAAAGGAAAAGATAGCAGAGAGACATCATAAAATTTACCGAAGTGTGGTACGAGTTGCTACCTACTGTTTGTTCTATTGTTTATGCGTAATTGTTGTACAACCCTATTTGAAGATAACAATGAAACAATAGATCCAAGGGTTGGTTTTAGGTACTTTTAAACTGGATTCTTGATTATTTTTACTGAACGAGCGCGCGAAACGAACGAAGTTTCCGTATCAGCTTGGGCCAAAATTCTCTCGTATCTCCGAATGTCCGGCTATTCTCCTTTACAGAGGGGAAAAATCACGTAACGTTTCGAACGGGCGTTAGGACAATTCAACTGTCATTTTTCTATATAAAAATTGACATTTAGATCTACCTAACGTACGTACAATCAATGCGTAATCGACGGTCACATCTCTCAACGGATTCTCGTGAAATTTGGTGAGCAGGTTTTATCATTATATCGATTAGGTACTTTTGTCGGTTGGCTCGCTTGTTCGACAGCTCACAGGGATTGTTACTAGATATCTAGGTATACTTAGGTCTTACCTGTAAATTACCTACCATATCTAACGGCTTTGCTCCACATATAGCGCCTCTTACTCGGCGACAATATGAAAGTGAAAGCGTCCAAATCGTTAATGACACATCACATGATGTACAGTCATATTGAGATGCAGTGAAGTGACATTATGACTATATTGTTAAAGAAGCGAGGTGAAATTTCACTTAATGATCAAAAGGAATACACATACGTACTACTTTACAAAATATTCCGAATTTCAATGCTTAACTCGTGGAGATGTCACCAAATCAATGTCGAACATTTATTTTTACAGTTTAGTTTGCGACATGTCCGTCGAAGCGTAGCTACAACCTGCCTGGCTGTAGAAACATGAATGAAACAAAGCATTGTGTAAATAAAAATGTATTTTCTAGTTTTTGCCGAATCTCTAGACGGAATGAATAACGAATTTTAAATACACAATTGTCACGTTTGACAATTGTGTTTTTAAATAAAAAGAAAAAATATCATTCGGTCACTTCTGATCAAAGCGAACACCTATTTACCAACTTAACAATTGTCACCTGACAATGACAATTCGCTGTACACATCTCGTTTGATAAAGTAACAATCAATACCTACTGACCAGCAACTATCCAGATATTAGCGGTGAGTTGTCATTCAGTTGGCGGCGATTGTCAATTTTGTGAAATAGGGCCTGATTGTAGGTAAACCACAGACCACTTAACCTTGACCTTGAGCTAGCCAATCACAGTTCACTTGTCGCCCCCCGCGCCCCGCCAATTTGGCATAATGAGATACTAGACAAAGTTTTATGAAGTGGAGTCTATAGGTGTTGACTGTAGCTTGTAGGATAGAAGATTTCAGGAATACTGGAGCCGAAGAAAGTAAAACAAGACTGGTTGATTTCACATGGCGCTGTCGATGAGGTGAGTAGCGAGGTGTTGCCTGAAGCGTGTATAGATGTAAACTGATTTTGGGATTTTTTTTTTTTTTTTTGAACCTGACTGTGGCTATAATAGGACGGACCCAATATAGCGGTCGAATTGCATGGTTGGAGGGTAGCCTGGGGAAAATCCAGGGGGAGCCTCCGGCACGACCACGCGGGAAAGTTTGTACACTGGAATACTCTACGAGTTTGCGCTCCAGTGAGATTGGTTGAACGGTATCAACCGAATCTGGGGTGTGAGTGGTGTCGAACTACTGGGAGTTTTATCGCTGGTTCGCTAAAACCTAGCCTAGCTGAGAAGAGTCCAGCAAGAAACTCAGCTAGGCCCGACCTGGGTCGGACTGACTCTACCCGGTATGCGGCGGTACCGGGACGAATAGGGGCTGTATGTGTCTGTGTTGTCGTGAATTCGCGGTGGACGTCCCCGCCGGCGGGAACGCCGAAGTGTACGCGATGGGATGGACGCCGAAAGCGCAGCGTTCCATCTTTCGATGGACGCTGTGATTTCGTCGTCCGGGTCCGTGAGTGTGTGCCTAGGACGCCGGACCGTGCGGCCCCTAATCAGTGAGCGCCGAGTAACGACTGAGGGGGGAGGGATGGGAGCGTAATCAGCAGCCTTCCTAACTAACGGATTCCTATGGTGGAGAGCGTTGTCAAAATAACGTCTGGCAGCCTGCTTAAAGAAACCATACATGGTGCTAATCCCCATGTCGTGGTGCAGGCTGAGGTTCGATTGGTACCACGGGGCACCAGTCGCCCTACGGAGGAAACGATTCTGAATGACCTGAAGCGGTTTGAGCGATGACATAGGCACGTGAGCAAATACTACACTTGCATATGTCATGATTGGACGATTTTGGGACCTCTGGCGGCCATTCTTATGCTCGCAAAAGGGCCCTCACTACGTAGGAGCAAACTCCCGCGATACGTTTGATAGGTCGCAATATGGGCGTGGCTTCTACGTATGTGATACCTTACCATGTATGTATGATTGATATGTGTTATACCGTGAAATCGACCTCACCATCCCTTTATTAATGCAAATATAATCTTATTATGTAGGTACACGACATATTTATGGTGAAAACGGTAAAACAACAAGACTTATTATTTAGTTGATTAACTTACGAACTAACACACAGATTTATACATATAGGATTGATACAATATAAATCTAGACACAGGTTAGTTTAATGAATACTTAGAGCTACTCCCGACATTCCGCCCCACGTGTGCAAACACCCTAAAACTAAGGGAGTATTTATACAGGTTCATAGTTAAGTCAGATGACTATAAGACGGGAGGCTGGACGGCGCATCATTCCTGCTGCGGTGCGGACTTCTGTGACTCGTACTTTGCCGTCTGGGCCTGGGTAGACTTGGGCTACTTCACCTCGCGGCCAGGTGCTGCGTGGCATGGTTCCGTCGACTATGATTACTATATCTCCTACTTGCACGTTTCTGTAGGCGGGGTTATTAGGGCTCGTTCTAGGCCGCAGTGTCTGCCGATATTCGTTGGTCCATCTAGACCAGAATATGTCGGCCAGCGCTTGTGCTGTTTTCCACGATTTTTCGTTGAGTACTGCGTCGTTGAAACGGCCTAGCGGGGTCATAGCGTTTGATCGACCCAGGAGGAAATGGTTTGGTGTGAGGGCCTCTTGGCTATCGTCTAGCCGTACTGGGGTGAGCGGTCTGGAGTTTATGATGTGCTCGGCTTCCAGCAGTAGAGTGTGTAGTATCTCCTCTGCTGGGTGCTTCTCTTTTAATGTGACTCTCAGTGCCGCTTTCACGGATCCGACTAATCTCTCCCAGGCGCCCCCTGCTGATGGGTTGCCGGGAGGTATCTTTTTCCATAAAATTTGCTTAGCCGTGGTGTATGCTTCCATCTCGTGCTCGTTCGCCGCTACTGCGTCGGCGATCTCTCTCTCTGCGCCGTAGAAGCAAGTAGCGTTGTCTGTGTAGAGCACTGTCGGTTGTCCGCGGCGCGCCATCAGGCGTCTGAGCGATAATATCATGGAGGAAGCCGACAGGGAGGGCACCAATTCTAGGTGTACTGCCCTCGTTGTTAGACATGTGTAAAGGGCTCCCCATCGCTTCTCGTGTCTCCTTCCCACTGTCACGAGCATTGGGCCGAAATAGTCGCAGGCCGTAGCTGTGAAAGCGGGTTGATTAGCTGTGAGCCTTTCACTTGGTAGATCGCCCAGAGGAACCTTGAGGGGGGTCCCCCTGTATGTGCGACACCATTGGCATGTGTTGCTAATATACCGTGTGGCCCCGCGCAGTCCCACTATGTGAAATCTTGTATTTAGCTCGTTCATCACAGTTGCGTGGTTTGCGTGGTTGAACAACGCGTGGTAGTGTGCGATGATCAACCTTGTCAGCGCTTCTTTGGCGTGTAGGACTGGGGTGCCTCGGTCTCTATCTATCCGTCCGTCTAATAGCAGGATCCCGTGCTTATTTACTTTGACTGCAAGTTTGTTCAGCGGCGATTTTCTTGGTGTACGCCGCCCAGCCTCTAACAGTGTAATATCGTCCCTAAATGACTCCCTTTGACTACGCTTAATTAATAACAATTCTGCAAGTTTGAGCTTATCGTTTGTTACGCTTTTGTTCGTTGTCTGACCGTGTATCACGGCCTTAAAACTCTCGGCGGCGATTAGTACATGGGAGGACGCGCGCAGCAGGCGCAGGTACTTCGAGAAACGGGTTACATCCGGCAGGTATGCAAACTCGTCACGTTTTATTACTACGTTAACCGGCTTTACTGTGCGTTCTTCACCTGTGGTGGATAGGGGCGCGTTGCTTGGCTTTTCAACGGGCCAATGCTCGGGGTCTAACAGGATGAATTCCGGTCCGCGGAACCACCTGTGTGCGCTATTAAAACCCGCGGGGATATCGCGTGTCGCGTCGTCGGCGACGTTTAACGCGCTAGGTACCCATCTCCAGTCGCACGGAGACGTGGTTTCCTCAATTTCGGCTAACCGGTGTGCTACAAAACATTTGAATGTGCGCGGGTCGGCCCTTATCCATGCTAACACGGTTTTCGAATCCGACCAATAGTACGACTTTTCTATGGCGTAGTCCGACTCCCGTTTTACCGAGTGCGTGAGTCGGCTTGCTAGTGTGGCGGATTGTAATTCCAGACGCGGAATGCTAACGTTTTTAAGCGGGCACACGCGTGCTTTAGCGGCGACTAAAGAGGAGCGTCGTAGGCCTCCGTCGTCGGTGTCTACCATATACACCGCGCAGGCGTACGCACTCTCACTAGCGTCACAAAACGTGTGCGTGACGACCGTCCTACTTTGCGAGGGCACGTGCCTCTTAATATGTAGATCGTGCAGGTTTCTCATATTTCCTATGAACGTTAGCCACGCCCCGTGATCGTCGGGCGTGATTTCCGTGTCCCAGTCGATCCCCGACCTCCATATGCGTTGTATCAAAACTTTGCCTGTAACCGTGACAGGTGATATTAGACCTACGGGATCGAACAGACTCATCACGCCCGCTGTCACTTGACGTTTCGTAGGTGTGACCGTTCCGTCTAAAATATCGTTCGGTACGTTCCTGAAATTTACGTTGAAACTTAGCGTATCGTTTCTGTTGTTCCATAGCAGACCCAGTGTTCGCTCGCACTCGTCTCGGCCTAGCTCGGAGATGTCGCTTTTCAGTACGTCCGTTACGTCACTGAGTACTTCCGGCGCGTTTGACGCCCAGCTGCGCAAAGTAAAAGATGCTTTATCGAACACTTTTACCATATCGTTTACTACTTGTTTCGCTTGTGCTGAGTCGTCGAAACTAACTAACAAATCGTCGACGTAGAAGTTTCTTAGCGTTGTGCTATGTACTAGCGGGTACTCGTTCGCGTGACGCTCTGCGTTCTTATTTTTTACGTAAATAGCGGTCGTAGGCGATGCGCTAGACCCGAATATAAGGCTGCTCATTCTATATTCGTCCGCTGGTCCCGACCGCCTGTCCCCCCTCCATAAGAACCGTAGGGAGTCGCGATCTTGCTCGATAACTTTTATCTGCAAAAACATTTCCTTTATGTCCGCTATTATGCCTATTTTGCCTTCCCTAAAACGTATTAATACTCCGAACAGAGACTGGAGCAGGTCCGGCCCCGACAGGAGTGCGTCATTTAAACTTTTTCCTGCTGTACGGCATTTTCCGTCGAAAACTAGGCGCACTTTTTGTTTGGTCGGGTGCATCGTATGGAAATATGGCAGATAGAACCCCCTGGGCGAGGACAGCGGAGCGTCTACTTTCTCCGCGTATCCCTTGTCCAGTAGGTTATTGATTTGTTTGGAAAATTCCGCTTTTAACGCTTCATCTTTGTCGAGTTTGCGTTCCAGCGTCAATAACCGTTTAAGCGCCTGTTGCTTATTATCTGGCAAAGTTTCCTCGTCCGTTCGCCATAACAGCCCTGCCTGATAACGGGGTTCCCCCGGAATGGGCGCGCATGTGCTTTCTAATATCTGTAACGCTCGCTTGTCGGGATCTGCTCTAGTAGTCTTGGGTTCGACTCCCAAAGACTCTATACTGAAATGCCTTTTTATTAATTCGTAGGCTTCCGTGTCACCTTTAACCGTTAGGTGACTTATTTGTCCGCGAAGTACACGCGGCGGTGCTCCGTCCATCCGACCATGCAGTACCCAGCCTAACTTTGTGAGCGAGGCCACGGGCAACGATTTCCCGTCGCTCACAAGTTGTCTTGTTACTATTAAATGCCAGTTATCTTGCCCGATTAAGACCGTGGGCACTGCATTGTCGTAGCATAACTCATCGCGCATACTTTCCAAATGGGGACATTTATCGATTACCTCCTTGCTAACCGCTTGCGCACTCAAATTTAATTGATCTATTGTATATGCGGTTAACTTTTCGAACTCGCGGCTGCATAACCCGCGTACCGACACGCTAATATGACACGACGTATTGTCTCTTACGACGTTATTCGCTATCGATCCTAGTGAGAGTCGCTCCTCCTTCGTCCTAGGCGTTAGTTTATCGGCGATATGACGTTCTATAAGGCTGAGAGACGATCCTTCGTCCATCAAGCCGTACGTGTGTACTGTGCCCAGCGGGCCGCGTAGTTCGATCGGTATTATTTTGAGATATGTGTTCGTATCGCACAAATGATTAATCGAGCCTATGTTGCCGCGCGATTGGCCATCGTGTTTGTACCCGTGAAGCATTTTGTGATGAGCGGCTTCACAATTTCCGTTGCCACACGGCGAGTACCCGCATTTATGCCCTTTAGGGGCCGAGTTGAGACAGCGGAAACACAATTTTAACTCTTTCGCCCTACTCCACCGCTCGTTTATTGTTAATTTAATAAAATCGGCGCATTTAACAGTTGTATGTTCCCCGCTACATATTGGACACTTCATACGCGTGTCTCCCGGCACTGTCGCCGGGTTTCGTGGTTTAAACGGTTGCTTGGCTTTAGCGTACCCGGACGTCTTACTAAGCTGTGCTACCGTATGCTTGGTAGCGGGTTTTCTAGCGCGAGCGTTCTCCTGGTACGACTCTCGGCTAGACGAGCGCGAATGCGAGCGATATTCCCGCCTATGTGTAGTATTGTTTACGTTATGGCGTGGCCTCGCGGACGGCCGCCGCCCTCCTGGTATGTACGTCAAACCCGCGGCTTTACTCGAGTCCGACAAGAATTTCGCTAGTGCTACTAGACCAGGTACGTTCGCGTTACATAAGCGGTATTTATTCCATTCATATCGCATGATAGGATTCAATTTTTCGACAAGCCTACCCACCAACTCGGGCGCGAGTAGGTATTGTTCCTGTTTCAGCGATTTTATAGTGGCCACGACGTTTGCCACTTGACCCGCGAATGCAGTTATGTTGGAGTTATCGTCTGCCAATCTAGGTAACCTGCGGACCTCATCGATTTCGGCTAACACGATACCTTCGGGATTACCGAACTGCATCTCCAACATATCTACAATCTCGTACGGGTCCATAGACGTGTATAGCAACGCTTTTACTGCATTCCTAGCGTCGCCCCGCAACACACGCCTAATTCTACCAACGTTTGCCACGTCCGAGAACGAAGATTCTGTGTCTAGGAATTCAGATTTGAACACGATCCATTCCGTTATTGATCCATCGAAATGAGGCAACTCCGGAATGTGTCGGTGGGAGGTAAACTCGGGTTTACTGCGCGAGATAGCACTCTCCAATCTATGAGACAATAATTCCACGTCCCGGTTCTCGAACTTGACGTCGTTTTCGACTACGTATTTCGCCGCCCTAGTTGGCGGGTCCCTAACGCGTATATCGTTGGCGGGAGTACGATTCTGATCTGTTATCCACCCGGCCGTACGTGCGGGTGCTCTCGGCCCGTCTGCTGGCGCGAAAGCTGAGGGAATCGGCGTTAATGCCGACGGAAAGTTTCCCTGCTGGATTACCGAAACGAGTTCGGGTGGGACGGTTTCAGCCCCGATTGCTGTACAAACTTGCTCGTTCCGCCCGGAAGTACACGCGGGCCCCCTCGTCCCAGCCGTGGGTACGGGAGCGGAGATCGCCGGCATCAGTCCCGGCTGATCTACAGGGATTGTTGTACAAACTTGCTCATTCCGCCCGGAAGTACACGCGGGCCCCCTCGTCCCAGCCGTGGGTACGGGAGCGGGGACTGCCGGCCGCCGTGCCGGCGAGTCCTCTGGGATTTCCGATTCTAACTCGGATAGCGCGGCCTCAGCCCTAGCTAATTTTAATTCGCAACGGGCGGCCGCTGCCGCCGCGTTCGCCTGTGCTAACATCGCATTGTGCAACACCAACTCCGCTCGCAGGACTGCCAACTGGTCCGGTTCCGCGCCTACTATTGTTGCCGGCGCACTAACCCTAGTCACTGCGTCATCGAATGCCGAAGCTGGCGGCGTCGCCTGCCGTTCGCGAACGCCTCCCGCGTCTAGTTTCTCTGTGGTTTTTGTCGCGTCACTATCCGTATTATTTGTCCCGTTCGAGGTTTCGCCGGTACTTCCGGTACCGGACGATGTAAGGTCCGTCGACGTTGACGGTAAACCTTTCCCGCTACGTAACAAACGATGCTCATTAACACTCATCTTTGCACACGCGGGACCTAATACCTATTATGAACGTACTTTCTACGAATAAATGAGTGATCAAAAATGTACAACTTTACACAGATAAACCGAACAAGTTAGACGCGGTTATTACACAATAAAAACGGAAAATTAACACTTCATAAAACACGAACAAAAATCATCGAAATTAACACAAATAACATCCCGTGAATTTACACTCATTTATAACAATTTCGCGACGATTAGATACACTTTTTGCCGTATTTTTATACACTTCACTCCTATGCGGAGCGCTTGCCCCCTTTCAGGCCTGCGCGACGCGTTCCTAACGGGCCCTATGGCCTAGCCGGGTTGCTAGCTTCGTGGAGCCCGGCCAGGAAAGGAAAGGTAAACGAGTTGCTCTGGCAGTGGCGCAACGAGTAAACGGGTACCCACCTCCGGTTTGGAATTTACCTTTGGCTTTGACAGTATGGTCTCTGTCCGAAACGGCATGGAGTCGCCCGCTTTCTCGCTACGCTTACCAACACGACAACCGAGAGGTACGAACCACTTGCGTGGCGCGGTGTACAATACTCGAATGCACACGAAGACACGCTGCCCAGACCCACTACACGCTTAACACCGCAAGGGCGTGCAAGGGGAGGGAGAGAAAGTCGCCCAGGTTTCGCTACCCTAAGGCTGCGTCCCCTGCGTTACTGTTCCCTACTCGGATCCGGAGGCCGAAGCCTCTTACACCGAGTTATAGCCAACGACGGTTAGCCCAGACGAGTTTTCCCCCTAAGGGTACTCTATCTCGTCTTATTAGATTGACCAGACTGTGTCTAGCAAGATTTTTCTTTCTTCACTGTTGCGGCTGGCTCGTAGATATCCGATGTGCGAAGGACCATTGTTGACTGTAGCTTGTAGGATAGAAGATTTCAGGAATACTGGAGCCGAAGAAAGTAAAACAAGACTGGTTGATTTCACATGGCGCTGTCGATGAGGTGAGTAGCGAGGTGTTGCCTGAAGCGTGTATAGATGTAAACTGATTTTGGGATTTTTTTTTTTTTTTTTTTTTTTTTTTTTTTTTTTTTTTTTTTTTTTTTTTTTTTTTTTTTTTTTTTTTGAACCTGACTGTGGCTATAATAGGACGGACCCAATATAGCGGTCGAATTGCATGGTTGGAGGGTAGCCTGGGGAAAATCCAGGGGGAGCCTCCGGCACGACCACGCGGGAAAGTTTATGCACTGGAATACTCTACGAGTTTGCGCTCCAGTGAGATTGGTTGAACGGTATCAACCGAATCTGGGGTGTGAGTGGTGTCGAACTACTGGGAGTTTTATCGCTGGTTCGCTAAAACCTAGCCTAGCTGAGAACAGTCCAGCAAGAAACTCAGCTAGGCCCGACCTGGGTCGGACTGACTCTACCCGGTATGCGGCGGTACCGGGACGAATAGGGACTGTATGTGTCTGTGTTGTCGCGATCTCGCGGTGGACGTCCCCGCCGGCGGGAACGCCGAAGTGTACGCGATGTGATGGACGCCGAAAGCGCAGCGTTCCATCTTTCGATGGACGCTGTGATTTCGTCGTCCGGGTCCGTGAGTGTGTGCCTAGGACGCCGGACCGTGCGGCCCCTAATCAGTGAGCGCCGAGTAACGACTGAGGGGGGAGGGATGGGAGCGTAATCAGCAGCCTTCCTAACTAACGGATTCCTATGGTGGGGAGCGTTGTCAAAATAACGTCTGGCAGCCTGCTTAAAGAAACCATACATGGTGCTAATCCCCATGTCGTGGTGCAGGCTGAGGTTCGATTGGTACCACGGGGCACCAGTCGCCCTACGGAGGAAGCGATTTTGAATGACCTGAAGCGGCTTGAGCGATGACATAGGCACGTGAGCAAATACTACACTTGCATATGTCATGATTGGACGAATACAAGTCTTGTAGAGTGTCAGCTTATTTCTAAGTGACATTTTACTAAACTTGTTGATCATCGGCCCAAGCCTTCCTAGAACGAACAACGCACGGTTGCGTACCCTACGGATGTGGCTACGGAAGGTCAGTTTCCTGTCGAGGGTCACTCCAAGATATTTGGCCTCATTGACCCAGGGGATGGGTCGGTCAAACATCTGGATCGGGGCCACCCGCCTTTCTGTGCTAATGCAGTCAGACGGGTGGAAGACTATTGCAGTGCTTTTTTCCGGGTTGACTTCGATACGCCAAAGATTAAACCAACGGCCTAGGTCGGTGGTTGCCTCTTGGAGGTATCGCCGGATAGTAGCGTACTTACAATGGGTCGTAAAGAGCGCGGTGTCGTCCGCAAACAACCCCAGATGCACCTTAGGGTGCCTGGGAATGTCGTTCGTGAACAACGAGTAGAGAGTGGGAGAGAGCACGGAGCCTTGCGGGACTCCGGCCCGGATGGGGTGTGGGTCCGAGAACGTTCCCTCCAGTCGGTATCGAAAGCTTCGATCACTGAGAAAATCTCGTATGGTGAGTACGAGTCTGTCCGGTATACCGAGCTGGTATAACTTGTATACCAGTCCGTTATGCCAGACCTTATCGAAGGCTTTCGCTACGTCGAGAAAGATCGCACCGGTCTTGAGCCCCTGGAATCGAGAGAAACCGTCCAACACATGCTCCGTGACGCGGTGCACCTGTTGGACGCATGAGTGTCCGGATCTAAAGCCGAACTGCTCATCGATGAGGAGGTTATTCTCAGCCGTAAATCTGAGAATTCTCGTGAGTAGGATCCGCTCATATAGCTTTCCAAGGGAGCTAAGTAAGCTGATCGGCCTATAAGAGGCAGGCGAGGTCCGGGGTTTACCGGGCTTCGCTATCCCTATGACCGTTGCACATTTCCACGCGGCTGGAAAGTGAGCATTGGTCAGCGCGGCATTGAAGATGCCAACCAAAAGGAGGAGAAGGGTTTCGGGGAGAAGTCTCAGGATGCGATTGGATAAACCATCCGCACCCGGAGCCTTCCTAATACGGAGACGCCTGACATGGTCACTGACTTCCTTAACCGACACCGGTAAAATGGGTGAAGTTACGGGGAGACGCGATCTCCTGTCCACCTCGGAATCGACCCTGCTAATATGGGCTTCGTCGGTGTGGAGGAGATTGGGCGAACATTGGGACTCTAGGCTACTCGCAAGGCATTCGGCTTTCTCACTGTCCTCGAACGCGGGGGTTGAGTGATCCGGTCGATCCAAGGGAGGGATGGTCCAACAGGCATCGGATTTGAGAGATCTCGCTAGTTTCCAGTAAGCCAGATGACTAGGCGTTATCTCCCCCATCAGATCCCTGAACGAGTTCTCCCGAAATTCGGCAATTCTCTGTTTAGACTCGTTAGACAAGTCTCTCAGGATTTGTCGATTTTCGGCAGAAGGGTGATTTGAGTAGGTGCGGATGGCGCGATTTTTCCTTGTCACTAACTCTCTCAGTTCCCTAGGTAGGGGTCGGTTTTGGATGTCCTCCGCCGACACCTCCCTTGAGGCCTCGCTTCGTACAGCGTTGAGGTAGTTGGTGAAAGAATCGATCGCTTGGTCTGTCTGTTCGGTTGTAGTTATATTGTCTGGGATGTCTCTAAGCAGGGGGGGATCCGTCTGTAAGAGACCTGACTGCACCTTATCCCAGTCCACGAGTGTCCTGGTTCGGGGAGTACTATTGGGGTGAGGACCTAGTCTCAAAAGGACTGGCCTATGGTCCGAGTCTAGTTCGTGTAACACTTCTATAGAACGCAGAGTTAACGCTACGTTCTTTAGTAGTGCTATGTCGAGTATGTCAGGTCGGTGATCTACGTTATGAGGGAAGTGAGTCGGTTCTAAGGGAGCGAGGAGATCGAAAGGGAGGCTATCGATCAAAAGGTGATGAAGCCGATTGCCGTTGGGATTGGTTGCTACGCAACCCCAGCTAATATGCTTACTATTTAGGTCCCCGGCCACGATGACCGAAGGGCCTAGGGAGGCTAAAGAGTTGAGGTCAGTCAAAAGTAAGTCTCGTTGAGGTGAAAGGTAGGTTGAAGCAATCGATATCGGGGGGTGACCCTCCATCGAGATGCGACAGACCGACACTTCCATATTAGTCAGGGGCGGGGGATTGAGTCTTATGCAATGTAAGTTACGTTTGTAGAAAATGAGCGTGCCCCCGAATGGCCTACCATCTTGCCTATCATCTCTGATCTGAACGTATCCAGGGACGCGAAAAGCTCTAATGCTGGGACGATAAAAGGTCTCTTGGACCAGGAGTAAATCTACTGAGTGATCGCGAAGGAAGTTCATCACCTCGTCCTTCATACCTCTCAGTCCATTGGCATTGTAAATGCCAATGGTAATCGAAGCAGGTTTAAGCTTCTGGGACGTACTATCCATACTAGTAGGCACCGTGGACCTGGCTGCCGCTTGGTGCGGCGAGATACTGTGTCGCTGTTGCGAATATGCGGGCAGTCAGGCCGCTCGCCACCTCCGGTGGGAGTACCTGAATTACCTGCATAAGCGCATAGAGGGGATCTATAGCGGGCCGGCCCGCTTGACTGGCGGCAGGCCCCCATGCAGAGGGGCTCGCCTGAGATTGGGGTGCAGAAGGCGCCGGACAGGGACCTACGGCCGCAGAAGGCGGCGGGTTCCTAGGAGCACCTAGACCTACGGCCGGAAGGGCGGGATAGGTTTGCGGAGTGTTCTGGGGAGCAGCCCAGCCCGCGTTTTGCTTGCGCCCTGAGGGAGGTGAGGACTTCGACTTTGCTTCGGTGTTGCGACTTTTTGGGCGGCAAGGGCATCCCCCATAGTTGGCAGTATGCCCATGGGGGAGCTTGCGAACCAAACAGTTGCAGCACCGTATGCCGTTCGGGTCCTTACTTCCCTTTGGGCGCTCGCAATCGCGAGTCGCGTGATCCCCAGCGCACTTGACGCAACGGGCGGGAGAGTGGCAGCCACGAGCGCCGTGGCCGAACCTCTGGCAGTTGTGGCACTGTGAGAGGTGGGTCCTCTTGTTAGGAGTCTCCGCCCTCACAGCCATTTTGAGGACCTCCTTAAGGGAGTGGATTGCTTTGCGCTGGTCCGGGTCGGTGACTACTAGTACGATATCGTACTTCCCTTTTTGCTTATTGTAGAGGCGATGAACCTCCCTGACGGCGATCCCCTTGCGTTTGAGATCCGCAGCTACCTCGTCCTCCGGGATGTCCTTGTGGATGCCCCGGAGGACGGCCCTATAACCTTTCTCTTCGACGGTCAGCCTCCGGTTGTAGGCCATCGACAGCTCGTCGAAGAGACGGGTCAGAGCTCGGTAGTCTTCGGGTCCCTGGACCGTGATGCGCATCCCTTCCAAGGGCGGCTTCATAATCTCCGAACCGACCACACGGATGCCACGCTGGCTGGCTATGGCAGTGTGGTACCTATGTGTGTCGATCAGGACACATGAGTCCGGCTTGTCCGGGTTACCTATCGGAGTCGAGCTGGGGGCCGAAGACCCGCCGTCCGTTGCCAAAGCGGCACTACTGGCCTGAGGGGCCTGCGCAGAAGGCGGGGGGGCGGCGGGAGTCCGAAGGGCTTTCTTCGCCGGCGAATCAGCCTTCGGAGACTTCGGCAGCGCACGTTTTCCCTTACGGCTGCTGCCTACGGGTATCCATTCTGACGTGTCCATGTCTTCGTGGTCAGAATACAGGAGTTCAAGGGTCTCTTTGTCGGTCAGTATGTCTCTGGAGGGGCAGCGGGGGCGGGGAGAGCGGTGGCGTGGGACAGCGCGTTCCTCTTGCGAGAAGGGACGCCCCCCAAGGGAGCGAGAACGCGATTGCCTCACGTCTGATTCCGCTGCGGGGAGGGCCTGATGGGCCGGAGGAGTAACTGGGGCAGACGCGGCTGCCTCTACTGCCTTATTTTTGCCCTTTTTGGGCGGTTTGGCCTTAGGGGCCTGGGACGGGGACAAGGGGATCGCAACTGCCGCCGGCGGCGGCGGCGGTGGCGGTCCCATGGTGGCCTTAGGGGCCTGGGCGGTCAGAGTGGCCGCCGGAGTGGCCGTATGGGCCTGGCGATGCGAGTCAGCGATTGCTGGGGTGGGAGGTCGCATGGGAGCCGCCTGGGCCGAGTCTAGTTCCTTGCCGTTGAGAGCCAACTTGAGCTGTTGATTCTCAGCGGCAAGGCGGTCGATTTTGGCCTGCATTGCCCGCATGACTTCCTCCATCCTCGCGATCCTGTCTTGCAGCTCCATCCTACTAGGTCGGTCGCCGCTATATTTTTCCTACGCCTAATGTGAACCGAAAGGCTATCCTGATGTCGGTGTCGAGTCTGGTCCACTTGTCCGCCGTGTCAGTGTCAACTATGTGTGTGTCCTAGCACGAAGGGAGAGAGTCGGACTGATCGTATTACTGGGCTTCGTGGTGGTATCCACCCCACGCAGCGACTTCGTTGGCACCGTTAGGATCCGTCACTGTGCAGCCACTGCGAGCGTGGTCTTTCTAAGGGACTGAGACCCGGGTCTGACTTGAGAAAGTCTTAACTAACGGGTAGCCACTGATGGTGTCTAGCCCACAGCCTCGAAGGACTGCGACCACTACGAGCGTGGATTTCCAGAGGGGCAGAGACACGCGGGTCGACTGGAGACTTAAGAAAGTCTTAACTAGCACACCCGATGCTTCCACGTGGTAATTGCGATAATCACCTCGCGGGGGAGCGATAAGAGCGAGCAGGTAGTCGGAGATGATATTCGGGTTACAACAACAATAGGGCAAGAGCGCACTGCTAAGCACGACCTCACTCGACCGCTGCCGTAACCGGAATGTGATTTTGGGACCTCTGGCGGCCATTCTTATGCTCGCAAAAGGGCCCTCACTACGTAGGAGCAAACTCCCGCGATACGTTTGATAGGTTGCAATATGGGCGTGGCTTCTACGTATGTGATACCTTACCATGTATGTATGATTGATATGTGTTATACCGTGAAATCGACCTCACCATCCCTTTATTAATGCAAATATAATCTTATTATGTAGGTACACGACATATTTATGGTGAAAACGGTAAAACAACAAGACTTATTATTTAGTTGATTAACTTACGAACTAACACACAGATTTATACATATAGGATTGATACAATATAAATCTAGACACAGGTTAGTTTAATGAATACTTAGAGCTACTCCCGACAATAGGTTAAGTGGTCTGTGAGGTAAACTAACGCCGAACAGATAGTCGGTTGCAAGTCCAGTCGAATGAGCGTTGCCGACATTTTATTGGTTTGAGGATTCACAAATGCCTACCAAATGCATCCTGGAAAGCTTTCGAGATCAATTTTTAACTTTTTGATCAGAAGAATTAACTTTCTTTCGATATTATTTAAATTTAAATATGTGAAGCCAACTGTACAAAATAGAAAAATAACTGCCTCCCACGACAAATTCTTAATAGTTTTTTAATTGTCTGTGGTCGAAGTTTTTATTTTAGTAACTGTGAACGATCGAGGCTCGAGGCCTTCAAAATAGCTATACATATTTCGTCTTATTACTTTATTACAAAGCATTAAGGTGAAAAATAGTAAACATCTTTTTGAATTGAACTTGCTCTGCCCTAGACTATATGCTGAGCTGGACACCAAAACATATGTCAGATAAAATAGGAAACAAAAAAAAACAAAAAAAAAACTATATACACAGGGTTTCTATGGAGTTTTTTAATGAAATGCGTCATTGTTATCTGAAAGTATTAAGCGCTTTTAAAAAAGATCAAGGGTTCGATAGTACCTAGTAGAAGTAGACATGTTAAAAATAAAATAGAACAGGATTGACGATTTCCCTTGCTCTGTAGAGCGTGACCGAGGCCTGCACGTAACTTATATTTAATTTTGCCAAGGTATTCATTTTCTGAGTAGAAAAATAAAAACCGGACAAGTGCGAGTCGGACTCGCCTACAGAGGGTTCCCTATAAAGACTATATTTTTTATTATCTATTTACAAGTGTTTAGTTTTTAGATATTTCCCTGTAAGTACCTACTTTTAGTATAAGACGATAGAAAACTTACCTTTCATAGTTTTATAGGAAAGTACCGTATAAATTTGATTCCCTTGAGTGTCGAGATACTTTTTACGTTAACTCAGAAGTTGGATTTTTTCACAGCGTCAAGGGACTGTAAACCTGAGTATAGGTATATTAGTTTCAACTCGATACCTCCACGCGTTCCCGAGATAAGAGTCTTGACAGACAGACGGACAACAAAGTGATCCTATAAGGGTTCCGTTTATTTCCTTTTTAGATACGAAACCCTAATGTTAAGTCGGATCGTTATATTGCCAATGCCAACTCAAACAATAATTAACGACATAATAAGTTATTTTGCATATGCGCAAAGTATACGAGTAACACTTTGATCGCGTAAATCTTTCTCTTGTGCTCGGAAAACGAGATTCTTTCCATCAGCATCCACTGACGTTACACTGTCTAAACAATCGCTCAAAACACTGGTCAAGTGCGATTCTGTCTCGCGCACCGAGGGGTACACACTTTCATACGCCAGTGTCCGTTCACTGCCGCAGAGACACACTAAACTTGTTTCATGTTTTATCTGTTTTTTGTTTATTTTATTGTTTAATATGTGTGTCCTGTGTCTTTGTGAATAAATGTATCTTTCGAATTTAAACTTTCGTGAGACATGTTGAAATAATACTAACAATTACACGGTTCAACTCACGTATTCAATGTCACTACGGGCGACGTGTTTCGAACTCTTCGGGAGTTCTTCTTCAGGATGAGTGTTTTCGCGGCGGTGTCGCTTGTATCACTGCCCGCGCAAGTGGACAGTGTGTTGTGACAACCCCGTGGACACAGTGAGTTCAGTGTGCGTGTCGTCTCTCGGAGGAGATGACCTCCTGCCGCAATCTCACTCACAACTCCAGCGCTAGACTGCCCCCCTCCCCCCGCCCTGTCAGCGCGTGCGTCACGCGCCGCTCGGCGTTCGGAGCGAGCGCGGGCAGTGATACAAGCGACACCGCCGCGAAAACACTCATCCTGAAGAAGAACTCCCGAAGAGTTCGAAACATGTCGCCCGTAGTGACATTGAATACGTGAGTTGAACCGTGTAATTGTTAGTATTATTTCAAATGTATCTTTCTTTCTTTCTTTTTTTCTTTCTATACGCGTCACGACCCCATTACTTCTGTAGAAGTAGAATGATACCTACCCTCCATACATTATCATCAGCGCCAGCCAACATATGGACATAGTCGGCATAAGAGTTCCTTTTTCACCTATTTCGTACGGACCCCTAAAAACTGACGCAAAGACGACCGGAAGCACAAACTGACACTGTAAATACAAAGTCAATGTTTGGACACATTAGTCATCAAGTCATGTGAATACGCGAACAGTACGAATGTGTTTTGGAAAAAGTTTGCGTAACACTTGAACTCTTTTGAGGTCGTTAACTTGGCAGGAAAGGGTCAGCTTGTCATTTGTAATGGCGAAATTGCGTTAGGCCGGTAAAATGGTTGCGTTTTACGGGTGGTGACGTCCGGCCAAGTCCAGTCCATGCGCAATGACTTCCTTATTAGGTTTTTAACCCGTCAGTACTGGCTGGAGATCTAATTATGATCTGAATATTAAAAAAAAAACAAATTAGTGAAGTTTGGTACCTCGGAGCCACCCCTAAGATGACAGACCTTGCATCCGCAGATATGATTAGATAACCGACACCGTTTCGAGAACTGGAATCCAGACGTGATACCCGTATATATTTTTTCTCCATAACTGTAAACTTTTCGGGGTCGATACAACGAATTGAATGACCGTATGCGATAACTTTTCCTAATATAATCATAATTGTATCCAACTTATTTATGGTTTTAGTAGAATATAAACCATTTGTGTGGTTAACTGCAACTTGGTTAAGACTCATATCGACTGTCATTTGTTGTTAAAAGTGGGGTAGTTTCCTAACGGATGACCGAAGGGGATATTTTAAAACCAAAAGTTGTTGTCTGTTGAGATAATATGGTTAATAGCTATATTTATTATAATTATGTAATTTTTATCATTTTGAAGGTTTAAATTACAGTTTATATGTCATTCAATTACAATACAATACAAATACTTGTTACTGCACACCTCAATAGTAATACAGAACAGTCCAGAAAACAGCGAATATACCTAATAGCAGGGGCAAACAACAGGCGGTATTATCGCTATAGAGCGATCTTTTCCAGACAACCTTTGAGTAGCGGAGAAAAAATAAATAAAAAGCTGCGAAGGGTTAAGTGAGTCGCCATTCCACCACTTCCTTTATTGCTTCCGAGTCATCGCCCTTACGTGTTTTGCTTTTGTTTTGAATGAATCATACTGGCCAGGTACCTCATTCATTTGTTATTTCATATCACCCCCCACAAGGTGTACACCTGTGATGACCTATTTAGTAAAGGTTGCGAGAGTACGCTGGATGCGGGTGGCGCAGGACCGGTCATCTATTTGGGGGTGGCCTATGTCCAGCAGTGGATAGATAGATAGATAGATTTATTTATTGGTACTGATCATACAATGTCAACATTTGTTAAGAATACGGGTGTAGACTAGAAAATTATTATTACTCCAAAAGAAAGAAGGCAAAAAAATATGCCTAGTGACGAAAATCCCATTCAGATATATCAAAGAATTAGGAAGCTACAGCCGTTTTAATATTGCTTGTTAGAGAGAGAAAACGCAAACAGTGTGTGACGTCACATTACAGGATGCTGCCGGGAGGCCGCGTCGACAGCGGCGCCGAACACGATGCGGCGCGGCACGTTGCCGTCTTCTGTGACGTCACGACGACATTCTTCCAGCGTCATCGTTTCATATGAAGTTGCGTTTTGCGAAAAAGGGACAGGACATACCCCTTCTTAAAACTTTGGACACTTATAACTTCGTGATTATTTAACCTTTTGCGTTGATTTTTTCTCCATTTGACTACATTGTTTATCCTTTTTCGAGAAAATATGACATTATTGATTATTTCCCCCGCCCCTATTACAATTATGCTCTAAATGAATTATAATAAAGTCAATAGGTAGGTATATAAATTTACAATTATTGAGTCAGGTATTATTAACCAGTGCAATTAAAAAGTACAAAAAATTGCAGTTAAGATAAGAACAATAATAATAAATAGTTTTTTTTTTAGGTATTTTAATTCTTCAAAGAACTCGTTTACTGTGTAATAAGCCTTCATCGAGCAATACATTTTAAGCTTGTTTATAAATTGGCGTTCCGTGTCCACATTTCTAATTGCCTCGGGAATCTTGTTAAAAACTTTAGCGCTTATTATCTTGAATGACTTGCCAGTTTTCTGTAGTCTATGCGCGGGGACAGCTAGATCAGGTTTCCTCCTTGCTGAGTTAAATACTCCTTGCTATGGGGAACTCCTCTGGGTTCCTTCTTACTCTTTCGGCTGATATGAAGATGTGATGATTTCATATATAACGCATGCTTATACGGCCCGATTTGCGACATTCCAAAGATGAGGACATGTGGCTTCGTTTGTTCTCTTTGCCTTGGTACCTACTTATTCCCAGCCTGAAGGTATATCTCACTTGAAGAATAAGGTACCTACTTGACAATAGTGGTACAGTACGATTACTGTTAGTTAACCACTGACAAATGGTTTGCCTTCATTTAATTTTCAACTTTAATGTCATACAAATAAAGCAATTTTCAGAATACTGTTACCCACGTCTACCGATTTAGAAATAACTACTTAATTTGTATGAGGTTAAGCTTGAAAATTAAATGAAGGCAAACTATCTGTCAGTGGTAAACCCCAAATAATTCTACTGTAATAAATTATTCTTACATTGCTAAAACTTGCGATAATGCTCCGAAATTGCTTCAAATCACCTCTGCTATTTAAACTGCCTCTGCCTGTTATGCAGTTTGGCAGATAAGGTTAATCTTTATATTATGTAACCTGTTATTGTAATAAATACATTAAAAAAAAAAAAAAAAAAAGAATTTTAAATAAAAAGGAAAAAAATTGAAGCTGTTTCACTATAGAAAATAGTGACACGTTTTCTTGTTCATATGTCCCTACAAACTTCATATTAACCGAGTGTTTTTGACGTTGCACAAAAATCTGCTGATTTGATTACTAGTCGAATATACCTAATTGGTTTGACATATCATCAATTTGAATATATAAAATAATTAATAATAAAATCAGCCTCTATACGTCCCACTGCTGGGCACAGGCCTCCTCTCTTAGATGAGAGGGAACGGGCAGTAGTCCCCGCGCTGACCCAGCGCGGGTTGGGGACTTTACATTCACCTCTTGAATTTCTTTGCAGATGTAATGCAGGTTTTGCTCACGATGTTTTTCCTTCACCGAAAAGCTAACGGTAAATATCAAATTACATTCCGTACATAAGTTCCGAAAAACTCATTGATATAAGCCGGGATTCGAACCTGAAAAGCGCTTACTAAAAAGGATGCACATCAGGGTGGCTAGCACAACTCGTCGAGTCGAGAAAGATCTATCCTTCTCTTTCTAATTTGCACGGTGCGAGTGAGACAGGAAGCGACTTGTCAGCAAGTTGTGCTCGACGTACTGATGGTAATTTGATATCATAACTGTTGGTATTGACGTATTCGTCAAGTCGGATAGACCTTTGAAGATTGCTCGGTATTCAAATTAATATAATGTAGGTGTATATTATCATGGTAAATACACATTCACAACAATCTTTAAAAAAAACCGGACAAGTGCGAGTCGGACTCGCCCACCGAGGGCTCCGTACTCTATTACAAAATAGTTTTCAGATTTTTCCTTGTTATTAAATAAAAAATAAATAAATCAATATTAGGGGACAATCTTACACAAATCGACCTAGTCCCCAATAGTAAGCTCATTAAGGTTTGTGTTATGGGTACTAGACGACGATATATATAATAGATAATATATAAATACTTAAATACATAGAAAACTTCCATGACTCAGAAACAAATATTCATGATCATTACACAAATATTTGCCTTTTGCCTTACTTTGTCAACGGAAGTTTTAATTCCATTGAGAGTCTTGAAATATACGTTTTTTGCGGCATAAACGGCCGTATCTTTTTTTACGTTAAAGTAGAAGTTTGATTTTTTTAGGAACAGCTTAGGTAAAGGGACTGTAGACTTGAGTATAAAGTTTTACCTCCACGCGTTTTTGAGATAAAGGGTCTTGAAAGACTAACAACAAAGAGATCGTATATGTATAGGGGAAAGGGTTCCGTTTTTTCCTCATGAGGTACGGAACCCTAAAAATAGTCGAAAAAGGTACGCGAGACAAGTGCGTAACCGGTACGAAACAAAAAGTATGCCTTTGACACATTGAGGAGTATCATATTCAAAACCTACTTGAGAATATACCGTATCATTCAATATGAACCATGATAATGCATTTTTAAAGTACTTGGTAGCACCTAAAACAGATGAAACGCAATTAAATAAGGTTCTAACGCGGAAGACTACGTAACGCCCGAAGAACCCTCTCGAAGTAAAGCTCCGTGTACACACGGCCTCGTGTTTCAGTGTTTAGGTACATGTCATGTTTAAATTAACGTCAAAAAAACAAAAGCTACTAACCAATGTTTCCCTATTCACGAGTCGTTAGTCGCCTTCTGATAGTCGCATTTTAAAAGGTCGTTACTTACACACATTAAAAAGTGGACTTACGCCCTTATAGCACGTGGTATCTGGGTGAATGACCTGTTGAATTGTGATCGACGCTTGCGCACGGCTGCTAACTATTGTACTTATGATTGGGGTAATTTATGTTTCCTAGCTGGAACAACTTTTTGAAACTAAGGTTATTTTTACTGTTTTTCCATGAATATGAAGTGGTATCCAAACTTCCTGAATTACTTAGTTTTTTCTTACACTAGGAGTATACTGGTCAAATCAACTGGTAATACATGCGCTTGACCTTATTAAAGCCTGAACTTGTTCATGACATGATTCCTTTAGTCCTTTGGGTATAGAATTCTGAGAATCTCTTCTCGAAATGTAACGACGTTACACTCGTTTTTTAAATAGTCGTGTAAGTACCTAAAACGGATTAAAAAAGTACACTTGTTAAATAAACCCATAACCCCCATGAAAATGACTTACTGACGCCCACCTCGATTATCCGGCACGAAAGACCTGGTTCTGCGAACCGAATTATAAACTTCTCAATTTCCATAAAAAAATACTTATTACTTCTAAATATTTCAGCATTTAGCTTTATAGCCCACTCGTACTTGACCATTTTTAAAAGTGGACCTCAACATTTGGAGCAATATCATTTTATATCTCCACTAGCAGACGTATGGAGCGACATTGTCGTTTAACAACCAAGCTCCTTAAAATAAGATTAAAAAACAAAAAACATTTATTTTTGTCAACCTGTTGGAGTGTCCCACTGCTGGGCAAAGGCCTCCCCTCCCCCCTGGGTTTCCATTCTTCACCGTCCCCCGCAACCCGTGGCCAATAACTTGCAAACGCATCCAAGTCATAACAATTATCATAATTTAAATTTAACTCCCAGTTCACAGGCTTAACAAGCTGCTAACATTCTTTAGATATCATATTCATTACTCCTAAAGTAAAAATAATTAATTTTCTTTACATTGTTATGTCACTTACCACCTTTATCTTTTAACGGACTGAACAATCCATAAGATAGGCTCTTTTGTATTATAATCAAGCTATACTAAAACACTTGACCCAAGTCATGTGAATGTGTACACTATATCAGTACTTAATGCTTCGAAAATAAGGAGCATAGTCTTTTATTCAAAAGATATATGATCACGATGTAAGTACCTGCGAATGTGTACACGGTTTTAGCGCATAAGATTGAGGAGATAAGGAGGATAGTTGCATGAAATAAACGGAGTTTGGTCTGGCTCTCAGAACTAAAGCATTACATAATTCGAGCCATTTGCATTCCCAGCGTCACGGCGCATGCGTTCGGTGATTGCGAACATTATGGCGTCTATGGGAAGTGGATTATGTTTTTTTTTTACAACCATTTTATTGGTTTGACCATGGCTTTGGCGTCTTTGGATCGAGTACGGTCAAGTGTAGTAAAATTGTACTAATCTGAACCATATTCTACAGTAATAGGGTCTTAATTAATGTAAACATTTTAATAGTTGTGGCTAGCGTTCAACTATGCCATTGCGCCGGGGATGTTGAATTAAATGACGAAATATTTATTTGCAAAAATAAAAGCTATAACGGTTTATTTGTTGTTAAGTTTTAAAAACAATAGCTTTGAGTATATAATCTGTTTATTATTGGACGCTATGACATGCGCTTTCACATAATTTTGTACATAAATACTGGTAATATATAAAGAGGAAACAATGAGAACCTTGCGTCAAACAAGTCGTACAAACGAGAATGAGATAGAATATATAAGTTCGTAAATCTCCATGTTCTACATCTCTGTCGCTCAAGTTATAGTTAAGTGCGATAGAGATGGAAATATCCGAACTTTGGATTCCGATTTTCGTAGTTACAGCTCAGATTGCGTTGTGCAGGGTGCCTTGTCTACCAGCGCGGTTATCACAAGTCAGCGCGCGGGCTGTGTCGCGGCAAGATAGACTATAAGTCTCTTTCTTTGTGTTCAAGGTAGAAAGAGATGGATAGTTTACCCGCCGCGACGCAGCTTGCGCGCCGTCTCGTAATAACCGTGCAGCCGAGATATCTGTCAACGGCTCATTAGGAAAATACCGACTAAAACAGCTTGGTTAATAACAGAAGTTAATCAGTTATGAAGCTAGCCAATCGAATCGGGCACAGATCGCTTAGTAGAGGTAACTGTCCAAGTACTGGAATAGTGGAGATAATTCATTGGCCATAGCTACTTTTGGTGTTATCTTCTAATTGTGGCGTTTGATATTGGTGCCGGAAATAAGAGACGTAACTATTTCCACATTTGAAATAATTTAGTTGAACTGCTCCTAAGATTGTTATGTTTGGTTCATCACCGTACAAATTTAAACACCTGCCTGCGTAACTTGGAGAAGCAGGGCACAGTGGAATATCTCGGAAGTCTGCGCAAGCGCAGCGTTCCCGTGGCTCCACCATAGGCAGCGCGCAGAACACCGTGGGGTTTTAGACGGTAGTCCCGGCAGTTTCCGATAGTCCATCATACCCGCCCTGGTTCCACAGCCAGGCAGGATGCGTAAAAGCATTTCCCCACGAAAAAGAAACCAAGGGAATCTCAACTCGCTCGTACGCAGCAGGTGAGGTTTAGGTGAGGTAAGGCACAGCGAAATGTCATCCCGCTCGAATGTGGAGCAGCCCAACTGGGCAAGTACCTCCGCCTTGCAGAAGACCTCAGCCATAATAACACTACTACTTGCTCTGTAGTAGTGTTGTGTTCCTGGAGGTGAGCAAGGGCGCCAGAGCTCCCGAGGATGCGTTGTGTTGAGAGCGAGGGAATTTCTTCCTTCAGCTGTCAACACGGCGAATCCTCAAACATATCAAGAGTCGGCAACGCCCATGCTACTCCTTTGGAGTTGCATGCGTCTATAGGCTGCAGTGTCCGCTTACCATCTGGCGGGCCGTACACTTGTTTGCCACCGTCGTTGTATTAAAAAAAAGAGCAGCCCAATTGGAGAAGCACGTCCACCTTGTAAGGCCGCAACCTTAACACCACTAATTGCTCTGTAGGTATGTGGTGTGGTGTTCCTGGTGGCTACCAGAGTAAGGTAACCAGAGGTCCAGAGGATGCGCTGTGTTGCCACCATGAATTGAATCTCTAGCTCCTCGAATCCCGAAATCTTTAAAGGGTTGGCAATGCGCAATGGCGTCAGAGGAACCACAAGTGTTAATAGGCTATGGTCTACTTAGCATCAGGCAGCCTGTATGATTATTTGCCACCGCTTGTGCATATATAAACAGGAAGGTGAAAACAGGTATCTGTAGGTGAATACCGGGAGGCGCATCGTGGGTAGACCCCCCAAGACAAGGTGGACTGATGACCTGGTAAAGGTAGTGGGAATCCGCTGGGTGCGGGTGGCGCAGGGCAGGTCATTGTGGCATTCTTGCCTGGGCAACTAGCACTGGGGCTATGTCCAGAAGTGGACGTCTTTCGGCTGATATGATGATGATAAATAAATATTAGGGGACAATCTTACACAAATCGACCTAGTCCCAAAGTAAGCTCATTAAGGCTTATGTTATGGGTACTAGAGGACGATATATATAATAGATATAAATACTTAAATACAAAGAAAACTTCCATGACTCAGAAACAAATATTCATGCTCATCACACAAATATTTGCCCTTACCGGGATTCGAACCCAGGACCTTCAGCTTCGTAGGCAGCGTATGATGATGTATGTATCTATCTGTCGTGGTCTGTCTGTATTTATTTTCAACTGTCTCTGCTAGCTGCGTTTACCTTTACCTTAGTGGATGGACAGGACCAGAACGCAGCGTTCTTTCCGCCTAATGCCCGTGGCAGGTCATTTATCGGGCCGCTGGAGTGAAAACTAATTTGAATAAAATTGTTAAAAGCGACGCGGCCATTGTTGCTGGTCAGCGTACCGCAAGCAATTTTCAAGCCGCAGCGGTTGGCGCAAGATGGACGATCCAGCGTTGGGTACAAATTACGCTGTTTCTTAACCTAAAACTTGTAACCTAGTGTAACCTCAGTAGTCTATGAATGGTCCCAAATCCAGTAGAACAGGTATCAAAGGTAAACGTCAGTCCTCGAGGTTGCACTAGTGGGCACTTTATGTCAAATTGACATGGCTTAAATTCGAATGAAGATAAATCATCCTCTTAATTCGAATTGCTTTGACATAACTTGCCCATGTCATACACTAGTGCAACGTAGGGAACTAGAATGTTTACTTTACATTCATATTGCCAAAACGTAATCATTCGTTTCGTTTCGGAATAAGATACGTTCAAATCGAAAGAACCGCGATAATAACAGTTTTCAGCAAGTTTAAGTTTTATTTGACATAGTATTTTGTTCAAACGGTCAGATTAACAATGAAATTATGGTCAGTTCGGGTATGTGCGCCACCGGGGAAAGTGCGCCCCCGGGGTAAGCGCTGATATTGATTTAAATGACTGAATGATGAATGAGGCGCACTTTCCCCGGTGGCGCACATACCCAAACTGACGATAAAAGAAAAAAGTTTTTTTTTTGTTTTCGCCGTGTCTTTCAAAAACTTCAAAATCAATATTTTGGAAAATGTTCTCGTTTTCAAGCTCATATACGCCATGTGTGTGGTTTGGACTTGTAGTATGTACCTAGTACCTACGCACTACGTGAGAGATAGAAATGATCGCTTTTCACTTGGACCAAACACGCCGTGGTCTAGAGTAGGCATATTAGAGAGTACGAATGGTAAAGAATTAAATTCTCATTAACTATATCGTCATCTTTTTAAGGAGAAGACACTAGCCTTCACTATTGCATTATTATTTTCACAATACTGAAACTAGGTTGTGGAATCTAAATCTTCGATATTAAATTATTGTTGTACGGGTAATAAAACTATTTTGGCATCACTCTTGGTCATAAAATGGCAATTAACGCCCGCTGCAATCTGAGACATTCCTACGTTTACCGTCGTAAGTGTATAATGTACTATTACATTTTCGGACACACAGAAGCTCAAAACTACCGCAGATCCCGGGAAAAAATATCGTAAAAAAAAATTTTCGCATCAACCAATTATATTTTTAATTCGCTATAATTAAAAACCAAGATTGGCGCAGAGTGCCGGTATCTAGGACAGGAACTTTTTATCCCCGAGATATCACCACATTAAACAAACGGGGAATCAAAATCGAATAGCTGTAATTATCGTCGTCATCCTCATAGCGCTTTGACACCTAATCCCAAGATTTGGCATAAGCACTAGTTTTACGAAAACGACTGCCATCTGACCTTCCAACCCAGAGGAAAACTAGACATTGGGATATATTAGATCAGTTTCCTCACGATGATTTTTCTTCACCGAAAAGCCACTGTGAAATATCAAATTATATTTCTTACACAAGTTTTTCGACAAAACCCGCTCGAGCCGGGGTTTGAACCCAAGACCTCCAAGTCATTGCAAGTCATGTGCTTTACCGCTCGCTCGGCTAAGTATAGTGGTTTAAATTATGCTGAATACCTGCAATTATGAGATAAAAATAAGTAAAACTTCCAACAATTCACATTAAAATATTCGTAATTATGTTGCCTACCAATAACGTTACCATTTTGCATCTCAGGAATTCCGGAAAGCCTCCGCAAAGGCTTCTCACAGCATGAAAGGCCTTTAAATTCAAAGCATTGCTTTCACCCATTTCGCATTGAATACAGGGCTCCAGGCCATTTAATTGTGTGGGGCCCGTTGTGCCCTTAGGAGCGCGCAGTGTCACGGCAGCCGACCCGGCTCGGGTTAAGAAATTATGGGGGAATCTTTGACGCCTATTTATGGGGGAATTGGGGTCAAATTACGTGTAACATAGGCGGTTATGCCTAGTGAGTACGAAGCCGACTCGGCCTACGAAGCAGGGTTTTGGGTTCGAATCCCGGTATGAGCAAATATTGGTGTGATGAGCATGTTTCTGTGTCATGAGTGTTTGATCCTTGGATGTCTTCTGTGTATTTAAGTATTTATGTCTATGAATCCTTCTGTACCCGCGATATGAGCATTTTGCCGCCCGTGGCGGAAAGTTTGTATTATTTTGTAAATGGTTAATTTGTCACTAGCTACCCCTTCATCCATTGCCTCTTTCTACACTTTATGAGTTTACACAGATCATTTGATTCCATTTTGCCTATTCCAAATTTTACTGAGAAACTTGAATTCGGTAAACGTTCGTTGATGCCTTTTGCAAGAGTACAGTTACAAGTTGGAACCCGAGCGCAGACAGCAGCAGCGGCAGACGACGTGTCGCGGCGACACGACTGGTGTCTATGTCATCATCATCATCATATCAGCCGAAAGACGTCCACTGCTGGATATAGGCCTCCCCCAAAGAGTGCCACAAGGACCGGTCCTGCGCCACCCGCATCCAGCGGACTCCCGCGACCTTTACCAGGTCATCAGTCCACCTTGTGGGGGGCTTACCCACGCTGCGCCTTCCGGTACGTGGTCGCCACTCGAGAACCTTCCCGCCACAACGGCTATCGGTTCTACGTGCAATGTCTTCCGCCTACTGCCACTTAAGTTTAGCGATTCGGAGGGCTATATCGGTTACCTTGGTTCTGGTGCGGATAGCCTCATTTCTGATGCGATCGCGTAGAGAAATTCCCGTCATAGCCCTCTCCATTGCCCTTTGGGTGACTTTGAGCCTATGTATATAGGTAGGTTTCTATGAAATACCTTTCGTAGCCAGCGACACGTGGCCGGGCGTCGCCGTCATAAAAACCACTCATGTCACCGCGACACGCCGTCTGCTGGTGCTGTCTGCGGTCGGGTTGCAACACGGTTGCAACTTGCACCTTAAGGGGCTCCCATACGCCAATGACCTTCGATCTGAATCTCTTAGTTTTCTAATGTTTTTTGTAGCTTATTATATTACCAACAACGCCTTTAAGCAATATAGTATCCCATATTTACTTCAAAGTTCATTGTTTTCGAGATATTTGGCATCAAAGTTGAACAATTTTAGGCCAAAAACTGGTTTTCTGCCCATAACTTTTGTGTTAATTGGTTTAAAATGAAAACCCTGGAGCAGTTTTTAGAAACGTCACAGACGGACCCAAATATGTAGATTTCGTATATGTTAGATCTTTCACGTCAATAGAGATACGGCTATGTTTAAAAAAATCATACAAAATTAAGTATTCATTTGTTTCAAAATCCGGTGGACCAAAATGGAGATAAAATATTGAAAAACCGATAACCGTTTGATTTATAATTGTTTGTTTGTTTGATATGTAATATGTAGTGCAAAAGTAGGAGATACGATTCAAAACTTGTCAAAAATCGATGAAAACCTCGGGTAGCCCCTTAAGACAACGACTGACACATCACTTCATTATATGTATTATGTACAATTTATTTACGATGGGTGGGGGATTTAACAGCCTCGGTCATAACGATTGGGCACATTAACTGTCTATTTTTTGCCTCTGCTTTTATATGCTGTGCCGTACTGTATTTGTTATACTATTGAGGTGTGCAATAAAGAGTATTTGTATTGTATTTGTGAGTACAGTCAGCATCAAAAGTAGCTACGCAAACGAAGACGTCAAAAGTCTTTATTCTTTTGAATAAGAGCTTTTGACGTCTTCGATTAGTTACTTTTGATGCTGACTGTACCAACTCCCAATTCACGACGAATGACACTTCAGAAATCGAGCAAAATATAGTTGTATATACTGGATTGCCCTAATCACGATAAGTAGTTATAGTTAGTGAGCCTTGTCTGGGTCGTAGAGAAAGCTCGCGAAGGTCACCGCGTGGGAGGGCTACGAATAAAAGCTCAAATCGAAGCCAACATCTATCCAAAGAGCAAGGCATTCGTCTATACTAAATTACTAATATAAAAGAGCTTATGGCAGTGAAATGTAAGTCTGTAACATTGTATGTAGGCTCTACATACTCCCTTGTAGGGGGTAATCTCTGAAGTTACTCATTCAACAGTATGTATAGATATTTGGGGTGGACATTGATTTTTTTTTTTTTTTTTTAATTTATTTCCAAACAAAAAGTAGGTACAATGGTTTTTACATTTGTTTCGCCAAACATAATGTTTATTGGCGAGTAGTACACTCATTTTCAGTTTATTTATTGTACCTAAACATCTGTTACAAAAGCATGCATTATACTAAATATTCATTTCAATATGAGCTAGTCAATAACAATATTGTTATTGACTAGCTCATATTTAACTATTCTGTTACTGTAATACTATTCCTACATCTTTGTTCTGGTTTACATTAAATTATATTAAATAGCATCTAATAGAAACTGTTTTAGCCTTTTTTTGAACATATTTTTATTAGTGCATTCATTTTCCGGAAAGATGGTATTAAATATTCTAGGCTACAACTATACTCTATCCTGTGGTTTTGATAACGTGCGGGGGTGTAGCCTGAGGGGTAATCACGTAACGTTTCAAACGCGCGTTAGGACAATTTAACTGTCATTTTTCCATATAAAAAGTGACATTTAGATCCTAACTGACGCGCGTACAATGCGTTACGTGCTCGACCTGCTGGTAACCAATACCTATATTGGTAGCGATGCTTCAATCCGAAACTTTTTGGTGTGGTGCTTTTATTTCAAATTATCGAAAGGGCCTCTACGTGTTGGCTATTCGGTAGGTACTTCTTTGGTACTCCTGCTCCGCACATGCCTCTCATAAATTCGGGACACCATTGTCCCGTGAGTGGGAAAACCAGAAAAAAAATAAGAGTTATTAATCGCCAAAATGAAAGGGCGAGATAGGCCTGCCAGATAAATCAATACCAATATTATACATGCAAAAGTGTGTTTATCTGTCTTTTTATTACCTCTTCACGCTTAAACCGCTAAGACGATTCAGATTAAATTTACATACATAGATTCACGCCTTAATTCCTAAAAGGGGTAGGTAGAGCACATGAAACTTATGTTCCAGGGCCACTTCTAGCACAAATGTACCTACTTATGAAAAACATATAACTTGAATATAAAACTGAAACTAACTACAATTAAAATTACTAAAGCTATAAATTCAATTGAATAATAGTTACCTATCAAAATTTAGTGCCCTTGGTATGGTGCCCATTGCCACAGATTAAAGAATACAAGTACAGATACCCAATCTCATAGAGCATAAAAGATCGACAAAATGTGATGCGGTGATTTATTTCTTAAACATTACATGTATAGGCTTACAGTAAAATACTAAGGCGCTTACAATGTTAGGACTTATTAAGTTTAATGAGTGGCACATGACTTACACACTAATCTAGGCACGTTACTACCTACTAACAATACATATTACATAGTGCACAACATTTAGTGATCATCCAGCCTCAATAGAATAGAATAGAAGGAACTTTATTTTATATAATTAGTGTTACAGTATTATCTATGGCCGTCAAGTACAAGCATTGTTATTTTACACATGTGTCTTACATTTAATTGTAAAGTAATTGGGGCTCAGCTCAGACATGAACTGGCTGATGCACGCAGTGTACTACATCCTATTATCCTGCTATATATATATATTCTATCTTCAACGGCAAGTAATAAATTAATATGTGAATTTATTTCATTTATCATATAATAATAATGGGTTGCAATGTAAAATTAACATAAAATATAAAGTAAACTAAACATAAATGTTAATATAAATCGATAAATATATACCTAAGTATATATAATAATGAATATGCATGTATAATACTCAGAATGTTTCTGGAATTGGAATATTGTTATAAGTGATTATGTAAGACCGGCCTCAGTATGAGCGTACTCATTTTACGACATCACAACACACTCTATATCTGTGTTATTACCAAGTGCGCTCACGCAGTCACAAGCCACGTAAATCTACCCACTTTGTTTCGGGTTAAGCGGCACAATAAACAAAACACACCTGTATCACAGCTTACTTTGCACCTATATTAATTTACTCAAAAATGTTAACACTAGTTTGTATATTTTTCATTTCAGTGAATTTAAAATTTTAGCGTAACTTTATATGTTCTCATGTAAGTTAATTTGTAATTCTTATGAGAATAAAGTTTATTTAACCACATATATATATATCATATCACTTAAACGGCTTAACCGATTTGGATGAAATTTTGCACGAAGATAGTTTATAGCCTGGATGAAAATATAGGACAGTTTTTATCCGGCTCCAAGCAGACTAAGTCGCGGGCGGAAGCTAGTAATATTATAAATGCGAAAGTTTAGATGTTTAGATGTTTGGATGTTTGTTACTCAATCACGCTTAAACGGCTTAACCGATTTGCATGAAATTTTGCACGAAGATAGTTTATAGTCTGGATTCAAATATAGGATAGTTTTTATCCCGAGTGCACGCAAACGAAATCGCGGGCGGAAGCTAGTAATTAATATCTAAATTACAGGTATACGGGGAGGAACCATTCGCTTGGAGAGTGGTTTACCTTATTGTTGTTTGCACACAATCTATATCGCTAGCGCGAAAACTAGGTAAAATGGTCATCGATCACAATTCATTGAGTTGCGCCGGCGCACGGGCCGCGGGCGCCCTTCAACCTTGTTCCTTTAGTACGACTCTGACGACACCCACGTGAACAAAGGGGTACATGACGGGGGTAGATGAAATTTGGTATGGAGATAGTTTGTATCGCAGGAAAGGATAGAAAGTTTTCAACCCGGAAATCATCCCCTAAGGAGATGAAACGGGCGGTGAACGTTTGTATGGAGCTACGATATAGAGGAGTTCCACGCGCTCCGTCGCGGGCAGAAGCTAGATAGTTAATAATATTAAGGATATAGGATATGCCATGTGACTGCCCCCTCCGGAAGCCGGGGCGGAAGTGACGTTACGATCCAGCGCCCGCGCACCTGTCGGCTAACGGTTACGTAACGCCTGTTAAGGACGTGGAAGGTCCGTTTCCCACGAGGTTAACAGGACTTGGGTGAGAATTAGAGTAGTGTCAAACGTCAAGCACGTCTTCCATCTCAGATAGGTCCGGAGGCTGTGGTCAGAGGGTGGGACATGCATTCGTTTCCAACTGTCAACACAGCGAATCCTCAAAGCAATAAAGGATCGGCAGTGCTTTTGATTATTCTCGAGTCGCAAGCGTCCATAGGCGACGGGGTCTGCTTACAACTAGGCAGGCCGAAAGCTTGTTTTGCCACCGTTGTAGTATTAAAAAAAAAGTAGTATTAAATATCAATATATTTGACTTGAGTTGCCATTACCTGCTTTGAAGATATATCTAAAATCCCCCTAAAAAAGCTTGCTATATTGTCAAAGACTTAAGTGTTAGTATAATTATTGACTGCTGAATTATCCATTTTACTAGCTAGGCTCTTATGTTATCTTATTTTAAAAAGAAATGTATTGTACAAAAAATAATTCACAAATTAAGAAAATCTTAAAAGAATACTTTACCAAGGGCAAATATTATGCTAGGGAATATACTTGCAAACTAGCTAAATAAAAACTACGCATAATACCTGATAGTTTAACAATTTTTAATAATAGCATATATAAGATGTATAAAGCGAGTCGAGTGACCGCGCACATAATCTCGCATAGAGATTCGCAAAATATGTCATTAATTAAGTACTTTTCATCTGAAATAAATAGTTTTTTTTTTTTTTGTTAAAATCCATGTAGGTACCTCGTGACTTAAAATAATTAAAGTTTTAAGTAAATGTTGTATAAGTATATTTTATAGAACCAGCACGGCTATCACAAGATGACGAGCTCTCTCGATTTTTCGCGCACTATGAGTACCTCTCTTTCTAAGTTTTCTAATAAGAGAGAGACGGATAGTGCGAGAAAAATCGAGAGAGCTCGCGCGCCGCCTTGTGATAGCCGTGTTGAATGTATCTATTGTTGTAGCAGATGACGATGCAAAAGTGGTTCAATAAATCCCACTTGAATAAATTAATTATTTCTTTCTTTCATTCATCGTACCGCAGCTGGTGTACAGTCGCCATCATATATATCGGAGCGCCCAAGGTGCTCACAAATATTTGAACACGTCTTTATTATCGAGGCATTAGAGACGTGTTCAGATATTTGTGAGCACTGTATCTGATGGCGACTGTACCACGACGATGACACGCGAACTGGATACCGTTACTAAGACGAAAGAGCATGTACCGTGGTATGGAGTGATAGTGGGATGCCATGATTTGAGTTTACTACCTGTCAAAAATCGGTTTTGTTAGATGGAGTATTAGTCCAGTCAATGAACTGACTTGTATGGAAAACATATCAATTGTGTAAATAATTTATATAATACTCACCGGCAGAAAATTTGGCCCAAATACTTATCGTGATTTCAAACTATAAATTGAGTAGACTAAATAATGCTTTAATTAAATAATTAAATGCATTTTTCTAATTTGGGCCAAATTTTCTGCCGGTGAGTGTATAATAACAGATTTTTTATATGTCACGGATATAATATCAATTAAATAATTACCTAGAGTCAAAATCCTACAAAGTTTCAGACATCAAAAAAAATATAACTTGACTAGCTTCTGTTTTCAGTTATATTTTTTTTTAATCCAAACTAAGTAATACCTACTAATATGTATTTATTTATCTTTATTTTGGTTCATTTACAATTTAAATAACTAAAAAAAACCGCTATTATAAATGATTGTTTTTCGACACCGTATTTCTCATGTACACAGGTACCTACTATTTATACAGTGACAGGGGACACGCGGGATAAAAATATACTATTACCATCGTGAAGGTCCCATGAGTCCTATACAGGGTGTAATCGTTAAGTGTAGCCAGGCGATTATTCCCTAAGGGCCTGTTTCACAATCGCCGTATAAAGTTATCTGCCAGTTAAAATTATTGCTATCCTCTTCTCCCGTCATATAAAAGAAAAGTGACAGCCAACATTTATGTGACGGATATGTTTTTTTTTATTTTTTAACTGGAGATTGTGAAACAGGCCCTAAATATAACAGATATCGGAAAACTTTAAACTGATATCGAAAGTACGTTACCTAATAAGTAAAATCACATCAATACCTTTTTAAAAATAACACTAGAAATATCCAAAATATTAAGTTTAAACGCTCCCATATATTTAGTACGACGTTCGTTGAGAGGCTGTCATTTCACTAATTTCCCTACTGTAAAAGATACTATCATTTAAGATTCACTATTTACACAATTAAATTATAATAAAGGAATAAAACTATCCATACATTAACTAAAAATAGCTAATGTTATTTTTTTCAAGTTGTTTTTTGTTTACAGCTGTTGCTCTAAATGAAGCCCTTGTAGTGCGATGCGATACATTGACAGGCCTCTTCATTTTTACTAAATGCACTTTTCTTACAATTTACGGCGTAATTAAAGCAATGACTTGGCGTACACGATTCTTTATCTCTTCTAGGTTGTGTATTAGCTCATCGTACACGTAATCTTTTATGAATCCATAAAAGAAAATATCACAGTGAGTGAGATATTAAATGTATGGGAACGTTTCAACTTAATATTATGGATATTTCTAGTTTGAGTTTTATTTTCAAAAAGTTATCGATGTTATTTTACTCATTGGGTAACTTTTTTACTTTTTACTTTAGATATAGAAAAAAAAAAGAAAGAACAGTCATTTATTCACTACGCAAAAGACACACAGAGACAAAGGGAGTATAAATACAATACAAGACAATACAATACATGAGTTTCAAGTTTTCCGATATCTGTTATATTTACGGAATTATCGCCTGGCTACACTTAACGATTACACCCTGTATACTGTAGAGATCATTATTTATAAGTGCCTACCAGCTTCCCTCTTATCATCCGGACTGGTGGAGTTTGACATGACAGCTGATTCAGGGTGTCCACAATTAATGGTTTTCATTCGTTAGAAAAAGAAAATCAAGACGGATTTTAACAATAGAGTATATTATTCGTACTCAACTGAGCCGGAAATACAAATTTTGTATTACGTTTCATGTGTCACCATATGTCGACCGTTAACTGAGACAGTGCGAGGGGACCCTCCCGGCACCTTTAGACGCTTCTCCTGTCACAGGAGCCGTCTCAGATAAACGCTAGGCCTATAGGTACACAAACTCTCTGTCGTATAAATCGTATTTGTCACCAAAGAATTTTACATACCTATTCGTATAATTGAGTATATCTTGACCCGAAATGTCACGAATTCGACTTATGCTAATTAACGTCAAATTAATTAATGATATAAAGCTGCTATAAATAAGCTTCTAGTGGCCATTTATTATAATTATTATTCGGCGTTGCATATACATACATAAATTAACAGGTTTTGGATCAAAATGTTATTGATTACCATGTTTTAGTTATAAATGAGACATCAGTTTAGTTTTGCACATTAATTGCGGTAAATTGTGATTTTTGCGATATAACGACCGTTTTATGCTTCTATGTACGTACATTTTAGTATACCAAATAGTGTTACTAATAAGTCGTTTGTAGCTATTTTCATATGTATTGTGGCGTTAATAAATAATTATCTTATCTTATCTGCACATCTTAAATATTTTAACCACACCTCCAGACGAAATTTTTATTTCAAAAATTATTAAGAGGTTATGAAATGATTATTTAATTACGTTATAAGTTTTTGAATAAATACTAATAGTTACGTCGTAATCTTCAATGAAAAAGGAAGCAAGCGTAAGGACTCTTAAACGTCAGGTCTATAGGCAGCTTCATCAACTGGACTACATTCCCATGAACGTAACACTTAGATCGCGTGTGCAAACCTCTAGCTCTAACGAAGAACGAATTGTTAATTCTGCCTATTACCACCATTTCAACCAAGAAAGCCGTAAAACGTACCGCTTTCTTAGACGTTTAAGGCGTTTTATTTAGGAAACCATTTTGGCTGCCAAAAGCCGTAACGTATGGATTGTCTATGCACATGTAAGAGCCATTGTCCGGATAATTTCGCTGTGCTGGGATTCAAGGTCGAAGCTAGTTATAATGGCTGCATTTTAAACTGAGTTATTATCCTTGAATGAAAACTGGGCCATTTGATTTAAAGCACCCTTATCATAGAATTAAGAGGTAAAAGTAATCATTTTTAAAATAAATAGACGTAGAGGCTCACTCCTGGGGGTGATATAATATTGGCGATAATAAAGAAATACCCTTGTCTTCGGCTCAGGTGTCAAATATTTGCGATCTTAAACACAAATATGAAACGCGCTACGAATATAAAACTAATTTCACTTTGATGTAATAGATGTGTGTAGACGTGGTCGCGCTTACTATGGGCCTCATAAGAAGGCTCAAAGTCACCCAAAGGGCAATGGAGAGGGCCATGTTGGGATTTTCTCTGCGTGATCGAATCAGAAATGAGACTGTCCGCAGCAGAACCAAGGTAACCGATATAGCCCTCCGAATCGCTAAACTTAAGTGGTAGTGGGCAGGACATAGCACGTAGAACCGATGGCCGTTGCGTTGGAAAGGTTCTCGAGTGGCGACCACGTACCGGAAGGCGCGGCTTGAGTAGGCCCCCCAACAAGGTGGACTGATGATAATGGTTGCGGGAGTCCGCTGGATGCGGGTGGCGCGGGACCGCTCACTTTGGCACTCTTTAGGGGAGGCCTATGTCCAGCAGTGGACGTCTTTCGGCTGATATGATGATGATGATGATGATAATAGATGTGTAACTGGTCGGAAAAGAGGATTTAGATATTTTTTATGTATATCAATTAATTGAAAAAAAAAAGATAAATGTAATAAAAGAATACCTAGGTACGCGTTTAAATCTTCTTGCGTCTAAGTATAGTTATTTACGATACAAGTGCCGAAAATAGGAAATTCGCAACGAGTGGAGATAAATTAAATCGACACGAGTTGCGAATTACCTACGAGTATTCGCACGTGTATCGTACAACGTTTTACTGTACATATGGCTCTTTAAAGTTTCGACATATGCACGAAAAGTGCTCTTTTCCGCACTAGTACGGGAAAGTAGCACCATATGTACTGTAATAGTTATTTATGATACAAGTGTGGAAAGTAGGTGATTTCCGACGAGTGTCAATTTTATACATGAGCAAGTGAAGCGAGCGAATGTATAATTCGACACGAGTCGGAAATCATCTTTACGCGCGTGTATCATACAACGTTTTACTATGCCTTGTGTGAGGAAATATATTAAATGGTGAAATTTCGGTTTAAAATATATAGGTTAAAATTGAAGAACCTAGGTATCTATTTTTGTCAGGTACCTACTTATTATCTGGAACTGCATTTAACAACTTCTCCACATCTTTTGGTGTCAAGCTTATTCACTTAAAAGTTAAATCCATTGTATTGTGGTTTTGGAACAAAACTAATTTTGAGTAACTCAATATATTATAACACAATATAATTCTAAGAACACTGACACTATTGAAACGCAATACCTAAATCATTATTATTATTGATTACTCACTTTCACTCGATATTTTTAACTTATTTACATAAAATAACTCCAAAGTAAACAACAATTACAACAATGGCGGGCTTTTTAGTTTTAAATACATGCGCGGTCAACATATGCGCATTGCGCATGTGCAAGTCGCCATACTGTCGTATCGCAAAAGGCAAAAGAAAGATGCGTTCAGCCAAACACATTAAGTGAATATTTAAAATTAATTAATTTATTGACCAAATTCAAAATTCATAAAGATTAATAAATCATTTTATACATTATTAGTATTTATGTACCTTTTATATTGTAAGAAAAAGTGTAATTGAAATATTTGTAAAACTTTTCTCGAGTAATAAAATTTCTTTGCGTCGGGCTGACGACGGACGTAAAAAATAATAATAATTGAAAAGTAAAAAGCACTAGTGCGAAAAAGTGGCACTTTCCGCACCATTTGGGTGCTTGAAAAACGCTCTTTTCGAGCACATGCATTGTAAAGTAATTTTTAATTCAGTTTGTATCAGTATTTTGCAACAGTTCTGCATATAAGGAAACTAAATGTCGCGCCAATATTTCAAAATACTTAATTAAATTATAGTTATCTAAACTGATACATATTGAACTATATGTAAATTTATGCGACAATATGTATGTTATAGCGAACTGAGTATAAAATGGTAATGTAGATGGCCGTCTATTCTGTATTGAAACTAGCATTTCGCATTGTAGGTCAATCAAGCGGTTTTAAAAATAGGGTTCATACATTATTTATGTTTTATTGCAGAAATTTTTGATATTATATTTATGTTTTGTCATTTGAGCATCAAATGGACGTTTGCGTGATTATATTTCGCACGTCGACCGGGTTGCGATTCCAAATATCGTAATTCACGGGAGATGTCCCCAAGGATAAAAGAAACATGATGGTATTGATATTGATATCCGTATGACATACAGTAGGGGACGTTTAATTCTCGTGATCTTCATTGCTGAAGGTGGTCTTAGACTTTTTGGCGAATTCTGTCACGAGCTGCTTCCAGCGCACCCGCGGCTTTTATTATGGCGGTTGCGACTATGAGGCATGTCAGATCAACAACCTGATCTGCCCATCGACTAGGAGACCGGTCATGCAATCGCTTACCATCCAGCCTCCCAGCTTTTGTTATATATATTATCCCTGGCATTTTCATCTTAAAAGATGCGTCCCGGAGTTCCTGCTACTAGCTTGGATTTCAATCCGTACTATGGCTCGGCATCAGAAATCCAGCATTCACTTTCTTTCTGTGATTTCAGGATACAGTGAAAGCGAAAGGTCTTTATTTTTAGATTTAGGCATATAGCACCTAGCGATTTCGAAAAATACGAGTAAACGCCTGTCACGAAAACCGACGAAATAAAAAGACTAAAATAACTTTAAAAACGTACCTTTTTCTATCGTTATCCCAAGGTTTATGATGGGAATTAAATCTGAAAACGAGAAAGAATTACAGTTATTTACAATAAATGATATCTGATACGTGGCACATTTTACACAAGTACACATTCGATCATACTCCATATTGAAATTAACGGGAAGGACCAAAGGATATCATGACAGTAATTCGTTGAATTATTTTGCTTTAACTATAAGCCCACGTCATAATTCCTTCACAGTCGAATTATTCATTTAAAAACATTGGTTGACGAACCGTGACATTGGCAGGGTAATTACGGAACTTTTAGATATGACAAGAAGCGTGCGTGAAAACGTGTAATTTTTTTAACTTGTTTGTTTGCTGCATGGAAGACGCTACTGTTATCGCTATTGCGAAGACTCCTGGGTACTTGGGTAGTATACAATAGTATATTAGTCCTCTCTAAGACCGTAGGTAGACATTTGATGCCCGAGCCGAAGGCAAGGCTGATCAATATGCCATAATATGATACATTCTTTATCTCCATGGTGGATACAAATTTGTACGTCTAACTGTGATTTCCCGCACTCATAGCCTGTGTGAATTGCCGCTTTAGGCCGGAGTGTGACGTAAACAACGTTAAATAACTCTTAGACTTCAGCGTATCTTCTACCGTTAATCAATTGCATGCATATCCGACCGAGGGAGATGCAGGAAACATATACCTACGAAGGCGAATGTGGAACTAAAACGGCGTATTTATGCAAACGGTACTCTAGCTATGGCAAATCCTAACTAACTGCCGGCGTTAACAGTCAGAATCAATACATGATTATACCGTCGGCAGCTTTCGATATCCAATGAAACCTTCATTGAAGTTAATAAACATTTATCTGCAGGGTAAGTGATCAAACCTGATACTAGTGATAATGAAACTGCGAAAACGTAAACATAACAGTTCCAAAAGTTCATCTAAATTTACTGTAACTACTTAAGAGTCGCCAAGCCGCCCGACCCTCTATACAAACGTAGTTCGTTTCTTATTTTAAAACGTCAAGGTTAACCTACACAATATGTAGGTCGGAAACTAGCTTCTGTTGTTTTTTTTTTTCGTAGTCCATATAGTTGCGGGGCAAAGGCCTCCCCTCTCGACTTCCACTCGTCCCGGATTTGAGCAATCTCTGGCCAATCGTTACAAAATGCGTCCAGGTCGACCCGCCATCTCCGTTCGGCCTGCCACGTCGCCGCCGCCCATCGTGTGGCACCCACTCCATGGCTATTTTGGCCCACCTCTGTGAATGCATGCGGCAGACGTGGCCAGCCCATTCCCATTTCACCTTGGCGGTCTTAACCCCAACGAAATGCTAGGAATTAAAATAGAAAAATAATAGAGAGTGTAGAACGTTTTGCATACAAATAGAGATGGGGCGACTATGGGTTTGGCCGACTAGTCGGCTAGGCCAATCGTGGACTTCGGCTAAGTTCGGGTGCAATCGGGAAACTTCGTTTCGCTATGCCGTCGCGCTGTCTGCATGCGTTCAAAGTACCAAATGTGATAAAAAATCTGTATTTGAGTAAAATATAAAACGAATGGTAAAAAATGGCAGTTTACTTATTCTATGTCTCGTTTTCCTGTGATCCATAAAGTGCCGACTAATCGGCACATTTAGCCGACTAGTCGCCGACTAGTCGCCGACTACAAATGAGGCCGGATATAGTCGGCTTTCCCGACTAGTCGGTACATCTCTACATACAAAGCATCTAATCGCTTCATTGTTTTTTTATTATATTTCTATGATAATTTATAGTAAGGGAAACTAGTTTCCGATCTAAATATTCCGGATCCCATTGTGCATGAAAAGTATCATGTTATTACCGCATGCCGTTTTAAACTGAGAACTAAACTACGTTTGTATGGAGAGTCAACTTGAGTCGAGCGTGCTGGCGACTCTTTAATATTATTTGATATAAAGAAATGCGGACAGTTAATCCAGGAATTTGTTATTTCGATTATTATCACCCACTACTCGTAAAGCAATCATTTATAACACCGTTATCTAAGACTTTGTCATCATGAATCCAAACGGAAAATAAATTGATGTTTACACACTTTGGAACTGTCTGGGTCTAGTACAAATAAATGAGGTACTACATTTTCAATAGCAGTATTAAATGATATGCATCTTGTACCTGCTTTAGAGATATCTAGATTCCTTATCAGCCGTGCCTTGTTCATAAATAAATCATACGGTATATCCTTACTAATATTATAAATGCGAAAGTGTGTATGTTTGTCCTTCTTTCACGTCGCAACGGAGCGTCGAATTTATGTGTTTCTTTGTATGGAGATAGTTTAGAAGCTGGAGAGTGACATAGGCTACTTTTTTCAGCGGGAAAACATCTAATTCCCACGGGAAAATTCAATATGTTACATTTTCCTATAACCACGCGGGCGAAGCCACGGGCATCAGCTAGTATATGTATATATGGTAGATATAATACTATTGATATGATTAGGAGTTGTAAATCATATGTATATTATTATACGCGATATTTAAATAATTTAAAGCTCGAGAGTTTAAAGTACTACTTGTAAATCAATTGAAGAATGTGCTCTGTTTACCTCGTGTTTTTATTGTACCATGGAGCGTCACAAAAACAACTTGAAATATGACCAACCATTTTTCTTAGGTTTAAAAGAGGTGCAATTTTTTTTTTTTTTTTTTACTAATAAATAAATAAATAAATATGAAGGGACAATCTTACACAAATCGACCTAGTCCCACAGTAAGCTCAGTAAGGCTTGGGTTATGGGTACTAGACGACGATATATATAATAGATATAAATACTTAAATACATAGAAAAACTTCCAAGACCCAGAAACAAATATTCATGCTCATCACACAAATATTTGCCCTTACCGGGATTCGAACCCAGGACCTTCAGCTTCGTAGGCAGCGTCACTACCCACTAGGCTAACCGGTCAGTTTGTGGCACTGCTAAAAAACGGACAATTTGTCAACATTCGTTTTACTATTTCTAGTTCAAAGCGATTTGCGGCGCTGTTAGTTAGTATCACACCATGTTTTATACAGCCTATATACCTTAATAAATAAATAAATAACTATTAGGGGCCAATCTTACACAATTAAAACTAGTCCCATAATAAGCTCAATAAGCATTGTGTTATGGGTACTAGACGACGATATATTTAATAGATATAAATTCTTAAATACATAGAAAAAAACATCCAAGACACAGAAACAATATTTATGCTCATCAACACAAATGTTTACCCGTACCGGGATTCGAACCCAGCATTGACAAGACATTTTGTGCTTAAAGCTCGCAATTGAAATGTGAGATTGAGTAATTAAATTTAACTCCGTAATCTTTGATCTTGACTATGCTCTGCAATTACTCAAATCTGTTAGGACGAAAATATGAGATATCACCATCAGCAGCTAACACATTAACCTATTAATAAGAAAACGGTGAACCAGACCATTTAAATTCCTAAGATACATCTTAGACTCGCAAACAAATTGGATTTCGATTGCCGCTAGGTCTGCCAAGATGAAAGATATCGCAAGGTGATAACGTTTGCCATTATTGATAACTTCTCATACGGAGACCTCCCGTCACCCAGTCATAAGGTTTCATAAGATTACCATGCAATCAAAGATGGTCATAGAACCTGATTTGTCTGCAATTTTAAATTAATCTGCGAATTCAAGTAGTTATATTTTACACGTTTTATTTCGACGGTGTTGTTAGGTATATTTTACGAAAAAAATGCCTGCATAGCGGCTTGTTTATCTGTCTCTATTGCACTTGCATATTCGAGAGACAGAGATGGAAATACACGAATGAAGTGGGAGGTTTGCGGTAGCGGACCAGACTGTGAGAATTGAAACCCGTAGAGCTTTAAATTGTACGATTAGATAAATACATACCGTAAAATGGGGTGAGTAGGGTTCGCGGGGAGAGTTGGGTTATGAATGGGGAGAGAAGGGATGAAAGGGGGTGAGATGGGATTTTAAGGCTACTGCTACAAAAATAATGTATCCCAATTTAAAATGGAGCTACAGTAATACAACATACTACTAAACAATATTCCAAAATCACCTTTGTATGAAATCCCATCTCACCCCAATTACGAGGGACTACGGGGTCAGGTGGGATTTCCTGTTTATCGTCAAAGATATGAAATAGAACTACCCAAAATAAAATAAAAACTAAAATACAAACATCCGGAACACTTATTATATACACCATTCAGTTTGCATATATGTAAAAATAAAATGTTATCGTGGTTTGAATGTCAGTTTTGTCCCTACTCACCCTATTTTACGGTACATTGTGTATATGTATAGTTTTTTGCGGACATTCTTACACAAATCGAACGTGTCCCAAACTAAGTAAACGATGATAATCATACTTTATATACAGTACATAGAAAACATCCATGACTCAGGAACAAATATTCGTGCTCATCACACAAATAAATGCCCTTACCGGGATTCGAACCCAGGACATCTTGCTTCGTAGGCAGGGTCACCAACTAGGCCAAAGCGGTCGTCGGATGAAGCTTCTTCCCAAATATTTTTTTAACTAACTATTTACAGTAATTTTGAGATTAAAATAAAGAAGTTTATGAATGTACACAACTGGCTATTTTTTATATGTAAACTAACATTTCCAACAAATACAAGTACTTATTTTTGGTAATTAAATATAAAGTACTTATTTGTGGTCATTAACTATAAACACTCAAATAAAAATTACATTAGCACGGAAAGCCAAGTGCATTTATAGAAACAAAGTTCTACTTACGCTTAGAAGCGTTAGTAAAAACATCCTGGTGATTTAAGGTTACTATGTTAACGCTTGTTTACATAGTATAGGCATAAAAGGAAATACTATCTTGGAAGTGGCTGTAACCGAACATAGTTGTCAACTAGGGAAAGGCACAACAATTCTTGTGCGCTATCACCTATCACGATACTATGCTGTTTCGGATAATTCTTACAAATTATATAATTCATATTTACTTCTTAACTTTAGATGCTATGGCAAAGTTAACGGTGTGCCATTGACAACTTGTCTCGGCGGCAAATAACTAGATAAATAAAAATATGGATAATATTGAATTCACTGATCAGAAATCTGTTCTATGTATATGCTAACATACATTAAATAGTAGTATTTTCTTAGCTATTGAGGGTAGACCTGGGGAGCGAACAGTCTTTGCGTTAATGATTTCCTTTACTATTTACTTTATTTTCGACGCAAACCGTCAGTGGTCAATGTAGCGTAGTTTCACAATTAGGCTACAGTATAATACAAAGTCAAAGTTAGGTGGGTTATTGTCAGTCAGTAAAACAAAAATCGTCTTTTCGGTGGGCAATAGTTAAGGGCTTATGTTTATATATAATATGTTTTTATGGCATAGAATTATAGAAGAGCCGACGCCGTTTATGCGGATTCAGAGTTCAACAAAAAATTAGGCTTTAAAGCACTTTACTTTGGGAATGTCCACCGAAAAGACGCGCACCTAAATCTGACAATCACCCAGATAATCCTACTTAAAGCAAACATACAGCTAATTGTATATGCCCTGCAAACACTTATCTACGTAGGTAACGTACATAATGATTGCGACTGACATCTGACCTCACATGTAATACGAGCCACACAAAAACTAAAAATTATTTCCTGTTGTCATTATGGCGTTTTTGACAGGTGTTGACAATGTATCTCAATACTTGGGCAAACTCATAAATTTATTTAAAGTTATTTCGCTGTTAAGGTGGTTAGCCGTCCATGCAAAACGTTTTTTGACATTCGCAGATTAACGGCGTGATATTTTAAGAAACTTATGTTACCATCTTTCATAAATTGGCTTTCCATTTGCCAAAAAAATCTTGTATAAACTTGAATAATTTGAGAATAATCGTTTTCCCAAAGTATCACGTGACAAACTAATTTCTCAAATTATTCTCGTTTATACAAGTTTATTCTAGGAAAGGCAATTTCGCGCAAATGGATATAAACTAAAATAATTTGAGACATTAGTTTGTCACGTCACACTTTGGGAAAACCATTTTTCTGGAATGGAATGGATTGGAAAGCCAATTTTTGAAAGTGTGTTACATAAGTTTCTTAAAATATCACGCCGTTAATCTGCGAATGTCAAAAAACGTTTGGTATGGTCGGCGAAACACCTCAATTTTAGTAAGTTCGGTGCATGTGTGGCCAATCGTATAATTTGGCATTGGTACTGGACCCGTCTCAAATTTAACTCAAAACTAAAGATAAAAATAACTGTTAATGACAATAAAGAACACATATTTTTAACGTTAGTTTCGTATAGATATTAACGTTTTGGGAAAAGAGGTGGTGCCACGTCAAGATCTGCCTTAGCACACCGCAATCTGCTGGATTACGATAGGTAACCGACTAATACAAAATTTTACAACATTCCTGGTATAAAATTACAGATACACAAAATTAACACTATTTTTCGAGATGATCATAAAATGTTAAGAGTTGTACGAACAAATTGCATAGTGCACGCTATCGTGGTAGTAAACAGCCATCTTAAGAGAGACTCTAAATAGTAAAGTGACTACTTGTTTACGTAAGTTTTATAAATATGTGTTAGCTAACGGTAGAACTACAATGTAAGGGTTTACGGTTAGGCCATTACTTTTGCAATTGTAAACCTAATAGTTTTTTTTATTTATTTAAATTGTATGTTTGTAAGTGTGAAGTTTAAAAAAGTTATGGTAATGAAAATATGTTTTGGTATTAACCCTTTAATTTATTACTAGGCGAGGCATTCAAATCAGCTAGAACAACACTGTTTCTGTAGAGGAATGAAAACACAAAAATATTGGAAATACTTATTTGATTTCAAACCATCGCGTCAAATCAAATAGACCTCCAAAGTCCGATAACATTTTGTACAAATTGAATCCAAAACCAAATGTATTCATAAATTACAACCTATTAGACATCAAATTTTATATAAGAACCTCGCGAGTGTGAAATTTCATAGCAACATAATTTTAACCGACGTTAAAAACTTCCATTATGCATTTTAATACAAACCAATAACATAAAAGTTCACGACTCCATTACAAGGTAGAAGGTATACGAAATGTGTTAACATTATTTATGTTTATGAGTTTGTGGTAATGACAATACATACATATTCAATGATCATTTCCGATGAGATTTATTCAAAACACATGTGCTGTGTGCTGCTTCAATATGCACCACAGATTAAATACTTTCCAAGATGCCACACGCATTCGAAAACGGAAAATTTTACGGATATCGTTAATTATTATTGATGGTCCCTTGCTAGCAAAATTGTGCGTTAAAAATACATACGGAGAGTCAAGAATTCAAGATTTTTTTGATCAAAGCGTGACGCACGAGCGAGCGCGAGAACAATAGCAGTGGTGCACGTATCACTAAACCAAGAATATAGAAGGAATAAATAAATAATAGGTACTTAGTGTCAGAGGGGGCAAGTGCGCCCCCGGGGTAAGTGCGCCTTTCATCAAACGTATCGAGATCTACAGATATTTCACAAATAACGACATCTTACATTCATGCAACAAACTAAAACAAGTTTATTGCATGGATTTCAGCGAATTTATATCGATTTAAATGACTGAATGATGAATGAGGCGCACTTTCCCCGGTGGCGCACATACCCGAACTGACCCTAACTACAATTTTTGGCATCAATCCAAACTAAGAATCTCTGCACACACTGAGCCCGAGAATTACAATCAAAGATATACGGAGAGACCACAACATAAATATGGGTATTTATGATACGAGAATCTGCTTCTGACGGAGCTCGAACTTACGACCTTTAACTTCAGTCATCGCGTATGCTCTTAGGAACGCACCAATAATCATAAATAAGGTGATTTCAAATCAAGCACAGATATGTTATGAGATAGATATGTAGGTAACAGTGGCGGTGCGCCTATACAAGCTGGTTCCCACTGGTTTCCCTAAAATTTATTTATAGCCAGGCCTAGAGTACCTACTCTAAACTCTTTCATACTTTTGTTCCGGGCTGCCCATCGCAAATGTTTACGTGCTGCCACTGGTAGGTACTCACTATTGGACCAACCATGTAATTGTAACCTTAAATGTAACTTAAGATAACCTGCAGATTTCGCTTCGAAACTATCTGTACCTGATACAAAAGTACTTAAGCACTTGTAGCCCCCTTCAGCTTTTCAAACTATGCTTTATCTATTAAGTCTTTATGGATTCTAAATTGTACTCTAGATAGATAACGTTCCAGAACAACCCGTAAACTAATGCTACACAATTCCCTCACGTTTGTACACTTAATACTTGACAGCACAGTTATAAGTATAGAAGACACGAAATCCATATACACGATCAAGGCATAATGGACTTTTTGCGAATGACATTTGGTCTACGCAACGCACCGGCCTATGGTTTTACTATTACGTCATTTTCGCGGCACGAGATGGTAATCGCCTTCTTGTGACAAAACGTGACCATTCCGCTGTTTCTAGGATTCTAGGTTTCATTCCGTTGACCAACTCTAAAAATATGTGTACGATTTTGAATTTTACACCCCAGGCGTAAAATTGTAAATGTATACGTACATACATAGACGCTAGTTTACGCAGCTAATAAAGTTATTGAGTAGTTACACGAATCACTCTTCTTTTAGATGGTTTTTAAGGGCATATTATGTATAGAAAAATTATAAATGCGAAAGCGTGTTGGTCTATCTGTCTGTCCGCTGAATCGATTTACATGAGGTATGGAGATAGTTTGACTCCCGGGGAAGGACATAGGATAGTTTTTATCCCGGAAATCATCCCCTAAGGGAAAAGGGGGGGGGGGGGGGTGAAGATTGTATTGAGCTACGATATAAACGAGTTTCGGGCGGACGGATTCGCGGGCAGAGGCAAGTATTTGCAATATTATGAGAGGGCGGGGCTGATCTTTAATGTGGTCTGGGCGGTAGTCGTCAATAGCAAGAAGCTGATAATATACACTTACCAACGTCCTTTTCTTTGGGGTAATCGTTTTAGAGTAAGAAAGAGATATAATGAGGTCATGTTCTAAAAGGGTGGCGCAGGCAGGACCGGTCATTGTGGCACTCTTTGGGGGAGGCCTATGTCCAGCAGTGGACGTCTTCCGGCTGATATGATGATGATGTTCTAAACTATTTGCTAATGATACCAATGGTTCGACAGACTATATTTAGGAAACTCTTACTATTTTGTGACCATAGTTCTGTTCAGTTTAAATATTGCAGGTATACTTAAAACCATTCCTTCTCACATTACTTAAAACAGAAACAAACACAAGAAACGTTTTCTACAACCACTTACCTTCCATTACCGTAAATTTGTGACGCATTTACAAGTGTTACATTAGATGACATCACTCTAAATGTCCCAATCAAGGAGACAGTAGCTGTTTGATGTAACAGTCATAAAATTTGTATTCGTGACTTGAACAGGGTATTGACTTTAGGCTTCCGTCGCCTCGGGAACCACTCTTATTAAGAGTTGTATACGATACGCACCGAAAATAAAAAACGTATTTCTAGAATTCGCTACATCACATGAAGTTTTTATACTAGTGACACTTAGCTTGTTTGACAGTTAGCAAGTCATATTGGCGTCCCTAGGCTATGGTATCTACTTACCAATGGGCAGGTTCATAGGTGTGATATAAAAAAACATCTCGTCCTGTGTCTCTTACTAGCGGACCGCGCGTCTAATATAAAATATTGCCTTACATGTGGAGTCCATTCTACACGCTTCAATTTTTGAAATCGTATAAGCTGTTCCGGAGATTACCCAAACCATACAAACTTACATTTTCCAAAGCGACAATCTCACAGACTTTCCTCTTTATTATATTGTTTCTGCTAGAAACATGCCGTTTATAACACTTCTGTTTCTACTAATTATTTTAACTAGGGAAGATAAAATATTTTTTAATTTTGCTTTCATTTGAATGTATAGAATAGACCACGAAAGTATTTAAAAATTAAAATACTATAATTTATAGTCAAAAATTCCTGTTACAAACTGACAATTTAAACTTTCGCGTCTAAACGGAAAGAACTACAGTTCCAGTAACGTCACTCATGTGTGTCACTCGCCATATTTGTTTGTACGTGGTTCGTCCCTAGATGTCATAGAGTTGCCTAAGTTTTGACTTTTGACAGGAGTGACGTCACCAGACGCTGATTGTTGAATTAAAACACGTTCTGTTCCACATTACGTCAAATCGTAGTTTATTGCTTGTAATTAAACTAAAGTAAAAACGTTTCAGTAGCTATTATTTTATGTTTTTTCAACATTTTGGTCACAATATAATGGTAAATATTATAAGCCCCTATTGTCTCAAAAGTATAAAGAACTCTTCCAATTAACAAAGCTTGTGAAAGTTTGTCAAATAACTACATAACCAATTAGTCTTATCAGTGTCAATTATATTATTCAACATTTTTAATGCATTACTAAACACGAGAGAGTTTTCTATGATTGTCTTTAGTTCCCAGGCTTTTTGTACTATTCTTAGTGAAATGTCCGCACATTACTTAGTCTAAATTATCGTATTATCCATTCAGAATACAAGTTTCCAGTCATTACTGTTAAGTTTATTGTTAAATTAGCATAAAGTAACATATAGTCTTATTGTTATTTAAATTTATTAGTTAGAAATAATAAATGACTTGGAATATGAAATGGAAATCGTCGCCGATTGGGGAGTTGTGATGATTGAATGCATAGTCTGCTTAGATTACATTAGAGGTTTGAAATATTGTTTTTTTTTTTAATTATAAATACGTGTCCTTATATTTCTATATTCAGAGAAGTTTTAGGAATATTCACAAAAAAAGGATGTTTTCTGGCAGTTCAAAATTACTACCTATTTGACGAATGAGTTAGAATGCAAGGTCAGCACAACGCTGAGATGGAACCGTTTCGTGGCAACGTTTTCTTCTATTTAGTATTTTGATTTATGTGCATATATGTGTTGTTGTCATGAATAAGTGTTATTCTATTCCATTCTATTCAAAATGAAATGACGAGTTGTACCAAATTTTACTACTGGTATCTGCGTACGAAAATAATACCAGAACACGATTCCTAGTTATATTAAAATGATGGCAAAAGCGAATGAGATGTAACTTTTGGACGAGAAATTAGCTGTCAAATGTAACTTTTAAATAAACGTTGCGTCACTTATAACTAAGTACATTAACGTATCGGATCTGTTGCAAAATCTCTTCAGGTAGTAATGTGTGAAAGTCGTGAAAATTTATATCAATATACTACAGTATCATTTTGGCACGATGCACATAATTCTTATGACGATAGGTATGTAAAAAGGTAAACTAATAATTTTTTTATTTGAAAATTTTATACGAAATCAATAAAGATACGCTGGTGCAACTTTTTTGTCTTTTGTTTTTCGGTAAAGTAAAATATTTTAATGCAAACGTGATTATTGCATCAGGATGGGTCATAAACATTCGTACCCAAGTGTTCGGTCGTATTTGTGGCTAAAAAAAATAAAAATTAAATTACTGTTTATTTCTTTGAAAAAAATATGTTACATTTCCAGCGATAAGGCTTAATCTTATTATATTAATTTTAAAATTGCCTAATCGAAATTGAAAATTAGACTTAGTATTTTATTACATAATAAGAACAAAGATTCATGCTGTAAAGCGTTTAAAGGCATAATTTGGTGGCGTAACCCATACCTGTACGGGTATTTAGCGAGTCTTACCGACTTAGGATTTCTATGATCGGAGTATCATTTATAATAAGTATCTAAACTGTTAACTATTTAGATTTGCACAGGAGAGACCTCTTTTTTGTTCCTAATTTTATATAATATTTAGTATTTCTTAATCCTTATCAAATACAAGACAAATACATTAAACAACACCTTTATTAACGTACTGAAAGTTAGATTCTTACAGCACACCACCACCATCAGATATATCGGAGCGGCCAAAGTGCTCACAAATATTTGAACACGTCTCTATTGTCGAGGCGTTATACAGACGTGTTCAGATATTTGTGAGCACTTTGGCCGCTAATATATATGATGACGACTGTAGTAATATACTTAGTAATAAATATGTAACTGACCCAACAACAAAATAGTTTTAATATTTATTAAATAAACTGTTTACTCATTTAATATAGCGTTTTATAGTAGCAGTCAGGAGTACCCGCAACCGACGAGCCAGTATGAGAAGATGTATGGATGTCGTCGAAGCGAAAGAAGTATATAAGGACCGTAGTATTTGGCGTTCCTTAGTCTCTGCGTACCCCAATGGGATACGGGCGTGAGTATACGTATGTATGTATGTATGTATGTTTATAGTAGCATGTGAACGATTTACTTAACAAAAGCTATACCGACGTCGAACTCTACCGCAAAAACAATAAACATATAATTACACCATACAAAAAATTGGCGGCCATAACGCACGGTGTTCTTTATCCCATTATAAATAAGGTTCCAAATGGAATGATGGTGGACGGTTGAGAAGGCCGATAGGCATATCTTTAAATTCATAGTGCGTTAACTAGCGGCTACATTTTCACACGTCCATTTTGTGTCTAATAATAAAATGTTAACACACGTACGAAACCAACGCTTCTCGGGTATCTAGTGATAATACACGAGATTCCTGCAACATAACTTTAAAGAAACTGCTAGAATATGAAGCTAGTCCTATGCCCAATTGCATTAAGAATTAACAACAATACCATCAACATAAGTATAAAAACACTATCAAGATCAATTGCATTAACTCTAAACTTGGCAAAAAAAGTTCGTTCAAGCCTCGGGGTCGCGCTGTGTAGTGCACAAACAACCGTTCTGGAGAAAAAAGTAAAAAGGTGACTGAGTATGTGCATTTAAAGATACACAGCATTCATGTGCATTACAAGAATATGTTAAAAAATATTAAGTAGGTACACTTATTTTGCACGGCCTGTGTGTCGGGCATTTTCCTAAATAAACGCATAAGACCTACACGTTAATAAATATTAAATACTAATTTCATGCCATTCATCAAAACTTACACTACAACAGAATGTTTTCTACCGACGTCGAATAAGCCTCTCGGTGAGTCACGGGTCAACGGTATACATTCACAGTGTCAATAATGCAAACAGTACTATCAAGTCTATCAACATAAGTGCTCGTCGTACAGCAAGAATATATTCACGTAGCAACCAACATTAATATGCCCTTAACGTGACTTTGATTCAAACTCTACGTTTAATCTTTGTCAAAGTACGACGCTTGTAAAGTCAGAGAGTCGCTACTGGGCAGATTCCTCCATCTGTAAAATTATGTTTTGTTTCAATTTGAATCTTGACATTGAATATGTCAATATTAGTAGTACTAAACTAATTATAATCAGTTTTTATTTTATATTTTCACTGTTACTTAAGGCATGCCGTGTCCTTCTGTTATTAATAAGGTACTTCGTTTTAATTTGTGCAATGAAGAGCAGAGTATGTAATGGTGCCTACGCTTATTGTTGAAGGTCCTTATAAATAAATAATAAATAAAATTCAGAATGGCACAATCAAGAAAAAAGCGATATCCTAGAGATGTCTCCCTATGACGTTAAGATAATTGGAATCGTGGGGATAACTTACGCCACAATAAAGCACCAAAATAATTATCACGTAAAGCACTCGACTTCCAGAACACTTTGAACTGTTCCCCTAATTTGTTTAATTTAACTACGTATTATTCACTTGTAAAGTTTTCTTTTGAAAGCTTCCACTAGTAGAGATCCTATTTATTTAAAATATTAAAGCAAATACCTACATACAGATCTTGAAAAAAAAACTTAAATTTGCCATTTTCGTTCTCTCACCGGCTACCGTTGCAACGGCTTACACAGTCATCATCTGTATGTTTTTTTTCCAACGTGCCAGTGTACTGTTTTGGTATGTGTGCTGTGTAGGCGCGAGCGCAGGATCGCTCGTCGGTTGGTCACGGGGCGCAACCAATTAGAGATGGGCATGCACTCGGCTAATCAACCAAATTTTCGAATTTCGAATGCTAGAAACATTCGTTACAGAGCAGAGCAATTTTAAAATAACGGCTAAATTCAGGTTTACGAAATTTGAACGAGTGATACTCACAAGAAAGTTTATTGAAATGATATAACATTGATTGACAAGGTGACTGATAAAGAATGCTTACGGCATTAAGTCCGCTCTTTGTACGATAAGTTCTCCGTTCTTCTTTTGTGTTATAAAGATAAAATATATGCTTTTTCACATTATTCTTGTGCTTCAATGGTGTCTCCAAAGATCCAAAATTAATCCAAATTAATCCTACTCATAATTAGATCGTTGTCGCAAATACGGACGTAGAATAAAGGGAACAATACACGTGTGTCTGACCGAATATGTAGCCGTTTGACTCTGGTTTGACTACTTTAAGTACAGCCCTATCAATCGTGCTAGATCTTTGTATGCAAATTGCCGTTATGGTTATGAAACACAGATGTTTGTGTAAAGAGAATTATAACATGCAAGTAATCTAATTCTATTTTAATCAACGCTAGGAATAGTGTTTTAATAAAAAAAATCGGATCCTAACCTTATTTGTTCCTATATAAGAAAACTTGATTGACGTCCTTAATTTGTGCAAACAGGTTTATAAATGTTCAGTCGAGGTCATAATAGTAGATTATACACTAAGGGGATAAAGCACTGTTTTATGTCACGGGAGCGAATTGAATCCCGAACGTAACGAAGGACTCATAATTTAACTCCTGAGCGTAGCGAGGGAGTTATAAGTTAATTCCTGAGCGAAGCGAGGGAATTAAGACTGAGTCCTGAGTGCAGTGAGGGGTTCAACCGCCCAAGACTAAAACAGTCTTATCCCCGAGGTGTATACTCTACTTTTCACACCTTATGCGAGACAAAAAAACAGGCTCAGTAGATAAATAATGTTTATTTACAAATATTCAAAATAGACCAGAAGCACTGATTCAGACACAGACTTTACGCCTTTTACAGCTTTCCATTTGTCAAAATCGTTGTAGGCTTTTAGGTATTTTTCCTTTGACTTCTCTGGCAGCAGATTGTTGACAATGCCTATGGCATCTAATTTGATAAACTCAGGAGTCAAAACACTTTCATCACTCGACATTTTCAATATTATTTTTGAAATTAAATCTTCTATAGGCACCTACAAGAACTCGATTTGTTCGTCACGCGTGAACAAATGAAGGCGCGCGACGTTCCAAATTCGAAAGCACAAGCCGTGGTCCTAGATTCGAAATTCGAATTTCGAACACCGCGCTCCTCCGGACCGGGGTTCACACGGAGGCAAACTTCATTTATTTTGTCAAATCAAGTAGGCCATGGCCTAGGACAAATTGTGTTTAGCAAAATTAAACTTTATGCATATAGTAATAAGAATTATGAAAAGTGAAATCATATTATTAACCAGCGGGTTATAATGAAATTCAGTACAACATTATAACCCGGCTAATACCAAGGGATTTAATGTCTTGCTTTCGGTAGGGTTTACATGACCTATAATTCGGCATTGTCGAGCATGTGGTTTGAAAATATGTTTACACTTTTGCACCTTATTACAAGGCAATAAGGTGCAAAAGTGTAAACGTATTTATGACCTCGACCGTTCAATAGCTATTATATAGGTACGGTAGCTGCTGTCATCTCGATTTCATAACTCGTTTAAAAAACGTTCTCGGTTTACTTTTTATGAAATACTCTATACTGCCAGAATTCCTGGCATGTAGCAGGCCTGTAGTGTCTCTTGTCCAAAGAAGTAGAAACGGGGCACATCTTTTTCTTTAAACGAACTTTGCTCTCAAACAAAAACTCAATTGCAGTTACCACTTTCTACAGTTGAGAGATGGTCGCCACATGCAATGTCAAGATCATTAATGCGTTTATTTTGGTTCCAAAAGCCTCAATTCGCTCTTGATAATGAAAGTCATAATGTTATTCGGCCTCCATCCGTTGTTTTTCTTGTTTACTTTTTAGGTTTCTCGGTGCAACACTGCGCTTAACAGCTGTTGCTTCCGTTACTGTCATAATATTCGATTTCAACAAAATGTGCTTTCACATTTACCTGCTTACTATAGAAAAATTTTAGTTCTCGATTCTGACTATTTCCTACTTCAGTGCTCGACACTGGCCCAATACTTGGCACCCTCAATCTTAATTCATATAAATAAAGGTGAACAACAGAATAGAATTAAAGTGTCAACATTTTAACATTGGGACATTTATTACATTGATTATAAATCGTTCAGTCCCCGAGCTCTCAGTCAAAAATATATACTTCACAATGAGTTTTCAAGTTAAAGTACCTACAGTATAAGTACAGAGGCTCTATTATAAGTTTTACCGGAACAAAACGTTACGAACGCGTTTGCGTTTAGCTGTCAAATCCCATACAAATTGAGAGTAAAACGCAAACGCGATCGTAAAGTTTTGTATCGATAAAACTTATACTAGAGCCTCTGGTAGGTTTATTCTTACGCAAAAGAAAAAGGCTTTCAGTTTATTCATCAAATACACGCAGAATTGGTCACTATGCTAGTGGAACACATTATTAAGTATCAGTACCTATAGGTTCTATACTATACCTGGAATTGGATACAATATTTTCCCCACAAAAGTACTTAAAACTCCTCAACGATTTCGTGATACCGCGCCACACATATACGCTACACACAACCGCTAAATCACTTATTTCAAAAAGGTATTAAGAACCGACTAGTTACCTACACATTTACGCTCTTCTGAATTCAGTTGGTTTGTGCACTCGTCCATTTTAGGGTTACACAGGCAAAGCAATCGAGATCCGTGCCCGATAAGCCGCACGAACAGAACCGCCCAGCTGACCCCACGCAACTCGACCAAGGGTTCTCTGCTCGTTATAATAATAATAAAACCTTGTGGACATTAGTGGCCTGATTGTGATTTATGTTGACCTAGCTTTGCCCGCGACTTCTAACTCGTTTATCGCGTTCTCGTACAAACTCTCAACCCCCATTTCACTTCCTTAGGGGATTTTTCCGTAGCAAAAATTATATCATTCAACCGCGTTGAGTTTTTGCCATTTTATCACTTGTCGTCGTCGATAAGCACTGTCGCGCACCCATGACATGAACATGGTAGAACGTGATGGATGTTTTATACACGGCTACAAATGATAAAATGGCATATTTCTTACGCCCGCAGTTCATGTAAACTTTTACGGAATGACATGGCAAAACTGTCACCTCATCCCATTCTAATCGCGGTTTGATAATACAAACGGAACGCTTATGGAATAACCCGGGTGCCAGCCTTTTTTTTTTTAGTTATAACCCTTATCAAAATTAGGTTCAGGGGGGCTAGACAAGGTTACAATCGACAAGCGCTAACGCCAATAGAAACTAATAAAATGTAGGGGAATGACAGCATGCCGACGAAACACTTTTCGTTAACATCTGTCATTCCCCTACATTTTATTAGTTTCTATTGGCGTTAGCGCTTGTCGATTGTAACCTTGTCTACGGCCCCAGGTAGGTCTACGACAATTTAGTGTTCTTATGTTCTCGGGCACTCTAGAAAGAGTATAGAAGTAGAGCGTAATGGAAAATCTCACTATATTTGGAACAGCCCAAAGCCTGCTGAGCTTCTACTACTTTACAGAAGTCTGAATAAAGTATTCTTTTTCAATTTCTAAAATACACGAATATGTTAAATATAATTAGTGTTTGAACATCTGTAATCATGGATAGATATCATTTTGAAATAGCTAAGGAAGCTAGAAAAAGTCGGGTTTTATATTATTTTCACGGAATTTATATTAACGTCAATAAATATGTCAATTTTTTTCCGATTGATTATACAACTTTCTATTGTAGAATATATAAATGCACCAATTTAAAATAGGAGTTTTGTATGTACAGTGCCTGCTCGGTATTACCTAAACTACAAGACCGAGTGAGGAACGTTGAGATCCGACGTCGCGCTAAGGTTGCGCACGTTGGAGATACCATTACCAAACTCAAGTTGGGCAGAGGACACCTTGCCAGGCAAAATGATGGTAAGTGGATCACAAAGGAGTCAGATTGGTGGCCACTTCTAGGTAAAAGGTGCGTCGGCCGTCTACCAGCTCGATGGGTGGACGCTATTAGGAAGATCACGGGTCACTTCTAAGATTAGCTCAGGATAGGGACGGGTGTATTAGAAGAGAGGCCTATGCTCAGCAGTGGGCGATTACGGCCTGAAAATGATGATGAATGAAGATGTAAAGTGCATGGGTGCTCAATACAATAGGCCAAGGCTGTATTTATCGAAACAAAATTTATAAGTACGGTCGAGGAAATTGAATGTTTGGCACATGTCAACTCTATTAGAATGACGTTAAGGTCCAAAAGTGCTAAACATTCAATTTCCTCGACTGTACATACTTAAGTAAGTTTAAGTTTTTGGTGATGAGTAGGCGACCTTACTCATCACCAAAAACTTAAACTGTAAGTAACTAAAAACTAGTCCTCTCAAGAATGCTCTGTGCTGAGAGGGAGACCTGATTGTCTTTAGCCGTCGACAAAACGAATCCTCTAATCAATAATCGGCTAGGCGTTTCTGACTCCTCTTTAGTTGCAAGCGTCCATGAGCTACGGCACCCGCTTGCCATCATAGAGGCTGTATACTTGTCAGCCACTGCCTTCATCGTCATTCCGTATACCGTAGAGTAACCGGGAGGTTGTACCGTAAGAGCCCGCTTTGGCACCAAGTATTAATTTGGCGTACTCGTAGTCGCTAGTTTTACGAAGCGAATCCCACCTGATCTTCCAACGCAAAGAGTAAAGTGGACCTTGTTGCGATAAAAAAAAACCACTTAATTGATAGTAGGTAGCTTACAAGCAACAAGCGACGCAAACACAATTTGTATAACTTATCTCCGAGCTCTGTTTCTCATAAAGCTCACTAGAATAAGACGTGAGGTCAACAGCATGTCTTCAACATTTTTATAAGCCGAAAAACTGCGTCCACACGATCATCTTTTCTCGTATCACGACAATCGCTCGTTGCCCGCGGCAGGGCGGGCCCCGTGAGGTCCATTTCATAAGACATAGGTTAACATAAATTATTTGACTAAAGCTTAGGCCGTTAACTGAATTTATAATTGTAATTAGCAGAGCCCGGATTTTTCACGGCAAAACAAAACACTATCGTAATCTAGCCAGTGGTAGAAACATTATTTTATCGATATCGAGTATTATTAGGTATATAGGTATAAAAATAACATGCCGATATATTTTTACATTATTGACAATTTACAGTGTGCACAACCTTTTTATATTTTTTAATAAATAAACTATAAGTGAATTTTTCTTCCGAAATCGCCATAAGGTATTTGAGCCAACTAAAAAGTCGCGATAATGACTATACCACCTCATTGAAAATAATAGACGATACATTCAATAATAGACACTTCTTACTCCATAAGACTTTAAATGTCATTTCATTACGTATAAAACATAAATTGCGTCTAGATATTATTTATTTCTTATAACGCTTTGAAACCGACGTGTTTGATATACGTTTAATACCTTAATATTACAGTTATTAATAAAAAAAAAGTACGTTAGTGTTTTGTTTTGCCGTGAAAAATCCGGGCTTTGGTAATTAGGTAGTACCTACATGGGAGATCGTGTGAAAACATGGAAAGAGAAAAGCAGGATTTAATAGGTAAACATGATACTGGAATTCCAGGGATTTGATCCGACCAGTTTTTTTTTTTTGTTGAATGGCAATAAGTACTTAAATACTATCTTGCTGTTTAATTGATTAAAATTCACTTAATTCAAATAGTTCTGCTTGTAATACATTCTTAACGATCAGAGTAGCCCCATTTCTTTCCCTTTTGTTTTTTGTTTCTCACATACCCAAACCAAAAATGTAATTATGAAAAAAAATATGCTCTGTCGACTTCAAAGAAATGATTACACTTTTCCACCTTATTCCGTTGTAGTAAGGCAAAAAATGCTTACATTAATTAGACGTCTCACTGAACCTATACTTTTTTGGGAAACGCTCACGAAAATCTGTATGTAAGCGTCCCTAAGGGTGGTATTCCACCAGTCCAAGATCTTTGTGTGTGACTATTTAAGCATTAATAACTACAACTTAGAAAGTTGGAAAACCCCCCGACATTTTCATTTCAAAGTCCAAACTCTCAAAAAAACATGGCTAGGAACACTCGGGGTAGAATTATCTATGACACAAAAAAACCGCATTCAAATCGGTCCATCCGTTAGGGAGCTACGCTACCACAGACTGATACACAGATACACAGACAGACACGTTAAACTTATAACACCCCTCTTTTTGCGTCGGGGGTTAAAAATGTGAGACGCAAATACACATTGGACAAAGATCTTGGACAAATGGAATACTACCCTAAGTTATAATCCTAGCTAACCATCATACAGACCGTAGGTATTTTGTCACCACCGTGGATCGCAAACAGCTATGACAAGACTCCAAACTTTTATAAAACAGACCTCACGACCAGCCCCAGGCTTCCAGGAACTCAAGGCCCGTTTCCCCAAATTATTTATTACGGGGCCTCAAATTATCAGCCCGCTGACTATACACGTCACGACTGCGGTTAAACGGTTATATGTGAAAGGGCCCTGTGGCCGTAGGATGGTCGAGTTTGTCCTGATGTTTGTCTCATTTAGATTAATGCGTTTGAGCGAGAGATAAATGTAAACAAAAAAGATTCGATGTAAAAAATAGGCCAAGTCTCGGCACTCTTCCATCTTCTCCCAGATTTTCCGTAGAACCAAGTCAGACATTCTTATTAATATTTATTTGCTTGCTAATAAAATTCTTCAACTTGGAAATCATACAACTTTACTGCACTTGTGAATTTTTGCATACCTAAAACTAGCAATGCACTCACTCACAGAATGTTCTCGAGAACGAGAATTTATTTATTTATTTGACACGAGTGACACGACACGATCAAAGAGTCCAAAGACACGCATCAAGAAATAGTTCGGTAACTTAGTTTAAAAAGTCAGGGCTAGTGTAAAGTGTGAAGTCCGAAAGTCGAAATGTTCTCTGAAATACAGTGAGAATTTAAGCAACTTATTGGTAACTTATCACTTATCAACAAAATAGCTAACTGTAATAGACAATAACACATGCATAATAACATTTAGTTTTAAGTTATGCCTATTTAAACTTTATTTCAAGTAGATTCTCTTGTTTAAACAATAGTTTCCATGTTGTAGGAATGTTCTGAGAACATTCTCGAGAACGTTTCCGCTTTTTGGGAATGTTCTGCAATTTGTACATTGCTACCTAAAACTATAGAAGGAGAGGCAGGGGAAGACCAAGAGGTGCGTTTATGGACCAAGCTAAAGGGAAAACTAAGGTAATGTAATAAGAGCTCGAAACAGTTGCAGAGAGGAGAACAGAGTGGCGATTACTCCACCGACAAGAGCCCGGCTCTTAAGTTTATGATGATGAAAACTATGTAGTATTGTGTGATTGCCAAGGCACAAAATTTTATTCAGCAAAAAATATTGAGCACCCCGCTTTTTACAAGCTTTTATTTAACTTGCAATGTACCTATGTAATTTGTTCGGGTGGAATCTTGCGAGTTAAATTTGACCCACTTCGCGGTGACCGATTGAGCTGCAATTTTGGGTATAAGTATAGTTTGATTGACAATTCAATATTATGGTACCATCGAGCTGATCTGATGATGGAGACAGAAGGTGGCCATGGGAATTCAGTACTTAGCCGACGTAACCCCGTTGAGTTTGGGCTCGTTAGAATCGTCTCAATGAGTAGTTGATGATGGTATACAGAAAAGTACATTCGGCAATAAAAGCTTGTACCAAAAATTATTTTTTTGACAGAAACTTATTCTTTTGTAACTTATAAATAAAATATTATTTCAGAATTTCAAAAATACACGAATAAGTAGGTACTTTATTTATAATAACTGTTTGATCATGTGCATAGGGGAGGCAAGTTCCGACGTTTTCACGGTCGGTTACCGGGCACCACGAAACTGCGCAACACGTCGCAGTAATTGTGTGTTTTGTACTAATTAATAAGGTTAGTCTTTAAGGTATTTGTAAAATGGGCCTTGTTGCCTGATTTAAATAAATAAATAAAATGAAAAATATGCGGTGTACAGTCAACCGCAAAAGTAGCTACGCGGGGCAAGTGCTCAAAATGACCTACACACGACTCTAATGTCAAGAGGATAAGGACTGTCTAGATCATTTTGCGTAAATACTTCTGCTGCTGACTGAACAAAACAACCACCAAAATGCGTGCGAGCGATGCCATGATTTGAAATTTCGGGCCATCAAACATACGTTTTAGTTGACAGACTACCCAAGTAGCTACTATTATTTATTATGTGCCCGCAATTACCAGTAACACAACACAACACGCCTACCAAGTAATAGTTTTTTTTTCCTAAAGGAATATTCTACATTAATAGTAAATTACCTAGTACCTATTCTGTAAGCAGCTATGACAAGGCTAAATAAAGTTTTTTTTTTTTTATTATTACTACGGAGGCCGAGAAGTAAGGAGTTGGCGGCCGAGTACATATAGACGGCCGAGCGTAGCGAGGTCGGATAGTTATGAGTCTAGCAACCCCTTTCCACGCCGAGGTATGTATAGTGCTTTCCTCAACCAGTATGCGATGAAATGAAAAAAAAAACTCCAAGAAATCAAACTTTAATTTTTTTGGCTGAACGCCGTAATGCTGTGCCACAAATTGCGGAATGGAAATTAAAAAAAAAAACATTTTGCAGGCCCACGCCTTCAATTTTGTATGAAATGCCATTACGTATCTCTCGTCTCGCTCCTGAAGAACACAACGTCAATATTTCATTGCATGTTTGAGAAAAGTATTTTGTACACACAGCAACACACCTAACTAATCATACCGTGAAAACCTAGAACCTTATTACAATGCACTTAAGGTCAGATTAGATTTCCGATGGTCACTTAGCTGTGTTGTCGACTGTACTAGCGTCTGCCCGCGACTCCGTCCGTGTGCAACTCGTTTATATCGTAGCATACAAACTTTCAACCCCCCACTTCACCCCCAAAAACTGTCCTATATGAGGACATAGGATAGTTTTTATCCCAGAAATCGCCCGGGACCGTATGGGGAAGGCCCCATGACTCAAACTATCTCTATACCAAATTTCATATAAATCGGTTCACCGGTTTAAGCGTGAAGAGGTAACAGACAGATATATACAGACAGTCACACTTTCGCATTTATAATATTCGTGTGGATTTTAGGCTATTAGGATCTCGACGATCCATTGTCTTTTTATAACCATTCAAACACCCATCACAATCAATTTTATCCGCCATATCTATTACCGTAACCTAGAAAACTTCACTAAAACAATGCCCAATTTGCAAAAAGCAATTTATACTATTAACCTTATTAGTGCTAAAGCCGTTAATAGTTTGAAAAACGAAAGTCACCAATCAATCTATCACAAAGCATCATCTAACCGGCACGTCTTCTTGCAATTTCATCCTTATAATAACGTAACTAGGTATAGTTTTTAAAACCCCATTACATCAAGATACGAGTGTGTGTAAATTGTCTCGTTTTATTGCGACTTTCTCCTTGCGCCATGCCCCTACGCTTGTTGTGTAAGCCGTAGATCATTTGGAAGGGCTTTTGTGACCACACGGCCATTGTTATGACCCGATAAGTCATATAATACGTCTTTGATTGAAGTCTATTCAACAATCGCTAAAGTCTTATGGCGATTTTGACAAAAATATTTGAGCCTACCACGAAAATCGAAAGTCAAAGCTCGCAATTTTCTTGAACTACGCGTCATTGCTTTAACTAGAAGACATGTTTGGCATTAAGTCCGCCTTTTGTACGATAAGTTTTCTTTTGTGCAATAAAGTTTAAATAAATAAAATAAATAAATATTTACGTACGTATACGTCCTATTTTTCCAGTTTTGTGTTCATATTGTAAAATTTACTCAAACTTAAAACTAATCGATAACAACGCATTAATTACAACGAGATCTAGAGTAATCAATTTGAATTTGCAGATTCTCCCAGTCAAAACAATATTTTTTCGTCTCGCTAAAATCCTGATGAACATGTTCTGAGCTAGCTTTTAATGGATCTAGAAACAACTTCACATTGTATCCCGATATATCCAGAACGAGTTAGTGTACTACAACCGTATTTAAATATCCGTTTTTAGAACAGTAATAGTAACTATTTATACTAATCTGGTTTGACGCGCATCGCCATATCGGAGTCACTGTTTTGTCGTCAACAACACGGACAACTATAAATACATTTATATAAAAACTATTCTTGAAGGTACTTACTATGAAGACTTTAATACTGTGTATACTTGAGATTAATTAAGTTGGCCGAATAGCATCAAAGTAGTCCATACAAAAACCAACTCTGCTGGCCAAGGTAAAAGATTCAAATTCCGATGACAGTTTTATTAAAAGTCCGTCACATTTAAACCATCTCAACTATACCTACATAAAACAGTCAAGTGCGAAAAGGCGCGTGAAATGGGTTCTGTGATTTTTAGTTTTATATATTTTTTTGCACTTTGGTATTCGATAAATTAAGTGTTATTATATTATTATCGAAAAGTAAAACGAGGGTGTGTACAAAGATACAGAAATGCACGATTGATGATGGTTGAAGTTTGAAGCCTACGGCGCCTTAAGAAACAATAAGGTCTGATTTTCAGATATATGATTCTTGACTATATGATTGTTTATCTGATTTTATCGATACATGATTGCCTAAAATTTCCTCGATAGAAAAAAAAATCCAGTTGGGTCTGTATCTTCGTTTTTTTGCTCAGCCTACTCAAACGATACATTATTTTACGACACAATCAAGTTAATACGATAGTATTTTATGTCATCTAAATCTGTCATCTCACTTTATGAAATTTAAATAAAACTTCACTTAGTTAGGTATTTATCGAAATTTGTCCAAAAAAGCCATTCCCGAAGAATGTTACATCTCTTTTCCCCGTGCGTGTCGCGTCTTATTACTTATTTTATTTTATTTATTTAGGTTAATTACAATGTTGGTTCTAAAATAATAAAACGGCATCGTTAAACCATTGTTGGTTTGTATCGATGCACAATTTCACAGCCTACACTATAAACTTATGCATCGGTACCAAAACATTATGAATTATGAGTATAATGACATTAATTTGATTTCTAATACTAGTTAATACTTCGAAACTATAATACAGCTCTCAGCGGTTTAATATTTATTTGCAATGGTGGTTGGTGTTATACTAACGTTACAGTCCTTGGGCTTGCTTGTTTATTAAATATCGTATAATTGAATATATTTTGATGTTTTACGGCTACAAAAGTTTTGGAATTGGGGTTATGCATAAGTTAATCTAATTTCAGGGACTTTGGTGATGAGCCTTTTCCGACGGATCCCTAAGCCGGATTGCTAGATGGCGGGATGACATTCACATTTAATGACTGGACTAATTAAAGTGTGCACAATCTAGTAAATTACGGGTCAGATGCACTAGTGTACATAGTTGCAACACAATCATATTGTCTTAAAATGGAATGTTCTCTGTTTGGTAGACATATTTGTAAGTTTTCAACCGTAATGTATTATGAGTTTATGAGTCAATTTTTCCTTTCAATGTTTTGTTACCGTTGAACTTACACTTTTATCTTTTATATATAGAAGCCCGTAGTTATTTTTTTTTGAATTTTATATCACAATGTATTCATTTTAGCACTTTATAGGTTCTTCGTAAACGCCGTAAATCTTATGTCATTGTTCACAAATATCCTCCAAAGCTTTGAGTTATCTTAAATGCCATTAAAATTTGTTTAACATCTTTTTCTCTCACTTTGATTTCTGTGTTTGTTATGGTAAAAGAGACAAACTACAATTAAGTTAACAGAGTTAAGTTTTATGATTAATTTGAATAAAAAGGCAAGTTATAAAGTTCATTGCCACCTCTTATGAAAAATCAGTCGGGCGAAATCATGGGCAATTAAACTGAATTCGTATCCTGACGCGACATAACGATATCGGTGGTATGATTATTAGTACCTACGGTTAGATCCACATACCATGACGGCCATGTTGGGAGTTCCTCTGCGTGATCGCATCAGAAATGAGGCTATCCGTAGCAGAACCAAGGTAACCGATATAGCCCTCCGAATCGCTAATCTTAAGTGGCAGTGGGCAGGGCACATAGCACGTAGAACCGATGGCCGTTAGGGCGGAAAGGTTCTCGAGTGGCGACCACGTACCGGAAGGCGCGGAGTGGGTAGGCCCCCCACAAGGTGGACTGATGACCTGGTAAAGGTTGCGGGAGTCCGCTGGATGCGGGTGGCGGGTGGTCACTTTGGCACTCTTTGGGGGTGGCCTATGTCCAGCAGTGGACGTCTTTCGGCTGATATGATGAGATACACATGCCAAATACGTTTTGGTGTGATGGCACCTTTTGTATCAGGCGTCAGAGCGCACCACGTCAGATAAGTAGGTATGAGTTCGGCTTTATCGTAAGGTGCTGGTTAGACTTGAGCATTGACTTGTAATGAGGAATGAGCATCCTAGTCTAGGGACTGTTACATTACAGCTAAGCTCACAAAATAATCGTTTCGTTAATCGTGCATAAAACCGTAATAAAGTATCGGGTTCCGAGGGAGTTTTAAGTTCGCAGCACCCAAAATCTGGAACGACTTGCCTCCACCTTTAAGGAATGACTGTCCCCAATACTCGTACACTTTTAAATGTAAACTTCGAAAGCTATATTTAACATATAAAGAGACTTTGAAACCCCTAAAATGTAGTTTTTAACTTCGTATCTTGGCAAAGCTGTCCATTGTTCAGATTTAAGTATAATATCTTTTAAAGCCCATTGAGACCTTTTCTCATTTTTTTCTAATGATCTTTCATGTATTTTAATGTTTTTTGAATACCTAGTACCTAAAATCCCTGTAGCCATTTGAGCATCCACCATATTTTAAGCTGGTTGTCACTATACTCTGTTTTTTTTAGCATTAGAGAGACCTTTGCAGAACGAGATATAAGGTTTTTTATCGGGCACATTCTGCGGATCGAAAAGTGAATACGAGTTAATAAATATCACGTATTTATTATCATGTTTTATTAATACATACATTACTCAGTGTTGTGAACAGATAAGAAACATAATATTAGTTAATTTATAATCTAAGATGAAAAGATAAGAATTTTAATAAATTGCGTTTGCAATTTTTCATGGAAAGGTTGTACATTAAAAAACCTAAAGTGGCAGAGTTCTCACACAATGGTCTATTTTTAAACGTCACTGTCACTATCTGTCAACTATCACTCATGTGGGTTTTTCATTCGAGTTCATATTGTTGTCGGTTGAGTCGGTTGTGATTTCTATTTATTTTATTTCTATTGCCGCCATCTTGCTTATAAACACTTATAACTTACAGTTTTGCCAACAAATTAGTAATAAATGTGAAAACTATGCGTTCAGCTATCGGTAAATATCAAATGATATGTACTCGTATGTACATAAGTTCCGAGGAATTCAGTGGTATCGGTCGAAATCGAAGAAGGAAGGTTTACGACCACTGCTTCTTTGTTTACCAGTTTGACAGATAATTCTAATCTTAAAAAAAATACAGTATAGGTGTGAACTGAAAACCAGCGCTGTGTGCAGCTAGTCTGTGCCGCAGCAAATGCTGAGTTCACTCCTATTGTCGCACAGATATATATACTAGATTTCGTTTTTATTTTTCTGTTTGGTAGGTTTTTACGTTTTTTTTCTGTATCTGGTATGTTGTGTGGCAATAAACTGCTATTCTATTCCATTCTATAAACAGGAGCGTTTTAGCGAGCATACTAGCTAAACGACAGTAAATTTGCTTCGAGCTTTTTGTCGAGCCGAGCAATTTTGTTAGTGTGCCGCCGCCATCCCTCTCACCCACACCTTCCCGCACGCCGTTCACTAGAGCGTTTGCTAGAATACGGGTGTACACAAAAAGTATTATTACTCCAAAAGAAAGAAGGCAAAAAAATATTCCTAGTGACAAAAATCCCATTCGGATATCTCAAAGAATCACGAAGCTACAACTGTTTTAATATTGTTTGTTAGAGAGAGAAAACGCTAGCAGACCGTGGCGTCACGATCCTCGAGCGGCATATTAAATGTCAATCGTTACATACGCTGGTGCGTTTTGCGGAAAAGAGACAGAACATACCCCCTCATATAACTTTGTGATTATTCAACTTTTGCGTTGCTTTTTTCGCTATTTGACTACATTTTTTATCCTTTTTCGAGAAAATTCAACACTTTTGATTATTTTATTTATTATCTAGTACATCCCAATTATCGTAGCGATGTATGACTCAAGCTTAGCTCTGTTCGTTGTTCAATTCTACAAATTTAAAAACGTTGAGTGCTCGTTGTTTAGTTACATGTAAATGCTCACGTGTATCAGCACCTTTACCCCACAAAGACGCAAGCCGTCAGCGCATGTGTCACTTTACAAATACCAACATGGACCAAATGACTCATAACCTCTCACGTCTGTATGTTGTAGGCATTGTTGGCGCCAATTAAAAGTGTATTATGGAGGCGTTACCCGACATTTATAGCGACGTTATAAAACTGAGGTTTTTTATTGAGTACGCTGTTGGAGTAAAAATATGCTGCGTTGGACGTACTCAATTAAAATAAAAAATGTTAAAAGATTAAAATAATAAGCAGAAGGTCCTCCGGTGATCTAAATCATGCCATCCCGCTCTAAAGCACAGCACGTCCTCTTTTGTCTAGTTAAAATGGAGAAATACCTCGTACCGACCATTCAAAAAGAGAAAATGTTATTACGCTTCTAAATATTTTCCAATCTCAATGATTTTTTAGTAGGTTATTGACACAATGAACGACTAGGTTTATAGGTTATCCTCTGTTCAAAATTGGCAATAAATTCAAACTTATAGGCACCACAATCTTTTTTTTTTAAAGCGAAACCTATAAATTAAATTTACTATTCGCAGCCAACGCAGGCCGCGCCAGTGTGTTGCAAGCTTTAGGTTGTCGCGTTTTGTATGGCAACCTAGGTTTTATCACATTTTGTAATATTATTCAATTCAATTCAATATTTTTATTTCAGGTTTTTGGACCCATATGTGTTAGTTAGTTACAAAACATTAAATTAAATTAAGTGTTAGTGACTAAATAAATAACTAAATACTACTCTTACATTCGTTCATTCCATTATTATTATTTATTTAACTCAGATATGAGACACTGGTGCATGCCATGACTGCCAGTGTTTCATAAATGGGCAGTCAATACGGTAATAATTCAATAAAAAAAAATACTAAATGTAAATATTTTCAAAATTGCTTACTTGGGGTTGGATATGAGGCTATTACATATTATTTTAGGTATATTTTACAAATAATGCTTCAACCGTATCATACTGGAGGAGCCCAAACTTGGTATGTTTTGAAAATTATTTTTAATTTAATTTAAAAAAGTGACTGAAATATATTATAATGATGTGATATATTTTTAGAATTGGCTTAGTAAGCCCTTTCATTAGATGCCACACACGACAGGTTTCAGAACAATTTTTTTTTGCCATAAAAAAAAGATGTCATAACTCCTCTCCTTTATTGTTTTTCTTTTCGTGCTATAAGTCAAATTAATTCTTATGGCCTAAACTTACTTATACAAATATTCAAAGGGTTGAAGTGTGTTCTGGACGATGAGCTAGCAACCTGTCACTGCGATATCACATTTTTTCGATCTTTAATACCCACATTTATGCTAAACGTGGTACTGGAACACAAGTTTCATGTGCTCTGCCTACCCCTTTTAGGGATAAAGGCGTGAATGTTTTTATTTTTTATGTATGGGTATGTATGTAAATATTCAAATGCATTGACGTTGTTATTTGATAGGACTCGAAAGTTCTCTATGATGTAGGTGAAAGATGAAAGGTATAAACCCATTCTTGCGGGAAGACAATAGGCATGATGCCTCATGTTCAAATTGATAACGTAGTGATGCTAAATGGATAGTAATCCTTCAAATTATCGTAATAAAGTATAAATTATAAAATATAGTTAAAATCATAAAAAGATATGAACGTTGAAAGTTTAGAAAAAATATGCATTTTTTTATTGTCCAAGAGTAAATTAAAAGCTACCAATAGAATCCTTACGCTTTTCTAGAAACAAAATTGTATGACAACTATGTACTTAAACGCAGTATTTCGCGACCGAAACAACAATTTACCTGATTTTCCATACTACGATTAGTACAAATATACAAATGTGACGTCACACAGTATGAAGCGTTTCGCGCTGCCGCCAGCGAGGTCAATCTTTATCTCAAATTTTTAGGTATTTATGTTCTTTAATTGTAGTTGCTCCCATACAAACATTTGTTCCTCTCCAAAAACTGATTCGAATGACGTCACAAAAAAATGTTAGTCATCATCCCTATTGCTGCGACCCTCCTTCTCTCCCACGTGAGATTGGGTGAGATTCGGCTCGACCTTCTATCCTCTCCCTAATCTCTTAAATTCCACCTTTAAAGCGGTTGTTTTGGCCTACAAAAAGTACATTATTTACATGCAGACCCGCCTTACATTTTAGCACAATCTCGACGGATTTTATCGTATCTTTCGAAGCGAGTGTAAGAATCGCTTGTGTCAACTCGCGGCAATGTGTGAAATTTGTGTGACACTTCCATATAGCTAAAGTAGTAATAGCATAAACAGTATACTTACTTCATGAGGCTGGCTAAAGCGGTCTCTTCAAATGAACACACATTTTTAAATCAGTGGTCACCGTTACGGCTTTAAATATAAATAAATAAGTAAATATTGGCAAACTTGACTCTTTATAAACTATCTACATGTATTAGCCTCCTGAGTCCCGGGTTCCTATAGACAGGACAAAATGGGTCAATGGAAAGCAAGTCGAATTTTAAAAGAATTGATTTATATCTCTTAATCCGTTTCCTTTGAATATGAAAAAAACAGCTTGGTTTAAATTGCATTGTTTTTTTTTTATTTTAGTAGGCTAGACAGACAATAATAAGACTTATGTACGCTTATCTTTATTGATTATTTTATTATTAAATCTGTAAAGTTAGTGATTCTGCAAATTATTGTACCTATAAGGGCTTAATTCTCACAACACTAATATATACAAGTCAAAAAATAGCACAAAGAACACTAAAGTGAAAACAATCGTGTAGAAATCGATTTGTTCTGGATATTGTTTGGTGACCGCATGTTCACTCAGAAAGATAAGTAACTAGAACAATATAACTTAAAATCATCTTCTCTTGAGTGAGCAGACCATTTTGAAATTCATCCATCACATTTCACATAGCTTCGCCTGCCGCTCAATAACCACTGTATTAAAAAAAAAAACAAAGTCAATCTACTGTATCTAGTTTATATGTATACTGTGGCGTAGTATGTGGATGTGAATTTTAGTGGTCGCGTATGTTTTATAAAACCTGTCAAAACTGGGTGACAGTTTCGTACTGGCAATGTCAATGCCGTCTCACGGAAATAATTTAACACTTGGACTAAGTAGCGAAAAGCATTCCGCGGTATTTTAATAATTTTATAATGCAGCGAAACTAAAATTGTGTAACATAACTGTTAAAATTGGGGTTTATTTGAATTCAAATACATTTTTACAAGCTTTTTACAAGCTTTATATTAACTTGACATGTTGGTATGTAAGTATGTAAGTAACTTGTCCGTCAAATCTTGCAAGTTAAATTTGACCCGATTCCCGGTGACCAATTGAGCTGAAATTTTGGGTATAAGTATAGTTTGGATGACAATGCAATATTATGGTACCATCGAGCTGATCTGATGATGGAGACAGAAGGTGATCATAGGACCTCCGTAATAAAACCACATAACCCCATCGAGTTTGGGCTCGTTAGAATCGTCTTAATGAGCAGTTGATGACGGTATACAGAAAAGTACAGTCGGCAATAAAAGCTTGTACCAAAAATGACTTTTTTTGACAGAAACTTATTTTTTTTAAATATTCCGTAAAGCACACAACATAATTAATAGGAACATAAACCTAGACAAATGCTAAGATGCACAGAAAGGTGAGGTAGGAATCCGCAGACATATACGTTACTACGAGGGGACCTCTCTGACATATGGACATATACTTTATGTTTCCTTATAGGTACGCATTTGCCCACTCTCTCACCTGGCGGTATGTGATAATGGGTTCGAGGGTGTTCCATGCATAGGTACCTATTAATACGAACGCGCTCATAATCTCGCATAGAGATTCGCAAAAGATGTCATTAAGTAAGTAAATTTTAACTATATTAGATAGTTTTTTTTTTTTTTTTAACTTTCGTCTTGAAAAGATCAAAACTTACTTACCACAATTTGGTTGCGTATGCTCAGCTTAGTTTTTGGACTGTCACTATTTATTCATGTCTAAAATTAGGTAGATTTATTGTTTCCACATGTCCACGTGAGTATGTAACGTAACACCGCTCCATGGTAAAAACGTGACGCACTGTACCCGTCGCTATGTTTGGGGCTGTTCCGGTACAGTCCTCTGAAATTATTTAATGCGACCATTAAATTACTTTTGGGTTAGGTTAGGTTAAATATATATACATGTGACAGGTATCAATGCTAGGACTTGTGGCTATTTTATTTATAAAATGTTATAATTAGACTTCGCTTTGCAATTCAATTCCATTCAATTCAATGCATTTATTGATAAAATACAAGTATTTTACATGTCAATCGCTTAAGATATCGTATTTATTTACTACTAATATTAAATAAAGCCAAACGAAATAATTAAGAGGAAACACTAAGGTCGAGATAATTGAGTAATAGGTATTTGTAAAATGTATTGCTGTCGCGCCAAGCCCCCGCAAGCCCCGCAGAGCGCGATAGCGACAATTGCAGCTTGGACCGAAAATACCTATTAAAAGTACATAAAATCAACGTTTCGTAGTCCCCTGATTTCTTCTCCAAAACTTGACCGATTTAACTATGTTTTTTATTAAAAACCAAAGAAAGGCTTTGGCCGTGTGTCCTGTTTCCTTTTTTTTAATAATCTAGTTTTCTGGATGTTTGAACACAGCGGAAATAATAATAAGCGGGATTAATATCTCTTTTAAGAATAAATTTATGAAAAAAAGGAAAAAATAGGAACATGTCAATAGTAGCCATAGATTTATGGAAAAAAAAATTGCTCTACTGCCATTATCCAGGGAGAAAACAGGGGACTACGTTCCTATGGAAAAACGGCCCTTGTGTTTCCTCTTAAGCTAACTGCAAAAAAATATTTAATTGAAAAGTTCTGCCTGCGGCTTGGATCTTAAGAAGATTATGTTGGTATTGACTATTGATTAAGTTATATATACTTCATCATAATCAACAAAATATTGACAGTTAGTTTGTGTCTTTGTTGAACATGACACAGGAAAGTATAACTAATTTTATTTTTCTCTGTTCTTTAATATAAGTATTCCGCCCGATTAGATCATTAAAACTTACTAACAATACAGCAATTTATACCGAGACGCGGTGAAGGTCGCATTAAACGCTAGAATTAATTAAACTAATCTAATTGCTGAGGAAAATGCTGACCAAGGCTTTCATTGCGCAATTTACTATTGACTTGCAAAATTAAATTAATTGCTGTAATCCTTTTATTAGCCTCGTAATTTATCTCGCCAATATTTCCTACAAATGGTTGAATCGACTTCTAAATTGTGTAGTTACTAACAAAACTGCACTATAGACGATATAGTATTAATTCTAATTCGCTCATGAAACTTTAGCTACTTACCGTACAGTAGCTAAAGTTTCATGAGCGCTGCTTAAATCTGTGGGAATCAACATATGTTAAGGCTGGTTTCCACTTTGATTAGTGCGAGTGCAGGTGCGTAGTGCAGGTGATTAGTGACGAGGTGTGGACAGCGACTGCTTAGTGCAAGTGATTAGTTGGCTGTGTAGTAAAGTGAATAGAAGCGCGTTCTATTTTTTTGCGAGTGGACTGCGAGTAGCCACGTCCCGCGCGCCCTGCTTCCCCCTCACTCGCAGCAGGCCACTAAACACGTGTGGACAGGAGTGTTTAGTGTTTAGCGTTTAGTGTTTTAGTGAATTGGACACTACTCGCACTACACACCTGCACTCGCACTAATCAAAGTGGAAACCAGCCTTTAGTGTCAAAGTGACGTGCTGATATCGGCAACATTGCGACCAACAAGATAATACTAGCAACCTAAGGATTGATAGCAGTTAATTAATTTGAAAACCGTCAATACTTTAAGTTTTATTAAGGCGCTGCATTAGTGCACTACATTCCCATGCCTATTTTGCCCGGGAAAATCTACACAATGGGAATACATGGGCCATTCCATACAACGCTAAACGCTTTTCAATACTCCTATGATGACACTGAATAAAATATCACATTTAATTCTTGTTGACGACAAAAACACGTTCCCGGTAACACGATTGGTACCAAACGGGAATGTCCCTAGAAAAACCTCGCCGACGCGTCAGGACGCATTAGCATGCGTCGCGCGCGTCGCACCGGCGTCGATCCACTCCTGCGCACCATCACAACTAGCTACCTACATCCTTACCACACTAGCTTATACGGTATATATATATATATACAGGGTGTAATCGTTAAGTGTTTACAGGCCATAATTCCGTAAATACAGCAGATATCAGAAAACTTCTAACTGATATCGAAAGTACGTTACACAACGAGTAAAATTACAATAATAACATTTTCTAAATAAATAAAGTAATATTAAAATGAATAAAATATTATATTTGAATGAACGGTTACCTACTAAATGTATGGAAGGGTTTGAAGTTAATATTTGGGATATTTCTGCTTTTATTTCAAAAACGTTATTAGTGTAATTTTACTCGTTGGGTAACGTACTTTCGATATCAGTTAGAAGTTTTCTGATATCTGCTGTATTTACGGAATTATGGCCTGTAAACACTTAACGATTACACCCTGTATATAGTTCAGTTCTCATTTTAAAACGACATGCTAGAATCACCTGAAACTTAATATACACAATGGGTTCCGTCCGCCATATCTAGGTTGAAAACTAGATGTGGCTATAAATTATAATTGAAAAAAAATAGAGCGTGTTGAACGTTTTTCAGACAAACGGCTGTATTCATAAACGTCCTCTACACGCCTGTTTTAACTAAAATGGCGTTAAGATTCGTTTGTTCTTATCTGTCACGTAACAAAGGGACAATGCACATTTTATTTAGCACAGCCATTTTAAGTTTTATGAATAAGGGGGAAAGTCTCTATTCGCTTAATTTTTTATCTATTATAATTTATAGCCACATATAAACTTCCGACCTAAATATCGCGGATTCCAAACTTTCATGTTAGACCACTATGCCGTTTTAAAATGAGAACCAAAGTAAGTTTAGAGTCGACTTGAGTCGAGTCGTGGGGACTCTTAATGCATGCTTTTAATATTTCTTTAATTTTGTTATACACATAATGTTTGATGGTTACATTCGCCTTAAAGTGATTTCAATGTGTATAAGTGTGACAAGGCATATAAGTTAAGGTACTTCTGAGTTCAACCATATGTAATGTACCTACACTACTAAAAGTATTTTCATGTGGGCCGACCTCGAAGAAGGTAAAAGTTTTAATTATTGCCATCGGCATACAAAAGACTTCAACGAACGCTTTCTACCGACGGGTGACACCCATTTTCTTTTTTTATAGTGTCACGATTTGGCCATATAGTAACTTCACGTATGCGAAACACATTGTACAGGAGCAAGTCATTCACGCGTTTCAAAACTTGCACAACGCAATTTATGATGGGTGTCATGAAATAGAATAGAAAAAACATTTATTCATGACAACATATACATGCACATATCATCATCATATCAGCCGAAAGACGTCCACTGCCGGACATAGGCATCCCTCAAAGAGATCGGCCGTGGAATGGGGTTACTTTGATCGTTTCGAATGTAGTGTAAAAGCAGAACTATTTGAAATTAAGAAGATTTAATTGAGTAAACAGCAAGATAGAATACCTACCAATATATTCACTGCCACAGTTCTCCCACAAGTAAACACAATGACTTCGAAGAAAAACCTATTTGATAAAAGTCACCGCTCGAATCAAAGTACCCTCATTCCACCATACTGTCATGTTTATTAGTTTTTGTGTTCAATTGTTTATAAAGATGGCTTACCCATAGTTTGATTGGCTTGGCTGACACAGATTAAAATTAAATTAGAAAAATATGAAAACAATTGACGGTGTTAAAAAAAAACTTTAAGAGCTCTCAGAAAGCTCGACACCAGTTGGCTCCCCATACAAACGCAGTTTGGCTCTCATTTTTTAACGGCTTGTTGGAATAACACACGAAACTTTGTATACAAACAACTTGGAAAAGTGGAAAAACCCCCGACATTTTCAGTTCAAAAGCCAATATCTCAAAAACGGCTGAACCGATTTTCATGAAGAATGTCTAAGAACACTCGGGATCAAATTTTCTGACACAAAAAAACTAAACGAAAATCGGTTCATTCGTTTGGGAGGTACGATACCACAGACAGATACACAGATACGTCAAACTTATAACACTCTTTGCGTCGGGGATTAAAAATAAGTTTTTAATGAAAAACTTCTTTTGTCTCATGGTGTATCTCACTCTGTATACAACAGCGAACGAAAAAACCATAGAAGTCTAAGTAGCGCCGCAAAATGGCCCCACAGAAAGGGTGCCCTTGCCATTATGCGGGTATGGGGGCGGGGTGTCAAAACGATGCCAGGCAGCCGTTTAGTTCGAACAAGCGCATACCGAGTTTTAGGCACCTGTTTGGGCAGCGTAAGGAGCTATGGTTCACAAAGTTTCATATTGTTCTAAAATGCCGTTTTAAACTAAGAAACAAACTACGTTTGTATGGAGAGCCGAGATTCCTTGGGACTCTTAATTGGCCTAAATTATACAATAGGTTACGAGTAGCTTTGTAAGAAATTATAATAAGCAATGTCACTAATCAGGCACATCGTCTGTATCGATCGATACAGCACTTAGCTTTAAACCACAAACTGTAGGTATTATGTCAGTCAGTATTTACTGTGGCAACATTCATATAAAAGCGAAATACAAACTAGTCCGATACGATCTAGAATTTCTCGAAAATTACTGGTTATTTGGAACTCCCATTACAGCTCCAATAACGTTCATTGTTTGCCGGCAAATTGCTGCGACACTAATGCCCGCTAATGTATCTGTTGTGTAAACTCATTTTAGAACGTATTGAAAGATACGTATAACGACCCTGGCGCAAATGGGTAACCGAGCTCTGCACGGGTGAAATTAGAGGAAATACGGACTCGAATTTTGATGCGACCACCTGGCGACATGTCGAGGATGGTTTTAGAGATGACTGAGAGCTCTAGGAAACGCGGAAGGCTCAAACAAACATGGATGGGTTGTTCAAAGGAACCTTAAAGATGCTAAATAGGGATGATGACTAAGATTTTTTTGTGACGTCATTCGAACCAGTTTTTGGAGAGGAACAAATGTTTGTATGTGAGCGCCTACAATTAAAGAACATAAATACCTAAAAATTTGAGATAAACTACAACAACAACAACTCTCCTATGTCCTTCACCGGGACTGTAACTATCTCTAAACCAAATTTCCTTCAAATCGGTGTAGCGGTTTAAGCGTGAAGAGGTAAAAGACAGACATATCATCTGATATTTACCGTTAGCTTTTCGGTGAAGGAAAAACATCGTGAGGAAACCTGCATACATCCACAAAGAAATTCACAAGGTGTATCAATAGGACTTATATATACCTATATGTATACTTAGTTCAAGTCAGCTCAAACGCACGGCTGTATGTGCGTGCGCGTCGCTCGCTTCAAAAAACTTAAGAAACCTTTGTTAAGGGCGTGAATTTGAAAATATCGCGTTGTTTGACACGCTGACCAGATTAGGTAACAATAATGAATGATTTTCGGATACATGATTTTTGATTAAGTATATGATTGTTTATCAGATTTAACCGACGCGACGCTACGTGATGGATTAAAAGTTTCTCGATAGCAAAAACCCAAAGTTGATTCTTTATTTACCTTTTTAACTCAGCCTAATCAAACATTACTTTATTTTATGGCCAAGGATAGGACAAACACCCGTCATTTTGAAAACTTAACCCTGTTCTGTACAGTAGAGACTTCCTTATATTAATAAAAAAAATTAGGTACTAAATAAGAATAAGAATAGATTATTAGACATGCCCCAATGACGTCAGTAGACTGTGAACGCACTTTTTCGACTCATAAATGGGTCCTAAACTCACGTCGATATAGGCTCACAAGCGAAAATTTGGAAAAAAATGTGGTCATTGTTTTCCATTGGCGAAAGTGATTTATCGCCTTAATCATCGTCATTTGAATAATTTGTCACTGGAAACATATAAATTATGGTACTTAAAATAAATTTATAAAACATTACTTTTGTCCTTTGTTTTGTATTGTCACGAATAAACTATTCTTATTCTTATTTAGTACCTAATTTTTTTTATTAATATAAGGAAGTCTCTACTGTACAGAACAGGGTTAAGTTTTCAAAATGACGGGCGTTTGTCCTATCCTTGTTTATGGCACACTCAAGTTATAATTGTGGTATTTTACCTCATCTTAAAGCTCCCTTAAGGAAAAAAATGATACTTCACAAAGTTATTTATCAAATGTTGTGCAAAAAATCGTTCCCGAAGAGTGTTGCATCGCGTTTCCTTGTGCACGAAAGACATAAGCGTGTCACTGACAGGTGGGCGTGGTTTTCGCGAATCGACTCAAATCGAGGCATCCTCTTAACTAAAATATGTTCCCTTTCAAACACATTATGTCAAAGTGACAGATAAAGTCAAACGAATTTTAACGGCATTTTAGCTAAAATAGGTTTGATTGACGTTTATGAATAAGGCCACTAGTTCTTTAACCTTTGCTATTAAAGTTCATGGGCTACAATTCACTGTGTGCATCGAAACTGACAATTAGTGAGCTATAAAATTATATGTACAAAACAGATTATAAAATAAACACTATAAAAGTACAGTTTGTTTAGAGATTACTGATAAAGCCCTCACCATATCGGAGACAGTAGCGGCGCTGTGCCATTAACGTTCATATATTTGTTTAGGTTTACAAAAAGAGCTTAAATTTAACATTATTCCGCCTTTTGTGCAATAGAATGCACATTCTATGTCAATGGAATGTAGATTACCCATTTAAACTAATTTTCATTTTAAATTCTAGTCTATTGTCTAAGTAACTTGATTGAAATTCCACTGAAAAATATTTATATGGTGGCCAACACGAGTTTAAGAGTGTTAGATACAAACATGTAGGTAAACATCCCCAGAAAAAGATTTTCGTGTGAAAATGGAAATTTTATTTTAGGGACCAAAATTCGTGAAAGTACGTTTTCTTATAAAGGTAATTTTTGGTTCCTTTTATCGTAACGTTTTTTTAGATAAATAGAACATTCATAATTTTAAAACCGACCTGGACCTCAAACCTGATATTATGCGGTCATTTCAAACGCCATCTAGTAATGGAAACCTAATTTTAATTTACAACGTTCAAAATTCAAAGCTAATAAGTACACAATAAGTGCATAACTTCTGCGCGAATTGAGGCATAATAACGTTGCATAACAACAAAATAGAGCGTTTGATATGTCTAACTAATATACAGATACAGTAAGAAAAGTTCCCTGGCAAAATTCTATTTTTGATTTTGTTATAGGTACTTGAAGATTTTATTTTTGATTTTGATATCATAGATAATAGGACAATTGCATGGACAAACAAAACATTAAAAATATAAAATATTTGTGCGACAACCGGCAAAACATAGTGTTTCGCTATATGCTTTGTTATACAAATAAATATTCATTCATTCATTCAAAATCTTTAGAACTTTGCCATAAGATTAAATTTCGCTTAGCCCGTGGAAAGAGTTTTTTTCACTATACACTGTTGACCACTGACGATAGATCAGTCACGACCGGAAGACTATGCGCTACTGACGTTTTGGAAGTTTTCTTGTTGCATTCCTCACAGTGACTCACTCTTATTAGTCTACTCAGCAGTTTAGTGATTCCCATTTGTACTGTGTAACGGCGGCGTCGTAAAACAAATAACGGAACAGTATGGGAAGCTCGCGCCGTTAATGGAAATGGGAATGTATTTAATCAACGCCTATACTGTTGTTCGGTTGAAATAGGAAATTTGACAATCATGTAAAATTACAGTATTTTATAATGGTATTTTGTTCGTGAAATAGGAACTGCGTATAAGTACATAGGTGTAGATGCCATGCACATTTCATTAAAATTTAGTTTTTTTCTGTACTAACATTTAGATTTGATTTATTAAAACTTTATTGCACAAAACAAAATAATGTACAAATGGCGGACTGAATGTCAAATAGCATGATAAAAAAACTTGGCAAAACTTTGAGGTTTTCAAGGCAAAGAAGGGATTTTATAGTCTGTGGCATCGTAGCTTCTAAACGGATGAACCGATTAGAGTGCAATATTTTTTTATCAAAGTATTGTCGAGATGAGTCTTTGATATTTTTGTTGTGTCGAGGGCGTTTTGATTTTTTATTTATCTAAGTAATTTTTATAGGTATGCACAGTTATGGTGACTACGTACATAATTTGAAATTGACACATATCAATTTCAAATTTCAATTCGCATCAATATCACTCTTGTGCGTAGTGCTTCTGTAAGCACTTTATTGTACACAATAACAGGTTAAAGAATATACATGTCACACAATAGATCAAAGTACAAAGGCGAACTTATCCCTACAAGGGATCCGTCACAGACTGCGTGGCCTGGCATGTGTGTTGCAGGCCTTACAGTAACTTAGCACAAAGGAGTTTTATAAGGCCTGCAACACACTGGCGCGGCCAGCGGTGGCGGACATTAGTAAATTTGACAGCTAATGACAAGTTTACTATTTACCGCCGCGGCCAGGCCGTGCCAGTGTGATGCAGGCTTAACGAATTCATGTGGCGGATACTACATTTTCTTAGCCCAACTCGCTCAACAAATCGCTGTGCCTTGTTTTGAGATAAATTAAGTCACTGCAGGTTAAGGTTGCGCGTGACCTCATCGGACTAAAACACTAAGTGAGGCAAAAAAATGCTAATATCAGTTCTATCTGTCCAATAAAAAGACGTATGTGTGAATGGAAAACCACTACGCATACGGCTTCCTGGTTCTGAGCCGTTAAAATCAGAGGTGCAGTCGTTTACACACTTTATGATTGTAAGTTATGTTATATATGCGGGAACTGTCTAAATGCATTCACGTTGTTTTTACACTCCAAAAACGGAGGTTCTTTTCGTATTTTTTTTATGTAGGTATGTTCCCCAATTACTCAGTCTCCTTGGCCGATTTAGAAAAAAAAAAAAATTGTATGAAAGGGTATCTTTCCCAGTTGGTCCAATCCAATGGTTATTAGGTCGGGATCTGATGATGGGAACCTGGATAAATCGAGGGAGCTCTGCAAAAAAGGCGAAGTACTGAATTGAAGTCTTCGTTTACCATCAGGTGAGACTAGGACCAATCCCTGGACAGCCTTTTATAAAAAAAAATGGCGGTTATAACTAGGCCTTCCTAGTCCTAGTTATAACTTGGTTTTTAAAGTAAATAATTTCACTTGCAGTTATAACAATATTGCAAACCATTTTTTAACCCCCGACGCAAAGACAGGGGTGTTATAAGTTTAACGTGTCTGTCTGTGTATCTGTGTATCTGTCTGTGGTAGCGTAGCTCCCAAACGGATGGACCGATTTGAATGCGGTTTTTTTGTGTCATAGATAATTTTATCCCGAGTGTTCTTTAGCCATGTTTCAAGTTCGGTATTCGGTGACAATACAATGTGTGTAGTATGTATGGTACTAACGAGCGGGTCTAATAACGGTGACAGAAGGTGCCAAGCAACTCCGAAACTACAATAGATAAACGGACGAGCGTAAGTTAAAAAATCAAAAAAAAATGATTTTTTGTTAGAAAGCATTTTTTTCATAAACATATTTTTAGTCTAGGTACTTACTTGTTATATATGGAAATTAAGTATGATATAGATGATAATACAATAAATTGGTACGTCGAGTTCTCCAATATCTATACAGACAACCTTTCAAAAATATCTACACGTGTCTTATGTATGTCAGTAACAATAATATCTATGTATAGATATTTTTCAAAGGTTGTCTGTGTAGATATTTGAGTACTCGACTGTACCATCAAGTTTTCTGATGGCAACAGAAAGTGGAAGTCTTCACTGGCTAATAGTAAAGTCAAGTGAGGCCTCGAATGCGGACCGATTGACAACAATGTCACGCGCCCTGACAGTCTTATTTTTAAGGTTTGCATTTTTGAAGTGAAAATTTCTTTAGCGGCGCTGAGCACTTTTTAGGATGGGGAAAAATTGTTAAATACGCGACAGAGTTTTGTGACGTCAGATGTGAAGGAGGTCACTTTTTGCTGCTAGCCGATTCGACTTCATTCAAAACTGAACGCTATTCGTAAGAGTGTAAAGACGTTAAACGCTTTTTGCAATAGCATATTCTGCAAAGAAATTTGTAATAATACCAACGCGTCCTTCACCGTCTTGCTATTGAGGGAATTTGAATAGTTCGAATTTGGGCGTTATTCCTAAAGAGATAAAGCTTAGAAAAATATTTACCAACGACAAAAACAAATTGATATTTTGGTCGCCACCGTGCACCGCCATCTGCTGTTCTTGCAGATTCGAATAGTTCGAATTTAGACGTTATTCCTAAAGAGAAAAGCTATTTTCCAGCTTTGAAAAATATAAGGCAAATTAATTGGTATTGTGTTTGCCGCCGCCCCGAACCCCGGCACCGTTGCGCCGCGGCGGCGCGTTGGGCCCGTCGCACCCAACGCGCCCGCGGGCCGTCCGCCTAAATAATTGATAATTGTTTATAAATTTGCGTCAAATTCATTTTTAGGGTGACACCGTAAGATGTCACGTGACCTGATCGAAAAACTGTTACAATGTTATTGAGTTTTGACTTCTGCCGGCACTCCCAGAGTGCAACACGGTCTTTTTTTTTTCAAAACATTTTACAGTTGCGTTTTGGTGGCATATACATATCCAGCCAGGGAGACTATTCCACTAAATGTAAGAATTGGGCTTGGTATTGTATTTGTAGTGCGCGTTCGCTTCCACGTACGTCAAGCCTAATCTACGCGAAAGCGCAAAAAATACAAAATCGATTCCAATTGGATACGTTTAGTGCAATAGGCTCACATACATTGTTTGTCGGCTGAGACAGGTATGTTGACTCAAGGGCAGCCTGTGGTGAAGTGCATCTAATAGTAGACATGTCAACAAACCTTCTGAAATAGTAATTTTACTTTTGTCATCAATGAAGACTTGTGAACCATTCAAAACTTTGGAAAATTGTATGGAAGTTAAAGTATTAAAACCATTACCTATTTAATCCAGTCCTAAACTAATCTACTTATTAATGATTTTATAAGCATCACCTCATAAATCTCAAACTTACAAACCCAAGTAGTAAATTTAACTACTTAGTTAAAGCAAATAAACATACCTACTTAGGTTAATAAATAGAATCTATGTTCTAATTATCTTCGTATAAAAGCCCTACTTCCGACTTTTCTCATTCACAATGCATCTAAGTTATTACTTAGATAACACAACTAAGGATCAACCTTCGTAATCCCACCGTGCGTCAACATTAATCTAAGCAACGAAGCTAAAACTCACCAAATTTCCTCAACAACAATCCAAAACACACTCACACATACGTTACAACACAGTATTCTCTATTTATCACTGCACAATTCCAAATTTGAATTCGCGATCGTTTTTTGTTATTCCAAATTTGAATTCACGTGATTGGTCGGTTGTTGAGGCCGCGCGCGTGCGTCGGTCGCGCAGGTTGGTTGGAGACTGGCGCATGCGTTCGAGCTCATGCCTTCGCACCTGTCTTCCTATTAAAAAACAATAGCAAACAATGAGTCTATGGTTATAAGCGTGTTTGAAATAACGCTGCTATACCCTCATGCTATATTTGGCAACTGCTGCCATCCTGGGACGTAATAGGCTTTTCACACCACATGCTCGACAATGCCGAATTATAGGTCATGTAAACCCTATCGAAAGCAAGACATTAAATCCCTTGGTATTAGCCGGGTTATAATGTTGTACTGAATTTCATTATAACCCGCTGGTTAATAATATGATTTCACTTTTTATAATTCTTATTACTATATGCATAAAGTTTAATTTTGCTAAACACAATTTGTCCTAGGCCATGGCCTACTTGATTTGACAAAATAAATGAAGTTTGCCTCCGTGTGAACCCCGGTCCGGAGGAGCGCGGTGTTCGAAATTCGAATTTCGAATCTAGGACCACGGCTTGTGCTTTCGAATTTGGAACGTCGCGCGCCTTCATTTGTTCACGCGTGACGAACAAATCGAGTTCTTGTAGGTGCCTATAGAAGATTTAATTTCAAAAATAATATTGAAAATGTCGAGTGATGAAAGTGTTTTGACTCCTGAGTTTATCAAATTAGATGCCATAGGCATTGTCAACAATCTGCTGCCAGAGAAGTCAAAGGAAAAATACCTAAAAGCCTACAACGATTTTGACAAATGGAAAGCTGTAAAAGGCGTAAAGTCTGTGTCTGAATCAGTGCTTCTGGTCTATTTTGAATATTTGTCAGCTACAAAGAAGCCAAGTAGCCCGTGTGTGTGTTGGGTTTTTTTGTCTCGCATAAGGTGTGAAAAGTAGAGTATACACCTCGGGGATAAGACTGTTTTAGTCTTGGGCGGTTGAACCCCTCACTGCACTCAGGACTCAGTCTTAATTCCCTCGCTTCGCTCAGGAATTAACTTATAACTCCCTCGCTACGCTCAGGAGTTAAATTATGAGTCCTTCGTTACGTTCGGGATTCAATTCGCTCCCGTGACATAAAACAGTGCTTTATCCCCTTAGTGTATAATCTACTATTTTATACTACAGTGGCAAAGCATCGGTCTGCCTGATGGTAAGCAGACACTTTAGCCTATGGACATTTGCGATTGCAGTAGAATCACAAACGTGTTGCCGACCCTTTATTCATTTGAGGATTCGTTCTGCTGATAGTTAGGGCCTCTCACTATCCCCGGGAGATCTGGCGTACCGCATAATTATTGATTGTATTTGGACGCTCAGAGACCTCTCTGGAATACTGAATTAATATCATTTACTTCTTCTGACGCTTAGAGACCGTATACATCTCTACTAACATTAGAATAATTATTAATTGTATTTGGACGCTCAGAGACCTTATACATCTCTGATTACCAATTTCAAGGTGTTACATTATTACAAGGCGGTGTGTATGGTTAATACATAGGTTCACGTTCACAAGTCACAATTATTGGATACTATATAATTTAGCATATAATTTGAAATAAAGAATAATTCGTATAAATATGGCATATCTGACTTATAATAATGGCAAATGCCGATTCATCCCATCACTAGTAATGTAAAACTACCCTTTTTTACCCTATCCTAACTCCATATATTCGCATACCTGAATTGGGGGTAGGAATACAAAAACTATGACAACTCTCTCTACTACTGCGCGCCTCGGGTCGAGCACACGCTCCCTTCGAAATAAAATACCGCGAGTGGACAATACCAAGGCAATCAGCGCGATTATATCGCCGACCATACGCCCTGGGGCAGAAGAAGTTAAAGGAGTGAGCTTCGCGTCCAATTGCATCAAGCACGCGCGGGACAAATATTCAGCAACCAGGTTTGCCTCCAATTTCCCTTTTTCAACTTTTTCTTCGATCCCAAATAATATGAATTATTTGATTACATACGTGTATACAGCTATTTTGCATTCAATTGGTCATCTTTAAAAAAATCGTCAGTCGAGTAATAACATTTCCGGATTAATATTTGTTTTATTGTCCTTATCAGTCGTGTGTAGTTTTCATCTTGCAGGATGTTTGGCGGTATTTTGTTATATATAAGAGCACATCTGCTGTAGGGGCCGTTTTTAAAAAATATTAATTACATTTGGGTAATGCCAACAAGTTTTTTGATCTCGTGTTATATTTATTGCATAGGTCTTTTTTTTTGGTAGAATAGTTTATTGATTCGAAGATTCGTTGTCTTTTCAGCTAGAGACAAATGCAGCCCACTCTCAACTCTCAACACAGCGCGTCTACGGGAGCTGTCTACATCTGGGGCCGTAGACAAGGTTACAATCGACAAGCGCTAACGCTAACGCTATCGAATAAAATGTATGGGAATGACAGATGCCGACGAAACACTTTTCGTTAACATCTGTCATTCCCATACATTTTATTAGCGTTAGCGTTAGCGCTTGACGATTGTAACCTTGTCTAGGCCCCCTGGTACAGTTCGCTAAGCACAAGAACTGACACCGCAAACACTGCCATATGGTCTAAAGCGTGTCGAATACTGCAGCCAAAGAGCTATATATCTATGGGAATCTTAAGGTGATACGATACTTTGGTTTAGACGTCTAACTGAGTTAGCAAAAAGCTTATAGCTATTCCTGTTCTGAATATGTACAGGACATTCTCACGCGTAGTCTCATCTCCTTATGGTCAGACCACTGACGATCTGAGCTGACTATGGCTTCCGGACGGATTTATGTTTATTCATGGGACATTAGCGGTATTAAAACGGTGTGATTAGTATTGAGAGCGTGGTTTATAAAAAAGTTGGTTTTAACTGGTTGATAATTGCGGCCTTGTTTTACAAAGGCTTGAGATTAATGTGTATTGAATAGATGCCATCCTTATTATTATAAACATGACGTGCTTACGTCTCTACATTATGAAATTAATAAACTTAGCTAATATAATTTACTCTACAAACAATGTTTTAACCGACTTCCATAGGGGTGTAGACATTAAATAAAATAATCAATAATGTCATATTTTCTCGAAAAAGGATTGAAAATGTAGTCCAATGGAGAAAAAATCCACGCAAAAGGTTAATGTACAGTCGACTACAAAGAGATATATACGGCCAATGTTACAAAAATATGTATACACGACCTTAATGTCAAGGCAATACAGTCGTGTATACATATTTTTGTAACTTTGGCCGTATATATCTCTTTGTAGTCGACTGTACCTAAGAGTTCAAAGTTTTAAGTTTGCGTTTTGCGAAAAGGGGACCGAACATACCCCTTATGTTCTGTCCCTTTTTCGCAAAACGCAACTTCATATGAAATGATGACGCTTGAAGATTGTGAAGTCACTAATAGACGGCAACGTGCCGCGCCCCATCGTATTCGGCGCCGCTGTCGACGCGGCCCCCCGGCAGCCTCGCGTAACGTGACGTCACACACTGTTTGCGTTTTCTCTCTTTAACAAGCAATATTAAAACGGTTGTAGCTTCATAATTCATTGAGATATCTGAATGGGATTTTCGTCAAGAGGCATATTTTTTTGCCTTCTTTCTTTTGGAATAATAATAATTTTCGAGTCTACACCCCTATTCAGTACTACGTCTTATTTGAAGAGTTCTCTCGATTTCCCCTGAATCCCATGATCAGATCCCGACCTGATGATCATGGGACCTACTGAGAAGGATATACACAAACGAAAACAATATTACCCAAATCGGTCCAGGCATCTTCGAGTAATCGGGGAACATCATCATCATCATATCAGCCGAAAGACGTCCACTGCTGGTCATAGGCCTCCCCCAAAGAGTGCAAGTGACCGGTCCTGCGCCACCCGCATCCAGCGGACTCCAGCAACCTTTACCAGGTCATCAGTCCACCTTGTGGGGGGCCTACCCACGCCGCGCCTTCCGGTACGTGGTCGCCACTCGAGAACCTTTCCGCCCCAACGGCCATCGGTTCTACGTGCTATGTACGATCGGGGAACATACCTTGATACAAAATTAGAGATTCCGATTGCTCAATCGAGCACCTCCTCCTTTTTTTAAGTCGATCAAAAATGGTGATCTGGGAACGTTTATCCTTTACCTTACAGGCACGTAATAAAAATACTAAAAATAAAATTAAATACGATATGTTTTAAAAAAATTAAGGGGCTACTCATCGACGGCCATACAAAACGTCTTTTGACATTCGCAGGCTAACGGCGTGACATTATAAGAAACTTATTTAACAATCTTTCATAAATTGGCTTTCCATTTGCGCGAATTTCCCCATTTCCTAGAATGAACTTTTATAAACTACTTACTTAGAATAATTTGAGAATAATCGACTTCCTCAAGTATCACGTGACAAACTAATTACTCAAATTATTTTTATACAAGTTTATTCTAGGAAAGGGGGAATTTCGCGCAAATGGAAAGCCAATTTATGAAATAAGTTTCAATATCACGCCGTTAGCCGGCGAAAAAATGTTTTGTATGGTCGTCGAACCACCTTAACATATTTTATCCTTTTTGTACATCAAAAAGTAGAGTAATCCAGTGATCCCCATTTCATTGAATGTTTGTATGATACGATACAAAGTCGCGGGCAGCAGCTAAGCGACTATTGCAGAAGCCGAAACGCCACAACCGAATGAAGTGGATCCCGTTATGGAAATTGTCGCATCATTGTTGGACAGCTCCCACTTTCTTGAGCTGACCCTCACGTAGGTTCTAGTTCTGTTGGTATGACGAATCGACTTACCCGTTTATTTGAAGTGCGACATCGCTAAGGCTATCTCTCTCATGCAGTCGCCAAATGCTTAGGAGATGTGTGACGTCACATCTTTATAGGTTCCTTGTACCTATAACATTGCCGTGTCATAAATCAATGAAATCGGGTTTTGTGATTGACGATGTTTGTGCTCTCCACTCCACCGGTAAAAAAAATACCAAAATATGGAATCCCCGTTTCACAGCACCAAACTAACGGGTGCCCGCAATACATTTATGTCATATTGATATGCGATATGTTGAATCAGATTGACCTAACCTGTAACTGTAACCTTCAACATCTTGTCTCACTCACACCTTGCCTCAGGGCCACGATATTTTACCCGCGCACGGACCAAATTGCGACAATTGAATAAAAAATATTACCGAATGCCAAAACAAAAGATTATTTGGGAATAATATTGTTACGTTATAATACATATGGTCCCGGGAAAGGCACATTTGTTCCCAAACGTAACGATTTTCGCTGTTTGACAGCCAGAAGCTCGAATCACTAGGCTGTCGTTTAATTTAGGTATATTAAAATATATATCGTATATTATTAGTTTTATTGACTGATATATGAATTATAGCTTTGTCAGAATCGGTTATCCGATACTTATAAAGCAAACCTTTATAAGTATCGTTAGTGCTAGGGTCAGTGGCCCCCGAATCTAGTTGTAAATAATACACGCGTAACGATCGACTGTGGTATGGACGTATAATGAATATCTAATGCTACCAATAACACGGTTTATATATTTCCAGTAATATACCTTCGTAGGTGGACTGATGACCTGAGGGGTAATCACTAATCAGTAATCACGTAACGTTTTGAACGCGCGTTAGGACAGTTTAAAAGTCATTTTTTCAAACAAATTTTGGCATTTACTTTGACAGGTAAAGGTCACGGGAGTCCGCGGGATGCGGGTGGCACAGAAACGGTCATTGTGTCACTCTTTGGGGTAGGCCTATGTGCAGCAGTGGACGTCTTTTTCTGATCTGATGACGATGATGATGAACTTCGTATAAACGATCGAAACACGCGACCAAGTAAAACCATTGGACGATTTTTTGCCCGTCGTCGATCAGACCCAGTGCTGTTAACGTCCACGTCGTATTACCACATTGGTGCTGCTGGTGGATCAGAAAGTTTCTCAAATGAGTTAAATCGCCAAGAATAAGTCAATGAAGGCCATCGCAGGCGAACGAAAATGGCATGAGACTCGGTAAAACACCGTGCTCTTTAGACAAGACTTGCTATGTTTAGGACAACTAATTAGGTATGATTCCTCCAGACGAAATAAGATTAAAAATAGGAGTTAATTTGTATGAATTCCTATTTTTAATCCTAGTTACCTCGTGCTAACTGTGTCGCTTAAAGCTGTTAGGTTTTGTTTTTACCTCTTAACAAGCAGGAAAGGTCTTTAGCGGTAATATCTCATGATAATGATTAAACAAAAACTACCTGGCTTTTGCTATTCTTATTTTGCTCCTTCATTCAAACTGTATTAAAATATGATTGTATCTGGGTGTGTAATGATTGGTATAACAACTTTTGATATATTATCACTGGATATAACCACATTTAATATAATTTCATTGGATATAATCACTCAAGGGACATAATAAACTTTTGGTATAACAACAACCAGTATAATTTCGTGCCGTATAACGTTCAAATAGTATAATACATTTTTGATATAACGTTTAATGGATATAATGTATATTGGATATAAGTATTAATGGTATAATGTTTTGTAAGATATAATTTTCTTTTTCACACACAGGTTAATTGTTTTAACCTAACCTAACTGCCAGCGTGTAGACGTCACCCCGCTTCGCGGGGTGCCTTTTCCGCTCTAAGGGACACAAGTTAACCCTAACCTAACCTACAAATAATACCATTGTTACAATTATTTCTCGTTTTTTTACTGCGGGGGCTTCACCCCCCGAGCCCCCATTTTTAAGGCTGCCCTAACCTAATATTCTATATTACAATCCTTATACGAAAATATACTATGTGTTACCAGTTTATCAGTGGCTATTATACTGTTGTGTGTCAGTGGTTACTCGTCGTCGTACCTACACCAACATGCTTTAGAGTAAAATAGGTAAGAAATAAATGTGATTATGCCAATAGTACATTATACCAACTGAGTTTTATATCGAACAAAGTTATATCCAATGTGTGTTATACGTAATGACTGTTAGATTAATGTTGTTATATTACAAGTTCATTATATATAATGAACTATAATATGTAATATAATTATCAACATATATGTTGATAATTATATTACATGAGAATATATCAAATGTTATATCAAAAGTGCATTATATCCTTTAATCGTTATATCCAGTGAAAATATATCAAAAGTTTTTATATCGATCGTTACGCACCCGTCTCCACCGCCCAAGTCTTGTATATCTGTAACATTGCCTTTGTCATTAATTGTAAGAATAATACTTTGTGGTGGAGTGAATAAATGTATTTATAATTATTATAATATACTGGGTATATAGTCTGCGCGAGAGAAGGACGACGGCTTGAATTGCGATTTGGTACTAATTTTTGATAACTCCGTTGTCGCAGTACTGCCTAAACTAAAACCATGCATATACTGTGTCTAATGTTACCAATAACTTGAATGGCCTTCGGTGCTCCAAAGTGGTCAAGGTAGAGTCGGCTCTACTTACAAGCGTTCATTTATACCTTTTACGATCGTATAACAATGCAACTCGAAATGTGCAACTTTGACCGTAAAACAACTGTTCTATGAGAACGTAGGGACTAGATTTGTATGGCCTGCCCAAAAAGGGAGAAAGGCCGGGACGTATTTTCAGAATTTGTAAGGCATCAAGAAACTGCATGCGTGAAAGAGCCGAAGGCAAGTAGCGGATGACAGTGGCCAAGATTAGGTCTGTAAGCCGAAAGGCAGGAAATACCATGATGAGGAGATGGAGGGAATGTTCTAAGTATCATTGCAATTTAACTAAATTGTTGCTCTGCCACTAAAATCATCTAGAATCTTCAAACGATTTGCCTTGTGAACCGATTTGAGTGAGGTTTCTTTCATCGCAAACCGTCTTGTCTGTCGAGGCAGTTCTTGGCTATGTTTGATGTGCCGGGGATGTAACATTAATTGAACACAGTCTAGTAGAGACTTATTTTATGTTTGTTTTAGTTGTATTCACAGTCATTCACAGTCACTTCATATATAATATCTGTCATACAAACGCGAGCAAAAAACGACAATAACTATGCTGCGAGTACCTATTCTTAATAATTACCTTCCATCTTTTTTACAGCATTGACTCTTACAGTGCCTACCTATACAGACAAACCATTTACACAATTTAGTAATATAATGATATTTGTGAAGACCAGCGACATGACTCGTGCATGATGAATTGACAACAACTTCAGATTTTTAGTTCTTTTCTACCGTCCAGGCGAGGGCAGAAATGTCATTGAAAATTCCTGTAGACGAGCGAGTGACCATATGTAAATTGTTGCCGCATCTTGGCTCGCCAGTCGAAGACCACTTTAACTTGTATGTCTTTTCTAGTACCAACAATGTTTCAATGTGTTTCGCGAGCTCGCTTCGGCGTACGCTGAGCTCGTGTCTGATCGACCTACACGAACATAGGTATGAGTAGATAGGTAGGTACTAATATTATAAAGCGGCAAAGTTTGTGAGTGTGCCGCTTTGTAAGTTTATATGTAGGAGGTAATATCCTATTCTTCCATACAAAGTTAGGTCCAGTCTCACCGGTGAACGAATTTGGAAATCGGATTTTTCCCGCCAACGGAATAAAAATTATTAACCACTTACAACCTACCTGCCCTTCTATATACCCGTGAAAACCATTACTATTCTTGACAGTGGGGCAAAAAGTATTTGATTAGCCACGGAACTCTAAATAATCCTTAATGAATCGCTTTCAAATTAAATTCATCTATACCGCTACAGTTCAATTCGAACTTTTTTTTACCAACCAATCAATAATTTAGGCTGACAGAGCTTCTGTTGAGATGAATGGTATTTATTAAGTTATCTATAGTCATTATGTCTAATGATTTCGATGATCATTGACAAGTTAATGTATTGATTCGATTTTTTGTTCGGAGCCTTTATTAGTTTAGGTTAAAAGGTCATCAGTTTCAGTTACAAACGAGTTTCAATCTTATTCAGGCCTCTTGAACCAAGTTACTTAGTAGGTAATTCCTGTTAAGACCCATTACCTACATGAAATTGTCAAGATGAGTTCTATAGATACATTGTCATCATCAACAGCATAACCCTATATACGTTCCACTGCTGGGCACAGGCCTCCACACATGGATGAGAGCTCTCTCATGACATTTTACTGGTATTCAATTCTTTTTCAATCAATGAACCATATTTTGTTACTATAAAACCTCTCAGATCCGCAACTTGGGAGTAGGTGTTTTCTAAAAAATACGACAGTTAAACGACAATGCGATTCATTACACCGAACAGCGACATCTATTGGGAAATTCGGGCCCTACAGATATCAGAAATGAAACAACACCTAATCGCGTTGTCGGTGTTTTGTTGCATTGTACCGTGCGGTCCTGTGTCTTTTCTGTTTGTTTATGGAATTGATAAAATGATTTTCTTTTGACGACTCGTCTCGAGTTCCATACAAAGTCTCCGCATCTTGGCATGGCAACACGATCTAAGCGGAAATGGACTCCCTATCTTAGCTGATGGGTAACTTTGATAGCCAATCTAGGTTTTCTGCGCTCAGCCTATAAAGCGCCCTAACTCACTCTAAATCCCTGCAAGATACAGCCTTTCATACATATAGGGACAACGCAGTAACTTTCTATGGGTTTTATAAGTACTTAATCCCTTTTTCAATTAGGATGGGGAAGCTGTAATATTTCTCTCTTAATTAGATTTAAAGGAAATGGGATTTAAATGGACCGTTACATAAATGTGTCTCATTATGACTTGAACGTGTTTTATATCGCATTTGTAATGACTTGAGAATATCAATCAGCATCTGACCGTTTATATACTCATAGCAGTATCCCCTTGGGGACTTTTATCTTAACGTATAGAGATGAAATAAAATTGATAATTGTCGAGCGGCAAACTAAACGGGTCATGGACTGTAATTGTCTGTAGGTATACTTTGCTTTATTTCAGTTATAAAACCTTATCGATAACTGTTTCCACATCTTGAAGGATGTACTTGTATTTATTAAGGTAGGTTCTGTAGGTAGATAACCCGGATGTTAAGGAATAACTTTTATACAAATGTCTTTCAGATTTCCGCTTCTATTTTAACTTAATCTTTCTTTCCTTGTAGTATCTACAGTATAAACATTGCTTAGTTTCGACCTAAATTGATTTAATTAAGAACAGCCCGACATATTCATAAGAAACGCCATTACTAAACCATCGCGACAATCTCTTTAAGGAACAGCTGGTATTTAAACTAGCCCATAAAACTAGTCAATAAAGTAAATGGCATGGTAACAACCTTTAACTGAACCCGGTTATGTTAAAGAATATATTAGGGGATAAACTTATAAAAAAGTCGACAACTTGTAGAAAGTTGTCGAAAAGGGTACAAACTGTTGGAATAATCCATTTACTCAGCGCAGTTTATGGAAATTAAAACTGGACATCAATCTATTCTACCGAAACATTGAACTGCATGTAGATTTTTAACGGAAACGTGAGTACAGTACCTATATGTCGTGCGCGCTCGTGACATGTTAGGCACTTGTGCGAGCGTGACATGGTAGGCACCTAGGCACCTGTGGTACCTAAGCACGCCCGACAAATACGAAACCGAAACCAATTCCAATTAAGTACATTTCGTAGATTAATATGTTAAGATTGTATTTTATATTGACGCGATAAAGTTGTTGATTATTATATATCTAAGCGTATATGGATATATAATACCCTTTTATGGATCTACTCTTCACCCATGAATACTCTATATTTCTTGTCTACAGTCAACAGCAAAAGTAGCTAAGCGGGCCAAATGCTCAAAATGATCTACACACGACTCTAATGCTAAGAGGATAAGAACTGTCAAGATTATTTTGAGCGTGTTATTTTGCGTCGCTACTTCTGCTACTGACTCTATGTAAGTATGTTGCAAACGGAGAGGTTTTAAGTTATACGCACACGCATCGCAGAACAGTTGTGAGTTTAAAATTTTAAATAGAAATAAATAGAAAAAAATATTGTACAAAAACCGTGTAGACATACAAAGGTATCCACTTGAGTGCCCGCGATTTAAAAAAAGTGCTGTAAAGTGCCTAAGATTTACCGCGCGCCAGCGGCGCCGTGTCATGTTTTGTAAATAAATCAATTGCTTGGCTTTCACTGAACTTTTTGATCTGATTCTTTTTACGTTGTAATGCTAAAGAAACGGGCAATTTATTCATATAAATAATGAAATAAGTCAAAATAGTGAAATTAATATTTAAAAAATCACAAAGTTGACGTACAGTTTCGAAAAGGGACTTATGCCAGAAATATTTTTGTTTTTAAAAATCTAAATTACATGTGTATTTTTTATGTTTATTTAAAACTTTAATAGTTTACGCTTTGATTGGTACTAAATAAAGTATATGGTCGCGGGGAAATATTCCGCATAAAACCTTTTTCATTTGCAATGTCTAAAATGTCAGTTTCGCAATTCAACAACAAAACAACTTTTTGTAAAATTGTTCCATAGACTGCGGTTTTTATTTTTTTAATATTGCCACATTAATCCTCTACCTAACTAAGTCAACAGAAAAGAGCTCTTCGCGAACGTTCCGCATAGATATCATTAAAAAACCATTTGAACTCCACCTCGCAACTAGTGTTGCGAGAGCACTTTACGATTTGGCGAATCGCAACCGTAGTTGCGCTGGGCACTTGAGTGGGTATATAGATGCATGTTAAGTCCACACGCCGTAGACGGAGCCTGGCGGTACTCCGACCGTGGTATTTGACAGAACGGGTCATATTACAACTTTAAAGCCAGGTTTAGACGAAGCCAGGGCTGGCTTGATATTGTATGTAAAGCACTGGCTGCCAGCACTGGCGGGAATAGAGCGCCGGCCTATTTTTCAAGCCAGTGAGCCAGCACAGGCTTCGTCTAAACCTGGCTAAAGACATGAGTTTGGGGACATGTCCATTTCTGTCGAATATCAATCACGGATGTAAACACGTACAATTCCTGAACAGCCAGCTTATCAATGGGATTCAAATAATTAAAAACTAGCGCAATCTTATAACATTATTAAATTAATAAAATCCTAAGGCGATGTGTAAACCCAAGGGATATTCAGATAGACTGGATGTAGGTAAGTACTTAGGTATGGAAGCAAGAATATAAAAAAACTACCATAGGCCGTCATCTAGACATAATTAATATGTTTATGCCTCTTTTTTAGGGTTCCGTACCCACAGGGTAAAAACGGGACCCTATTACTAAGACTTCGCTGTCCGTCCGTCTGTCAGTCACCAGGCTGTATCTCAATAACCGCGATAGCTAGACAGTTGAAATTTTCACAGATGATGTATTTCGGTTGCCGTTATAACAGCAAATACTAAAAACAAAATAAAATAAATATTTAAGGGGGGCTCCCATATAAACACGCGTTTTTTTTGCTGTTTTTATAGATAATGGTACGGAAGCTTCGTGCACGAGTCAGACTCGCACTTGGCCGGTTTTTACATTACATCATTGTGGTTATGGTAGTACTAACAACTCACTATATCGTAATTTTATAAAAACAATCGTACAATTTTATGTTTTATGTCATTTAAGTAACTGTACAAGATCGCTTGTATTCTGCGTCTGCGTAAAAAACTGCAATCCAACAATTTACAGTTGTAATTTGAGTATTTTATGATCAATTATATAATTATTTAATTTATGAATCGATTGCAGTGCGTGTTGAATTCTTCGCCACCAGTTAGGTATCTTATTTAATTGCCTAGAAAAAAGGCTCATCTCTCGGGTATGGTACGCAGCATACATTGTCAGCAACATACAGAGTCTGCTGCAGGCTGTCCTTGGTTATTATTTTAACTCATCTAGACTAATATAATAGAGGAAAGATTTGATTGTTTGTTCGTTTGTTTGTATTGAATAGGCTCCGAAACTACTGGACCGATTTGAAAAATTCTTTTACCATTAGAAGCCGACATTATACCTGATGAACATAGGCTACTTTTTACCGCGGGAAAATGCTTCAATCCTACGGGAAAACGGGTAATAGGACAACGGGTAGTAAGAATTTTCCGTGCGTTACTAACCGCCGCGGGAAGCCGGGCCGGGCAGCTAGTTTTATATAATTCGCAAATTTACAGTTGTTTGACATTGACAGGGTGCCATAGAGCTGCGTAGATACCTACACAAAAGAGACCTACGAAACTTTTTCACACAACTAATTAATTAAATGCAGCTAATGCACTAAACACTATTTAGAATGTATACAATTTTTTATTCCCTGAAAACTTAGTTAGCAAATTGTTTTGACATTTCATAATGATTAACCTTTGGACCTTTAGACTAACTTATTCAAATAATGAATTACTCATGTGTTAACATTTAAACACCCCTACAGTATTTCACATTAGTAAACGATGTGTGTGGTCCATTTGGAAACAAATGGCCGAGCAACGAGCAACAAATTGTATCACGAAATATTACGAAAGACTCAGGTGGGTAGCAACAAATATTTTATTGTGCAATAACATGTGATCATTTGTAAGATATTATCCGTTTGGTTCCTTACAGGGTAATCAGTGACGGCTTTGGAAATATCTACCGCCTTTGCAATAACCTCCCCACAAGGTGGACTGCGATGACCTGCGGTAGCGTGGAGGCCATTTTATCACTTTTCACTGTGGATAAGACATCTGTCTCGATCTGACCAGTATGCGAGTGCGAGAGTGAAGGATGTCTACCCGTGTTACCATGCTATGCCCGCTGGTAAAGGTCGCGGGAGTCCGCTGGATGCGGGTGGCGCAGGACCGGTCATTGTGGCACTCTGGGGGAGGCCTATGTCCACAAGTGGACGTCTTTCGGCTGACATGATTATGATGCGTTTGCAATGGTAGTCACTTGCAGGCAAAAGAAAGATCGGTCATATACCTGGCTCCTATTTCATCTACCTGACAGTTGTCACCTCCAGGCCTTTAAAACGTTATAAAATGAACCGGAATTATAACGGTATATTCCGTTAGTGTTCGAAAATTACGTTATAACAAAACCAATATTCTCCATAACGATATAAATACCGTAACAGAATGAATAACAGAACGATATATAATATCGTTATAATATCGTTTTAAAATGCGAGCCGCGCGCTACGGCTGCGCCGTTGCCGCTCTGTGCCAATGCCAACATGCCACCACGTGGGCCGTAGCGCGACGTGCGACGTTGCCGTTACGTTGTTCTAGCTTCTAAATCTTATTAATGCTTGTTTACCTCGATCATTTGCAAATTGGTTGTGAATTGTGAATATTTGGTTGGTTGCGACGATAAATGGCGGAATAAAAATGGGACGCAGGAAACGCAACGCTGTCCACAGATTCGTGGACTTGCTCATAAATAAAAAGAAAGAGTGCCAATCTTAATAGCCCCTAGGTACACACTATTACAATATGTAAGAGGGTCAATATTTTTCTATGTTAATTGTTTGTCTCGGCACTAAATCGCAGACTCCCAGTATTAGGACCTATTCCAAACAAGCCCTACGACCGACGGTGTTGCCGTGAGCAAAAAATTATGCATAGGTATGTTGGTATGTGCTTTTGTTCATTAATCGTAATAAAATTAAAATATACTTTTAGTTTCCGACATTTTATTTTATTTTTGATTTAGAGCCATTCCGAAAACGACAAGTTAAATAAAATCTGATTATGAAACCAAAGAATGTGTGAATTTTCGATTTCGGTTCTTCGCCATAATCTGTCTAGATAGGGGAGACCAAGGACGATTCATCCTCCTTTTCTAATTAATCCTTAGTCACTAAATATTTATGTAAATAACTAGCTGTTGCCAGCGACTTCGTTCGCGTGGAACTTGTTATGGTCTTAGAAAAAATATTGCTATTAAATTATGTTCGGTGCAAGCTATTTATCGCTGTCCCAAACACACTTCTACCATCTTAAAGATATACAAAAACTATCCTATATCCTTCCAAGGGTCTCAAATTATCTGTACGGGAAATTTCATCTAAATCCGTTCAGGGATTCGACCTACGTAAAAGGTAACAGTGCGATGAGTTCGTTAGTTTAAATTGATAAATCTAAATTGAAAACTTCGTTTTTACAAACATAAATATCTTAAGAATCATTTCAACAGACGTTTTCATACAGTATTAAAGAAAAATATATTTTTATATGTCTACTAAGCTACATTACTGTTATAATAATAAGTACCCAATGTTGATTAAATCTATTCGATTCTGGGAGCATAATTTCTGGTAACTGTTCAAATCTGTAAGTCTTACTTTAAAAAAGGTCTTGCTCTCTATACAACCTTCAAACCTTTTAACTCTCTTAGGAGATGAATAAAAAAAACGCTGAAATCGTTTTCTAATCATTAAACAAACGGTCCATAACCTAAGTAATAAATCTATTATTTTAAAAATATCTTGCTCTTCGTATATACTTTGAACCCCCTAGAAACCCTCTTGGGGGATGAATTTCAAAAACATTGAAATGTATTTTTTAGTTTTAAACAAACCGTCTAAAATCGTAGTTACACTAATGTTTTACTTTAAAATTGTCTTGACCCTATACGGCCTTCGAATCCCCTTTAAATTAAACACTCTTAGGTGATGAATAAAAAAATCTACTAATCTGCTCTCTCTATTTTAAGACCAAAATTAAACAATCTTACTTAAAAAATTACTTTTCCCTCCATATAAACTTTGAAGCCCCATTAACGCCTATAGGGGATGAATTAAAAAAAAACTCTGAAATCAGTTTTGTTGTCTTTTAACATACAGACTAAGACTGACATTAGAAATATCTTACTATATTTTCTTGCTCTCCATATAAACCTTGAATACCGTTTTAACACTTTTAACCCCCTTAGGGGTGGTATTTTTCCAAGACGATGAAAGGATTTTATTTTTCTAATAAGTAATCGTACCACAAAGTTGCCCATCTCTAGCTCAAAAAAAATATTTCTCATCCTAATCTTGCATAAGTACCTTTTTAACCCCCTTAGGGATGGAATTTTCTAACACGTTAAAAGTACTGTTTTTCTATTCTAATAAGTAATCTTTCTACAACGTTTCAAATCTCAAGCTCAAAAAAAGTGTTTCTCATACAAACCTTTCATCCCTATTTAACCCCCTTAGGGGTGGAATTTTCTTAAACGCTGACAGTCCTTTTTTGTATTGTATTTAGTAATCTTTCTACAAAGTTTGAAGTTTCTAGCTCAAAAAATAAAGTTCCCTCCATACAAACTTTGCACCTCTATTTAACCGCCTTAGGGATGAAATTTTCTAAAACACAGAAAGTACTTTTTTCTATTCTAATAAGTAATCTTTCTACAAAGTTTCAAGTCTCTAGTTCAAAAAATAATGTTTCCCCCATACAAACATTGCACCCCTGTCCCCTACTTAACCCCCTTAGGAGTGGAATTTTCTAAAACGCTGCAAGAACTTTTTATGCATCTTAATAAGTAATCTTCTTACAAAGTTTCAAGTCAATAGTAAAAAAAAAAGTTTCCCTCATACAAACTTTGCTCCCCTATTTAACCCCCTTAGGGATGGGATTTCCAAAAATTCCATCTTGTCCCTTCTTTTTAGTCCCAGTAGTTTCGGCTGTGCGTTGATGAATTAGTCAGAGACATTTCATGCAGGCATTTAAATTATAAATAATTTACCATGTTATAACAATGCCATTATATATATCTGAGACTTGGCTCTACGAAATTTCTCACAACTTTTTACGGTGGAAGAGTTTCGAGACTTGACCTCTTTTTTACATGGCAGGTTTTTTATGGGATGATGCATTTCCGATTAATGAGGCACAGAGTAGCTAAAGACAATCTGATTTGAAAATGATTAGTCAGGATATTCGTATCAGGCTACAACCTGCTCCGACAAGCCGAGCAAATCGAAAAATTCTGTATTTTACTATGACGTCGTGCACTTTAACAAACAACCTACTACGTTACGTAATCACATCGCTTACATTGCACGAGTAGGCTATACTGAATGCGAGAAAGGGGTAGCCTATAACGTTATAACATTATTATATCGGTTAAAAAAGTATCGGTTTTATATTAATGGTTTAGATTTATAACGTTATAATGGATATCGCTATACAGCGCGTCAAATATCGTTTTTGAGTATAGCGGTTTTAGGAATAATAACGTTATAAATGATAGCGCTATACGAAAATAGAGCTATTTAAAGGCCTGGTCACCTCACAATAACAATTCGACAAGTAACGATAATGCCCAGCGAATATATTTACTTGTATGCGATGGGTTGACGACTTTAAAAATCACGGCGCTTTCCTGGGTGATACTACCACGGGACCGGGATGAGTGGCGTACTCGAAGAGAGGCTTATGCTCATTGGTCAGCAGTGGCCGATTTATTTAATCGTATGGCGATGTGTAGAAACTGTCATTCATTTCATAGACATTACGTGCCAGCTCTTGTGAATCGACCTATACCTAATTAATTACCTATCTCTAATGTCTTGAGGCTAGTTCAGAACGCAATCGTCATTGCAAAACTGGCTTTCAAATTGAGGAGTAAAATGCCTGCAGGCTAGTAATATTTATGAACTAACCTTTTTGTTTGTTTTATTATTGTTTCTTTCCAAAAGCATTCCCAGTCGTGGCCAGCCAGTATTACTAAAAGCGCACGTGCTGTGATTTACAAACCAGGCTAATGCTCACACATGGTTACAATACAACTCTCGTGTTAAATTGATAATGACACAAAATGGCCATTTATACCCCACTGACAATGGAAAGCCGTTGACAGACAGTTTGATGTTACTTTCTTCACAATCAGCCTTATTCAAGTACTTTGCTGTAATAAAGTGAAAATATATTGGCAGTTCGATTGTGTTAAACCCGCGAAAATTATACGTAGTAATACGATTTGTACCAAATATTGTTACTACGAGCCTCAAAAACGTGCCTCAATCATAATTATGTCCATGCAAAAATGGATAAAAATACAGTTCTAGAAGGTAGAGGCTGGTCATCTTCATCATATCAGCCAAAAGACGTCCACTGTTGCACATAGCCCTCACCCAAAGAGTACCACAATGACTGGTACTGCGCCACCCGCATCCAGCGGACTCCCGCGGCCTTTACCAGGTCATCATCAGTCCACCTTGTGGGGGGCCTACCCACGCCGCGCCTTCTGGTACGTGGTTGCCACTCGAGAACCTTTCCGCACCAACAACGGCCATCGGTTCTAGGTGTAATATGCCCCGCCCACTGCCACTTAGGTTTAGCGATTCGGAGGGCTTGGTTCTGCTGCGGATAGCCTCATTTCTGATGCGAGCACGCAAAGAAACTCCCAACATAGCCCTATCCATTGATCTTTAAGCAACTTTGAGGTTTCAGTGCCATAATATGTCATCACTGGCAACACACACTGGTCAAAGACTCTCGTCTTGTATATTGCACTTAGGAATATTGGACGAAAAGATGTGCCGTAGCTTCCCGAAGGCTGCCCAGCCGAGTCGGATTCTACGATTGACCTCTTTCTCAAAGTTGGACCTGCCTGACTTGACAGCCTGTCCTAGGTATACATAATCGTTTACAATTTCGAGCGTAAAGTGTCCGATTGTAATGGGTTGGTATTACATGGGCATTTGACATGATCTTCGTCTTATCTATGTTCATTCTTATACCAACTAACTCGTAAGCTTTACGGAGGTCATCGAGCGTCGTACTTAAGTTCTCCATGGTATCAGCTAAATATATCGTCAGCGAACCGAAGGTGAGTGACGTCCTCGCCGTTGATATTTATGCCTAGCCTTCTCCAGTCCAGAGTCTTGTAATCAGTGCAGCGGTAAACAGTTTTGGAGAAATAAAATCTCCTTGCCTGACTCGCGCGCTGCAGCGGAATAGGTTTGGAGTTCCGGTAGTGGAGTCAGACTGACATTGTGGAGAACGCCATGGCGTTCTCGTAAAAACACTTCAGTACTTCGATATAGCGGTAGTCAACTTGGCACCGCTGGAGAGATTGTAAGACAGCCCAGGTTTCGATCAAATCGAAGGGTTCTCGTGTATAGTACACGAACGCTACGCAGAGAGGCAGTCTTCTGTATACCCTGACAGAGCGTATGAATGTGGTCTACGGTACTAAAGCCTCTTCGAAAACCGGCTTGTTCGGGAGGCTGAAAGTCATGTAGCCTGCTTAAGGGACGATTTGTAATGACTCTCGAAAACAGCTTATAGTCATACCTCAGAAGTCAGACGGGTTGGTAGTTAGCAGGATGTTGTCACCCTTTTTTGAAAAAAGCACCACCACACCTCTGTTCCAATGCCTTTGGCCTTCTCCCTTCCAGTAAGAAGGAATCGAACAACTTCTAAAGGGCAGTAAGGGCCGGTTTTCCACCCGCCTCCAGGAGTTCCGTAATTCCGTCTTCACCTGGTGCCTTGTTATTCTTAAGATGTTTAAAAGCCATTACAATCTCGTATAGGCCTGTCCGGGATGTCGTGTCACGTCCGTGAAGTACCATGTATTCTAAAATAATTGTAATTATTTGAGTTCTAAATTATGTACACGGACAAAGCGATCATAAAGATGTGAACACGACTTTAAGGGCATAGGTGTTGATATAAGTAACCCTAATTTCCTGTCAGATGGCGCTGCGAACACCTAGTCACGGAATGACAGATCTTACTTATATAGTTTTAATTTAATTTGTTGTTGTATCTGTGGTTCGGAGCAATAAACACCTAATTTAATCTTAATCGAGATTTTATTCCAAATATCTAAAAGTACGAGAACAATAGGGTTGTTCAGATATTTTTTAACTCTGTTACCGAACGCCGCACACAATGAACAGCTGTCATGTATCCTTCCATCTGAAATCCGTGATAAATATATATTACTAGCTGCCCCCGCGGCTTCGTCCGCGTATTGCAAAGAAGGCAGGCAAACTCCCGGGATAAAATATAGCCCATAATATAACCATCTAGAATAGTAGTTTATGCGATCGTTATATAATGTCATGCTATTTCAGTCGAGTACCACGTTTAGGCCACGAGAGTTTTTTATTTTTGCGCTTCTGGAAGTCGAGCCTCGTGATTGGTCAAAATTCATTTTAGTTCTGTACACAGTCATCTTATATTCATAAGAACCCCCAACTCCAATGAAGTTGATTTAGATATCGCTGTCAGTCATTTAATTGACGGATCGGTGCTCGAGCAGAAAAAAACCAATTTTAACCTCGTAAGTCCCCGCGTATCTACTTGTTCAAGTACAAATTCAAACCGGGTTTCGAACTATAATAGAATTAACGAAGGTTCCAAATTCAAAATCGCAAAAATCTATCTGGGACTTACGAGAACGCCGGGTGAAAGAATTGTTGAAATCGGATTAGCAGTTTCGGAGATTTCCCATACTTATATATACTTATATATACTTTATAAACTTACAAAGCTTTAAACTCACAGACTTTTCCTCTTAATTATAATATTAGTGTAGATACGTATGTGTTTTATGTGTAGCAACGGGCATGTAATAAAAATACTGACAATTACACAATACAACACAAAAGAGTACCCAGTATTTCACGTCTATATTTACCAGTAATTACGTCATTCCGTATCTGATGGTACCGCCGAAAGCACAGTAAATATGCTCGCTAAAGCAGAATCTCGACTAGATACTCTTTAGACCTTTTTACACGCTCTATTGAGAACCAGTTCTACAACATATGCGCAGTGTGCGGACTGATTGTGTCGACTTGTGCTTAGGGTAAAGCCTGAATCACACTGACACGGCCTGTGGTCGGTGCGGAATTTTGACAGTGTAATAGTACATTAGTACAAAGGCCGTGAAATAAGGGATTGCCTGCCGAGTGTGATATAGACGGCCGAGCACAGCGAGGCGAGGAGGATAGTACGAGGTAGACAATCCCAAGTTCGGGCCGAGGCATGTATAGTGCTTTTCTGAAACATGCAATGTCATTTTTTTTAATCTTAATTTTTTTTTAACGTCATGATGATTTTGTTTGAAACTTCATTCAGGGGTCTCTCGTCTTGCCGCGCCTGAAACGTGATACTTCGAAGCCATAAGGAATGAAAATTCAATATTTCATTGCATGTTTGAGAAAAATTGATTTTTGATTTGACTATGTAATCATAGGTTTTAGTAAGGCAGGGCACAGCGAAATGTCATCCCGCTCGAATTTGGAGCAGCCCAACTGGAGAAGTATACCTCCGCCTTGCAGTAGACCGGTGCAGCCATAATAACACTACTACTTGCTCTGTAGTAGTGTTGTGGTCCTGGAGGTGAGCAAGGTCGCCAGAGCTGCCGAGGATGCGTTGTGTTGAGAGCGAGGGAATTTGTTCCTTCAGCTGTCAACATTGCGAATCCTCAAACATATCAAGGGTCGGCAACGCCCATGTTACTCCTTTGGAGTTGCATGCGTCTATAGGCTGCGGTGTCCGCTTACCATCAGGCGGGCCGTATACGTGTTTGCCTCCGTCGTTGCATAAAAAAAACCACCGGGTTGCACTCCGGGAGTGCCGGCAGAAGTGAAAACTCAATGACATTGTAACAGTGTTTCGATCAGGTCACGTGTCCGTCTTACGAATTTTCAATCTGTCCACTCTTAGCAGTCTAGCCGGGTACCTATTTGTGAGTGCGTCACATCGGGCGTTTGTACGGTTTTGTGTTACTGCTTTAAGCTATATATGTCCTGTGCCGAAATGCAGCTCATTATATGCTCCGTCGGTCCGTCCGTCCACAGACCGTGGCTTGGAACGGATGTGGAAACGCTGGGTGATTTACATCTTTTGGGTACACAATTGAGATTTACATATATGGTGTTTGAGTGTATAAACTACCTCTATAAGTACAATCGGTAGCAAGCAGTAGCGCAATATATAGTACATTACTGAAGAGGCCAGGAAAATGGGGATTGCCGGCCAAGTAGATATGTGTAGGTACCGCTTTTCTCACACATGCAGTGGAAATAAAATACTCCAAAGTTTATTTTAGAATGGCTGATACTGTCAATTGAGACCAAATGTCACTTTGCAGGCCTAGACCTTCGTAAGACATGTCATTATTTTTGTTTTATTTTTTTTACAACAATACAATGCAAGCTTATATACAGTATAGACACCAAATCGCTTACACGCTAAAATAACAAAAATGATAAACATGCACAGGTAAAAATGTCACAGATCGTAATTATTATGTTATACTAGCTTCTGCCCGCGACTCCGTCCGCGTGGAACTCGTTTATATCGTAGCTCCATACAAACTTTCACCCCCCATTTTAGGGAAGTGGGGGGTTAGAAAGAGACAAAAAGTAGCCTATGTCACTCTCCATTCCTTCAACTATCTCCACTTAAAAAATCACGTAAATTCGTCGCTCCGTTTTGCCGTGAAATACGGACAAAAAACAAACAAACACACACACTTTCAAAAATATCCTAGCAATATTGCACAAGTATGTCAAACGATCAGCGAACAGCCGAACATGTCAGCGTGTTCTTGCCGAGTCGTCGTTCGTTTTCTTTGCTCTTTAGAACTGGGCCCTTGCGTGGCTGGCCACTCCGGGGCTGTTTGTTTTTCTCAACCCGTCACGACGGGAAGGTGGTTGGGGCGTCACTCTTCGATGCCCTAATGTTTGTTAGGTTTGTTTTTAGTTGATAGTATTTACTGGATGTTTTAATTCTGGAGGAGTTCTCGTGGTAGTGCCCGTGATTTATCAGGCGGCCTGGCATGCAGCGGCGCCAGCCCTTTCAAATGTTCTATGCATGTGTTATTTGAGCATTAGATGCAGTCACCTCATGGGGCGGGCGGTAGGCGCGTGGCTTGCGTAGCGCATGCGAGCGTTGGTCGCTGCCCATTACGGGGCATGATCGTTATGGGATCTACACAAAACTTAGTCTCCCGACATTGCCAAGAGCATTGAAAAGAAGTCGCGACGCGACAAGGTAGAGGAAAAGAAGAAGCCTACTTGTCGGAATCTGTGCGGTACCGCACCGACTGGACCAACTCACCTGCTGCGTCCTGCTACACCTTCGACGCAGCTTTACGTGTCCCGGGTGCACTACACTACGAAGGCAGAGGAAGTAGTGGAGTATGTGCGCGTGAAGACCGGATTCATTCTGAGGGTCGTGAGGTTAGAGTCTCGCCATGACGTGAATTTTAATTCCTTTGTGGTCAGAGTTCCAACAGACCATCTATCGACCTTCACTAAGGAAGAATTTTGGCCGAAGGGAGTCAAGTTCCGACGTTTCCGCGGTCGGTTAACCTGCGGCGCTACCATGAACTTCGAAAGTCGAATTTCGAATATTTCCATCTCTATCGCACTCCCTCACTCGAGTAACAGGGATGCATGTATTACGAACTTCGACTTTCGAAGTTCGTGGTAGCACCGCTGACACCACGAAATTGCGCAACATGTCGCAGTAATTGTGTGTTTTGTAGTTATATTGGTTTAATAGCATTTGGACAGAAAATTAACTAACCAGATTCGCATTTCACTGGGAAATCATTTTACCTGATTTGCATTTGGCTAGAACGCCACAGGACAGAAACTCATAAGACCAGTTACGCGGTTCACCATGAACTTCATATACCATAAATACAATTGGCATTTTACGTGTTTGGCCTGAACGCAACAGGACAGAAACTCAAAAGACCACCTAGATAATAGAGTACCGCTCTCCACAGGGCAACCGACAGGAGAAGTAGAGATGATATTTAAAAAAATAGGCGAGAGAAATACGATCTTCAGCTGTGAGGGGCCGAAGGCCTTAGAAGGAGGGAGGAAATATACACGTCTTAACTACACCAAGAGCGCTATACCTAATTATACCTATGCCCTTGGTTTTCAGAGACAAGTGTTCGCTACTAGCCCGGGCTTGCAAGACTCTACTCGGTTGATGCCAGGGCTGGGCCCGACGAGTTCCTGACCCGAATAGAGGCCTGGACTAGAACGACCGGTATAACCCCGATAAGCTATAGCTTCCAAGAAGCGTGGCATACCGAAGATGCGCCAGGTATCGGTCCGGTACAAAACAAAACGTGTTTTTTAGTTTATCGGCTACCAATAGTATCGTTGCTATAATTCACCTCATTAATTAGCCGATTCTAAATCAGTGCCAGTCTGTACAATGGTGCCAGCACTCACAAGGCTCTGTTTGAACACGTTCAATGGTGCCGCGACTACCGACGTGTTTGCGGGCCAAATATGGTCAAGTCATGCTTTTAATTTGAGGCATTGGTAGAGCAGTGCCGATGTTATTCCTCTACTACAAGTCAATGTCAATACGAGTGGGTATTACCTCATCGCTTTACAGAAAAAGTGATTTAAATAGGTACATTGCTCTTTATTTGTCTTAGTTTTGCTATGTAAGTGGACTGAGTAGAAATTTCCAAACTTGTGAACCTTTTTCTAGGTAACTTTACAACATTTCCAAGGTGAACTACCAAAGCGAAAACATTCAGAGAACCTCTCTAAGTTTCGAGAATGTTCTGAAACTTGTGAATTGCTCGCTTACACAGCTTGATCAATACGTGGGTCATACGGGGAAGTAGTTAATGTATCACCATTAGAATTGCTTTAGCCTTTTTTTAACCCATGATGACGTAGGACCGCAATTTCAACATTTTCTAAGTGGAATAGTAACGCTAAAATGTCAAAGTTCAAGGTCTAATTACACCTGTTTCAATATATTTATGAACACTCTCCTTTTACTATGTAATTAGACCAATAAAATATGACCACACTAATGTACAGTCGACCAAACTCAAACGAACTTAGAACCTTGTCCAGGAAAATTAACAAACACTACGTCAAGGAATCGTACACACTTTGTTCATGGTGTAAGCGCGACAAGGTTGCTACAAATAGTTTAATAGTATATGCCCAAAAATGGCTCGATCCCTGGGATGCGCAGGCGCGTGCCGTGCCGTGGCAGGTGCGCGCGCAGCTGCCATTCTGACAGTTGCCCTGTTTAAAACCAAGCCAGTCTATGAGAGGCTTAATGGTTTATCTAACAAGGTACTGTCAACAATGGGGCATACACAGTCTCTCCTGTGGACATAGTCAAAGTTAAGGGCTACATAGCCGTAAAGGCCACAATAGCTTTGACTAACATTGTATCTTACTCAACACCACAGGTACAACTCGGTTACAATATCTGTGGACCTCGCTGGAAACCCCTCCTCCTTCTCTTTTACCTACCCGCGCTCGCCGCGCGCGCCTTGCGCACCGTACCAGAGCGCCGACGTGACGTCATCGACTCGGCAGTCGGGTGGCCCCGTAGTGGAGTCTACCCACAGGCCAGCCAAGACCAGCTGACACAGCCCTCGGGCTTCAGCAAAGACACAGGTAAAAAAAAAAAAAAAAGACGTCATCGACGCCAGGTCCACAGATATTGTAACCGAGTTATACAGTAGTTGGTTAGATATAAATAGAAGTCAGTATACAAGTTGAAATAAATAAGTTGACCATTACAATCCCGTTCCCCCATCGCATAGCCATATCTTTTACCCAGCAACAATACGTTCCTATTCTTCACAAAACGTTTTTTACTCACCCGTACGTTCCCATCTAGTACAATTTGACCCCTAAACTACTCAAAACTATGCGTAGGTGAAAGCTTAATGTATACTGGATTGTTTGTAAAGATGTGGTGGGTTTATTTTGTGAATAAAAGGCCTGGACACTTCCGGGCAGCGACGCGTGTCCGCCACGCACCGTGTGCTTAGTTGGGGACCCAGAATACTGAATATAAAAAGACTGTATGTGTCACAAACGTAACTGACTCTTACGCCATTTTAGAGCTGGAAAACTAGAGCGCCACGGTATTAAAAAGGGGGTCTATTCAGTTGAAACTCGTGGCGTTTACACCAGTTTTTGATTAAGTAAGCGCAGTGTGCTTTGCATAGGTTATATATTGGTAAAAAGTAAGAGGCGTATAAGTCATTTTGAATGTGAAGAAACATAATTAACGGGGGAATATGGAATATGGTTTTTATTGAATATTTAAAATGCAAGTTTTATTTATAGAGTAATAAACATTTGTGGGGCCGATTCCGACGCTTATAGTCGATAAGACTTGTAAATGGTGATTAATAAAGCGTATACAAACAACAATAGGAAAATATTGTAACCCGTTAAAGTATGAATACCTACTAACTTTTGATACGGTTCGCGTCTTGTTAATATTCTAAAAGCAATAACTGTAATCTTCAAAAGTGTTTTCAATAAAGTCCGGTTCAAAGGACCGTCGGTATATCGCCAGCAGGGTCTTAGGAACATCTCGAATTAATAAGACCAAATGGTGCTGAAAAACTCATTCGCACAGTCGACCTCAAAAATATGTAGTAGGTATGTGAGTACATTTTTTATATGTACGGAAGCTAGGGTTCCCAACTATTTTTGAGGGAGATATAGTTTCTAGAAATAAACGACAAAAATATAGTTCACTGTAAAAAAATATAGTACGGTCGAGGAAAATGAAGGTTTGGCACATTTCAACTCTATTGGAATGACATTAAGGTTCAAAAGTGCTAAACATTCAATTTCCTCGACTGTACTTGGCGGGGCCATGTTGTTATTTAGTAAAAACCCTGGCAATTTGAAGCACTTCCCAAGGGCCCTAAAATATAGTATTTTAACGCACAGGCAAGGGCACCAATATGTATTCACTCAAAGTTTCATAAATATGTATAGGTACTACAAACTTATTGTAGCAGAAATAAGGTCTGTGTACATATTTTTGAGACTTTGTGGTGTACTTATACATATTGGTGCCGTTGACAGTACTATATATTTCTTCAACAATCTAACGGAAGCCCTTAACTGCTGACTACAAGAAAGACGTTGACTTATTTACGCAGTCCTCGCCTTATTACAATGGAATACAGTACGATTACTGTTAGTTAACCACTGACAGATAGTTTGCCTTCGTTTAATTTTCAACTTTAATGTCATACAAATAAAGCAATTTTCAGAATACTGTTACCCACGTCTACTGATTTAGAAGTAACTGCTTAATTTGTACGAGGTTAAAGTTGAAAATTAAATGAAGGCAAACTATCTGTCAGTGGTAAACCCCAAATAATTCTACTGTACAGTGCACACGTGTAATAGGCATGATGCCTCATGTTCAAATTGATAACGTAGTGATGCTAAATGGATAGTAAACCATCAAATTATCGTAATAAAGTATAAATTACAAAATATAATTAAAATCATAAAAAGATATAAACCTTGAGTTTAGAAAAAATATGCATTTTTTTTTATTGTCCAAGAGTAAATTAAAAGCTACCAATAGAATCCTTACGCTTTTCTAGAAACAAAATTGTATGACAACTATGTACTTTCGCAGTATTTCGCGACCGAAACAACAATTTACCTGATTTTCCATACTACGATTAGTACAAATATACAAATGTGACGACACACTTGTATAGACACACAGTATGAAGCGTTTCGCGCTGCCGCCAGCGAGGTCAATCTTTATCTCAGATTTTTAGGTATTTATGTTCCTTAATTGTAGTTGCTCCCATACAAACTGGTTCGAATGACGTCACAAAAAAATCTTAGTCATCATCTCTATTGTTTGAATTTCGCACGCCAATAAAGTCAGCATCAAATCAATTGTAGCAGCCGAAATGCCCAAACATACCTATCGCAACACATCCTTACTCCGACAGTTAAATAAATAAATATAAGGGGACAATCTTACACAAATCGACCTAGTCCCATAGTAAGCTCAGTAAGGCTTGTGTTATGGGTACTAGACGACGATATATTTAATAGATATAAATACTTAAATACATAGAAAACATCCAAGACTCAGAAGCAAATATTCATGCTCATCACACAAATATTTGTCCTTACCGGGATTCGAACCCAGGACCTTCAGCTTCGTAGGCAGCGTCACTACCCACTAGGCTAACCGGTCGTCAAAGAAGGGTTGAGATGTATTTCTCTACTGTGGCTGCTACTATATATTTACTTATTTGATTGACTGTACTGATTGACATCGCACAAGATATCCCATTTGTAGTCTTGATTCGACCCAAGATTCATGAAGTTGCAGATGAATTCTTTTTTAGCTAAATTTTCTCAGCAACTTTTAAAGCGAACTGTACACCCATCTACTTAAGAGGCCGCAGTAAGCTCGACCAAATTTCACCTTCCCATACAAACGGAGTTTCGTTCTCATTTTAAAACTACGTGTTCGATTACGACGACACTTTGCATATACAATGACATGCGAGGTATATCTATGTCTGTAATTAGTTTAAATGGCTCCAGTTTATAAACGCGCCGCGCCTGCATTACACCGCCACGGCTGATGACGTGGTGGAGTACGTTCGTCAGAAGACCGGCTTCTCGCTGAGGGTGTTCCAGCTGCGTTCGCGCCACTATGTGCACTTTAGCTCGTTTGTGGTGCGCGTGCCGCGGCCGCTGCAGGAGACCATCGCATGTGCTGACTTCTGGCCGAAGAGTGTCGTGTTTCGACGGTTCCGGGGTAACCTGCCGAATCCTACACCGGAGATGACGATGCAACGGGGCCACGCCGTTTCGTCGCCTAAATAGTATTATTTGTTGTTTTTAGTTTCGTGACGCATTGGTTTTTACTGTTATATCACGTAAATGTATTTGTCAATAAATAAATAAATAAAACAAACAAAATACAGCAAAAACAAGTTTTGTATGAAAAACTTAAATTCGCTGTATTGTTTTTACTATGGTATCTGAAGCTACATAAACTAATTACAGACCTGGATATACCTCATGTCAGTGTACATGCAAAGTTTCGTTACAATCCAATACGTAGTTTTAAAATGAGAGCGTAACTACGTTTGTATGGAGAATCGAGCTTACAGCGGACTCTTAAGTGGAAATAAAAATGATTGATAGCAGTCCTTCCAGCGAAGGCATTATGCAAATGTGTAGATTTACTACTCGTATTTTTAGAATGACCCAAAGTCCTAATTGCCGTTTGTTGGGGTAAAAACGCGTAGGTAGGTTAATGACTGCTATTCAAGAAATGTTTCTTTTACCATACAGCGAGGATCACGATTAAGGCGCCGTAGGTTCAGCGAAGTTAAGCGAACAGAGTTTTTGAAACAATATAATGCGCCTGTTTATAATAATATGGCTTCAAAAAAATACGAATAGTAATCTTGAGGCATTTCTGCAGCGAGATCAGCGGCGCTACCACGAACTTCGAAAGTCGAAGTTCGTAATACATGCATCCCTGTCCCTCGAGTAAGGGAGTGCGATAGAGATGGAAATACCCGAACTTCGACTATCGAAGTTCGTGGTAGCGCCGCAGTGATTCGAAACATGAGCAATTTTTGCTTGATAGAAAAAAAAACACGAACATAGGTCTAAAATACACTTAAAATATTCGTAACAAATTATGCACAAAAGCTAAAAATATTGAAATTGCTTCTAAAAATCGGCAATATCATGTTTGGGAGAAATCAGTGATCACTTTTTTATTTATTTAAACGGCCAAAAAATTAAAATTAAGAAATATGATATCCGCGCTTCCATCTCGCTCACGCTTATGCTCAGTCAGAGGGAGAGAAGACCATGAACCTACGGCGCCTTAAGTTATAGATATCAAGTTCCATCAGACACGAGTAGGTATATCGCAGCGAATATGGGCTTACTTTATGAATCTTATCGAAGAAATCCCTCGTAGGGATAAGATCGCCCTTGTTGTAGATATGTTACCTGTTCTTGTAATGATTGCTCTGTTGTTGTGTTCTGCTCCATGTACAATTAAGAATTTAGATACATACATAACATACCTACATTACCTACTTCACTATTAAGTTTCTTAATTCTAAAGAAAATTAAAATGTTACATTATAAATTACTTAAACTTGATTTAATTAAAATGGTAAGTTGATTTACATATAAACTGTTTTAGAAATGTTCAGCGGCGCTACCACGAACTTCGAAAGTCGAAGTTCGTAATACATGCATCCCTGTCACTCGATTAAGGGAGTGCAATAGAGATGGAAATACCCGAACTTCGACTTTCGAAGTTCGTGGTAGCGCCGCAGTTGCGACCCAGGCGTTATCAGTAATAATGAGATTACTTTTAAATAATGACATTACTATTGAAAAATGATCGGGAATCATTACCGAGCGAAAGATTGAGAGTATTAATCATGTCATTATAGTCCAGGCAATGAACTGACAACTTGTGTGGAAAAAATGTCAATTTTGGAAATAATTTATAATAGCTTATTTTTTTATGTGTAACGGATATATTTTCAATTAAATAGTTACCCAGCGACAAAATCCGACAAAATTTCAGACATCGAAATAATGATAAGTTAACTGGCTTCTGAAAAGTCAGTAAAAATTAATAAATGTTTTTGTCTTTATTTTGGTTCATTTACATTTGCTCTATAATATTCAAAATAAATCGTACAAAAAAAGATAATGCATGCTTCATTTAAATCTACATAATTACTTCCAGGTGGAAAGTTTGTCGGATTCTTGACTAAATCATCTTAGAATAACATTTTCAAATGAAATCAACAAAAAAAACGCTATTATAAATTTATGTTTTTCAAAACCGTATTTTGCCTGGAGTATTATTACTGATAGTGTCTGGGCCGCACAAATATTTCGTTTGAATAGCTATAGAAACTCGCCTGTCATACTTACTTACTACCTACTTAGGTATACCTACTTATATGTAAAACGAGGGTTCGAGTTAAACAAATATAACATGTATACCTACTGAATAATTCGACCTCGGCACCTCCCCTAATTCTCCATTAATGGCTGTTAAATCAGATTTCCTTAACGTTATGAAGAAAAAAATACTACAATGAATTCCAGATTAGCTACCCCAAGGTCCAAAGTCCAAACCCTAGTGGTTCGAACAAAAAACGGAATTCCTTCGCTGGGCAATCTGGACTATATTTAAGCGTGCTTTGGACCGGACGTTGCGAGCTACTGGTGAAGTTTGTTCGGTAAATACATGTGCAATGTTTTAGATATTTGTGACGAACTACACTGTTGAGCAAAGAAAGGGGCATAGTTCTTGTGTCCGCATCCGACATCACTTCACTACATAGTATATAAAACAAAGTCGCTTCCCGCTGTCTGTCCCTATGTATGCTTAGATCTTTAAAACTACACAACGGATTTTGATTCGGCTTTTAGGGTTCCGTAGCCAAATGGCAAAAAATGGAACCCTTATTGTTTCGTCATGTCTGTCCGTCTGTCTGTCTGTCCGTCCGTATGTTACAGTACTCCAGGCAAAATACGGTTTTGAAAAACATTAATTTATAATAGCGTTTTTTTTGTTGATTTCATTTGAAAATGTTATTCTAAGATGATTTAGTCAAGAATCCGACAAACTTTCCACCCGGAAGTAATTATGTAGATTTAAATGAAGCATGAATTATCTTTTTTTGTACGATTTATCTTGAATATTATAAAGCAAAGTAAATGAACCAAAATAAAGACAAAAACATTTATTAATATTTTTACTGACTTTTTAGAAGCCAGTTAACTTATCATTTTTTCGATGTCTGAAATTTTGCCCGATTTTGTCGCTGGGTAACTATTTAATTGATAATATATCCGTTATACATAAAAAATAAGCTATTATAAATTATTTCCAAAATTGACATTTTTTCATACAAGTTGTCAGTTCATTGCCTGGACTACAGGCATTTTACTCGAAAACTATAAGGTGTATTTTGAGGATAGGTGTATTTTGTTAGCCGCTACATAGTTTTGTAATTAAATTACTAAAAACAAATTTTTAGGGGTGCACTCCATGCATAAAGCTGAGTCAAAAAAAAAATCCATTGAACGCCCACGTGTGGCATATCAATCGATAGGCCTTTCAAAATAAATATTATAAGGTTTATCAGCATTTTTTTTATTAAATGAATAGAGTCGGAGATAATCGCCCCGAAAGTCACTAAAATTGTGTCCCCCCTCCTTTAATTTTTGAACCGTGTATTTTTAAAATATGAAAAAAAACATGGACATAGGGCTTATTCAATTCTCTCAGCGTAAATTGTTTTGAACAAGATCGGTTCAAAGGTTTTTGAGATATTTCTAAAAAACTGCCTCCCTTAAAGAAAAGGACGTAAGTGCCGTAAGATTTCAGTAACGGTACGACCTTTGTAATAGGCACGGAACCCTTCGTTGTGCGTGGTCCGACACGCACTTGGCCGCTTTTTTTTAATAGATAGAGTTATTCAAGAGGAAGGTTATATGTATACTGTAGGCGAAATTGGAAGCTTTATTCAAACAATGAGCTGATAACATCGACTATGGGTTGCATACTAAGTCGGGGTAGGTGAAATTCAAATGAAACAAACACAGTGATTGAATTACTTACTGGTTATATTGATTCCTTTACGTTGGTTAACATCACCATTAGCACACAGTATCAAAATCTATAACTTAGACTTATAATAACTTTATCTAGTTTACAGTAATACTCTTCTCCCTGGATAAAACAAGACTGACTGCGAAAAACCTCTCGTGGGACCCGGTCGCCTCTGCAATGTCGTTACTTTTCCCGCCATTACTGTCGACCAATCAGAGAGCTGCAGCTAACACTTGACGGTCTCTGATTGGTCGAGTGCTCCAAACTGTCAGTCCTGCTTTAATCCCAGTTTTAAGTCAAAATACATACTTATTAATATAAATTCAGGAATACCACTGCATATTAATTACATAATTTCTAACAGTCGGCCATCCGAAATAGATGTAACGACCTCGCACATCTTATCATTACTTCGTGGTTTTACAATTTATTTGATTAATTTAATAACACATCGGTATAAAACACAATCAACAATCTAGTTTACTTTATGGATTTGATTTAATGTTTTGTAAGTATGCATTATTTCATGGCATGTATGAGTAAACTAGTAATAATTATAACATGTAAAAATACACATATTCTTTTTATTTTTATTTTTGGCAGGCATTTCATGGCCTGAATTTTATTAACAAGCATCAGGCGTTATTTCATGACCTGTATTTATTCGCAATCGGGCATTATTTCATGGCCAGTGCGTGTGAAGAAATATACTTTAACAATAAGCAGGCGTTATTTCATGGCCTGTATTTATTCGCAATCGGGCATTATTTCATGGCCAGTGCGAGTGAAGTAATCTATATTTATTCGCAATCGGGCATTATTTCATGGCCAGTGCGAGTGAAGTAATCTACTTAAACAGCACAAGTAAATGGATTAAAGTTGATAATTATTCATTTATTAGTATTGTATTCGCAAAGATATGTATGTTCAATGGCAACCATTTCATTTGATCAATAATGTTGATAAATCGAATAGAAAATATTATGTAAATTTTATCATTTCACACAAATTAACCAGTAATAGCTTTTCCATCAAACTCATCATCCTCTCCGGAAGAAACATCGTGAGACCTAGCATAGTTTAACCAGGGCTTAATTTTATCTACCGCTACTACCGTGGAATAGCGTTTGTTACCCTTTTTCGTCATGGGGGTGTCTTCAATCTGATATCTATCAAAATCATATATTTTAGTTATCCTATAAGGACCTTGGAACTTAGGTATAAGCTTTCTACTATTTCCAGTAGCTGGAATTTGTCTCTCTACACGTACTAAGTCTCCTACATCGTACTTCTTAGGGCTACAACGTTTAGCATCATAGGTCAATTTTTGAGCTTCCTGTGAAACCTTAACGTGCGCATTTACATCCTCCCTAATTTCATCTATACTTTGACAATCGGTGCTAGTAATATCGGTAGCTAATTCGGCAAGGATGCGACTTTCACTCGTTCCTACTAGTCTAGTCCCAAATAGCGCCTCAGAGGGTGTGCGGTTAATTCCTTTATTGAACGTATTATTTAATCCCCATTGTACATCGGGCAAATGGTCGTCCCACTTGGTTTCAACTGTGCTAATGCATTTGGCTGTTAAAGCGTCTAGCAAAGTTTTATTGTAACGTTCCACTTGCCCGTTGGCTCTGGGTGTGGATACAGCGTTCAACACGTGTTTAATATTCCTATCGCACAAAAACTTCCTAAAGGACTCGCTAGTGAAAGATGTACCACGATCAGTAATGATACGCCGAGGGACGCTAAAAATCCCGAAATATTCACGGAATACGTTAATCGATGTTTGCGTCTTTGTGTTTCTAACAGGCTTCAAGTATACGTATTTGGTGTAAGAGTCTATTATGACCAGTATGTAAGAGTTTCCGCGCCGACTCTTAACAAAGGGGCCAACGTGGTCAGCGTGCACCGTATCAAATGGAGTATCCACCTTCTCAATTGGATGCAGATACCCCGGTTTCTTACCGCCACTTGATTTTGAATAAGCACATTCTAAACAGGAGGTAACATATTTAGTGATAAACCTTCTCATTTTTGGAAACCAGTAGGATGCTTTTATCTTTTCGAGGGTTTTGTCTACGCCAAAATGACCAATGTCGTCGTGGTTCTGTTTTACGACTTGCCAACGTACCCCCTTTGGGATCACCCATCGGTCGCCATCGGGAGTAACCCGAAAAAGTTTACTATTCTTTAATTTATAGTTGGACTTAATGTCAACAACATCGTCTAACTCTGGATCATTCAAAATACTAATAATCCTTTGAACCTCACTATCAGCAGTCTGGACAGTAGCCAGCCAGTCTAACTCCGATCCTAAGAATACATTCTGTGAACCCTGCACCGAGTCGGAAACAGGATTGCGGCTCAGAGCATCGACATGAGCCATCGTTTTACCTGGTCGATATTCTATGCAAAAAGTATACTCCTGCATTTGCTCCCACCATCTAGCAACGCGTGGCAACATGTCTCTTTTTAGGAAAGTAGCTCTTAATGAGTTACAATCAGTGACAATCTTGAAAATGATTCCTATCAAATACACTCTAAATTTGTGCAAAGAAGCCACCACAGCTAATGTTTCGAGATCATAAGAGGAATAATTTTGCTCCTCGGGGGTGGTCTGTCTACTGAAATACGCGACGGGTTTAAGTGCGCCTTCCTCATTTGACTGCAGCAAGATACCCGCGACTCCTATTTTGCATGCGTCGGTGTGTAACTCGGTGGTTGCTCGAGGGTCATATAAAGCTAAGGTCGGTTTTCGTGATAACTCACTTTGTAGTGTTCTGAACGCATTTTCCTGGTCAGCACCCCACAACCATTTAGCGTCCCTTTTTAATAGTTGGGTAAGAGGCTTAGCTATAACTGAAAAGTTCGGGACAAATCTTCGGAAACAACTAGCAAGGCCTAAAAATTGGCGGACATTGTGCTGATTTTCGGGAACTGGGAAACGTTCAACGGCTTCTATTTTTCTCGCCCCTGGACGTATCCCGTCCTTGGAAACTTCGAACCCCAGGTAATCTACTGTGCGACCAAAGAAAAAACACTTGGGGAGTTTCAGAGTAAGTCCAGCGCTAAGAAATAATTTTAAAACAGATCTCAACCGCGACATCCCTTGAACAATATCGATTGAAGGTATTATAACGTCGTCTAAGTATGCCAAAGCCTCTTTATGACGAGCCGAACCCAAGACTTGGTTCATTATACGCTGGAAAGTTGCAGGAGCGTTAGCAAGCCCAAAGGGCATCCGGTTAAACTCGTAATGCCCATCAGGCGTTACGAAACCTGTTTTGTGTCTATCTTCCTCGCGTATAGGTATTTGGTAATACCCTGACGCCAGGTCCAGGGTTGTATAAAACTGATTACCCGCTAACACATCAAGTTGGTCGTCAATAAGAGGCATAGGATAGTTTTCCCTAACGGTCTTTTTATTAAGGGCCCTGAAATCGATACACAGGCGAAGCTCCCCAGTTTTTTTTTTTACAAGTACAATGGGGCTGGCATAAGGCGACGTTGAAGGACGTATGATGTTACTGTCCAACAGTTCCGAGATCATGTCCCTGACCTTTTCCTTTTCCGATGCGGCCAACCTGTAGGGCCTGTAAACTACAGGGTCATCATCTTGGAGCCGTATGGACATCTCTCCTATAGAGGTACTGCCTAATTCCGATAAATGAAAAGAAAAGCATGCTCTGTATTCATTCAACATTTTTAAAAGACTATCTTTCTCCTGAGATGAGAGGGTTTCGTCACATCTTAAATCAGCCTCAGTTATGCCAGCTATATCATTTTTAAGCGGAATGGAAATATTCATAACATTAAGACTACTTTCCTCCTGAGCTACACGACCACGCGCAATTAAAGACTGTTTCTTTAATAAACAGGGATTGTGGGGACAGCAAGTAGCCGCAATGTGACCTATCCCTCCGGCAGCCATCCGAAATACCCCAGCTACGACAGAATAACTCGTTCCGTTTTGAACCCTTAGTCCTCCTTCCACAAAAATATCACCTTCATAAACCGGGTCTGTACGTACCTTGATAAAGGTAGGACCGGAAATTTCTGAATCGCAAACGCAATTTAAATTAATCTTATTACTGATTGTCACTAATTGGTCAAGTTGTACTAATTCAAGGTGATTACTAGTCTTTTGTATAACGATGTGAGGCTGCTCTGTGTAGGTTTGTCCGATCAACAACTTAAAAGGCATAACATCATCAGGTACAATTAACAAGTCTACTTTAGCTTCAACGTCATCTATAACGATTTTTACCTCTCGCCTACCTATAGGTTGTACTACAGAGTTACCGAACCCTCTGAGTACAGGAAGATCACTAGTAATATCGATTTCAAAACACTTATCGTTATTTAGTCTCATAGCCTCCGAAACCCTAATCATAGAACATTCACTACCAAAATCAATAAAACAGTCTATGGGGGTGCCATTCACAAAGGCAGTTTTGTGATATTTTTCATTAGGATTTTGGACAGGGGTTTTAACCGGAGGTGAGTCATGAATGAGACCAGAATCATTAACTGCCGCGACACGCATTGTAGTCTTATCATTGGGTAATTTCGCGTAACACTGCTCGGTATCGTGACCTATTCTTGAGCATCTACCACATTTTTTTACAGGTTGTGTGCACTGTGATGTAAAGTGGCCATCTTTCTTACAATTAGAGCAACGCATAAGCCTTGAATTTGTACGTGCCTGACCTTCTGAAGCTCTTGGCGGTAAGTTCTTAACAAATTTACGTTCAGTATTTATCTTTATATTTCTAGAGTTACGTAAATAAGGTAGCAACTTATTGGGATCGTCATATTGTGCCGCTTCTGCACCGAGCCTAACTGATCGGTCATCAATTCCATGCAAAATGCATTCTACTGCGCGTTTGCCTACAATACCGCATCTATTTATCAAAGCTAATTTATCATAATAATAGTCTTCTAACGAATCAGTGAACCTAGCTCTCTTGGCTAACATGTCAGTGAGCATAGTGCCATAGTTTTCTTCCGATGGAAAAGCTAGTACAAGTTTTTCCTGCCATTCGGTCCATGAGAAAAGAACAGACGGTAGACCCTCGTACCATCGTTGTGCAATACCTTTTAATTTTGGTAACGCAAAGTGCACGATTTGTTTCTCGGTCCAGCCGTAAATACTGGCGCACTCGTTTACCTTATGCAACCACATAGTCATAGTCTGTTCCCTCTTACATGGATCGAATTCAGGGACCGTATTGTTCATGGAACCTAATTTTCCAAAAGTATTATGGTCACTGGTAAATATTTTTAAAGCCGAAACCAGCTCTGATATGTTAGTATTATTCAAGGGCTCACCGGCATCTCTAGTACGATGATGCAAACTGGCTCTCGTGGGCGCCGGTGACACCGCTCGTTCGTGGTGACAATGTTCGCGGCTGCGATGACCGCTGGTATCCCGGCTGCGCGCCCGCTTGCTGCCCGCTGCATGGCTGCGCCGCCCACTGGCGGCCCGGCTGCGCGCCCGCTTGCTACCGGCTGCGTGGCTGCGCTGTCCGCTGGTGGTCCGGCTGCGCGCCGGCTGGCTGCCCGCAGCCTGGCTTCGCTGCCCGCCGGTGTCCCGGCTGCGCGTCCGCTGGCTGCCCGCTGCGTGGCTGCGCTGCCCGCTGGCGGCCCGGCTGCGCTCCGGCTGGCTGCCCGCTGTGTGGTTGCCCGCTGCGTGGCTACGCTGCCCGCCGGTGTCCCGGCTGCGCGTCCGCTGGCTGCCCGCTGCGTGGCTGCGCTGCCCGCTGGCGGCCCGGCTGCGCTCCGGCTGGCTGCCCGCTGTGTGGTTGCCCGCTGCGTGGCTACGCTGCCCGCCGGTGTCCCGGCTGCGCGTCCGCTGGCTGCCCGCTGCGTGGCTGCGCTGCCCGCTGGCGGCCCGGCTGCGCTCCGGCTGGCTGCCCGCTGTGTGGTTGCCCGTTGCGTGGCTACGCTGCCCGCCGGTGTCCCGGCTGCGCGTCCGCTGGCTGCCCGCTGCGTGGCTGCGCTGCCCGCTGGCGGCCCGGATGCGCTCCGGCTGGCTGCCCGTTGTGTGGTTGCCCGCTGCGTGGCTGCGCTGCCCGCTGGCGGCCCTGCTGCGCTCCGGCTGGCTGCCCGCTGTGTGGCTGCCCGCTGCGTGGCTGCCCACTGCGTGGCTGCTCTGGCCGCTGATAACCCGGCTCTGCGACCGTTGACTGCGCCTTATGCTCCGCCGGCGCTGGTCTTGATCTGGAGAACAGCGGCTGATGCGCCCCCGCGATTGCCGACTGGAGCGACTGCGCGAGCGCCGAGCCATCCGGCTGCCCGCCCGGCGCCTGGCCGTGCTGCGCGACCGTCCGTGACTTGACGCCTCTCTCGTGGGAGTATAAAGTACCCTGCCACGACTTAAGTCTTCCATTCTATCCTGAAACGTATAATTTGTTCGCGAAAGTCACTGATGACGTGAACAAATACAGTACACTGGAACGTACTAACTACATGTTACACTTACTAAAGCTATTAAGCAAGACAAGAACTAAATCTAAGCTAAGTATATATGCTGTTGTTTTACTTTTTACCGAAATAAATTATTTATTATATTCAATATAGATTCATGCAAAACTTAGTTTTATTAACCAATCCACAATCCACAACGGCTACATATTACACTGTATTAATAGTTACCAACTTGATAAAGAACAATATTATACTTTAACGAATCAGCTACGTCATTTAAACTATGTACCCAGGATATACAAAAAGAGGTCTAATTGTGAAGCCAATCATATTAGATGCTTATAAGCGACGCACTCAGTGGGTATGTTCTCGTTTAATTTTTTTAGTAACAATCATTAGATGCACAAATAAATTTGAAATTGAATACGCAATCTCATGTTCCTTATTTTGAACCATGGTATTTACATTATTATGAAATTCCGGCTATTGAAAGATTCTTACCGCGGTGATCACAATTAACATCTTTTGATGATAAATTACCACACCACTAACAAACTAAACGGAAAAAAAAAAACTTTTCATGGGCATAACGGTTTTTTTTTTTTTTTTTTACAAAAGGGGAATAGAATATAATAATGAGTTTCTTATGTACTTTCAGGCCTTGGATTTATCCCACTTCTGAGATGTAGGCGAAATTGGAAGCTTTATTCAAACAATGAGCTGATAACATCGACTATGGGTTGCATACTAAGTCGGGGTAGGTGAAATTCAAATGAAACAAACACAGTGATTGAATTACTTACTGGTTATATTGATTCCTTTACGTTGGTTAACATCACCATTAGCACACAGTATCAAAATCTATAACTTAGACTTATAATAACTTTATCTAGTTTACAGTAATACTCTTCTCCCTGGATAAAACAAGACTGACTGCGAAAAACCTCTCGTGGGACCCGGTCGCCTCTGCAATGTCGTTACTTTTCCCGCCATTACTGTCGACCAATCAGAGAGCTGCAGCTAACACTTGACGGTCTCTGATTGGTCGAGTGCTCCAAACTGTCAGTCCTGCTTTAATCCCAGTTTTAAGTCAAAATACATACTTATTAATATAAATTCAGGAATACCACTGCATATTAATTACATAATTTCTAACAATACTATAGTACCCGTGCGAAGCCGGGGTGGGTCGCTAGTTATCGATAAAAACGAAAGTCTCCGCTGGCCCAGTCACTTCTTAAGGATGGGGAAGACCAGGCCTTCAAACGAGCATATTATTGGCCATCTAGTAGGCCTGCGACATGTCGAACGTCCCAGGTATCAGTGGAACAACGTCATCTAGCCCGCGAGCTAGTTAGCGAGCCATTTATCATACGAGTAGTTTCGGAAATCACCCCCTACATAAATACAGCGCTGATCGCAAGACGGATTATTCTGAGGATTAGAAGAGACAACACTAAGTTTTAAGTTAATGCTTGATGTATTTTTGGTGTTGTTGTGTATTGTATTTTTGTAATTTAGCTTATATATCTTTTACAAGATTTTTTTCTTTTTTAATGCGCTGGTCAACTTAACAACGTTTTCCAATGAAGGGTTGCATTACCTTTCACATGAAATCTCATAGTCATCCAATGCCTTATTAATATACGGTTTAAGATCGTCCGAACGAAGCATTTTAAGATGTGCGATTTTTCAACCCCGAGTGACTTACAACCTCAAAAATTTACATCTTTATAATATTTCGTAAGTAACCCTTAAGGCTCTCACAGACTGTCAATACTACTATCATTAGCTGTCAAGTTTACCATTGACCGCCACCGCAGGACGCGCCAGAGTGTTTCAGGCTTTATTCGTCGCACGATATTGCAGAGAATGGTATTACCCAGTAATCTAGCGATTGCCGCGATATCAGAATTGGTGGTTTGCGTGCTGCGGCTTGTAATGCCTCGCACTAATATTTTTACTGGTTCCTTTCCGTGTTCGGAGCTCGGGGGCTCATTCTGCCACAGCGGTCGGGCGACATGCAACACTTCAGATTCATTCTTTTCAATATTTAAATTTCAATCTCCCACTTATTACAATATCCTTACGTTTCCTACCAATGATGTAATATAAATAGAGGTAGATACGTTGTCTATATGAAATTCCGTGTTTAAAAATGGCCACCAAATCTGACAGCTGAGACACGTGTCTATTGACGACGCGACACTGAGGCAAGGTCATACAATTGGCCGAGTTTTAGTGTGCCACTTTTGGAGCGCTTATAACAGTTATAACCTATCTGCCTCTTTTTTATATTACATCATTGTGTCCTACCATGTAAGCAAACAGTTCTCGAAGACATTACCACACTTTTCTCTAGTATAACACAATAATAAAGACTTGAGATATTGTTGTGTACTTATAGAAACTAACAAAGTATTGCAATCAACCAAGTAACCACTGAAAAATATTATTTCTAATAGGATTTTCTTCAATAATCGAAGTAACGACCGAATGACCTCAAAATATCTGACATAACGAAGTCTAGATCCTAGATAAGTATATATTATAACGTCGAGATTGTCTATGAATCACACTTAAAGCCCGCATCACACTGGCGCGGCCTGGCCGCGGCGGACTATAGTGAACAAAGATAGTAAACTTGTCATTGGCTGTCAAAATTACTATTGTCCGCCACCGCAGGCCGCGCCAGTGTGTTGCAAGCCTTATCTATACTAGTAATGGTCTATGATCATCTTTGACGTCATGGTTGTATACGTGTTAGGAACTTAGGACACGTGCATGGTATAACAACACAGCACACAACACAGGTACTCTCTTCCGAGACTCGCGAACCACGTGACTGACACAAGCCTACGTAATCAAACGGCATTTAACAGCATGATGACATAGGCTTGTGTCAGTCACGTGGTTCGCGAGTCTTGGAAGAGAGTAGGGTCATTTCGCCGGTTAGCGACCACCTAATTTAATGTGCCGGTGGGCGACCACTTAAGCTGAGTTGGTGAACTGAAAGGATATTTTCTCGGTTTTTTAGTAGATATCTATTCTAAAACAACAAAAAAATGCATGTACAAGTAATTGTCTCAATAGGGTGTGTAGAATTGATGTTATCTTCAATAGAAAAAACCTTCTCCTTCAGGTGGTCGCGTAACCAGCGAAATGACCCTACCTGTGTTGTTATACCATGGGACACGTGAAGACTGTACGTTTTTTGATCGGGTCGCGCCATAATTCTAATTGTCAATATTTCTGTATCTGGTAAAACGGGCTAGAAATTCCATATAGCTTGTTTGGAACCTGCAGTTCAATACATCTAGATCAATCGTTTTCAAAAAAAGGTTTTCAATGCGCCTGTTTTTTTTCTTGACTATACCTCGGATTTCGTTTCAAGAATCATTTTACATGTAATGAGGTAACGTTATTAGACCATTACCATGATTGCGTTGCGTCTCCTAGGTCACCCTTTAGTAGTCAATTGTAAAATATGGGTGCATACAACTTACTCATAAATATGTCCCATCGCTCATAATATGCAGTCAGCGGGGTAAGGGGTACTTATTTATGAGAGGATTAAATCGACACATATTTTTGCACTTGACTGTACCGGCCCAAGACCGAGCTTATGCAAGTTTTTTTGTTTACCTACTTGCCATGTGACTTCTAGCCGTACTTCTATGCGTCGAATTGAAAAGGAAAGTGATAAGTGGGTTGCGGTTGGAAGGTCAGATGGCAGTCGCTTTCGTAAAACTAGCGCCTATGCCAAATCTTGGGATTAGATGTCAAAGCGGACCAAGGGCTCCTTTAGGGCACAACCGGGAATAACGCTAGGAGGAGGACGATTTATGTGAATAAGTCAAACACAAAAGTATTAATTTATCAGTTTTATTTTCACTTCCGATATCGACCTGCGTCAGTTTCTACAAAATATAACCTTTCTGTAATGGAAGAATTAAAACAAGACTTAATTATATTAATTTGGCAAATCCAAATTCACCTGCGTAACAATACAAAAGTATGTATAAAACTCCGCATAAATGTTTATATAAAATATACATTTTTTACAAAAATGTAACATAACTTTACTACTAGTCCTAGTAGACTACTGTTATAAAAAATACTTAATTCGAATAATATTGCTAATAATTAAAATTATATTTCATAAACCACTAAATACAGATATGCAAATTCTTGACGTATTACTCTCAGACTATTTACAAAATACCCTCTACTATAATACAAAATGTACACATAAAAGTAAGTTACCTATATAAATTATAATAATCTAGTTTCAATTTGACGTTTAAAATTTATTTTAAAATGTTTAAATTAAGATATCGCTCAGTGCGGGTTCAGATCTCTAAATAAAATAAAGAAATTGAATTAAATAAAATATAAAATGTACGTTCGATATTGCACGTAGAAACGTGTCCATTCGGCAAGTTCCCTTAACAAATGGCTCCTCTTGCCAAAAACTAATGTCTGATTCATAATCGTCCCTCAAACCCATTTTAGTTGAAATTCCGCTCAAATTCGTTTCCAATCATGTATACTGTATAGAGAAAATTTTATTACGGCATTTTAACTAATATTTATTTAGTTAAAATGATAATGAACTTTAGTTCATGAGTAGGTAAGGACTATATAAATTTACAAATATACATGTTATGTTAACCAATGTAGATGTTTTATTTTGATACGCAGAAAACAAACATGCAATATAGTTGTTACATGACTGACATTTTAAATGGGTGATAGACGAATATTTACTACATACTAGCAACAAACATTTTGTTGTTCTAACTTTAAGTTTCTCAATTGAAATAACTTTAAAAGTTATTCATGTTACTTATGCATAACTCTAAATAGGAATTCAACAAGAGGAGCGATTCGATATAAATGTGCAGCCTGTATATACAAAAGCATTTTTGGCCTATCAAATCTATAGCACAATGAAAAAATAAGAGTAGGCCACAAACCCATGCGAGGCAGATTCAATGTACCCCGGTGACCTGATGAAGGTTGCGGGGGTCCGCTGGATGCGGGTGGCGCAGGACCGGTCATTGTGGCACCATATGTCCAACAGCATACGTCTTCCGGCTGATATGAAGATGATGATGATCCAATGTAAGGTTCAATGGCCTACTCTTATACATCCGCTATGCAAATTCGGTGGAAAACTTCCTATACCATTCAATAGATACTTTACAGCAAACAACTATTTCGGTGGGCCCTCTCTTCACGAAATTACGTATTTACAAAATGAAATAGTCGTACAACTGCCGTATACCAACTAATTACATTAAAATGTTTGGCATATATTTTGTGACTCTCCATACAACTATTTGTACCCCCACAATGCCTTTCTATGGCACAAATCTCCTAAGGCACCATTCATAAGGCACGTTTTTGTACAATATATAAAGTCCATTAAAATATAGATACATCTAGATTCAATTGCTGTTAAGAACATTGTTATATCCTTTACGCAAATTAAGTCTGAATGTACAGAATTATATATATGTGTAACTTCAAGATTCTTCCGTATGGCACTGTAATTTGCACAATACATGTCCTGATATGTGTCCGTCCATCCTTTTAGCAAAATTGCATTGCATTGGAGCAAAATTAATTTTCTCAAACATGCAATAAAATATTGACGTTGTGTTCTTCATAATGGGCTTCGAACTGTCACGTTTCGGGCGCAGCGAGACGAGAGACCCGTAATGGCATTTAATACAAAATTGGAGGCCTAGGCCTGGAAGATGGTCTTTTTTAATTTCTATTCCACAATTTGTGGCACAGGATCACGGCGTTCAGCCATGAAAATTAAAATGTGATTTCATGGAGTTTTTTTTTAATTTATTTCATTGCATGTTTGAGAAAAGCACTATACATACCTCGGCGTGAAAAGGGGTTGCCAGCCTCATAACTATCCGACCTCGCTACACTCGGCCGTCTATATGTACTCGGCCGGCAACCCCTTACTTCCCGGCCTCTGTAGTAATGTACTATTTACACAAGGATTTTCGACGAACGCATGCGTTTATATATAATTAGATTTCCAATAATAATACATAGCTTATCTTCTTCGTCAGTCTTCAATCCAGAAATCTCAATTGGCAAAATTAATCACAGTATAAATTTGAAATAATATTATTTTTTATATGGTGCCCTAATTTTCGTACGAAGATCTTTCCTTTATCTATTGTGTTGTTAGCTAATGCAACTTCCACACACACCTATAGTGATCTTTAATTTGCTTGGGTACGATGACATTGACAGCTGATTGACAGCCGTCATTCTAACCTTAAAAATGTAATGAGCTTACAAATTGTGTGGAGATGACAAACGTCATCGTCATCAAGCAATTTTAAACGCACTATAATACATAATCCTTAATCATATGTATTTTTTGCACGTGTTGAAGTTGCATTACTAAGGCCTGCAACACACTGCCGCGGCCTGCGGTGGCGGACAATAGTAAATTTGACATCTAACGACAATTTTACAATTGTCCGGCGCGGCCATGCCGCGCCAGTGTGATGCAGGCTTAACACAAACTACAAAACAATACAACCATTCTGGACCGTCAACTTTATCCGATCCACATTCAAACTTACCGATGTGCCGACGGAAAGTTTCCAAAATTTGGTTACTTCTCAAAATCTTCTAAGATTAATATATTCTTAACATCTTGTGAAAGTTTTCTGAAATTTCCGAGAAGCTTCTCTTGGATACCCTCCGCAGTTGCACATCTGTATTCAAACTTGAACACCTAACACTCGATCTACAACAAACTCATACCTATCTTCGTCAGTCTTTTCCGTATCCTGAACCGCTTCCAACCGAGTCAAACACGGGTTCTTGCACTCAACTACTTCCTGGTTTTCCTTAGCTTCGTCTTTTTCGATGTTTTCGGTTTTCTCCGGAAGTTCTACGTCATTGCATCGCCGCAGTTCGTAAGAGGTCTTGGAGGACCGTCCGTCGGGGGTTCGCCTCTCCTCCAACTCGTCTTCCCATTCGTCTTCTGAGATCTCTCCGGGCTCACCGTCGATGACTGGCACCGTGGTTTTGGGGCGGGTGAAGAAAGCCATTTTTTCTCTGTGGAAGAAATGCTGCGTTAGTGTTTTGGTAAGGCGTGCCGAGATATAGTTCAGAAAAGAGACACAGATATAAGTATTCCGCTATAGCTGCCTTTGCAGCTACCGTTTCCAAGACCAATGAAAGCACAACAAGTAGTAAATAAATACTAATATCTTTGTCGCATGAGGCTTTCGGCTGGTGCTCGATGGTTTATTAATGGTGCCGCGGTTGGCTTATTGACTAGAGCGCACTAAATGGCGACCGTCGGTGCATCTGTTTGAGCGTGTTGTTTTCTGAAGTCGGAGTCGCTATTGTTTAAGACATGTACAGGAGTACCGCAAATATAAGTTACGACGATGTACGCAGAAAGCATTTTATGAAAACATTTTAAGCAATCATAAGGCAGGGGGTTTGCGCGGGTAAAATCTTCAACGCTCATTGGCCAAAATTTTGCGCGCGACGCCGGCAGCTCCGGCGCCCGCCATTTTGTCTGGCGCCATGAGCGAGAAAGCACGATTTCACCTGTCATTGCATATTGTTCCTTAAGTATAGTGCATCAAGGTCTTTAATTTCGCGCGCCGCTTCGGAATCCCTTGCCCCTAGGCATGTGCCTAGTTTGCCTATATGGATAATTCATCCGCCTCTGCTACTTACAGAATGAACATTTGATTAGTGAAGTAAACCTACTTGAAGGTAACAAGGTCCGGTTTCCGTCCGCCCTGCCTCGACTTCCTCAGCCGGTAGATCTCGCGGCAGGTGCGGTGCAGCAGCTTGGCGGCGCGGTCGCTGGGCTCGGCGGGCGCCACGAGGCGGCGCAGCGTGTCGTCCTCGCGCGCCCAGGACGCGATGGCCGGATCGCCGCGCGCGCACGCCTCTTCTAACCTGTGGGGACGGTTTGTTGGATCATTGTGGACCTTTTTAGGGTTCCAAGGGGTAAAACGGGACCCTATTACTATGACTCCGCTGTCTGTCCGTCCGTCTGTCTATCTGTCTGGCCGTGTGTCACCAGGCTGTATGTATGAACCTTGATAGTTACGACATTTGAAATTTTCACAGATAATGTATGTCTGTTACAAATACTAGAATACAGAATATTTAAGGGGTCCCACACAACAAACGTATTTTTTTTGCCGTTTTGATAGATAATGGTACGGAACCCTTCGAGCGCGAGTCCGACTCGTATTTGGCCGGTTTTTATTGCTTACATAATTCTTAAAATGCTTGCCATATTTGTTTTATAGAGGACAACAGGCTTGTGCTCACGCAGGCACTTTAGGTCATATAAGTACAATCGGATTTCGAAATATTCTATTTATTAGCTCACCAAGCTATGGAACCGCTACGAAATAATACCATCCTTTATGCACGGCAAGAGTGTTCGATTTGCACTGATAATTGTAGGTGCTTTGGTATATTACTGGAATACTATAATGTTTTTTGAGAAATAAATAAAAAGTGACGTGCGTCAAAACCAAAACATTATCTGAACCTAGCGGCAATTATTTTATATTCAACTAGGAAAAAATTATAATGTTCGGTTATGGCGCTTCGCCGGACGCTACCGCGTCACGCTCACTTCGCTCGCTCGGCTCGCGCGCTGTAGGGCCGCGATTCACCTAACAACCTAACCGTTTTTTTCCCCTAGGGGATCAGGCTAGTGGAATCTAGTGGACAACAGCGTAATTTGTGATGTTGTATAAATTATAACATCAGCTGTTTTACACTGTCGCTAATCATAAGTTACGTCCGTTAAAATCAACTCGTATGGGAATAATTACCTCTTCTTCAGTTGACTCAGGTGCGCGATCTCCGTCCTCAAGTCCTCCAGTTTAGTGTGCTGCGCGCTGAGATCCAGCGCTAGATCCAGCGATGTGCGCGCGCTGCGCGTGCGCGTGCGTCGCGCCGCGCCACCTGCCACGCGGCCCCATCTAGCGAGAATAAAAGGCACTTGTTATTTCATTGTACGATCTATGCTAATATTGTAATGAGGAAATGTTTCTGAAATAATAGCTTATTAAGTTTGATGAAGGGGGCAATTTCAGCATACCGCGTCTCCGCCTGTGTCCTACCTTCATAAATGCAAAAGTTTGGATGTTAAGATGTTTGTTACTCAATCATGCTTAAACGGCTCAACCGATTTGGATGAAATTTTGCACGAAGATAGTGTATAGCCTGGATTAAAATATGGAATAGTTTTTATGCAGATGAAGTCGCGGGCGGAAGCTAGTAAATAATAAATAAATAGATAGGTTGAAGGAGGAGAGTCAGTTGGAGGCATACCTGAGCGAGCGGCGCTCGCGCACGCTGCGGTCGAAGGGGATGCCGACGGGCGGCGGCGCGGCGCGGCGCGCGCGCGACGCCATGGACGAGTCCGACTCCGAGCGGTTCAGTCTGGAGAGAGACAAACTAATTGCAAGACTGCCCTCATAAGCCAAATAGCGGTATCTCAAAATGAAATGTCATTAGAACATGCAATTTATAATCTACGTCGAATGACATAACTTACAATGACACTTCATTTTGATATACCCAGAATAAGGGTGTACAGTAGTACCACAAATATGAGTACATCGGTACCTGCGAAGAAAGCATTTTTTGAAAACTTTTTAACCAATCGTAAGGCAGCGCGTTTGCGCGGGTAAAATCTTCAACGCCCATTGGCCGTAAGTTAGCGCGCGACGCCGGCTGCTTCGGCGCCCGCCATTTTGTCGGGCGCCATGAACGAGAAAGCACGAGTTCACCTGTCATTGCATATTGTACCTTACGTATAGTGCAACAAGGTCTTTATTGAAGTGTTCATACGTTCGATATCATTCGGTTTCGGGTCGACAGAGTGGCGAAGCGCATTTTCTTTTCAGAACTCCAAAACGGTAAGCGTAAATGTGGTGGCCAATACCTTCGCTATAAGGATGTTCTGAAAAGACACATGAAGAAATGCAAGTTAGAGCCCTCTGAGTGGGAGGAGAAGGCAGCACGGCGGCCCGAATGGCGACGTATAATCCATCAACAAGTAAATGCCTTCGAAATTGAGCGTCGTAACGAGCTCGATAAAAAGCGAGACGAGCTGAAGGCTCGTCTACCGGCATCCATCCAGTACAACTTCGTGGGTGGGGTATTAACTTGTCCAATTTGCGCTCGTACCTTTGCAAAAAAGATAGGATATGCAAGCCACATGAGAGCGCACCAGAGAGTAGAACAACAAAACTCAAGTCATATCTAATCGATGATATCAAGTCCATATCACACAGTCGCTGTGGCCGAAATCGGTCATGACATTAATAATAATAATAATAATATCATTCGGTACTTTGTCAGCACTCGTCGGCGTGGACGAAGATTGTCGATGTAACTTATATTTGTGGTACTACTGTACACTCTAACCCCTTATTCATAAAACTTAAAATGCCTCTCATCGTCATCCTCCTAGCGTTATTCCCGGTTGTGCCCTAAACGAGCCGGCATAGGCACTACTTTTACGAAAGCGTCTGCCATCTGACCTTCCAACGAAGAGGGAAAGCTAGACCTTATTGAGATTAGACCGGTCTCCTCACGATGTTTTCCTTCACCGAAAAGTTAACGGTAAATGGTGTAAGTACATAAGTTCCGAAAAACTCATTGGTACGAGAGGGATTCGAACCCACGACACTACCGTAGCTGTACAACTTAAAATGCCTCTGCTAAATAAAATGTGCTACAACCGTTTAAATGAAGCTTGCTAAAGAGAGAAAACGCTAGCAGATCGTGACGTCATGGTCCTCAAGCGTCATAAATAAATGAAATTTTATTCTGCAAGTAGGCCGTAATCGCGTTTCTCACATGAAGGTGAGTTTTGCGGAAAAAGGACAGATGATACTCCCTCTTAAAACTTTGGACACTTATAACTTCGTGATTATTTAACTTGTTGCGTTGCTTTTTTCTCCATTTGACTACATTCTCAATTCTTTTTCAAGAAAATACATCATTATTGATTATTTTATTTAGTGTCTACACCCCTATGTCTGTACCCAAAAATAGTTCCCCAAACTATAATGCCATAAGACGTAACACTGTACAAATACGCGGAGGGTCCGCTTAATGTACGGCCCAATAATCCGCGTCCACGTATTTTTCTTTCTTTATGGGTTGAAACAAGACAGAGGCATTTACAGTTAAAAAAAATTTTTTTCTGAGTGGCTGTGAATATTCTGATTTAATTAAACAAAAATGTCTTAAATATAGAGACCAAGCAAGTAAAGACAACGTTCACTGTAATCTTTAGTTTCCAGATTGTCACCTTGACTTGAGTTTCTTTTTCCATCTCTTTATATTCTTTTTTTTTTTTTTTCTTTTGGGGTTGTACAATAAATTTTTCTATTTCTATTTCTAATGCTTACGAGTACTCTAGAACTAGATGAACCATTTTCCTAGTGAATATTATAGCTTACCTGCAAATATACTGCCTGTTCCCGATACTTTGCGGCTGCGGCGAGAAGGTCTGCGATCTCTTTATCGTTGCCAAGGGCTCCTCCAGGTTGGCGCTTACTTGTGGACTTTTTCTGCACAAACAAAAAAACCTCTTTAAACTTACATAATTTTGAAAACAACGAGAAAAAATACCACTCAAAAACTTTTGTTTTCAATAACTTTCAAACTTGACGGATTATAAAGTCTATAATATTTGCGGTCTTCGTACCGTAATCATTGATTAATAGCTAATAAAAATCTTCACTTAATGTTGAAACCAAGCAAGAAAATTTAAAAACTTGACCTCATATTAAATGACGAAGTTTTGTTATTATTTTGTTAGTTTACAGTCATGATGTACATAGTTAGGCTAGTATTATTTTATAATATATTTTATACGAATCCTTTACCAATAAAGTGTTTAACAGTAATGACAAATATAAAGTGAGTTTATTTTCTTATTTGGTCAAATCGATATAAAAACTTTCGAATTCGATATTATGAACACTGTGAATACAAGGACCTCTGGCTCCAGGAGGACTTTGGTCAATATACGATGGGCCGTATGATTGGTCGCCACCTTTGTAGCATCAAAATAAAAAAATCGTTAAATCATTACGTCAAGTATTACGTTAGTAAAAGTGATACATTAAATTCTAGATACATTCACATTGTGCCAGCTCTCATGCTGTTCATGCGATTAAATAAATAAAACGAAATACGCGTTAACATGCAACTCTGGACTCACTCCAACTGTTTTGACATCAGATTATATCAGAACGAAATTAACGGGATCAGCTGTGTGTTATGTCACATTGACAGTATTGTTGAGAAACTATTTTTAGTTTATCAATGTTATACAATTACCAATTGTATTAGCTAGAATTTAGTAACAGGTGTTCCTTTAAGAGGCTTGAAAAAAAAGGCCGGAATGAAAAAGACAGTAAATGACGTTACGTCATCATGATCAGTTTTTGTAAACCAGAATAACTCTGATTTGGTAAAATTCTTATTTTGAAGCAAATTCTCAACATATGAATAAATATAGACTAATTGATTATGTTGAAAGATGATCTGGTAATGTGGGATGCCCGAAAGTACCAAAGTAGCTTGAACTAGCACCCAAGTAAAGGGATGAATGAATATTTTTAGCTTTCCTACTGATACCAGTCAGATGTAGTTGCATTGCAAACTAAAACCGGACTTTAGTTTGCAACTGAGCAAACTATAGTCCGGCTAACGAAAGTGTTGTAGGGTAGTGGATTCTTACGTGGACTCTAGTATCTCAATGGAAAGAACACGAAACAAATAAAAAACTACAAAAAAATAATATGAAAAAAGACAATCATAGAATTCAAACCTCGGCCAAAGTAACTTAAATAAAAGCAATAACACCGTGCCACAATGTAAACATACCTATATACAAACTATGTACAATGCTCGGCGGATATCTATTTCTCTAAAGCTGTGGTCTGGGACATCCCGTCCGCCTCCACTCTTCTAAAGCATTTCAGATATCTGCAGACACAATTTATAATGTAACCGGCACCTTTTGTTAGTGAATGGGATTTGAAAGCTTTGCGGGAAGAATATATGTGCAGCAGCTAGCAGCTCGCCACTAGAGTTGCCATACGTCAGGTTTTATCCTGACATGTCAGGTTTTTTGACCCTTTGCCAGGATTGCGGCCGGACTTGGCAAGTGTCAGGAGTTTTAGAAATGATGTCATTAATTAAATTTAATTTAATGAATGAAATGATACAACTCTGTTACAAGAAATGTCAGGACTTTAAGGTGATGTCAGGACTTTTATCAGGACAATTCATTTTTCCACATCGCAACCTTAATCGCGACTGACAATAGGTACTTTTTTGCTGGATTTTCCATTTCAGTAGAAAACGGTTTCCACTAAATACATCTTAACAAATCACTTTGATTTTGATGTTGATCGCTTCAACACAATATATTCTAGGTTTATAGGTTTCGTATAAATTTGAATTTATAGCAAATTTTGAAAAAAGGAACATTTATGAACTTAGTCGTTTATTGTGTCAATAAATCACTAAAAATTGAGACTGAAACATTTTCTCTTTTTGTATGGAATTCTCTTAATCGTAGTTAAATGTTGTATACTTTTGTAATTAAATATCCATACTAATATTATAAATGCGAAAGTGTGTCCGTCTATCTGTCTGTCTGTAACGTCTTCGCGCTTAAACCGCTGAACTGATTTAGATGAAATTTGGTATACAGATGGTTTGAGTCCCGGGGAAGGAAATAGGATAGTTTTTACCCCAGAAATCATACCTTAAGGGTGTGAACAATTGTATGGAGCTACGATACAAATGACTTCAGTACGGGCGGAGCAGAAGCTAGTTTACCATAAATATGATGTCTTACCTACTCCTACTGCTAGAGTTAGCGATATGTAAACTGAATATTATACTATTTCTAAGTAAGGCATCAGCTAACATGACGATTGCGTTTATAGCATGATAAATAAAGCATTGGCCTCATTGTGACATCACTTCGTATAAAGTGATGTACTATATACTTTATCACAATAATACTCTTTCTAGATACTCTTGATTAAACCCTATTCAATTATATAATTGCATAAATATTTATTTTAAAATGTATGTCCTTTTGTAACTGGCAAAATGGAGGCATACTTGTGTTTCATTCCCCAGAGGTATATTCGTAGTATGGTAAATTGTAGTTTAAGGTATAAAGGTATGGTATGTATGAACGTTATAATTTTATAAATGGCCTTAATTCCCAATAGTAAAAAAGGAATAAGAATAATCCACACCATAATTAGTCACAGAAGCCTTAACCATATACCCATCCCTTTCCAATATAAATGATGACTCCTACCTTCTATGCAGCTGTCTCGCTCCCTCCGGGCAGAAGTTGCACTCTGTGTTTGTCTCTTTCTCGGCAGTGGACGGGTGTAGATATTCTTCTTCTAACGCTAGTTCATCTTCAGGAATGTAATCTTCTAGGGAATCCTCTTCCACTATCTGTTGCAAAGGAAAATAATCTTTGAAATTAAGGCACGTAAAAGGTGGCAAATTGAATTAAATTAATGAAGATTGTGGGTCAAGAGAGCATACTGAGTGAAGCAAAAGATATAGTAGAATCTTGAGCGTGACGAGGGATTCAAGTGTTTACGCCCTCTGCCGAGTGGCACACACTGCTTTCCACGCTTTCTTTTCTATGATGAAGTTATTCATTTAAACAGGGGATATAACAATGACTATTTATTTGTTAAATAGTCATTTCTTGGAAATTAATACTATAATCATAGAAAAAATCTCTCTTCGAGAAATAATTCTTCTTTCTTCATACAAGACGTACGCTTGTAAGCAGAGCCCGGAATTTTCACGGCAATACAAAACACTGTCGATGAAAAAATGTTTCTAGCACTAGTAATGGGGCTTCTAGACGGGCTATACTTTTCCGGAAATGTGTGGCCTGCAACTATAGGCGTCTTCCTCTTAATTCCATGCTAGAACAAGATGCCCATAGTTGCCGGCCACACATTTCCGGAAAAGTATAGCCCGTCTAGAGGCCCCATAAGATTGATTGCAGTCTTTTGTTTTGGCGTGAAAATTCCGGGCTCTGGTAATTAGGCAGGTATTTGAAAAAATGAAAAAGTGTTATTACGATATACGACCGAATAAATACGTATAAGGTTTAAGAAACATCGTCATTTACCTGATTGAGTGGTTCCCTAGACTCCTCCTCCTCAGAGGCTGAGTTCTCTCCGCAATCGACGTTGCACTCCGCACCGGCCATACTCTCGGGACCTTCAAACAAAATTACACATTCAATATTGTTTTTGAACACCTTTCTTATGCTGTTACTCGGGTAGGCTACCACCTAACCTGTAGTGTGGGGACACTACAGGTTAGGTGGTAGCCTACACCGACTCCGACTGGGGAGACTGGGGAGTCGGAAAGCCTTTTTTGCCCAAGCTGAAACGGAGTCCTTCGTTCGCTTCGCTCGCTCGTTCAACTTACCTCTATTCCTAGTGAGAGTAGACGTCTGCGAAGATATAACCGTGGATTCGTCCGAACTCTCATCCCTCCTCATACATCTGAAGCTGAGCACATTGTACCACTTCTGGGACACCGTGTCCGGGTCGAAATCCGCTAGGCTGACCTGCGCACAGCCCTGCAAACGAAATTACATCTTATTGTGGGAAAGACAAGGTTGAAATTGAAGGAGTAGAAGTGTGGGTCAGATTGAATCGCTCTCGCCTTGGGTAATTCACATGGCACTCGAGGCTGTTGGGCCGAATACTCAAATTTGGCTAGTTGTCATCATAATAAATAGGCAACAAAAATATAACTTGAAGTATTCGACGACTTAAGTTTAGTCTGTTATTTTTAAACTGCTTGTCAGCTTTTCCAAGCGTCCTGCTTCCAAACGTAATTTGACTATAATAGGAATTTACTACTTTCAGTGCAATTTACTCTGTCCAATATATGAAGCAGAAAGGTTACTAAGTCTTTATTTGAATACTATGACAACAGTAAGAGGTTTTTTTGGAATTAAATTAACTCTGTCGGTGTAGTATCATTGTCTCAGTTTTAATGGCTTGCGCAAGGGTGACAACTGTTACTCGCGTCCGCAGGAGCTACCACCACAACCCTGCACGTGGCCCTGGGGGCTAAAGTATGCCAGACGATTAAACAAATGGCTTGCGCCATGCTGGTGTAGCCCGGCACTAAGGAAGTGAATACGGTATTTGACTAAAATCAAATCAGTTTTTTTTGTATGAAACGTCAAAAACGCTCCGTTAGTATGAAATTTGTAGGGATTGCTTGCTTGTGACGTCGCAGTCAAATAACGTCATTATTGTTAGTTTTTATTAATTTAAAAATCTTACAATGTCAAACATAAATGAAATATTGATACTTTCCGAGTTTTTCTGTAATTTTCATCTGTTGTTAATGAAAATAGTTATTTACGATACAATTGCCGAAAATAGGAAATTTGCAACGATTGGTGATAAATTGAAACACAACCGAAGGGAGTGTTTTAAATCGACACGAGTTGCGAATTACCTATTCGCACGTGTATCGTACAACATTTTACTGTACATATGGCTCTTTAAAGTTTCGACATATGCATGGAAAGTGCTCTTTCCGCACTAGTGCGGGAAAGTAGCACCATATGTATGCTTTATTTTCACGGTTGTCATATACCCCATTAAGAAGGAGATAAGTTACCAAGCACTCGGCGCGGCACACGAGGTTGACCTGCAGCGTGGCGGCCCGCAGTGCACGCGCGCCCGCCACACTGGCGCGCGCCACGTGGCGCCACGCGAGTGTGGCGCCGCGCCAGGGAAGTGACGCGCTGCTGAACGTAATGCCGCAGGTGCCGCCGCCGATCACTAGAGCGCCTAGCACCGCACTGTAAAACAAATAATAATACATTACTACAGAGGCCGGGAAGTAAGGGGTTGCCGGCCGAGTACATATAGACGTACGGATAGTTGTGAGGCTGGCCACCCCTTTTCACGCCGAGGTAATGTATAGTGCTTTTCTCAAACATGCAATGAAATAAATGAAAAGAAATCCAAGAAATATAACTTTAATTTTCATCGCTCTGCGCGCGAAAATAAAGTAATTTAATTGTATTAACAAATTATGTAGTATTCCAAGTGATGATTATGTAACAGTACCTAACTTATTGACTTGTAAAATGTATTTTTCACTTCTCATGCTCGAAAAGTGTGTCATATTAGGCTTAGATAGCGGGACTAAAGTAGTACATTTAGCCCCTAGGGAAAATATGTAAACATATTTATGATTTTAAAACATTTTAATTTGACTAATCAAAACACTTCAACGTATTAACCCCACCAATCACAACTGTTTAAAAAACCATTTGTATCTGCTATCAACTAATCAGAATACAACTGTATATATTAAAATCAACCAATGAGGAAACAGAATAAATTTCAAATATTACGCGTTTTTATTCCCGAATTCACAATCATTAAAAATAAATAAACGCCTTTGGCCGTCTATAGCCGCATTCAAACGTTCAAGCGTGGTTGGCTGTATACATGGCATTAGCTATGAGATTGATCGGGATAGACTGCTGTCTATCTCGCTTTATCATATGTACCGTATGCTGTCCGCCGCGCACGGCCGTTTGGACGCACTTATGTGTGTCTGCTAAACTTTTAAAGCAGTTTATTAAAAAAATCATGGCGCCAAAGGCCAAATTGAACAATCCTTTCGCAGCCGTGGAATTTATTATTGATTTTGGATGGATAATCTTTGTTTTTACTATTTTCTCGTAGTCGAAGTGAAAGATAGAGTGTATAACTCTGGTCTAAAAGCCATATGACCCCTCGAACAATAACCATATAACCATCTCGTGCTAATATGGCTTATTTTAGACCCTTGTCAAACAATCTACTATTACCAATAAGTATCTGTATTCTGTAATAAGAATCATGTATTTATTCGTGACACACTAAGGAACAAATTGCAAAGAACAAAAATCGACCCCAATCGCCACAAGCATGCTGGTGGCTTCACAGCCAGCGCTATCTATATTAGCTATTCGTATTTATATTTACACGAAAAACGACCTATACGGCGGACCTGGGAATCCTGGGATGTCCGAAAAACATTAAGTTAGAACAGGCACCCAATCGAATACATAATTAGATTTCGTGATCAAATTAGATTTCAATTTGTTTCACGCGTCGTATTTGCAGATGATAATGTCTCGTAATAAATAAATTTGTTACTCACACTTCGGTGCCAACATCGATGAAAAGTGCGTTGAGGTTCCGTGCCCTCAGTATGCTGATTTCCAGCGCGCTGTCTTCTATACAGTAGCGCAATTTGATTTCAATTTGCGTACTGTTTACTGCAAAAGTAACAAATTATTATTAGTTTCATCATAATCTTTAAGGAGCGAATGATGGTGAAGTTAATCGGTTTTTCTTACGAGCGTTAGTCGTCATCCACATGCCAAGAGTCCGCAGTAAACTCGGCCGAATTTCACCTTCCCATACAAACGTAGTTACGCTCTCATTTTAAAACAACCTGTTGGATTGTAACGAAACTTTGCATATACAATGACATGAGGTATATTCTATGTCTGTAATTAGTTTATATGGTTCCACTTTATAAAACAAACAAAATACAGCAAAAACAAGTTTTGTATGAAAAAGTTAAATTCACTGTATTTTTTTTACTATGGTATCTGAAGCTACATAAACTAATTAATGACCTGGATATACCTTATGTCATTGTACATGCAAAGTTTCGTTACAATCCAACACGAAGTTTTAAAATGAGAGCGTAACTACGTTTGTATGGAGAATCGAGCTTACTGCGGACTCTTGATAACTGAAATAAATTTCTTGTCGATCGTTTAAGAAAAAAGTCTTCGTACCGACAAAAAAAAACAGGAAACACAATTAAAATAAAGCGACACTGTGACTTTGACGCCATGCCATTTTTCGAAGGATCCGGAACATATTGAAATCAATCACATCCACATCTACTTCCGTTTAAACGATGTTTTGAGTCGACCACTGTTTACTGAAGTAACGCTGACAATGGAGGCAATTTTGTCGGCGCAATACTTGCGATGCGAGAAAAATAACAAACCTGGGAGCGTTCACTATACACGGAAATAGCATTACGCATCTTTCTGGGCACTACGGTGACTAATTGCATAGCTGAAGCTCATTCAGTGCTCAACAGAGAGTAAAAATTATCTATGGGCCCGAATCAAACAAAAATTTCTGAATAGGCTGGCTAGATAAAAAGGCAGTCGTTTTCGTAAAAGTACCTCCGCCAAATCTTGGGACCTAACCAAAGCGTAAAGCTCCTTCAGTACGTATAACCGGGAAATAGAGGACGATGATAACTGATAATAGTGATAATGGAACTAATTTCGTTGGTGCATTACCTGCGCTGGCGTCGCCCTGGGCTGCCTCAAACACGCCCGAGTCCCCGGCCACCGACTCGTCACTCACGGCTGCCGACACTGATCTAGTGTTAGTACCTGATGACCAAAATACTGTGTTACACTCCTTAATTGGTCAAAATAGCAACGGTCCATAGTTCAAGGTTGGTCGTGTGTGCTTAAGAGACCAGAGAAATCCGTTAACATAAGTATGCTACGCAGAAAATGCTACAAAATGTATGTCTAGTCATACATGACGAATGTTTCTTAGTGAACACCGATTGGTCGCACGAATGCTCAAGACTGTTTTGACTCATAAATAATCATAATCATCATAATCATAATCATTTAATTCGGATACTTGTTCATATTTGTTAGTGGCGTACAGAAAAACCTAATTCTAGTGTTAGTAAATAATGCACAATCTAATTTTTTACAGAAAAGCACAACTTTGTCAGTAGCCTGCTGCATGTTTTGGTGGAGAAACCTTGTCTTGGCTGAAAAACACTGAAGTCAAATGGAAATATGTACGCTAAGACACTGACCACTAGAAGAGGGAGTCCTAGGTGAAAGCGGTGGCGGTGGCGTCTCGGATATAGGTGACAACGGTTCACATGGCCGGCCGGGCCCTTGGAGCTGCACTGGTACTGTAAAAGGCATCATTTAATACATTATTCGCGGTATTCGACTCAATGTTTTAACGGGAAACTATCATAGTATAATGATACTTCCAAATAATAATCATGAAATCGTCAGACATCATATCAATGCCGAGCTTTAGGGTGTATACTCTTCTCAAGGGAGTAGTTCGCAACTCAACATTTTTTTGTCACCTCCGTTGAGAGCCGAAAGTTATTCGGGTGAACACTTAAGACAGTCATTAATAATAATGATAATCGAGCTCGCATAGGGGCAAGATATCGCGTAATATGCAAATGAAAATTAGCTGGAAAAGACATATGTGATATAGTAACATTAGTAACTCCTTTGTACTTACTCGTCGCAAGACCTGTAATTTCATTGAGTCCTGCCACTCCTATTCTCATCTCAGCCAGTTTCTCCTCCAGTTCTCTTTGCTGACGCCTCTGCATCTCAACCTGAAAATAATACGGTTTCATTTTTATTAGTTGCCAGATGCAGCTACAAAGGGGCAAATTTAAATTCTATAAGCCTTCGTTTCTGCAACCCTAGTACCTATGAGAGCATAATCTGTTTGAGAGGCGTCTGAAAGATCTGGCGATGCACGTGACAATTGCAGTCTTGTCGTCCTTAAGTTTGGCTAATGGTTACATGAGGTCTGCCCTCTCCTTTTCGTCTGAGGTGCAGGTTTTGTTTGATGAGTCATACCTGAGTGTAAGAAGGCGGTGGAGGCGGAGGACTAGCCGAGGATAGGCTGCTTCGTGGTGAGAGTGAGGGCTGCGATGGCGAGCTGCCTGCGCCCGGCGTCGCACTGTCAGCCGTGTAGCTCGTGCCTCGGAGTAACCTGAGGAAAAAGCCATTGAATTAAAGATTAGGATACAATCTTACGCATATTAATGTCCAGACCCTATATATTAGTATAAGGTCTGAACTAATTATTTATAAAACAAAATTCGCAAGGGTTATGAGTTATTGGGCTGCAGTCAGTGCTGACAAGGAGTTTTCATTTAGCAGGCTTTGGTAGGAAGATAACAAGACGAATAAATATGTTAAGAGGTACATAACAAGATAGGTAGTAGGCTTGTCTTTAAAAAGAAAGTATGTTCCCGTACGTTTGGGTAATCTTTGTATCGTAAAACTTGTTAGCCAATGCTCTAGCAGATGATTTTTTTAACAAAATTTATAACAATTTCAGATTACACTTAAAATGTGACCTTACCTCTCAACTCTTCTATGCAGATCAACCATATCAATAGGCTTGTCGGCTTGGAACGAGCTGGCAATCTGAGAGCCGCCGTAGATATCAGTAAAACTGATCCCAGAGCTCAAAGATCCTTTGCTGCTCGCCGTCGAGAGCGAACCCAGACTCGAACTACTCGACACTGATAAGGTACTGGCCGATAACGTCTTCAACTGTCCTTCCAAAGTCGTCATAGACGTCAAGGCATCTTTCAATTGCTGTAGCAACAGTTGCTTCTCTTCGTGTAACCTCAATCGATCCGCTATGCACTTATTCGACATCTCAAAGGCGTTTTTCAAATCCTGCTCTAACCTCTTACACTCAACCTGTATGTCTGTCATTTCTTGCTTGGATCTAGTTCTAGGCATTATACTTCTTAATTCTCTAAGCAATTGTTCTTTCTCTTGGAATAGTAGCAAACGGTCTTTGTCGGATTCCGCTTGGCCAGGTTGGACTTTGTCCTCTAAATCTGCTAACTGCTGTTGGATCTGTTGTATTCTTTTCCTAGCCTCGTCGTATTGCAAGCGAACTCTCGCCATTTCTGCGAGCCTAGTACCTATGGGTACTAAATCCGCGCATAAGTCTGTTTGGGAGGCCGTGCTAAGTTTCTCTTGAGGAAGACTTAAGGTTGAGAGGTCTGGGGACGCGTCTCCCAGTTGCAGTCTTGTCAAGTCGTCCTTGAGTTTGGCTAGGGATTGCATGAGGTCTGCCCTCTCCTTTTCGCCTGAGGTGAGTGATTTTTGGATGTTTTTCAGCTCGGTCATGATAGCTTGAGCTTCGGTGATGTTGTAGCAACCCTGTTGGGCGTTTAGTTTTTGTTCCACCCTGAAAAGAGAAACACATTTTAATGGGTTAGTGCGTTTACTAAATACTACTCAGAAATTGTCTTTGAGATCTAACAAAGGTAGCTTTCCTCATTGAAACAACTCCATTTTACTAAGTCGATTAAGATTTCGAAGAAGATCGTCAAACGACTTGTCCGCCGTGGTCGCCGCGGAGTAGACGTGGTCGATGCGAAGGTCTCTCAAACCACAATAAACCCGTAGACTTCAATAATAAGGTTCAAACTCACTCAGCAAGCGTATCTACGCCCCGCCTCGCGCAAGCGACCTCAGCTCTCGCCTGCCTCAGCTCCTTCCTCAACTGGGCGACGCGACCTCTCGCCTGCGTCACCTCGGACCGGAGCATGTCGGGGTCGTGTCGTGATGTCGTCGACGTGGTCGTCACGGACGTTGTGGATGAGCACACTGGAATTAAGGAGTTAGTTTTAACTAGTGTGTGAATCATTGAAATATTTGTGGGACGCTGTTATGATATACGCCATAATGTTTAAATTTGAGCAGGGATTGCTCTGGACACACAGAAATACATAAAATATCTTGAATGTTTGGAAGAGTTTAAATTGGAGACGAAGATAAAGAAGAGTGCCTATTAATGTTACAAAGTCCAGTCAAAGTTATTTATTCTTCAATTTAGGCATATCATACACTTATGAATGTCGGTAAACTACCCCCGGTTCGGAAAGAAAACCTCTGCCGCGAAAAGACCCGGCGTAAATAAGCTCGGTGAGATATTTTTATTTTCAAAACAGTACTTATATAAAGTTTTCGTATTTTTTTTAATGCAGATATTTATTATTTTAACATACGATACATTTGCATACAAAATATCATTCATGTAAGTAAGTACGGTTGAAATTATTTAATGGGGCCGCGTATTATAAAGCTGTCATTGGAATTTTAATCTTCTACCTCGGACTGTAGAGTGGCTTTTTAAATGGACTATTTTGATGCAACTCGGTCAACTCAAATAATGTCTTGTATACCTATGTCTAATTTAATAATGTTTATTTCCAATGTTCCTGACAGAAAAAATAATTGGTAGGAAGTACAAAAAAACGACGGTTATCGAATCAAGTTTTTACATTGCCTCTAGATCCTCTACAAGTCCACATGTATGTAGAAGATGTTATTAAAAACTGTGTTCATACGGCTGACGAGTTCAAAAATAAAGATAAGAATCATTCAATAAACGCACGCGTTTTTTCATACCGGAGTCAGTGACTTAGTAATGTTGGTAGTCAATGCCAGACAACAAAACTAAAATTCAATCTATAGATACCGGTATGGTATCGAGTAGGTGCGGGTCATTATAAGGATAGAGACACATTATCAAGTCGCTGGCGTTTGTGTTTGTATGGTCTGCGGACACTTTAAGGCTCAGTCACGATTTCGAGCGGCGGCGGCAGCGGTGCGCCATGCGTGGGATCGAGAGGGCGGAGCGCGCCTTTCGCTGCGTACAGCGTCGCATTGTATAGAAATTACAATAAACTAATACAATTTCGGACATAATACACCAATTTTGAGTACTATTTTTGAGTACCAAGTCTAATACTTATTTAACCAGACTATATTCATTCGGTATTATATTGAGCAAGTAAGTAGTAGATGTAATTAACGATAAAGACATGACGTATATTATCGATATCATAATATAAGTTTCATTGATATTTGTTAAACACCATGTCACATGTGTTATTTGTTTTTTTTTTAACATTACATTTGCATAAAAAAAGCGGTAATAAACAAACATATTGGTCGTAAAATAAAGATACGGGAATGTGGATACATATATATTTATTGTACAAGCTACTATCAAATGCAACGTATCAATATAACCATAACTCCGCTAACTTACTACAACACGCTTCTCCTGCTATACCCATTAAAAGCTGGCTACTCACACACCTGCTGCAGGGGTAATATTGGAATTGGACCCGTAATTGCCTCCTTAATTGTGATGTGTACAAGCAAGGACAATTGGTTGCCTATACACATCACAATTAAGGAGGCAGCTACGGCTCCAATACCAATATTGTCTCTGCAGCCGATGTGTGAGTAGCCAGCTTAAGTCAGCGTACCGCGTAACCGCCGTACTTTTGCTGCGCACTGTACCTTCCATTATATTCACATGTCGTAAACCTCAGATCGTTTAAATAATATGGATCAAGAACAGGACCCCAGCGGCCCAGTAATGTAAACAAGCCCTGGCCACATACCATCTGCGCGATTTGCAATCGTAATGCCTTTGGTGCATTTGTGTTGATTACAATTTACAATCCCCTCATGGTGTATTTAAAGCAACTAGGGAATTGTAAACTCTACGCGCCGTGTGCGAAGGATCGTATTGGCTTCAAAGCAAGGAGAGGAAATTAATGTATGTATATACTAGTTAAATCGTTGCCATGAAAACATGCGGAGATAAATATGGTTTTATAGGTGTGTGTTCAATTTAATTATGCCGTGGCAGTTAAACGCATTAGATAAGGATGGTATTTAAACATTCATATACTATTTACGTACACAAATTCCTTAAGTGTACAGCGTAAAAACTGCATGGTTTTCGTCAAAGAAACGGCTAGACTAATCCCAATAAGGTCAATCCTTGACCTCCAAATGGTTGGATGGGTGAAAACGAGCCTTCAGATTTTAGTCGCTTCGTAAAAACTAGTGAATCTACACGAACATTGGGATGTATTTGGTACCGATGTAGTAGAATATGCTGCGGGAAAAACATTTCCTTCCCTGACAGTAGGATAAAATCGCTAAGATGAGGCGAATGGGCATGTGTCAATTACATACAGCTAAAACGTAACATAACTCAATAAAAAAAAACATATTGCTTTATATTATGTGAAGTTACACAATTTTTTTAATAAAGTGTCAAGCGTGTTTTAGAACAACTGAACAGCGCAGAACGCTATTGTTTAGTTAGTTTAAAAGAAGGAAATACACAAACATATATAATATACGCAATAAAGATTAACTGTTCGTACCTTTAACGAAACTTGTAAAAACATTTTAACAAGGTCTCCCTCTCACAATTACTTGATACAATTGGCTACCATCTCACATAACAAATATGCCATTCATAGAATTTAAGAGCAGGCTGAAACGTTTCTTTCAATGTAATTACAGAAAAATTTGAACAAGCGCTCTTGCATTTTTTAAATTGTATGTAGATAATCGAATTACATTTGTCTTGCTAACTTTTCAATATTGATATCATATCCTATTTTATAAGTGCATGATTTAATTAAGAGAAAAGTATTATACTGTATCAGGAGTAATCAGGACGTGCTAGATGTAACGTTATTTTGTTACTTGGCCAAATAAAGAAACTTGAACCGTAACTAGACGAAGAGGGTTGCTCTTAATCATTAAGTTAGATGTAACGTAACGTATATATGACGGTCCAGCCACCAAATTGCGCGAATCGCGGCGCGGCAAGCGTTTTATCCGTCGAGACGCGCAAAGCACTGTGGGTATAGTTGGGATAACGCGCAATGAATTAGAAAAACCGCTGCCGCTGCCGCCTCTATTCAATGTTGTGGCCGGACCGTGAACATGTAGAACTTGTCTCAGTTAAGGGAGTGGCATATGGTATTTATACTTATCTAAGCAGTCAGGTCTATAATTTCTTTCTTCACCGTTCCGTACCTCAAAAGGAAATAACGGAATTCTTATGGGATCACCTTATTTTCCGTCTGTGTGTCTGTCAAGACCCTTACACTCAATTCTACAGTCCCTTAAAGCTGTGAAAAAATCGTTTTTCTAAATTAACTTGAAAAAAAGATACGGCTGTTTATGCCGCAAAAAATGTATATTTCAACATTCTCCAAGGGAATCAGAATTTATAGGGTACTTTCCATTGACCTACAACTATGCAATTTGGCAAGTAATATCGTCTAAAGGTGGTTTTCCACCGGATGAGCGCGGATTGAATTGATTTTTCATTTGCACGCTAAATTGAGACGTATTGCCGTACTATTAGAATGCACATTACACTGAAGAAATTTCCCCGCGATGTCAAGCGCTTGAAAATAATCTTCAGTGTGATTTGCACTCTAACAGTACAGCAGTACGGTTCAATTTAGCGTGCAAATAAAAAATCAATTCAATCCGCGCTCATCCGGTGGAAAACCACCTTTATACTACAAGTACGGGGAAAAATATAACAACCTCAAAGCTTTACTCTGATTGTTCTCTAATATTAGTTATACGATTAAATAAATAAGTAACTTGTTAGGGTTCCGTAGCCAAATGGCAAAAAACGGAACCCTTATAGATTCGTCATGTCTGTCTGTCTGTCTGTCTGTCCGTCCGTATGTCACAGGCATTTTACTCGAAAACTATAAGGTGTATTTGAATAAAATTTTCAGGATAGGTGTATTTTGTTAACCGCTACATAGTTTTGTAACTAAATTACTAAAAAAATTTTTTTTAGGGGTGCACTCCATACATAAAAATGAAAGTCAACATTTTTTTTTTCATTGCAAGCCCACGTGTGGCACATCAATCGATAGGCCTTTCAAAATAAATATAAGGTTTCTCAGCAATTTTTTTGATTAAGTGAATAGAGTCGGAGATAATCTCCTCGAAAGTCACTAAAATTGTGTCCCCCCCCCTTTAATTTTTGAACCGTGTATTTTAATAATATGAAAAAATCATGGTCATAGGGCTTATTAAATTCTCTCAGCGAAAATTGTTTTGAACAAGATCGGTTCAAAGCTTTTTGAGATATTTCTAAAAAACGGCCTTCCTTAAAGAAAAGGACGTAAGTGCCATAAGATTTCAGTAACGATACGACCTTTTTAATAGGCACGGAACCCTCGTTGTGCGTGGTCCGACACGCACTTGGCCGCTTTTCCGTTTTTATTATGCAATGGTACTCACAACTCGTCCGCGAGGCAGCTAGCGTGGATAGAGCATTGTTCAAATGCTTGTACTCGTCCTGAGCCAAACACAGCCTCTGCTTCTTCACATCGTACATCTCCTTCTTCGCCTGTTGACAAAGAGAGACAGCATGTTAATATTATATCACATTTTTTTTTTTTTTATACAGTATGGTATATTATGTATAATTGAAGGAAATATAGAGGGGGAGCGAGGCAGAGGAAGACTTAGAATAAACTACATAGAGCAGCTCAAAAAAAGAGTTGATGTTAGGTCGTATCGAGATGTCAAAGAGGTTGCCTGGGATCGGAGTAAATGGAGGGCCTACTTTGAGCTACGCCGACAAGAGCTTAGCTCTTAAATAAGCGGAAGAAGACGGTATTGTGCGGCATTTGCGGTGTCGCCATTAAACAAGTCAAATGTTGATGACTTTTATTTTAGTCATTCACGAAAATAATCCTTATTATACCTAAATATATGACTCTTTTCGGTAGATGTTTGTATCCATGATTTTGCTCATTCGAATAAGAGAGGGCACAACCGGGTATAACGCTAGGTGGAGAAATAACAGTGTACAGTGTGATATTAGAGTGATAGAGTCAACGATTTCAACGGGTGCCAGAGAAACTAACTACTATTTTTAAATCCCGACTTTCCGCTTTTTTTCCGAAAGCCGACGTGATCGAGATGGTTTTTAGCTATGTTTCAACCAAATCGGTTCAGCCGGTTTTAAGACATTGAACTTTGATATGAAAATGTCGGGGGTTTTTAACTGTTCTCAGTTGTTAATTAATCACGTGTTGTTCTTTGAATCTTCACTCTATTACGGTTTGGTTGTAATTCAGCGTCGAATTTTGATATTGTCCCCAAAATAATCTTTTTAAATGCGAAGTCATTAGACCTATGGATTTTTTATTAACAAATACTTCGTCATCGATTTTTAATTAAAGCAACAAGTATCTATATTTTTTTGATCAGTTGTTTTTTTTTGTTAAAGCGCAACAGAGGTTGGAAGGTTTGAATTCCGATAGGATCTTATACTTCCAAACAGGCCATAATTTTTATTTTAAGAACAGAAAATAAAGCTCAAGTCCCATAAAAAAATACAAGTATCAACTACATTTTATTGACCAAATATTTGTCGCAATGGTCCTTCGAACCGGATACCTGGGGAAATCTAATTTTATCTTAAACCATTATACTTATAACCTACATATTTGTCAAATTATCAAACTTAAGCTTAAAGGGGGCCAAATGCAAAATCGGCAGACGCTTAAACACCATCCATCAAACCCGCTCATTTGTATCCAAAAAGGCAAATCGAGAATTAATGGGTGTCAAGTCAAAACTTTACAATATAAATTTTACGATCAAAACCGACATTAACAGATTCACAATACCATTCAAAACGTCGGGTCATACGCTTCGCATCTCCTCATGAAATTCACCAAGACCCCTCCAATTTTAACAAGTCATTAGAGCCAAATTCCTGAGCTCAATTTTTTGTGACCGATTTATTGACCAACATTTTTTTGCACTCGCTAAAATTTGGCCGTGATCGAAATTAGAATCACCACCATCGTGTTTAGGGGACGTAATGGTGTGGAGTTTCTGCCGCGACTGCATAAAAAACTTGGTCCGACCAACTACAGCACGTATATATATATACCTACTGAGCAACGAGTTTTTGATTGGAATGCGTGTAAAAAAGCAACTACATCATTTCATACGGGTACATCCTGCGACGTCGATCGGGCATCGCAACGCTATCGAAAACTTCTGATAGCAATCGATAGCCGAGTTTGTTTTAGGTACGTAAAACCTGGTACAGCCGCCTACTTAAATCTAAAACATTCTTAGAAACAAGAACTGATTTCTGACCAGCACAACAATACACATAAAATTTAACCACATGGAAACCGTAGACAAACCTTCCATAATGAAAGATCTACTTTGGATTCCTATAGCATTGGATATTTACAGTAAAGACCCTCAAGGATCCAGTCTGCCGCACGGCTTGGTGCAGACGGCTCGATGTGTGTGGCGGGCACTGCGGAAACGTCCCATTCCTGGACAAGACCTGCGTGGCCACGTAACCCTGTCCTTCGTAGTACGGCACATCAGACATAGGCACTAATCTCACTTCCGCGGATCGGATCTGACGCACCGATAGAATGTTCTCATAAATCGCCTCGTCCTCCAAATTCTGTCCTTCAGGGCACAAACGGTAACCGAACTCGCGACTGATCTCATCTAAGTTAGCGTATTCGGGACGCTTGCGGAGCTCCTCTAAATTCTGGTACTGCGGCTCATTGCGTACGCGCAAGCCGGCCGGCCTGGTGGAGGAAGGGTCGACGCGCACGCCGTATTCTGGTTCGCGGACCATCTTAGCGACTTGGTTGCCGAAGCAGCCCTTGCACCAGGCGCTGACGGTCGCGGCGCGCTCTCGGAATGGCTCGAGTTCGGGAACGGGCGGTTGGGACCACATTTTGAGCGTCCGCGTCGGACACATCTTAACCCCCAAAAGGGCGCGCGTCGACTGACGCAGCGCGCAGCTCGGCGCGCAGTGGAATGTGCCCGCGCCGCCGAAAGAATGCGATCTCGGGCGCATTTCGGAGGTCGATCTCTCCGGGCTCCCGCCTTCCCGAGACGGCCATCTGTCGTAATAAGTTCGGAGAAGAGGTGTCGGGCTGGACTGACTGTAACGGACTCCCGATGACCTCGCGTGTCCTCGCACGCGAACCACAATCATAAAAACTATAAAAGTAGATTCTTATATAATCAACGAGTTAACTACACTACCTGGTTCGTAGCTCTAGCCCGTTCAGGTTTAAAACAATCTTCGCATCCCAGGCAGCTCCAACGCACAAATTTCTAGAACCACTAATCGACCGATCCATAATTCGCTTCCTTATTATCTTGTATATGTGCATTCATATTTATATAGAGCTAGTTAGCAAGAAATGCAGCAATTCAGGCAAAGCCGCCGGCGCACAGGAATTCAAGATGCGCGGCAAACGCACATGCGTCACGCTCGTTGTTAGCTGTCGTAGAATTTTCTCACATTTTCCGAGCAATCAGCTAACGAGGGGCGCACATTTGAACATATATACTGCTAAGAATTTACCCAGTAACATTCAGAAAACAAAAAACAAACGCAAAACACCTCGAATACTTGACGACAATAGACGCCACGATGCTTAATGTCTGAATATCACCGGTTGGTGTCTAAAGTACTTGTTGATGTAATTTAGGGTAGTATGTAAGTGTCACTCTTTTATGGATAATGAAGTTACCTGAATTAAGTTATTGTCTCTCTTTAGACGTAGGTATAAAGTCTCCTAGAGATAGCATTAAATTGTTTGATTGATTGCGCGTAAATGGAAATCACGTGTGCACACATTGGCATGTGACTTTATACATCAGAGCTAAGAATATCCTCAATTATAATTTAATACGTTTCTGTGGTTAACATTCTTCACATTGCTAATGTAAACATATGTCGATCACGTTTATATAGTCAGTACACACTCAGTACTCCTATAGTAGTAATAGTAATAGTCATTTATTTAAACATATTCTGTTACATATAGTTACCAGGGGTCCCCACACTAGGCTAGGGTATGTAATTTTTAAACATCAGAAATAAGTTACCTTAAATATTTATTACATTCGGAGGAGTAAGAAAAATTATTACAAGTTGAAAGTTTATACTTAAAAACTAACTTAAATATCAAAAATAGCTTCAGTCTCAGCATAGTTTAATGAATGAAGAAAGAAACTAAACATCTACTTTTGTGATAATAAGTATTGCATTTTCGACCAGTGACTTGGCAAAATCCATTTAATGTCATGCGTGACAATGACTCTATAATTCGTCTCTTTTTTACACCGTTTCATAGAAAGTGACGGATGCTCCTTATCATTTATCACGTGATAGTTTCCATAACCTGCGCCAAATAAAATTCTCAAAAGTAAAGCCGATACTACTGATTCCCTCAGAGCTCACTGAGTGTCTTCACTCCAGTTTTAGATGGCGTTGACAACCTACAAGCTCCATGCAGACTTACTACCTTTGCAGTTTAGGAAACTTTGCCCAGCGGGACGCGCCCGCGCAGGTAGATGCGCATTTGTGCGCATTTTTGTTCCTGAATACCTTTACGTGCATTTGCAATCCCGTCGCGCAACTCATCTACTTGCAGGTTTTCTTTCCAACATTGCGCATCTGTATTATATTCGCATGCGCCTTAATCCGAGAAAAATAGCTGGAGTAAAGAATACTTTATGTTTTCGCTTGGAGAAACTATTCTGTTCTCGTTACCCGCATACAAATTTTAGTATAAGTATAATTTTATAAGTCGTTTAAAAAGTCGGAATGTTGGACAAGAATGTAGGGCCGATGATAATTAAAATATTGATATTGTTAAAATTGGTATGTAACTTCGCTACGTTGCTGTTTATGGTCTGTGTCACGTCAGTCACTCAACAAAACTAATAGGTATTTTGTCGCACAAAATCAGCTAATTCTTACTAATAAACACAATCACAAAAACCGATCCAAGAAAAACTCCTCTACCGAGTTATTCGCTGCTCTAGCTCTAGACCAAAGGCAACCCTAAGCCTCGAGTTTCTATGATAGTTGATATTTTTTCGCTAGCTAATCGAGCAAGTCAGACATGTACAGTCCTTGTTTAATTTTTTCCATAGACTGTGGGACACAGGAATGGGACCGCACGCCGCCACAACGTGAGGTTATGGCAAATAGTAATGTGTTCACGCCAATTGTACCGAGTGTGTGTCGGTATTTACATAACAAGGACAACGACAAGAATTGCAGGAGATAGAAAGAGTGAGACGCTAATGATGCATCAGAAGTCAGAGTACCTATTTATCATTTCGCTTTGAAATAACAAGACCAAGTAAGGAGATTACGGAACATATATATCAATTTAAGCTACCTGATCTAATTGTCCGCTCTTTTTAGGTTTTAAGTCAATCAATCCCTGTATAAGAAATCTGAAGAAATCGTTTTGTGTGTAAGACCGAAGTATAGTTATTTTAATTCTTATTAAAAAGCTGTTCATATATGCAACGGAAGAGTACGCAATGGGAAGGTATGAGACGCATTCTCGTGAATCTACATTCTTAAAACTTAAACGTGCTATAAAAATATACTGTTGTACGTATGTGTATGTCCCATTCAATTACATCGTTTCTCGGCGCCTATCGTATAAGCAACATTACTTTCACACACAGAAATATCCATCTTAACAGGCAATTTTGCCAACTACGTTTGACGTACAGCAGGAAAGTAATTTGGCTCATTGCCTACATTCCAACGAGCAACTTTTTGCCACTTCGCTTCCAGGTAGCAATCTAAAATTATGAGAACTAGGTTCACTAATTTCTGAGGGTTCAGGTTCATTATAAAGAGATTTGGGATTGCTGACAGTGCCGATGCCGGTGTATTTAGGAATGATTATCTCGTTTTATTCTACCTATTTTTTTTATAAGTATACCTACTACTACAGTGACAAACTAGCATACGGCCTGCCGATGGTAAGCAGTCACTGTAGCCTACGGAGGATTGCGGCTCCAGAAGAATCAGAAGCGCGTTGTCGACTCTTTATACACTGGAGGGTTCGTTGACAGCTGACAAATACAGATCATCATCATCATCATCATATCAGCCGGAAGACGTCCACTGCTGGACATAGGCCTCCCCCAAAGAGTGTCACAAATGCAGATCCCTTACTCTCAACTAAGCGCATCCAGGTGTGTGATCATGATATTTTACGCTTTAGTCGACTCATTTCAAAATAAACGCACTAAAATTTCAATAACTGTGGTAACATAGAGGTGAATCTATATCATTTAACTGAGGAAGACAAATATTGAACCGTCTAAATCTTCAATGATTTTTAGTGAATATCTCTCAGATGACGTAACGAAGTTAATCAAAGCAAAAGGGACGCTTTCAGCTTCCAAACAACAGATTGCTTCCAAGTAACAACAGCTGCAGGAAACTATAGCTTCAGTTTTAAACATTTATAACTCCAAAAGGACTACCTAAAGCAATAAATGTGAGAGGCGATCCTCCCACTCCCGTAAAAAGCAAAATCAGAAATTCACTGGAAATGTTTTTAATAATTATTTTCTCATTGTTGGTAACTTTGCCCCGGGGGTTTCTACGGAGCATCTGCCTCCCTTGGACCGGTTTCTGTTCCACACTGCCTCACAACCATCCCGCTTACTCTTGAAGCTGCACCTCTATAATGCCATCCCACTTCCCCGTGTGGCTTTTCGAAACTAATTTTACCTCTCTCATCGATGCCTAATGCCTGGTAAAATCTGGTTTATACGACATTAAAATAACAAATTCTACCATCGCCGTATGCAACAGTCGCAATATAGAACAAGCTTAAACACGACGCTTAACCTATATACTGAACAAAGTTGCCTTCAGTTTTAGTAAACCTGTGACGTCAATGCAGCGAACGCTCTCAAATCGAATACGATTCGCCTAGAATTTCAGTTAAACAAAAGAAAGCATCCGAGCCGAATATCGATTCGAAATTCAAAACAATGGGGCATATTAAAAACAAAAGAAGGTCGGAGCTAGATAATGTCCGTCCATAACCAAAATTCAACCTGCCCGCGTGTTTTTTTTTTTATTGCTCTCGACCGAGGCAGAGGCTTGGATGCGATTAAAATTCCTGAGATGCCTCACGCCTCGACCCTTGGGCGTTGCGATCCATAGAGCGTACAATCGGACGTATCTTATTGTTGCATACCTTTTATTTATAACATTAAGTGCTTCATGTTGAATAACGGTTGTGGAGATCGGGACGGAAAGTACGGGGGTACGGTGGTGATAAATTGTTTACTAAAACTTAAGGCATATCATTTTCTTTGCAGCTGTATATAAGTATTCGTTGCGAACTTGTGATAAATCATTTGCACAAGAAAATGCGGGGTATACTTTGTTAGTATCCTTTCGTCCTTGGGAGGGAGCCTGTGTATAATATGTATAAGACTGATGATGATTATATGATATCTTTTTTGATTATTTGAATACTCCGTGTCCGGTGAATAGAGGTGAATGGAATCAGCAAGTATATTGACACAATATCGGCATCAGTTTTAAACCTTACAATGGTTAATACTTCCCAGTCTTTTATTTTTTCTGATCAATAATTAAATGTTAGAAAAAAATATACATAATTAATTGTTTCTTTAACAAAAATGGACTGCCTTGATTCCACATAAAAAAATAATTACATGCATCAAAATCAGACTGGCTGTACGTTACTTTGTCACTCATTTCATTTATAGAAAAATAATTTAAATAAGTCATCATTCTCCTAGCATTTTTTCGATTGTATCCTTGGTATAAAGGAGCCTGAAGTCCGCTCTAGCTAGGGATTGCAATCCGGATTATTCGAAGTTCAAAAAACCGGATTTTCAAGGGATTTCACGATCCGTTTCAAAATCCGGATTTTAAACCTAGGTAAATCCGGATTTTCGGATTTTTATAATATTACTACTGTTCAAGTATTCTAATAGACGCGTAATTGTTTTAAACATTATTTTTTTAGGGGAATTGTCAATAAACCTCACGCTGTATAAAGACGTGTATTACTTTAATTGTTAATTACAAGTTTTTTATTTTTATATGTTCAGTTTCCAAAATTTGCGTAGAAGTGTACAATATAATTATTTGTTTATTAAAAAGACTTGATTACTTTTTTGGGTTGTTTCAGTTGTTTGTTTATTTTTTCTTGTACTTAGAAAAAACCTCCCTAAAATGCGGATTTAATCCGAAGTCCGGATTTCGGCCGAACCATTATCCGAAAATTCGGATTTGAGAAAGTAAAAATTTTAAACTTTATAGAAAAATAATTTTGAAATTCGAATGCCATGGCCACCTCTAAACGGTCAATGTGCGCTCGCGCACGCCACCGGCCCATCCGAGCAATCTCCAGTAAGAAGCCCGGCCCAGGCTGGCATTACCATATTACAGAAATGATTACCATTACAACATAATACGGCATGGCATAGCCACGATAGCGCGAAAATTGGATGGGAAGTTAAAAATGTTAGAGTTTTGAGTTTTCGTTGTTGAACGAGATAGCGAAGCAAACGGAGTTGTGCGTTATTTGTCGATTAAAATTTTCGAAATAAAAAAAAATACAGGCTCGTGAGTTCTACAGAGTTTTGTTTGTAAGAAAAAGTTAAGTACAAAATTATTTAATAATGTATTCTAATTATAAATGTTCCACTCAACATCATCATCAACATATCAGCCGATAGACGTCCACTGCTGGACATGGGCCTCCCCCAAAGAGTGCCAAATTTGCCATGCTCCACTCATTTGCTGTAAACCGTCAAGTCCCCAGCACGCTCGACGTACTATAGTCGACTCCCCATACAAACCTAGTGCTTGGGACTCAACCTTTCGATACCCGGTTCCTCAAGGAACTAGTAGCCCATATTAAAACAATACAAATTTTTGACAGAAATATGTATCAAAAACCTGTGGACTCCCCTGGGAGACACTGGCTAAAAAAGGTAAAAGAAGAATGATTAAAGAAAGAAATATTGGCTGTGTATGTCAGGAAAGTATATACCATTAAGAATATGCAGTTAAACACCCCCTCTTAAACTTGGTACCTCAATGCAGCCGCTTCAATCATTCATGATGATATATATTATACTAGCGACCCGCCCCGGCTTCGCATAGGTATATTATACATATAAACCTTCCTCTTGAATCACTCTACCTATTAAAAAAACGCAACAAAATCAGTTGCGTAGTTTTAAAGATCTAAGGATACATAGGGACAGACAGCGGGAAGCGACTTTGTTTTATACTATGTAGTGATGAATAAGAAACCTATAGGTACGAAAAATATAGGTACACCACAAATTACTCACTAACTGGTGGCAATGATGACTGACCAAGGTTTTAACTTAAATTTGGTAACTTTTTATACACATATGACACGACGCTATGATTTGACGACCGCTTTAGCCTAGTTGGTAGTTTTTTTTTTTTTTTTTTTAAGCAAGCAAGAGGTTCTTTGTTCGAATCCCGGTAAGGGCATTTATTTGTGTGATGAGCATGAATATTTGTTCCCGAGTCATGGATGTTTTCTATGTATTTAAGTATTTATTTATCTATATAAGTATGTTTATCGTCGTCTAGTACCCATAGTACAAGCTTTGCTTAGTTTGGGACTAGGTCGATTTGTGTAAGATTGTCCCCTAATACTTATTTATTATTTTTTTATTTTATATAAATAATATGTTTCGAACGATATAACAAAACGGCAGAAGTAGGTAATAAACATAAAATAAAAGTTTCACAATAGTCTTGTTACCGTTATACGTTCATGAAAAAAAGACTTAAAAAAAAAGGAACCGTCAAAAAAATAAAAAATAAAATAAAAAAAGGATTTAAAAATGTTACAAGTATTTCACTATGACCATTCCTATAGAAGGAACGGCCTAGAAGGAAACACAAATATCAATATCGCATGCTCTTAGAAGATGTGTGACTACATAGCGCACCATCTGTGGAAACATGCGGGATTCGAACCCCGGCCCTCGCGCTCCCGTGTCGAACTACGTTACCACTCGCCCACTTCACGTTATCGGTCCGGAGCGAAAACTACGGCCATACTCAAGGTCTCACAACTTGTACAAACTGATGTTTAAATTTGAATTTTCTATCTTTGACGGTAAGGTCGCTATTTGAATGAATGATTTGGTTACAACCCGGCCACCTCAAAATATAAAGTGCACCTATATTACGCGGTCAGATTATATTTCTAGTTACGATGAATAAAGACGTATGTGCGTATTGACCATACGCCGTTGTGGTTTTAAAATGTATAGTTTTAAAATAAATGTTACTTTGCAAAGGGAGTGTTCGATTTAATGCGTCATGTTCAGATTCGGTTAGTTTCCTAGATTTGCATATACCTACTCACACAAAATGATTACCTACTAAAGTAAAATAGGCCCGCTGTAATAATAGGAAATATGATCACATCGGTTTCTTCTTCTATCGCATAAAACTATAAAATACGACCAGGAAATCAGAGCTATACGGTTTGAAAAGCGTAAATAAAGGGACTCCACAATAAAAGGTGTAAATCAATTTACTCCCATACAGACATGAAGGACGTATAACCCATCCATCAAGCTAGACGTTCACTGACAAAGAATGCACCGAATATTATTCATAACATGTAAATAAAAACTCGTTTTGTACGTCTTTTATCATACACGCCCGTATAAAAACACGAAGACGTAAGTCGTTTTATTTAACACGAGATTGTATCGAGAACAAATTATTTAAAATGAACTCGATTTCCATCTCAAAACGGTTGAAGGAATCATTCTAATATCCGAACTCCGAAGTCAGTCTAGCATTACACACGATTATCCTTCGAGTGAGAGGAGAAAATGTCGTAAAAAAAGTCGTAAAAAAAATATGACAGAGGCGAGGCTGCACGAAACGGAACGCGGAGTTTGATGTATTCGTTTTTTACGCTCATATTCTTATTATTGGGCCCGAGCGCTCCCGGTGTTACGGCTGAGGAATGCGCTGTAGACTTACGAAAAGACAGAATCGACGGGTTTATAATAAATATCGTTTTAGTTGGCATTCCGTGCGCTACGTCAACTCACGTTGTTTGTACTACGCTACCCTACTTTACTTAGATTATTTACTATATAAGTACCTAGTTATTGTACAAATCTAGAGGATTTAGGACTTTTATAGTACAGAGAGTAACATATATACCAGTACGCACAGTTTGGTAAAATAATGAGGTACATATTCACTTGAATGACTACTTATTAATTTTATACGTGTAAAGTATGATTCATTCGAAGTTTAAAGAAATAAGATTTATCTGTAGAGACAATAAAAGCAACTACATATTAATTTCAATTTATATTCGACACATTCATATTACACATTAAATTAATCACATGTATCCAAATGAGATTACAGCTACTTCGTATTGATCTTAAGCTTCCTTGAGTTTTTTTGCTTCTTTTAATGAATAGATTGCGTATTAGATGACAAAAAAACAATACATTTGGCTTTATTTTTTCCTTTAAGAAGTTTCAGAACGCAAACATTTTTGATAAACTTAAATATTTAACGATGGATACGTTAATTATTTAAGTTTGGCAATAAGGAATGCGTTCTGAGACATAGGGCGAACACGAAAAAAAATACAGTGAATATAATATAGTCAAGACTCAAGTTTCGGGTACAGTTTGTACTGAAATTCTATACAAAGTGGACCCGAGACTTTTGCTTGCGTGTACTTACATAAATGTAAACAATAAAACGTACGAATCTTCCCAGAACGCAAAAAATAAAGCAATAATAAACCTACAATGATATAAACGCAGGCAATAAAGACGTATCTTCCTAAAATGTACAACGGCACCGTAAGTACATTTTATTACAAGTTCATGGTTTAGTTATTGATATCAAAACAGCCCAATAAATATTTTCCTAGCAATCAACCTATCACTGTGGCACGCTGATTGCCTGTAAACTGCCAATTACAATATAATTGCGTTTGAAAATACCAAATGACATCAATCATACATTCCTGAACTAAATTCTGTACCTTAAAACACTTTGGTCTTATGTATATACATTTTACTAGTAACATACACCGTTTTAGTTGTAAGTTTATATATTTTAGATAATTTTAACACAATTATTCAATGTAGGTACCGAATATGGAAACACGTGTTTAGAGGTATGCGGAAATCATGATTATGGCAATAAAATTATGTAAACATAACAATATGATTTGAGTTAATGTTAAGCCAGTCACGAATAAAATATTTCAAGTTTTTTATAGACTTTGATAAATAAAAATGAACATGGAAAAATGGCGTAGAACCGCTTACAATTACATGAATGCATATGTTTATCTAAAAGATTATTGAGTAAAAATGGCTAAACGTATTCATCATACAGAAAATGCAGTTTCTGAAACTGAACTGAACTCAGCAAGGATGCAAAGCGTCTACCTGCGACCTTCAAATATAAACATCTCCGGAATCCGGTGAAAAAAAGCAAACACCCTTGTGAAGAGAGTAAAAAAAGTGAACCTACTGCTGGGAAACGAGGGTTCTTGGAATTCGCGTGCCACACTGTTGATAGTAAGAAAAAAAACCGTACATTTGTGTCTAGAGTGGGATTTGATCCGTCCATTGTCTGGCATATCCAATGATAATATATTACACTATACCAACTAATTAAAAACGACGTATCTCAATTTGACTTTGGATTGCACATACGCTCTTATACACCTTTCCTGCGTCACAGGACATGAAAAGAATCTAACACATCAATCGATAATAATGAGTAGCATTCCAGACGTCGTATCTCTATTATGTTGGTTTTTATAGTTAAAGTATATCATTAACATATCTGGCTATAAGCTGTTTTATTGTAATGAAACCGCATTTTTAATAAAAGGCGTCTTGCTCTTCTTGGATTACTATATACTATGAGTGGTTCTCTGTGTTGAATTGGTTATTTCACTCTCTGCGAAATTTTACCGATAATAGTGTAGATATCAGATATGATATAGGCGGTCTCAGTGTAACTTGCAAACTTAAGATGGATCGTGGATCTGGGATACTTTATGATATTTAACTGTGACCTGGCTGTCAAATAGATTGGATACCTTAGCTGGTTATTAAACCAGTCGATGTGAAGGCAACCTTATGACCAGATTATATATGTATTACTAAGCCTTCCAAAGTGTTCTAAAACCACCACCTATAAATAAGATTGTGCATATTTAGACAAGACAGATTTCTAGAGTAAACTTGATGTTAAAGTTTAACACCGTCTATTATTTCGACTAGTCTTCTCCATCCTAAATTTTACTTCTGTACCGTTCAAAGAAGTTGCCACTTGATGGCAATTTAACGCAGATATCACCATTCTACTAACGGAGGCAGTTATTTGCCACGGGGCTCTACTCAATACGCACTACAATTTACTTAGGCCCAGCAATTTGTACATCAGTTAAACAGCTCGTTAATCTTCTGTGCAGTTCCACAATGCTAGTAAAAACAGTCGTAAGTTCATAGGACTGGACAACACATGCGACCTTATTGCAGGAACAATTTAACGGCCAGTCGATCAAGCGATAATAGACGTTATGTCGATGCTGTTAAGGATTTGACGGATGACTGATATGTGGAGGTTTTAGTTTCAGTTAGAAGATAGTGGACGAGCCCCTTGGGGCAATGCGTTTATGAGATTACTGCGATAGATTGTGTTGAGGATAGATTGGAACGACCAACGGTTGTTGTGCTCTGGTTTTACCCCAGATTTACAAAACACAAGATTACTAAATGCGCGGATAGTATCTCATCATTCTTAAGAAAATTAAAATCGTGGCTTCTCATCCACTCTTTTTATGACATCAAAGAATTTTACAAGTTACCACAATAAATAATGTATATCCATAAACGTGTACAATTTAATTTAAGAATGATGACATGTAATATTTTGAATATTATTAATAAATGACTTATGACTTACTGAACTATTATTATATGATAATAACAAGCGATACGTATTTACACCAGCTTTTGTACATTGAAAACTAAAATATACTCTTCAACCGCCTATACGACTTCCAAAAGGGTGGATTATCAATGTTATTTATTACCTCAGAACTCCATAATTAGCAACGTACTCATTTTAAAATTGATAATTTTATTTAAACTGAAATATGATGACGGCATCCAGGAGGAATTGCGGATTACTTAAGTTTAATAATTCCTCAAGTAAATGGATTTAGGTTTTTTGTGTGTGTCATGTCATGTGTGTCCAAAATATCATGGCTTTAGAGAAAAATGGCGGGGATGCCTTGATATGAGTCGAACACGCCCCCTAGAAAGAGACACGCTGATGCCTTCCACGAGGAAAAGAGATGTAACACTCTTCGGGAATGGCTTTTTTGGACAAATTTCGATAAATAACTAACTTAGAGAAGTTTTATTTAAATTTCATATGGTGATATTTTAGATGAGATAAAATACTATCGTATTAACTTGATTGTGTCGTAAAATAATGTATCGTTTGAGTAGGCTGAGTAAAAAAAGGAATAAACAGACCCAACTTTGGATTTTTTTTCTATCGAGGAAATTTTAAGCAATCATGTATCGATAAAATCAGATGAACAATCATATAGTCAAGAATCATATATCTGAAAATCAGACCTTATTGTTTCCTAATCTAGTCAGAACGGCGTTTCTAAGCACGCGATAATTTCCAATGCACCGCCTTAAGTACAAATGAAAATTCGGACAAACAATACAGTTGGGAAACACTTTTTAGTGATTAAGATAGGTAACCCTCAGACATACTAAAATATAATGAAACAGACAAAGACATATAAAAAAACAGTAGTCACGAACAAGGACCACGTATCGGTTCGAGACATGTCGAGCGATATTCGACCTCAAAGAGTGTCCTTGTATTTTAATACTATGTTTATTCCTTCAGAAACCCAACTCCCATCTACCTTTAACTCTATCCACACCACATCCGTCAACAATAATCGATGTGACAGCCAAGATGGAATCCAATAATCAAATGCTTCGATTTTCTGTCAGTTCTCGTTTTTAAGACAGCTTGACACGCAATTTCAACGACTTGCACATCCTTAGGGCAAGTATCTATGTGTAGTTACTAACAAGACTAGCGTATAGAAAATAAGCAAGTAACCAATACAGGTCGAGATAATATAGGGTAAGGCGAACAAATTAAAGATGGCATGGTTTGGAAAAGTATTAAATGAGATTGCGAAAAACGGAATATACAGGGTCATTTTGCATAAAAATGTATAGGAAATTCGTTCGAATACCTTTTGCTTATTGTAAGAAGCCTCTGATACTTATACCAAAAGGAGCGAAGAAATATATTTTGTTATTTGTTATTTCTTCTGATTATTCTATACCTATATCTCGTTTTGGTTCAACATCTTTAAAGTTTCATCGTTCGTATTCGACTCGTGCAGAAATTAAGGCATTAATATTCTTTATTTTACTTTAGGCCAAGTCAATAGAATTCTATTTAATTAATGGTCAGCCATATCACGGATACAATATTGATCGAAAGCTGATCGACCGATAAACTTGACCCGGTGATGACTGAAAAAGTCACATTCATTGCTTATAATTTTTCAGCCAGTTATCTGAAAGTAAAGCGAGTTAGGGGAGATTAGTACAAAACCGGGTATGGGGGTAAAAACGGGACATGGCACTATAGCTTCCTAGCGAGTTTCAAATGTACCCGCGCTTTGCACACTTAAGTCAGCCATCTTGATTAGTTTGTCAACAAAAGTTGGACGGCGTCCGCGCGTGCTCGTTAAAAATATAAAAAAAAAACGTTTTTACGGTGGTTTGATCTAATATTCCATGGGATTCATATGTGTACCAACCATCCGTACGTTGAGGTAAGTGGATTTTGTTTTTTATCTAAGATTTAGTGTGTATTAAGGTTCATAAAACGGCATTTAAAATTTTGTTGCATCATCTTTTTAGGTTACTGGATTTTTTTGTTGCTCGTAAATGCGCTTGGGGTAAAACCGTACGGGGTCATATCGGGTGGTACCCGGTTTTGTACAAATATTTACGTCGTTCTTTTTTTCCTTTAGATGTAATTTTGTTTGTGTTGTTGTTACAGTTGTAAGAGAAAATGCCACGAAATTATAAACGGACAACGAACCTGCAAGCCTGGAGTGAAATATCTATGAAAAAGGCCATTTTAGAAGTAACAGAAGGAAAGAGTGGATATCGTGTTGCTTCTCGAAAATTCTCAATCCCACAATCGACATTGGAAGACAGGGTAAAAAAGTACCGAATAAATAGCAATATTAATGATGCTTCCAAAAAAGGCCTTGGCCGTTATAAAACTGTTTTTACAGCTTAGCAGCAGAGAGTTTAATATGTCAGCATATAAAAGACCTTGAGGCTCAATTGTTCGGCCTAACATACAAAGATTTTCGACACTTTGCTTTTCAAATGGCCGAAAAAAATGGTATTGATCACAATTTCAACAAAGACACCGAACTAGCAGTTAATCCACAGCCCACCACTTCAAAACAAGCACCAGATAGTCCACAACCGAGCACTTCGCGACTGCCAGCATCGCCATCTTTAGCTTTTTCTCCGAGTGACATTTTACCTAAGCCTCATGTTGTAAGAAAAACAACTGCCAATGCTCGTTGAGGTAAAACTGCAATCATTACCTCATCACCGTACAAATTGGAACTAGAGGAAGCTAAAAACAAAAAAATACCGAAACTAAGAGGCCTCATTGACAAATCTAAAAAGAATAAAAAATCAGACGATATGTGTATCTACTGCACCGAGATTTATGGAAATACGCGAAAAAGCGATGATTGGGTGCAATGTCTAAAATGTAAAAAATGGGCTCATGAAGGATGTACAGGCTGGGACCAAGAAGAACTAGATGAGTTCCACTGCTTCCGCTGCTAGGGGCAAAGTCGGGTATAGGATTTTGGTACAAAACCGGGTATACCCGGTTTTGTACTAGGCATGGGGCAAAAACGTAAAAACGTAACATTTGGAAATATATATTTTTTTGTTATTTAGAATAAAGCAAATTGTGATCTCGTTCAAGAAATCTGTGATGATTAAGGTTATCTAGACAAATAATAATAAAGTTGATTTAAATATATTATGGTTTTTTTTTTATTGAATTTTTCCCTTAGCGTCCCGGTCCTACCCCACTTTCCCCTATCTGTACAAGTCTTTGTAATGGGAAGTTTCCATTTACAGAGACTCGACAATGTTCCCCCTGTAACACGTGATACGAACGTTAATTTGAAATACTTGAAATTTCACATTGCGTACCTGACTCCACCATAAACCCGACGTATTTAAAGCCTGCTGTACACGCTGGGCCAACGTTGGCGCGAGAGCAGAAGGCAGCTATGCGTTAGAGGGAGAGGGCTATAATTCGATCTCTTTCGTTTACATAGCTGCCTCTTGCTCACGCGCCAACGTTGGCCCAATGTGTACAGCCGGCATAAAAGGTATGAAAATGCATAATTGCGAGCAAGGTCCTGCGTGGAGGTCGTTCGCGGACGCGCGGGCGCACGCGTCGGGGTACAGTCTCTGGTTACAGCGCGTGGAGTAGCCGTGATTGGGGACTTTCTACGGACAAGTCTCCTCTTTATACTACCACTAGCTGATGCCCGCGGCTTCGCCCGCGTGGTTATAGGAAAATGTAACATATTGAATTTTCCCGTGGGAATTAGATGTATTCCCGCTGGAAAAAGTAGCCTATGTCACTCTCCAGCTTCTAAACTATCTCCATACAAAAAAGCACATCAATACGACTCTCCGTTGCGACGTGAAAGAAGGACAAACAAACACACACATTTTCGCTATTAGTATGGATTGGAAACCATACGCTTATAGACAGACACCGGCAGCCCCAGAGCAGTCATATGTTCCCCATTCTACCCGAATGCCCAACGACAAGGAGTGTTTTGATTTGAGGAATCCACGCGCTCAATCACGCTCGTCGGGAGCTCCTTACTCCTAGCCTTAGCTGCGCACTCCTGGAGTCAAATTCACTAAAACAATGATATATTTCGTGACGGCGTCTCAAGACATCACCTCACTGGTCACCCCACCTCTCACCTCACCTGTCACCTCTCGACTCTCGCCTAATGCGACAGACAAGATAATCTTTCCTCCTTCCGGTTCTACTTCTACGTAATCTACTTATTATGATAATTTATATCCTCTTTTATTCCTTTTTATCCTTCGCTAAGTCGCTCTTTGTTTGTTTACATTTTCGTTTTATGACGTAAATGTGAACAAACGTCGCGCGGCATTGTTTTAGCATGTGTTTTTGCAACTTTTAAAACTGTATATTATATGTATAATATGATTATTTTGTAATGCAAATTTTATGTTTTTGCATGTGTTGTCTAATTTTGCATGTGTGCATGGCAACTTTTATGTTTGTATAGTTTTTGTATGTTAGGTTTTTAGGTTTTTGTTTTATTTCATCTCATTTGACTGATAGTTTTTAAGTTTCTGTATGATTGGCAATTTGGCATGTTATATGTTAGGTTTTGGTTTGTACATTTTCACTTATTTGTTTTATCGAGGGGCTATATGCCGACTCGCATGCGGCTCCGTTTACGCGTCTCGCTCTTGGCTGCTGCTATGGCGGGCGGCGGGGGCGTGGCCTGCGTGCCGCAGGGCGCGCTATCAGGTTGTCGCCGTACCGTAGGTGCGGTGCCGGTCGCGCGCCCGGCGGCGTGTTTTTAGTATTGTTTTGTTAGTTTTAAGGTAGTATCTGTAGTTGTATATAGTTTTAGTTTTAAGTTTGTCCTTTTTATTGTTTTCTGTTTCTTCTATGTATTGTTTTTATTTTTGGTGTGTATTTTATACCACCTATGCTATCGGCAATTAGTTGAGGGCCCCTTCGGGGCCCAACTTAGGAAGTCATGATCGGAAAAAAAAAAAAAAAAAAAAACAAGATAATCTTACCCCGATACGTCACATTTCTTTAATTTGAGAAAATATTGGCTTTGTACTTATGTTTCCTACATACAAGTTTCTGTAAAGGCGTGCGCAGCTAACTACTTCGCTCGCTGTACCAGTAGGTAGTCTACGAGTCACCTGCCGTAGCAGTCTAGAGAATGAGCTATTACACGTCTCCATTTTCGTTAAGGTCAGTTATTACACAGTTATTTTAGGCAAGAAATGTGACTAATTTCATGTACGTCCTAATGCCTCTTTTTCCTAATGTCCTAATCGAATTCGCTCCCGTCATCTACATATATTTCCTCACAATTACGATTACTGAACCAGTGAGCTTCATCTTAGGCTGGTTTTAGTGTCATGCGGATCGTAAGTACGAATCGCTCCGCACGGCCCAATATGTTTTAAGCTTAAGGGAGCGTTTTAGAGTAATGTGGGGGGGTCCGTACCAACGACCGTCCGCGCGGACAGCTGTCATACATATTGGCGCCTGCGGAGCGATCCATACTGACGGTCCGCATGACACTAAAAGCAGCCTTAGGCTCAGTCGTCGCTTTATCCGTACCAACGACCGTCCGCGCGGACAGCTGTCATACATATTGGCGCTTGCGGAGCGATTCGCACTGACAGTCCGCATGACACTAAAAACCAGCCTTAGGCTCCGTCGTCGCTTTAATTACCATCAGGTCAAAGGGTCAATCACTGGTCAGGCTTTTATAAAAAAGACGAGAAAAAAATAATGTTTACTTGGATTGCGTAATTTCCGTCCCTTACGTCCCTTCTCTTACGTCCCCACATCACATAAAAAGGTTCCTTTAAGATTGTCCCACCCTCGCCAACTGCATAGCCACCGTCCGCGAGTTTACGACGCTTCGTAACACAAGCCGTCGGGAACAATGCGCACGCGCCGAGGCCGCGTCGCAGCCTTCACTGGTGCCAGCCGCGAAGGACGATTGGACCCTTGGCCAACATACCAACAGAGTTATTTGACTCGGGTTGCTTCGTTTGACGCGCAAAGACTCAGAGACGTGGCGGTAAACCTCAATAAATCGAGATAATTGTATTTTTAAACTAGCTGCCCGCGCGATAAAAGACAGCCTATATAACCATTCAGAAAATCTACTCTACACGTAGGTGAAATAATTTTTGAAATAGGATAAGCGGTTCCGGATATTACCCATTACTTACATACAAACTTATAAACATACAGCGCTCACAGACTTTTCCTCTATATAATATTAGTACATACAGTTTTTTTTTGTAACAGAATTATTATATTAGTATTAGTGGTTAGCTGGGCGAAACGAGAAAACTCTACCCTCCTCTTTCTAATTTACTATGTTCTGGTGAGACAGGAGGTCGGAGTGGGGCGCTTCTTCATAAATTGGACGGCCTTTATGTACTGTGCCACTGATGTTAACCCTTTTTGAGGCAGTGGCTTTATATAGACCACACACTGCCAGCTAAATAAACTTATGTACCCATCTTAATTTGAATGCATAAAACTGACATTCGATTGTCCATCTTCAACTGCGGGTCTGAAAAAGGGTTGAACAGAGACTTTAACCACCGTTACAATGATTCAACTCAAATCAGTGAAAAAAATCCGATATATTTCGGAATGCATCCGTAATTTTATTATGAAGCATGAACGCGGGCGGGTCACAGAGCAGTAATGTGCGTTGGAATTGTAAAACAACGTAAGAGCATCGAAATATGAACGCACTTTCGCCCCTTTTCCACGAGTTAGTCAGTAATGGCGGCTTAAAAATAAAACGCAAGGAATGTTTATCATTCGGAATTCTTTGTGAACAATTGACGTAAAAGTAAAATGCCGCTTGCAATGAAGTTTACGTGCTTTCGGATTTACTTGAATATTTCAAATTCAAAGAAGATTCAAGCTCCCCCTTCCCCGAAAGGGTTAAAACAAACCAAAATCCTGGATCACAACTATATAAGTTGAATAGAAATTATAAGAATGCCGTGAGCCCTCTGTGTTTAAACAGACCGAAGGAAGACATTTACCATAAAATTTATAATAGAAATTCTTAAGACATGTTTATAATTCCGAGGAAGTTAAGTGACTAATAACAGTTTTAACTCCTCATTCAAAGTAATGGTTAAAGGTTAAACTTTATCTAAAGAATTTGAATTAACGTGACTTATAAGCCAGAAAGAAATTTCTTTAAACAATAACACCCAATAAGTATTAGTACACAATAATCTCTTTGTGTATGAACATGCAATGGTAAAGAATTGTTCATAGCAAGTTACAGTTGAACTAAAGAATATCAATGACAATTATTTAATTTAAATAACGAACCCTTTAACAGATACGTATCAAACAACTACATATGTAATGCATTTAATGTGAATAATTGAGTTAACAATATAGTATGGTGTATAATTATGAACAACAGTTACAGTAGCCAGTCCCCGGCCAGCAGTGTAAGTAGTAATTATTTTAATTTGCCAAAGCGTCGCGTAAGACGAATAACTGGTAAGTGCCACTGAGTGCTTTACAAATGTATGTAAGTGAGAGATTACTTGAGGCTACGTTAAAAACGGGCACGATGAAAAAAATAACGAGTTACAGTTAATGGTGTCTCGTATTTTGAGATAGTCGTTCATTGAAATTTATTTAAAACGTATTGGAACTGAATATTGATCATGATTACTTTGATGCAAAATGTAATGGGTTCCGTTCCTTAAACAGTTTGAAAGTAAAGATGCTCATAATTAACCCTGACTACTAACTGTGACTATGATAATATTATAATACCTAATAATAGTTTTGGGGACAATCTTACACAAATCGACCCAGCCCCAAACTAAGCAAAGCTTGAACTATGGGTACTAGACGATATACATACTTATATAGATAAATAAATTCGTGCTCATCACACAAATAAATGCCCTTACCGGGACCTCTTGCTCCGTAGGCAGGGTCACTACCAACTAGGCTACAGAGGTCGTCATGAATATCTAACTGCTAACTCCAATAGTGATCTCAGTTTGTAAATATTAACTTTATACTGAACTAGTTAGCTGCCCGCGAGACTTCACCCGCGTTTTTTTAGAGATTGCAGGCCAAACCGCGATATAAAATATATATATATAAATATGTATATAGGAGAATGGACTTTCAGAGGCACTAGTATAATTTTTACCGAAACAAAACGTTACGACCGCGTTTGCGTTTAGCTGTCAAATCCCATACTTACAAATTGAGGGTAAAACGCAAACGCGATCGTAAAGTTTTGTATCGGTAAAACTTATACTAGAGCCTCTGAAAGTCCATTCTCCTTCTCCACGCAGATGAAGGAATTTTGAAATCAAATAAGGGTTCCAGATGTTACCCAAGACATAGAAACATACGAAGCTACTAGCTCACCGACTTTTCTTCTTTATAATATTAGTATAGATAGATACATCCTACTAATATTATATTCCTACTAATATTATAAATGCGATAGTTTGGATATTTGGATGTTTATTACTCAATCACGCCTAAAAGCTCACGCTTAAACGATTTGTATGAAATTTTGCACGAAGATAGTTCATAGCCTGAATGAATATATAGGGTGGAAGCTAGTTTAAATTAAAAATGCCTTAGATTAAAAATGAAGTCCATTTTTATTCTAAGGCATCAGTAAACGTATGTGTACATTAAAATAACGAACAAGCCCAAGATGTAGGTTTAAACCCCGCATCCGTGAGTCGCAGAATGCGGCGTATAAGGCTAGAGCCGACCGTCGGAATGGTACTTACCGTTTACTAAAGACACGCCATACGTTAAAGTCTCAGCATAACTCATTTTCAGTTCCATGCACAACTTTATAAAGAAAAACGTAACAATCACTACGCCTTCGATCTTCTAGGAAGTCAAGTCTAGCTTACTAACGCAAATATTTTAATAAACGCAAACGCAGATAATAAATACGATTGTAATCGATTGCGTAACGCGCTGCATGCGTATATTTTTTTGGAAAAATCTCAGTTGATTTGTCCTAACGCTTCTTCGAAAAGTGACATACGGAATTACCCATCTGTACTATTTTAACAGTTAAAATTACCAAACTATCTGCATAGTCAAATGTGCTTCGTAGCCTTAGTATGATGGAACAAAGTAACCTACGGAACCGACATACAAAATATATCTCAGTAGAAGTCATTCCACTCAGCGGAATCCCTGCTCAAATCGCCTGACCTCCGTGACCCCGCTCATCCACATATTTAATACAAGTTTTACACCGTTAAAAACAAAAGGGCTTAAGAAACATCACAGCCACAACACACTTACGCCCTTATTGCCCTAAAACGCTTGGTATAAAATGCCGTAAGTGTAGTTTTCATAGATTTATGTATATACGCCCTTTATGAGTGCCGTACTCGTTTTATACCGTTGCAGATAAAATAGCGTATGTGTACTTGCGTCTTTTTTGTGCGTTAGAGCTTAAAGTGGCGCCACAAACTAAAATGTCACAGTTTAATGTCAAAATACGATATCATTTGTGATATTTGGAAAGATATCGTGGAATTAGCGTGTTTAATGTCTGTCTGTAATTCTGTATATGGATTGGGTATAGAAAGTGATAATCTGTATTGCTGTTTAATGCTAGTGCTTAACAACATAATTTTAAATAATGTTTTGCACAAAATTTTCAAGCCGTTTCACTAATGTATGTTACCAGTACCACTATGGTGTAACTACGTGAAATAATTGATCGTCTATAGGCCGCTTTATCCCGCATTCGTGCAAAACCCACTCTGAATACCAAACACAATCTTTCCAATATTTGTCATTAAGATTTCTCTTGCACGTGGGCAGTTCCAAGCTACTGATATCCATTTCCTCGTCTCAGCTCACTTCATTGTTAATTCAAATTCGACCTTAGAACATGGGGCGTATATTTGACATTCGCATACAACGCGTCTCCGGCATATGAGTTTTTGAAAGTAAATTGACATCGACACATAATACGGCAGGAGGCCGTAAGAACCACATTAATATGTGGCTTTTACGACTCTTTTACGTCGAAATGTCTAAATGTAGGACGAGTGTGCGTCCTGGTTTTTGAAGGATTTATTTTATTTCATTTTATATTTAGTGTTCTTTTAATTTATGAGTTTGGACATTAATAAATATCAGAATACTTTTATGTCCACAAAAAGTTTAATACATCAATATACACCTATTCACTTAAAATTGTTAACAATTAGCCGGGAACATTCAAAGAGTAAAACTTATTGGTAAAAGAGACACGATCGTATGTAAGTAGTTTCGAGAAGTAACACTAGATGGCGTTAAAGTAACGCCATCTAGTGTTACTAAATAGTGTTGCAAAAATACTTAATCTGGGTCATTCAAGGATTTAGGTTCGCATTTTTCCTGTGGAAGAGCCCGTATCAGTTTATCAGACTCCTGAAAAAATACTAAGAGCTGATTGCGCAAACTTAGGTTTACAGACGGATCAACGTTAAGGGGCTGACAAGACCTAATTTTGTTGAAATTGATGTTTTTAAGCAGTTTTTTAAGAAAAACTACTTGTTCTAGCACATCAAAAAAAATATATGTTAATATTCACCATATTTCAAAGAGCGTGGACGGGCTCGATGCATAATTGGACGAAATCGACTCGATAGAAAATAATTGCAAAGATTGGTCTTAAAATCATCTTAAACGGTTCTATGTCTTTATTTTTTTGACGTATGGGTCTGCAATTAAAAATATGAAGTCAACATATTCATACCTAAACCGCTAACGAGTCACATTTCTCAGATAATCCACACTTTTTTTATTTCAATATTTATGCACTATTATCTTCAAAAACCGGGCCGCCCAGTGACACTCGCTCTCGTTTACTCCGATACAAATAGACAGTGTGCGCGCTATCCCAAATCCTCAAGGCCATTTTGGTGTTGACAGCGTCTTAAATATGGCGCAGACAGCTTTAATTCCACAGGAACTTGCCAAACTTTCCATAAACATATCAACTGTCATTTGTCGTAGGTGGAATTGATACGACATATGTCATCCTCATTCGAAACGTTACCCAATGTGATGTTAATTGTTATATTCCTTGTCATACAATACAATACAATACAAATACTCTTTATTGCACACTTCACACAAACAAAGCAGTTAGAAAGAGAAACAATACAATAACATGTAGGCAGAGATAGACAACAGGCGGTCTTATCGCTGAAGAGCCATCTCTTCTAAACTAGATTAAGCAGTAGGTGGTGCAGAGATTATAATTAGCCAAAAATCAAAATAATTATATAAATACACGTACATAAATAGCTCTATATATATCTTATCTTATCTTATCTAGATGCGGGCCCTTTTGGATGCACTTCGACCCAGTGGGATCTTTTATGCATTTGCTCTCTCCTTTATGCCTACTCCCAAGCTCGCTCCATCATTTCCACAAAGCGGATGATGCAGCTCAGCTTGAATTCCTTTGGTTGCGGATAGCCGTTACGAAAGTAATTCATTCTTTGTCTGGCAAGGGCATGACATTCACACAATAAGTGTTCCATAGTCTCATCCTCCTCGCCACACATTCTACAGTCTAAACTGTCCGACAGTCCCATCTTGGACAAGAGATCCTTGAGCCCGAAGTGACCTGTGAACACCCCAGATATGATTCTGAGTTGCTTCCTACTGGTTTTCCAGACCTTGTTAGTCTAGCCCGAGTCCACTCCTTCTATGAAGAGCTTAGAGTGCCTTAAGCCCGCCACATTCCTCCACTCGCGTTGGTGTTGGGTTTTGGCGTAGGCTTTAAAGGCCGAAATTATGGTTCCCTGTGAGAGTCCCACAAATGGTTCTGGACCTACAAAGTGATTTGTAGACCCCCCTCTTGCAAGCTCATCCGCTCTTTCGTTGCCGATGTAGCCCTCGTGCCCTGGTATCCAAACTACCTCATTGTGCTTTCCAAGCTTGTTCAGTGCCTGGACGCCATTATAGACTAGTCTAGAATCCACTTTCGAATTAAATCCTTTTTGTTAATTAATTGACTATTTATTTTTGGATATGATATAGAAACGTTTAATTTAGTAAAACTATTCACTTTTGATAACATTTTACATGAATTAATAAAGATAACATTTTAAAATGAATATATTTATTTTATTTCGTATTGGCTATTTATATATTTCATCTAATGTGTAATGAAGTTTGCGCAGTGCGCGCGGCACTGCGCAAACTTCACGAAAAAAAACTGTTTGCGCGCCATTATAGGTTATTTCACAGATATTTGTAAACATTGTTAATGCGTGATTGGTTATTAACAAAAATGTTGACTCGTGGTGACTAGAAAAGTGATAAAAAGAATGGACGCCACTGGAAATTCTTGGCGATGTATACAACATGTCAGTAAAAACCTGTTGCCATGAATAAGTAAAGAAAATAACTTGGCAGGCCTATAATATTTTCATCTTATGAAAAGGATTTTTTCCTCGCAAAATGTGTTGAAAAACGTCGTATGAAACGCGTGAGCTTTGATAATTACATCAGAGGCGGAATTATCACGCGAGCCGCAGGTGAGCCATACCTCACAATGTACTATTAAGAAGAGATTTGAAGTTACCGATAGATTTTGCTTGTCTTATGTCAAGAGGGAGATAGATCCACAGTTGAATAGCCTTAAAAGTGGACGTAAAATTTGGAAGATGACGAAGGCATAGTTAATAACAAATTGTTAGCAGATCTAACAGAATTAAAATTACTAAACTTGTCATCTTATTAGTAGAATGCTTGAAAATGCATTACTTCAGCATGGCGTACACATGCGTAATAAATAACGCGACCGCGCAGCTACCGTATAATGCGGCCCGTATCGCAGCTGCATCGATCACATTTCTCCAGGCCATTAGCATAACTCTGTGCCAGCTCCCGTGGTGTGGATGGAAAATCAATGATGCGCCAGTCGCCATGGAGGGAAAGTAAGCATTATTCACAAGGTGGTGTAAAAGGGATCGGCTGGCAACAAGTGAACATCGCATAATTTAAGAGTAGTTTTGTTGGTGGAGACGCCAGTTCTCTCGGCTAAAGTTAAGTTTTCACAACTAGGGACAAATGGAGGTCCCTCATTTCCAACACAGCGGATCTTCAGGAGCTCCGGCGACCTCTTCAAGTGCTTTTGCTCCAATAAAAATGAATTTTACTTAATAAAGACGGATCTTCACGGAAGAATGACACTTATGAGTTACATTTTTCTGAGTAAGATTACCAAACCTGAATAATATCTATCGGTATCGTCGTCTAGTACCCATAATTGAGAGCATAATTTAGCCTTATTGAGATTACTATGGGATTTTGTTTATTACCTATTCGGATTCTTTAATCACTGTTTAATCTTTAAAGTTACAGTCATTTTGGCTCTGAATCTAGAAATAAAAGCTAATAATAACTTTGCCAAATAATAGCTTTTGAGAACCAATTTACGACACTTAACATAAGAAAGATGCAACAATTCCAAATAAGTTTGTGACATATGTATTAACATGCTCTCGTTTTAAATAAATTAATGTATTAATTATACTACAGTTACATGACAATAAATTTGAAACTCGATAACCGTGCATATGTATTGAAATTTTAAATACTTCCTCACACGCATCTGAAAACAAATATGCATAATAATTATGCCAAATTCCTATGTTTTTGAACAACTGTTTATATTTTTGGCAAGCAATCAAATATTTAAATGGATTTCGAGATCAGAAAATGCGTCTTGTACCAAAACAACGAATTTCATTAAAAATACTGATGTGATTAATTATTAAAATGATTATCATATTTTATTAAAATGTTGTCCTAGTAATTAAAAACATTATTGTTTAGCCCTTGAGATAATTATATAATATGCCTTTCTCAACATACCTATACTATAATGTACAAATAAATCATAAACTTCAGTGTAAAATTAAGCTTTAGATAAATATCATTTTTCTAAGTGTAGTAATAAATAACATTATGAAATGCATATCCAATTTTATAGCAGCTATAAAAATGTCAGAGAACTTTATAGATAGTCTAATATGTTTATAAGACGTGACGTAGGATATCATATAATATTACTATTATTCTTTTTCATTCTGATTGATTCATTAGGGATGTAGAGAGATCATTCTCGATGATCACATATATGGATTTTTCACTAATTGAGAAACCGTATAACTTCAGCTAATATGCAACAGACTGCCCCAGTATATATTATGCTTTGCCATTTGAAACTTTAATTCCATTTCAAAGTTGTTCAAGCTCTTGAACACATGAATTTGTACTAACTAAGCGAATGTAACCAGAAAAATGGTTGTTTTATACACACGATACAATACGAGCCTTGTATATGAAAGCTGTGTATGTAAATCATGAATTGGAGCGTTTAGGTATAAACTAATTACAAAAAACATGAATTCAGGCTTACGTGTATGTTATCATTTAAAACGTCTTATATCAAAATAAAAGAAAAAGCTAACATCCAGACAAAAAGATAACAAATCACAAATATGCATAAATCCCATCGGTATTTTTATTACCCATCATTTACAGTTAGACAATTTCAACCTTATATAGCAGTGATAACGTTGCATATACGTTAATATACGTACACAGGAGCTTTTCGAATTCACAGTTCTATAAGGGCGTACCTTATTGAACTACATATTAGTAAAAACGATATTGCAGTCTAGAGAATAAGAATGAAATTCACACTGGTTTCGTAAAAGATACAAACTTGGAAGATGAGTTTTTGCCTAAAGCGTAACCCTAGTGGCTGGATCATAACTAATATTTATTGTCGGTTTGTTTCGTATTAAATTTAGTGTAATGACGATGTTAGCTCCCGTCGCGTTCGGGTTTAATCGGGAAGGCTCGAGAAGGTTCGTAAAGCCTTCCCTCTGACTCGCGCGAACAGGGCGCAAGTGCAGTAAGGCTATACGAGACTTACGCCCGTTTAGACATAAATGACATAAGTGCACTTATGACTTTATTGCATGCGTCGGTTTAGTAAGCTACATTGTATGTACGTCTGATTTATTGTTGGAGATCCTTCTTGAGGATATGCGGTCAGAGGAATGCTGATACCATCAATTTTTATAGCTGCCATTGAACCACTGAGCCTTCGACACTTCATGTTAGTCGATAATATGCATTGTAATAATTCTATTCAATTAGTTACTCTACGGTCCATGTCTAAGATATGTTTACACTTTTGCACGTAGTATACAGTAGTGTATACCTACTCAATGAATTAAAAAAAAAACATCATAAAAAGCCTGAAAGACTAATCTAGATATTACTTCTGTAAGGTTTCGAGATCTACAGTCTACACTATTTAAAAACATATGATTATCCTAACCGACTCCATATCGGTCAGGTATTTATCTAACTAAATACTTGTTGATAACTTAATGAACTCCAACATTAGTTTACGCCTTTAACCGTGTTATCTTCTAAGCAGATAATATTGAAAAAAAAAAGACCTTTGTCACTACAAAGGTTTTTGTTACTACAAGGCTCGGAAGAGATAAGTCATTTCACAAATCACGAAGTCTATTAAATCCTTTAAAATACAACACGTTTAATATTTAAGCTGGATATCGTTTAAACCGCAACGATATCGATACAGCAATATTGAAGTATTTATGTCAACCTTTTTAAATTAAATTTTAATGACTTTTAACATAAAAAATATATTACACGTGTTACTAAATGTATTATAGTCTGGTATTAGAAGATTAGAAATAGATATATAGGTATCATAGGTATCTATGAAACCTATGTACCTACACTAATAAAATCCGGCTGTAATTTGATAAAATAATAAGTGTCAGTTCTCCTAAATAAGAATAGTTAGAGCTGAAATTAATTTATACTACTTTGACGCCAAACTCCAAGTTAACTCTTTTTTCCAAATGGTCAAATCAGGCCTAACATACTTTGGTCTTGATAATATTTTGCCTTTTTGAATGTCAACAGAATTAAAATTTTAGTTTAAACAAAGCAAGGTCAATTGAAAACATTAAGGGCACAACTGCCAACAAAACGTACGTGTCATCCAAATTCACTTACGCATTTATTGTACAAGGCAGACCTTGGCACCAAGACGTTATGCACTTTTGTCATAATACAGACATAATGACACCAATCACGGTTCCAAGAAAACGACGAAGGTGTCTTGAAGACATTTGCTTTTAATGCCATGTCGCTGGTCTGTTTCACTTACAGTTACTTACTCTTTCAAAGTAATGCTAAGTTAAAATGGGGCTTAATATCATAAACAAGTTACCCAAAACTACTTCAAGGAAAAATATTTTATTGGTCTAGACTAGACAACAATAAAATTGCCTGCCCAAATAATTGTAACTTCGAATCCTTATATTTTTAAACTATAAACTGAACAGAAATCTTAATAAGTATTTTATTCTGAGAAGCCTAGGGCACCACGCTACCTAAAACCCCTGAGGCGTCCAATACCTATAATTAGGAGGGCAAAAAGCTTGGAAGCCATACCTCCTACTCATCTGTCCGCCCGAGGGACTGAGTCGACCTTCCCGGAACGTTTTGGGCACAGTCGAATATAAAACAGTAGAGGAACAGTAACATAAGCGGTAAAAAATACTTAAAACAATGCAGTATTAAAACACAAATTTTAGAGGTTTTTTTTTTTAATGTTTTTCTTTTTATATTTCAGTAATGGTGCCAGCCTGCGAATAAAACGTACGATTAATAAGGTTCTACCCGTGTTATATGACGAAGCACACTACTAAGTAAACTTAAAAATTGTTGAATACAATTTTGATTACCAGATGAAAGTATTCTCTAAATTCGTCGATGGTAACCGCATCGTATTTTTAAAACTTTTGTCGCCCGATTTCATATTGATCTTTCTATAAAATCGCAAGACGGAAAAACCCCGGTAAAGTAATAAAGAAAGTGTGAATTGGATACAAGTCACTTTATCTGAATATTGTTTCATTGTTGCACCTTATCTTATAACTACCAGTTAACAATAAAAACACTTCCTGTATCCGGAAGACCCTAAATATCACTCGGTACAAAAACGAACCTGCCGATGGTTTAAATTCACGTACCTTCGTATAGATGGCGACACTAGTGACATCTAGTAACCAATCGGGACGTGTTGGAGGTTGGTACGATTATAAAATTAAGATTGGTACGCCATCTACATTTTATTTTCTGCACGATGTTTTTGAATTGATATTTAATTTATCTTTAACAAATAAGAAATCTATCGCAAAATAAATAAAAAGGCTCTCTAGGCGAATTGTAATTTTATAATACTCTGATACTGAAATTATACATTGTATACGGTTTTCAAAAAATGATACCTCGGCGAGTTTTTTGTGTCGGTTCCTCACGAGGCAGAGGTTTTCTTTCCGAACCGGTGGTAGTTTATCGACATTCAACGATTTTTAACTGTTTTATCTCTAGGTTTAAAATATTAATTAAACCGAGTTAAACGGATTTAGTAGCGTAGAATTTGTATTAGGGGGGTCTGAGAAAAACATACCTACTAAGAAATAAGTCAAAACATACATAATAGTCATACGATAAGTCAAACTTTGTTTACTTCAAAATCTCCACAAAACAGGTGTTTGTTCACCAGTTGCCCTACTGGTCTAAATCACGCTTGCCAGTAATTTCCAAGGCACCCGTGAATTATCCCCCATCACAATCAAAATACTACAAATTACATGTACCCTTTTTTGAGCATTTCGATTCAAAATTGTATGGTGTAGCATGTCGTTATAATCTTTAAGCTCTGGCATAATTAGCCAGTGGAATATGGAACTTATGTAGTTACGTTAAGGTATGTCGTCAATAATTGTATACTTTTAATAACGATATGTAATGCACCGAGGAATGAATACTCAAAATATTTTGTTGACGTGGGAATTTCTGATTCTGTATATTAGTTAGATGTATCTATCCATACTAATATTATAAATGCGAAAGTGTGTCTGTCTGTCTGTCTGTCTGTCTGTCTGTCTGTTACCTCTTCACGCTTAAACCGCTGAACCGATTGCGATGAAATTTGGTATGGAGATACTTTGAATCCCGGGGAAGGACATAGGATAGTTTTCATCCTGGAAATCACCCCCTAAGGGGATGAAATCGGGGGTTGAAGTTTGTATGGAGCTGCGATATAAACGATTTCCACGCGGACGGAGTCGCGGGCAGAAGCTAGTATTCTATAGATTAATGTAAACACCAAGAATGTAATCAGCTTTGGTTTGAGAATTCGTTGTGCTGACAGAGGATGAAATTAGGGGGTCTCACTCTCCGTAAAACCGTAAGGGACGAATTATTTACGTCGGGCACAATGACGATCAGTGCTAGCAATAGGAAGGAGATCTTCGGTTCGTGCTCTTATAGTGTATGTCTTTAATCTTACTATGCGTAAGACGGAGCGACAAATTTAAGCAATTTCGCAGCCATACGATTATAGTTCAGCCCCGCTGTTCTGTTTAACTTGTCACCTCATCGTCACCCACAAATATATCTTGACATTTAGTAAGCAGCAGCCATTGTCGTATCGTAATCAGCAGCCAAATATATCGTAACACATCCTTACTATTACAGTAATAAAGACGTGTGCCGAAATATTTGGCAACTTTGGCTGCTACAACTATATGATGCTGACTGTACTAATTCACAGTAAAACAATGTGATCGCTTACCATCAGACAGGCCGTTACTTTATTTGCTGCAAAGGTATAAATATTGTATATGAAGTGATAACCATTTTTATCTCTACCCTTGACTGTGCTAAGCATGCATATAATCAACTAGAAACAGCTTAGTAGGCATTCGGAGCAATTAAATCTAATGTCATAATACGAGATGTAACCCGATAGATCGACGCACGCGCAAGCCAGCTTGTTTTTAATGAAAGGTGTAAGGGCGTATGTGTTGACAAGGCCCCGTGTAGATACGCCCCTCGTTCTTGAAGACACGGAGTTTCTCAGAACGGCCGACAGATGGAGCTGTGGAGCCTTTCGCGGAACGTCTATGATGTTTTCTAACTGTTTTTTAAATAAAAACAAGCCATGTACGATCGCAGCAAACAAGGGTTCTGTAACTATATTATGTTGAGAAAATATTATAAACCGGAGATTTCATTATCGGTAATAGTAAATAATAAATTAATAATAAATTCTGGATTTGAATTATGAATGCTTGATTTCTTTATAAAAACCGTTTGATTTCTGTATGAAAAACGCATGGGTACAGAAAACATCTGTAGGTGTTTTCTTTTTTAGAATAGTTGACGGAGCTTGGCGCTGTTGAATCATCATACAAAAAAGATCCAAGATTTTTGACATTCCCCGAAAATAAAACAATTTCTACGAGTTAGGTAATTGCTTATGGCAGAAATAACAAAGCTTCTATCGTCGTGTACTACATATAAGATATGCGACCTTTTATTTACTGCGTAAATACAGGAAATGACGATAGTTAGTCCTATTTTTTAAACGATATTCATAATAAACTTTCCCTTTACTCTGACACTTTTCCGTTGCGTAATCAATTCTCCGTTTTGTGGAATTTATTATTATTACTACCAATGTGAATGTGGTTAATATATTTAGAAATGAGAAAACACGTATTGTTACTAATTAAGGAACATTTCGTTATAGGTAAATTTAATTAAAATAAATATTATTAATATAAGGCAAACCGCAGTGGTTGTTTCCTAAACATTTAATTCATTTGACATTTTATTCCAAGCATTTACTTGAAAATTTAGTGTAAACGCATACTAATAGGGACATTTAAATTTTTAATTACAATTTCCCTTATTAACTCATTATTCAGTTAATTAACTTGTCCAGAATAACATAATTGATAACGAATAAATAAGTAATATTGTAATCGCGTTTAAAATATTGTGTTGGACTTGGCCGCCCTCCGGCCAGATGGATCGATGACTTGAGGAGGGTAATATAGCTGGTAGTGACTCGATGGCGAAAACGGGAGAGCGGGTCTTGTGGCGTGCCTATCACATAGGATAGCTTCGGGCAGCAGTAAAGCATAAAACAAAGACAGTAATTTTTAACAAACAGATCTACTAAAACATTAAATATACTTGTAATTATTTTAATTACACTCGAAATCCAAAAAGTACACGAAACTAAACAGTGCCAGTTAATCATTCTGTTCTCAGCTATAATTGGCAGAAACTATTTGCTATTGCCAAATACTTCACAGGACTCCGGCATCCTTGCGCAAACACGCGGGGTCCATACTAAGAGTGCTTTAAACGAGTATGTGTACACAACTGTACCGAATCACATAGAACAATCTAGCGTAGACCTTTGTATGTGCGAAATAGAGTTCAAAATTGCATTAAAACCCGCTTAACAACAGCAAGCGCATGCGCAAATGCTTTCACGTACTCATAGTGTCGCGATGCTACCGTGCAACCATAATGCCACTAGATAACATAAGACTACTAGAAAAACTTGAGACCTATCTAAGCGTACTGCCTAAGCAACAAGGGCTCAAATCAAAATGGCGCGTATTTTTATTCATGCATGGAATATAATTAAATTACATACATTGTTATGCAATGTTAATGTTCAATGCAATATTCTAATGGTGCTTATGAAATTCGCTTCTGCCGTGTATCAAAAGGAATTTGTTGAAGAAAATAGTTTCGTAAACGTAGTCATTAAATCGTTCTGTGACTGGGTTTACGTGATGTGAATCGTAACTTTCTTATTATATAAAATCACAGTCACATTTCTATGTACCTATACCTATGTCATCGGGGTCGATCGATATACGCAAAAAAAAATTAAATGCTGTATGCTAGTGTAAATATTTGCGTCATGCAGATCGAATCAAACAGCGTAACAAATACATCAAACGTCAGCAAACTTAAATTGATCGTCTATCCTTATCGATACGCTGACTGTAAACGTGTTGTGTTGTCGCTACGTCGCAGTCCCACTCCAAATATACCGCACATATAAACAAAATGCACTAGTCGGTATCCGCGCACTAAGGGCGTATCTGAACTCGCGTCCCGTGCACTTGCGTCGTTATTGACCGGTTTAGCACTCGGGCCCGATCCGTGACTCAATCAGGCGATAACCGGCCCAATTCCTCGTACAGAGTGTTCTGCGAATAGACGCCCGGTGTGCGTGAGCGCAGAACTCTTCAGAAAGGGTTTAGATGTTAGTCGAAATGGCCGGTTGATAATTGTAGGGTTCCGTTATTTAAAAAGCGGCCAAGTGCGTGTCGGACCACGCACAACGAGGGTTCCGTGCCTATTAAAAAGGTCGTATCGTTACTGAAATCTTATGGCACTTACGTCATTCTCTTTAAGGAAGGCAGTTTTTTAGAAATATCTCAAAAACCTTGGAACCGATCTTGTTCAGAACAATTTTGGCAAGGAGAATTTAATAATACACGGTTCATAAATTAGAGGGGGGGGGGGGGGGGGCACAATTTTAGTGACTTTCGAGGAGATTATCTCTGACTCTATTCACTTAATCAAAAAAATTGCTGAATAACCTTATTTTAAAAGGCCTATCGATTGATGTGCCACACGTAGGCTTGCAATGAAAAAAATAATTTTGACTTTCAGTTTTAAGTATGGAGTGCCCACCTAAAAAAAATTTTTGTTAGTAATTTAGTTACAAAACTATGTAGCGGTTAACAAAATACACCTATCCTGAAAATATTCAAATACACCTTAGTTTTCGAGTAAAATGACAGACAGACATGACGAATCTATAAGGGTTCCGTTTTTTTTTTTGCTTTTTATTTGGCTACGGAACCCTCTCTTCTTATTATTTTAGTCACGAGCTAGAGGGGTGCATTATTATTATGTAGAAGTGAGACGCTCAGCTTTCTGTTCTCCAAACTATTGCAGAACTCTCGTCAGTGACTCAATATGAAAGGTTCAATATAAGCCTTCTTAATCTATCCTTACAGTAGTAAACTAGTAAGTTTCGCAATCGAGTTATTTCAAAACAAAATGATTGTATCTATCAACATTCCGATACTCTCCGGAAGCTGGCTAATTCCATAATTTTAGTTAAGAATGTTACTTAAGGCGCCGTAGGTTCAGCGAAGTTAAGCAAACAGATTTTTGAAACAATATAATGCGTATGTTTATGATAATATGGTTTCAAAAAAATACGAATAGTAAATTTGAGGCTGTTCTGCAGCGAAATCAGTGATTCGAAACATGATTAAGCAATTTTCGCTCAATATAAAAAAATCACGAACATAGGTCTAAAATACACTTAAAATATTGGTAACAAATTATGCACAAAAGCTAAAAATATTAAAATTGCTTCGAAAAATCGGCGATATCATATTTGAGAGAACTCAGTGATTACTTTTTTATTTATTAAAACGGCCAAAAAATAAAAATAAAAAAACATGATATCCGCGCTTCCGAGCGCGCACTTCCATCTCGCTCACGCTTATGCTCAGTGAGAGGGATAGAAGACCATGAACCTACGGCGCCTTAACAAATTCTTGATTATTTTTATCTAAACGATCGACTACTTATTATTAAGTGCTTATGAATTCTAAATGTACGCATAGAAGCGGCGAAAAGTCTTAATTATTGCCAGTTTTCTGTCATATAAGTGGAAGGTATTCACCTGGCGAAAAAGGTTCCATTACGTTCGCAATTCGACAGGAGTCACTGGCTCGGGTCCCTGACTCTCCAACACAATGACAGTGCAATGTATGTGGAGACAGGTCACAATGAACATCAAGAAGAACAACAGCATACGACAGTCTATGTAACTGATTGCAGCTCAAATTCATCTACTCAATGTATAAAATACATCTCCAATTACAGATATTTAATCGTTAATATCCATGATGTACATTTAATTATTACAATATTGCCTTCGAATTCCTCCATGCGGTCATTAATACCTCATAATACGTCTAATTTAATTTCCATACAGATGACTCACTCTATTATTACGCTTTAACTCAATGTCCTAAGGTCGATTATCGCTTGTACAGTTGTTAAGTGTGCGGTTAGCATTCATTTGATGGTAAAAAGGCTTATCTGAATATAGTTTAAATGACACATACGTCGTTATTTTAAGAGGCATGGGCTGTTTGCACAGTATTATGGGGATAAAGTGGAATATAATAAAGTTGGTATGTCAAGCTTTTCCGGCCCAAAAACAAGCGGTTACTTATTCTTAGTTAATGAGTAGCGCTAGCTTGGATGAATATAACAAATATTGTTACCAATTTGATAAATTATGTATAATTATTTTTTACTGGCATTTATAATAAGGAACATGTATTTTTTTTTTTTAAACAATAGTGAAACCTTTAAAAAACGTTTCTCAAGGTAAGAGTAATTCCCAAACCTAACATCAATGGAGAATTCCGCCTAAACCAGAAAGTTTTATTGTTTTCAAGTACCTATAAAGTACATACACACCGACAGCAGAAAACACACAAATGCCTGGTTTAGGCCCCCAACTTCCCAGTCAGTGGGATTTTTCTGCAGTCTTAAAGGCAACGAAAACCCTAGTACGATATTGAAATGCCCCTGAGTCTGCAATTAAAACCCTCTGACTTGCCCCCTATTTTACAATAGACGTTATTGTATCATTGTACTTTTAAATTTCCAACCGCATTGACGTAGAAAATGGACGCATTGCAAATTAAAATCACTTGAAGTACTGAATATATAATACGCAGTAATGTGTCAGGCAATTGTTTAAAGGTTCGCGTCATCCTTGAACGTGATAATAAAAAGTTAGTATCTCACACATATAATAGTGTGTAGGATAAAGCGGGGATAGTTATAATTAATATACATGCAGTTGGTGTGTTCTTGCAAGTAGCTCAGTGCACGCCTTGCGTTGTACAGTAGCGTTCTCCAATATCTATACAATACAACCTTTCAAAAATATCTACACATGTGTCTTATGTCAGTAACAAATAAAGTCACTGTATAGATATTTCTGAAAGTGTCTGTGTAGATATTGGAGAACTCGACTGTACGAGTAGACTAAATTTAACAACACGGGACGTATTATGTAACTACCAAGTTAATGAATAATGACGTCTTATAAATTTACTCGGATGTGTATACAAAACTTTCAAAGCACCTGTTACTAAAGGCGACAAAACTAAAAGACAAACTAAACTCAAGACACAACATGTGTACACTTTAATTACTGATACTTTTGTCACTAATCAATGGTTTGGGCGCATAACGTCTTCTCTGCAAATGGTCCCTTATGTATACCCCATTCGCAAAACGTCCCTTTCTCAAAAGGTCCCACCCCTTTCGCAAAACGTCCCTTCTGAGAAAGCACCTTTCGCTGAAAGTCCCTACTGCATAACGCCCCTTTCGCAAAACGTCCCGTCTGCGAAATGACCCATTCGCAAAATGTCCCGTCTGGAAAAAGCTTGTTTAAGTAGAGACCAGGAGTCTTCTCATGGGATAAGAGATGGCCAATAATAATCCCTACATTGGCCTTAGTGTGGAATGGGGACTTCACATCTCCACTCACCTTTGATTTACCCTGGCGGGCCAACACACATCTGCAGCAATTTTTTTATTGGTCAGATTAAGATATTTTGTTAACTGCATTTTTTTCCCTACATGTACTACTTTAGACCCGCTTGATAACCCTAATATGACATACTTATCGAGCACCAAAAATATATTATTCTTTATATGAAAGGGTCTTTTTATATATAACTAAGCTATTATAGGGAACATTTTATGAAAGGAACATTTTGCGAACGGGTCATTTTGCGAAAGGGACGTTTTGCGAACGGGACTTTCTTTATGTGAAGGGACTTTTTGCGAACGGGGCCTTTTGCAGAAGGATCGTTTTGCGTAAGGGACATTTAGGAAAGGACATTTCGCGAAAGGGACAAAGGGACATTCTGCGAGTGGGACGTTATGCGCCCTAACCTAATGAATGTGTAAACAGGCCCTAACAGCAAAACTCGTCTATAAGCGGTCATGTTGGTATTTCAATAAACGCGCGAAAATAATACCAAAATCGTGGGACTGATTTCTATTTGTCGACTGACCTGCCCAAACTTGTCGAATTACATAATCAGGCCAATTAGAGCCGTGACACTTTAGACGTAAGTTGTCGACTGTTTTCCACTGCCTCGGTGGTAAATTAAAAAGTAAGCTACTACCCGATTGAGTGAAGGAGAGCATCGGCATTGTTCGGCTTTTTTGTTTGGTCGGTTACTTTGTTTATACTTGTGATTATTGAGAGTAGTCCATTCAAAAAACCAATTCTACCTCCAAGGTACAAGACTTCATTTCCAATGGGTTTTTCTAAAAGTCTGACACTTATATAATCTCAACCAAACCAATTCTTATTTGGTGTTGGAGATTAACGGGTGAGGACCAAATTCTTGGCCAGTAGTTAGCCTAGTTAATCGGTAGTAGTTAAAAAGTTCCGTTGTGACACAAAAATTAGCCATACAATTCTATGGTTAATTTTTGTGTCAACGGATTTTTTTAATTCATATAACTTTAAATTCCTCTGCTAAATAAAATGTGCTTTCTCTTTCTTACGAACACAAATGTCAAAATCCATACTGATATTATAAATGCGAAAGTGTGTCTGTCTGTCTGTCTGTCTGTCTGTCTGTTACCTCTTCACGCTTGAACCGCTAAACCGATTGCGATGAAATTTGGTATGGAGATAGTTTGAATCCCAGGGAAGGACATAGGATAGTTTTCATCCTGGAAATCACCCCCTAAAAACAATGAAATGGGGGGTTGAAGTTTGTATGGAGCTGCGATATAAACGATTTCCACGCGGACGGAGTCGCGGGCAGAAGCTAGTAACAGATAAAGACAAACGAATTTTAACGCCATTTTAGTTAAAATAGGCTTATAGAACGTTTATGAATACGGCCGTAACACATTATACATAAATTAATATGTTATTTAACTGTGCAATTATTTGATAAGCTATACATACTACGAACTCGTCGCATTTGGAGGTCAAGATGTTTAATATAAAAACATTGCCAGCGGTATTAAACAATCTACATACTTAATATATACCGGCCTTCGATCAAAAAGCTTAGAGTCGAAAATATTAATATATATAAATAATACATCGAGAGGAAACCTGCGAAGAAATTCTAAGGTCTAAGTGAAGTCCCCAACCCGCACCGGGCCAGCGTGGGGACTACAGCCCGTTCCCTCTCATCCATGAGAGGAGGCTTGTGCCCAGCAGTGGGACGTAGTAGGCTGATTTATTTATTTATTATAAATAAATACAGTTAAGTCGCTTAAGATGTTACTAGGAGTGACTCGGTATTTTAAACAACAGTCTTAAGTTAAAAAGCGGCCAAGTGCGTGTCGGACTACGCACAACGAGGGTTCCGTGCCTATTAAAAAGGTTGTATCGTTACTGAAATCTTCACTTACGTCCTTTTCTTTAAGGAAGGCAGTTATTTAGGAATATCTCAAAAACCTTTGAACCGATCTTGCTCAAAACAATTTTCGCTGAAAGAATTTAATAAGCCCTATGAGCGTGGTTTTTTTCATATTTTCAAAATACCCGGTTCAAGAATTAGAGGGAGGGGGGACACAATTTTAGTGACTTTCGAGGCGATTATCACCGACTCTATTCACTTAATCAAAAAAATTGCTGAAAAACCTTATATTTATTTTGAAAGGCCTATCGATTGATGTGCCACACGTGGGCTTGCAATGAAAAAAAAATTTTTTTGACTATCAGTTTTATGTATGGAGTGCACCCCTAAAAAAATTTTTTTTTAGTAATTAAATTACAAAGCTATGTAGCGGTTAACAAAATACACCTATCCTCAAAATTTTATTAATATATACCTTATAGTTTTCGAGTAAAATGCCTGTGACATACGGACGGACAGACAGACAGACAGACAGACATGACGAATCTATAAGGGTTCCGTTTTTTGTCATTTGGCTACGGAACCCTAAAAACGTATTCTCCGTTTACGATTAAGCCACTATTAATCACATTAAAAAGCCTGCACTTTAATAAAAATAAAGGAACTCTAGATTTAATTAAATCAGACCATAAAGGATGCCGACAACTCATCCCGTAAAAAACAAGATGGCCTCCATTTTAACCTATAGACGTAAACTCTTACAGTAGCATGATAGTATCAACCACTTAAAAAGTAATTCGAGTAACGAACGATGCTCGTTCATTGATAGTTGAACAATAGTTTCAGATTTTTAATCCGATGTTTTGATAAGATCAAAATGGCGTCTGGTTCTAACAATTCGAGCGTCCGTAATCAAGGTTGCTTGGGAAACTATGTAGTTAAGAGTGTCCACCAGTAGCATTGCTAGCCTCGCGCACGCATCTTTTCCTATTGCTGGATTATTTCCTCGCACACTGCTCCGCATAGCACGGCTATCAGTCTCTTTCGCAGCGAGATAGACTACAATTCTCTTTCTAATTAGAACGTTTAGGAAGAGATATATAGTAGTAGTAAGAGTAGAATTTTCTGGGACAGCCGTGCAGCGATGGTATCCGCACTCTTAAGGGCAAGCGAGGTGAGGTCAGGCCAGAATGGTAACGCATGTATTTATTACTAGGAACATGACATACCTACGTCATTTTTCGATAAAGTTTAATAAGTGCACGTTTGACGTATGTTTTAATTATCAATTGACAATGCGCGTCATATAGAGAAATAATGCCCACCTTGTGTCTGACCCTCTAGAATGCGCCATCTAGCGAGAGTTTCTTGAACTAACGGTCTAAAATCGAGATTAGTCGCTAAGAGACCGCTTCCCAGTTGGGCCGTTTGGGCGTTTGAACAAAATCAGGAGCCCCATAGCGCATTGAAATCATGTGTTTCGTCTTGGTTAGGGCACTCTCTCTTACGTTAGCGTATATCCAAGTAAGTGAGCGCGACGAATAGGCATTGAGAACGAATTGGCATTGAGAATTAACGCTGATCGGTCTGTAATCGTAAGTTCGTGCGACTCGCCCTAGGCCAATGACGAAATCTAATTAAACAATAAACATCTGTCTATGAGGCTCGAATATAAGTGGGTCTGATAACAGAGGAATGCGATACTGATAAGGAGATAACAGAAGTGGCTTTCCTGCCGTAATTGCTCGATGCTCGAATTGAGATTGTCACAAAACAGTTGGGAACATTCTCAGTAGGTGCTTTGGCTGCGTTCTGGACGTTAGACATTCTGGGCCCTTATGCCGGCTGTACACATTGGGCCAACGTTGGCGCGTGAGCAGGATGCAGCTATGCAAACGCATGAGAACGAAATAAAGCCCTCTTCCTCTAACGCATAGCTGCATCTGCTCACGCGCCAACGTTGGCCCAATGTGTACAGCCGGCTTTACATTAATTGTTGCCCGTTGGTGTTCTGACTGCGGACTTAGAGCCTCCCCAGCCAAACAAGTTGATAGCAATATAATTTTTCTCAGACATAATCCTCCTAGCGTCATTCTTGGTTGTGCCCGTAAAGGAGTCTAAGGTCCGCTTAGACACCTAATCCCAAGATATGGCATAGGCAGTAGATTTAAGAAAGACCTTCCAACCCAGAGGGAAAACTAGACCTTATTGGAATTAGACCGGTTTCCTGACGATGTTCTACTTCACCGAAAAGCTACAGGTAAATATTCCGTACATAAGTTCCGAAAAACTTATTGGTACGAGCCGGGATTCGAACCCACGACCGCCGCATGCCTAAACCACTAGGCTACCGTAACTTCCGATTTTTTCTCACACGTGCAATGAAATATTGACGTTGTGTTCGAAATATCACGTTTCGGGCGCGGCGAGACGGGAGATCCGTAATGGAATTTCATACAAAATTGAAGGCCTTCACAGCTACCTTCTTTTGTTTCATTGGGCATCGTGGCGTTCAGCCATTAAATAAACTTGTAGGTAGCTTTTTATTTCATTGCATATTTGAGAAGGAAAAGGAAAGGAGGCGTGAAGAGATTGCCTGCCTCGTATATCCGGCCTCGCTAAGCTCGTCCGTCTATATCTGCTTGGCCGGCCCAGAAGTTTGTACAGTCAGCGTCATATAGTTAGTAGCAGCCAAGGTAGCCAAATATTTCGGTACACGTCTTTATTACTGTAAGAATAAGGGTGTGTTACGATATATTTGGCTACTCTGGCTGCTACTAACTATATGACGCTGACTGTACAGTAAAGTTCAACAAGGGATACATTTTTTTAAAAATCTTTATTGCACAAAATAACAACTTATCGTACAAAAGGCGGGCTTAATAACGTAAGCATTCTCTACCAGTCAACCTTACACTGTCACACGTCACACAAGACGCCCATGATCATGCAAAGTGGAGAAAAGCGACAAGAACAGGGAACCCTGGCGAAAGGCGGGCTGACGCGCGCGATATGAATAACATAACAAAAAGCTTTCGTAGTACATTTCTTGATAATGTGACATATCACGAAATGTATTACGAAAGCTTTTTATTATGTTATTCATATAGCATTCTCTCTCTACACTAGACAAGGCCTTTTTTAGGTTGTTAATCAAGAAGAAGATTTTCAATTCTGTGCGTGAAAAGTCAGAGACTGTTTAGATTTGTGGTACAATTGCTAGGGAAAGTATACCTATTGACATTACTTCCCAGTGATAATACTTGAGAGGTAGCTCGATTGAGAGGTCTTTCTCATGCTTAGACACAAACAGTAGACCTTATACCAATGCAATAAGGTTAAAAATTATCGCTTATCTATCTTAGTTTATGCAGGGTCCTTCAAATTCGTCGTTGTTATGATTTTGCCTAAACATGTCACGTACATCGGCGAAGGCAGCGACGCCGTGAGAATCCCGTTATCGTATATAAACATCAACGTTTGGATATACGTGGTGACTTAATATAATATGGATGGTTTTATACAAATATAGCCAAGGTTTCAGAGGACGGTGTTATTTTGAAGGACCGGTGCAATTTGAGAAGTCTGCAACGTAACTGCAATCTATCCGGATGACCGAAAAGAGTGGCCTGGCACCTACGATACGAAGTTTCGCCCCAAAAGCCTTCATATGAGGATGCTACAAAGAGAACATAAATAACTCGTTCCGAATCTTATCATCATCTAGGACAAATTAAGGGTAAATATTCACTAGCGGAGCGGTGTGCGAGGAAAATTCACCAATAGCATTGCTGGCCTCGCTAACGTATTTCTTCCTATTGGTTAGAATCACACACTGCTCGTTTAACTTGCACAGCTCCAGTGGTTACTCACACTAACTCGTCCCATCGGCTCTTACCGTAAGAAGAAATGGTGGCGTATTGTGGTGGCGTAAACTTATTTTTGGTTGAGGAAAGCCGCGCGCCAAGGGCGATGGTTGGGTTATGTGCAGAGATCGGAAAAATTTGCGACATTGTTTGCAATTATGTGGACATGACTCCAAAATCAATCAAAATGTTATTCAGTTAATTAATTTTTTACTTGACATATAATTTGATTCCTAGTCAATAAATACAAAAGTTTGTTAAAGTATAGGTTTATTAAAAAAAAATATCAGTATTTTTTTTAAATTTTTTTCTAGTGTAAGTAATCGTGTCAGTTTAAAATCGTTATTTATTTATTATATATAAATATTTACGGAAACGATACCCATTTTAAATACGAACCTTTTGCTAATAATTATTTATGTAATTCATCGTCGTCGTAACGTCATTTTTTTTAACTTATTATAGTATATACGTGCTTATACGCACTTTATAAATAAACTATTATCTCCAATCATTCGAATTATCTTTCAATGAATAATTAATTAACATTTTGATTAATTTTGGAGCCACATAATTGCAAACAATGTCGCAAATTTTTCCGATCTCTGGTAATGTGGGATTCTTATTCTCTGAATTTTAGATGATCGAAATCCTACATAAAACAACCAACAGTCGTTTTCATGCCGCGGCCCCTTTAGTAAGGAAAAAATTCGCGACCCCCACAACCTAAGCTGTTTTTCACTTATTTTGTTTCTGGTACTAATATTATAGATATTAGTGACTAACAATAGGATAAGATGTTTATTTAATTATTTGTAACTAACACATAATTCATTAATATTTTAATTTAATAAAATAATATAATATTATAATTTTGTATTAATAATGTAGCTATTGTATTGTATATGATCCTTGTTGGTCGAAATAAAGTATTTGATTTGATTTGATTTGAATATCAAACACTCCGTCACTGTAACTCTACAAATAGCCGCAGCCGCGATCACCTTCTAAAAGGCTCCGCGACCCACAGTTTGAAAAGCCCTACTCTAACTCCGGGGGTGGGGCAACCAAGCCTAGAATATTCTTTTCAATCAACTTCACACATACGAGGGGCGTCTGAAAAGTTCTAAGCCTAAGATAGAAAAAAACAATTTACAAAAATGAACTCGTGTTTATTTTTCAATATAGTCTCCTCCTAAATCAATGCATTTTTTACATTTTTTATACAGTGCTTTTAGGCCATTAAAAAAATAATCTTTATTTTGCCCTTCAAAATGCTCCTGTACAGCCGCCTTCATCTCTTCGTCACTTCTAAATCGCTTTCCCCTCAACTCTTTCTTCAAATTATTGAATAGAAAATAATCGCTTGGGGCTAGATCTAGGCTGTAGGGTGGGTGGTCAATTTCCTCAAAACCAACTTCCTTCAGAGCACGCCTCGCAACATTAGCGGTGTGAACGGGTGCGTTGTCTTGCAAAAACAAAATGCCTTTCCTTAGTTTACCCCGCCTTTTCTCAACTATGGCTTGTCGCACCTGTCTTATTAGATTTGCATAATAAATTCCGTTTATCGTAGAGCCTTTTTCTAAATAATCGATTAAAAGAATGCCATCACAGTCCCAAAATACCGTAGCCATTAACTTAGAGGCCGACTTTTGCACTTTAAATTTCTTCGGCGGCCTTTCACCCTATCAATCCACTGCATCGACTCAGACTTAAACTCCGGATCATACTGTCTGATCCATGTTTCATCAACAGTGACTATTCGGGAACAAACTTCATCTAAATCATCTTCGCACAATTCTAAAAACGCCCGAGAAGTTTCCACACGACGTACTTTATCGAAGGCCGTTAGCATTTTCGGTACCCAACGAGCACTGACTTTACTCATGTACAAATGTTCATGTAAAATTTCTCCGACTCTTTCTTTACTAATACCTAAGACCTCAGCTATTTGCCAAACCTTCATTCTTCTATCTTCTAATACCAGCTTTTTGACTTTTGCTACGTTTTCTTCGGTCACTACCGATATTGGCCGCCCTGAGCGGGGGTCGTCTTCGATCGATTCCGGTCCGAGTTTAAATAAGCGACTCCACTTTTTGACTGTGGCATAAGAAGGCCCAGAATCACCGTAAATAATAGCCATTTCCTCAAAAATACACTGCGGTGATTTGTCACTTTTTGTAAGGAATTTAATTACAGCACGGTGCTCAATTTTCGTAAAATTCGTTGGTAATTCACACATGATGTACTTTTCCGTTGAATATCTCGAAACAGAATAATAAAAACGTGACATGTTATTTTTTAATAATTTGTTTTTAAATGGCCTTTCTAGTGGCCAGTATCATAAACGCATATATAACCTCGAAATACCTTAGGCTTAGAACTTTTCAGACGCCCCTCGTACAGAAACTCAGTCACACTCGCTGGCTGTATGGAATGCCATTAGATCACCGGTCAACCGACCTCGACCCCTGATTGACGTCAAATGATTGATAACGCAGCAATGCAAATAAACAAAATGATACTGATTGATCAATTACAGTCACCGTTGACCTTTGTTTTGTACAAAGTTAACTGTGAGGCTGTTTCCACCATACCTAAGCTATGTTCATTCAAGACTGCCGAGCTAAGCTTCAACGCTATAACCTCTAACAGCACACCATACAGGAAAAACGGCGATGAAATTTGAATCAAATACAATAGGAAATAGAGTACCGTCTGTCTTGATTTAAAATCGCACGAAAAAAACAAATGCAACTTGGGCAGCATGAGATTAAGATACTTCTATAAGTAGTTTAAAGCTAACTTCTTGAATGAATCGTTCCAAGAGCGACGCAGCAATATGTTGAAGCGAGACGCTTCAACTTTTCTCATATTTAGAAAAGTTTACTAAGCGCTTTTCTTCTGTTAGAAAATCAGTGTTTAAAATTATACTAATGATTACGCGGTTAAAATCACGTAGTGCTTCAAGTAATACCTACTGCCGCGAAAACACTCATCCTGAAGTAGAACTCCCGAGGAGTTCGAAACATTTCGCCCGTACTGATAATAAATGTGAGTTTAAACCTCTAGCCGCTCAGTTACGTGGCCTTTTACACGACATCCTCTACTTCATTGCAATATTACTCGCAATTGGTATAGACTTGATTTGTTTTGTTCGATTAAAAAAAAACCTTAACTGTATTTGTTAATACATCTAGTTGATTCACATTAACATTTTTCTTGTATGGTGGGACAGGCTAGAGAATGTACATGTGACCTTGACCGGCCTTAAACTTGAGGTGAGATAAAAGTAATTAAATGTCAGTTATGGTCAAATATTTTGACAGCGTCAATCTTTGAGAGTGATAGCAAACATGTTGAGAATTGATGGTAAATTAACCGAGGGTCATGGGCACTGACACGTGTCTCATCTCAAGAAATAACATGGAATTCTTTCCATAATTAATAAACTTACTTCAATCATTTCTATACAAGAAAGTTGAAAGCCTCCGAACGTCAAAAATGCTCGCAATTATAAGTATTGTGAACTCCGTCATAATAAGTCAATAAGTGTAATTTACACAGAAACTTTGTGTGATATATCAGACCATAGCGGTTAAAGGGTAGAATGTTTTAGCGATTTCCCGGTAAGGCACAAATAAGCGAGAATCACACAAATGTGCACGCGATATCCGACTTTGTGTTAACTAGGTTAAGGTACACTTACCTCCAACGCCTCCTGAGCCGTGTTGAGGTACTCCCTCAACATGGCTTCCTGAATGCTCAGCCATTCTAGACGCGGGTCTTCTAGCTGCGTCACCTCTGCAAATTAAAAGAAAAACAATTTCAATACAGTCGAAGGGTGGCTTGATACACCTAAGAGGGTCACTCTACTGACTACCTCACTTGATCACAGTCATCTAAAAAGCGTCTTGGTCTCTTTTTTTATATACAACGACGGTGGCAAACAAGCGTACGGCCCGCCTGATGGTAAGCGGACACCGCAGCCTATAGATGCATGCAACTCCAAAGGAGTAACATGGGCGTCGCCGACCCTTGATATGTTTGAGGATTCACCGTGTTGACAGCTGAAGGAACAAATTCCCTCGCTCTCAAAACAACGCATCCTCGGGAGCTCTGGCGACCTTGCTCACCTCCAGGAACACAACACTACTACAGAGCAAGTAGTAGTGTTGTTATGGCTTCTGCAAGGCGGAACTTCCCCAGTTGGGCTGCTCCACATTCGAGCGGGATTACATTTCGCTGTGCCCTCTACCTCACCATCTGTCTCTCTCTGAGTCTGTGATTAAGAGCAGGCCACTTATCCTGACCTTGACTATTCCTTAGGGTCATCTGTACTCAAGCCTCCAGAGATCCATTTTATTCAACCTTTAGGCAAAGCAGCAGAAATATCGTCAAATTGACCACTCACTTGACAATAGGCGTGATTTATAAACTCTCTCTTCGTTATGAGTGGAAAATGATAGCATAGGATGTATACATTGACAGTGATTTGTCAAAAGAACCTGAAAGGCAAGAAAAATGCCGGTTTTTCGAGGTTAGCCTACATTACAATAGCATAGAATCATGTAGGTCAACGCCCTGTCGGACGTCCAAGGTATCGCTGCAGCAACAATGATCTGCGCAAACTCCAAATCTGCATTCGGCAAGAGTTAGCGCAGAACCGAGAAAAAAGGCGACTCGTGTCGGAGACCAAGATTAATTCTGGATCCCTGAGCCAACGGAGTAAGTAGTGAGCAAGTATAGATTCACGAAAATCTATAATTCTCATAAGGTTGCTTCCACAATTAACTAGTTGCAAACATCCGAACCTTGGCTCGAATAGTTCCGTTGAAAGTTAATCGGACTGCACCAATTGCATAATGTTCATGTTAAACCATACACGCACGCATCAAATGTCAGTTTGTCTACGCAAAAACTTAATCACTTTGATTATGAATAATCCCCAATCTGATATTGAACACTTCAATTCATACAAAAACTGGTACTTTACAAGGAATCGTGACAGAATAAGTTTTTGTATTGACGAGTTCTCCTTAGGCACAGCAGTTAGTCAATAATACATTATTTAATGAATGTTAAGGAGAGCCTAAAGTTTTAACTTAGTCTAAAGTCTTTAATTTCTCGGAATATGTATAACATTTCACACTCATTTTGATAAACTTTATTCACTTTAGCAATCAGCAGATAAAGCTGTTTGTTGAAGAATTTAGTGCATTGCCGAAAGGGCAAAGTGCCCTTTGCTGGCACCCTTCCATTTGCGAACTTGACACACATACCCAGTTTGTTTACCCGTACTAATGGCGACCAGAGTTCAAACATATGGTGAAATAAATGGTTATATATGTAGGTAGAAGTTTGCTTTCATTCACGATTTAAAAAGTATTCCCGTCGTCGCATTCGACACTATAGAATGGCAAACATGTTCAGTAAATCCAATTCTTTCTTGAGAACCAACATAAGGAACGGAGACGGATATGTCTCCTTCTATGTTTCTCGCAAAATTAAACTTTTGGTCTAAGTTTTTATTGCCAACTGTACTTGGTTTTGCATGATCACAACTACTTGTTGAAAGGATCCCAAAGACAACGGGCTTATCTAGTTTCGGAGTTGCTATATCCACTTTCCGTCTTCATCATAATTTCACCTCAAGGATAGCGGCAAGTGGCTGAAAAGTGGTTACCCCTTTTGCTCAAAATTGGTGCCTTTTTTTTTTATGGCACACTAACGCCACCTTGTTAGATGTGTAGAGTACTTCCATACAAACAATAGTTACTATGGCAGCTCAGCTCTAAAGTACATCCGTCTTGAGTTATGCGTCCTAATCTATATAACGCTTATGTAATTATGAAAACTGAGAATATGAGTTACTTTTAATGGTCGAATACTATTATACAGGGTGTGGCCTGTAATAGGAGCAAAAAATTAAACGGTGGGTTATTAAGTTAATTAGTAATTATTTCCAAGTGGTTTAATTGAAAAAAAAATAGAAAAAAAAAATAGAAAAAAAAAAATAAGTATAAGCGTACATGTGTTCTTTTGCTTAACTGGAATGATATCCATTTTGTTTTACTTCAAAAACACCAAAAAATCTTGTAAAATTGAAAAAAAAAAAACAAAAAGAATTAGAAAACCAAAGTTAGTATAATCGCAATTACGAAAGTGCCCAGTGTTCTACCAAGATAGTTAATGACTGGCATGCTACGATATCGAGATGTCGAGATCCATTACTTAGGTATCACAACTTCAGATAAGATTATTTCCGAATTCAAGAATCTTGAAACACTGGTACCTTTACAGAATCACTGCGGATAATACATAGAGTCAGCCCTTAAATTTATTGCTCCCATTACAGGCCACACCCCGTATATAGATTAGGAAACGTAATGTTATCCTAGTGTCATATTTTTGATTGTTTCGACACCAATAGGGGTGTAGACACTTAATAAAATAATCAATAATTTTGTATTATCTCGAAAATGGATTACAAATTCAGTCAAATGGAGGAAAAAGCAACGCAAGCGGTTAAATACTCGCAGTTATAATTATAAGCGTCCAAAGTTTCAAACTTGGGTATGTTCCGCAAAACGCACCTTCATATGTGACGATTGTCATTTACTATGACGTGTGACGTCACGATCTGAGCGTTATTTTCTCTCTCTAACAAGCCATTAAAACGTTGGTAGCTTCGTAAGTTTTTGTAATATTTGAATGGGATTTTCGTCACTAGGCATATTTTTTCGCCTCATTTCTTTTGAAGTAATAATACATTTTAAATCTACACCCCTAGAAACCCCCTGTACTCGAATGTAAAGGTGCTATCTTTTCTGTTGTCGTTAAAAAGATATGGATTGAATCATGGCAGAGGTATGCCACGATTTGTAAATAATCTATATATCATTAGATAATGTGTTATCGATAATTATAAATATCAAACGAACTAAAAAGGTAAATCCACAATGCAAACTTGATCAATATCATTATTAATTGCGTAAAAAAATCTCATTAATTGTAATGATAATACCGCATTTCGACTGCTAACGCTAATTGTCGATGTGTGTAATCCCGAAACCATAAAGAAGAAGGAAGCTAAAAGAGAAAATATGTCCTTTTGAGGTCCTAGTTATTTGCCCAGCTAGTAATTTCACTATTTTCTATGCGGTACTAAACATCGACTTTTCACAATGACAATAGGTCTGTATTTCTTGTGCAGCGAAACGGATAATTTTAACTACGATACTAGTAGGTACGGTAAATACATACAGGTCTGTGACATTTTCACCAATATTTAATAATCATATACATATGTGAAGGAAGTCAGATAAAAAAAAACATTTCCGTTATAAATATAGTGAAACTATATTACCAAAATCACGCTCAAATTACATGCTTTCAAATAGTGATGATAACTGTGTCAAACCAAAAACTTTTTAAACCCTTGGGTGTCCTTTGTTTTGTCGACAAACTTTTCATCGAATTTTATTTCATCGAAAACGTTTCAAGTAGGTATCTAACATTTAGTTCACGAATTATTGTTTGATGTAATTTTATTTCATCATCCAATTTTTATTTTTTCATAGAATAACTGTTCAGGGAATATTATTTGGCAAATGATTCATTTTCTATGAATTTTAAACGGCAGAATAAACAAACAATGAATTTCAGTTGTTCGTAATTTTCTTACAATAGTACCTACAGAAAATCAAAAAATATATAAGCTCCCCGCAGTAAAAAAACAAACAACCGTAACAATTATATTATAAGTAGGTTAGGGTTGACTCGTGTTCCTCAGAGTGGAAATAGGCACCCCGCTAAGCGGGGTGACGTCGACACGCTGGCGGTTAGGTTAGGTTTAGGTTAGGTTAAAATAATTGCTGGGCGTAAAAATTATAAGTTCAAACATGTTCTTAGTAATGATAATGCCATAGATAACTGTGTATGCCAACTATCTTAAATTTAAATTATAATCCTTGTAATCATTTGCATGTTAATTAAAAATCCTTAAATCACAAAACGTTTTCCATGACATAATTTAACTATTTAATTAATCATCCGGCAAGTAAAAATACACTATTTAAAATTACTTGTAATGACCATTCCACGAACTGAATTGTCGACGAAATGCAAATACATGAAACGTTGACTTTGAAGTGAAATTCGACGAAGTGAGTGTCGACAATTTGATGATAAACCATAACTTTTATAATGTAGGATATTTTTAGGAAACTAGAAGCGGTTTTATATAATCCATAATTTTATTATTTATTTTTGAAATAGCAATAAAAGCTATGTTTGGAACATTTTCGTGACTTTTAGTTATTTAAATAATTTATGTTTCAACTAGGTACCGTATTCCCCCAACCGTACCGTCCCAGCCTCAAACCAAGGATTCTGATACTGGGAAACATTGGTAGAGTCGCTTTTTAGCGATAAGACAGCCTGTTGTCACTATTTTAGTGTCATGAAAGAATATATGTATTGTATCGTAGAGTAAAAGATATACAAATGTACACCAAACTTGACTACACTACTCTTATAGTTAGATATCTGATTGTCATTCCTAGTATAACCTAACCTTTAACCACTGGCATAGCGAGAATCATGGCAGCTGCATCATCCCATCACTCGCGAGCCGCGTGACAGCCAATGTGCGCACGAGTCCATCTTTCAATTATTCTCAATTCTTACACAAGAGCAAAACGGCTCAACCGACATGTACAACGTATGTTAATACGGCGTTTTAGTTTGGAGCGCACGAATTCTGGACGCAAGGCCGACTCTGTATGGACAATTGTAGATTAGCTGTTGTTTTCGATCGCCTGCGCCTATTATGGCTATACATTCTGTCACAATATACAGGGTGTAAATATAATGTGTTTTGAAATTTGAGATTTTGTTGCCTCCATTATTTTAACATCCCGGTTGCATCCTAAGGGAACTCTAGATCTGCTTGCTATCTAATCTAATCAAAGAATTAGCGCAGCCACTATTTTTTGCGGAACGACTGCAAGCTTATTACAAGTCAGAAGAAGGATAGGATAGATACTGGGTTAAATTATGGTCAAGTAAATGGACGACTTGACTGTCAAAGTTCTCAAGCCGCTAAAATTTCGATTGTCATAGATAACAACCAGGATCAACACCTAAACGTTCTAAAGGATAGAGGCGCTCAGTAAGTAACGACTCAGTGATGGGGCGTATTCAATTGATTGTAACTTGAAAGGGAGCCGAAACGCACGACCTATTTGTCGGTAACTTTGACAGTATGAATGAATCAAGCCTAAATGAAACACGGAATGCATGACAGACCTATAAATACGTCAACACGTGACTCATTTGAAAACAAAGCCTGATCCCGCAGTAAAAACCTCACGCCATCCGTTCACGGTTGTGTTTGACAGTATTTTAACTGCCATTAAAACGCCAAATGCTTTGCCAGAAGGCGTAATATAAAATTAAACACGCTTAACACTGTATAAACATACATGTACTCGGCGGTATAAGCTGTGGCATTAAGAATGGCGAGAATAAGTTGACAACTCAAGATGTAAACTTGTTTTTTTTTAACTTAGAATACATTACGTTCAAATTTCTTAAATTGAACATTTTTAAACGTCCCTTACTCACGTTGTCTATGGTAAGTATATGCTTACTAAGATTTCACACAAAATATAAAAAATCAACTCTTAACACTTTCGATCCAGGCGCAAGATTTCTAGACTCTATTACTGTACCCCATTTTAACACCTTTATGAGCGTAGTCAATGATTTAAACATAGATGTGAAGATGTATACTTAAATACATTCACGCCCGCGTGTTCCCAGAAAGGGGAGGCACAGCACATTACATTTAATTTTCAATGCAACGTCTAGCAATGGGGTGTTTAACCCATTTGCCACCACAGAAAATAAGTGTTCCCTTGGACCAATTTAGATACGGAACACTGAAAATGCGAAATGGCCAGTTTTATGTCAATTGATTTTGGACTTCATATGAACTCGCTGGCAGGTGGGCCGGTGACAAACTTGAGTTCCAGTGACGGCGAAAGGATTAAAGACGGAGAAAATGTAATATTGCAGTGACAGATTGCTAGGCCTTCAACACACCTCAATGAATGATAAAAAATTCCCCATATTTCGGTTCTTGCCTATTCTTGACGACAAAGCATATCGTGTTTTTAGGAAGTCAAATAACTGACGGTAAATTTTTCACCTTGGTTTTGATACGAGTATGGAGGAATGTTTGTCTACAAATATCAGGAGAATAAGTCATCAACTCGTATCTTGTAAACACGAGTGTCGTCACTTTGACGAAGGCTTTAGAGGCTATTTATAGAACCAATATAAGAATTTTCCACTTTATTTGACCGCTAAAAATCAATGGTCAAAAAATATTCCGAATGGTACGTTGCCTTTAAATACACGAGGTTATAATATAACACCTAAGCTTACAGAATGAGTTACAAAAACGTAGTATAGTAAGTATTCGTCTGCCGCATGCCGAGTGACGTGTGGGTAGGGTGACCAGAAGTCAGGAATTTTCCTGACATGTCAGGAATTTTAGACATATGTCAGGAATGCGGCCGGAAAAGGGAAATGTCAGGAATTTTCGGCAAATAAATGAAACAATAGGATATACTGTAAACTTTTACACGCTGTAACAATAACAAAAAATGAAATTATCTTTCTACAATATAAACATAAATCAATCAACATTGACACTACATCAACATTAACAATACGCCGCGAGCGCGAGCGCATCAAGCTCGTGTCAGGAATTTTGGCCATAAATCAGGAATTTTGTCAGGATTTTTGAAATTTGTATCTGGTAACCCTACGTGTGGGGGGCTAAAATCACTACCAAGTGGTTCCCATCGGAGATGGCGCGACGAGCTTGACGTATTTCACCGACACTGCCGAGGACAGGGACACGTAGAAGAATAGGTTTCTCTCAAAATTTTGATTTTTGGTACAAGTTTTTATTGCCGACTGTACTTTTCTGAGACTCAATCAACTACTCATTGAGACGATTCTAACGAGCCCAAACTCAACGGGGTTGCGTCGGTTGAGTACTGAATTCCCAAGGCAAACTTCTGTCTCCATCATCAGATCAACTCGATGGTACCATAATATTGAATTGTCATCCAAACTATACCTTTAACCAAAATTTCAGCTCAATGGGATAACGGCAAGTGACTGAAAAATGGATTGCAAATTTTGACAGACAACTTACATACTTACTTACATATTTTCATACATACGAACAGTGCAAGTTAAACAAAAGCTTGTAAATAAAAAGAAGAAGGCCTTTGCCCAGGACTAAGACACTTATGGGTATTAATAAAAATAATAACTAAGTATTTAAAAATATTGTAAGTCAAAATATCCACAGGCTAGGCTTTTTCTTCCTATACACACCTATTCTATTCCCTATATAGGCTGTGCTGTGGTATAGGTACTATAGGTTATAACCTATAATACCTGTACCACAGCACAGCCTATACCAAGGGTCCGCAACAGGCGGACCGCGGACCGCCAAGTATTGTTAAATATACCTACCGACCGGCATATTCATTTAACATTAACACCGTCGGTGCATTTTTTCGCATTAATTTATACCTACGTAATATGGTACCTTAATTTTAAAGAAAAATAAAAAAATATTACTTATACCTATATAATCATTATCAGTTTTTTTTTCTGGACCTCAATAATTTTTTTAAACAAATTTCGGACCCCACTCAAAACTAATTGCCGACCCCTGGCCTAAACACATGCTAAAGTAAAAGTTTACAATCCGGCGGGACACCGGGCGATAGTTTGCCACCTATGTAGTTTATAAAAACATTTCAATTCAAGCTAAAAATAGAACGATTTAAGAGGGAAGTACCTATAGCTAGCAGCTCGCGACTGACAATAGGTACGTTTTATATGAAATTTCCATTTCGGGAGAAAAAGTTTTCCACTCACTAAATCTCAATAAATCACTTTGATTTTGATATCGATCGCTTCAGTCATTCGCTTAAAAAGGTGCCTATCAATTATTTATTGCAAATTTTGAAAAAAGGGAAAACCTATAAACCCAGTCTTTCATTGTGTCAATAACGTAAGAAGAGAAAATATTTTGATGTGGTAAAACGTTTTCTTTTTTTGTATGGACGAGTTTGTAGTATTCCAAAGGTATACTTCCCTCTTAAGGAAAAAATGCCAATGGCCAGCCAGGGTATTTACTTATTTTAATTTTCAAGTAGGTAGGCTACTGGATTTAAAAATCATCATCGTTCACTGCTGGACATAGGCCTCCCCCAAAGAGTGCCAAAGTGACCGAGCGACCGTGAGTGGGATTTAAAAATAGCATGTTTAAACTATGAAAGCATTACAATTTTCGTTGCTCTCGTAATCTATACTAATATTATAAAGAGAAAAAGCCAATGAGATTATAACTGTGTAAGTTTGTATGTCCGGGTAATCTCCGGAACTACTCATCCGATAAAATAAAAAAACAACTGTGTATATAATGGATTTTCTGTATGGAGCTAGACTATATTATATCCCTCGGGATTGCCTGCGTTATTTTCAATACGCGCGGGCAGCTTATAATGTATAAACCACAATCTATTAACTTTCCATAGTTTCTAGAACCTTCGTAAAAGCCAGGATGAGACCACAACGCTCAGTTAAAAAGGCTTAACGGCAGCAGTTTTACTTGTAGATACGTCCTTTTTTACTGTACAGTATAAATATCGCTTGGCGTATGCAGAAAATAGTTGAAGATCGCATACCGAGATACGAGGCTGTAAAATAACTCGCGAGGCATTGGCAGGAGGCTACAAACTTGGTACCTACCTCGTAAGGTCAACGTTAAATTTGCCACGTTTTACTGAAGTAGTAAAATAACTACATAATAGTACATTACGTACCTAAGGCGATGAATTCGTGAATGCCCCAGATCGCAGGTGTTTTGGCCCAAACCGAAGGTGAGGGCCATAAATATGCGATCTGGGGCTTTACGAATTACCGCCCGTGGTGCGTACACAATTTTACGTCTTCTCCTGGGTGTGAAGGGAGATTTGCCGCTGCGCCCGTGGGCGGTAAATCTCACTTACCGCCCGGAGTGACGCAAATGTATTTTTCACACCTTTCATTCGGAAAAGTAAGTTTTGCTCCACGATGAGAGGGATCAAAATGCTACTTTTCTGTTCAAGCTACTTTTTTAATTTATTCATTGGCATGTCGTATTTACGCAATGTGCCAATTGAACACAGATCTTAATAAAATAATCGATTATAATTTCATTGTAATCGATTAAAAAGGAACTTATTTCAAGTTTTAACTTTAACAACGTTACATGAAAATTTATGAATTTATCGTAATATTTAAAAGGGAACAAATATAATGACCACCAGAAAATACTTTGATACCCTCAAGTTTTCTTACCAAAAAAATGTACTGAACACCAAAAAAGAATTCTACCATTACAATGGTACTACCTGTTTTAGTAACGACTGCACAATTAAATTGTATTCAAAGATCAAATTTAGTAAATGATTACCAAATTTAGTAACTGAGCACCTAATCTTAGCGAACAAATTAATACAATATTTCTACCTAAATAACCCACTATGATTGCTATAAAATGTATTTAAAGACCAAATTTAGTAAATGATTACCAAATTTAGTAACTGAGCACCTAATCTTAGCGAATAAATTATTACAATATGTCTACCTAAATAAGTCACTATGATTGCCATAAAATGTATGCATATTACCAAATAAAGTAGTACTTGCCGCTCAACTCCGTCGCCCCGCCCGCGCCGCGAATTTAGGGAATATGAAGAGGTATCAGGTTAGTAAACATTTTCTAGTAACTTAAATGATTCCTTGTTTATAGCGATCGAAAGGTAAAAATAGCTACCAAAACCCGAATCAGCGTACGCCACTTCCACGTGGTCTTGTCTGTCTTACCCCTAGATATAAAAGCCCGCGGAGACAGAAGCTTGCGAAGGAGGTCGACGAAGCAAGTTTCTGGCGGGAGCCCGGGCGGAGGGCGGGAGACTGAGTTAGTTTTGGGTTAGCAATGATTAGTTGGGAGACATTTTCTTTAATAGGATAGTAAGATGTTACAATTTGTTTATCAATTAACATAAAAATGGTGATTAAATCTTGGCCCTCAGTAACTATTTTTGGGTTAGCAATGATTAGTTGGGACACATTTTCTTTAATAGGATAGTAAGATGTTATAATTTGGTTTTCATTTAACATAGAAATGGTGGTTAAATTTTGGCTCTCATTAACTATTTTTGGGTTAACAATGATTAGTTTGGAGACAGTTTCTTTAATAGGATGGTAAGATGTTATAATTTGAGTAATTATTTCACATTAAAATGGTGGTAACATTTTGGTGATCATTTACTATTTATGTGTTAGCAATGATTAATTAGGAGACATTTTCTTTAAATAGGATAGTAAGATGTTATTATTTAGGTTATCATTTCACATTAAAATGGTGAAAAAAATTAGGTGCTCAGTTACTATTTTTGGTCGTCAAAAGTATTATTTTGTGTTCATATTTTACTATATCTGGTGGTCCGTTAAACATATGCCTATTTAAAATGTTGTAAGTAATAAAATGTAAGAAATTTTTTTGAAACTTGTTAAGTGATTTTAACAGCATCTTTTTTAAATTTCTTCAGTCAGTGTGAAAACTAGTACATGTCACACGGTAGCAAAATTATCTTCATCTCGGGCGTTAACACTTGTATCCCTCACTACGCTCAAGATCCTACGTTAGAATCCCTCGCTACGCTCAGGATTCTATTGTAGGATTCCTCGCTGCGTTCAGGATTCAATACACCGCCCTCGCCGTAAATATACTATTTTGCTCCCTTGTGACACAAATAACTAAAGTTGTTCATGAATTCACAATGGCAAATTAGGAAAAAAAATGGTAATATGACCAAACCAAACACAAGAATTGGAAAATGTTGGAAAATATGACTAAAAATATTATTGGTAATTATTTCAGAAGTACAGAGGTACTTAATTAAGAAAAGTACTATCTTCGTGGACGTGAAAGTGGTTAAAGTCAGAAATTAGTAACAATAAAGGGAGCTATATTAGTGACATTACGACATTAGAAATGACCTTAAAATGGTTTTTTTTTGTCGTGAGATGACAATAGTTATTTGTCGAATAGTTGTGTGTGTTTGTGAGGCTGCAAAGTTTTTGTTTGGCGCAAGTGCTTGTATGGAAAGCCGAGCTAGCGAAGGATGGTCAGATTAAACCATGACCGAAGCGAATGGTTCAAAAGTACACTCCTGAGCATAGCGACGAGGCTTTCAAGGCACGAGACGTTTGTCGTTAGATAACAATAGTTATTTGTTATGCAAGGCTGCAAAGTTTTTGTTTGGCGCAAGTGCTTGTATGGAAAGCCGAGCTAGCGAAGGATGGTCAGATTAAACCATGAGCGAAGCGAATGGTTCAAAAGTACACTCCTGAGCATAGCGACGAGGCTTTCAAGGCACGAGACGCCAAACAACTTTGCTGCGGAGCGAAACACGCAACTTTTCACCTCATCACCGCGAGGAAAATTGTAAATCAGCCTCCTCAGCCTTGCATAACAAATAACTAAATACACTCTACAAAAACTTTCAATATATATTAACAACATGTAGGGACTTCTAATGCATATCAGAACATTCTAGCATTACAGCGCCATCTCTCGGGAACTTTAAAGTCTTTAAACGCGACCGGCTTCGATACATTACATATAGCGGGCATTTGCCTACAAACTACAAAGTAATGCGCCCTTAAACTCGACTAACAAGCGATAGCAGCGACCTACCACAAGAAATTTGTATGCAGCCTCAAATAAATGTATCCTGCGTCTCAATTTACGATTTTAATCTATAATTAGCGAGGCAGAGTCGATAACTAAATGTAATGGGCGTAATACCCTGCTTCCAGACGGACGTATCTTCATAGGTTGGTCAAGCCAGTTGTGCTCTTTTGGCACGGAAAGTGGAGTTATCGGAGATCTACAAGCGTACATGCCATGGCAGCCATAAGCGGAGCCATTTGCATATGTTGAATCTGGCAATTAACTTTGTAGGGGCTTCTGTCCCATGCTACGGAATTCTGGGTCGTCTATAGTGTCTATGATCAACAAACAAAATTTGAATCTCAAATTTCTATAAAAATAAAGCTGTTGAATACCCATGTTATTCAACATGATAGTTAGTCAGGACGGTCTGAGTTGTTAATTTTAAAATAAGAATTGTTGCACTTCAGGCTCCTACAATTTGAAGGTTAGTTGCATAAAGTTTAGAAGTCTGAGTAAAAAATCTTTGGCTCATTTCATATAACAATAATAAAAAAAAAAATAAGTAGGTAGGAATTTGACATTTGTGGCGTGTCAATGGACTTTGACAGACCAACATGACACTTGCATTCATATGCTAAGCGAGCAATGGATGACACTATAAAACATAATACATCGTGTCAAATGTACATCTTCACCGTCTACAACATAACCAAGTAATGCCATTTTAGCTTTACAATAGTACACTAATAAATAAGGGCATGCATACATAATTACAAACCCATTTAAGACGATGTACACAATATGGCCCCGCACCCAAAGCCGCGTGTACGCATGTATACAGCTAAGTTATGGCAACACTAAGCAGCGACAGCGTCGTAAATAACCACTCAATTTACCCAACGAACATGGATTACATTAAAATATTCGCATAATCAGGTTTGTTTTAGTCATGTTTACTTTCAGATGGTATACTGTGTTGCGGTATAGTTTCTGCCTACAAGAAATAAAATAAAACGGTGTTTTCAAGTGAGTATCTATATTAAAAGGTTAAGTTTAAGTTTAAAAAATAACATTCCGAGTAAATGTACAAAACCGGAATTGATGATTTTTTATGTAGTCGACACACCCAACATTGAGATTGTTTAGGGAAATTAATGACTATGCATTGATTATGCACATTTAGTCACAAATTTCATTTTGTAATCATATATATAATAGTAAAACTTACATTAGATTCATAAATTGTTTGACGTTTAATGAATAAATTATAATGTAAAATCGACCACATATTTCAAGTAAGTCGACGAAAAATATTCTAAACCCGTTTTGTAATTGATACCGTTTAAATTCTACTACTATGCAAAACAATATTAATAATATTAGTATTGGAAGTTGTTCTGACAGGAAATAAAAACTTCATAATATCAGAGACTAGTTCTTCAAACTTGATTACAATAAAATATGATATTAATCGACATATCAGAAGAGTAATATGTACAAACGCCAAAACAGTTAACTGACCATCCTGTATTTATATAGAACGTTATTACAATGCAAATAAAGTGCACGGATGGTCAGTTAGCTGTGTTGTCGATAGTACAATCAATAACCAAGCCAGTATAATATTAAAAAATATATATATATTATGCAACCGAATTGAGAACCTCCTCCTTTTTATTTAAGTCGGTTAAAAAAAAATATTATGGGACAATAATGATTATACATTGCTGCCCGCGGGTCGACGGGATAAGCCTAATATGTCCGTCCCGAAAAACCATTCTACATACGAGTAAAAGTAAAGTAGACTGGCGATTTTTTTATTTTTTTATTGGTTGAGTAGTTCCCGATACACCCTCCTACAATACAAACGTATACCCTCAAAGCTACATTAATATATTAGTATAGATAAAACACGATCTAGCTTTCTTTAGCCGCTATACTTTTAAGATTGTAAATTTACGCCCAAACTAGATTAAAAAAAACTAAGATGTACACCATCAGAACACCCTTAAATGAAGTATAAAATCTGTATATTTGCTATGCGGCGTTTTTGCTGTTGTCCACGTTAATCCCCTAGCCTGATCCCCCAGGGGAAAAAAACGGTTAGGTTGTTAGTTGAACTGCGACCCTACAGCGCGCGAGCCGAGCGAGCGAAGCGAGCGTGACGCGGTAGCGTCCGGCGAAGCGCCATAACCGAACATTATCATTTTTTCCTAGTTGAATATAAAATAATTGCCGCTAATTCCCCTGGGGGATCAGGCTAGGGGATTAACGTGGATAACGTGGCGTTTTTAGCCACCAAAATCAAATTAGCGAAAATGCCAAATCATGACATTACACTCCCGTCAATTCATCCTTTATGATCGCATCTAATAATGTGTAAACATAGTACAATTTTGATTATTCCAAAGCTCCCAAACGTACACGTACACATACAAGGCAATATCAAAAACCAAACGCTCCCATGCTCTAACTAACAAGCTCCTATACGCTGATCTTATCAACTGGGTGGTCCCATATCAGTTGAAAAACGCTAGAAAATTGCGGAAAAGCTCCCAGATCTTATAAATAATGCATAGGAATGCGTCTCGTGCGAAAATGTGCGTGTATTCCTGCACCGTTACTGGTTGTTGCCGGCTCCGGATTGTATTTACTGCCCTAGGATTCACAAACGACACGTTGCATCACAACCAGTGTAAGCCTGACCTCGTATTGGTAATTATTGAAACAAAGATCAACACTATGTAAACCGGCGGGACTCCAAGCCACACATTATTGCCTTACCGGGCAGATTGAAGACAGACCAATGAATCTATGGGTTCAGTTACTAAGCCGTCAAAATTTTGTCATTGCATCCTCTTTATTATCACGGATTCTAGTTGATTTTTGTTTCAAAGTATTTCACTTTAATACATATGAAAATCGTGATGGAGAAACATTAGATTTTTCATTATCATAAACTCCTATTGGCACATGACTTGAACTTTTCTCTGACAAGAGACAGAGGCTCTTATAAGTTTTACCGAAACAAAACTTTACGACCGCGTTCGCGTTTAGCTGTCAAATCCCATACAAATTGAGGGTAAAACGCAAACGCGATCGTAAAGTTTTGTTTCGGTAAAACTTATACTAGAGCCTCTGACCAGCGAGTTGTGTCACTAGTGTCACTACAGAGACAGGCTTGAGCTGGTAACGCAAGATGGAGAAGTGATAGCTTAATAATTATTATTGACAGCTTATTTGGTGGGTAAAATTGTTGCCACTATGATAGTTGACCCAGTGGGTCGCGGACTCGGCTAGTATTGAATTGGCCCTGAAAAATGAGAGCATTCCTTAATTATTATCGTATTGGTGGACTCTGCCCCGTACTTGGAAGTTTAGTTACATGGTCGGTCGCGGTCCTGTCAACTTTGAGCCACTAGGAGATTGTTGGGTTTTCTGTGTAATTGGCAAATAGTTCTCTAGGCAGTCAGAAGTTTGTTTGGCTCGAAGGTTGCTCTTCGGATTAACAACGGTGCCCTCTGTACACTGGAAGTGAGTCTTCGCGAGTGATTAATTCTCAGTACATAGATTTTACGTTACAAGAGTCAGGTAACGTTGGGAACTACTGGATATTAGACGGGTTGTGAATGGTCGATGTTCGGTTCACATGGTATGATGGTAGTGTTTTAGATAATTAATGAGTAGCATGAAACATATCCGTGAGTAAGCCGTAGATGCACTCGCAATTATAAACCCTGCGCCATTGTAGGTAGGTACTTATATTTCTTTTATTTTTAGAAAACGTTTCAGAGAGAGACATACAATTAAATTTTATGTAACTTGCTATATATATATATACTATGTTTTTTATGTTCAGTAGTACAATTTTGTTCATAATCATAAGCACTTCACAGAACAGTACAATATCGCAAATTGCTCATTACGCATTATAATAATTTATAAAAAAATCGTTATTTTTTGGAACTGAATAGAAAAAATTGTATAACATTTTTTGCGTGACTAGATTCCTATTGCATCCTAATGGTAAGTAGCTTGCGAAATCTATACGTACTAATAATTCATGTCAACTCTATACCAGACCGTGAAAATAATTCCCTTAAGTGTCCTTTCTTCACACACTTTACGATCGTTCCCTAGAAGGATTCCGCAGGGTTCTTGCTATCCAGCTAGACATGAATCAACGCGTTCAATAATTCATAAGAGCAACTAAGGAGTCGGCCACACTGAGGGCGATAACGATAGCGGTGAGCGGGCGGTGAGATTTACGCGCAATAAGTGCCGTACTTTCATCGCCCGCCAAACGCTCGCGTTCGCTTTATATTAAGTCTATTCACACGAACCACAACTACACCACACACACGTTACGTGTGGATAGACCTATTTATTTTCATGTAAATAATCGCCCGACTACGTGTTATCGTTGAGTGTCACCACTTTTTGCCGCTGCGTTGTGGTGTGGTTGTGGGTCATGTGAATATAATCTTAGATCGGATTGCAGAAACCATATTTAAGGGACTGATTAGGGTTAAATATGACACCAGCCACTGTCATACCAAAGAGCATATATAGAGAGCTGTCAAACTCCCCATAACAAATTATAATTATAACGCACGGCTCATTTGAAAGTTGAATTGAAACAACTGATCTGGTGTGGCACTAGCCTAAAGCATCGTCCGTTCCCGAGTCTCCCGCGAAGTCGATTTTTCACCTGCCATACTAAATAATCCGAATCATAAATAAGTCTGGGTGACATAAACAATTTCTTTGTGAAGTTATGAAATATCGCTTTGTGATAATACGCAATTTGCAGAGCGTTGTCTCAATGGAAACGAGATAAGTATACGGGTGTGGGTGTTTGGATTTCTACGTGGAAGTACAAAGATGTTTTATTAATACGTATTTATTAGTATAAAGTATTCCAATTCCAAGTACCTGGCTGACACAATTTTGTAAAAACAAACCTAACCGTGAACTATATTATTACTTAAAAGCCCACAACGCAAACAACTGAGCATAAGCCTCTCTTCGATTATGCCTCTCATCCTAGTCCTGAACAAGTCTCAGCCATGAATACTTCCACCGATACTTCCTTCACTCTTTGATTTAGGTATTACATACTAGTTTACACACACTCAAGGAAACATAGTTTATGGATCGAGCCTTGGAGAAAGTCAATATTGTCCTAACCGAAGCTCAAAATGTTAGCGGAGAAAAAATACACCACACCTTAAATTATGAGTGCGAGTCTGGTCATGGAATGATGAGCCTGAGATTTATTTAAAACTTTTTATATGGCAACAGTTATATTGTCAAATGTGTCAAAAGTCTTACATTAGTATGATGTCCTATTCTTAATACTTGATATGATAACTAAGAAAGTAACTACATGTTATTGTATTGTTTCTCTTTTCAACTGCTTTGTTTGTGTGAGGTGTGCAATAAAGAGTATTTGTATTGTATTGTATTGTAACTGTTCCATCATAAATTTGACTGTTTTCGCTTTTTAAGAGAATTAAAGGCTGGCTTGGCTTACAGCTTTTATTATTCGGATTGAAGAATATCATAAAAAGGTCAATTATTATGTCTCGTCAATATTGACATTTTGGAGGGTGATTTTAATGATTCTTCTTAAATTTAATATAAAGTGGAATGAAGTAAGAGTTTTATTTTATATTTACTTCTTTCTGCTTGATCAGTTGCATTGTGTGAATTGAAGAAAAATAATTGTTCAAGTATCGTTATTATTTTATCGCGTTATACGGTGTTGCCATGCACTCTTTTCTAGGCTTCTTGCCCTGGCCAGACTCTAAAATGACGAAAAATTTCAAATGAAATAACAAAGCTACTTACGACTGACGTGGTTGATGTAATAAGGGCCGATCTGGGGATCGTAGGCCTCCTCCCAGCCGAGGGGCAACTCATTGCCGATGCAGTCCGCGAAGGTCTGCGGCTTGGTGTACCTGCGATGGTGAAATCATTAGTACAGGTATACACAGATAATGTAGAACTAAACATAGACAATGTAGACGTGAGAGCCCCGAAAATATGAGAGGAAAGCTGAAGGTATGGGTAGGTGTGAGCATCAAACTGTATAGAACTGGCCTGTAATATATTGATGGGTCTACGCAGAGATTAAGGTGGTTGTCACACTGCCGGACGGAGGTGCGTTTCTCGTTGCATGCAAGTACAGCAGTTTGTATATAAATTCCGTATGGTACGGCACACTGCACCGCACCTCCGTCCGGCGTAATTTGTATGCAGCTCCGCACCTCCGTCCGGAGATGCGGAGCAGTGTGACGACCGCCTTAGGTTCACGCCTTTCATATGGACATAGCCAAAATTAAGGCATATAATTTTTGTATGACTCATACTATATCGCTCTTATACGGCTTTAACGACAGAAAGCTATGGTAAAAAAGATGCAAAAAAGACTTCATTAAATCTATGTCCAACCAACGCTAGACAACAATGCCAATAATAATCCGGAAAAGGCAAAAATAAATGAAGACGGAACTGTATAAGCAAGCGAAAATTGCTTATTTACTTATTTCGCGTTTTAAAAAGAATGAACCTTCAAAACATGGTCCGTAATCCGTATCAACGTTGAAAAGCAAATTAAATACTTAAAAAGAAAGATCCACGCAACTGTTCCCACGATACATGAGATTAAAACCGACCTAGAACTATCATTAACTCAAAATAATAAGCTACCACTTATTTCGACTGAACCCGATCATTTTACTAGTTTTCTTTTGAACCTGTCTTACTAATTTGCTTCATGTTTGTGAATGTTAGGTATATATTTTGATATAGCTATGAGATTTGGTTTATGCCGTTTGGCCAGTGCAATGCGTCTAAACTTTTCAGGGTCGTAATCGGTTAGGATTTGGGCTTTTCGGTATCATCCATCACCGATGTCAACATTCAGGAAGTCAGGAATCATTCTTTAATCTTCCGGTTTAGCAGATCGCCAAAGATCTGTTAACAGTTTCACACCTTTGTCCTTTGTAATACGGCGAAAAGTCTATACTTTCGCAAAGCAATACAGTATTACGATGTTATACACAATCTGAACATACAACTACAACCTTCTTTTTATCACCTTTAAAAATTGTAAATCAGCGTTCCAATTTTAAGTCAATCCTTGTAAGCTATCAAATATAAAAATATAAATTGTGAACTTCCGTACCTAACCTACCCGGTAGTAAGCAAGCTATTAGTATTAGGAATATAATTGTATTGTATGTTAATATGTCTTTAAGGTGTTTGTAACTATGGTCTTTTTTGCTTTAGATAAATAGTTTATTATTATAATCTCACTCGGAAGACTATAAACATAGTTCGGTTGTTCCAATTTTATGGTGACTTAATATATCATTAGTGTTTTCCACTTCTCATGTCTTGCAAACCCTCAATTTAACTAAAAGCCTCAGCTAAAATGGTTCTTTATATGCACTTGTTGAATCTACTATTTTTAAATGAGATAGCGCAACCCAAAACAGTGCAACAATGTAACTGTAATGGTATTCGGATCTCAGCAGGTGCAAGTTTCTGGTTTCGCTGTAGCTATGCAGATAAATGCACGCTGTTGCTGGATAATTAATGATGGCTGGCGCCTACAGGGTGCTACAATAGCTCTATAAACATAGTGAACAAAAATACATACGGCCGCATTCATAAACGTCACCACATTCAAAATTCGTTTGTCTTTGTCTGGCACTTTGACATTTGTGTTCGTAAGAAAGGGACAAAGCACATTTTATTTAGCAGAGGCTTTTAAGTTTTATGAATACGGTGGATAGATCTTAAGATTCTTAACATGCACTTTAAGACCACGACAATTAACGAATTTAGACTTTTGTGAATCACGTTTTAACTTATACTATACGATTTTAAATATTTTAATACGTAACTTTAACAGTCACGTATTAATGTCATTAATCTTGAAGACACTCATCCTGAAGAAGCCCTCCCGAAAAGTTCGAAACATGTCGCAAGTAGTGTCATTTAGTATTGTGAGTTTTACCGTGTAATTATTAGTATAACCAGGACAGTTATTAAATACGTTATTTTTCAACAAATTTTCATAAATACAAGTGATTCTCAATTTGAATGGTACCTAACTACCTCTGAATTTAAATGTTTGTTTCAAGAGGTTGAAAAGGTATTTTATCAGAACAGACCTGACTGCTTATGGCATCCATGAGAAATAGATGAAAAACAATTTGGGAATTAACTGATGGACTTGCATTCGGAAACGATTTTAAGGTGAAATGGAAATATGGCAATCATATTCATAAAAGGTAGATGTGATTGTATCGAGTATGAAATGCTAATTGAAGTGATATTTGTCATAAACCCTGGACTTTATAATACAATGTTGCGAACCCTATTCAACATTAAATAACCCTCCTCTCCTTTGGCAGCCGGGTAAATACGAGTTGTTCAGTCACAAATCTCGCGAATACGCAACCCTAGCCACTAAGGCGTGGTGCGTTGGCGCCAGTTTTAATGTCAAAAGCTATGCCGTTCTACTCTTTAAGAACGACGTAAGTCGTCGAAACTCTTAGAGAGTTAAGGCTCTATGGATTTCTTGTTATGGCACCGCATAGCAACATTTGTTTAAGATATTAACTTGATTTTAACATGTGTTGTACACATGGTCAGAGGTAAAGAAAACAACAATGTATGTTTACTTTTTGGATGAGTTTAATTTCCAACTTGATTCGACCGAAGGAAAAATCTTGCTTTTTGTGGTAATGCTTACTTACTCAGGATTTTCTATCCCACTAAAACTCCGTTTTCTGAACTAGAAGATCTTCAGATTTATCACGACACCTGCCCACAATTTAGCCTGGTTTATTTATTTATCAAATGGCAAATCAGTGTTTTTAGAACCTTGAGATCGCCGCCTGGTGAGTGTAATGACTTACAATGCTGACGGTCCTGGGTTCGAAACCCGGCAAGGGCAAAATATTAGCGTGAGGAACATTTCCTGAATCATGGATACTTTATCTATGACATATTAAATCGTCTAAGACCCATACCACAAGCCTTATTGAGGTTGCTATGGGGCTAGTTGCTCGTTCGATATTTGTGTAAGATTGTCTCCTAATATTTATTAATCAAACAGCTCTTCGATTTTCGCTCCGAGTGCCCCTTGCTTTACAAATGGAACAATTGCAGGAGAGTAACCCAAGGAGCTGATACAGCTACCCCGCTGGAATTTCCTAGCAACAGCCGACTACTTCCCTAGTACATGCTGCTCGGAGATTTCTCTTCATAGGCTCATTTAGTTACCAACCGTATGACGTAAAGTCGTCGAAAATTTTGCGGTTTCCGCCTCCCAGAACCCTGATCCACTTCACTACCAGTTTTCAAAGCTGGTTCACAAATGAACTCAAGCGAATTACGCAGTTGTTATGAATGTCGGGGCCTGGTTGGAGTGGTGAGAGTGGAGACAGTTGTTGAATTGCATAGCATGATTCATACAGCCCACTGCACAAAAAACGTACTCAGGCGAACCAGCCATAAGCCTGATCTCTGACGCAGTTGCTATGAATCTGGGAGTCAATTTAGAGTGGTGAGATTGGAGACAGTTGTTGAATTGCATAGCATAATTCATACAGCCCACTTCACAAAAAACCGGAGTGTACCATGCTTTTCCGATTGTGACGAAATCGACAAAACCTGCGTACGCTAACGGTTCTCCTTAATATGGCGTTTATACGGTAGTCGGTTATTAAATAAGATTCCCTGGCTTAATTGTGTATAAATAATAACCTTCGTGTCCAGTGGGTGTTTAAGATTGAACGTTTCCATGATTGCGTGGTAATTAGAGTGAAGATACTATTGCTGGTTTACTTTGAAAATGGTTGCTGGCTTGGCATTCTAGATTATATCACAACATGTTGTGTTGGGTAAGCAAAATTATCTTCTTAGTTATTTTTAGTGTATAGCCGACTGCGAAATGATGATCCTTTTTTCACCCTATTACTATGGATGGAATCGGTGAAAAAGTGGAAACACCTAAGGTGAAAAAGTGTACAAAAGTTAAACGTACACCTTTTTGTAGTCACAAAAAAAAACCCATAAAATTACAGGGGTTTTTTTGACAGAAATTAGTCTAGTCTACGTCTGTTGGAAGGGTATAGTATAGGGTCTACTATGCAATGAGGAGGAAATAAACGCTTTTAAAAAGCCTGGAATTAAAGTTAATCCAAATGAAGGCGTAGCAATTACTTTTTTATAAATTGCAACAGCAGTTCACATTCAAAGAACCATAAATTAGCCAGCTCCCCCGATAATCGACTAAAGATAGAAAATCTATTAAATAAGCTAACTGGTTCCCTCACCTCGCATGCTGCAAATTTCGCTCTACGCGGCAACATAATTCACTCCAGCAAATTACAATCCCTTGACTACTCGAATGGGTTTTTGACTCCCTCTCGGCTACCGAACGGCGTCTATTTCAAAACACGATCACTTATCGAGGCATAGAGGGCGCGTGCGTGCGAGCATCCATAGCTCTAGAACGAGTCAGCACCAGAATTTACGTACGGAAGACCAGGACAGGTATAGTTACAACGTTGCGCCGTAGGAAAACCAGTCTCGTCAGTGGTACGTCAAGGCGAGTAAAATTCTTGGAAACGGTGACCCGTGTCACGGAATCCCTGGCTGGTATTCAAGAGGTTTGCGGGATCGTCGCAAGCGAGCCAGTATAATGAAGGCCTCCAATTATGGACAGTTGTTACGAATCTGGGGGTCATATTATAATTGGGACTAATTGTGAGGTGAGCCGAGACGGTTGTGAATCGCACACTGATAAAGATTACGGTGACAGAGGCAGATTGACCACGCGGTGTCAAATGGGATGGCTGTCAATAGTTGAGACATCAGAGAGTTAATCTTATGACATTCCAATATTCATAATCTCTACTGGTATAATATGACAAAAACAATAAGTTTATAAAAACTTTCATGTCACCTTAAAATTTCAAAACTAAAGCAGCATATCTTCCTTTATTAACCGACTTCAAAAAAAAAGAGGAGGTTCTCAATTCGGTTGTATTTTTTACGTAATAACTTACTTTATAAACAGGGCAGGAACATCCAACTAACCACTTTAGTTCAAGTAGATAGATATATTGAGGACTTACGCGACGTTTTACTGAAATGAGTACATTTGAGCCGTAAAACGTGCATGGATAAACCCGAAGTATCGTTTAAAGTTTTAAACACGAGATGTAAGACTATTGCTAAAGTCATGTTCCTTGCTAAGACCGCAAAGTTATCTAACCAATAACCTCTATAAATAATTCTTATCGATTAATTCGCAAGCATATGTATTCGATATGTCATCGCATTCGGTATTGTAAAATAGCGCGGCAGAAGGCCAACGCACTGTCGGTTGCCCGCAAATAGACGCGAAGGTTTGCATACGATCGCTTCTTTGGTAAGGCTTTGATTTATAGAATAGAACAGAAAGACTAGATAACGCATCATCACACATAAAATCACATATTATGAACTAACAAACAGGGATGTGCTACCAAAAAGGTCTGAACTCAGCAATGCCGTTGACACAGCAGTGCCAACGGTGCGTGCGCGTTTATCTCATCAGACCCCGTATCATAGTCGGCCTTATCACACGATAAGTGACAGGATAGAGCGTCCGTCACTGGCTGACACCGTTCGATAGAACGAGACGACACTCCTATCTTGTCACGTATCGCGTGACCATGATACGGGGTCTGAACATCATCTTCTGCGTATACTGGTCGGTAATAAGACAAAAAAAAATCATCTGTCTTCTATACTGGTAAAATGCGCCGAATGCGTTAATCTTGTCCATTGTCACGCGTTTAATAGTGATAGTCTGAGTTTGTCGTTTATCGTTTTTTAAATAGCATTCTTGACTTGCCTATTAGTCCTTTCATCTTCGCAAAGGTTTTCTTTAAAGATCATCTTTTAGGGCACAACTAAAATGACATAAGTAGTTACCTACCTGCGTTGTATGATGAATCCCTGTTAATTTCAGAACTTACGGTGCTTAGCTAAGAATATCTACAACTAACATGTATACAGAATTGTTCTGGATAACTGAACACAATCCTGATGTTCAGTAATTAATGTAATTATGCTTTATAAACTCTCGACTGCATTTGCCAAATGTGAAAATAATAGAGCACTGAGCAATAAACGGTCGTTTCCGAGATATCGCTAAGTACGCAAAGAGCATTGATCGTCAAATGGTTTTATGGCTTCATTCTGCACTGAAAATATACAGACTGTATAACTCGTATACTCCTACGGCCAATCCGTGTCGCTATTATTTATTCTGTGGTGTCGGTAGGACACAGTCAATGTAACAAGATATTTAAATTAAGCTGTTCCTTGTACAAGCACCCAAGTGCTTCTACAAAGTTCTAATTAAGATGTAAGATTATACCATCTGACGTGCCGTATAATGTTACTAGAATTCCAAAAGTCTATGTAGTCTAAGTATTACTTTTAACCCCGGATTGACCGGGACGTCGGAGGCGGTGCCACGCTGTCTCACACTCAGACACTGCTCTATATATAACCAGGGAAATACTCGTATTTTAATACGGATGGCCCCGCTTAATGCACATTCCCTTGAGCTTTGGAACAATCTGGACATTTTTATTCCTTTACCTCCAGAGGACATCGCCCTAGTTGCATTTTAGTCGGTCGCTATAGATAATCCGTCATCTGAAAATGTGTCAGTAGATGCAGGATAATGCTAGGTGAATAACCTGTTCTTGAATAGAAATAATTCGAGTGTGAAGTCATAGCCTCAAATGCGTATTTACATACATTCGTATTCTCGGATGTTTAAATGCCGAACTCACGGACAGGACGATTACAGACTTTCCGATGTCCAAAAAAGGAAACGTTAGGGGTCAGCGCGATTTCCTCTCGCATTCCAAATCGCTGACACATTGCCACAGCGCGGTTATAATCAAATTAAACAACTTGCATTGAGCTCGACGAAGCATGCCGACCGGATGATCCAATCCGTGAATATAAAATTTCGTATCTGAACCGAACCATGCATTAAAGCGGTAACCGTATTCATAAACATTTTTTACGCCTTACGTCACGACCTATCACCCAGATTTTCCCCCAAATTGCCGCAGCAATCTCTTGAAAGTGGTTAAAATTACGATAATAGTGTGATGCTATGCGGGAAGGGGAGAGGTAATGTGTCTCTTTGACGTCACACGTTATTCGATCATTGACAAATGACATTCCAGCGCCTTTAGTGTGAACAGTGTCAAGCCGAGATGTAGGTACAACGCCCATATTCCGCTCTCCCTCGCCTTGCTACATGTATTCATGTGTCCCTCATATCATATTCGTCGAATGCTCAGGAATTTTAAACGATTACTGGTAACCATTCATTATTCTTGTCTTTAGCGTTACAAAGTTGAAGTCAAGACGCCGTATATCATCGATATTATCGACACAGAACGCCTTTTAGGCATTTATTACTTTAAGTGTAAACATCTTATAATAACCTTAATGCACGAAGCGTCAGAACTCGGACATAAAATGACAGCAGCTGTTGTGAATTCATTTTGAATTTGTTTCATTTAAAATTGTTACTACCGTCTGTATTATTCACTGGCTACCTTAAATGATCCGTACTTGCGTAAGATTTAAACTTGATATGTTAGGATAAACCTTGACTTTCTAACGAACTAGTCTAGATCTCGGGTCATCGAAACGGCTGGGCATAAAAACTTTATCTAAACCTGCATTCGGAAGTGGTTTGACCTGCTCAGACGTTGCACGGTGTCTGCAAAAGTGACGGATGGACGGCCATGCATTGCATAAAAGCTGAATATATAAGGTTTCCCTCTGATTCACGATGCATGCCTGCCGCCTTCGTCACCTCGTCACGCCGACATCGACAATATCGCGGTATCACGACCACGTTCCGCTCAGCTACTACACGAAATCCCGTCTAAATAATGTCTCGATACAATGACGAATTGCTCTCGCTTTGCGGTATCGTAACAATCTCGGAATTCATAATTGTTATTACGCTACGATGCAGTCACTCCCTTTAGGTCCGAATCCAGTTTCCGAATCCAGTTTTACGAAACTAATTCCGTAACGCATTTAACTGAGCTGAGCACAAATTATACCCGTTTGTTTGCGTTATTAATTTTCTTGCGCACCTAACTGAAGTAGACTTTAAAAGTAGTTGAATCATTAGAGTTAATGGTATTTATAATGTTCCCTTAATGCCGCCTGCGTATTCCGCAAAGCATCTTGAACTCGCTCCATCATACCACCATATACTCTTAAAGGCATTTTTATGAGAAGAGATTCCGTGTAAGGAATGAGTTACATTGTAACTACCTACAAATGGCTTAAGAGAATAGTGGAAAACAGAGGTAATTAGAGAACTTAAAATTTTTTACCGCTCTTAGGTAGGTGATTACTTCGCCAGAGACCTAGGACCTAGACCTAGGGACGGTGACCAACTCCGATTCGAACATATTATTTGCGTACATTCCCAGTGATAGGAAGTAAAATAGCAACAGAGAAACTGTTCCATTCACAGGTGTTATTACAGCGACGTGTTTGGGCCGGATGGTATGGTTAAACAACCCACCAGCTTCAATGCACGCCGATGAATGGGGGACGCCCTTCTACGAACGAAGCTTCGCAAAATTCTTCGTCCCATTGTTTTGTGAATGGGCAACGAGAATGAGACTTGAAAAATGCGCACCATTTGCAGCGATTTATTCACTTTAATAGCTCGGCTGAGCGGGGGCGTTGTCTGAGGCTTGTTTATTTTGCCAAAATAATTGCATTTCGAATACAGTACGCGAGTAGGAAAAGTTGTAAGTATTCAAACGGATACGATAGTTTCGTAATAATCAGTATACTTAAGTAGGAAACGAAGTAGTCTTATAAAGTATAAACTTTTTGTCAGCTACATTGACAAGCCTAAAGATGGATTTATTTAGAACATTCCCACTGTTGAAAGAATTGATCAAGTGCTCCGACTTCTAGATCTTCCAAAATATGATGCATCGTTAGTAATTTAGTAATCGCTGTCCCTTTCATCAGAGAAAACTTCCCGAAATGTTTAACACATATGGTAGTGCGGCAAATACGATCACGATTAGTTTTTACCAATTTGTTTAAATATAGGCGTGTTTTGTAAAATTGCTCAAACACTTTTGACGTAGAATGGAGCTCAAGCCACACGGCCATATTCTGTCAACTCCTTATCGTCGTTAAGTATACAGGTGGTTCGCATACCACAGCGCTTACGATCACTTTGCTTACCAACATAGTTTTACGGCCCGGTCCATTCAAACAGCCTTCTATTACGATGGACTAAGGTCTATATTAGAATGTAAAAAGTTCTGTTATGGTCCAAATTGTTATTTCGCCCACGCTCAAAACCACGAGTCGCCAACAATTTATTCAAAATCAAGGATTTGTGCCCGTTCGCCTCCGGCGGCCTCCGTATTCGTACAAGGAGTATTTTAACCATTCTTGGTATAATTTCAACTATTTTAAACATATCGGTCGGCGCGGCGCGTTTAAAGCAAAAGGAACCAAACCTCTCACTTTCAATACGGAGATTAAGCGAGAACTTCATAACAAACGTGGAACAAAAAGTAGGCTTGCAAATTATACTTCGCCGGATATTGGATCTAGCCAACAACAGACACATTTCTCATGGCGTGGTGTCACTTCTCAGATTATTATCCTAAGCGTCCAATAAAATAATTTGCATCGCCATTAATGTGTGCGACAGTATATAACAATTTTAATTTTTATTAGACATTTTTAAGTCGGATAGCGGTAAAGAATCGCTTTCGTTCCATCATCCGGCAGATTAGGATCGCACATTTTACGGTAGACATTAAATCTTAAACGCTCATTATAGAGGAAACATTAAATAGGCAACATTCTTAAGCGAGTGGTCGTCCTCCCGCGGAGTCGCTTAATCAACCAATCTTATGCAAATCATGCGAATAGTTAATCAGTTTTATGACCGACGACTATCAACAATTTATCAACAGTCCCTATATGGGGACAAACAGAAATTCCATCGGCCCATACTAGCCAGATATGTCGACACACCATATTTTGCAAGTTTACCTTTCTGCTTTTATTGATACTCGAAAAAACTTTTCTCGTTTTAAACTTACATTTAAAACAAAACCTTTTAAACATTTTGAATTGATTTCTCTAAAGAATTGAGTTTGATCAACGATTAGTTACAATTTTGATGTTTAATCTGAGGAAGAGTTCTTAATGAACGAGCGAGCAAAGGGAACGGAGTACTCTTGTCAGATTGGCCCAAAATCCATTCGGCTGTCCGGCTTTCGTCCTCTAGAGGTCGCATTTCTCAACCTAAATATTCGATCCAATATTTTATTTTATTTTTCTTACATAGCGACAAGTTTCAGTTCGTTCACATCGGGCCTCACACACAAACACAATACATACCTACTTCGTAGAAGAAAATACAGTAAAAAGGATACTCTTTACTATGATATTTTACGAGCAAATACTTTATGACGACACAGATAAGAGTGGAATGCCAATTTCGATTAGAAACGGGAGCAGCGCCAGTTTTATCGCTTACTTATGTAGATAAATTTTAAACACGCGTGATTTTAGTCACATTAACGTTACGTCTGTAGCGGTACACTTTGATAAAACACTTAATTCCTGGAAATTCTCAATTACTAATACTAATTTGAGCAAGAGAACGCAATAAAGTCAGACTGACACTACGTGCTGTGAATCATGTTGAACAGTTTGAAATATCCAACATGATTACTATAACTTGGGTCATTAAACAAAACAATATAGTGAACGTATTGTGCCTATAAAATGCTCATCATTGGTCAATCGTTTAAGAACACAATTTGAACAACTGGGACCAAAAGCAACTAGTTAAAGTAGTGCATGAATTAATAAATTAAAGATACTGCTAACAATGATGCATCAAACAGACAAAAAAAATCTCATCGAATTTTATGCGTCCGCATTTAATTTATTCGAAACCAACGAAACTGAATTAGCCAGTAGAATCGGCGCACTGGCATGCGTCTACGCATATAAGCCGCCAAGGACATCTTTATCTGAAAGGAATGCGCAAAGTAAACAATGTTGTACGCTATTTCGCTCGCGCGTCGCGCCCAGAACGCATTTGGACACATCCACCATCCCTTACAGGGAACGTTAAACAAAGGATTGGCTGTCACTTACTAACTGACTAATTTCTTTTACAATCTATATCGTTTGCAGATATACTGTGATATATTTAACGCCGTTTATCGCTGTTGATAAAACATCATAGACACTCGCACACAAAAAATCCTTTCAGAATCTCTGAAGGTGACGAATGACTTTTCCATAATCGTGATCAACATAGCCATGCAAATCAGTAGGTACCTACATACTTAATATAATGATGTGTTCTACTGATTCTGCTAACAAAATTATGAGTGTAATAATGATAATCTTGGCCGGATAATTTGGAATTCATATACTTTCTATCAAATTACTGTCTAAATAATGGACAAAACTGCCAACCCTTTACCGCCGTCGTGAGAACAACAAAGGGCAATAATTTGCGGATTAATCATTGACATACTCCATTTCTTAACGGGCCCTGAACAAAACCAAATGCAAATCTTTGTCACATCCTTCATCCGAACAAAGGCGGACTTGAGAATGGGTGTAACTGATGCATCGTCAAAAGATACAGATTTTATCATTAATACTACGCCCTAAAAGAACAATGCCGTCATTTTCACTAGTTCCCTTAAAAACAAAGAAGCATCTAATATATCATTAGCTGGAGTGATATTATACCCAGATTGCAAAAGGTTCCTCTATTAATAAAGTGATGAACAAATACGGATCTTTTGTTTTGAGCGTCATGCCATCATTATGGAAACACCTTTTCCGGTGCGTTCGTTTGTTTGGTCGAAAAATTACGTCGGAACGTGTTGTTATGACAACTATACCAGGCCAAGACGACTTTCGATTCTCAATACACCGTCACCTTTTGTAGGTAGGTAGGTATGTATTCAGGCTTATGTTTACAAATCGTTTTGAAAGTCGATCAGAGTCAGACAAACGAATGAAATTCCTTTGTTCAACGCCCTCCCAAACTCTGAATTACCGCAAAATTTTACACAACCGTAATAACGAGGCAAACAACCCAATTCATCATAACATCGAATTAGACATGGTAAAGTCACGATAACAAACACAATAAACGTATAAGACAATTTAATGACTGCACAGTAATCTTCGTCTTAAGCATATGATTACAAGCAACGGAGCAGCCAGAAAAATAAATTGCTGAGTTATTTAGTGCCAACACGATTAGAGTCAAGAAACGCAGTAAAATGCCCAGCCCCTTGGTCGTCACGCTTGAAGGAACGCGTGTAGTGCGTGGGAAGTATCGGCAAGATGCCTTACACACACTTGGGTTACACAATCCAAAGACAGCTCCGTTGTTACCAATACCTAAGCAAACATATTTACAAGGAATCAAATATCCAGGAGTTACTAAGTAAGTAAGATCAGCTCAATATATCGAACATCGCAGATTTAAATTGTTTTGATAATAAATTAACACAGCAATGCAGCTGATTGTTCAGAAATAATTTTCCAAGAAAACGCTTTTAAGATCGTTGCGCAAGATGAGAATGTGGAATTCTTTAGCGTCATCATTCTATTAGGAAATGCTGGTAATAATAAAGAAATAGCCTGCATTACGAGAACAATCGAGGCGCTTAATAAGATAATTAAGGCATTAAATACAAAATAATTAGCTATCAGTGGATGCATTGTCCGGTGTTACCTACATACAAATTCCTCATTGCGAATACCATTACATGCATCCTTAGGTTTCTCACGTCCGATTTGCCTATACCCAGAGCACGCATTGTTAGGCTCTCAGAGATTTCACTGGCAACATGGAATTATGCATTAACGACTGCTAGTACGCAGAAATATTTCTCCTCAATCACGAGCGTTTAGTCTCTAGAGTTGATCTCACGGATCCGAAACGTTCCACTCAATAGTAATTTTCGATCTGATATTGAAACAAGCGAAGCTACCGGACTCCCAAGAACTATCAAGGGACGAACTAGTACAATCAGAACGTCGGAATGCGAGTCAACGTACAGCGGCAGTGAAACTGCATTCAGCCGATACAATTAAAGTAATAAACGCCGACAAACACAGGTATGAGATCCCATTCGCTGGTTAATCGACGCTACATTGTCTTCCTTACTAACAAGACAATGAGTATTTTTTCCTCAATTTACAATGCGTAGCTGTCGAACGCCTGTATCGTTACTTTTTACCTCGACTTTTTACAAAAGCCTCTCTTCTCGTAACCCGGGTGCCATTACACTTGTGTTGTGAGATCCGCGAAAACCGCAAAATGCTCATTCGCACGCAACTAGTTAGACACTATGAGGAGCGAGATGTTGCTTATACTTGCAGCCTCCGAGCATTCAACGCTCGTTAAGACTAGTTCATTAAAGTTCAGGGGTAATACTGTGACATTGGAGAGAATCATCATAAGAATGAAATTTGCATGCAAAAATAAAAACCAGTTCTCACATGTTGGCAACATTCTTGAGGAAAATAATTACATTCTGACAGAAACACGCAGCTTAGTGACTTGAGGGCGCATTTTCCATAGTGAACGTTTAGATTCCAGGTATAATGTTAATAGCGTATGCGTCGGAGACATGGCCGGGTTATTTTTAGATATAGTAAATTGGCTTAGTGGGTTGGTTTATTGTGTGCGTTTTGCCCAAGTGGGTGTCGAGCGACATCGACGTTCCCCTCACACACGTACAGTTCTTAGGCAATTTTGAGCAGTTATCTCGTTTTTAATAGCCTGTTATTCTAACTCAAACTGGACTGTTAGGCCGGCCTCACACAGTCGGAATCAGTCACTGAATCACCTCTCAAAAGCAAAAAAAAAGGCAGTTGGTAGAAATTCTGCACAAAGTACCTATACCGTTTTATTTGCTCTTCGGTGATTCCAATTATGATTTAGTGACTGAATTCCGTTCAGTGTGTGACCAGCCTTAGTTCTCCATATGGACATGGTCTCAATTTCTGATTTGAATATGGCATGAATTAACATCTCCCCAATTAAAATACACGTCAAAATAACATGCAATTTGGTTTTCTCTTTTGTTAAACAAATAAAATCGGTTCATTGTTAGATCTGTTATTTGAGATCCGTGAAAATGTTCACAGGCTTTGTTTATTCAATACCGTACGATGATTACAACCTCAAGTCCAAGAGTGAAAAAAAATGTGCAACCTCGGTTCAACAGGTTGTTAAAATAATTAACAGTGAAGAACATAAAATCCGCATCTGTTTAAAGTTCCACATGCAAATCTGATTATCCACATAAGAGTTTTTGTATGTCCTTACTTGTTTAGCAAGTCTCTTATTACCCGATGTCGCGGAATCAAGGTTTGCAGTTTGGCAAAAGGTTCAATAAAAAATAACACTTTATGTATCCTGCGTTCGAAGCGAATTTTATAGTGGTGTCATTGGACTGAGATCAGAAACTGGAGAACTTCTTACTAAACTTTCAAGGGGTTTGTGCGATTTTGTCAATTACGTGGGCATACGACGTGTAGTAGTCTCTAATATTTGATGATATAGAAAATTATACGTATATTAGTGCTATAATAGTGCTTCTAGTGCCAAATAAAATTGATATTGACAGATATACCTTCAACTCATAATTTTTTCAGGGGAATTTATTGAATCATGCGTTACTTCGCGGTATTCCATGACTTCCGCTTGTTTAGAACAGGAATATTGCTGTAGTAACCTTCTTCAGAGGAATTGTCGGCACTCTAAGAAGGCACTCTTCAAGGTTACTATTAAAGGACCATTCTGAAGGTTGTTAAACAACAGCTAAACAAGTGCAACGGGATTTAGTATCGGAAATCGGAATGTACGTCGTATTGTTAGCGTCAGTACCTTTGACCAAGTGTATTTTTTGCGTTGTTGTATCCAATGTTATCCTTCGTTTTAGCCTTTGAAAGAGGAATTTCATTAACTTCAGTCTAGGAGGTTGTCTTATTGGGACAAACTATGTGTCAGAAGGCCATGGAAGAGTTTTATACATAATTTTCATGTCAACATGGAATGCGTTTAATGAAACGTAGCAGATATGAATTACTTAATAGACAACTGCTTTACGTGCCTAGACTGCTAGATGTAAGCACGAAATCTAAAGCAATTGAAGATTCTGCTGACTGAATGCCTACATAGATATAGATAAGGTGAGAAAAGCTACTCTTCATTGTAATTGTAACTCAAGAATAACTTTGTCTGGTGTGTGTCAAAAGTGTTTTCACTCAGTCTCTTACTCATCTTGGACTTTTCCCAATAGCATCCGCATTCCAGGAATTGTCCTGGGCACTCTTTGCGAAAGCGACTATCATTTAACCCCAAGTCAAAATAATAGAGTTTATTGGAATTATCCCAAACATTTTCACCGCGCCGAATCATATTTTGAGAGGCTTTGACGTTGGTCTCAAATAGGATGCCGGCGCGATTGGAGATTATTATTGCAACGGGATGATCTTCAGTTCGAGACCAATAAGATGGCCATAACTGTACATCGCAGGTGCGTACATTTTATGGTCAACTTTTTAAGACAATGAGGCAGCTGTCTTTTAAAGTATGGTAAATAGATACGGCTAGAGACATGATCGGTATTTTATAGGGTTGTGTAGAGCACCTGCAGTGCGGTGCGGGTTTGGGGGGAGGGGTGCCCACTTTAGAAAGGCGCGACCATCGCCGGAGGCCTGGGCCGCATTCTACGGCCTGTCATTCACACCGCGCAACTTGCCTATGCATTACATTCCATCTCCCACCGCTCTCCGCGGAACCAGCGCACCTTACGAAACCAAACATGCCACATTCATGCAGCACATAAACGCTTCATCGAATTATTTCTACGCCAGTTCGAACGAACATCGCTATGAACCAGTTCCGTGGCCTCATTACCTGACAGCTCACACGAACCCAACCCCAAACACAGCACAAACCACATACCTAAGGATAACAAATGATAATCATAATTTGTGTTTAGCTCATTTGTTGTCACTAAATTGTGGAATGTCGTGTGAAATCGACTGGGTCGCGCATAGTTTCCGACAGAGGGCGACGCGCGCGCGCGAACGATCACTTTGTTTTTCACGATTTATTCTATTTTGGAACGGTGTTTACCTCTTGCCAGTTCACTAGGGCCGAGAGCACGATAAACACTTCCATCCGAGAGTTCACTTCGCGAAAATTAAACCGGGAAACGCCGTAAATCGCATTGGAATGTGAAGTTTTGACATGGGGCTCTCACGGGTTACCACTTCTCTTAGGAAAACTTACCTGTCTCGCGGGTCGATCCACGTCGTTTTTCTGCTGTTGTGGTCGATAAAATACAATTTCCCGTCAAAGTCCCTCGCATAATCCCATCCGTCAGGCAAGGGTATCTCACCGTTTCGTCTCCTTGGCATATTTCACTGATTAAATCCATTCAAACGAATAACGAAGCACACTCGCGAACTAGCTACACGGCCATGTTGAATACCTCATTATAAGGCGTGACGTCACGCAGGATCAACCAATGGCGGCGTAGGGCCCCCACGATGGAATGCGGCGCGGCGCGTACGCGAGCGAAGGCGCGCGGTACGACACTCACTGATCGCTACGATACGCACAACCGTTCAAAGCGGCTCCGCTCCGCTGACTGAAGCAGCGCGCCACCACGTTATCAGCTCCCATGATAATATTCAAGCTACCTACTGTCTTTATGCATTCCTCTCCTAATGTTTACATTGCTCCACACAGACCAGCCCTAGCACTACTGTGCCTACAGTTCGTGCAGGCTAGACGAGCTATGTATGCAAAAATTAACGTACCTACCCATTCAATCTATTTACGATTCCGTTGTATAAATACGTATAGACAGTGTATAGCGCGCATTCCACAGCGTATGTATGTATGTATGCCTATACAAATTACTGATACCTACTCGGACGAGTATAGAGCTGTAAGTATGCTATACGTACGCTTTAATACTATGATTTCTAACTGCTTGACGACATGTACAGCTTGATATGTATTTGTAAAAAAATAAGTAATAGTCTGCATAATGATATCCACTGCGGCAATGTCCTATTTAGATCCCAAGTATCCCAGGCATTCAATTAATTTAAGGTTTCGTATTCATTTTCGCTTTCACGCTAAAACCGCTGCGCTGGGCCAATTTAGATGTTATTCGGTATGGATATACCTAGTTAAGATCCAGAAGAAGCACATAGAATCCATTTAATCCCGGAAATCATAACTTGAAATGAAATGGGGATAGATATGGTATGCAAGCTGCTGTGCTATAAGTTTATTGCCAACCTATTCGGCTGCTTATCTGTCATCTAAACTCATTATCAAGAGGTAATGTTGGTGACTTGGTAGGTGTACGTAAAATCTGTCACCTATTTATCCTGTGGCTTCGCTTGCCTTCTTGTTCTTTGCAATACGCGGACGCAGCTATTCGATAAGCTTGCTAAGCTTGTCCGCGATAGAAAACATCGTGAGGAAACCAGCAGTCCAATCCAACACACTGTAAAATGCGTGAGGAGAGGACTGTCGACTATACCACTACTACCTCTATGAACAACAAAACAGCACATTGGCACTCACTGGTCTATGGGAGAAGACCTTGTACCTAGATGATGATGATTTTATCCGTATGATTTTTTTCGTGGAGCAAACCTGCGAACCAGGTACGTACTCAATCTTCGGGGGGTTGGTCGGGTTATGTGGTATTTCGACCGTCTAAACGCACGACGGCCGCTATCTGCGCTGCCATGAGGGGGACTCAAACTGAACGCACTGAGTCCTCCTGGCAGTGGCGGATTTACCAGCAGGCTGAGTAGGCTCGAGCCTAGGGCGGCAGATTTAGGCGGCGGCAAATTTGGGACCGATTTTTTTTTTACGCCATACAGATCAAAAAGTTTTTCCATGACGGTTTTCTAACGCCTTACAGATAGAAGTCTGCAAAAAATTTTGCCGATGACTTTCCTTCCTTTCCTCTCTCACTTGTCGTTGCACATTCCGAGAGTAGCAAACTTCCATATTCTAGAGTAAACAGCTAGTTCGCCGCCCCTCAACCAGTAATCGGCCTCTGCGACCTCTGCTCACACTTTGTATGAGTGAAAAGAACGAAATTGTACGTGAAATTTCAACGAAATTGTGGCATTGTAAAAATAATGTAGGACATGACAATTGTAGAGGCAAGGGGGCAAAAACTATACAGCCTAGGTATACCTTGTAAATTTGTAAATCCGCCACTGCCTCCTGGTATAGCTCACAATTTCTGCCTTATCCTGGTATTCCTGGTTAGCACCGTCTTCCTTGGGCTCGTTAGTTGAGTGCTCTGACCCCCGCCACGGAGAGCCCCGGCAGTGAAAACTATTTGGTCGCCTTTTATGCCAGACGCGGGAGACCGTAGATTATAAAGAAACCTATAGGTATAGGTTCCTTGGCTTTATGTTAGACTCAAATCTAAACAGGAAGTGCGATGTCGATAAGCTGTGTGCTGTGTGCTGGGTTGAGTAGTGCGGTATTTGCACTGAGAAAGTTAAAACCCCTAAATGGTTCATGAAAATCGGTGTACTATGCTCATCTGCATTCATTAATGACATATGGAGTACTCATCTGGGGAAACTCAACGGATGCCAATCGAGTCTTCATCATTAAAAAACGGGCATTACGAACGCTGGCTGGTGTGAAACCTCGAGACTCATATGCAGGGAACTCTTCGTAACGCACAAAATTATGACGCACTACTCCACATACTTATTTGTAATTCTAATGTTTGTGAGGCGAAACTTACTCATGTTTAGGCGTGTCGAGGTATCAGGTAAGAAGACTATTCGTTCCACAGGCCGAATAAGAACAGTCCCACGTCGCATGGCACTTGCAGGAAAAAACCCGCGCATCATAGGTCCCATTTATTATGAACGTCTACCCGCCGAAGTACGAATGGAAACATCAGAAACTTTCTATTTGAAAATCCACTGTATTCTATATGTGAATTTTTTGACATAACCGCATAGTTTTTATTTATTGTTTTTGATATTATTAAATTATTGTTATATTATGTACTGACGATCCTTTTAGGTGAACTTTGATAACTATGACATAAATTTAAATTAAGTGGACAAAGGTGTATTTCAATTGTTAGTTATTTTTATTGTATGTCATTGGCGATCACAATAGGGATTCTTTTAAATTGACATGCAATTTATAATGTAATCTTATATTGTGAATAAATGAATCTGAATCTGAAATATAACTACAGGTATACTCCAATGTATCAACACAAGCTTCTGCCTGGGGCCGCTACGTCATACGTTAGCCGATTTTAGCAACACTCTCTTGTGGAGATCGAGCCCCATAGTAACACCTCACGTAATGAATAGATGCCGCCGCCTCCAATTTTAATAGGGATGCGGACTAAGATTTTTTTACGATGCCCTTCGAACCAGTTTTTGGAGAGGAACAAATGTTTGTATGGGAGCAACTACAATTAAAGAACATAAATACCCAAAAATTTGAGACAAAGATTGACGTCGCTGGCGGTAGCGGAAAACGCTTCATACTGATGACTTACCCACGTATGACGTCACTTGTACAAAGTAGTTGTATCATTGTATGGAAAATCCGGTAAATTGTTGTTTCGGTCGCGAAATACTGCGTTTAAGTACATAGTTGTCATACAATTTTGTTTCTATAAAAGCGTAAGGATTCTATTGACAGGTTTAAATTTGCTGTTGGACAATAAAAAAAATGCATCATTTTTCTAAACTTTCAAGGTTCATATCTTTTTATGATTTTAATTACATTTTATAAATTATACTTTATAACGATAATTTGATGGTTTACTATCCATTTAGCATCACTAAGTTATCAATTTGAACATGAGGCCGCATGCCTATTCTTATTCCGTAGACGTAAGATGCGATAGGTAGGTAAGTATTTATATTTTCTAGACGCGACTGTACATCAAAAGTTAGACGAGCACGTTAGTCAACGGAATGTCGGGGCTTTTCTAAGGAGATAATGACCAAAATAGTAGCGCAGTGGGTAGCTTTTGACGCTTCGAGTTGATACGCCCGACTGGCTCCGATGACAATGCTTCGGATGACGAGAAGATGAGAGATGGATGATATAACGGAGTGGGACGCCTTATAAAACAAGGTAGGTATGTACTGTATGGCCAATACGTAATACAGCCCAAGGCAGGTACCATATGTCCGACTATCAGTGTCAATTTCATAAAAGAAATGGGTCGTGTGAGCTATCTTTTGGCAATTTTTAACCCCCGACGCAAAGAGAGGGGTGTTATAAGTTTAACGTGTCTGTGTATCTGTGTATCTGTCTGTGGTAACGTAGGGCCCAAACGGATGGACCGATTTGAATGCGGTTTTTTTTGTATCACAGATAATTTTAACCCGAGTGTTCTTAGCCATGTTTCATGAACATCTGTTCAGCCGTTTGAAGATCATCAGCTCTTTTCTAGTTGATGGGGGGATCTGACTAACGTCCCTATGTCCGATAGTCTTGAAATTTGGTACCGTGTTATAAGTTTAACGTGTCTGTGTATCTGGGTATCTGTCTGTGGTAACGTAGGGCCCAAACGGATGGACCGATTTGAATGCGGTTTTTTTTGTATCATAGATAATTTTAACCCGAGTGTTCTTAGCCATGTTTCATGAAAATCTGTTCAGCCGTTTGAAGATCATCAGCTCTTTTTTAGTTGATGAGGGGATCTGGCCAACGTCCTTATGTCCGATCCTTTCGAAATTTGGTACCGTGTTATAAGTTTAACGTGTCTGTGTATCTGTGTATCTGTGTATATGTCTGTGGTAACGTAGGGCCCAAACGGATGGACCGATTTGAATGCGGTTTTTTTTGTATTTAACCCCCGACGCAAAGAGAGGGGTGTCATAAGTTTAACGTGTCTGTGTATCTGTGTATCTGTCTGTGGTAACGTAGGGCCCAAACGGATGAACCGAGTTGAATGCGTTTTTTTTTGTATCATAGATAATTTTAACTCGAGTGTTCTTAGCCATGTTTCATGAAAATCTGTTCAGCCGTTTGAAGATCATCAGCTCTTTTCTAGTTGATGGGGGGATCTGACTAACGTCCCTATGTCCGATAGTCTTGAAATTTGGTACCGTGTTATAAGTTTAACGTGTGTATCTGTGTATCTGTCTGTGGTAACGTAGGGCCCAAACGGATGGACCGATTTGAATGCGGTTTTTTTTGTATCATAGATAATTTTAACCCGAGTGTTCTTAGCTATGTTTCATGAAAATCTGTTCAGCCGTTTGAAGATCATCACCTCTTTTCTAGGTGATGAGGGGATCTGAATAACTTCCTTATGTCCGATCGATTCGTGGTACCGTGTTATTTCAATGACATTGAAATTATATGGTAAGGTAACCATGACCTGATCCGCCGGTTGAAGATCAACAGCTCTTTAATAGTTGATGAGGGGATCTGACTACCTTCCATATGTTCTATCGATTCGAAATTTGGTACCGTGTTACTTCAATGATATTGAAAGTATATGGTAAGGTAATCATGACCTGCTCAGCTGTTTGAAGATCATCACTTTAAAAAGGAGAAAATAAAAGTATAATTAAAAAATGTAAAACCCCCCGACACAAAATATGAACTCTAAAAACTAACAAATAATATTTTAAACATATAATAAATATTATCGTCACATATATTATGCAAGTTCAAATATTTTTATTTTCCAAGCGTCGTCGCGTCGGGGGCCCGTCGCGTCAGGGGACCGTCGGGCGACTGAAATGGTCCCCCGACGCGACGACGCTTGGAAAATAAAAATATTTGAACTTACATAATATATGTGACGATAATATTTATTATAGGTTTAAAATATTATTTGTTCGTTTTTAGTTCATTTTTTGTGTCAGGGGGTTTTTTATTTTTTTATATTAATACTTTTACTACTATTGGCTCTTCTGGCCAAAGGCAGAATGGATTTATACTTAATACGAAGATGTTTATATCTGTTTTAGACACTAGGTACCTAGGACATGGGGCCTAGTTACCTATTCACACTCTTTAGTTTTTTTTTTTTAAACTATCTTCAGTCGTAATTTTGATACCAATTTAATGTAAATACTTACTATATCAGTATTTTTTGTTATAGCGGCAAATAAATACGTCATCTGTGAAAATGTCAACTGTCGTGATAGACAGTCGTTCATGAATCATGAGATACAGCCTGGCGACAGACGGACAGACAGACAGACAGACAGACAGACAGACGGACGGACGGACGGTCGGATGGGCGGACGGACGGGCGGACGGGCGGACGGACGGACGGGCGGACGGACGGACAGACTGACAGACAGACATACGGACGGACGGAAAGACGGAAGAACGGACGGGCGGACAGACGGGTGGACGGAAGGGCGGACGGACGAACGGACAGACGGACGAAGGGGTGGACGGACGGGCGGGCGGTCGGACGGGCGGACGGACGGACGGACGGACGGACGGACGGACGGACGGGCGGACGGGCGGACGGACGGGCGGACGGACGGACGGACGGAAGGACAGACAGACAGACAGACAGACAGACAGACAGACAGACAGTTGGTTTTTCACTAAACGCTACAAAAAATAAAATAATAACTAATTGCAGAGATCAAACTATTACAAACTATTACAGTAGATAGAGAGACCATAGTGTCTCAGAATATCTACTTGGGTCAATCTATTTCATTCACGGCCCAGACGGAAAAAGAAATCAATAGAAGGATAGCGATTGCGTGGAAGATTAAGTATTGGAGTGAGGTGAGGTGAGTGGAGGAGGGAGAGGAGATTATGAAAAATAAAGACAGACAAGAATAAAAAGCAAACTATATATGACATAGTGATCCTACCCAGTCTGACGTATGGCTGCCAAACATGGACTCTACGTAAAAAAGAGGATAGTAAACTAGCTGCTATAAATCAACGCAAAATGGAAAGGAGTATGCTGCTGGGCATAAAAATATCAGATAAAATGGAAGGGCTATATAGAATGTCTGGTATGGAGTTCATAGCTCATTTTTATTTATCTACTCATTAAAAGATGATTCCTCGCCAAATTTAAAGTTGTGAAAACCCATAGTTTTTGATAAATAAAATATTCAAGTTTCCATATAAGTTTCCATGCACGGCGTAATTTACCTATTTTGACGAGATTTTAACACACTTGTGCGCGTTATTTTTTACGTGTTGATATTGGTAACGTCATGATGATGTTCTTTAGTCTATGGAAGTTCTTTAGTATCTGCAACACGCCCTTAAAGGCTGGAAAAGGGTTGGTTATCAAGATCAGAGCCTGAAATAATACTAACAATTACATGGTTCAACTCACGTATTCTAATGTCACTACGGGCGACATGTTTCGAACTCTACTCTCTCTCTATACGTGAGTTGAATCGTGTAATTGTTAGTATTATTTCAACATGTCTCACAAAAGTTTAAATTCGATCAGAGCGTGATTTAGAGTTCTGACCGCCTTAGGCTAACTATAGCTCAGTGCCGCGCCCGCCGCCTCCTTGCTTGGTCCTTGCACTCTAGGCTCTAGCTTGCGCCCTAGACTCTAGCCTTATTAGTTATTAGCCTGTGGGTAAATCAGGCCTTGATCAAGATATTCATGGTGTAAGTTTAAGGTTTTGACAGCGAGCGAGCTCCGCGAGCCATCGAGTTCAGCAATCGGTTTCCGCCCTAGCTCCGGCGCAGCGGGAAAACAGCCCTTCCGCCCTCGTGTGCTCGCCTCCGCGCCTCCGATTTTGAGGGCCTAGGGCTCATCATCATCATCATCATATCAGCCGAAAGACGTCCACTGCTGGACATAGGCCTCCCCCAAAGAGTGCCAAAGTGACCGGTCCTGCGCCACCCGCATCCAGCGAACTCCAGCAACCTTTACCAGGTCATCAGTCCACCTTGCGGGGGGGCTACCCACGCCGCGCCTTCCGGTACGTGGTCGCCACTCGAGAACCTTTCCGCCCCAACGGCCATCGGTTCTACGTGCTATGTGCCCCGCCCACTGCCACTTAAGTTTAGCGATTCGGAGGGCTATATCGGCCTAGGGCTATAGCCTGGAAATGGGCAGGACATGCATGTAGAATGCAATATGATACCTAGATGGGCCAGCAGGGGCGGCTTTACCTATAGTGCAGGGGGTGCGTTGCACCGGGGCGCACGGTCCTAGCGGGCGCCGAGCGCCACTCACCGGGCGCCACTCGCCTCGACTCTCGCCTCTACGGTAATCCTCTCTCCTTCTGTCTCTAGACAGAGACAGATGGTGGAAACTGGGGGAGACCTACGCTGCAGAGGCGACTTACACATATATCAATAGAAAACAATAAATTCAATATTTGAAAATATAATTTAAATAATACTAACAATTACACCGTTCAACTCACGTATTCAAATGTCACTACGAGCGACATGTTTCGAACTCTTCGGGAGTTCTTCTTCAGGATGAGTGTTTTCTCATCCTGAAGCCATGTCGCCCGTAGTGACATTGAATACGTGAGTTGAACCGTGTAATTTTTAGTATTATTTCAACATGTCTCACGAAAGTTTAAATTCGATTATAATTTAATTGTTTGATATTTATAAAATAATAATAATAACCGCTGGATGCGGGTGGCGCAGGACCGGTCACTGGCACTATTTGAGGGAGACCTATGTCCAGCAGTGGACGTCTTTGGGCTGATATGATGACGATGGTGATTAATATTAATGTATAAAGAAGATGATGAAATCTATATACAGGGTGAGCAATCCAAATGGGTCAGTATGGCGGTTTTGGAAACCATAACAGATAGCGAAATCTTGGCTTAGGAACCATGACGTTGATTTTAGTAAAAAGAAAAACTGCATTCATATACTTACAAAAATACGTGTACTCGGCCCAGGAATCGAACCTGGACTTTTTGAAAAATTAAATTTCGTTATTTTCCTTTGAATATCGGTTATGTAGCTCTTAAATAGTAAATGTTACTAAGAAACATGATATCTAAAACTAATAAAATGCATTGTTTTTAAACAACGAAGTTTTATTTTTCAATACTTCAGGGCCGCCGCCGGCCCTTTGACTTTGTATGGGGAAGTTTTAATATTGTTTAAGTAATCGAACGAAATCTTATGTAAACATTAGACTGAAATGCCCACAATTTAAATATTAAAACTTCCCCATACAAAGTCAAAGGGCCGGCGGCGGCCCTGAAGTATTGAAAAATAAAACTTCGTTGTTTAAAAACAATGCATTTTATTAGTTTTAGATATCATGTTTCTTAGTAACATTTACTATTTAAGAGCTACATAACCGATATTCAAAGGAAAATAACGAAATTTAATTTTTCAAAAAGTCCAGGTTCGATTCCTGGGCCGAGTACACGTATTTTTGTAAGTATATGAATGCAGTTTTTCTTTTTACTAAAATCAACGTCATGGTTCCTAAGCCAAGATTTCGCTATCTGTTATGGTTTCCAAAACCGCCATACTGACCCATTTGGATTGCTCACCCTGTATATAAAAGAAGAAGTGCTGACTGACTGACTCATCAACGCACAGCCGAAACTACTAATGTTAGAGTTAGAGAGTTGATTTTTGCACAGTAGGTTACTTTTATAACGTGGGCTAGGGCTAAGAAGGGATTGGAAATTCCATCTCCAAGGGGGTTAAAAAGGGGGCAAAATGTATATGGGGGAAACTTTTTTTTTTAAATAGAGACCTTAAACTTTGTAGAAAGATTACTTATCAAAAAAGTAATTTCAACGGTTTAGAAAATTCTACCCCTAAAAGGGTTAAATAGGGGTGCAATGATTGTATAGAATAGGAATATTTGGACATTGCACGAAAATAATTTATTGGAACCTTAAATTGTAATTATTAATCTATTTAAAATGTAAATTATGGATTTATTGATATTATTGTTTTTTTTTTTATTATTATATTTTACTTCTATATTATTAATTGTGTTGTTTGTAATTATTTATAATTGGCTATTAGGCTAATATTTGCATGCCGTTGAAGGCTGAATACTGTGACTCATCATATAATGTTAACATCTAATGTACATATTCTTGCAAATAAACGACACTACTACTACTACTACTATAGGGAAAAAATATTTTTTGAACTAGACCGAAAGAAACTTTTTAAAAAGATTATTTTTTAGAATACAAAAAAAGTAATTTCTGCGTTTTAGAAAATTACACCCCTAAGGGGGTTAAATAGGGGTGCAAAGTTAGTATGGAGGAAACTTGATTTTTTGAGCTAGAAACTTAAAACTTTGTAAAAAGATTACATATTAGAATACAAAAGAAGAACTGTCAGCGTTTTAGAAAATTTCACCTCTAAGGGGGTTAAAAAGGGGTGCAAATTTTGTATGGGGGAAACTATATTTTTTTATCTACAGACTTGTATAAAGATAACTTATTAAAATACAAAAAATGTAATTTCAGCGTTTAATAAAATTCTATACCTACGGGGGTTAAAAAAGGTTGAAGGTTTTGTACTGGGAACACTGGATTTTTTTAGCTAAAGACTTGAATCTTTGTACAGATTACTTATTAGAATACAAATAAAGTACTTTGAGCGTTTTAGAAAATTCCACCCCTAAGAGGGTTAAAAAGGAGTGCAAGGTTTGTATGGGGTAAACTTTATTTTTTTACCTAGAGACTTAAAACTACTTATGTAAAAAGATTACTTATTAAAACGTTGTACCGATTACTTATTAGAATACAAATAAAGTAATTTCAGAGTTTTAGAAAATTCCATCCCTAAAGGGGTTAAAAAGGAGTGCAAGGTTTGTATGGGGGAAACTCTATTTTCTTAGCTAGAGACTTGAAACTTTGTAGAAAGATTACTTATTTAAAAAATCCCTAAGAGGGTAAAGAGGGGTGCAAGGTTTCTATGGAGGAAATTTTTTTTTTAGATTGAGACTTGAAACTTTTTAGAAAGATTACTTATTAAAATTAAAAAAAAACAGTGATTTAGAAAATTCTACCCCTAACAGGGCAAAATAAGGGTTGATTATACCTTTCGCTATTGCCTATTCGTCAGCAGGTGGCGTTAGTGTAGCAAATTAATTGAATCACACACAAGGCAATTTGCCACACTGGACGCGTTCTGCGGTCTGCGGTCAGATCTCCCATACAAAATTGTAGGGAAGACCTGACCGCAGACCGCAGACCGCAGAACACGTCCAGGAATTGCATATCAGTGTCTGTCACTGTTTGAAATGTAATATGTCTAGACCATTTTAACTAAGAATAAAATTCACTTACCTGTTTTAATATCTTTGTCATCATCAAAAATCTACGCGGACGAAGTCGCGGGCGGCCGCTAGTGTAAAATAAAGAAGATCAAAACTAAGCAATAATATTAACAAAGATACATTGCTTGTGAAAAGAAATGAAAATGATTAAATTAATATGAAAATATGATATTATGATGATGCATGTGTTAGAATAAAGGCTATTTTTATTTTATTTTATTTACTTACTATATGTACAGTAAGTAAGTAAGTATTAAATATTTGTAACGATGAATCCAAGTCGGGGTTGAAAAAGTATGCAGTGTATTTCACTCACATTCACGTTGCGTAGTCAAACTGAATAAAATAATTTTATATACTTACTTAATTTCCGTTTTTATTACATTGTAGAATTATAAAAATTGACACTTTTTCATCACAGTTTGATAAATTAAAACTCAACGTCATTCAATGACATTGACAAAAGTTCAAAATTTAACGTTTCTTTTCGTTTCTATGTAAGTATAGCGCTGTCTAATCAATTTAAATAGGTTTGTTGTATTGGTCCTTTACCAGGAAAGTTAATAACGTGTGAACAAAACAGAATATTATTAGTATATAATTATTTCAATCCTATTCTAGAACTAATTCCAAGATGTAGTTTTCCTATCACTTCACTTTACAATAAAAGACTATCCTTATAACGAAACGTCCTCACACCGCACCGTGTAGACAACGTTTACGTTATTTTTCACTTTCATTAATGACAAATTGAAACCACTCTTATTGTATGTGATTAAAAACCCTTTTTGAACAAGTAATATTCAAAAAAATACTTGAGAATCATTTGCATACAACGTGTGCTTGTCAAACCTGACTGATTTGTCAAAATTTTGTCAACACGTAGTCCGATTTCACAAAAATCTCTGCGTAAAGTAAAAAATACATCGAAAAGTACTAATATCTAACCATGCCGTCGAGTGATAGTGATGATTTTGAAAGTGCGGACGAGGGACATGCTAGTGTAGAAAGGAAAGAGAGGAAAAAACGACTTTCATCGTCGAATTACAGCGACAATACTGTAGAATCAGACCAAGACCTGAAAAAACCATCAGCCACGCCTGTGAAGAAACTTGAACAAAGTAAAGAAAAAGAAGTGAGTACATGTTTTCAAAGATCACAAAGATTTGGACGAATTCTGTTACATATAATGAAACATCTACATCTATAAAATTCATCAATATAGTCAATTAAAATACAGCGGTAATCTCTGTTCAAGATTGTCTTTTCAGGTCTAAATATGGTTCATTGTCACTCCAGTGTATGTATGTTACAAGTAGGACATATCAGTTATTTATATCCTTGAATTATCATTTAATTGTTAAGGGAAGTCAGTTGTAATGCAATTAGGCAGTAGTCATTTTACATTGTGTGAATTTAGGTCACTGGTCACATACAAAGAACTCATACAGACATTCATACTAGTTAAAATTCATAGGCTAGGCACATAATTGATGTATATTTAGCATAAAAATTCAATGTATAAAATGGTTACTGTTTCAGCATGTCTTTCTAAATGGATGTTACTGAAAATGTAATATTTCAATACCTGGTGGCTCTTGCATAGCAACTGTAACATAAGCAGGGGCACATTGCATAACAACTTGGGAGGAAATCTCTTTTTATCCCCTTTAAATAGAAAGAGATATCTACTTGTAAAATACTACTGATAAATCCACGGTTAAACTCACATATTCAATGTCACGATGTGTTAACCGGGGATTATTTAGTAGTATTTTAAATTCGAAAGAGATATAGGTTTGCATTGCAAGTTGTAACTTATGCAGCATCACCCAGCCCATACACTTATAACCTCTTTGCATCTCTATATATGCTATAAAATTCATATTTAAGTCAAAGCTCCCAATCTACCTAAAGAGAAAAGCGATGGACTCAATAGTTTACCAACTCTATTGTATGGATGCCAAACGTGGGCACTTACCAGAGACATCATCGAGCAGATAGATGTATTTCAAAGGGCGGCTGAGAGGAGCATGCTGAATATCAGACGGAGTGACAGAAAGAGGAATAGTGAAATAAGAAAAATAACAAAAGTCACAGATGCCGCTAAACTAGCATGTAGGTTGAAATGGAGATGGGCTGGCCATGTAATACGAACAACCGACAATAGGTGGAGCGAGAGGATCCTACACTGGCACCCGAGAGACGCGAAGCGCCCACGCGGTTGCCCGCGGCGGCGGTAGGCTGACAACATCGCTCAGATAGCCGGACTGGCATGGACCCGCAAAGCCAAGAACAGGGTAAACTGGAAAGACCTGGAGGAGGCCTTTGGGTACCTCCCTAGCTAAAAAAAAAAAAAAAAACTAAAACTGTATTTAACACTAACTTTTAATGTGAGAAATAAAGGCTTATTATTATTATTATATGCAAAGAGGCTTTAGAATGCATGTAGTTACAAGTTATTTTGAAATTCTAAGCATTGGCCAAGCAAGCAAAGCGAAAGTGACTAGCGACTAGTATTACAAGTAACACCCTATGCAACAAGCCCTAGGTCTGATTAAAAAAAAAATTTTTTTTTTTGCAGAACAAAAATTAAAACAAGCATCTTGCATAATTTTCAGGAACCACAAGCAGACGGGTGGGGAGATGGCTGGGACGACATAGACACAGAGCCACAGCTAAAAGATGAGTCTAAAGTTGACACCACACCCGTCTCCGCCAAACCCGATACAACAATGAGTGAAGTTAAGAAAGACAGTGGCAAGTCACAGGACACAGGGTGGGATGACTTCGATGACTGGGGAAATGATGCTGCTAAGAATGTAAGCATTTATTCATTGATTTTTTATATACAGTCACTGCAACATAATAATAATAAGCCCGCAGGGCAGCTTGTGGCGAGCGGTTGGGTAGTAACAATCCCATGGACCCAAGTGCTCCCGAGAGTCAGTCAGGGCCTCTCTCCGGCGTGTTTTCGGAGTGGAACCCCTAAAGTGGAATGCAGTACAGCAGGGGGAGTCCAAAGAGGAGTCGTCACAGCTATATGCTCCAGGCGTGGTCGTGTGGCATAACGCCACAAGTAACTTCGGAGAAAGCGCAGCACCACCTCTCGAGGCGCTCACGCCGGTGTTGCTCCTGGCTGTCATTTCTACGTCACTTTCAGGGCCCATCTTATAAGTTAGTGGCTAGTCACCGCCTGCCTCTGTAACCTTGTAAATTGCAATGTTCATGGCAGGTGTCCTTACCTCTTTGCCTCTTCGCAATAGCCCAATTTTGTTGGCTTTATTGCCCACCCAATCTGATCACCATAGACCCGGTTCTCTATCCATTTCACCCTCAATAGCCCCAACGCCCGTTGGAACCGGTTCATTGGTATCTACCGATGTACCTGTAAATGGGAGCAGGAATACTACACCACATTAAACTTCTTCTCCAAAGATCTGTTGGATCTATATCTATATTATCTATAACTCACGCACGCCTTCCAAATGAACGGGCCTTGTCCCGTGAATTTAAATCGGAGATACGAGGGGCAGCTGAAAAGTAACCTGCTTGGTCAGAAATATATACAAAAATAATGCTGGCTGGTATGGATTTATATTCGTTTGTTATTCTATTTTCAAAATGTATTACATTCATTTGTTTATTGCATCACGTTTATTTGTCTCCTACAATTGTTTCGAACATGTCGGTAGAAAAAGTGAAAATGGATAAAATCGAGCAGCGTGCGGTGATTAAGTTTCTGATAAAGAAGGGAATACGCCTTCGGAGATCAGACAGCGTATGTTCCGTGTGTTTGGCAGTTCGTGTTCTTCCGAATTTGTTATAAACTTTTGGTCAAGGCAGTTTAAATTATGTCGTGAGAGCCTGGATGATGATCCTCGTAGCGGAAGACCAGTTTCGGCCGTCACCGATGAAAATGTAGCCAGGGTGAAAAAAAATAATATAAGATGACCGACGAGTTAAACAGTGGGAGATAGCTAGAGAAGAGAGTGGGCGTCAGTAAAGAGCGAGTCAATGAAATAATTCATGAGCATTTGAACATGTCCAAGGTTAGTGCATGTTGGGTCCCCAGAATGTTGACTGCATTTGACATGGAGAGGCGTGTCAAATGTTGCGAAGAGTTTTTGGACATGAGTCGAGGGAAAGAGGAAGAAATAATTTCTAGAATTGTAACATGTCATGAGACTGGATTCGACAATGGGACCCGGAGAGTAACAAGAGTCGTTACAGTGGAAATTTAAGGATGAGAAGCCGCCTCGGAAATTCAAGGTCTGTCCATCGGCAGGTAAACTTATGGCTACAATCTTTTGGGACACAAGGGATTTTGCTCATAGATTATTTACCGAAGAAAACTACAATGAATGCTGATTATTACTCAAACTTACTATATCAACTGAGAGAGACAATAAAAGAAAAACGGCGAGGTAAACTAAGCAAAGGAATTCTGATTTTGCACGATAACGCACCAGTGCATACCGCCCGCACAACGAAGCTAGCAAGTAAAGACAATGGCTTAGAAACCATTGACCACCCCCCTTATAGTCCAGATCTAGCCGCCTGTGACTATTTTCCGTTTAAACTTCTCAAGAAAGACCTCAGGGGACGAAGGTTTATGACCGATGACGAAATGAAGGCTGCAGTTACTGACTTTATGATGACAAACCGAAAGATTTTTTTTTGTATGGCTTAAATTCAATATTTGCAAAATATAATAAGTGTATTTTATTAGCAGGGGACTATATAGAAAAATAAATAAAAATTAGCCACGATAGTCTTTTGTTTCATTGTTAGGTAGATTACTTTTCAGCCGCCCCTCGTACATAATAATAATAATGCATTTCATCAGTGATTACACTCATTACTCAATTCTCATATGAAAATTACATTTTGCAAATACCACTTATTGTATAATGATCTTTAGGCGTATTGCGCAACAATAATACGAAAACTTTAAACAAACATAATATAAAAAATAATAATGTCAAAAATGTAAAGGATATAAAAAATATTAAAAAAAACATGAACAATTATGTAAATTCATTAAAAAGTTGTGAATGGCAGCCGCAGTAGTGCCTAATGACCATTGACCACCCTGCTGCTACTGCACCCTTCAATAGCACCTTAATAGGGGTGTGGACACTAAATAAAAAAAAAGACCGGGAGTGCCGGCAGAAGTGAAAACTATATTTTGACATTTCGAATCGACGAATACCGTAGCAACAGAAGTAAACTATTTCACTTGCAAATTAGCGCGTGAGAAGTTATTGTATCGTGTATCGGCCGACACCGAACGGGTAAGCGCCGCATCGCCACTACGGCATCGGGTCCCAACGTTTTCTCTCTCTAATAAGCAATGCTAAAACGGTTGCAGCTTCGTAATTCTTTGAGATATCTGAATAGGAATTTCGTCACTAGGCATATTTTTGCTTTCTTTCTTTTGGAGTAATAATAATTTTCGAGTCTACACCCGTATTAAGGTAGTGAAAGTAGTTTCCCAACCCCACCGTCTGTAACATTGTACAAAATGTCCAGAGTATCGCATTCAACATCACTATTTGATTTGTTTTATAAATCTTTAAATACCCCGCAATTGATGTAAAAACTATTGCATTAATGATTCCAGGAACCGCAACTTCAATCGAAACCTCATCAAAAACCGCAACCTCAACAGAAACCAGAATCTCAACAGAAACAACCCGAAGCGGATATAAGGGCAGCGACAGACCGTCTGGCAGAATCTGCCAATAAGAGTAGCTGGGGTTGGGGGTGGGGCGTGGATTCCTTGCTGAGCACAGCCACTGCTGGTTTTTCTACCTTCACCAATCAAGTTTCACAGGTTAGATTTGTGGGTGGATTTTTTACCAACTCAGTCATACTTATTAACTACATCTGTATTGTATAATTGAATAATATTAATCTAATGCTGTTATTAATTAATATCCATCAAACTTATTTTAGTAAAATGCTGTTAAAATTCGCCTGTCTTTTCTGCCGCATTAACATGTGGGTCATTGATAGAGGGACAAAGTACATGTCAGTAACAGAACGTTTTTTGAAGTTTTTGAATAATGACCAAGATTTTTAACAATCAAACGCTGGGTTTAACCAATTGTGGTCGGAATGGATGGAGATGTGCACCGGTTTAGATAATAGTGTTGAAGATCTTCTACTGATACCCGTACATAGTGATACCCTTTGATATAGACAATTAAGAAGATCTTTCCACAGACCTCAAAATAATAAAATTCATCTTCCACATTCCAGGGTATCTCAACGGTTCTCGAAACTGGCATAGGCGCGCCAGACCCAGAAGAATTGGCCAGAAAAGTCAAGGAGAGTGAATCGAGAACTCAAGACAAGGCCGAAGAGACGAAGGCAGAAGATGGCAGTTCGGCAGATGCTTTCCAGCTCGGTAGTCTGTTGTCTGGAGTCACCAAGTTTGTGGAGACTACTGGTACGTTTCTGCTGTATAGACTGTTCATCCACGAAGACACGCCCCACTACTATACTCTCTCTCGGCTCTGTGAACTGTAGAATTCGCATTACTGTATTTTTTATTTTTAGATTTCGCATTACTGTGTGAGTTCAGTCAGTGTGCGAGGCGAAACGGCCGCGAGTAGATATTCCAAACCATTTTTTTTGTTCTGTTTATATCAATTAGTATTACACTATAAACTCCGCTACTAGAGTCTGGCTAGGGAAAGATGAGCCTAGAAAAGAGCGGCAAACTTAAAAACGCAGCGTGTTGCAACACTGATAAAATAATAATTATACTTGAACAATTATAATTTTTCTTCAATTCACACAAAGCAACTGTTCAAGCAGAATGAAGTAAATTTAAATGATATAAAACTCTTTAACTTCATATTTGAGAAGATTCGAGAAGTGAAACCAAAAATGATCGACGTTTATTTCGTATTGGGTACCAATGATTTATAACTTTCTCCCAACATTTGCTTATCAAAATTCCAGGAACTAAAGTGATAGCCGGCGGCCTAGACACCTTAGAGACCATAGGCAAGAAGACTATGGAAGTCCTCCAAGACGGCGACCCAGGCCTGGCCAAGAAGCGGGCCATGCTGGGTCTGGAGCCGGGCGACAAGCCGGTGCTGTCCCAGGTGCTGAGGGAGGCCAAGGCCAGGGCCGACGAGGAGGACAGGGTGAAGGAGGAGAAGAGAGAGGCCAAGGAGGTGCATTACGAGAATCTGTTTGATGATTATGAAGGTTAGTTTACAATCTCGTGGCCTGACCTTAGAGACTATAAGCAAGACCATGGAAGTCCCCCAAGACCCAGGGCTGGCCAAGAAGCGGGCCATGCTGGGCCTGGAGCCGGGCGACAAGCCGGTGCTATCGCAGGTGCTGAGGGAGGCCAAGGCCAGGGCCGACGAGGACGACAGGGTGAAGGAGGAGAAGAGAGAGGCCAAGGAGGTGCATTACGAGAATCTGTTTGATGATTATGAAGGTTAGTTTACAATCTCGTGGCCTGACCTTAGAGACTATAAGCAAGACCATGGAAGTCCCCCAAGACCCAGGGCTGGCCAAGAAGCGGGCCATGCTGGGCCTGGAGCCGGGCGACAAGCCGGTGCTATCGCAGGTGCTGAGGGAGGCCAAGGCCAGGGCCGACGAGGAGGACAGGGTGAAGGAGGAGAAGAGAGAGGCCAAGGAGGTGCATTACGAGAATCTGTTTGATGATTATGAAGGTTAGTTTACAATCTCGTGGCCTGACCTTAGAGACTATAAGCAAGACCATGGAAGTCCCCCAAGACCCAGGGCTGGCCAAGAAGCGGGCCATGCTGGGCCTGGAGCCGGGCGACAAGCCGGGCGTGCTATCGCAGGTGCTGACAGTAATGCATCAAAACGTTGCAGGTCTGATAAATAAGTGTGACACTATCATTGTATGCTTACAACAACTCGAGGACTATAAGTATGGCCCAGACGTGGTTTGTTTCACGGAACATTTTATGCTAAAAGGAGAAAGTGAATTATTGTTCATAAAAAACTATACTTTAGCATCTATTTCTACACGGCAACGCCGTAGAGGCGGGACCGCCATTTATCTGAAACGAGGTATTGAATATCAAGAACTTACGGAAATAAATAACCTAACCATTGATAATCACTTCGAATGTTGTGCAATAGAACTAAGTGATTTAAATATCACAGTAATTTGCGTATATAGAGTACCTAAATCAGACTTGAATATTTTCATGGACCGTTTAGATTTAGCCTTAACTATCTTGACAAATAAAAAAAGTAAACGAATAATCATGTGTGGAGATTACAACATCAATATTTTGAAATCGGACAAATCCTCCATACTCTTTGAAACCACCCTTTCAAACTACAACTTAAAACTAAAAATAAGAAATCCAACTCGCCCCGCTAGTGGAACTAGCTTGGACAATTTTGCTACTAATATACGGGGGGCAAAAAGTTGTACAATCGATTTAGGCTTGTCAGACCATAATGCAATAATACTTAACTGTCCGATCAAAAAGAACTGCCAGCAAACATTTTGGAATGTAAAAAGGCGGGACTATTCAGTCGAGAATTTGGAGAAATTTAAAAATTATCTTTACAGCTTTTCTTTCACAGATGTCTATGATAGTGTAAATCCAAATGACGCTTTCAACAGTTTTGATGACTTTTTCAGTCTAATGTATGAGCAATGCTTTCCTCTCAAAGTAGTCAAGCTCTCTAATAAAAGAAAACCACAGTGGGTGTCTAAAGGAATCAAGACATGCTGTAAAAAGAAAAGAGAAATGTTGTGGCGTCACAGACTCAGACCTAGTGCGCTGAGTAAAGCAGAGCTCAAAGCATATTCATTTAGATTGAAAAAAATCATTCAAATGACACAGCAAGTACAAAACAGACAACATATAAAAAACTCGAGTAACAAAAATCGTGCTGCTTGGCAAATAATTAATAATAAAAATGAAAATAAACCATTGGAGTCAATTACAAAAATTGTTACCGTAAACAACGCAATTATAAGCGACCCAATTAAAATTGCTGATGCTTTTAATAATTACTACATAGACGTAACTAAATTTGATTGTAACCTATCTCCAAACAATAATATAAAATTACCTCCTAATCATCTGAAATCCATCTTTTTGCGTCCTGTTACCGTTACCGATGTCATCAAAATAATAAAGCTGCTGAAAAACACTAAAAGCACAGGAATTGACGAAATTACAACCAAAGTAATAAAACAGTGTGCCGAGGTATTATCTGTTCCGTTGGCATTTATTTATAATCTTATGCTGGAAAAAGGAGTATTCCCGGACGCATTGAAAATAGCTGTAGTCAAGCCTTTATTCAAGAAAAAGGACAAGAAAAAGCTAGAAAATTATAGACCCATAGCCCTACTATCAGTGTTTTCGAAAATTGCGGAGCGAATTATATTTAACCAGATTTACGACTTTATCGAGCGAGAACACATATTGGCAAAAGAGCAAAATGGATTTAGAAAAAACAAATCGACGACTACAGCCATTTACCAACTAACTAAGACTGTTACTGAAAATGTAGATAAACGAATACCAATCTGTGCGCTATACATGGATTTATCAAAGGCTTTCGATTTCGTAGATCATACCCGTTTACTGGAAAAGCTAGAACGGTATGGCATTCGAGGAAATGCCCTAGATTTATTAAAATCATATCTATGCAATAGAATGCAATGTACCGAAATTAAAAGACTTTGTAAAAACACAAAAGAGGAGGTAGCTTATTATTCGAAATTTAGACCATTGATACGTGGTGTTCCACAAGGCAGCATTTTGGGTCCGTTGCTCTTCCTTATTTATATAAACGACTTGCCAAAAAACGTTCAACATCCAATGATTCTATTTGCAGATGATAGTACTGTTCTCATTAAGTCAGAAAGTCTATTATCATATAATAAAGAAATAAATAATACGCTCAAGACTATTATTGACTGGTTGCAAATAAATAGACTAAAAATTAACATCGAAAAAACACAAATTATGCAATTTCATCAATCAAAATTAAATTCAATTAATCTTGACATAAAATATAATGACGAATGTATTGAACACACAAATGTAGCTAAATTTCTAGGCTTAGACATTGATAACCAATTAAACTGGAAAATACATACCGAAACATTGAATACAAAGATAAATAAATTTGTTTTTGCTCTCAGTAGAATTTCTAAATTATCAGATCGGAAAACTGCATTACTAGCCTATCATGGATATATAGGATCAATACTCCGCTACGGAATTATATTTTGGGGCAACTCCACAAATAAAAAAAATGTGTTTATAGCTCAAAAAAAATGCATACGAGCAATCAGTAACATTAAAAAGACTGACAGCTGTAAGCCGTATTTCAAAGAGCTCAAGATATTGACACTGGCTAGTTTATATATTTATGAAGTAGCTGTTTTTGTTAAGTCAAACCCAAACATGTTTCCAACGAAGCCCATGAACTCCCGTCATAAATATCGAATTAACACTGTTCCTGGCAAAACTGCCCTCCTTCGCAATAGTATTCTAGGTATGTCCTCTAAAATATACAACATTTTACCTGATGTACTCAAACAACTACATATAGAAAAGTTTAAAAAAAAATTGAAGGAGGAACTCATCAATAGGGCTTATTATACGATAGATGATTTTTTTAAAGATACGTTTTAATTTATAATAGACAGTGGCATGCAATATAGAATGGTATTAAATTATATGTGACAGTAATTAAATTATTTCGCACTTTGTAATTTTAATGACTATTATAAATATATCATTAATTGTTGCCATTTGACATTATATAATTGGATTATGTGACGCCATAGATTCAAACTATTTTGTATCTGTATATTTAATTGAATATAACGATAATGACTGCTAAGACTGTAAAATGTAATAGAGCTAATATAAGAAGGATTGACATTTGAATTTGTTTGCATGGAAATTGTAAAAAATTGACAATAGTTTTAAGAAATATTCACATGCCTATCGGCCGAATATATAATGGATCAATGTATATATTATAAGTTATAACACCTTATGTACCATATATTCTGATGAATAAATTATGATTGATTGATTGATTGATTGAGGGAGGCGAAGGAGGTGCATTATGAGAACCTGTTTGATGATTATGAAGGTTAGTCTGGATTTTTAGTTTTTTTAGTATGCAAACGGGAATACATCCTGTCTGATGGTAAGCGTGTACCGTAGCCAATGGACGCTTGAGACCCCAGAAAAATCACAAGCGCGTCGCCTGATGGTTAACAGACGCCGTAGCCGATGGATGCTTGCGAATCCAGAAGAATCAACCGCGTTGCCAACGCTTTATTGATTTGAGGATTCATCGTGTTGACAGCTAGAGATAAATGCAGGTCTCGCACTCAACACAGGACAGCTTCATGAGATCTGGCGACCTTACTTACCAGGAACATTGTGTTCAGTTCACACCACATACCTTCAGAGCAAGTACAGTACAGTAGTACCACAAATATAAATTACATGGGCAATCTTCGTCCACGCCGACGAGTGCTGACAAGTACCGAATGAAATCGAACATAAATATGACCATTTCAAAGACCTTGTTGCAATATACGTAAGGTACAGTAAGCTCTGACAGGTGAACTCGTGCTTTCCCGCTCATGGCGCCAGACAAAATGGCGGGCGCCGGAGCTGCCGGCGTCGCGCGCAAATTTTTGGCCAATGGGCGATGAAAATGTTACCCGCGCAAACGCAAAAAATGCTTTATTTATACTAAACGGGACTTAATCGCATATAATTAACTTATTTTATTTACCTCACTGAGGTCTCCCGACGTTTCGGATGTGTTGCAACATCCATGGTCACGGGACAACACCGTATAGGACTATATATGGCTTCGGTCTTCTGAAAGGTTAACCATACTTTTTCAGTTGGAGCTCCAAATATGCCTTGCCTCCACTTCATGTTTCTTTGTCTTTTGTAATATCAGTATTTTATTCCAGGTCTAGTCCATCTAGAAGCGCTGGAAATGCTGTCTCGGCAAGTCAGCATGCGAATAGACGAGCGACTCCGCAGCGCAGACCCTGAGAAGAGACAGGACATCAAGGAAACGTTGCAGCAGGTCGCTGGTAAGCATCACTATGCTCTAGATTCAATGAGACCCTTGCATTTTAAGCTTTTTTTTACAACCATTTTGTACTAGCTATTCTATAATGTTAGGTATCTACACTATTTCACAAACCAAATTGATGATTAAGGTGGTTCGACTATCATACAAAAGGTTTTTGGACATTCTCTAGTTTATAGATAAGTTTATTCTAGGAAATGGGGAATTTCGCGCAAATGGAAAGACAATTTGTGAAAGTTTGCTATATAAGTTGCCTAAAATATTACACCATTAGCCTGCAAATGTCAAAAACGTTTTGTATTGTCTTCGAACCACCTTAAACATGCTTGGTGGATCTTGACACCTAGACGTCTCGCCATAGTGCTGCCAGCTAGTGACATAATGTTACCATCTGAAAACCCCAATGTATCCTGGAAACCCAGAATTTCATTGCCCGAAATCATACCACCGTTTGGTGAGGTAGAGCACAGCGAAATGTCATCCCGCACGAATGTGGAGCAGCCCAACTGAGGAAGTACCTTGCAGAAGACCACAGCCATAATGACACTACTACTTGCTGTGTAGTAGTGTTGTGTTCCTGGAGGTGAACAAGGTCGCCAGAGGTCCCGAGGATGCGTTGTGTTGAGAGCGAGGGAATTTGTTCCTTCAGCTGTCAACACGGCGAATCCTCAACATATCAAGGGTCGGCAACGCCCATGTTACTCCGTTGGAGTTGCATACGTCTATAAGCTGCGGTGTCCGCTTACCACAGGCGGGCCGTGCGCTTGTTTGCCACGGTCGTTGTATTAAAAAAACAAAAAAAAAACAGAATAATTACCTTGTTTTTTCCTCAGAATTATGTGAAATGCCTGAAGAAGAGGAAGAAGACGAGGAATCTGAGGAAACTTCGAAAGCGGACGGGCTTCACGAGCGGCTCCTGACGGCTACCAGGGACATCGGTCTCAAACTGCAGTTCCAACCCTTGGTTAAGTCAGTACAGTACTAACTTGCTCGATGTGTCATATTCTAGGTCTGATACATATGTTGGTGCTTCGTCTAAACTTGGTATGAGTTTATTATTGTAAAGTATATCACTACATAGTATAAAACAAAGTCGTTTCCCGCTGTCTGTCCCTATGTATGCTTAGATCTTTAAAACTACGCAACGGATTTTGACGCGGTTTTTTTAATAGATAGAGTGATTCAAGGGGAAGGTTTATATGTATAATATAGTGCAAAGCCGGGGCGGGTCGCTAGTTTTTATTATAAACTGCTCTTTGACTTGAGTTGACTGAGATGTTGCAATGTTGTTTTAAAAAAACATCCTATATGCGACTTTGCGTCATAATGACATCACCGGCACCATAGTTTCGCTCCCTGGTCATCAGTTCACCTGCCCGGTACGTGGTCGCCACTCGCATCAAACACCATACTTGATTTAAAAAATCTAATTGGTGTAAAAGTATATATTTATTTATTTTTTATTCGTGCACTAGAGGGTGGTAAAATTAACTCACTTCACCTTTCATATCCAGGCAATACACAGAAGTCTTAGACTGGCTATCGTCCGACGCAGCCGCGTCAGAGAAGGCGGTCTACAAACGCGCCGTCGCTGGGCTCGCGGCCGCCACCGCGGCGTCCGTGGAAGTGTACCATAAGGCGGCGGAGATGCTGCTAGTTAAGACGAGGCGATCCACTGCTGATGAGGCTGATGCGTTGACACAGTAAGTTATTGCTGGCGTGATAAAATCTATCGGCCACACCATTCGGTGAGGTGGAACAAACAATCCGAGCGTTGCCTTCGACGGTTCGATTGTTAAGACGAGGCGTAGCTGACGATTGCAAAGAAAAGTACAGTGGGCATTCAAAAACGTCATTTTTGACAGAAATCCTAAGCCTAGTCCCTATATTCGATTTGTTCCTTTGTATCACGTTCTATTTTTTTCTCTTTCAGAATGACAGTGGTCCTAACAAAGCACATCAGTGAGTTGGCGGCTCTGTTCACGGAGAAACTTAACTCTTTGGACGCTGAGAACAAGGAACAAGTCAATACGTACATCACTAACATATTTTTAGAGGTAAGACATTATTTAACAACATATCTTAACTATGACAGACGCGCGTTACATACAAAGTTACCGATCGTTATAGAGCTTCACGGCATATTGTAGAGTGCTTAAAGGTGCTACCAGGGTAACCTGCAATAATAACCCACAATGCAATCTGAAAATGGTGAGTACAGTGTGGTGTGCCAAGACGTCGGTAAGAGATTTATGACGAACGACACTATTAGAATCCCGACGCCCGATCTTCTTAATATTTCTGTTGAATATGCTTTACCTATTCGTATTTTTACATTTAAAAAAGTCATTGATTTTCAAACACCATCATCATCGCCATATTAGCCGAAGACGTCCACTGCTGGACATAGGCTTCCCCCAAAGAGTGCCACAATGACCGGTACTGCGCCACCGGACTAGCGCGACCTTTACCAGGTCATCAGCAGGGAGCGAAACTATGGTGCCGTTGACAGACGTATGACGTCAAGTTACATACAGTGTTTTTATCTAGATTATAGCACACTGGCGCAGCGGCAAATCTCCCTTCATACCTGGGTATGAAGGCTGGGTGAGAAGACGTAAAATTGTGTAAGCACCACGGGCGGTAAATCGTAAAGCCCCAGATCGCATATTTATACAAACACCTGCAGTCTGGGGCATTCACGAATTCACCGCCCTAGGTACGTAATGTACTAATATCTGTATGTCATTATAAAAGACACGGTAATTCGTGTCTTTTATAATGTAGGGTAATCCCTACATTTAACAGTGTTCTAATGAAAACTCTTTTTTCCAGGCAGGCAATAGTTCGTCATACATCCAAAATGCATTCCAGTTGGCGCTGCCGATATTGCAAATAGGCGCTGTATAGACACAATCGTGGATGACTCAATGCTACACTGATCAGGGCGACTAAACCTCCGTCACGTCTTTGTTGACTCTTAAGAGTCCGCAGTAAGCTCGGCCGAATTTCACCTTCCCATACAAACCAGGGATTTTGCAGACATTCGCATCCGCATCCGCCAAAATAGATGCGGAGTTTTTGCGGATGCGGATGTAGTGTAATTCACGTTATTCACGACAAGAAAGGAGCCAACGCCGCGCGAGTTTTAGATATTGTCGCCATTAGTAAAAAAAACTTCTTGTCGCTTCTGTGACCAAGAGCAGACGCGTTTTTGATTTGTTCGCTACGATTGTAATTTAGTCTAATGGACGTTGTTTATTTACTTTTAATCGCACTTGCTCGAAAAGGGCTTCATAATGCGCAGACATACAGAGCTGTAATAGCCTGTGTTACGCCCACGGGCGTAATGGTTTTTTTCTTAAATTGTATCTGTCACTCATGCGGCAGTTACAAAGCAGAGGTTTTATATCAAATACGATGTCTGAAAACGCATGTATAAATAAATTTAATCTTAAAAAACTACTTAAACATGTTTTACTGAATTATTTACAGATTTAATATGTAGTTATTTAGTGTCTATGTAAAATGTTTTTAAGTGTTTTCAAATCGTGGCTGTCATACCGAAGGGTCTTTGCCATACGCGCTTCACGTCAAATTCAACAAAATGGACGACTTACATGTTGCAGTTTTTATTACGATTTGTATTCATTTCATCTAAAATGTATTTGTTTCCTCGCAAATGTGATGTTGTGACACGGGCGTAAAAATATTGCAAACTCGAGTCATCAAAAGCCCTCCGCCTTCGGCGTCGGGCTTCTGATAGACTCTTGTTCGCAATATTCCACTTACGCCCCTCGTTAAACAATGTACTATTTTTAGTGTTTGACCCCAAAATCCGCATCCGCGGATGTCAAAATAAACGCGGCATTCCTGATACAAACGGAGTTTCGTTCTCATTTTAAAACTACGTGTTGGATTGTAACGAAACTTTGCATATACAATGATATGAGGTATATCTAGGTCTGTAATTAGTTTATATGGCTCCAGTTTATAAAACAAAGGAAATACAGCAAAAACCAGTTTTGTATGAAATTCGCTTTATATTTTTTACTATGGTATATGAGGCTACATAAACGATTACAGACCTGGATATACCTTAACTTATTCTAATTACAAAGTTTCAGAGCAAACTAGCTGGTGGTTTTAATATGAGAGCGTAACTACGTTTGTATGGAGAATCGAGCTTATTGCGGACTCTTAATTTGGCTGTGTCTAGCCGGCTGGACGAGGCCTGTGGCCGCCTTTTTGTATTTATTTCTTGCCCAGAATCGTTGGGGCATAGTTTCATAATTAAATTCCATCAAATTTACCACTGTGTTGCCATTGAAATTAAATTTCTATGTATTTTCGATCAGTCTTACATAGATTTTGACGCTTATATTTCGTTTTATCGTAATGAGATTAATGAGGTTGGTTACACATGGAACGTCATACTCACAATACTAGGTTTAACTTTGACAGTGACACATCTTGGTAGATTTGATGGAATTTCATTAAGAAAAATGGTATAAGCTTAGCACATGTCTGGTGGATATTCAAGCGTAACAAGCAAGGCCCTCTTTTCACACATTTATTTATTTAAGGACCACCAACGGATAACACATCTGAACTATACAAAAAAATCTAAGTAAGATGCTTAGCCACTTATAGGTGACCACAGCTCGCACATGAGCCAAAATCAAGAGTAACAAAAAAGAAAATATAAAATGACATGAACATTTATGATGAAATTACATGAATTACTTGTTAGATGTAAACATGTGTAAATTCTAATATACGAGGGTCAAACTGAAAGTTCTTAGAAAATCAAAAACTGAGCAATCAAGCAACTTATTACTTTTATTATATCTTTTCAAAATAGCCTCCCTTCACATCAATACATCGCTGCATTCGATAGAACCACTGAGAAAAGCACTTTGCCCACTCGTCCTTAGGGGTCTCTTCGACGGCCTTTTGAAACGCAGCCACTGCTTCGTCGGCGTCCATAAAACGTTTTCCTCGAAGTTTTTCTTTAATTTTTGGGAATAAATAAAAATCACAAGGTGCAAGGTCGGGGCTATAAGGTGGGTGACCCAGTAATTCCACGTTTGCCGTCGCCAAATAGTCGATCGTTTGCTTGGCGGTGTGCGATGAGGCGTTGTCGTGGTGAAGCAGGATCCTACTGCGAGGCCGTTTTTCTCGAACTTTTTCCAAGACAAGTGGTAAACAATTGTTAGTGTACCACTTCGCAGTAATTTTTTGATCCTCTAAAATAATTGTTGCGTAATGACCAGTCCTTCCGAAGAACGAGGCCACCATCTTTTTTCCCACACTTCGACCTCTCTTCACTTTAGTAGGCAACTGCTCGGAAGGAAACACCCACTCAGCAGACTTCGTCTTTTAGTTTCAGGATCATAACAGTAAATCCAGCTTTCGTCACCCGTAACTACGTCGAACACAGCATTTGAGTCACCTCCGTTGAATCTTTGACCCATTTCACGGCACCAATCAACACGACGGACTTTTTGGGCTTCTGTCAAATTATGAGGTATCCACCGGGCACAAAGCTTCCTCACCGCTAAATGTTCATGGAGGATTTTGTGGACTTGACTCATACCAATGGCTAAGCTTGTACGAATCTGCTGATAGGTTACTCTTTTGTCAGTCTCTATCATACGCCGCACAACACTGATGTTATCTTCAGTAGTCGCCGTAGAAGGCCGGCCCTCACGCAGATCATCAGTGAGATTAGTGCGGCCACGTTTAAATTCATTAAACCAGTTGTAAATAGTAGCACGAGATGGGGCTTCATCGTGAAAGGCCAATCGAAGTCTATCATAACTTTCTTGTTGACTTAAATTACATCGAAAGTCGTAAAAAATCATTGCTCGAAAATTTTCTCGCGTTAAATTCATGCTCACGTAGTACACACAATTTTCAATTTGCCGCCAAATCGTAAAACAAATGACAATCGAGTGGAATTCGTACACAAAAATATTAAGAAAGAGTTCCATTTTCAAATTTTGAACTTATTTTTTTATTATATTTATTACAAGTGGCCAGTTCTAAAGACTTTCAGTGTCGCCCTCGTACCTACAATAATATACTATTTATGTTTACGGCAAGTTGCAGCATTTCTTTTAAATTTTATTTTACGAGACGGTTGCAATTATTAGTTTTAGGTAGACTAGTAATAGTAGAAAAATGATTTATGAAAAATGATGTGGTGTCAGCATAATGTCAGCAAAACAAATAAATTAATAAGAAATACTATGTAAATTCTTAGACTTACTATTAGAAATACATTGCTGGCCTACTTTTTTATAATCAACAGAGAATACAAATAACAAGTTTAATATTTAATTTAGGCCAATGGGTCAAATTATAAAACGGATTCGCCATTTTAACATCCTGCGTGATTTGGTCATATCCATTAGAGATTTGTTCATTTATCTGTTTCTTCCAACCAACTTCTGCTGTTCAGATTTTTTTCTTTCCATACAATGAAATAATCCTTACATGAAACAGAGCCGACCCGCGTCAAAAAAAAAATTGACCAACTTTATAATTTTTTAAGAACAACTCACGCTTGACCAAAAATTTTAATGAGCCAAATTTGTTTACATAAAAAAACACCTAATGTCTCCTTGGACACTTTTCCTTTATCTCCTTTAGATTCGGATTTCCCCATACTGTCCCATTTAAAAAAAACACTCTGTATACATATATTATAGAATAGAATAGAATATAATTTATTTCAGTATAAGTAAAGGATCACAGTAATACAATTACAGAAAATAACGAAAACAATGGAAGAACTTATCAGCTAAATGTAAACTAATTACTAACCTATACGGAAAAAAGTGAACACTCAGCATAATGCCAGCGGCGCTACCACGAACTTCGAAAGTCGAAGTTCGTAATATATGCATCCCTGTCACTCGAGTAAGGGAGTGCGATAGAGATGGAAATACCCGGACTTCGACTTTCTTTTCGGTAGCGCTGCAGGTGCTACTAGAACACATGACGCTGGTCTTCCGTGAACACCATTAGGGTGCGCAGCTGCGCGTAGCTGCTAGAGAATCCATACTGCCCATCCAGTCTGTCTGTCTGTTACCGCTTAAACCGCTGAACCGATTTGGATGAAATTTGGTATAGAGATAGTTTGAGTCCCGGAAATCATCCCCCTGGGGGATGAAGTGGGGGGGTGAAAGATTGTATGGAGCTACGATATAAACGAGTTCCACGCGGACGGAGTCGCGGGCAGAAGCTAGTATATATGTGTCATTCTCATATAAATTGTATGTAATGGGAAGGAGTGAGACAAGTCGTGGATTTAACCAACTATTTTTTTTATTGAACTTGTTAAAACGACATGTTTGGATGATTTTTATTTTATATGCTTCCTCATTTATGTGTGGTACTCGCCGTATTGTACAATATTGTGATTTTTAAATAGGACAATAATGTAATGTATCATTTTTACAATATTAAAGTTAGATAAAAGCAATGCCTGTGTTTCTATTTGACGACATAAATTGTATTTTCTCAAACATGCAATGAAATATTGACGTTGTGTTCTTCATAATGGGCATCGAACTGTCACGTTTCGGGCGCAGCGAGACGAGAGACCCGTAATGGCATTTCATACAGAATAGGAGGCCCACACAAATCAAACCACATGTTAAAAGCGCACACACATACAGCCTCGTGCAATGATGATTTGAAGTACCTCTAGTTCAGTTTAGAAGATCACCCATCCCCACTGATACATAGAAATACTTACCCTGATTTTGGTCACATTATGATGGGTTATTGTTATGTAATAGGTTACAAACTCCATTCGACTGGATAAATTAACTGGTTATTTGACTTCTGTAGTGTAGCCTAGTTGCTAGTGACCCTGCCTGCGAAGCCGGGAGGTCCCGGGTTCGAATCCCGGCAAGGGCATTTATTTGTGTGATGAGCACGAATGTTTGATCCTGAGTCATGGATGTTATGTTTTTTTTTTATACAACGACGGTGGCAAACAAGCGTACGGCCCGCCTGATGGTAAGCGGACACCGCAGCCTATAGACTTATTTTTATTTATATCGTCGTCTAGTACCCATAGTAGGTACAAGCTTTGCTTAGTTTGGGACTAGGCCGATTTGTCTAAGATTATCGCCAAATATTTATTTATTTAAGACTCCATCGGTCAGCAGGCTCGACACAAAACGTGCGTGCCGTTTTAAAATGAGAACCAAACGTCTGCATTGAGAGTCGAGCGCGCTGGGAACTCTAAACCAGTAGACACGCTACGTCACGACAAGGTTATGTCACTGTTTTACATACCTTGACCCGTCATGAACGGACCAAGACAATACGCAGGTCACATTGTCCTCGTACCTCGTTCTACCTACCTTCCTCTCAAAAGGGGTGTAGACACTAAATAAAATAATCAATAAAGCCATATTTTCTCGAAAAAGGATTAAAAAGGTAGTCAAATGGAGAAAAAATCAACGCAAAAGGTTAAATAATCACGAAGTTATAAGTGTCCAAAGTTAGAAGGGGTATGTTCTGTCCCTTTTTCGCAAAACGCAACTTCATATGAAACGATGACACTTGAAGAATGTGACGTCACACTAATAGACGGCAACGTGTTCGGCGCCGCCGTTGACGCGGCCCCCCGGCAGCATCCTGTAATGTGACAACACACTGTTTGCGTTTTCTCTCTCTAACAAGCAATTTTAAAACAGTTGTAGCTTCGTAATTCTTTGAGATATCTGAATGGGATTTTTGTCACTAGGCATATTTTTTTGCCTTCTTTCTTTTGGAGTACCTAATGATAATTTTTGAGCCTACAAGTTCACCTTTGAACTTTAATTTATGTGACAAGTATTGAACTATTATTATTTAACCTGTTATTGTGTACAATAAAGTGCTTACATACAAACATGCCTACCTTTTGGTTCGTATGCTTATTTGCCAGCATAGTAGTATAAAACAAATGTTGCGTATAACAGAGAGAGGGCAGTCGTCATAGCGCTCTCAAGTGGAAACAGCCGATTTTTAACCCTATTACAAAGGGATAAGGTGCAAAAGTGTAATCATTTGTTTATCCACAGAGCAGCTTGCGTTGACAGGCGTATGATCGATGATCTGAGCTTAGTTATGTTCATTCATAGTATAAAAAAACCATTCATCATTCGCCAGTCCTTCAATTTGGGTCGACGCAGCGTGTCGTTTCGTACCTCTGTATTTTCCTTTATACTTGAGATTATACGAGTTGACCGAATTGCTTCAAGCAGTCCATTTCAAAAGCAACTCTATCGGCCAAGGTGGAAGATTCGAATTCCAATGTCAGTTTTATAAAAACTCTGCTTAATACATTATGTCTCTGTCGGTCTTTATCTTTTTCATACCTATTTGTTGCTTTTTTTTTAATACACCGACGGTGGCAAACAAGCGTACGGCCCACCTGATGGTAAGCGGACACCGCAGCCTATGGACGCATGCAATTCCAAAGGAGTAACATGGGCGTTGCCGACCCGTGATATGTTTGAGGATTCGCCGCGTTGACAGCTGAAGGAACAAATTCCCTCGCTCTCAACACAACGCATCCTCGGCAGCTCTGGCGACCTTGCTCACCTCCAGGAACACAACACTACTGCAGAGCAAGTAGTAGTGTTATTATACTTATTATGGCTGTGGTCTGTTGCAAGGCGGAGGTACTTCCCCGCAGTGGCGGATTTACCAGTAGGCTGAGTAGGCTCGAGCCTAGGGCGGCAAATTTGGGCCCGAATTTTTTTTTATGTCGTTGAAATCATATAATTTTTCCATGACGGTTTTGTGACATTGTAAAAATAATATAGGACATGACAATTGTAGAGGCAAGGGCGGCAAAAATTATACAGCCTATAAAATTGAAATTTTGTACACCACATTTTGTTTGTGACATTCGAGCGGGATGACATTTCGCTGTGCCCTACCTCACCAAAAAGAATGGTTCCAATATGTAGGTACATCTTTCTCGCATATGGTTTCAGAGGAATTTCCAGCCGCGAGCGCTTCAGTTGTGGAATGAGTTGTTTTTAGTTTATGAGGGCTTGTATAGATCATTTCGGAATTTTTTGCTCACCTACTTCTGCGACCAACTGACTCAAATGATCAATCATGCCGATTCGCGTGCCCCGGTGCATCTGTCGACGCACATGTCGTGACGTTGCGAAATATGGTCCAATAAAAGAAACCCACACAAAGAGTTTTTTTCTCCAAAAGGGGTATTTTTGTTAGCTGAATTGGAAAGGTGCATTGGGTGTTTAGGCTAATGGCAAGTGTCTCGAATGGAATGAATCTCGGCTAAAATTGTTGAAGTACGTAGGGTAGACTGGGTACGGTTGTGCCAGGGTACGGTAGTGCCAGTCGTCGTACCAGCGAAACTATACGGAATGCGGGCAAGGGTTCTAAGGGAGAGAGAAGCGGCATGCAAGTCTGAACGCGTTCCCCGGTGTTGCGTCACCCAGCGCGCGGCGTTAATGCAACCAGGGGCCCACATTGCTTTTCAACAGTCAAAACAAAAGTAAGTTGTTTTATCCGATTAATTTTAATAATCACTGTTATTTGTATATAGATAGATTACCTCGGTTTTTTTTTTGATATAAGTTGAACATTAGTGGTTAATTACGGGTGGTTACTTTTTACGTACACTATTTGGCAAAGTCATGGCGAATTTTTGTTTTCGAAAGTGAGCGTCGGGTACGGTTGTGACAAATTTTGTAGGTAAGGTTGTGACATATTTTTTTTTGTTGTTTTGCTTTTAGATACCCAGAAAACGCTTGCGGAATACCGAAAGAGCGCGGTCTAATTAATATCTGGTCTGGTAAATATGCAGATGCTTATGAAGACGTGAAAGCGGGACTTCTTTACATTTTCCTAATTTATTTTTTTATTAATGATTAATTAAAAATAAATAATTTAATGAACTTTCTATTCGAAAGATTATGTTGTGTTATGGTCATATTTCTAAGAATAAAAGTCATTATAAACAATTTTGTTGTATATTTGTTGCTGTAACTACCGACCCCAACCACTGTCACAACCGTTCTTGGGGTGTGGCCGGTTGTGACAAGCTTTATTTAATTTGATTCCTATGACTAATACAACGTATTTAGGGAAAATATTTAAGTATATTTACGTAGGCAAATGTACAATTTAAGAGTCAGTTACTTTTCTCCCAGCTAACTAGTAAATTAACAAAATTTGTGGCGATCAAACCAAAATTGTCACAACTGTACCCAGTCTCCTCTACTGTCGCCAACACGGTTAACTGACCATCCGTGCACTTTATATGCATTGCAATAAGGATTAATATAAATACAGGATGGTCAGTTAACTTTGTTAGCGTTTGTACCCTTTTAAATCAAATCAGACCTGCGCGATCTTCAAGGCATGAAATGGCGTAAGATGGGGATAAGTGGTGACAACTCGTGGGCCTAGATTCGCTTTGGGTCGGTGAGCCATTGAAGGTAGTGCATCATAAATAAATAAATAAATAGATAAATAAATAAATATTAGAGGAATCTTACACAAATCGACCTAGTCCCATAGTGAGCTCATTAAGGCTTGTGTTATGGGTACTAGACGACGATATCCATACTAATATTATAAATGCGAAAGTGTGTCTGTCTGTCTGTCTGTTACCTCTTCACGCTTAAACCGCTGAACCGATTGCGATGAAATTTGGTATGGAGATAGTTTGAAGCCCGGGGAAGGACATAGGATAGTTTTCATCCTGGAAATCACCCCCTAAGGGGATGAAATGGGGGGTTGAAGTTTGTACGGAGCTGCGATATAAACGATTTCCACGCGGACAGAGTCGCGGGCAGAAGCTAGTATATAATAGATATAAATACTTAAAATACATAGAAAACTTCCATGACTCAGAAATAAATATTCATGCTCATCACACAAATATTTGCCCTTACCGGGAGTCGAACCCAGGACCTTCAGCTTCGTAGGCAGCGTCACTACCCACTAGGCTAACCGGCTGTCGAATCATCTTCCTCATCCTATGTACATACGTCCCACTGCTGGGCACAGGCCTCCTCTTATGGATGAGAGGGAATGAAGTTAGTTTGAATAACCGTAGAATGAGTGTCGAGATGACGGCTGACAAAGAGGCAGGTATGGGTGAAAAAACACTTCGCGGACCCTGAGTACCTACCTAAGTGGGACAATCGATGGAGCAGCAAAAGTAGCTACGCGTACAATGAAGTCAAAATTATCTACTCACGTCTGTTTTTTTTTATTCGCCTATATTGTGTCCCACTGCTGGGCGAAAGCCTCCCCTTTTTTCCGCCACTCGTCTCGGTGCTGTGCTAGTGTTCGCCAATCTGTACAAAACGTATCAAGATCGTCCCGCCATCTCCTTTTCGGTCGTGTCGTGCCTCTCATCTTGTGGAAGCCATTCGGTGGCTAATATGGCCCATCGCTCCGCGTGCATCCGGCAGACATGTCCAGCCCAGTCCCACTTCAGCTTCGCGGTCTTGGCATTCACATCTACGATGCCAGTTTTGGCACGCAGCTCCTGTGTTCCTGATCCGATCCTACGAACTCCGAGTATGCTGCGTCCCACGTCTGTATTACAAGGCAATAAATAATAATTGTTTGGATATCTTGAGCTCGTCTCCCGCGTAGCTACATCTGCTGCCGACTGTACCCACAATAAAGACAATCTAGATCATTATTGTTGCCGAAATCACCAGCCCTAACATAAACTAGAAAGGTACCCCTAGCATTTATTGAAAAAAAAAACAGTAGTACACGCTATTAGGTGCAGCCGGTGTAATCGACAGGCAATCATAACGTGAACGCCGTGCCATAAGCGTGCCAATCAAGGTGCACATTAAAGTAGGGTGACCATGGCCAGCACTGGCGAGGCGTTCGTAGGACTATTCCCAAGAACTTGAGCTTTTATTTAATTTCACCTGTCCCGTTGTCTGTCTGTCTGTAATCAAATCTTGCAAGTTAAATTTGACCCACTTCTAGGTGACCGATTGAGCTGAAATTTTGGGTATAAGTATAGTTTGGATGACAATTCAATATTATGGTACCATCGACCTGATCTGATGATGGAGACAGAAAGTGGCCATGGGAATTCAGTAACCGTTAACCGACGTAAACCCGTTGAGTTTGGGCTCGTTACAATCGTCTCAATGAGTAGTTGATGATGGTATACAGAAAAGTACTGCAGTTGGCAATAAAAGCTTGATACCAAAAATTATTTTTTTACACAGAAGCTTGTTTATAATTGTTCAGTAGGTTACGCTTCTGCTCTTCATATGGTATTAAAGTAAATTGATAAGTGCAACATGGCTGCTCAGGTCCAAGTTATTTGTAGGTACTGAAAGGAATGGGTACAAAAGTCATAGAGATTGAGTAAAATAAAAGTCGTATTTCCTGTGCATATAAAAAAGTAGGTAATGATTGCATGCAATCATATAAATAAGAGCCGTTTATCCTATACTATATATTTATATTTGCAATCACGTTCTCGAAAACGATTTAGATGATATTTGGAATAAGTACTTATAGATATCGGGGGCGAAAAATCGATCTAACTCGGTCTCATGTCAAAATTGTTTTTCTCCGTATTTTCACCCGAGCAGAGCTCGGTGGTTGCCCAGGGAGTGCAGATTAAGCCCTACCAAAAAATTGGCTTTACAACATGTAGGTATAATTTGGCAATGTTCACAGAAAAGACGTGAACCTAAATCTCTCTCTTACAAGCGTGTACATTTATGCCATTTAGGCCAACTGCTCTCATCCACGAGGAGTCTACTGTGTTCACCACTTGAATATAATCAGGCTGTAACTACCTACAGGCAGATTATATATTGACATTAGCTATATAATCCTTTCCTAATTGGCGCCACCACAACGCGGTCCTCAGCTCCGCATCAAACCACTTCTCGCTGCTCTCTAGGAAAAGCTAATGTCCAGCAGTGAACGACTACGGGCATGGTATAACAACACAGGTACTCTCTTCCGAGACTCGCGAACCACGTGACTGACACAAGCCTACGTCATCCTGGTGTTAAATGCCGTTTGATGACGTAGGCTTGTGTCAGTCACGTGGTTCGCGAGTCTCGGAAGAGAGTACCTGTGTTGTTATACCATGACTACGGGCTAAGATGATGATGATGATGATTAGCTATATTCGATTACATAATAGAATCAGTCGTTACGTTGCGGAATTCCATGATAAAGTTAGGTAATTAGCAAAGGAATATTGTTCTAATAACTTGAAATTAGTGAAAAAATCTAATAATATACAGCAAGTTATTTGTACGCTAACGAAGATACCCAATGTTTATTTTATTTTCATAATGGAAAGGTTACATATCAATAAAAATACACTTAGTCATATAACCCGCCCCGTGTCATTCCGAGCCCATCATACTCGCCGCATTGAAAACTAACGACCTAACGAAATAGTTCTACAATTTCTGCAGTTGATGGACACCCTACACACAGTCAATATCCTGTCTGTCCAAACACTATTATTACTCTCCTGTAAAATTAATACAATACATACCTAGCTAATAATACACTATATTCCCCTATATATCGGAATCAATCAAGTCCAGCGATTAACGTGGAGCTCATAATGTACCTTATGACTCAGGTAATAAGGGTCACGTTTCACGGTTGAAAGGCTATTTTGATTGGCTATGACACGTGTTTTCATTTTGTTTTGATGGTGATTAATTTTTGTCCATACTTTTGCGCACGCGTCATTGCGTAATGCGCATTGTCACGCCATGTCATGACGTGACAATGCGCATTTGTCAACTCCAAACTACCGGGGCCTTTGAGGAGTAAAATATAAGTTTTAAAAATAGATAAGTTAAGGAGATGTTATTTCTCCAAAACTGTTCACCGCACACTGGAGGATGTTTTCAAGACTCTGGACTTAAGAAGGCTAGGTATCAACATCAACGGCGAGTACATCACTCACCTTCGGTTTGCTGACGATATAGTAGTCTTGGCTGAGACCGTGGAGGACTTAAGTGCGATGCTCGATGACCTCAGTAAAGCTGGCGAGCGAGTTGGTCTGTGAATGAACATGGATAAAACGAAGATCATGTCAAATGCCCATGTAGACTCCCACTGGAATCGGAGATTTTACGCTCGAAGTTATAGGCCATTTAGGTAATAGGTTCAACTTCGAGAAAGAGGTCTAATCGTCGAATCCGACTCGGCTGGGCAGCGTTCGGGAACCTACGGCACATCTATTCGTCCAATATTCCGCAGTGTCTCAAGACCAGTCTTTGACCAGTGTGTGTTGCCAGTGATCACATAGGTATGGCACTGAAATGTGGTCGCTTACTATGGGCCTCATAAGGAGGCTCAAAGTCATCCAAAGGCTATGTTGGGAGTTTCTCTGCGTGATCAGAACCAAGGTAACCGAGCCCATATCCCTCCGAATCGCTAAACTTAATGCCCGTTGGGGCGCAAAGGTTCTCGAGTGGCGACCACGTACCGTCAGGCGCAGCGTGGGTAGACCGTACGAATAAATATAACATTTATAACTGCAACAAAATAAAACAATCCATATTTCACACGGCACACCGGCAGGATACACCGAGAGCGTTGCTGAATGACAAATCAATTCGGACACAAACAAAGCAGCGCGTGGCCGAAAAAGGTAAGAGTTTTTGTCTGCACAATGATGTATTTAGACATATTTAGGGATATACCCGACTCGACCATGGAAAATACGAACATTGTGAACACGCAAATATTCCGAAAAGTGACCCGAAAACAGCATTCATTGTTCCGAAGTTTCGGACAATATACTAACCCATATTACTGACCTACTATTTACTCCATTGATTCAGCGATCTGAAGTATGCCTTGACCACCGTCACGATGGTGCAAATGTTTGTGTTAGTGTGCATTGGGCCTTGTTAAAAGGAAAAATATTGTACAACTTGTATACTTAAGTACTTACCTACATATTTCCAAAAGAACATAACTTTTGTCTCAGTCACAATTTACCAATACAGTACCTATATGTACATTATGCGCCTACATATAATTTTATTATACATATAGGTACTTAACGATACTACGAAAATAAATATGATTACTTTACTTATACCCTATTCCATCCATCTTATAGATTGGACAAATCCTGCGTTTATCGGCGTGCGATTTTAGGGAAAACCAGTTTTCATTGTTATGTTCGAAAAGCACTTAATAGGTGGAAAGTAACTTAAAATAGGTAGAACTAGTACAATATTTTCCTTTGATATATCAGAACTCTTAGATAAACGAAGAATTTGTCCGTAAAAAAATCGAATGTGTCGAGGTATACTTACATACTAACCGCCTTATTCATAAAACTTAAAATGCCTCTGCTAAATAAAATGTGCTTTGTCCCTCTCTTACGAACACCAATGTCAAAGTGACAGACAAAGACAAACGAATTTTAATTTTAATTAATGTAAATTTTTGTTCACTAATAAGGACAAACGAATTTTAACGCCAGTTTAGTTAAAACAGGCTTGTAGTACGTTTATGAATACGGCCGTTAGTTATAAATAATAAATAAATAAATATTTGCGGAATATCTTACACAAATCGACCTAGTCCCAAACTAAGCAAAGCTTGTACTATGGGTACTAGACGACGATAAACATACTTATACAGGGTGTTAACGGGGTCATGATCCGGAATGACAAAAAGCGAATAAGATGATCATACTGAACAACCTTTCCCATGGGACCAACCACGAAATCGCAAAAAAAAACCAGGTATTCCATACATAACTCTCAATTAAATCGCAGTTAACTCACAGTTAACTCTTAATTGGCTCTTTTTTTTTGCGATTTCGTGGTTGGTCCCATGGGCTAGGTTGTTCAGTATGATCATCTTATTCGCTTTTTGTCATTCCGTATCATGACCCCGAAAACACCCTGTATAAAGATATAAATACTTAAATACATAGAAAACATCCATGACTCGGGAACAAATATTTGTGCTCATCACACAAATAAATGCCCTTACCGGGATTCGAACCCGGGACCTCTTGCTTCGTAGGCAGGGTCACTACCAACTAGGCTAAAGCGGTCGTTAGTTATCTACTATACTTCCTTAGATTTCGCATCGTTAACTTTTTTGGGTAGAAAGCCAACAGACCCATGCCTGCCTACACCTTTCGAGCATTCGGCTAAGCCGCAAGGTGTCCGGAACATCTGGAAATAATCCCAAGTCAAGGGCTCTCGTAGAGGCCATAAATTACCTCTCTAAGCCCTAACCGGGACCTCCAGCCATAGACGAGCGGAAGGAATCAACGCCAGGTGGAAACTGCATGGATTCGTGAAATTAAAGACAAGTAGGTATTCATGTCGAATATGTTCTGTGATGTCAAATATATCGATTCCTAAAATGTGTTACAAAAAAACCGGCCAAGTGCGAGTCGGACTCCCGCACGAAGGGTTCCGTACCATTATCTATAAAAACGGCAAAAAATCATGTCTGTTGTATGGGAGCCCCACTCCGACTCGCACTTGGCCGGTTTTTTAGTATTTTTTGTTATAGCGGCAACAGAAATACATCATCTGTGAAAATTTCAACTGTCTGATAATAGGGTCCCGTTTTTACCCTTTGGGTACGAAACCCTAAAAAGAGGTAGATAAATTTCGAAATTCCGTGTTTAAAAATTTCTACCAAATCTGACAGCTTAACGGTTCCATTGACGACGCGAAACTGAGGCAAGTTGGTGCAATTGACTCAGTTTTAAAGTGTCACCTTTGGACCGCTTATAAAAGATAGGTTATAATTCCGTAGTCGACTAGGAACCCTTATAGTTTCGCTTTGTCTGTCCGTCCGTCCGCGGATAATCTCAGTAACCGTTAGCACTAGAAAGCTGAAATTTGGTACTAATCACGCCGACAAAGTGAAAGTGTTTTTTATTTTTTATTATGGTACCTCCCCTATACGTAACGTGAGGAGTGTTTTTTTTTTTCATTTCGACCCTAACGTGTGATATATTGTTGGATAGGTATTTAAAAATGAATAGGGGTTTGCTATAATCATTTTTTGATAATGTTAATATTTTCGGAGATAAACGCTCCAGAAGTTAAAAAAAAAGTGTCCCCCCCCTCTAACTTTTGAACCATAAGTTATAAAAATATGAAAAAAATCTCAAAAGTACAACTTTATAAAAACTTTGTAGGAAAATTATTTTGAACTTGATAGGTTGAATAGTTTATGAAAAAAATTACAAAAACTACCGAACGTGCTACTGAGCGTGGCCCGACCCGCTCTTGGCCGGTTTTTTATATTACACAACTCACAATGATAATATTATAATGTGCGTCTACGTGGTGGTCTACATGCCAGCTAGAAGCTTTTTATGCCGGCTGTACCTACACTCCCGGCCGAGACCTCTCGCCGAGAGTCTCGGGGGAGAAGTTCTCGACGAGAGCACACCATGTACACTCTCGTTGCGTCATTTGAACAGCGGAATAACCCTCTGACTCGGCCGCAAAAACCGACACGCGACCGAGACGGACCGAGGCGAGACCCGAGCGGGCGAGACAAAGCATCATGTGTACATTCTCACTCTCGTTCTCGGTCTGTCTCGGGGTGTCTCGCCGAGAGTATAGCCGCGTACAGCCGGCATAAGGTGCAATTCCGAGCATCGCGGTCGATCGCAGAGACAAACTTGACGTCTATGACCAATACTGGTGGAACTGGTGGAAGGCTGCGCAGGACAGGGATATGTGGAAGAAAAAGAGGGAAGCCTTAACCAGCAACCTTAACTTCGGGCTCATGATAAATAGGAATATGACCATAAATACCATAATAGGGAATATGCATGTGATTTAGAAATGGACAAAAAAAATCACGTGTAATCTATATTGCTTAATAAATATACACACATGATTATTTTTTCAAATTATCATGTTTCTATTGATAAAATAAATTGTTTAAAAGTACTATTTTTCAAATTCCCTCGCAAATTTCCAAAACGCAACGCTATTGGCGGGGCGAAACGTGACGTCACCGTGCAGGTCGTTAGTATGATTATTGAAAGTTATTCGCATTGTTTGGCCGCTGTTTATGATAAATAATCAGTGTTTTTTGGTAATTATTAAGTGAAAAAAGACTCGCCACAATGACTGAAGGCGGTTTTGTCAAGGCACAGTCGGATAATCTGCCTAAAATTGATGTGTTCATGATGACTAAATTTAATACATACTTCGCAAATATTTGTGACTTTACGTCCGCTGAACTAAGAGTAAAAGCTGCAAGGTAAATAAGTTACGGATATTCAATAAATTTTCATATTCCTTGTTTTTATACTCGTGAGATTGGTCAATTAAATAATTATAACCTATTTTGGCGATTCAAATAGCTAGACTTTTAAACTACTTCAAATAGGTGTCTTTGTTAAATAAGTGGAATAAAAAACTAGTAGATATTTATCCATACTATATACTATTTGACTATACTATAACTTTATATATTATATATACAAACTTCTGCCCGCGACTCCGTCCGCGTGGAACTCATTTATATCGTAGCTCCATACAAACTTTCACCCCCACTTCATCCCTTTGGGGGATATGGGGGGAGCTACGATATAAACGAGTTCCACGCGGACGGAGTCGCGGGCAGAAGCTAGTTATATTATATATTTTATATATACTTACTTAATAATCCATATCCATACTAATATTATAAATGCGAAAGTGTGTCTGTCTGTCTGTCTGTCTGTCTGTTACCTCTTCACGTTTAAACCGCTGAACCGATTGCGATGAAATTTGGTATCGAGATAGTTTGAGTCCCGGGGAAGGACATAGGATAGTTTTTATCCCCCAAATCATCACCTAAGGGGGTGAAATGGGGGGTGAAAGTTTGTATGCAGCTGCGCGATATAAACGAGTTCCACGCGGACGGAGTCGCGGGCAGAAGCTAGTAAATTATAAATGCGAAAGTGTGTCTGTCTGTCTGTTTGTTACCTCTTCACGCTTAAACTGCTGAACCGATTTGGATGAAATTTGGTATAGAGATAGTATAAACGAGTTCCACGCGGACGGAGTCGCGGGCAGAAGCTAGTATTATATAATCAAAGATATGTAGGTACCTATTAGGAATGTTCAATGTTGAGAACATCTTTATGAACTTTAACAAACTAGGTTGTTTTCGTCAAGGCTTATAAATAAAACAAATTTGTGTAGGTCACTCAGTAAAAAGGATTAAATTCTTTTAACTTTCTTCGATCAACAGTGCAAACAAAGAAACTTAGCTAAAACGTTTCTTGATCAAAATCAACACTCGTAGTCAGCTGTTGATCAACAAAAATCATAATATTTGTAATATTAATAACTAAAAAAATTGGGAATCAGAATAGTTTTATGAATAAGTATATAATACAATTTTGAGGTTAGGTTATTGTTTACCTATATTGTTCGCGAGTCGTAATAAAAAAGATTTTAGGTACATACATATTTAATACTCACGTCGAAATGATCTTCACAACAATATAAACTACTCAAGCACGATACATTATCTCTCCTCATCGCCTTACACCACTTTATCCTTATATTTGCACCTTTGGGCATATGAAAATATTTGCAGTTTTAATGTGATTTTCACACATAGGGACAATACAATATTTATAATAAGCTTTTGTGTGCTCTTCCATTACAATAAGTTGATCTTATAAGCTTTAATCACTCACATTTATTAAAAGTGTGAATCAAACACTTTGTTGTTAATTTGTTTAAGAACCGCCGTGCACTAAGCTGCACGGTGACGTCACAAATGAGCGCGCCAAAATGGTGGCGTTTTGATCGTCCGAAAATGATAGTAATTTTAATTTTTTTTTTTTAGCTTATTTAATAATATTGTGAAAGTGTTATATTTTTTTCCGGTTATATAATTACTTATAGAATAGATAAAAAAAATAAAAAAATGTCATGAATATTCCCTATTGCGTTGTCCGAGCTACAGAAGAAAGTAGTCAGTGATTTGGGAGCATATTGCGAAGCAATAAAGCATATGGCGACCTCGTTTTTGCTACACCTACACACATTATTACACATTACACATTATTAGTACATATAGAAATAGATAGATTCCCATTGGTATTATAGGTACGAATAGCAAATAATAAGGGACGAATCTTCTCTTCTCTTATCTTCTCTTATCTTCTCTTATCTTCTCATATCTTCTCATATCTTATCTTATCTTATCTTATCTTATCTTATCTTCTCTTCTCTTCTCTTCTCTTCTCTTCTCGTCTCGTCTCGTCTCGTCTCGTCTCGTCTCGTCTCGTCTCGTCTCGTCTCGTCTCGTCTCGTCTCGTCTCGTCTCGTCTCGTCTCGTCTCGTCTCGTCTAGTCTCGTCTCGTCTCGTCTCGTCTCGTCTCGTCTCGTCTCGTCTTGTCTTGTCTTGTCTTGCTGTGTATTCTCCTTGTAAATAGGATAGAATCTACTATCCATTATATTATAAGAAATGATTTCATTGTTAAACAATAAACCATGTTTAATATACATACCAGTATTTTAGTTGCAAGCTTTAAAAGAAGTTTAGTACAAGTTCCCATATCAGACTCAAGTCAGACAGTTATCATTGTCTATATTCCATCTTGCCTGGGGTTTTTTGACCCCTGAACACGTATAATCTTTGTTCTGAATACTGTACCGTCTAAGAATAATAAAGGAATATTACCGATGTTCGGAGACTTCCATTGAAAGATATAATTCTTTCATGATTTTGCCGGGGTTTTCTGCCCCCTGTAAATTTATAATCTTTGTCCTGAATTGTTTGATTTGTACCATCTAGGTATATCTTGTTGTTGGGACTCTTCCATTGAAAGATATAATTATTTCATGATAACTATGATAAGATATACATTTTGGCTTTATTGTTAGACTTGTGTCAAATGACTTGTTCAAATATTGAACAAACAATTTTTAGAAAAATGTGCTCAATTGTGGTGAAACTGAAAAGCTCAGTATTTATGGTATGTATTTTCAGACTTTTGCCCAGCTCTGCTGCTTTGCATGTGAAAATCTGTAGTAGTAGTAGGCACTGCTCATCATATCGGCTGGAAAACTTCCACTGCCGGACATAGGCCACCTAGCCAAGTGGGTCATCCTGTTTAATTGTTGGAGCTTAAAAGTGGATCCCACTTTAGAGTTGTGATATCTTGAGGCTGTTCTTATTTAAGTTTTAAACGACCTTCTGAATTAAAGAACAAATTAAAGCTTCCCTTTGTGGCGGATACTTTCGGTAAGAACTGAAATGATTTCGGATTTATCTTTCTTTACAGGGTTTTCCTATATCCACTATACACTGTCTTATCATGCATTACTGGATATAAGGCTGAAGTTTGTCTTAACTTAGCAGTATAGTGCAAATTAAAGTCTCCGGAGGCTTACAGATATGTAATTGTAAAGATTCGTATGCCATACTCAGTTCACTCCACTGGGACAACACCCAACTGTTCAGAGTAACTTTCCAACGGAAAGACATAAACATATCATGTTATTATTAATATTCGTATATTAATTGTAATATACATCAACTTCCACCCGCGGTAGAAGTCAATTATAAGCAATCAAAAAATTTGTTGTACATAAGTATATATGACCAACTTTCAGTGTCATTATAATAAATATAATAATCCTAGAATCCCGATTTGATATATCTGACATTCCAACGGAATAGGTGACACCTTATCAATATGATAATGTCCTCTTACGAACCCTCTGATGATTTATTGCACAAATCATGGTTTTTGATACTGGGATTAAAGGTTATGAGTCTTATGAGTGTATAAACATTGATAGTACTCTCAAAGCTCTGTATTATCTCAAAAAGAGATCTTTCTTTTCCCGCGGAAAAGAGGGGACTATAAACATAGTGCATCAAGATTCATGGTTTTCCAAACCTTGGAAACCGTGTGAAAAAACTCAAGAGCTTATAACCAACAAAATATTTGAATACCTCCAAGAGATCTCTATCCCAACGTGAGAGATGACATAATATAACATATTATGCCAGAAATAGTAGCATTATACTTGATTATAGGAGTATTTTGGCGTCTTACCTGCCTCCATTGGCAATTTCAAATCAATGATTTTCATATGAAATGCTCGTAAATCAAACCACTCTTTCACATTCTTGCTTCTCTGTTTTTGTTCACCCATTTGGGTACCTGAAATGATCTTGAAAAAACTAAAATTTCACTTAAAAATCATTTTTCCTTCGTGACACGACGATACGTTTTCGGCGCGAAAACACTTAATGAAGTATGAAGTTGACATCTGGTAGTGTTGCTAGGGCTGTGTATTTTATTTTTTTTATCTAGTTTTTAGACTATGAAATCGCGACGATAAGGCGAAGACTACACGCTTCTTCAAGTTATTACTACGAACTGAATAAGAATATAATTATAGAATTATATGCGGTAGCTATTATATATGACCAGACAAAAATTTCCTAAGTAGATATTATACAACTAAGTACGTATTATATATATATGGTATGTGGCTTGGTAACCAATTAATTATGATATTTACATTGTAATTGAACGCCTTTTAAATACTTAAGTAAAAGATATATATTTCCTACCCGTCAAGTAGAATAGGTACCTCAGTCTAAATAATTTCAAACCTGGGACCCGTCCCGCAAAAGTTTACAAAATTAAAATTGCGTCCCAATTAAATCATATAAATTCCATTCCATATATGGTCAGCTCGGGTAAGTGCGCCACAGGGGAAAGTGCGCCCCCGGGGTAAGTGCTGATATTGATTTAAATGACTGATTGATGAATGAGGCGCTGTTTCCTCTGTGGAGCACTTACCCGAACTGACTATAGTAAAAACTAACTTGTTACTTGTATAGTGTAAGTAATTGTATTATTTTTGGGATAGGGCTCTGGTTTATTCAATTCAATAACAGATGATTCTAAGATCGAGAGCTGGCATCTTCTGACGATCAGTCTGCCATATTCGCCAATCATCATCACGACTTCATTAGCAGTATCGTTGGTATTTCTCTCGTTCTTGAGTCTTGGACGTTTGTGCAGCTGTCGTCTGTTCATTTGTATTGTTTTATCTGAAACAAACCAGTGAAACTAGTACAATATTTCCCTCCTATATCTTAGATAAACGATACGTAGACGATTTTCTCCGTTAAAATTCTAATGTTATATGGAATGAGCCGATACATTTGAAGATCGCTCGATCGGGAAAAGGTAATTACCAATTAAAAGTCTGCTAAACGTCCGCCAACTAGCCCCTCCGACCGAGCGACCTTGGTCCGGACACCGTGTACGTAATACGTATGACATTTTGCTGCGAACAACTGTCTAGTGTCTACTCGGTCGGTCCGGACCAAGGTCGCACGGTCGGATCGGAGGGGCTAGATGGTGACCGTCTAGCAGACGTTTTAAAAGGGACATGAGTCCAATTCACTAAAATAATGATATATTTCGCGACGGCGTCCCAAGACATCACCTCACAGGTCACCCCCACCTCTCACCTCACCTGTCACCTCGCGCCTGAAGCCTAATGCGACAGACAAGATAATCTTACCCCGATACGTCACATTTCTTTAATTTTAGAAAATATTGGCTTTGTTGTACTTATGTTTCACACATACGATTAGCAAAGTTCAATTGTTACTTTAAATATTTTTTTGTTGATTATAAGGCGCTTAAACTACTCTTTCCGTCGATGTGTGTATCGGGCTGTTATTCGCTACGCGCTAATGCGGCTCACCCCGCCGGTCACCCGTCACGATACTAGACCTCTACCTACGGTTAGTTACTAGGCATTGCGATGTCAAGATATATTTGTGGGTGAGCGTTGAGGTGAGCTTAAAACAGGTTACAGAATAGGGGGGCTGGGTATCCTCAGTTACTGAACCCTAAAATACCACTATAAAACGGTAGCCGACCAGTTCTCGCTTTATAACACAAACTCTTAATTTTTATTACACTTAAACTAATTAAGCTAATTAAAAAGACCGGTACGTCGAGATTGCATCGTGATATAATACTGAATCCTGCTTTAAATGCGGTTATGTACAGTCGGCCAATGAAAATGTTGAGCATTTTGAAATTGTAACTTCGTTTCAGTTAAGGGGCTCCCGTCAAAAATCAACGAAATTTAGTAGTTTTCATTTCGACACTCGTCCTCGGTTTATTGAAGCTAGCTTTCCAGTTGCAGATATGGGAAAGTTTGATTCCTGTTTAACATTTTTGATATTGAATAACTTGAAAAATGTTAATACAGAATTAATTATCCATTTTTAAAGAGAGGTCTGTAAAAATACAAAACCCGACACTTCATCCTCATTAAAACTTTTATACACCCGAAACTCATAGGTACTCATACATACTAAACTTACCTATAAAATTGATATGCGTTTTTATAATCTTACTAATTAACACAAAAGGGTTGGCCAGAAAACCAGTTTTTTGGCCTAAAATTGTTCAACTTTGATGCTAAATATCTCGAAAACAATGAACTTTGAAGTAAATATGGGATACTATATTACTTAAAGCCGTTGTTGTTAATATAATAAGCTACAAAAAACATTAGAAAACTAAGGGATTCAGATCGAAGGTCATTGGCGTATGGGAGCCCCTTAATTTCTTTGATTGTCAAACATGACGTTCACTGTAACAAAGAACTAAAGTGCGCAACATTTTCATTGGCTGACTGTACACTTGACAAAAGCCGATCGTTTCCAGACCCCGTATCATGGTCGGCCTTATCACGCGATAAGTGAGAAGATAGGAGCGTCGTCTCGTTCTATCGAACGGTGTCAGCCAGTGACGGACGCTCCATCCTGTCACTTATCGTGTGATAAGGCCGACCATGATACGGGGTCAGGATATCGAATACACGATTGGTCTTATTTCACCTCCAATATACCCATACTGATGAATGACTATATCCCGCTGGATGCGGCTAGCAGGACCGGTCATTGTGGCACTCTTTGGGGGAGGCCTATGTCCAGCAGTGGAAGTCTTTCGGGTGATATGGTGATGATGATGATATATATATTTTAGAAAGGGGGGAAATTTATTAACAAAAATATAAAATGAAGTACAAAAGAAATTAAAACAATATGTATGTAAAGGTGAACCAGGATCTATTGAGGGTGCGCCATGTTGCGGAAATTTGTTGGTACTAATTTCTAGCAATGGCAACAATTTTAATAATAGACAACATCTACCCTCTATGATAGTTGTCAATATTGACAATGTAAACATTGCTTTGTCTAGTTTCGTGTGAATTATAATTAGACTGCAATAATCATGCCGAAAGTTTTAGATTTTTCAGAGAAAAAAGTTGTAAATAGTGTATATAGTTATTTATTGGAAAAAAAACGTGCGGGAGAGAAATTTCTTCCATTAGAAAACATAACGAAATTACCATCTGAATTGACGGGTAAGTTTCAAACTTATGGACAAATGTCACTATAGTCAGGTCGTCACGATTTGGTTGATGTCTTGTAATAATTTGATTTGTGTATTAGGTCTATCGCATGCATCGGTATCACGAATTGCTAGCGAAGGGCGTAAGGGCGGAATTAAACGACCAAACCTAAAAAAAAGAAAATAGATTTGGATGATTTTGATTTATGTGTCATACGTCGTAAAATTGACGAATTTTATAGCGTAAAAACCGAAGAAATATCCAAACATCAAACTTCGCACTTATTAAAGTTGTCGGAATAAAACTAAAATCATCTGCCAATTTCCATTGTCCCCACTATACAAATTGTTGCTATATAAAATTCAAAACGAGCGCCCTCTTGACAATACTCCCAAAGTTCTGGTTTACCTATACCTACAACTAAAACTAAAACATTAATCATACTTAATCTAATAGATCCGATCAGATAGACTTACTTGGTGCAAATGTGCCCAATAATCCCAATATGACTACCCCGCTGCACTGCCAACGATATGTATTCCAAATAGATACCATAAGTCCTCTCTTTTCCGGTAGCATTCCAAAGGAGCACACCACAGATGGAATACAAGTCACTAACACTACTAGGTAAGACCCTTACGTCCGTATTCATAAACGTCCTATATCTCAGCCTGTTTTAACTAAAATGGCGTTAAATTTTTTTTGTCCTTATCTGTCACTGACATTTGTGATCGTAAGAAAGGGACAAAGCACATTTTATTAAGCAGAGGCATTTGAGGTTTTATGAATAAGGGGGTTAGACTAGACATAGCTATAATTATGTGATGTACTTAATTTAAATGTAATTTTATCCCTCTCTATAGACTGAGTGATCAAATCACTGACCTAAGTTTTCATATGCCTGACCTGGCTGAATATACAACGTGTTAATAAAATAACGCAAAACCTGAAAACAGTTTGTTCAGAATCGAGAGTAGAATGCGAAAAAAATAAAAAAATAAATTTTTGACGTGATTTATTTTTTACATTTGTATGGAGCAGGTCGCCCCAGTCGGCCAACACTCCATACAAATGTAAAAAATAAATCTTGTCAAAAAATTTCTTTTTTATTTTTTTCGCATTCTATGCTCGATTCTGAACAAACTGTTTTCAGGTTTTGCGTTATTTTATTAACACGTTGTATTATGGGAAGAAACATGTATAGATATTTAAGATCTTATGTACCATATATTAATTATGAATAAACCATTCATTCATTCATTCATTCATAGTTTTTGACCGTTCAAAACACTTCAAAAAGCTTTGATGCCCAATTTCTGATATCAAGGTGACAAACTTAACTACAAAGCGATTATTTAATTTTATTCAAACCTATTTAGCAATACCATGTCCCAAACTGCCCCATAAACTCCATAAAGCACTTAAACTTGCACTAAAGTGCAGAAAAAAATTGGCACCGACGGGGCGTGAGACAATACAACTTCCGTACGGTCGGCAGGTAAGGACTGGCAATCACAAAAGTGTTAGAAATGGATGTTTAAATGATATTCTCAAACTTTATTTAATCTAATTTAATTTTCTTTATTGTGGAAAAAAACAGACATAGACAAACTGACAAAAAATAATCTTAAAGAACTACTTATATCCTAACACTATTCCCAACTGAAAGTTTAATCCCCGACGGAAACGACCCCTGTCTTAAGTTTGTCATGAGCGCATGAGATGTTTTTAGTGTGTCTATCTGTGGCATCCCAGCTCCCAAACGGATGAACTGATTTGAGTGTTACTGTTTTTTTTATTAAACATCGCTTCAAAACATGAGAGCTTTGGTATATTAAAATAACTAAATTATCTTAAAAAAATTCAAGTTGTAATCACAATACATGCATAACAACTAATAAAAATTAACCTTTGACCTACTGATAAGAACGGGAGGAATGTCAGCGATATGGCTATCAGTTGGAATAACTTTATAGTAAATTACATATTATAATTGATATCTCAGCCTCTTAAATTTGTTTTGCCTGTGAGCACAGAACAGTATAATATTTAGTATTACATTTGAGAGATACCAATGGAACTAATTTCCGTTAGAATTTAAAATAGTTCGAAATTAATTTTGGGTAATTAGAAAATACGTTAAAAATACGTTATACGTTACTACAGAAGAGCTAAACCTATGTCTATATTTAATGATTAAATAATCCCGAAAAATATAACGTTCCTTACTACACAAGCAAGTCCCTATGATAATAATAAAATAAAAAAACAGGTACATAACATGGAGAACTTAACTACTTCTGAACCCAATAAATAAAGCATTCAAATTGTTCCAAGGCAACTAAACGGGTATTTAATTTACCCGAATTCCGTAATTAAACCGTGTTACGCTACCACAGCCATTGGGACCTGTCTTTGTGTCGGGCAAAATTAGCTACAGTCGGTAAAATATACTACACGGCTCAGAACAGGTGTGTACCTAGCAATTACGTGCTCGAGTGTACCGGAAGGTGCGGTGTAAGTGCTCATTGTACCGTTTCCGCCATTTGGAGACGAGACATGAATGTCCGCGCGGAATTGATAAATTTGAACTTGTGGAGTTTACCTTTCAGCCTTATATTTTTTTTTTTTTATTCAAATCAGGCCCATATTACAAATACCTTAAAGACATATCAATATAAACTTATTAATAACTACAAAACACACAGTTACTGCGACGTGTTGCGCTTGCGCGCTTATGTTGCATGCATACAATTTAATGTTATCGGGTGATTCAAACTCCTTGTGTCTTTTCTGGAATGTTCATATTATGCCTACAGTTCTATACCGATACATGTGACGACCTCTGTAGCCTATAGTTGGTTGTGATCCTGCCTACGAAGCCGGAGGTCCCGGGCTCAAATCCCGGTGATGGCATTTATTTGTGTGATGAGCATGAATATTTGTTCCTGAGTCATGGCTGTTTTCTATGTATTTAAGTATTTATTTATCTATATACTTAAGTATGTATATATCGTCGTCTAGTACCCATAGTACAAGCTTTGCTTAGTTTGGGACTAGGTCGATTTGTGTAAGATTGTCCCCAAATATTTATTTGTTTTATTTATTTTATGTTTATAAAAAATCAATCCCATGATTATTATGTCACAGATTGGGTAAATAAATAAAATAAAATAAATAAATAAACGTGGTGAATGAGGCCCAGTGCGTACATATGTAATGTACTGACAGATAATATCTCGTGTTAATCTATTAAATACCGTCATCATCATCGTAATTTAAGAGCTTGGCTCCTGTCAGCGGAGTAGACGCCAGGGCCTCATTAGCCGACATCGTACTTAAGGGCTCTTTAGGGTTTTAGTAAAGTGATTTAACTCCCTCTGTACTTGGTACTCGTAAAGTCAGCACAAGAAGTAGCTATACGAGTACGGTCGAGGTCATAAATACGTTTACACTTTTGCACCTTATTGCCTTGTAATAAGGTGCAAAAGTGTAAACATATTTATGACCTCGACTGTACAAAGAGGTCAAAGTGATCTTTGCATATGTATTTATTAATGTGGGAAAAGAATAAGGGCTTATTCAGATATTTTTTGCTGCGGACTGTACAACTGCTGTAATAATAATTAATAATTAAAAATATTTTGAGGCGTAAACATCTGTTCAAACCCCATAGCAACCAATCATTACAGGTTACGGGGCCATAGCACCTAATCACGGCAATGACAAGTTGACAACCCCATTTCAACCCCATTCAATACCGACAACTAATGAAAAGGCACAAATTAACTTCGCGTGTTACGTGACTTGCGGACACACGTGTCATATCCAATGTATCATTAATAAACAATAAATATGTTATTAGAAAACATAATGATACTGCTACTCACTAGAACATTACCAACAGATTATTACAATTTAGAGAGAAACGGTGGTAATAGATAGACAGGGTTCTACAGTTGTTACTGGTGATTTTTAGAGTGCAAGAAAATCTTGTCGAAAAAGTGTATTTACTAAAAAATACATTCTTCGTTATGTATTTATTGATATATCTTTTTTATAAATTAAAGTGTACCTACTTGGTCCTACACGTATATCTACTTATACATGCACACATACATACATACGATTACCCAAATAGTTTTATACCTATCCGCAACTCGAACGTCAATTCGATCATGTAGTAAGTACATATTACTGACTGTGGCATAAAAAAGATTTTTCTGTATTTTTATTACCTCTTTCATCTGCTCTATAAACGGACTCGTGCATTTAAATCGATTGAAGTTGATATGTAATATTAAACGTGATGAAAATAATAGTTCGTTAAAAGCACGAATGTTTGTTCTTAAGGTTTGGATATTTTATTACCTGTGTCGCCTAGCACCCATAGTACAAGCTTTGCTTAGTGTGGGATTTGGACCTAGGTCGATTTGTGTTAGATCGAACCAAAAAAGCTAATGATAACATACACGAGGTTTTAGAGTTCCAGAAAAAGGGAACCCCAATTTCACCCCAATTTCACGGTCTCCGTACGCAGGTTAACAGTTTTCAATTACTTAATGATTTGTGCAGGTAATGATTTCCGATACTCGCATGCGTATACGCACAAATTGGTTCAGTTATTAATATTTCGCTTCAGTAGCCGGGGTTCGTTCAAATTGATTTTTGTAATTGGATTTAATTTTGGGTGGCATATGGTGTATGTATGTTTGAATAAAAAGTATTCATAACAACATCTAATTGTAATTTAGATTATGGTTTTGGGTTTTGAGGTATTTTTATCACAGATACGTACGTTTTTAGAAAAAAACTCGTGTAGTCACACTGCTCACACTATGGGAATAGCGCTAAAGCAAAAGGTAAGGTATAACGGTTCTAATGCTTGACTAATTTTCCTATAGTATCCGCAAAACCAAGTGGCGAGTCAGGCAATAAAAGTCAGTACTATTGTTGCACGGCCCGCTCCATAAAGCAGTGCAGGTGCGAAAGAGATAGCATGTTCCAATGATTTATAACCTGACTCGCCACTTGGTTTTGCGGATACTATAACAGCTGACACCTATTCTTCGCTTCTATTCTTAGAATTAAGATTGATAGTTTTAAGTATTGGGTCAGTGTCGAGCACTGGGACATGTCGATTTAGCGAACAGCAATATAGAAAACAAAAGTTAATAATAATAATATATATTATAGTACCTACCACATGTTTATTGCATGCACCACAACATAAGGAAAACATGTTACAAGACTGATTTTATAAATGTACTTAATGGTAACAACAGACGGTCTTATCTCTTCCAGACAACCTTCCAAAAGTTATGTTAGCGATAGCGAAAAAGAGTCAGGCTCGAGTTGATGTGATTTAAATACTTAAGAATTTTGCAAATAAGGTTGTAAACTTGTCATTAGCTGTCAAATTTACTATTGTCCGCCACCGCAGGCCGCGCTAGTGTGTTGCAGGCCTTATGTGAACCAAAAAAGATTGACGCATGTGTGGTGTCTTAATACTTTATCTAAACAATAAATTGCAAACGCCAGTGACATCACGCATGGTTTTTTAAACTTTTAAATGATTCCGTGCCAAAGTAAATGTCAGTATTCATAATTCTCGCTTAGCTCTCGCTAACGATACGTTCTAGGTACCATAATAATCTTCGTACAAAAACTGTGATTTTACTAGAATAAATTGGTATACCTACTCTAGCCAATTCAATTAACAAATTGCAAATAGATACCAGTTTTATCAAAATATGAACAGTAGGTACGTATTGTAGTCTAAAGTGTATGTATATATACTGTATATAGGTAAGAACCTATTCCTCGCTTCTATTCTTAGAATTAAGATTGAAAGTGTTAAGTATTGGGTCAGTGTCGAGCACTGGGACATGTCGATTTAGCGAACAGCAATATAGAAAACAAAAGTTAATAATAATAATATATATTATAGTACCTACCACATGTTTATTGCATGCACCACAACATAAGGAAAACATGTTACAAGACTGATTTTATAAATGTACTTAATGGTAACAACAGACGGTCTTATCTCTTCCAGACAACCTTCCAAAAGTTATGTTAGCGATAGCGAAAAAGAGTCAGGCTCGAGTTGATGTGATTTAAATACTTAAGAATTTTGCAAATAAGGTTGTAAACTTGTCATTAGCTGTCAAATTTACTATTGTCCGCCACCGCAGGCCGCGCTAGTGTGTTGCAGGCCTTATGTGAACCAAAAAAGATTGACGCATGTGTGGTGTCTTAATACTTTATCTAAACAATAAATTGCAAACGCCAGTGACATCACGCATGGTTTTTTAAACTTTTAAATGATTCCGTGCCAAAGTAAATGTCAGTATTCATAATTCTCGCTTAGCTCTCGCTAACGATACGTTCTAGGTACCATAATAATCTTCGTACAAAAACTGTGATTTTACTAGAATAAATTGGTATACCTACTCTAGCCAATTCAATTAACAAATTGCAAATAGATACCAGTTTTATCAAAATATGAAGAGTACGTATTGTAGTCTAAAGTGTATGTATATACTGTATATAGGTAAGAACCTATTCATCGTAAGCTATAAATATGACATACCCACTCACTTGCTTGTGGCAACCGCAGTTGCCAATTTCGCGCACCCCTAAACTGATGTAGGCAACTGTGGTTGCCAAGCGAAGTATGGGCTTCTTTGACAAAGAAAAATTTAAAGCAGTTTAGGCTACCTTTTTTAAAATCCAAAAGCAAGTGCTAATAACCCGCCTTTTGCCCAGATTTGACTAGAATGCAAATTTATAACGATTCTGAATTAGCATTAATAAAACATATACTTAGTATGCAGTCGCAGTGGGATCTCCATTTTTTTTTTAATATTAACGAATTCTATCTCAGTCATTCAAGTGACATTTACTTTTACGTTGCAAATATTTTTGAAATATGTTTGTATTTATGAGTGTTATTACTTACTAATACAATTATTTTACGGCCATTTAGAAAACATCCATGACTCAGGAACATACAAATAAATGCCCTTACCGGGATTTGAACCCAGGACTTCCAGCTTTGTAGGCAAAGGTCACTAGGTCACTACACTATTACCAACTAGGCTAAGGTCGTCAAATAGTTCGATCGAATCCATACTATACATTATAAATGAATGCGAAAGCGTGTCTGCCTGTACGTCAGTTACCTCTTCACGCTTGAACAGCTGAACCGATTTTGATGAAATCCATGCTCATATTATAAAAGCGAAAGTGTGTCTGTCTGTCTATCTGCCCGTTACGCTTAAATCGCTAAACCGATTTAGATTTATTTTGGTATAGAGATAGTTTGAGTTCCGGGGAAGGACATAGTTTTTATCCCGGAAAGAATTCCCTAAAGAGGTGAAATGGGGGTGAAAGTTTTTATGGAGCTGCGATATAAACGAGTTCCACGCGGACGGTAAGCACGCATAAATATCTCTATGTCTAATAATGCCAGGACGTGTTAGATGTTTTTGCCGGCTTTGTTATGGCAGATAATGATGCTGGTGACACTCCTACTTTTGTAGAAAAAGCTCGATAAAATCTTATTTGTCTTTAGAAGTAAGTAGATTTGTTTTTCAGTTGGCCAAACACATTTGAATCATCATTTTTAAACCCGTATTTTACTATAACATTAAAATGCGATTAGGTGTGATGGCGCGATGTTTTTATGCATGCGAAATCGTTTTTTAAATGGGCTGCAAATAATTACAATTATCTTATTAATCGCATTAGGTAACAATATATAAACTGTATGTATAAACTTTTAGTTCCTAATTATCTGCGATATTTTCTAGCGCTCGACACTCTAAAATCGTTAAATCATAGACGATCCAAATGATCCTTCTTGACAGATAACTTAAAATTTCGATATTATTATGTAGGTAACCCACATGCATACAATAACCTTTTTTTCTTGGACAAAAGACACCAGGCCCCTATTTCACCAACTTGACAATTGTCACCTGACACTGACAATTCGCCATACATTGCTTGTTCTAGAAGTTAAGGTGGTTGCTAGGTTACTTGTGTAATCAGCAATGTACGGAGAATTGTCGCTGTCAAGTGACAATTGTCAAGTTGGTGAAATAGGGGCCTGACTGATTTTTATGTGGATTTCTTAATGCTGATTATCAGAAGCCTTTTGTGTTTGGAAATAATTACGGTATCTATAAAGTGTTTAAAAATAAACCCAGCTTAAATATTCATGTTTTATTAGGCACTTTTACATAAGAAGAAACAAAATTAAGAGAAAATATCTAATCCTTCCCGGCTCGCGTCCGCCATATATCTAGATCTTTCTACTTACTGTTTTTTCGCCCGTCCTAATTCATAATACCTTTACATATGCACCCCTACATCTATACTAATATGTAAGATTGTAGCTCTGCAAGTTTTATGTTTTGGGTAACCTCCGGAACCAGTTCTCCGATATCAAAAATTACTTCACCTGCGTGTAAAATGGACTTTCTGGATCGTTATAGGTTATATTTATTTAACGGGTTTGCCTGTCTTTGGTTGCAATACGCGAGTAAGTGCTAGTCTAGACTCTAGACTAATAGTACATTACTAAAGAGGCCGGGAAGTAAGGGGTTGCCGGCCGACCGTAGTGAGGCCGGATAGTTATGAGGCTCTGGCAACCGGCCCTTTTCACGCCGAGGTAAAGTGGCCGTCAATAGAATTTGCTAACTATGTTAGCAAACCGCCATATTGATATTGTCTTTCACTATGGCGGTTTGTTTACATAGTTAGCAAATTCCATTGACGGCGACTTTATGTATAGTGCTTTTCTCAAACACGACACGCAATGAAATATAAATTAAAAAACTCCAAGAAAAACTTTAATTTTCGGCCGTGATCATGTGCCACAAATTGTGGAATGGAAATAAAAAAATACCATCTTGCAGGCCTAGGCCTCCAATTTTGTATGAAATGACATTACGGGTCTCTCGTCTCGCTGCGCCCGAAACGTGACACTTCGAAACCCATTATGGAGAACACAATGTCAATATTTCATTGCATGTTTGAGAAAGTACATTTGATTTTATCACAAGCACGAGGTAATAAATAACGGCTACAAGAGTCCAGCTGTGACTATTTGTTGTCTGATCATGTAATAATTAAACCAAGGATTGTACAACTCTCAACGCGGTACTGACTTCAGCTATGAATCATCGACTCATGATAATTTTATAAGCAGGTATAGGTTCCTAAATATATGGACAATGGACATGGCTACTTAGGTCCTTTTACTAAATAGGTAAGGTAACGTGGGCGAGGTAGCAACTGTAACCGAAATATTAGATCACTGGTTAACTTAACTGCTTGTAGACATTGGTCAGCGACGTCAGCGTGGGCGTGGGATGTTGAGTAGGTACATATTGAGCGCGAGACGTCTAAGTAATATGAGAAAAATAATAGTGATACGGTGGATTAGGTATTATATTAAGCTAACCATAATTGATTTCAAGTATTGGTTTGATTGATAAAAAAACCCTTTTGTTTTAAGTTAATGAGAAATCATTTTTACATGAGCAAATTAAATAATTGGAGATTTTAAAATCCTAATCAAAGTGATTACTTACTGATTACCTAAATTGTATGTATGTTTTAGGCCGTTTAGGCACATAAGAGAGTTACCTATACTTTCCTTATACCTAAGTACCTACAATTTCTTTAAATCCCTCCTTGACTATCTACTTAATACATGTGAACTACACATTAATATTCAAGAGACAATCAAATATGCAAAAAAATGCATAAATCCAAAAAAAATGGTTGGTACACCTGTTTGATGTGATTCTTTGTTCGCATTGGCCGGCAGTCATGTAAAATGTGTGTATAATCACGTGTCCGCAATCCGAATGGCGGGAAACCCTTCCGAATGCTATATGTATATACTATGACATAACAACATCAACGACCGGGCTCGTGGTTATCGAGCGATAACACCGCGGCTGTCTAATAATACCCCGGCATAATAATACTGGCGATTTCCCGCTCAAATTCACCCACTAACCACTTGCACTATGCCCGTCTATCCCCTTTTCTTACTTCACCTGTGTCGCAAGACACAAAAAGCGTCCTTGGGTCCATTGTTTGCGCGCCAAGTGGCTGCCAAAATCGGCGCGGGCGAGCGAGCGCGGGAAACCGAGCGTCGTTCGACGACACGTTCGTTCAGTCAGTCAGTCACAAGCGAGAGGCAAGCGCGCGCGCTCGGTACAAGCCAACCACGCCGCGCTTTTAGGTTAGAATTGGCGCGAGCCAGGTGTTATCTCTCCCCCGTTCTAACTCACGCGCACCCCAACCTCCCTTTCTACCTGAGAACAGCTGTTTTCTCTCGGGAGATTATTAGTCAGATGTTCGCGAACCAGTCTTGATCACCTGACGTTCATGGCCGCTGGAGGACGGACGCCGAAGCAGAGGAGATCCGAAGTGTCTTCAGGGATGGCGCCTTTGAGGAACGTCGCGAATACGCCTAGGAGGCGTCGTGGGAGTTGCAAATGTCTTTTCGGTGCGCCTGACAGGGATGAAACGCGGCGGTTAATGGCGGAGCAGTACGCGAGAGAAAGGAAGCGGTTTATAAGAAGATTCAACTTTGATATCGAGACGGAGTGTGTTTACAAAGCGTCGATGATGGATTCACCGGTGAAGTTTTTGGAGGAGGACAGTAAATCACCGAGGTCGGCGACGGAGGCGCTGGCTAATGTTGGGAACACGGAGTTGAGGATGTTGTCGAGTCCGCGGCGCGGGGGCAGCGGGGCGAGTTCGCCGCGTACGCCACGAACGCCGCGAACGCCACGAGCGGCCCGCACGCCGCGCACGCCACGCACGCCAGCCTCGAGAAGACAGCTGCAGATGACAGGTAAGCTTTGAGATCTATACAAACCTTAAAACCCATTTAACATGGATCCTAGATAATTTGCTTCTACAGAGAACATATTATAGAGAACATATTATGATTTGAAAAAGATTCAGAGATTTTGTCTAAATGCGACGTTTGACTTAAATGTCAAAAGTTAAACAAATTAATCACAGTGTTTACAGGTTTTTCTACAAATTACCTTAATGTTTTTATGTCATGTAAAGCTGCCCGACTAAAAGAAAGATTTTGTTGTTTCTTTCCTGTGTAAAATTATTTATATCTTAGGTACAGCAGTTTCTTAGAAATCACAACATATATTTTTGTATAATATCTCGTTTAAAATAAATAACGATTTCCTTGAATATCGCTGAAGCGTATTATAAAAACATACCTACATCTGCAACGTAGGTATTTATGTCAAAACAGCATTTTGATTTTTGATACTGCAGAAAAGAAAACCGGTTACAAGGTGTCCAAAATACCGAATCTACCTACCCCTGCTTGCTTTCAAATTTCGAGCGAAAGTTACAGTTTCGAGTAGGTATTTTAGAGGGCAAAAAACTCAATAAATTCGGTTGGGTTACTTCCAGTTTCGAACTCGTGACCTCGTGCTCACAAGCACGACCACTTTCTTATTTCAGAAGTAATTAACTATTTCCGGTGTACTTTATTCCCATGGGAATATTTGAAGCGTTATACTTGTGGGTAACAATGAGTATCTTCTAAGGAACATGGTATACATTTTACTTCATCTTCATTTCTATCAGGTGTGGTCTCTGGAATAAATAACCCATCAATTATTGAAAATTCAAAATGATGCGCCATACTAGATTTTCTGTGACCTTGCTTGGCAGTCCTGCCGATTTCAGCGTGTCCTATCGCAAGTACTTTACTTACTTTCTTCTTCGTTACGTTACAAACTAACTAAAAATGACTACGAGTAGTAAGGAAATATCAAACTAAAATTCAGAAAAATAACCTTTTTTAACTTCTTATTTTACCTACCTATCAACCGACAATTGATTATGGATATGGTTGATCTTTTTTTATGTGAAATCAAATTCAAACCTTTCTTTTCGTGGGGCTTTTACACCCAGGAAAAAAATGGGACAAGGTTCTATGACGGACTCCCGGGAACCGCCCGGACTACCGTCTAACATGTGAAATCAAACCTGTCTAAGTGTAAGTAAGGAATCCGTTTCTATTCAAGCCCTCGACTCCCCAGTTATTTGTTTCGAAAAAGGCTTTTTACGCCTATTCAAACACAGGCCACGTCTTAATCGTTATCCGTGAGAACCTCAAGACAATGCTCTTAAAGTATCTCAACAAAGTAACTTGACTTCTAAAACGAAAAGGCTCTTTTCCATACACATATTTGCATACTATAACTTTTGAAGTGAAAACTTCTTTAGCGGCGCTGAGCACTTTTTGGGATGGGGAAAAATTGTTCAATACGCGACAGATTTTTGTGACGTCAGATGTGAAGGAGGTCACATACTTTTATATTTTGCTGCTAGCCGATTCGACTTCATTCAAAACTGAACGCTATTCGTAAGAGTATAAAGCCGTTAAACACTTTTTGCAATAGCATATTCTGCAAATAAATTTGTAATTTTGTCCAAGCGTCCTTCACCGTTTTGCTATTGAGCAAATTCGAATAGTTCGAATTTGGACGTTATTCCTAAAGAGATAAAGCTTTGAAAAATATTTACCAACGGCAAAAACAAATTGATATTTTGTTCGCCGCCGCTGTCTGCTGTTCTTGCAAATTCGAATAGTTCGAATTTGGACGTTATTCCTAAAGAGATAAAGCTTTGAAAAATATTTGGCAATGGCAAACACAAATTGGTATTTTGTTTGCCGCCGCCGACGGGCGAGCCGGCCCGTCGCACCCAACGCGCCCGCGGCCCGTCCGCCTAAATAATTGATAATTGTTTATAAATTTGCGTCAAATTCATTTTTAGGGTGACACCGTAAGATGTCACGTGACCTGATCGAAAAACTGTTACAATGTTATTGAGTTTTCACTTCTGCCGGCACTTCCGGAGTGCAACCCGGTCTTTTTTTCTTGAGGACTTCCATCAGGGATCGTCCTTAATACAACGCGACTATGCGATCATCGCAAGGTGTCCTCTAATTGACAATCGCAAGTAAAACTCACGCGAACTTGCGATGATCGCGTAGCCGCGTTGTATTTAGGACGATCCCTCAGGTCACCACTTTGGAATTCAGTGGGTACCTGGGTGGATTGCAAAAAAAATGTACGTAACACAAAGGAATATTCACAAAAATGTTACACTAATTTGTTAATTTGTAGGTATGGATTTTTTTTGTGTAACACCGAAACGTCACACAAATGACACAAAAACGTCACACAAACGAAGCAAAATTGGCGTTGGGAAGCAAATGAAACCGAAATACCGAAAGGTATTTTAAAATTCGAATATGCCCAGCCCATTACCTATTTATTTCACCACCCAACAAAAAACAGCAGTAAAAAACAAAGAAATCTATTTAAGACATATTGGTTTTTGAACATACTTTTTCAATTTTCGTGCCAGAACATAAAAACGAAAATGGCTATCGACACATGCGCTTCTGTTGATTGTAGCTTAATTGTTGCCCGACATAAAAATGTTACGGTTGCAGTCTTATCTGCAATAAAGCGCAAAATGCAGCGTTACACAGCTGACGCAACACAAAGGAACGAAATCTTTCCCTGAACTTTGATATAAGATGTTGATATAAAATATTTCTTAGCCAGAGCAGTTTAACTCAAAGTTATGTTTTTTTGATTACTGTGTGTTCCACAAAAGACGGACAAATGTATGAATTGTATATAGGATCATGTTATTTATTTTATTAATGCATTTTTTTATATTTTTATCGAAGTTATAACTGTACAAATCCTATTTAACTATGAACAAGACTACGTGAATTCACATCTGGAATACATTTAATTCATATTTTTATCGAAGTTATAATTTAAAACTGTACAAATCCTATTTAACTATGAACAAGACTACGTGAATTCACATCTGGAATACATTTTTTTCATATTTTTATCGAAGTTATAATTTCAAACTGTACAAATCCTATTTAACTATGAACAAGACTACGTGAATTCACATCTGGAATACATTTTTTTCATATTTTTATCGAAGTTATAATTTCAAACTGTACAAATCCTATTTAACTATGAACAAGACTACGTGAATTCACATCTGGAATACATTTTCTTATAGAATTTTTGAAGTAGGAGGACATTTCCAATTTAGGAATGTACAATTTTTTTGGAATTTACCCACCTACTATTTAGCGTCTGGTCTATACTATATAACTCAATGTATTATATTATACAGACATACTTTCTATGCTTTAACCGATGCGTCTATAAACCAACTAAAAAAAAAGATACAAAGCGTGCATTGGTTTCATGCATACTATACTGGGTTCGTTTAATTTAGGAGGATGTAGTGTAACATGAGATTGTGGAGTTTAAAAGTCACTACATATTTATTATTTGAACAAGTGTGCTTTTTATTTTTAGTGTTCCGTACCCACAGGGTAAAAACGGGACCCTATTACTAAGACTTCGCTGTCTGTCCGTCCGTCGGTCACCAGGCTGTATCTGAAGAACCGCGATAGATAGACGGTTGAAATTTTCACAGATGATGTATTTCTGTTGCCGCTATAACAACAAATACTAAACACAAAATAAAATAAGTATTTAAGGGGGCCTCCCATACAACAAACTTTTTTTTTTACTGTAGACAATGGTACGGAACCCTTCGTGCGTGAGTCCGACTCGCACTTGGCCGGTTTTTTTAATTATATGAGGGACAGGCTTACGGTTGCTTATTAAACTTCGAAGCTTGTACATCGAACCCTAATACCACGACGGTATGTGGCATCTAAAAAGTTAATTTTAAAATCACGATCAGCCCAACGAAATTTTATCGAAAGTACACACCCTAAACAAACATGCATGGCAAACGCATTGCCTCTGAATTACTCGCATCACCAGACAACTGTCCAAAAATCGCATCAGACTGAATTGCACAAACAGAAAAACAACTTAAACCGTATACAATAAAGGTCACTTTTGATCGAACGTTAAAACGAGATACAGGCTTGACTTAGACATCGCCAGATAACTTTACATCCGTCCTATCTAACTCTGTCCTCCAGTTAAAAGTGCACCTTGATTCGAATACGACAAAGTTCACGTTTAAATCAGCTTCAAAGAGAGATACGAGGTTAAACCAATCGATATACATATACACTTGCGCATACGCATCCACCTAAGAGATCGAAGATAAACCGTCGCATCGCCAGACAAAATTACATGCAAACCCTATCATTATTCATTAAGATATAAGAGCGTATAATGAATTATCTTTTATCCGTGCCAATAAGAATGCGTGGAGAGGTTAGTCTTCTTATAATCACCGATAACTGCCTTTTGGGATCCCAAAAATAATTACCAAGTTACTTTTCTTCCACGAATTCAAGCTCGTTTCTCAGAATATTTATGATCATTTTCCATTCGTCCCTCTTCACGCAAAACCAAAAAAAATATTGTGTCGATGGGGTCATACATAGTCGACTCCGACTGATCAGTGTCTCTTACTTCCACTCAAGTGCGGGCGAGTGACAGCGAGTGCGAGCGAGGGGTTCAACTCAGTGATTTACGGGCCAATCTGCACGATGATTATGGCCCTAAACTAAACATCAGAAAGGGACAAACTCGAAACAAACCTCGCCCTCCTGTCTACCTCTGCTCTTAATCTGTTTTGTACCAAACTTGGCCCGATTTTTTCGTCTTTTCTACATTACTCTTTTTGCATAGCTATGGTTCTTTGTTCGCTTTACAGTATATAAACTACTCAAAAGAAAATAGGGGCCACAACACAAGTATGGTGATTGTTGCGTAAAAATATATTAGTAATAGGTATATATTTTTCCCAGTCATTCGACTTAAACACCAGCATGAAAAGGGCTGAATTCTGAAAGATTTATGCCCAATTATTAACAATAAAAAAAATGTAATAGTTCCGTATTTTGTTTTGAGCAGTATCACAAAAAACAGCGCAATAAAAATAAATCGCGAAACAATACGAGCCATTTTCTTTACGATCGCGCTCTAGAAATTATGCTGAGGTACCTAACATGTCTTCAAGCCTTAGGAGTCCCAAGTTGTTCGATTGTCTACCAAGTTGGAAGTCGGTGACAATCGGCTTGGATTGTATCACCCAAGTGCATAGTAAGTTAGTGGGGTTAAGGCTTGCAAAAACAATAGTGAGTTCTTTGATTCTTTGGTGTAGTTAGTTGAGATAATGCTGATTATTTCAATGTTCGCTGCGGGCCAACGGCCTCTAGAACAGGTTTCTTTGATCTAAGTTCTGCTGCTGGTCTAAGGAACATATCAATTTTATGAGCGACTGTTGGTTTAAGATTTGTGTACTTGAACATTTCTCGTCTTAATAGGAACTTGTTACACCTGATGAAATGCTTGTTAGCTACCATCCTATTATGTAAAACAAGAACTGATCATCTAACTTGGAATGATTGCACTCAATGTAAAATACTGATCACGAGCAATATCTTTTAAATCCTTAGCTTATCTATATAGGAAACTATTAGCTTCTGCCCGCGACTCCGTCCGCGTAGAACTCCTTTATATCGTTAGCTCCAAATGTTCACCCCCATTTTACCTCCTTAAGGGCTGATTTCCGGGACAAAAATTATCCTATGTCCTTCCCCGGGACTCGCTATCGCTATACCAAATTTCATCTAAACCCGTTCAGCGGTTTAAGCGTGAAGAGGTAACGAACAGACAGACACACTTTGGCATTTAGTATGGATGGGGCGCCGATTAAGGGCCAGAGGGTCAGAGGGTCCGATGCTCGTGTGGATTCGTACTTGGTGCAAAAGATGGTCCATCGCCTTCCAACATGCTGGTACCGCGGCAAGTGTGATGGGCACCTGTTACACCGGGTACTACTCGCGGAGGCTTATTTGACCAGGCTTAAGCTAACATTAATAAACTGTAGTGTGTAATAAGGACACACTACATATTAAATTATTTAAGTATGGTATGTGCTCCGTGTAAAGTAAAGGTTGCTGGAGTCCGCTGGATGCGGATGGCGCGGAACCGGTCACTTAGGCACTCTTTGGGGGAGGCCTATGACCAGCAGTGGATGTCGTCAGTGGATGATGATGATGTGTTCCGTGTAAATTAGGTTTATTTAGTATCTACCCTGAATGCGTTCAGAACTCTTTCCCATTATACTCAATTTCCTTAAGATGAGGGTTTGAAACAAACATAAATTGACAAGTTAATTGGTAAACCTTAGTGTGGTTCTATCCCTTCAGTTCTCACAGTACCTAATGTAACTGGAAATGTACTGTGACATTATTCTCTCATTTCTCTTTTTTTTCGTCTAGGGCTCTGGCAGAAGGAAATTATCTAATTAAAGTAATGAAGGTTTCACTAGAATGCTACATGCAATTTAGAAATCCCGAGGAGAGTTATCCTGGCAGTTATGTTTATGCCATTCTAGGATGTACACTTTAAGCAATCAGCACAGCACGTTTAGCATGCGACGGCCGCGACATACTCTCGATTTTTATCGCACTATATCTCTTGTTCTAAGTGTTCTAATAGGAAAGAGACGGATAGTGCGAGAAAAATCGAGAGAGCTCGCGCGCCGTCGCATGCTAGCCGTGCAGCTTTCACAGGACTACCCGCGAACTGCGTCGCGGCGACATAGAATATCTGTCTGATGTCTCTTTCTAAGCGTTCTAATTAGAAAGAGAAGTGGACATCGTACCTACGCCTAATAGACTTGCTATTAGCAAGTTGCTAGGTAGACAGACGAAGAAATGCATTTATTAAGTTTTGGCTACTTAAACAAACCCGTAAATGGGTCAATCAACTATTTCTTGTTGTTATCCTGCGTCGTTAGCCAGGAGACGATTTGACGGAGTCTTAGAATATTGTTATAACATGGACTTAGTTATATCGTACTTATAGAAGACTAGAGACCCGCCCCGGGTTCGCACGGGTACTTTATTATACATATGTATAACCCTTCCTCTTGAATCACTATCTATTTAAAAAAACCGCATCAAAATCCGTTGCGTAGTTTTAAAGATCTAAGCATACCATACATAGGGACAGACAGCGGGAAGCGGCTTTGTTTTATACTATGTAGTGATGGCCAGTAAAAAGGGGGTTAAAAATGACTCCACATTCGGTGGATTTAAACTCATGCAATTGCAGTTTAAAAAAAAGCGGCCAAGTGCGTTTTTGTTTGGAATTTAATTACAATACCATGTAGCGGCTAACAAAATACACCTATCCTCAAAATTGTATTCAAATACACCTTATAGTTTTCGAGTAAAATGCCTGTGACATACGGACGGACAGACAGACAGACATGACGAATCCATAAGCATTCCGTTTTTTGCCACTTGGTTACGGAACCCTAAAAAGTGACCCAGGAGACGTAACCGTAGCAACTACTCACAGAAAAAAGTTGATTCACACAAGTATTCATCCTATAAAACAATACGCCAAATTTTACAGTGTTGCTTTGGCAACGGAACCCAGAATGGTTGCAATTTCGTTCATTCGCGAGTACAGCCGTCACCTCGAAATGCTCACTCCCACGGTGTCTTGGGGCAATAGCCTCATCCAGCCCCCCATCCTGTAACTTGTTTTAAGCTCACCTCAACGCTCACCCACAAATATATCTTGACACCGTGGTGCGTAGTAACTAAGCGTAGGTAAGGGTCTAGTTTCGTGACGGGTGACCGGCGGCGGGGTGAGCCGCATTAGCGCGTACCGAATAACAGCCCAGACGACTTCCTCGGTGTGGGCGGAAACGAGACATTTCATGCCTTTTATACGTCACGAAGGGAATTGCCAAAATTTGCAATAAATTGGTTTACAAATACAGATTATCTAAGTAATCAGATCTGCGTAGCTTAATTGTTTTGATTTAGTTGACGAGATATGAACAAATGCTCTGCTTTGCGCATATTCTTGCGTAGTGGCCAGTATAAATGGTTAATATTATATGAAATGGTTTTTTTTTTTCCATTCCAATCCATAAACGCGTGAAAGGTGTATAATAACACAGACGATGGTGAAATTTTTGATTGTAATAATTTAGTATTATTTTTATCATACAGTTAATAACCACAATTATCAATTTTAGAACGAACTAACTGTTTTTCACTTGATATACTAAGCCAATGAACAACTTAGAAAGGTTGAAAAACCCCGACATTTTAATTTCAAAGTTCATATCTCAAAACCGGCTAGACCGATTTTGGTAAAATTTAGCTAAGAACCATTTCGATCACGTCATCTTTCGGACAAGAAAAACCGCATTAAAATCGGTCCATTCGTTTAGGAGCTAGGATGCCACAGACACACAGACACGTCTAACTTATAACACACCTTTTTGCGGCGAGGGTTACAAATAATGGTAAAAATACAACGGGACTAAAAACTTCACTTTTGAAAGTTGATCGAAACAGGTTGAAAATGGGTTGAAAAGTTTTGTTGCCTGTCTTAAAAAAAGGTTGAAAATGGGTTAAAAATACAACGGGACTAAAAACTTCAATTTTTAAAGTTGATCATAATCATAACAGGTTGAAAATCGTTTGAAAAGTTTTATTGCCTGTCTTAAATAGACTGGTCCCAGAAAGCTAAATTGCTGCAATTTTAAACTCCGTTAAGATGGAGAATGATTGCATCCAAATAGTCACAAAGAAGTGATTTAGCCTGCGGTTATGTCTACGTTAATTTCTTATTTAAGTATCTACCTGTGTTTATTTGTCATACCCAGGTATATTGTCAGAAATTACTGTGTTTTTATTATAGTTACCTACTTACATTACTTACCAATACTTAACTACAATATTAAAAAACCAAGATGCATTTCTTTATCTGACAGTGTAAATACTCAAACCGTAAAGGCATAAACGTTGCAAAAAAAATTACGCAAATTTAAAACATTATTTGGACAAAAACCTTTCTTACCATTTTCAAGACAACATAAAACCATGTTCCAGAACATTAACAAATGGACTCCATTTTTAAACAGAAACCAACTCATGATTTCCATGATTAATTGAACCAAAAACCATGTATCGTTTAGACGCAATGCGATGGTTCATAGACAGGGTGAATGACCGGTTACGTCATGGCCGCCATGATTTTTTGTGGCATTTCATTTCCTCTCCATCGGTCTTCATTGCTCGATTGTGTAATCATCAGTTGACTTTTTTGTCGCGTCACCGTGGTAACGTCATGCTTATGTTTATTCGTATGATTAATTCGTATCATTTCACGAAACTACAAAAGTTTTTTTTTTTTCTTTATCTGTAAATTGGCAACACAGGCACTTGACAAATAAGGCCTGCCACACACTGGCGCGGCCTGGCCGCGGAGGTCAATAGTAAACTTGTCATTAGCTGTCATATTTACTATTGTCCGACACCGCAAGCCGAGCCAGTGTGTTGCAGGCCTAAAGGCCTGAATCACACCGGTGCGGCCTGCGCTGGCGGTCAATAGTAATTTTGACAACTATTGTAAAGGCCGCGCCAGTATGTGAGAGGCTAAAGGTAAATGCCTGAATCACACTGGCGCGGCCTGCGGTGGCGGTCAGTCTCCGTGAGCGTCCGCGATATAAAGACTTGGCGACGATAAGCAAGGGACCCGTTTAACACTTTCACTGCCAGGAACCCGCCTAGCGGGCGCCTACGCCTTAGTCGCTTTCCGCTAAATACGAGAAAAACAATCAAATCTTTCCTCTTTATAATATTAGTGTAGGTAGATATAAAGACACACATTACAGTTTCAACTTTCTAAATGTTCGCCAGACTGTAGAACAGTAATAACTTATTAGTTCGTATTATTTAAATGGTTTTTTTATTGTAAGAGTATGACTATATTTATTTTGCACAGTAATAACACTATTTCATACAACATCTTTATTATATCCTTTAATACATACAACAAAACAAAAACAAACGCAATTAAACGGCGAAAGAAAAAAGAACAATCGTGATTCGCTACTGCGTAATTATAGACGCTAGTGTTGCGAGAATTGCTCGGGCAATTATGACAGAATACGCAGCGAAAATTATAGGGAAGGAAAAAAGTTGAGATGTCTATGGATAAAGTACATTGTGTTTTTTGATTGATGATCTGGGGCCTGGGGGTCTATTCTGGGAAAGTTACATTTGAATAGTTTTCGTAATTCTGACACGTTATAGGTACAATACAGCTTACGAACATAGTGGTGGTTGATTTTGGAAAGGATTATTAATTATGGATTTCGTTTCGGTTGTCACCGGTCATAGTGATGGTCGTGCAAGAGCGTGGTCGTGGTTTAAAAACGTATTTTTTAAGCGTGTACTACTTACAAATAAGCTTCGCCAAGAAAACATGACAAATCATGCAAGGTTCGTTCGCTTGGTGCAATAAAAATATGTATTACATTTTCTCCATCTACCAGCCTACCCGACAATGAAAGTCGCATTCAGCATTACATTTCTGCCTACTATTTTTGGGAATAAAGGCGTGAGTTTATGTACGTAAAGTATTCTTACGTCACGCACGTTTCCAGATATGATTTGTCACGATGCACACAATTTAACGTACCTAATAGTCGGTACCTACATGAAAAAACTACAAGGTAATTAAGACACAAACCTATACCACAGACCAAAATTCACGTGAATCGGTTGAGAAAGGCGACCTGCAAAGATCAGCCGGACAGACGCCAGCCGACATACGAAACATTTTTTGCTCAAGCTGAAACGCAGGACTTCGTTCGCTTCGCTCGCTCGTTCAAATATTTCAATACGGTATTTGACAAAAGTCAAATCAGCTCTGTGAAACGTCAAAAACGCTCCGTTAGTATGGAATTTGTGACGTCACAATCAAACAACGTCCTTATTGTTAGTTTTTATGAAATTAAAAATCTTAAAATAGCAAACTTAGATTGATAGTCCGAGTATTTTCGTAATTTTTATCTGCTGTTAAAAAACAAATTATTTTCAATGTTGTTACTTGTTACCCTATTTCTGATCGCGAAATGCAGAGCTTGTTGACCGTCGATATGCATTACTAGATTATTCGGAGCTGATTAGATACACAGTTTAACACGGGCATAGTGAAATTAAACCTTATGTCAATGGCATAAAGACCTTGACAAGGAAAATATATTTTCTCACTTTATTTGTCACATCGAGTGTTTGAGGAGACGGGAGTGTCCACTTGACACCAATTAAGTAGGTGTTAAAATGATGACAAACTCTGTCATCAAATGACAGTACCTAATGATGCATCACCTTCCGAGGTGACTAATACAGGGTGATTTAGACAGTGGTCCTTTTTTCTAAATGACATGTGCTCGCATTGATAAAGTATAATGAATACTGACGTAACATCGTCTTTTACTTGGAGCATTAATATCCTATTACAGTAACTTGACAATTGGACCTCACAATCCGCCTCACATTTCTGGACCATCAAAATTGATACCTCTTTGGTCCAGAAATCTAAGGAATCACAATTGTGACTGGTCTGTCTATCCTTCTGAGTCCCGGCGAAGGACATAGGATCGTTTTCATCCCGGAAATCATTCCCTGAGGGGGTGAAATAGGGGCTGAAAGTTTGCATGGAGGTACGATATAAACAAGTTCCACGCGGACAGAGTCGCGGGCAGAAGCTAGTGTACGTATATATATATGTACAGTACGTGTGCAAAAACAAAAACCACAAACAAGCTGTCAGCAAACGAATGCGGTATTTAGCTTTCTGATGAAACGTGACTCCAAAACTAATCGGATATGGTGACAGACACACCGACACTTCCTTATAAGTGTTCCTATTGTTCTATCAATCGGTGCCTATCCGTTTCCAAGTAAGGACTGTGTTTACATAATGCATCTATGTGTTCGTTGCATGAAGACCTTGGACTAGTGGGACATAAATTATGTGTTCTTTCACCGGACAAGTAAATCAGGATGTTGTATTTTTCGAAGTGGATCAGACAAAATGCCTTGCGAATCTCATAGTAACTGTTATTAACAAGGTTAAATCAGTCAAATTCAAATCAATCGATTTGAATTTGACTTTGACTATATCTTTGAACAGATGCACAGATGTTAAGCAAATGGTACAGGGCAAAAGCCGAGGAAGGTTATACAAGTACATTGGTACGGAATTGTGTGAAACCAAAGTCTCAATCAGTCTTATAGAAGACACAGGATAGGTACATCCATTTAAACTATAAAGAAGTATTGTATCTCGCTCTAAGTTACCAGAACAAAAAAGACTTTCTATATATTATGACTCAATTCGGTTCTTTAAACTAAGAAGGTTTAAACGTTAAACTGCCATTATTGTCGACTTCTTCAAAGTAAAACCAAGCTATATATTGCTGAAGACTTCATTAGACTGTCCCATCTGGATGAGTTAAAAAATATTGCCACATAAAACCCCAAATCCTCACGCAATAACAATAACATCAATTACTTATTTCAAAAACAATCCCATAATCAAAAAGACGATGTTTAAGATGATGTCCCAAACGGGCCATTAAACGAAAACAAAATCAAAACAAACTGATGGTAATGATCACCTTTCGTAGTCACGACTGATGTCTGCCTACCAATACTTCTTGAGACTTATGTCTAGGTATTAAGACTCAAAATAGCGTACACGCTTTAGAGTTACTCGTTTGGTCCTGTTGCTGGACGTTGAGTCATCGGGTGTGGTCAGCGACTTCGATTACGTCAAGGGGCCTCCACAGTTCAAGATGGAAACAATTTCTCTGAGCACTTTGTATCCATATAACGTACCTACAGCCAAATAATCGATGTCCAGTGTCCATTATAACTGTCTCTTTTTGACCAATCCATAAAGAGAGAGATACGTAGACGCGGATTATTGGGCCGTACAATATAGGAATTTGTATGCCGGCTGTGAAACGGGTGATGGAATAAAAGGAAATAGATTTAAACTTAAAGTCAGGAAAAGCTTCAGGGAATACGTACAATAACATTACAACTGTAATACGCCCGTTTATGTTTTTACACACGTACTGTACATATTTATTTACGTACACTATCTCTATACAAACGTAGTAAAACAGCATACAGGAATAACATGACGCTTTCTGTACACAATGAGCTACACTATATCTAAGGTCGGAAACTAGTGTACATGAAGGATCCCAATGTGAATACAAATTTTCATGTTATTCTAGCATGTGGTTTTAAAATGAGAACCAAACTACGTTTGTATGGACTACGACCTGCAGTGGCGACCCATAGACGGATGTGACGTTCATATTGATATGTAGGAGTAGGACAGGAGCACGTCCCATTCCCATTTGAGCCTCACCATCAGATCCGCGGCGTCGGCCGCCGAGTCGGCGGCTCGGACGAAACATGGTAAGTATTCTGCCATGGAGCCAATGTAGGACCTAAGGCCAGTGGCGGTGGAGACTGCGGGACCTTGGGGTACGGAGGCCAAAGACTTTATACGGGATTTGGGTCAGTGGCTTAGTTATGGGGGGCTGCGATCCTCGTTCCGGATCGTTCGTGTTTCAACACATATCTTTGGCCATTCAGCGTGGCAACGCCGCCAGTGTCATGGGAACTTTAGGACCAACGATCCGGGGCAGTCCTTTTTGTTAGTTTAAGTCATTACGTATTATTGACGAAGCCTGTTGCGGATTAATCATTGAGGACAGGAAACAAAAATGAGTAATTGAGTGGATTTGACCGCATCTAAAATACCAGACTCCGAGGAAAATGGACAGCTTTCCTGTTTGATCCGCTGTGGATTACTTAACGAAATCTTCCCTATTGATGACGATCGGGAAAACTGGAAAAGTTGTGAGTTGGTGATGTGAGCATACTTGACTGCTCTCGCAGAATCATACCAACATGTAATATTGATATGGCCCGGGCCTTTAATTAGGTGTTATGCAAAGAGACTCGTGAATGCGTACTAATTACTGTTTTCCAGTCTCTGTGTGAATTACCTTAGTTTAGATAAACCAGTTGCTTCTCTGCTACTTTTCAAATCCAACGGTCGTTTTCAAAACCTTAACGCCCCGCTAGCAACAGCAGAAGTAACGTACTGCATTAAAATTCTGCCTTCCCAACTGGAACGAACCATACACCGTGACTGCCCCAACACCGTGCCCTATGGAAAGTTGGGAACGCACTCTTCGCACACACAGGGAGTAAATTACTTGGATTCCCTGCGAAGATAGACCCTTTTCTAATTAGCTATGTTAGGGTTTGCAGGTGTCTCTAATTGTTTTAATGACTTGATATTAACAGTTTTCTGTGGATAGTTCCGTACCGCAGTACTTCAAGGTAATAAAACTCTTACACTTGACTGAAGCAATTATTGCTAACATTGGTCTTTCGGGGTATCTCGTTAACCAAATGAACTTTGTAGCACTGCATTTTATCTTCTAAGGTTTATAAAGTAGTATAGACAACTCAACTGAACAAGGCTAGACATATACCTGTCTAAACCTGTCACGGAGTTTTTGGATGACATCATGACTCTAAGTCATCGTTGTATTGGTGAAACCTTTTTTTCTTCATATGGCATTAAGTTTCGACGCGATTCGTAATAGATCTAAAACTTCGCGTTGAATGCACATATAATCAATCTAACAAGATTAGGTATAAGTATTTTATCAAAGCTTTAAACTAACGACTAACCTTATAATTTCTTCACCCTTTTCAAAAGTTCTGCGATGTAACATGGGAGACTCAATAAATTCAAATTAAATCTCATGCTAATACAAAATTGGTAGCACGCACATTCTAAAGATTCCTTGCCAGTCCTAATTTAATTAATAAAAAAACCTAATAAAGAACATAAATGCGGGGTTCATCACGCAACGAATCGTTGTTAGCTATACGATATTGTACCCAAGTCGTTAAGATTAAAGCTGAAAATTGCACAAATTATTTTAAACAGAGGCATTGTAATCAGCACGTTAAAGGTTACTATTTTGTAATAAAATGCTAATGTTTCGTGACTGTTTCATTTAGAAATACATTTAGAATTGCCACTCGTCGTTATGATAAAGAGTTGCCGATCATAATGTGATATTGCAGATTTGCAGTGATAGGGCTAACCCTACCTATCACTAGCTAACTCCTTGAATAGACACAATTAAAAGAGGTTGTTGTTAATTATGCAGTGGATCTTTGGATTTCGAGTGTTTGTCTATTCTTGGGTGTATCGTGAGCCTGGTAGCCACATTATTTTTAATTTGTTTATTTTTGTCACTATTACTTTAACTACTTGTAAAATGAGATGACACACATTTATTTTAAATAAAAAACCGCTCCTGTCACTTAACGCTCGCCATCCTGTATATATATGTCAAAAATAAATTCACAATCGAACATTTTTGCTTTTACTCTATTTATTACGGAACCCCCTAACTTCTTACAGGACATTTGTATACCTACATGATGTATAAGTATAGTTATTAGTTTCGTGCAGTTTTTAAGTGGCTTACTGGCCTCTGGTGGCTCTAATTTCGCCGGAATGTCCAAATTAGCGAATTTCGGACGAGTTCCGAACGCACGCAGCTGGAGTCACGATTCCCGAATAGCGCTATTATTTTGTTTTTAAATTCCGTTATTCTCCATTAATCTTATAAAATTATAATAAGTATAACAGGGACAGACAACCGCACGCTGCCAAAACGTATGTGACGTTCAATCGTATAGTTGTATCTTGATTGACGTTTTCATCATTCTCCTAGCGTTGTTCCCGGTTATGCCCCTAAAGGAGCTCGGGGTCCGCTTTGACACCTAATCCCAAGATTTGGCATAGGCGCTAGTTTTACGAAAGCGACTGCCATCTGACCTTCCAACCCAGAGGGAAAACTAGACCTTATTGGGATTAGACCGGTTTCCTCACGATGTTTTTCCTTCACCGAAAAGCTAACGGTAAATATTCCGTACATAAGTTCCGAAAAACTCATTGGTACGAGCCGGGATTCGAACCCGCGACCGCCGCTTGACAGCCGCATGCCTGAACCACTAGGCTACCGTAGTTATTTGACGTTTTATTTAACTCAAATGAAATTCAAACATTTATTAGTAACAAACATAATATACAAGACATAAATAACAGCTAAAATATTAGATTCGTTTGATAAAATACAAAAACACACGAACTAGAAGCCGAAATTGAATATCTAACGGTTAATTTGCATGAAAGAATTTATATTCGACCTGTGATTTTAAGATTATCAAGCCAGTCAGTTTTTATAGGTTATATTTCTTCTTTTCTGGGCAGATCTAAGATTTTTACAAAAACGACGCACCCGTCTGACCCGTCCCCGTCATCATTTTGGTGATTCCGGTCTGTTTTTAAATAATTTATTTCAAAAACAACCAGCCATCTCAGAATAACTCATATTTTCTATATTACAATGTTGTGCAACAGTTTCGTGTCTTCTCCAAACGGAGCCTGGTGCACTTAAGCCCGATGTTCCATTTAAAACGCAATGACCCGGCCTGCGCTGCGGGGCAATACCCCCGATAGTGTGCTTCCTTGTTCCATTCCAACCGATAAGGAACAATCCCTTCCCAGATTGTTATGGTTAGAAAAAACATTCAGACTCAAGTAAACTTGAAAAAGACTATTTCGTGATTCAGATAGAACGCTGTCGATCTTAGGTATCGGTAAACTTTTTAGACAGTCGATAACTAAATCTATATTGGGTTATCTGTATGGGAGTCATATCGGTCATAATTTTTGTTACCTGTTTGCGTCGAGTGTTAAACGGATCTTTTTTACAAGAAGAAATACAATTAATTAGTCATACCAAAATTCCGCATGTGTCATGTTCGTTCACTGTTTATTCTAATTATACGGCTAAAAGAATAGTTTTGCACAATTACGCGATATACCTATTGCGAGGTATACCTTTAGATTTAAATATAGGTACTTAAATCGAGATATCACTTGATATACCCCACAATTTTTTCAGCTAAGAAAAAACATATTTGCAAAGACATTCAAAAGTATTATGTGAAGTTCTCACAACGCAATCGGCCAGCACGAGGACTACTTTAGGCTCTCTTAGAGAGAACGCCTGCATCGATCGATCGAAAATATAGCAATAATTTAGCCCCTAAAATTTGTACAGAGAAAAAATCGCGCTGTATAAGCTGACGATGATAATGACATCGGACGGAAGGTTGGCTGGCTGACAGTCGCCTTTCGTTGAATATACATGTAAAAGGAATGATAAAGTTTAACCTGGACTGCCTTCCAGGAAGCTGTCAGTCAACGAGGCACGAATTCGTGTCAAACTCCATTCGGACGAAATCGGTCTGAGTCATGTGAACACGTGGGAACAGACGAAGTAAAGTTAAAAATACATATACAAAGCCCGACAAGTTTCTATTTGACCCTAGCCACGTACAGCGATACTATCTCTATCTCAGGGTCTAATAGCGGCTTAACGGACTATATATATATATAATTTATTCATTTATTTTAATACATTTAATTTCCTGTGAGTCTCATAACAAAACAAATGGATATCCTTCTTTGAGAATTATCTAAAAACAGCTGGGGACCGATTTTTGACTTTCGAGCGCTCCACTCTTTCACTCGAAAACTGACAAAAATAATGAAATGCTATTTTGAAATAGCGATAGAAAATTGAAAATCGAGTGGTATTGACTACTCGTATTCAATTCTATTGGTAGAAAGTAAGTGCCTGCAATTTGGACACTACAAACGTATTTACTTTTATTTGATTTTCGAGCGCTCGAAAGTCAAAAATCGGTCCCCTGAACAGATTCAGAAGTTCAGCAAAAATAATGACATGACAAACTTGTAAAAAGCCCGTGATGTTCATCCGTCATTTACTCGTAGTACTAGTTAAACATTTTATAGAACACAATAAGGTAAACAAAAATAAAATGTATATTTTTTTAAATGTTGAAATGTAGATAATATGGGTGACAGTGAATAAGGTGACTTCATTTTTTTTTTTCGATTTTATATAGTAGTTTTTTTTTTACTACAATGTAATAAAAATACATATAGTCCGGTTTTTCGGGCAGCTATATTCCTCGGTATGTAAAGTAAATGTACATGCTCCGTGTTTACCAACACGCCGCGCCGTTACCGTTAGAGTCAACAACCGCGCCTTCGCCTCGCGTGACTATCGTTTGCATGGGACATTATATTATTATGTATTTTGTATTTTTGTACGCGGAACGTAGTTTATTACTGTATTCTTCTGTTTTTGTATATATTTTTCGTTGAATTTTTTCCTAATTATATAATAGGTATATTTTTATTTTCTAAAGCTTAACCAAGACTAACATTAACTAAATTAAATTGAAACTAAGTGGAATCTAAAAAAGTCCCTCGAGGCATTGTACTGAGGATGCTGACGGCATTTTTTTCTAATTTAATCATCTAATATTATAAGTAGGTATATTACTAAAGTTAACATTAGATATATTATATTTAATTTCAAATTGCTCTATAAATGGATTATTGTTCCTTAATTACCTTAATTACCTACATGTCTAAGAAAGTTTTCCGTTTTATACTTTATATGCATAATTTTATTTTGTATTAGATTAAAACTGGGAGAATTATTAAATTTTAAAATTACCGTATCTCAAATTCAAAACTACAGTTTTTTTTAAATCCGGTTCTATAAATACATTAAATGTAATTTAAGTCATAAATTAATAGATTGTTTAGCCTCTTGTATAAAAAAGAATAATATACAAATTTACGCGTATTTTCATCATTTTGTCAATGAAAGGCACTAAAATATTACCAACACAAGGAAAGAAAAACTGATATAAGTACTACATACCTACGCGTTACGATCTTTCATACTGCAATCAATATAAATGGTGGTGGTATTTGTAATATGAGCCTTGTTGCCTGATTTAAATAAATAAATAAAAACCTCGCATTAATTATATATCAGGATTAGGCTTAAAATACGATTTGGTAATTATATGTGTTCGATTCGACGAAAAGACCAAATTGAAGCGGACACCGAACAGGATACAAACCTTAAAACGATAAACGTAACACTACACCCTAGTTATCGTGTTTTTTGGTATTGGAATAAAGAAAATAATGTCGTAATAACCTTTCGCGAATAATTAATTTGGATGTGCAATTGTACCAAAACCAACTCTTATGTTTAGCACATAGAAGTTACAATCCCTCGACGATGACTATAAATACCAGAATTACCTTTCCAATATATCCTCAGAATAACTGTACATTTTTCCAAACTGGCATCTTCAGTAACACTGTAAATTCCACGTTATAAATATCGTTATAAGGTCCAAATCAAAACTTCGTATAATATGGATATGACGTTGCTAGAGACATAACTTCTTCGTAATTCTAAGAACGTCGACGAATTACATGTCAGTCGATTTTTTTTAATCGGGATTAACAACGCACGTTTGGTAGCCAGCAATAAAATAATTGTCAGTCTTTGAGAGAAAGGCATATTTAATCAATTTCAAAGATTACACTGCAAAAACTGGTTTCGAAATTAATATTTATTCGCATATAATTTTACCAGCGTACCATTATATTTGAGCAGCGTGTTTTAAGATTTTATTTGATAAGTATTTGATGTTTATATATTCAGCAAACACCTGTGTTTAATACGCACATAATATTACCAATAGATACAGTGATATCTATTGGTAATATTATGTGCGTCAAAAATTTATTGACTATTGAAAAAGCCCCAGTGGGGTTGAAGTATAAAATCTAATTGATTATAACCATATACAGGGTGTGGCCAAAAACAGGAGCAAAAAATTAAACGGTAGACTATTGAGCTTGTGAGCAATTATTTCCAGGGTGGTTTTAATTGAAAAATTGAAGTTTTTTCCTTTTTTTTTTCTTTAAAGTTTACGTGTATTTTTTATCTTTCTGCAGTGACACAAGTAGTTTTATTTTAATTTTAAAAACACTATAAAGATACAAAAAAAAAACATAAATATCTTTTAAAAACAAAAATGCAAAAACTATTATGGCTCATTAGGTACATGATGTTACCTCAAAATCTGCATTGACTGGTGCCAAGATACATTACTTGAACATTACGACCGGTTAGTCTAGTGGGTAGTGACGCTGCCTACGAAGCTGAAGGTCCCGGTAAAGGCAAATATTTGTGTGGTGAGCATGAATATTTGTTTCTGAGTCATGGATGTTTTCTATGTATTTAAGTATTTCTATCTATTAAATATATCGTCGTCTAGTACCCATAACACAAGCCTTATTGAGCTTACTATGGGACTAGGTCGATTTGTGTAAGATTGTCCCCTAATATTTATTGATTTACTATTTATTATTACTTTAGAATCTAGTTTAGATCAAACGTTACTCAGAATAAAAAAAAAATTGACACAAGGGGTTACTACAGATGCTCTAAGGAAGCGTCCTTTTAAATATTTGCCCCTATTACAGGCCGCACACTGTATACTGTGTGAAATACTAAACAATGTACCTGTATAGTCCGTAACTAGCTCGTTTATGTAACCTCTTACTTGGAAATCAAGCATGATTAAAAATGATAAAATGCAAACCTAAATGTAATTAATATTCAAAGACAAGAATCAGCGTAATACAATTTAAAAAATCTACACAATAAAACGTCCAAACAAACACTAACAAATCGAAACTTTATATCTCCACTTTTTTACCAAATGTGTCAATAAATTTACCCAATCAGATCCCGTATCATGGTCGGCCTTATCACACGATAAGTGACAGGATAGAGCGTCTGTCACTGGCTGACACCGTTCGATAGAACGAGACGACGCCCTATCTTGACACTTATCGCGTGATAAGGCCGACCATGATACGGGGTCAGGTTTGTTTTTGGCTATTCATATATCCGAATTTCATTTAAAACAAAACAAAACCGATCTTCGAAAGGAATATCGCAATATTTAAAAAAAAAATGGTCGTCTAAATTACGGGAAATGAAGCAAAAGCGATTTGTCGTTTTTTTACCTAAAATGTTAAACTCCAGAAAAAGTTCCCGTAATTAGTTACCCTAAAAATTGCCGTGCCATCTTAATGTCACTTTAATTATCTCACACGAAAAGATCCCCTTTTTTACATTTAAGTTTTTATGACTGAGTGGTGTCTCTGAAGGTTTCCAATTACGACTTTTGACTGCTAAAAACAAACCGATCTAACGTCGGAGAGGGACGCAAATAAAAACCTGTTTCAAGTGTGGCTGACACTGAGAAAAAATAAATAAAACGAAAAAAACGCGGGAGAACGAAGCGTATTTATTGAGACTGCTACCTGGCTTACACGTTTTACAATGTTGAGTAAAGTTGCAATCATTTCAGATGTCCGATAACTTCTGTGGACTGTTATTACAATTTGAATCTTCTAGATTAGAAAAGAAAGTTGGAATTCAGGCGCCTTATTTTGTTAAATTTCTGCCTCTTCGAATATGTATGTATATTAAAAATACCCTTCGGTCTTAACAATGTTTACCGGTCGTGGTTTACCGCGCCTGTACTCATTTTTTGCATTGGATTTGTAATGAGTTTTTGAAAATTGGTTTAAGTAAACGTGAAGCAGCATTTTACGCGTGATTTTATTTAACGTGAAATCATATTGTACCCTGAAAACTTATTTTTAATTAACCTTTTTACACCGTGTACTTGTATTTTTAACCCCTGACGCAAAGAGAGGGGTGTTATAAGTTTAACGTGTCTGTGTATCTGTCTGTGGTATCGTAGCTCCCAAACGGATGGACCGATTTGAATGCGGTTATTTTTATGTCATAGATAATTTTATCCCGTGGTTGCATCATGGACCATTTGCATGGAAATAAACGTATGTAATTTCCCATATTTGGAATTATAACAAAAATTACTAGGTACATACCAGATTAAACAAGTTTTAAAGTATAATAATCACTCGCCGCTCGGCTGGTGATCTTCTAGTCTACCTGTCACATCGTTGGGCACAGGCGATCGAGACTAAGGGTGAAGCATTGGCTGTTAGTTTGGATATAGCGAAGGCCTTTGATCGGGTTTGGCACAAAGCACTTCTTTCGAAGCTACCATCCTATGGGCTTCCCGAGAGATTATGTGTATGGGTCAGTAGCTTTCTAGCAGACAGAAGCATTAAGGTCGTAGTTGACGGGGAATGCTCCGACTCCATGTCTGTGAATGCTGGTGTCCCCCAAGGTTGTGTGCTGTCGCCCACGCTATTCCTTATGCATATCAATGAAATGCTGCAAATCAGCGGAATTTATTGTTATGCTGATGATAGTACAGGTGATGCCTCTTACACCGGCCGTACCAATATCTCTCGGGAAATCGTCATCGAGAACCGGAACAAACTTGTGTCTGAAATTGAGACTTCCCTAAGTGGAATCTCTGAATGGGGTCGACTTAACTTAGTCCGTTTTAACCCTACCAAGACACAGGTTTGCGCGTTTACCGCAAAAAAGTTAAAGTTCGACGTGACACCTTGTTTTGAGAGCACTCCCCTGACTGCTGCAGCCAGTATCGGAATCCTTGGCGTCGACATTTCGAGTGAAGTCCAGTTCCGCGGCCATTTAGAGGGTAAGGCCAAATTAGCCTCAAAAAAGCTCGGTGTGCTCAATAGATCGAGACAGTATTTCACACCGGCCCACCGCCTGCAGCTTTATAAGTCGCAGGTCCGCCCACACATGGAATACTGTTCTCATCTATGGGCAGGGGCACCCCAATACCAGCTTCTCCCTCTGGATCGCATCCAACGACGAGCAACTCGAATTGTCGACAGCGAGCATATTTCGGATCGGCTTGACCCCTTGGCGCTGCGTAGAGATGTGGCCTCTCTCTGCATTTTCTATCGCATGTATAACGGGGAGTGCTCCGAGGAATTGTTCGGATTAATCCCTGCCGCTTCTTTTCGCCATCGTCCAACGCGACAACATTACCATCCTCACCACTTAGATGGTTGGCAGTCCTCAACTGTGCGCTTCTCCAGAAACTTCCTGCCTCGCACAGCTAAACTGTGGAATGGATTGTCGCCTGCGGTATTTCCGGACCGATACGACCTTCAAACCTTCAAGAAAAGAGCGTACTCCCATCTTAAAGGCCGGCAACGCACTCACAACACCTCTGGTGTTGCAAGTGTCCATGGGCGGCGGTAATCGCTTACCATCAGGTGATCCGTCTGCTCGTTTGCCTCCTATATCATAAAAAAAAAAAAAAAAAAAAAAAAAAAACTTGACATATACAATGAATAACTTAACATATATCTCCTTGTTGCAATTTATTTTTAACCCCCGACTCAAAGAGAGGGGTGTTATAAGTTTAACGTGTCTATGTGTATCTGATCGTAGCTCCCAAACGGATAGACCGATTTGAATGCGGTTTTTTTTTATTCGAAAGCTGATGTGATCCCGAGTGTTCTTAGCCATGTTTCATGAATATCTGTTCAGCCGTTTTTGAGATATTGGACTTTGAAATGAACATTTCGGGGTTTTTCAACTTTTCTAAGGTGTAGTTATCTTTATATTTTAAGTACCTACGAGTATATCTTCTCATTTGTTTATAAAAAGTGTATCGATCAAGTTTATCCTCATACGAGATTCCCGCCGAAAGGGCCAATCCTATAAAACTAAATGATTCCCGGAACATATTCGGAATCCTTCCGCCTCGCCTCGGTATTTGTATCGGCACTCTCGGGATCAAATCGTGGATCGTCGGACCCGATAACATGGCTGCGTGCGTGGGATAGAATTAGGGCGAAATCATTCGGTTCGCACGATATTTTACTAGCGACCCCTACGGATACATCAGCCATTTACATAAATTATATAGTAGGTAGTAGCTACCCGCGCATCACAAAGATCGCAAACGGAGCGGCAGGATTAAATATGGTCAATTTTATTTATTTAAACTTTATTGCACAAAAGAATAACTTATCGTACAAAAGACGGACTTAATGCCATATGGCATTTTCTACCAGTCACCTTAAGGCAAAGCGGAAAAGATGATGAAAAGACTATGACCATCCTGAAGGTTTATTCGAGACTCGCTACATTAAACTCGCAAACTTTACCTCCTTATTTATATGACATTTAAAATTAATGTAGTAAATTCTGAAGTTATTGCGAATAGACTACTACTGATTTTAAAACATAGGAATAACTTATCCTAGGTATTTAAGGTAGACTCTATGGCTAAGGACATTAATTAACTATGGCAAATGTCAGGCTTAACCTAGTGAATCTTCCGTTCCTTATAAATTATTGGACATAAGACAATTTATTTTCTTATAAAATACATCTTATTTTTAATTGGACTAATAGATTTCCCATTTCATTAATTTATAATACTATATACTATAACTAATTATCGTGTATACCTTCCTCCGTCCTCTTTTTTTGTTTTTTTTTTAAATTATCTAATGTAAGCAGGTAATAATGCTGCTGATGATACATCTAAATCATAATTATTTAGTTTATTAAGCACATTTTTACGCTTTGGGGGGTGTGTAAAGTCGGTTTTTGAACAGGAACATTTTTTTTCCGAGTCCTTGAGCATTTATTACTTTTGCGTAAGAAGTTAGTCCTCATTTGAAGTGAAACTCCTAAGTTTCTAACTTAATAAATGCATTGATAGAGGGCACAACCGGGAATAACTCTAGGATTTTAATGATGATGATGGACACAATAGACATAACAATAGAATTAAGCCTAGAGGCGGATAGTGTCAAAGTAAATAAGACGAAAAGACGGTAATTGAGGCCTATGTCCAGCAGTGGATGTCTTTCGGCTGATATGATGACGATGATGAAAGTTTTCGTTTGATTGTTGTAAATAAAATTGTTTTAACCTGGCTATTTCTTTGTTTTCAGATTATTGGACGTTAAGAAAACGCACGGAATCAGCGTCGAGCGATAAAGAAAATTAAGAACCTAAGTTCTTATTATAGTAGTATTTATTATAGTAGTGCCTAAGCCCTACTATAATAAATATAAATAACTTGCTGTTTATAATAGCATGTTTTAAATTATGTGTGAAATAAATTTATTATGTATTTATATACCTAGCTGTAATATTAGGTAGTGTAAGATATCCTAGAATTCAAACTTGACCATTTGGTTGTTTTTAAACCGGATGTAAATAATTTTCAAAACACTTTTGTATAGATAAAAAAACCATTATCATGTTTTTTCATGATTACATATTTTGTCATAAACTGAAGTTTGTCATATAAATTAGCGGGGCATAAAGAAGGTTTCAATTATTAATGAATTACTATTATAAATTTTTTCAACCTCATTAGTTCTGTAATACAGTTTTATGTCACCCCTAACCATAAAGTGGATATTGTCACCCGCTACACTAGTAGAACCTCCCACTTACTGGCTAAGGGAGGACATATACACACTTCGGGCGGTAATAAAGAAAGCCTCAACATTTATCGACCTCGCCTTCGGTCTGGCGACAAATGGAAATCTGTGTGACATTCTTTATTTTACCTTCCCGGGTATGTATGCTTTTAAAACTGTTTTAAAAGCATGTAAGGTAGACGTCCCAATAATTCAGACCCCGGCTGTCACGTTCTTGCTATGAATTAAAATGGAATGTGTCAAGTATTGGGGTAGTGACGAGCACTGGGGCATTTATTTACCTTACTTTTAAGGTGACATTGTTTATTTCTAGATATTATATCGAATTTCGTTAGTAGTATATAATAGTAGTAATATGAAATCAATTTTATTGCACGTAATACATGATCTATCTATATTATAACATGAAATCGGAACACTTGAATCAATTTCATGTTTGCTAACTTATTAATGGTATATAATTTAAGTTTGTTTATGATCTAGTCTGTGATCTCTGCAATAATGTTTTATTTCACCCTAAACTCAGGTGTAAACTCTTCCTAATAATCTGTCCTTTAGTTTTAAGGCTACTAATTTTAGTACATTTTAAAATGGTTTGTAAAAATCGGTATGTAACTATGAACTTGGCTGTAGGTTATTTTAAAATCACATTCTCTTGGGAATCGTGCGGGATACGCGGCATGGGCGGACCGAAAACAAACGAAACGGCGATTTTTAAATCACCCTGTATACTGTTCTTGTACCGTTCATGCTAAATTCTTGCAGGAATGTGGATGTATATGCCGTTATAGAAGGCAACTTATATGGTTTCTTTCAGATAAACTTCAATAAGTTGCTTTGTAGAATTTGAGCTTTTAACTCCAATTATTACGACTCACTTTACATATACATGGTGCTCCAATAATTGTAACAGGAGTAAAAAATCATATAAAGTAAGCCGAGTTCGGCTATTATTTTTCATATATTACAAATTTTTGCTTGGGAGTGTATAAACAATATCCTCCCGAGGCACAGTGTATATGAATTGAGCATGAAATACCATAAGAATCTTTCGTGAACTATGTATTTATTTATTTACTAGTACAAAAGAAACATTTTGGTAAAATCGTTTTAATCTTTTTTTTAATAAAAGTAAGGTAAACGGCCCAGATATACACTTGAAACCTTCGAATACATAGCAAGGTTAACAACAGTGTGTTAGTTATTGGAATAAATGTGTCGAACACTGGGACGTTTACCTAAACATTATTTAACAGTAAACAATTCCAGTATTTTCAGTAAAGCCGTTCAACTTTTCGTACTAAAATAATCTTAAAAACGTCGTGAGTTGTTTTTATAAATTAAGTATCTGTTTTTTGTGTTTATGTTATGTATACGCTTAGAAATGAAATACGTAGAATAATCGATATTCCTAAATTCTTGGGTGAAACCCTATAACTGGTGCGCACTTAGAAGTTATTATTAATCAATTACTTGCACAGTTTTTTAACTGATTGTATTTGAGGTAAACGTCCCAGTACCTGTCACTGGCCCAATAACTTTCAATCTTGTAAAAGTGAAAGTTGAGGTGAAGAAATATACTTGAAAGCATAATTCGATTTAAAAAAAAATACCTTAAAATTGCCATTAAAATGAAAAAAAAATACCGACACTGGCAAACTTACACTCTTCCAAATGATGGACGTAACTAGTTTTTAGCTTATTTTTTTGGAATCTAATTATGGTTTCAAGTATAGGTGTCAACTATTAGGTATTAAGGTGTCGAATATTGGGACGTTTACCCTAATGTAAGAACATAATTTGTGAGCATTTCTCAAAGTTTGTACATTATGTGAGGCACGCAGTTCGCTAGTATTTTTCCTATTGTGTTACCACGTTTTTCAATCATTATATTCATTATATTTTATAACAATTAAAAGATGTTAACCTTTTCAACGCCAAAGACGGATATATCCGCACCACTGGTTAACGCCAATCACGGATTAATTCGTCAAGGAGTACAATGCGTTAGCAACTTTCATACATTGACATAAGGTCCCCAACTACTACATGTCTTGTTGACGTAGCGTGCGGTTGACAACTTTTGTCTTTGACAGAGCGTTGAAAAGGTTAAAGTTAACTACTTACCCAAATTGTCGTTGATGTGCCAATGGCTTATTGAATATTTCTTAAAAAATATATTTTAGTACAGTCAGCATCATATAGTTAGTAGCAGCGAAAGTACCCAAATATTTCGGTAGAAGTATTCATTATTGTAATGCTGAGGCCACACTAACGGGAAATGCCATTAATTATCGCGATAATCGTGGTAGTCCAGTCAATGAACTGACAACTTGTATGAAAAAAAAATCAATTTTGGAAATAATTTATAATAGCTTACCTTTTCTGTGTAACGGATATATTATCAATTAAATAGCTACCCAGCGACAGAATCCGACAAAATTTCAGACATCAAAAAAATGATTAATTTATTTTAATTAGCTTCTAAAAAGTCAGAAAAAATATTAATAAATATTTTTGCCTTTATTTTGGTTCATTTACATTTGGTTTATAATATTCAAGTTAAATCATACAAAAAAAGACAATGCATGCTTCATTTAAATCTACATAATTACTTCCGGGTGGAAAGTTTGTCGGATTCTTGAATACAGTATCTTAGAATAACATTTTAAAATGAAATCAACAAAAAAAACGCTATTGTTTTCTATTTATTTAAGTATTTATTTATCTATACAGGATGTTAACGGGGTCATGATCCGGAATGACAAAAAGCGAATAAGATGATCATACTGAACAACCTTTCCCATGGGACCAACCACGAAATCGCAAAAAAAAAGAGCCAATTAAGAGTTAACTGTGAGTTAACTGCGATTTAATTGAGAGTTAATGTATGGAATACCTGGTTTTTTTTTGCGATTTCGTGGTTGGTCCCATGGGAAAGGTTGTTCAGTATGATCATCTTATTCGCTTTTTGTCATTCCGGATCATGACCCCGTTAACATCCTGTAAAAGTATGTTTATCGTCGTCTAGTATATGTACCCAAAGTACAAGCTTTGCTTAGTTTGGGACTAGGTCGATTTGTGTAAGATTGTCCACTAAGTAAGTCCATAAGTAAATTAATGTTTTTCAAAACCGTATTTTGTCTGGAGTATAGTGTGGCCGTACCTTTAACGTCCATTATCGCGATAATTAATGGCATTTCTCGTTAGTGTAGCCGCAGCATAAGAATGAGGGTGTATCACGATACATATAGATATTCTGGCTGCTACTAACTATGCGACACTGACTGCACAAGCTTGCACAAAAGCTGTGTTCGCCAAAGCAAAATGGTGGCATTATTGGGGCTTGTCCATATGTTACGTCATCGTTTCTTGCCCATGGGAGGCCATCATCATCCTGTTAATTCCTTGAATGGACCCTCCCATCCTAATAAAATGGCTATCTAATGGTCAGCCACCTATTTTGAAATGACGTAATATATAGACAGCCCCTTGTCAATGGTATTGAAGTTTTTTTACTCAATAAACACGGTTACAAAATGTGAAAATTTACTGAGTTAGGCACTATATGGAACACTATATACCACCATATGGAACAAACTTTTAGCGACTAAAACATAAGTGGTTATTTACCAAGTGTGCTATGTATAAATACTATAAATGGTCTTCTTGTACTATGTAAAGTTGATTTACGTTTTAACATTTGAATATGTGAACACAAGTTCAATAAAATGAGTTAAAACACTGATCTGTATTGTTTTAATTGTGGCACGCCATCTTGTTAACACAAATAAAGGGTATGTATCAATAAGAGTGATTACACTATATCGATTAAAATAACGCTTAATTTAGGTATTATCAGGGTAATTGACGACCGCTCTATCTAGCCTAGTTGGTTAGTGACCCTGCCTACGAAGCAAGAGGTCCTGGGTTCGAATCCCGGCAAGGGCATTTATTTGTGTGATGAGTATGAATATTTCTTCCTGAGTCATGGATGTTTTCTATGTATTTAAGTATTTATTTATATACTTTGCTTACTTTGGGACTAGGTCGATTTGTGTAAGATTGTCCCCTAATATGTATTATTATTATTAATAATTATTAGTGCACTCATATTGAGACACCCGTTATAAGCAGATATGAGTAGATATGCAGCAGTAGGTATGCAAGCCAGACTATACCTACAGGATGGAAAAAATCTATTGGTCCTGAAGGAAAACTAACATATCCTTAAGGTAGCTCATTTCAAATAAAGGAAACAAACCCTACGATGATATACTTCTTAGGCCGGAAGTCCAACTAAAAATGTTAAAAATAAACAGTCACTACACTATTTAACTACTGGCTCTAGAGCTCAGGGTTCGAAAGGATAATTGTCATGATAATTATCGTGATAATAACAGATAGATTATTACATTAAGGCTTTAATGTGGTTTCCCTTCATGACCCATTGATTTTCCTCCCTGCCTTTCATCGATGACACAGTTACTAATTACTTGTGAATCTCATTTACAACAGGCCCGAACCCGATGAAGCCCGCCCGCCCTAATATGGTCACTACGTGTTGCATGTACAGTTAGCATCGTATAGCTGCTGGCTGCGGCTGGTACAGTCGCCATCAGATATATAGGAGCGGCCAAAGTGCTCACAAATATCTGAACACGTCTTTATTGTCGAGGCATTAGAAACGTGTTCAGATATTTGAGAGCACCTTGGCCGCTCCTATATATCTGATGGCGACTGTACTACCTATACGATGCGATGCTGACTGTATCTATCTTGACGACCGGTTAGTCTAGTGGGTAGTGACGCTGCCTACGAAGCTGAAGGTCCTGAGTTCGAATCCCGGTAAGGGCAAATATTTGTGTGATGAGCATGAATATTTGTTTCTGAGTCATGGATGTTTTCTATGTATTTAAGTATTTCTATCTATTAAATATATCGTCGTCTAGTACCCATAACACAAGCCTTATTGAGCTTACTATGGGACTAGGTCGATTTGTGTAAGATTGTCCCCTAATATTTATTTATTTATTTATTTATCTAGGCTGTTTAAACAGTTTCCAACAGCGACTTCGATATTCGAATAGCAATCACGCAAAACAAAAGAAGGAGTAAAGTAAGTGATTCATGAAAATCCCGGCAGGTGACTCATACGGCAGTTATTTTTTCTGGTTGCTATGCCAGGCGCGGATATATGGTCAACTAAATTACTTAGAACTCCGTAAATTAAAGACGATAAAGTTAATTTCACTCTTTGCATATATTAATTCAATAGTTTTTAGTAGAGATCTCCTTTCTCCTATCAAATTTAGAACCTCAAATAGGAAGGGAAATATGTTAGGGCACTGATACTACATGCATGACAATTACACAAAAACTTTAGGTACTTAATTGAAGGAAGGAGAAGCTAAAGAGAAAGTTAATGTAATTTGTAATGTCGTATCAAGAGCTCAAAACAGTGGTAGAGAGAAGAACAAATGGCGATTAGGTACTCCGCCGATTAGAGCACGGTTCTAAAGTTTATTACGATGATATATTAATTCATAAAAGATCATACGTACAAACCATTGATGTGACCAGGCTATTTGAAAGCACACCGGAACTACGAAGTATTCCACAATTTTTTGCATAAGAGCTAAAAATACTGGGAGTAAATTCATGACTCATAATATCCCATCGGATCTGGAGTGCATCCCTGTGAGGTGACTCATTCTAAACTACTGTTTTAAAGAGGGCTTGATTTCATATTCAACTCTCCTTCTAAATTGAACTTTTAACGTACACGCACAAAGTTCACGTTTGAATAACAACCAAAGTCAAATTACACTCTTACGGTCACTCCTCACTTAATGTGTCTTGTTGCCATGCTGCGCTTTAGTAGGTACGAATCATTGGGTCGACTCAATTCTTTTATTTTTAGTGGGAACGATTCAGTCAGAACTATTAATGTCGTGTTCATTAAATCCTTTTTATCGCTATAATATGCCGAGCGATATGTAACACGTCTAAACAAGTGTTGGGAAGCGATGCTTGTTAAAAACCGATCTAGCCACGCGGGAGCGTGTCAAGCAAAGTTCAAGCTAACAGAACTGGCGAGCAGCACCGTATTACACGAACCATTTGGAGCCATTTTTGACCCCCTCATAACTCAAAAACTATTTCACATACCTAAACATGTCAAAGGCTCATATATTGAGACTTGTGAAATACATAATATGTGCTCCGAATTTCATGAACACACCTCAAACGGTTATTTAGATATTAACGTCCAAAAATCGTCATTTTTATCACTGACCTACTAAGGTACATCAAATACAATAATAGATCAAAACTCTAACCCAGTTCCAGATGACCTAGAAAGTTAGGTCGCAATTCCTTTGTCGGCGAAGTTGACAACCACGCATATTTTTAATATTCAACATGGCTCCCATTTTCACATTTATGTTTTTGGTGGGATATGTATTTTTATCACGTATCACGTATGAGATTCCATTAGTATAAAGCAGCCTACAACCAACTCCATTGACGCCAGACACTATCGATATGCCTGAAAGAAAGCTTACAAAATATAACGCAAAACGGAGGCAGCCGTCTCAGTTAAGAAAGACGCCTCCGAAATCGTCTTAGCAACGAATGTATCACGCTTTAATTTTACAAGGATACAATCAGGCGTTTAGAAAACGTAAGTATACAATGAAATGGTGAGTTATTAAAGAAAATTCAATTGCGTTTAATTAGCTTGAACTTGGCTTGACACGCTACCGTGTGTCTAGATTAAAATACTTAACCCTAAACTTGACAGTGTATCTTTAAATCTCTATACAACAGAGGCTTGAAAGCACGATTTTTTAAGTTTTTGACAAGTTTAGGGGTAACATAAAAACAAACAATTAAATTCAAAAAACGTTTGGCTCTACTTTGCAACAGTTCTGTTAAGGCTTTTTGGATCCCATTTCCACTGAATATCTTCTTATAAAATGATTATCAAGTCGCAGTTGATAATAATTTTTGAGATGCAGCTGTGAAATGTAGCTCTCAATCACAATCCTTTCACGTAAGAGTCAAATAAGTGCATTCATTTGTAACAAAGCGGCTAAACAAGTCGTTATCAAGTTGGCAAATACATGTTTCTCATTAATTTCGTATTGTAATATTGTGATACAGCGCACAATGAACACGCGCACAACCAGTGTAGTAACAAAACTCTTGACAACTATTGTCAGAAGAAATGGACCATTTATAAAACACGATTGCATTCTGATGCACTTTTCGAAGTCCTTATCAGATAAATATTAAAGTATAAATTCAATTAATCCGCCTGATTAGCAATGTTGTGTAACAGTTCTTGAATAAAAATATGACAATCACCAAATTAGCGGTCATTTTTAACCGATTCGGATGCACAAAGAAAATTGATGTCAATACGTGCGTGCAGTGAGGGGTTAAAAGGTGAGGTTATCGGAATTTGGACTTTACGGTGTTAAAGGTTACAATTTAACTGTTAAAGGTGTAGTGGTTGCATCATGGACAATTTGCATGGAAATAAACGTATAAGAATGTAATTGCCCATATTTGGAATTATGACAAAAATTACTAGGTACCAGATTAAACAACTGATTTTAACTAAAATCATGAATTACGAGAAGAATTATTGATAAGAATCCTTTAAAACTCGTAATGACAATGAATAACTTCTCATATATCTCCTTGTTGCAATTTATGTTATAGTTGCAAGTGAGATTTTTTTCCTAGTTGTCTGAACAAGACAAGTTGGGTACTTAGACTTATACAAACCTCATCTAAATAATTATCAATTTTCTAACCACATTTAATGAGACGAAATAAAATTGGTAACTTATATTAACATCACTCTTAGTATCTCGACTAACTCAAACCTTTTTTAAGCCCTGCTTTCAGATCTATCACTGCACATATCACCCTTTTGGCAGCCCTAGGTAAAATTCGAATTTAGAACAGCGCGCCCGCGTTGATTGGCTATTGTCCTCGCAGCTTGCATTCAATCTCAATATTGAATTATCTTTACGCATCTGCTATGTCATTCACCATCGCTCTCAGCTCATGCCTGGTCTAACTTGGCCTTTTATCCAAAGCAACTTTGCGTAATTAGGGGTCAGTATAGACTGGTTATCATGAATAATCTTGCGTTGTAAATGAGCCTTGGTTTTGATTTTCAACGGGTCGTTTTATTGAGGGTATGATTAAGGAACGGGTGTGAAGATGTGCTGGGGGATGAGTTATAATGTTACAAAAGTGGAAATCTTACAGTAATTAAGGGATGTAGCAATAGCAGAAGCGTGCTTAGCCGTGATAGCTGCGCTAGCGTGATGGTTTGCAGATTTATCTCGATTAGAAGTTTTTTTTTAATGAAATAGTTGCAGATAAGTGCAGAAAGAGCTACGGTAGCCTAGTGGTTCAGGCATGCGGCTGTCAAGCGGCGCTCGTGGGTTCGAATCCCGGCTCGTACGAATGAGTTTTTCGGAATTTATGTACGGAATATTTACCGTTAGCTTTTCGGTGAAGGAAAACATCGTGAGGAGACCGGTCTAATCCCAATAAGGTCTAGTTTTCCCTCTGGGTTTGAAGGTCAGATGGCAGTCGCTTTCGTAAAACTAGTGCCTATACCAAATCTTGGGATTAGGTGTCAAAGCGGACCCCGGGCTCCTTTAGGGGCACAACCGGGAATAACGCTAGGAGGACGAAGGATGAGGTAGCAGACGAGTGCCTAATTGCCTACAACATATCACTACAACATAGTATAAAAAAAACAGTCGGTTTCCGCTGTCTGTCCTATGTACGCTTAGATCTTTAAAACTACGCAACGGATTTAGATGCGGTTTTTTTAAATAGATAGAGTGATTCAAGAGGAAGGTTTATATGTATAATATAGTACCCGTGCGAAGCCGGGGCGGGTAGCTAGTATTCTATAAGTACTAATCGATTTCGCGATGTCGGTGATTTTGCGTTGTTAAACAGTAGGGACATAAGGACTAATGTGATTTAACAAATGAACACTTTAATATGTTAAGAAGTGGTGAAAGTATGGAGAATTTATTTATAGACGGTTTTTGTACCCAACTCTTCCTAAATTTGATTCATCTACTCGCCAAGAGAGGGCGCTAAAGCGTCTGTGAGACGCAAACTCGTACTAAATAGTTAAGGTGGTTCGCTTTCGATACAAAACGTCATTTGACATTCGCAGGCTAACGGCGTGATATTTTAAGAAACTTATGTACATAACTTTCATAAATTGGCTTTCCATTTGCGCGAAATTCCCCCTTTCCTATAATAAGCTTGTAGGTATAATATAAACTAGAATAATTTCCTGCATTTATTCACTTGGCTAATTCTTGTTAGCCAAGTGAACAAACGTATTAGATACGCGTAACGTGTTCGTTTTTCTACCTGTGAGCACCTTCCTTACAGTACTTTATTTGGATTAGTTACATGTTTCTTTAACTATAGTGCGTTTTTTTTAGCATTAGAAAGAAGGATAAAGCACGAAGCACGAGGTCTTTTATATAAGACACTTTATACCACACAACTGTCAAAGTATCTCAAACAGCCATTAAAAAAGACTTACATTATTGTTGTCGACCCTAAAATTATAGAAGTGTTTTCATTATTTATATCTAAATAATACTTACAACAATATATTTATTTTAAAAGTATTTATTTATTGACTCTGTTATTTTAAATTTCGTTATTCAATTCTGGAAAGGTTGCATAATAAAATACCTAAAGAGGAAGATGTTTGAAACGGTCGGTTCGTTTTTTTCGCTGTCGACATTGTCAAAATTGTCCATCGTATTACGTTATTTTTCTTGCTCTTTGTAATCAACTAATTCTTGAATTCAGATTACAAATAATCTCGTAATCTGAATTGAATACGAGTATCTATTGGTTAATTGATATTGTTTTTATTTTTCGCTGTGTGTGGTGGCGTGCGGACTGCGATGGAGTCGATGGACCAACCAGAGGCAGGCCCAAGTGGCTTGCAAAAAAGACCGACTTGTTCTCCCCCGAACGTTTTGCCTTCACCAAAAGCAAAGAGACAGAAACATAATCCATGAACAACAAATGAGAAACGTATGGTGGTCAACATTTACTATTTATTTAATTCATAGGAAAAATACAAAATAACTAATATAGGCCTGTTAAGTTCCCGTTCTGTTAAGGACTTCGTAACAACATTTAATATTTGTCCCAAGCAGAAAAGGTTGTCGACGACTGCTTCTTTGTTTACCGTATTTCTAATCCTAAAAAAAAGGACTATAGTAAAAGTCGATGCGTTTGCCACGTTATATCAATGTTATATCACTGTTTTTACCAGTGTTCCAAACCTATATTTTTATACAAGACAAAAACTACGTTGGGAGTGGTTGGGGCCTATTTTATGCCTGAATACTTCAATACTCAATACTCAATCATTTATTGCACATAATGGTTATACAGGTGGCATTCAAATAATATAAGGTATCCCATTATGTACCCTGTTGGGCGCAGCAAATAAGAAAGTGGACACTTAGGTACTATATTAATATTAGCATACAATAAATAGTGTTCATTATCAATCTTGTTTTTAATTAATTCTATCAACAAACTTATCGTCTAAATATTCCTTTAACGAGTAGTAGGTTTTCGACGTAAGAACTGTTTCAATTTGTGTATGAACAATGTTTTTTTTTTTTTCAACTTTCTACTAACATCACAACCAGAATGCACCCGCGTGCTTAACTTTTGGGAATAGGTAAATCTACTTTTACGTCACACCTCTGTTCATTGGCAATAACGCCCGCTACGCGTGATATTTCCACTACCTGACCAGCCAGGGGCAGACGCAAAATATTGTATTTACCACGGACGGCAATAATGAAACCTCGGATGGTATTTATCGCTCTCACGCCGAGCCTAAGCGGCGTCAAATACCTGCGATCTGAGACACTCTTTGCTTTTTTACAGCCCTAGGTGACTCATGTAATATTGTTATTCTATATCGAATGTCCCGTAAAGTCAAATCGAAAATGACATCCCTATTGTCTGTATAGATAGATTGAAAGCGACATTATAACTATTAGTTAGTTAGTTATAATGGGCGTTTTCCGCAAGTCGACATCCAGTGTGCCTATTTTGCGTGAAATCGCTACGAAAGCTACTCTAACCACCCCAGCTCCTCCAGCTAGTTTGTGAGTGCCTTGGTGTTGCTGACTGCGTCCCGTAGTGTGTCTAGCATATAACTATTATTAGTTGTCATCAAATTAAGCGATGCGTCTGCCGCACATGATTGCGATCGTCTGTATAAATTTAACGCTCTATGGCAGGGGCGTGCGCGGTGTCGTTATGTGGTATGTCGGTTTTACGAGGGATGACCGTTTTAGACAAAGTGGGTTATGGTATGTTACAATTACATTGATCCGATCTTGTACGGGTGGTCGGGTAAAATCGGTGATGATTTGATGACTTCGGCCAACGGACATCGAGTTTTTCGGAACTTATGTACGGATTATTTACCGTTAGCTTTTCGATGAAGGAAAACGCGAGGAAACTGGTCTAATCCCAGTAAGGTCTAGTGTTCCCCCTGGTTTGGAAGGTCAGATGGCAGTCGCTTTCGTAAAACTAGCGCCTATGCCAAATCTTGGGATTAGATGTCAAAGCGGACCCCGGGCTCCCTTAGGGCACAACCGGGATTAATAACGCTAGGAGGATGACGAAAACCTCAGTGATCGAGTCAGAGCCATGTCTATAGGTCACATTATGACTGCGGTGTTCTGTAAGGCAGGTAATTGAATGAGCGAGCGAAGCGAACGAACGACGTCTGTCCGACTTCCTTTACACATCACATTTCTCAATCGATTCTCGTGATTTTTTGTTGTGTGGTAATCATGCAACGTTCCGAACGTACGTTAGGAAAACTCAACTGTCATTTTTCCATACTAAAAGTGACGTTTAGATCTACCTGACGAGCGTACAATGCGTTACGTGATCGACCTGCAGGTACAATAATTACGAGTATGGTCAGTTCGGGTATGTGCGCCCCCGGGGAAAGTGCGCCTCATTGATCATTCAGTCATTTAAATCAATATAAATTCGCTGAAATCCATGCAAGAAACTTGTTTTAGTTTGTTGCATGAATGTAAGATGTCGTTATTTGTGAATTATCTGTAGATCTCGATATGTTGGATGAAAGGCGCACTTACCCCGGGGCGCACTTGCCCCCTCTGACTTTATGTTTTTTAGTTTTTCGAAAAATTATAATTAAAAAAAGCATGTTCGCGAATTGTACAGCTCCCAAAGCCACTAAATACATAGATTTCTGTAATTAATGCCTCTTCTCTCCTATTTATTTCTGTACATATGCCTCTCCATTGTTTTCAAAAGTAATAATCATCTACAAAGATGATAGTTAAAGATTAAGAACAGTAACGTCTTGCCGGGTAGGGCACGTCCCAGGTGTGCCCAAATTGGATAAAAGCTAATTTACTGCTTACTGCCTACCCCCTACCTATAGCTTACGGCGTAATGAAGACGACCGCCTTCGCAGTTTGACGAACTTATAGACATGGCATACAGGAGGGTCGGGACGAAGTAAGTACTTATAAGAACCCGCTTTTTAGTACGCTGAGGTCACTTAGGTACTTATTTTTTTTTTGTCAGGAACTTGAAAATCTTCGTTGAAATAATTTTCAAGAACCCGGGGCTGCTTAAATCTATTTATCACCAAATTCTCATATTTCTCATGGACTGTAAGTATACAAAAACGTACTTGAAAATTTTCCTAAAAGATTTTAGTTTATTTTGTAGTACAGTCGACAACACAGCTAACTGACCATCGGAAATCTAATCTGACCTTAAGTGCATTGTAATAAGGTTCTAGGTTTTCACGGTATGGTCAGTTAGCTGTGTTGTCGACTGTACCTAAATATACGGTGTGATCCAAGGATGTCAAAATTGACAAAGTCCAGTTTATTATGGTGCTTACCTGCCTGTTAAAATCACCTAATCAATCACCTCCAAGTTTTTAAGGAAAAAAGTATCATGAATTTGGGTCACTTACTTACCTATTTTTTATAGTAATTGCTGCCTACACCTCAAAAAACACACACATTACACTTAGAGCATGTTTTTATTCGTGTACTTGGTAATTGTTTTAAAGTCGGTCGTCATGTGGTCAGCACGTCTATCATGAGACGGCCGCGACATACTCTCGATTTTTCTCGCAACCTCTTGTTCTAAGTGTTCTAATAAGAGAGAGACGGATAGTGCGAGAAAAATCGAGAGAGCCCGCGTGCCGTCGCGTGATAGCCGTGCTGAGCTCTAGATAAAAAAATGTGTTGAGTCGGGAGTGAGGAATCTGCATGGTTTCGTAGTGCCGTACTTCCAATTCACGGCCATATCACGAATTATTTAAAGACTAAATACTAATCTGTAAAAAAATACATTAATAATACCTAGATTGACTACCTATCCTCTCAGCCAATAGTAAGGAAAGGTCTGCCAAACGTCCGACATATTGTCCCCATGCAGCGGCCGGCCGTTACACATGAAAAACGTCAAAAACAAAATTTTCTTTGTTTTTTTTATCCTGTCGTAAAAGAATGATAGATCTTCACACACAAAGTAAGTTCGTTTTATCACTAACTAACGAACCGCCTCGGCTTCGCACGGGTACTATATTTATACATATAAACCTTCCTCTTGAATCACTCTATCTATTAAAAAAACCGCATCAAAATCCGTTTCGTAGTTTTATAGATCTAAGCATACATAGGCACAGACAGCGGGAAACGACTTTGTTTTATACTATGTAGTGATAATACCTAAAGTTGTGAAACAATTTATCCTAAAGTATATTTAATATAGTCACCTCTAGATACTTGTAACCCCATCCCCCAGATGTCTCAACGCCGGTAAGGCTCACCTGGCCTCACCCCGCCTTAGATTGAAGATACCAATTACAGGGTAGCTTCTGACCGTGAAAAGGCAAATTAGTTGCGGAAAGAAAGGTGTAATTTTTCGGTTTGTTCGGTTAAATGTTGGTTAAGACATTGGAATGCAGCGGTGCAAGCTGCAAGCGGTTGCATGGACAGTTTTGTATGTGACGCGGGCATTTATCCAAGTTCATAAGAAAAGTATCAAAATATCTCTTCTTTGTAGTCGATCCCTGACTACAAAGAACCGATGCTGCCCTCCATGCAAGTGGACTGCATGGGAAAGACTGCATTTTGCAGCCCTCTTAACTGTATCAGCCCAGCGCAATGGAATTCTTCCTCTAGTCTAGGACTTGTACGTTTATATATATGTAGATAAATTAATGTGAATATGAATCTATTGCTTTGACATAAAGTGCCCATGCCCAATTGCCCATGTCGGTTATGTCATACAGTAGTGCAAGTATGAGGACTAGGACGTTTACATTAAATGTTTTATTGAGCAGCAACGTCCGCTAACGAAATGGAAAGGAAGGGATTGAAAGATTCGTCGCCATTAGCGGACCCACGGTAACTCAATTGGCAGAGCGATGGACGGATTCCAGAGGTTGTGGGTTCAAATCCCGCTCGTGGCGAATTCTTTTTCAATTTTCCATTAGGACCTTAATGATTGCTCAATAAAACAAGAGAATATCAAATTCATAAAAAACATGTGCACTTATGTAAGAAAACATAGTAACGTTAAGGCGGGATTAAACCGGTGTGCGGCGCTGTGCCGATTACGGCATGGATAGCTATATATGCTTGTGCCGCACAGTGCCGCACACCGGTGGAATCCCGCCTTTATAAACATTAGGGCAGATACAAGATCTAAACTACAGATAGAGATGATCTTCATCATCACCGGCATACCTACCTGTGTACAATAAGTCCCATTGCTAGGCTAGGGTCACTCCTCTCATAAACCAGCAGGTCGATCACGTAACGCATTTTACGTAGGTACGTTGTTAGGTAGATCTAAATGTCAATTTTTATATGGAAAAAGCGCGTTCAAAACGTTATTTGATTACCCCTCAGCACTCAACCAAAACAATAAAAGAGTTAGATGTTTTATATACCCTATAAATCTATAAAATAACTGCAGGCACATCATAGTTTTGTTGGCCTAATTAAACGCGCCACAACACGACAGATATGTAAAATGTCCATCTGCCACGCCACCTGGTGAATTAATTAGAACAACGCGGCACGCGACACTCCCGCGCCTTCTTTACCCCGTTTTATGGCTTTTCTGTACTTTCGGCGGCGTTTAGAATGAATGAATGGGGATCTGACTACGACGAAGATACTTCCATAACTAAAGCTGCTCAGAGGTTCTAGTATAAGTTTTACCGAAACAAAACGTTACGACCGCGTTCGCGTTTAGCTGTCAAATCCCATACAAATTGAGGGTAAAACGCAAACGCGATCGTAAAGTTTTGTTTCGGTAAAACTTATACTAGAGCCTCAGTACATATGCAAGCATAAGTCTGCTCGTTAACTATATTAGCTATGTATACCTACTTGTATAACATTCGTAATACAGCTTAGCTTGGCTCTGCGGCGTAAATGCGTAGCTTTTCCAACGAGCGTCGGGACTAGTTCTTATGTATAAATTTGTGATAAGTAGCCCAAGTTAGGCATGCTCGTTAAATATATTAGCTATGTATACCTACTTGTATAACGTTCGTAATACAGCTTAGCTTGGCTCTGCGGCGTAAATGCGTAGCTTTTCGAACGAGCGTCGGGACTAGTCCTTATGTATAAATTTGTGATAAGTAGCCTAAGTAGGTACTTATATTTTTTTTGTCACCAAATTGTCTAATAATTTTACATACTTAAATCACCGTTTTCGATATTCAAGGAAAAGCGTAATTATACGAGTACTTCCTTAACCGTAAAAAGTGTCTTGTAAAATTAAATGCGTACGTTTGGATAAAACGGCTGAACGCGATGAATTTTAGAGCCTTATCACACTTGCGATTTCCAAGCGTATTTTGTATGAAGGCGATCACGCAGCGTGTTCGCCGCGACTGATAATTGTATAGAAAACACGCTCGCAAATCGCAAGTGTGATAAGGCTCTTAGTACACAGATAGAGTATATAGCCTGGATTAACATAATATACAATACTTTTATCCCAGCAAAAGTCCAACAAAAGGAAGTTTACGCGAACGAGGTTGCGGGCAAAAGCTATATATTTCACCCACAGCTCCGCGTTAGAGTTTTCATTAGCGAGTAGTCATGTGTAGGTCATTATGAGCACTTGACCCGCTTAGCTACATTTACTGTACCTACCTACAGCTTGTCGCGATCTAATAAATCGAACCCATTGTATGCTAATGCCGCATTATTTACTTTACTTGCATAGAAAATGGTAATTCGGGACATTAATGTTTATATTTGTTATGCAGTCCGTCAGTTTTAAATAAATTATACTTAAGTGGTATGTGAAATGAACTTGGTAACTTCCAGGTGGTCATGATAAGTTCGGACAAAATATGTATAAGGTACACTTAAAATGCATAAATTCGTACATTCTATCCTTATAATGGTTGTAAAACATTTTATTGTAAATATCATATTCATATTCATACATTGAAATGAAAATAGTCCTGTTTATTTTCTACACCAGTTAAAAATCAGCACTATAGCAAAGTAACTAGCAGTCACGTGTTAATAAAATAACGCAAAATGCTGAAAACCGTTTGTTCAGAATCGAGCATAGAATGCGAAAAAAATAAAAAATAAAATTTTGACAAGATTTATTTTTTACATTTGTATGGAGTGTTGGCCGACTGGGGTGACCTGCTCCATACAAATGTAAAAAATAAATCGTGTCAAAAATTTTTTTTTTTTTTGCATTCTACTCTCGATTCTGAACAAACGGTTTTCAGGTTTTGCGTTATTTTATTAACACGTTGTATATGTAGTTTATCTCCTATAATCGATTACGTGTCATAATAATCTAACAAACCAATTGAAAATTAGAACAAATGCATATACCTATTTGTATATTTGTTATAGTGTACGTTTTTAACCTAAAAATATTCGTTTTTCTTTGTAGTCCTTCAGTTACATCTTAAAATGTTTAAGGTCAGTAATTATGATTTCACAGTAATGCCTACAGATCTTGATATGGTTCTGTGGTAATGCCCCCAACGTTAGGGAGACGGTATCGGGGCAGTTGCAATGTCATGCTAATTAGGAGGCAAAAGTGCATCTGTTGTTATAGTGCGACACCTTTTGTCTTTAGATTAACCCCCAAGGTTTAAGTATAATTATTTATCCAATGAATCCATAACGTTTTGTTGTCCTATTTTTTTATTCCATACATAATCATAATATCTGCGAGATTGTCCCACTGTTTTATTTCCTAATATTATTTTATAATATTAGTAACCTAACGCCCATTTTACCTAAATTTAAGTATCCTACGAATGGATAGTATGGATGTAAGTATCAGTAAAAATTGTTCGGTTCTGGTGCTTCGCCGGCCGCTGCCGCGGCAAGCTCGCTTCGCTCGCTCGGCTCGCGCGCTGTAGGGTCACAGTTAAACCTACTCCTCGCTTCGCTCGTCGTCGTACCTAACGGAGACCTGAATTCCGATTAACCTATTTCGCTTAACTATAACGCTCAATTAGTTAGGACAGTCAATATTATGTCAAATAAATTTAGTAAGTACTCACCGTAATCATTTTGACCGAAATAATAGGACTAATATGTTTTAGGGCATATGTTATGGAATATGGATGTTATGACTAATGAACGTTATGACAAATAGGGTAAAACTGTTATGGCAAGTGATTTTAGGACATACGTTAGTAGGGAAAGCGAGGGAATATTTATTGAAGAACACGGCTTGTGACGTTTTCCGATATTCGCTTTTGCTTTGTCCACGGAAAAAAGATCAGATAACCGACAACTTAGAAAAGTTGAAAAACGCCCGACACATTCATTTCAAAATTCAATATCTCAAAACCAGCGATTTTGTTGAAACGTAGCTATCTCGATGGTCAGCTGACGTTTAAAATCGGTCCATTCGACACGTCACACTTTTAACCTCCTAGCATTGAAATTGGAATCGTGTTGCTTCGGAAATAGAGTTGACTTTCGTTTGTTTTAAAAAGTGCCCGAGACAAAACAAATTCAACTCTATTCCAGTTGAATATAATTAAAATTCCTTCGATATAATAAGTCCTATGAGTAGCACCATGGGCCTTACGAGGATAACACTCTTCTTTTTGCGTCCGTGGTTAAAAATTGGAACAAATAATCATAGGCGCTGTTATGTCTAGACATCCCTCGCCCTCTTAAAACATCAATTTACGTGGTATATGCAGGAGCTGCCTTTCAGCCGGTGTAACGGTTATCCACGTCATCCTGAAAGGCGAAGGTTAGTCACAACGGGTTTTTAAATCCTCAACACCTTGAGACAACTCTATGAAGCTAGTGGAAACAACGGGTCGATTACGCACTTTTAGCCGGGGTTAGGCTCCACTGAAGCTAGTGGACTCTCACTCACAATGGTCCGATATTTACGGCCCAAGAGCACAAAAAGTCACATAATCATGCCCATTGATAGGCCGAAGAATAGTTTAAATTTTAGGGCATCGCGCTATTAGTAGTAATGCGACGCCACCAGACTATTTATAAAACAAGATTCTTATTGCTAATATTTTTCCGGTTGTACAGTCAGCATCAAAAGTAACTGCGAAATTGACGTCTTCAAAAGCTCTTATTCCCTTTGAATAAAGACTTTTGACGTCTTCGTTTGTCCAGTTACTTTTGATGCTTACTGTACATACATACGAAGACGAAACTCCGTAATTGGTAATCAATCAGTCTCAATTTTCACATAAGTTTTAAAAGGAAACATACTTCATAATTTACGTTTTTCAACCAACCCATATCATTACCATCATTTTATATAAACAAATGACTAGTCAACATTTATACTTTCCCTTCGGATATCGGCTTATCAATGGCCATGTTTGAACATTGTTTCTCCCGAATAATGGCTTTTTAAGCTGCATCATTAATATCAATCGGCAGATGTTTGTCCGTCCGTGCTATCGTAAAAATATAATAAAAAGCTTTTGACACCCCTCACGCCGCCCGCTGTTTTGACATGAGAGTAGAGGGTAATGGGATACTTGAAGTTAGAACATATGCATAACAATGTGCCAATAGTACCTAGGCAGGAAATGAAAAATAATAGTGTTTCCGCATAGGAGCTTTTGCAAGTGTCACTCTACGAGACAAGAAGAAACAGTTCAAAATTATTACTTATTACCTAGGTACATCTTACCTTTCAATCCAGAAGGGAAATCAGACCTTATTGCGACGAGGCCTTGTCAGAAGAATGGGCAACTTGGCTGGAAGGTAAACGTCTCATTTGACATCTCAATGCCTAATAGTTGACATCTATTATTACCATCTATTGTTATGTTAAGATTGACCGTGTCAAGTATTGGGCCTGTGTCAAGCACTGGGACGCTCAGGTAAGTACTGAAATACTGTAAAAACAACAAACGCATAAAGGTATAAATTAAACTCCAAAAAAAAGCTGTTGTTGGAATATTAAGTACGCCGATACAGCCTAATTTACGAGTATGACGGGGGTGGTGGGTTATAATGATTTGAGAGATGTAACAATGATATAACGATATTTATAATGATATTTTTTCTACGTATATTAACCCTGTTCTGTTTGCTCCTGTAATTGTGTATGAGTGAGTTCACACTTTATTAAGTGAGATCCTGTAATTGGCTTTTTGGTTTGTATCATGTTCTTATTAAGTTTTATAGCTGTTGGTTCTCCTAAAATAAATAAATAAATTACTAAATAACCTTGTCATAGCATAGCTGTCTCATCAACATCGATACTGCAGCCAATTCAAGACAGGGTTATACTTCATGACTGTTAAGGCGCCGTAGGTTCATGGCCTTCTCTCCCTCTCACTGAGCATAAGCGTGAGCGAGATGGAAGTGCGTGCTCGGAAGCGCGGATATCATGTTTTTTAATTTTAATTTTTTGGCCGTTTAAATAAATAAAAATGTAATCACTGATTTCCCTCAAACATGTAATTGCCAATTTTTAGAAGCATTATTAATATTTTTAGCTTTTGTGCATAATTTGTTACGAATATGTTAAGTGTATTTTTGTGTATTTTAGACCTATGTTCGTGTTTTTTTTCTATAGAGCGAAATTTGCTTAATCATGTTTTGAATCACTGATCTCCCTGCAAAAAAGCCTCAAGATTACTATTCGTATTTTTTTGAAACCATATTATTATAAACAGACGCATTCTATTGTTTCAAAAACTCTGTTCGCTTAACTTCGCTGAACCTACGGCGCCTTAAGCATCGCGAACTGTCCCAGACGATAAACCCATTAAATTATGCGCACGTTATAAGTACATATATATTTATAGGTAGGTACTTACCTAGGGTAGGTATTGCATCTACCCGGCAATTTACGTATGGGATGGAAATACATTTCCAATACAAACGGAAAAGCACTGGCAGGAAGTATCTTTCTTCTTGCTCACAAACTTTTACCACCCTCAATATATTAATATATTAGTCTTCTTATTCTAAGTCGAGCACTCTTGACAGACTGGTCTTGGTTGTGCAGTCTGGTACTTGGTGTTATAATGCATCAAGTCTGGTTGTGCATTCTGGTACTTGGTGTTATAATGCATCAAGTCTGGTTGTGCATTCTGGTACTTGGTGTTATAATGCATCAAGTCTATCGAGTGCTTTCTTGGCAATGTGCTTCCTTTTTTGCCGGCTCGCATTGGACCAAGGCATCGGTAAATTTTTTGATTAGGTCTGTCCAGCGAGTCGGGGCTCGGCCGCGAGCTCCCTTGCCTTGCCTTCCACTTAAAATAGTAAAAATAAATTAGTAGGAAAGCGTGAGGTGTGGAGGGGGGAAAGGATAGAAAGACGAGCGTACTTGAAAGCGATTATAATGTAACTGTCAACACATTACTCTCTCCGTCTCAATCTTATATCTATACATACGTTTATACTACATACTACACATACATGCTGCACACCTCACCTAGGGGGTGCTTTTTTAAAAAAAAAGAATGTTTACATACCAACACAAGAATACCCGTACGAATTTTGAACACAGGTGACGAGGATGTTAAATTACCTATATTTGAACCTAGTTTAGAAGATTTGAGCGAGTATAGCATTTGTAATTTTCAAAAATCTGCCAATGGAGTAAGTAGAGTTAAAAAATTGTTGTCATCATTGAAATTAAATCATTTAAGTGACGCGGACAGAAAACTTATAGAGTCAATATGTGCTAAATACGCCGACGTTTTTTACTTAGACGGAGACAGACTAGGGACGACCAATATATTAAATCAAAGTATCACCGTCAAACCGAATACGAAACCCATATATACAAAACCGTATAGATTACCAGCATCGATGAAATCGGAAATTAAAAAACAAGTCGAGCAAATGATTACAGATGATATAATTGAAACAACCAACAGCGATTGGAATAGTCCCATACTTCTAGTACCCAAAAAATCAGAAGACAGTACGAAAAAATGGAGATTAGTCATCGACTATCGAAAAGTAAATAATGTCATTCAGGATGATAAGTTCCCACTCCCCAACATTGTTGATATTTTAGATTCTTTGTCAGGAGCAATATATTTTACCCACCTTGATTTACAACAATCATATTATCAGACATCTTTAGACGATAATAGTAGAAATGTCACATCATTCACAACAAGTCAAGGTCAATTTCGAATGAAAAGACTTCCTATGGGGCTCAAGATAAGCGGAAGTGCTTTTTCGCGAGTAATGTCGATAGCAATGTCAGGATTATCGTACGAGAAATGTTTTGTTTACATGGACGACTTGATCGTTTTTGGTAGGAACATGCAACAGCATAATAAAAACTTGACCGACGTGTTGGAGCGATTGCGTAAAGTTAACTTAAAATTAAATCCACAGAAATGTGATTTCTTAAAGAAGCAGTTACTATATTTAGGCCATATTGTGTCAGCGGAAGGTGTTTTACCAGATCCACAAAAAACTAAAGTGTTAGAGAATTACCCAGAACCGACAAATAGTGACGAAATTAGGCGTTTCGTAGCGTTTTGTAACTACTACAGGAAATTTATCCCATCTTTTGCAAGAATAACCGTACCATTAAACAAGCTATGTAGGAAAAATGTGTCATTTGACTGGACGGACGAATGTAGACAGGCATTTAAAACCCTTAAAGCAAAACTTGTAACTCCACCTATTCTACAATATCCAGATTTCTCAACAGACAATGAATTTATTTTACAAACAGATGCGTCCGCAAAATCAATCGGTTCCGTGCTATGTAATAAAGACAACAGACCCATAGCGTATGCTAGTCGACCCCTAAATAAAGCGGAATTAAGCTACCCAGTAATTCAAAAAGAGCTTTTATCAATAGTTTGGAGCGTGCAATATTTTAGACCCTATTTGTTTGGAAGAGAGTTCACTATAATGACCGACCATCGACCACTTTTATACTTATTTAGTATGAGAGACCCGTCAAGCAGATTAATAAAATTCCGATTACAATTGGAGGAGTACGACTTTAAAGTAGTTTACATAAAAGGAAAAACAAATGTAGTAGCAGACGCTTTAAGTAGAATTACAATAACATCAGATGAATTAAAAAGTATGAGTGAACAAATTATGGTCATGACACGGGCACAGAGCAGAAAAATATTACAAGATAGGGAAACGAGTGAAAACAGTGTTACGGATCCTAATATACCCGAAACTTCAAGGTCTGATCAACCAAGAATCGCGGAGATATTAAGAAAACCTAACAATTCTGTAGAAATGATGTTTGGATCAGAAGATGAGTTGAAAAAATTAAGAAAAAATAAAATGATAACAAGAGAAAAACAATGTTTTGCGTATGTCAAAGAAAAGTTGGTACTTTATATTAACCTTAACTATATGTCACAATTCACGCGAGTCGTATTTGCGAATATGTTAAGTGATTTTTGTAAAGAAATAAATATAGAGGAATTATGTATAATAAAAGATGACAGAAACGCGTTGTTTATAAGGTCTCTCGCAGATGAGATAAAAATAAATAAAACTTGGTCCGGCCCAAGATTAAAAATCCTAGGAAAAATAAGCAGAATAACTGACAGAGACGAAAGACTAGTAATCATGAATGACTACCATTTACTACCTACAAGCGGACACGCAGGAGTTCGCAGAATGGTAAGTAACATTAAGTCTAAATACTACTGGCCAGGTTTAGAAAGTGATGTTACTAACTTCGTGAAGAAATGCACTAAGTGTCAAGTAACGAAGTATTCCAGAAACGTCAGACAACCGATGGTTATTACGACTACAGCGTCGACAGCCTTCGAGAAAATATATTTAGATATAGTCGGACCACTCGACACCGACACAGAAGGTAATAAGTACATCCTAACGCTACAATGCGAGCTAACTAAGTACATAGAAGCCTATCCCTTGCAGAGTAAGGATGCAATTAGTGTAGCAAGAGCTCTAGTAAGTAATTTTATATTAAGATACGGCATCCCGGGAGCGATAGCAACGGATCGCGGGGCCGAGTTTATGTCAGCAACTATGGACGAAGTGTGTAAGTTCTAATTCTTGCACACCTCAAGCGAATTAAAACAAGTTGTCAATGAGCCGATAAATGCATATGACAGAGTTATACACTTCGAGTGAGCATATTTCTTTGGTAACTACGGAACACGCTTAAAATGTATAGAATAGAATATAATAGAAAACGTTTAATTCGAGTAACACAGGACTCATACATGATATAGTTAGCACAATTACTTATTTCTAATGTTAGTATATACTACCTACTTACTGCTATACATTATATAAAAAACTGACTGTGCGAAATATGCATCTCGCAACAGTGTCTCATAAACGGACAGTCAATCCTGTCCGCTATAGAACGCAGGATGGGGTTGGGGCTGGGGGGCTGGCGCGCACCCGGCGCACCAGGGATGTGCATCGCTTACGCATGCTCGCGTAAAAGCAGTCTACTCGCGCTTCCGCGAACATCCCTGATGCGCTATAGTATTTCTTGTTTTTTTTTATAGAAAACACAATTTTATTTATAGGTACCTATACCTAGAATATGCATACAATTAACAAAACAAACATAGGTAGATGGTAGATACATGCTAGTTTTCCCCCACAATAGATAGCGTTATCTAGGTTTATCAACAGCAACACTCATCATAATTCGGCGAGCACGCTATCGCGACGTCATTTGCATGCGATGGGGGCGACAGATGGCGCTGTCACCGCTGGACACGCGTTGCGCACACGCCGGTGTTAAGGGTAAGCTTATGACCCATAACGTATCACAAAGGATCATCATCAGTCGTTCCCTCAACGCTGAGGATCGTGACATCATGTCCTATTCTTGTTGATCAAACTTCTTCATAGGCTCCTAAGGAAATTATAAAACTCTTCCGTACCCTTGGCAAAAAAACGATAGTTTAAAAAAAAGAAAAGTAAAATGGTCACTACCCACAAACTTAGTGCAATTAATAATAAACTGCCAAGTTGGGTATAGGGCTAAAATCATTATGATCGTCATCATCATATCAGCCGAAAGACGTCCACTGCTGGACATAGGCTTCCCCCAAAGAGTGCCAAAAACAGTTTTGTGAACTTGTGTTCTACTGAAAAATCGATGGACAAAAACCCTTCTAGAAATTCTGGAGGTTCGAGGAAATAAAGTGTACTTTAGCTCGTACGCGTCAGAAACATAATGGAGCCTTGCTGTCACGAAACCGGGTAAAAAAGCACTTATGTACCGTAAAGTGGGGTGAGTAGGGGCAAAACTGACATTCAAACCTCGATAACATTTTATTTTTACATATGCAAACTTAATGGTGTATACATATAATAAGTGTTCCAGACGTTTGTATTTTAGTTTTTATTTTATTTTGGGTAGTTCCATTTCATAACTTTGACGATAAACAGGAAATCCCACCTCACCCCGTAGTCCCTCCTAATTGGGGTGAGATGAGATTTCAGACAAAGGTGATTTTGGAAGATTGTTGGATCGACTTTTTTTTATTATGAGTATAGCTCCATTTTAAATTGAAATACATTATTTTTGTAGCAGTAGCCTTAAAATCCCATCTCACCCCCCTTTCATCCCTTCTCTCCCCATTCATAACCCAACTACGAACCCTAGTCACCCCATTTTACGGTACTTATTGTATAATTTTGAAAACGACATATCGTCAGATTCTATGATATAGATGCCAATTAATAGTTATGCTGATGTGAGCTGCCCAGTGAAAGTGAGCGGGCGCTCGGTGTACGAGTATGTACTCCTGTCACAAAGTATTCTCAAAGACCGTTGACATGTATGGTAGTAGTAGTTAAGGGGATGCCTTGTTTTGAGTCGTACAAGCCCCCTAGACAGAGACACGCTGATGCCTTCCGTCCACGAGAAAAAGAGATGTAACACTCATCGGGAATCGCTGTTTTGGACAAATTTAGATAAATACCTAACTTTGTGAAGGTTTATTAAAATTTCATAAAGTGAGATTTTAGATGAGATAAAATACTATAGTATTTACTTAATTGTGTCGTAAAAGAATGTATCGTTTGAGTAGGCTGAGTAAAAAAAGGAAAATATAGACCCAACTTTGAATTTTTTTTCAATAGAGGAAATTTTAAGCAATCATGTATCCATAAAATCAGATGAACAATCATATAGTCAAGAATCAAATATCTGAAAATCAGACCTTATTGTTTCTTAATCTAGTCAGAACGGCGTTTCAAAGCACGCGATAATTTCCAATGCACCGCCTTAAATATAGCTTGAGCCCTGCGACAGCTGTCAAAGTGACATGTAGTGACACTATTCCTGTAGTCCCATAAAGTATGACGTTGCCGCTGGCCATATTTACCGTTACAACATTCAGAACTTGATGGGCGTAATTTCGATGACGGCTGTCGCAGGGCTCAAGCTATATTTTACGTAGTATAGTCGAGTTATTTTTTGCGCTCTAAGCTGCGCTTAAGAACATGTTGCTGTCATTCGAAAGCAAAATTTTAATCTGTTACGGCAAGTGTCTTCTGTCGTAACAATCCTTAAATTTTCGTGGCTAATGAAAAGTGTCAGACTACCCCTTAACAGTTAGAGCGTGCCATCTCACGCATGCGTAGACCCGCGAGCTATTGTGCGGTGTATCCCATACTTTTCTATGATCTACAGCCGCATAGACAATCATACAGATGGAACTGATACGGCACGGTGGACGTTATTTAGTATTATTTTCTCTTACATATGCCGGGATGAATATATCTTTGTGTTTATCTTTTCATTGTTGAATTGTTAGGTACGTCAGGTAAAATACTGTATCTATTCTAATATTGGTTTTCTAATCTTCATCATGATCATAAAGTTTTAATCCGTAATCGTCCTCTCTTCGTGCCGTCTTTTTCCTACTTTAAAGGCCTCCACACCGAACGCGGGTCGCGCGCGGCGCGGGTCGGGCGGTATCTATCTCTTTCGCACGGTAGCGCGGCGTCTCTATCGCACAGTAGAGCGGGCCCGCCGCGTTAGCAACGCGGGCCCGCGCCACTGTGTGATAGAGATATTAAATGCGTTGGTAGTGAGAGAGATACCTGCCGACCGCGCCGCGCACGACCCGCGCCACGCCCGACCTGCGCCGCGCCCGACCCGCGCCGCGCCCGACCCGCGCCGCGCACGACCCACGCCCGCCCCGCGCCGCGCACGACCCGCGTTCAGTGTGTGGAGGCCTTTTTGAAGGTATCCGAGAGCAAAGCATTTTTATGTCATGTACCTAATAAATATATGCCACTAGCTTTCGCCCGGCGCTTCGTCTGCGTGGACCCGGAATAAAAACTATCCATTATTTTAATCCAGGCTATAAACTATCTTTGTGCAAAATTTTATCCAAATCGTGATTGAATAACAAACATCCACATGTAAACATCCAAACTTTCGCATTTATGATATTAAATAGTATAGGAGTAGGATAGTAGGATAAGATTTCCATGTTTTTCATGGTCTGGAATACAAAAGTAACTTATTAGTTATTGTGTACACAATATAACAACATCACCATTGTTTATGGCTTAATCTAAACATAATGCAGGAATATGTAAATCTATGAGACTAAAAAAACTGTCGATCTAAAGTGTGGACCACACGAGTCGCGACCACCGGCGCTGGCGATGGCGCCGGTACAGTTTCTAACGCTGATGTTGAAATAATGATGATCGTCAACTGTTTCCACCATTATTGCTCACTTGGAATTGGCGTTACGACAATGCTAATAGAGTGGCGTCATGTGTGAAACGTATGTGATTTATAACCATTGTTTTATGTAGGCCTATTTTATAGAGCTAAAAGCTTAACTGGCAACTGGCAAAAGCACCTCCGTGTTCAGACTTGGAAAATGTAGTATCTGTAGTTGTATATAGTTTTAGTTTTAAGTTTGTCCTTTTTATGGTTTGCCGTTTCTTGTATATTTTATTTTATTTTTGGTCTGTATTTTATACCACCTATGCTATCGGCAATTAGTTGAGAGCCCCTTCGGGGCCCAACTTACGAAGTAAGGAAAAAATAAATAAATTGGAAAATTGAATATGGTAACTTTATTAAATACCTAGGGGTCGGCTGGTAGTTAACACTTCACTGATGCATCTATTTTTTTTATTGGAGCTTTAAATGCAGGGATCTTTACTCTTCAAATGGGCAGTATTGCCGATGCATTGCTAATTTGCTATACGGATGCTTTTTTCTCGCTTTAAAGCTCGATTTGTCGCCATAAAAAATATGAAACAGTCGATAAGTTAATAAAACGGTCGTATATATCTGACACTTGACGGAATTAGAGGGTTTGTTTGTGAGGGTTTTTTCATTTGCCTTATTTAATAACTACTTACATGGGAATGTAAAGGAAAGCTATAATATATATCGGTCCAAATCATTAACAAAAACTAGATGTTCTCGTCTTTCCTGGAAACAATAGGTACCTATTTCTGTCAAAAATGGCACTTGTCGTGTTGTCGTACAAGAATTTATTGCCATTCAGACGATTCTAACGAGCCCAAACTCAACAGGATAACGCCGATTAAATACTGAACTCCCATGGCCACCTTCTGTTTCCATCATCAGATCAGTTCGTTGGTACCATATACTTATTGCATTTCCATCGGAACTAAAGGTGTATTCCAATATTCCAAGCGACTTTAGGACCTCAAAACCTGGAACCTGTCTAAACGCTTGATATTATGCATTTTTTTTTTATTAATATGAACAAGGCCTTTCATGGAAAACGACTTCCAATAAATATAATTAATTATCATAAATAATGTAATGGGAAGTGAGTAGCAATTATTTGGAGAACAATATAGGAATCGAAATCAACTAAACATGTTTTAATAAAGTAAGTAATGAGATTCTTTGTATGCGAAAATCCACATACTTAGCTCAAACCCGCAACCTCAGCATTATTAAAAAACCCACATCTTTTTATAATCTTAATTACTTAATGAATAAAAATCTGTCGCCTCTGCTTCAGCGCCCTCTCTCGACGCAACAAAGGACTAAAGAATACGGGCACATTATCTATTTTGTGGCCTATTCATACGGGTGACTAAAGAGAAGTGTTAATTTTTATTATATTATAAAGTTTAGAATAGGTGCCGATATAACGGTATTAGCCCATAGGAGTTTCTATGGCGCATGCGACTCTTTATAGCCGTAGAATATGTTTTGTCATTTAGTCCGGTGTGGTTTGATAAAGGTGCTTTATTGTTATGATGTACCCGCATATAGAACACTTATTTTGGCTGAGAGTACTGTGTTTCAAAGGTAAAGTTCGGTAGACTGCGTAACCTACATTTGCGATTTAAAATAAAACAATGTCAATGGTAGATCTTTGCGATTTTAGGTAGGTTCATCAAATTAAGGTGATAATTTAGCTTACCATACATCTTGTTTTCTAAACACTTACACAAAATGATACGATAAAATAAATATAAAATGGTTGTGATTTTTGAACAAAACCGAATATAATACTCGTCTAATGCTACGTACTCGAATAGTCATAAATCGGAGACGAAAATATTGATAAAATGTTAGCTAATTATAAAAACCAATCACAATACTTTGTTGTTTAATTACATGCCAAACTTTTCGGGTGTATTTACACACAACCAAAACTTTAATACGTCTACTCCGCAATAGATGGCGGTAGCTGTTGAAAAAAATATCTTATCTACAAAACAAAATACGATTTTGTTCCCACATTCTTATCTTATCCATGGATTGAAATAACTTTTCTTAGTAATTTGACGCTCCTTTGATAACTTTTGTTGCGTAGAAGTATCGTCTTTTGCCTTAAAACTGCACTCTAAGTTTATTTTCCTACGAATACCTAGGTAAGTACAACATAGCGTAATCCAATACTGCTAAAACTACAATAAATTCATATGTTTGTATGTAGTTTTGTAAATACGCCAAGAAATAATAATAAGCAATGATTTTTTTAAGTTTGTCTAAACAAAAACACCGCAAAAAGGGCCCCACTTCAGTCCTCAAAAGCATAAATCACGGCGAAAACCGAGGTTTGTTTTTTATAAAAAATATTTTTTACAAAAAGGGCCTTATGCCAGGCCAAGTGACATGTCTGGTGTGTGTCTACGACTCTACATTGGGAGAGGCGGTTTAAAAGATAAATTGAGTGTCATAAAGTTTGCCATGGCGGTTTTTATGCATCGTCAAATGGGGGTGGACCACGTAGGCAATACTTTACCACGTAGCTCCGCCTGTATTTTTTTGAATTCGCGAGTGGGTGTACGTGTGCTGCTAGTAGCCTATACCTTATTCGATATAAGATTAGATAATCGTGCGTTAATGGTGATGCGATTTTAAGGAAAACCATTTTGAAACAAAAAGAAAAATGTAGTGTTATGTTTAGAAAGCACTTAATGATCGAGATAAAGTACCTAAAACGTAGCTCCCTTTGACCTTTGATATCCTACTAATCATATTTATACTAATAATATTATAAATGCGATGAATGAAATGTTTAGATGTTTGGATGTTTGTTACTTATTGTTAGTCGCGGGCGAAAGCTAGTCAGATAAACGAAGAAACGTAGACAGAAAAATCTTATATAATACGAGTAAGTTATGCTTACATAGGTCAAAGGTTGAAGTACCAATCCATTTTTTAATTGACTCCACAAAAAATCTTCATTCATACTCGAGCCTCTAAATTGCTCTAATCTTCACCGAAACGAATCGATTGGTCACGTAAAGTGACTTTACCCCATCCAAAGGTAACCTTAATGAACCTTTAGGGTAAGACAACAATGGTGTCGCCACGCACGAATTTTGACTCGTGATTGATGAAGACGGATAGCCATTCGTATGCTTGCCGGTTATTTTTGAATGAGTTACACGTTTTTATTGATATTAATTTATTTATCCGGGTAGGTCTTGGAGGTTAATCGGATTATATAAGATTTAATTTATCGTTATACTTTAGTTTAAGTACTTAAATTAAGTATCATTTTGATTATTTATAGGTACTGAAAAATCTCGTCGATTTTTAAATTGTGTTAGTTTCTTGGTACATTACAATACGCCAATTGAATTAGAAGCAGGTTTCCTTAACATTTTATATTAAATAAATAAATATTAGGGGACAGTCTTACACAAATCGACCTAGTCCCATAGTAAGCTCATTAAGGCTTGTGTTATGTATGGGTACTAGACGACCATATATATATAATAGATATAAATACTTAAATACATGGAAAACTTCCATGACTCAGAAACAAATATTCATGCTCATCACACAAATATTTGCCCTTACCGGGATTCGAACCCAGGACCTTCAGCTTCGTAGGCAGCGTCACTACCCACTAGGCTAACCGGTCGTCATATTGAATACTAGCTTCTGCCCGCGACTCCGTCCGCGTGGAACTCGTTTATATCGTAGCTCCATACAAACTTTCACCCCCCACTTTATCCCCTTGGGGGGATGATTTCCGGGATAAAAACTATCCTATGTCCTTCCCCAGGACTCAAACTATCTCTATGCCAAATTTCATCCAAATCGGTTCAGTGGTTTAAGCGTGAAGAGGTAACAGACAGACAGACAGACAGACAGACAGACACACTTTCGCATTTATAATATTAGTATGGATATGGATTAAGATACGTCATCATCATGTCAGCCGATAGACGGCCACTGGTGGACAAACCCTCCCCCTAAGAGTGCCGCAATGACCGGTCCTGCAACACCCACATCGGGCAGATTAAAGATACGTACTGTGTACAGTCGGCAGCAATAGTAGCTACGCGGGTCAAGTGCTCAAAATGACCTACACAGGAGAGAGGATCGTTATCCTCTTGACATTAGACTGTCTAGATCATTTTGGGCGTGTTATTTTGCGTAAACTTGAGGCCGTATATAGATTCCAAAAATTTAACCTTAAAATTGCCATTAAAATAAAGAAAAAAAGACAATTTTAAGGTTAATTTTGTATTAAGCAGTTACGCTGCAAACGAAAAAAAAAAAAAAAATTAACCACTAGTAAATATAGATAGTTTAAATTAATTATTCCATTACTATTATTAATAATTAATTATTAATTCGTTAATTAATAAAAAAAAAATAAGGTTATTTTTTTGGAATCTATAAAAGGCGTCAAGTTTAGCGCCTGCTGCTGCTAACTACCTATGTAAACACAATAATTTACTCATCTGAAAAATCAGGCAACGCCAAGAGTTTGAAGTTGTTTTAAATGATTTAAATAATTTAAACTTTGGTTCTTGAAACAAATAATTATTTTGAGTGTTGGCGATCGTGGCAGACTATTATTTATTAAAGTACTATCTTCCGCCCGCGACTTCGTCTGCGTGGACCCGGGATAAAAACTATCCTATATTTTAATCCAAACTTTATTCGTGCAAAATTTCATCCAAATCCGTTGAGTTCACCAGTGGTGACGGTCGTTTTTACGAATATATTGTTTCTAATAATTAAACGAATTTATGACTTTTGGATCTTGAAAGAATAAACATTTTGTGGGTTGGCGGTCGTGGCAGGCCATTATTTATTCAAGTATGGTGGCGGTCGCTTGTCCGAATATTCAGTTCGGCAAATAACCATTTTTCTCTGAAACCATGAAATTTTCAGGATAAGTTTAAAACAAACTTAACCTAACGTAAACGTGATAAGATAAGTATTAAAAGAGAATCAAATACTTTGGGGTTTATGAGAAAACTGACTTTTTGTCGAAGTGAATATTCGGAGAATACAATAAAATTAAGTAAGCTATAGCATACTTTCTGAACGCTAGAGTTCTCTTATACATTTATGGCCGTTTCCAATATTCAATCCACCGATAGTTTTCCTTACCAACAGTTACATTTTGACACATTTTCTACGGGTAATCTGTCAAAATGTAACTGCCGGTAAGGAAAACTATCGGTGGATTGATTATTGGAACCGGCCATTAGAGCATTGGTTCTTAACCTTTTAGAGATGAGGGACCATTAGGGCCAATAAAATCTACATTCGTTTGAAAATGTAGATAATGTGTTATTGCAGTGACTAGTTGCTGCATCGCCTCTTCCATCACCAAAATTTTTTTTATTTTTATTTAATTATTATTAATTAATTAATAATTTTTCTATTATTACAATTATTATTATTACGTCATTCTAAAGTCTACTGCTGGACATAGGCCTCCCCCAATAAGTGCCACATTTACCGGTCCTGCGCCACCCGCATCCAGCGGACTACTGCGACCTTTACCAGGTCATCAGTCCACCTTGTGGCGGGTCTACCCACGCTGCATCTTCCGGTACGTGGCCGCCACCCGAGAACCTTTCTGCCCCAACGGCTAACGGTTCTACGTGCTATTGTCACGATACACGATAAGTTATTATTATGCACGTTATTTTTATTACCCAGTTTGGTTAATTCCTTATATCCTAAATACTCTGCATAAGGGCTAACAGGATGAAACGAAAGTAGAATGTGCCATAAAAATAAAGTTTTATCTTTTCTTCATTGGCTTAGGCCAAGCTTTAAATTCAATTAGTCCACACCCCAGCACTGCGTTTTATAGCTGTCCAATTGATGGAGTTGTTACTCAAATGGATAACCGTCCGCGTGATGTGAACTTCATTAATTTATTGATTTGATGTCACTCGTGGATAAGAATTCGTTGTTAAGTAATCCTACTTAACAACGAATTCTTGTCTTGTCTTCTTGTCTCCAACTGGATGCAAAAAAAACGAGATAGGTTTTGAAAAAAAAAATACTGAACTTATAAGAATGTTAATGAAAATCTCATTAAAAAATCTTAGATTTATGTTCTTAAATAGGTTATTGTATTACAGTATAAAACATGAGCGTTTCTCGCCATCAAACGTCACAGTTTGGCGAGTTTTTATGTTGTGTATAAAATGTAATTTCTTTTTTTAAATATTAAATTAAAAAAAAAAAAAAAAATTACGACCGCTTTAGCCTAGTTGGTAGTGAGGTCTCAATCTTACACAAATAAATTTTATTTGTGTGATGAGCACGAATATTTGTTTCTGAGTCATGTGTGTTTTCTTTGTATTTAAGTATTTATTCATCTATATACGTATGTTTATTGTCGTCTAGTACCCATAGTACAAGCTTTGCTTAGTTTGGGACTAGGTCGATTTGTGTAAGATTGTCCCCAAATATTTATTTATTTATTTATTATTATTTATTTGTTTGGACATAATACAGAAACATACAAATGAATATGAATACTTAGAAGGGCATTTAAAAAAAATCGTGCACCCAATTAGCGTGAGCTAATCCTTCCTGTTTAACAAAACAAAAATCGATTCGTCGATTTGTGTAAGATTGTCCCCTAACCTAATATTTAATTTTTGTCTGGCAGTGGACGTCTTTCGGCTGATATGATGATGATGACGATTTAATTTTTATTAATTTTATTTTTAAATGGGGTTTTAACGAAGGAGGTGGTGTAGTGATGGGTATTATTATTATTATTTACAAGCATTCGACCCCGACGATCGGGTGATCTCGATGTTGGAGAGTTGGAAGGTAAGAGGATTGAGGACTTTTTCACTTAAAACATATTGGATTCGAATGGACAACTTTGCTGAGGTACAAATATGTGTATCCTCTCATAAATATGTGCCGATACATTAAGGTGCGCGAGAAAAAATCCACCAATAGGAAGAGATTGCCGCAATGGGACGATTTTTCTCGCACAGGTCTGGTGGATACTCATCCTAATTCGCCTTAGGGCCCAGGCCCACGGCACGGCGCACGCCGTAAAAATCCACGGCGCGGCGTCTTGAGAATCCACGCGCGCCGCGCCGCGAAAATACACGACGCCGTGGTAGTCCAGGCAATGAACTGACAACTTGTATGGAAAAAATGACAATTTTGGAAATAATTTATAATAGCTTATTTTTTATGTATAACGGATATATTATCAATTAAATAGTTACCCAGCGACAAAATCCGACAGAATTTCAAGACATCGAAAAAATGATAAGTTAACTGGCTTCTAAAAAGTCAGTAAAAATATTACTAAATGTTTTTGTCTTTATTTTGGTTCATTTACATTTGCTCTATAATATTCAAGATAAATCGTACAAAAAAAAATAATGCATGCTTCATTTAAATCTACATAATTACTTCCGGGTGGAAAGTTTGTCGGTTTCTTGACTAAATCATCTTAGAATAACATTTTCAAATGAAATCAACAAAAAAAACGCTATTATAAATTAATGTTTTTCAAAACCGTATTTTGCCTGGAGTATGGAGTGGATTTCTGCGGCACCGCAACGTGAGTTTCGACGGCGCCGCACCGCGGCGTTTTACGGTGACGACGCCGCGCCGTGCCGTGGACATGTGTCCGAGCCCTTATGCCTTATTTTTGCACTTGACTGTTCAATAATGAATTCATTGGCTATTGAACATTGGACAGTTGACTGAACAAGCCATCTGTTCAGTGAAGCTCTAGCAGTGCAGCAGACGGACGGACGTCCGCGTCTCGGAAGTCCCAGGTTCGGTTACCGTCTGAGTTAGAACTCCGTGCGTTACGTCTACGTCCTCTGTTCGTCCGTCCTTCCGCCTATTTACTGTAACATATGAGTAACCCCCGATAAAAAAACCGGACAAGTGCGAGTCGGACTCGCCCACCGAGGGTTCCGTACAAAATGACAAATGTATAGTTTTTAGATGTTTCCCTGTACTTGTAGTATAAGACGACATTACTTGCCAAATTTCATAGGTCAACGGAAAGTACTCTATAAATTTTGATTCCCTTGAGAGTGTCGAAATATACGTTTTTTACGAAGTTTAATTTTTTCATAGCTTCAAGGGACCATAAATACTGTCTACAGACAGTATATGGTTTTAATTTTATCTCGATGCCTCCGATGTTCCCGAGATAAAGGCTCTTGACATAAGGGTTCCGCTTTTTCCTTTTGAGGTACGGAACCGTAAATTAATAATTTTAAATACTTAACGTTTCCTCAATTTAATTATATACAAGTAATGTGTCTGTAAAATACACGTTGGTAGCTTACAAAGTTTGTATGCAGGGGTTATCTCCGGAACGACTTATCGGATTTCAAAAATTCCTTTACTTGTGTACCTATATCATAGACTAACAGGATGGACCTTCTTAAGCTAAAATATGCTACACGTGTGCAGCTAATAATTAATGAGATATTTTCGTTATGAAAGAGTGGAAATGACAATGGTAAATATATCGTAGGTTATGAATTTATGATATACGAAAATGAAATCAGTTTACGTGTCTCCTGCGAGGTAATTGTGAAACTATTCGGACGAGCGAGCGTTAGGGGAAATCAACTGCCAGGAGATGATGCACCTTCAAAAGATGACAATGTGTTCTATCGCGCATTCGAAAAGTTACACAATTACTCTGCTATGCTGATCTGAAAGCATATTAAGAGGCAATTAAAGGCTCTTTTACCTACCTTACGAGACTGCATACATTATTACATTATGTTATTCGTTTAATTTAACTTACCTTTCCCTAGCATGCGAACTATTTAACAGTCGTTTATGTAGATGACTTTACATTATAGTTATCGTGGACAGAATCTAAGGAACGCGATAAAATAAAGATATTCAAATCTCAGGCTAATGTTAATGTTTAAGGCGTATTAGGGTTGACTCTGAAAGGAAAGTAGTACAAACCCGATTAATTTAGTTTTAATTTAGTTTTCTTATTTTTCTCTTAGTGGTTAGTCTTAGTTTATATTTTTATTTAATATGTATTGTGTTTTTAACCAATAGTCTTATTTGTAATAAATGTCTTGGTAGAAACCAACCCGAACCCGAACCCGATTTATTTTTATTAAGAGGTGAAATTATGGGTGCCATGACCAGTGAGGTTATCTAATGTGTCCAATACGGAGTGTGTGTGTGTGTCTAATGTGTCGGAGTGTTGACCTGCAGGGAGTGTGCTCGCACAGTTTCTGCGATAACAGGCTATGTCAGTCACCTGAGAGCTCGAACGACGCTCCCATTTGCCAGTTTTTCTTCAGTCGGCGTCGTCGAAATCATCACAAACCATCCAATCGATATGTAACACACATGCCAAGTTATATCACTCTTAAATCTCGCAAATCACATATCCACAACAATCACACACTGTTTGACTCCGTGTATGGTACATTATTGCCGTGGCCGGGAAGGAGGCAATTGCAGGCTGAGTATTTGTTTAAACGGACGAGCTTGCGAATCCGTTTAATTATAATACGAAGCCTGCAATTGCCATTCCGGCTGAGGCTTATATAGTGCTTTTCTCATAAATGGGGGAATAAAAAATACTAAATTTATATAAACTTTAAATATCGTTGCACAGCATGAAAATATTTACGATTTCCCGCCGTTTTTTTTTAAACAGAATGCAAGTGTATTTTTCCACCAAAAAACGCAAACTATTTGAGACACATACAAAAACGTCGTGATTGCAACAGAAAAATACGAGTTGAATTGGCTGAATACGAGCTGTGCCGTCTTTTATATGCCAGTTTCTACTTTTTTTAATGTTGTTTATTTTTTAATTTAGATCTGACCTTAAACTATACACTTTACCTTCCAATATGTAGCGAGTTATGTTCACTTTGCGGGCCATTTTTGAAAAAGTATGTTTCCCTAGCCATTGCTTGAGTTTGTTGTAAATACGAAAGTATTGTTTATTTTCTGACATGCATATATGTGACATGTAATTTTCTTCGTTCCATATGACGTTTAAATTATGTGTATATAGAAAGTAAAAATAACTTATAAGGTTTCATATGAATGACAACACTTTGTACACACATCGACGAACGAACGCAATGATCAAGTCCAATATATTTAATACCTATCACAATCGCAATAAACAATTATAGTCTGTAATTGTATTACTGTATAATGTAGAGAAACAAGCCTAATATGCTGTTGAGCTTCAAGTCGAGCATTTAAAGCCCGTAAATAAATAAATATATTCGGACAAACTAACACAAATCGACTGAGAGAACACAGAACTGTGATTGAAACTAAGCAAAGCTTGTACTATAAACATACTTAAATAGATAAATAAATACTTAAAAAACATCCATGACTCAGAAAATCCTCGCAGTAAATTGGAATTTATGACATGGAGTTCCTGTGCCGGCCCTGCTGTGACCCGCGTCTACATTTATAGTAAACATCGATCGGGAAGATTTGTCCGCGCGCAGCGGAGCGAGCGCAGGATTTCCTACTCGTTACTATGCATGAGATGCAAGTCTGTCCGTCCGTTTGTTGTTCACGCAAACTGGGTGAGGGTGCGTGAGTAATTAGGTCGGGATTGATAGTGATGTACTCCATGTTTCCGACTTTGTAAAATTCCTGGCTACGACCGTCAACGTTCTCGACAACGAAAACGAAGGCCTGCAAGACAGCGTTCGGACTGATATAACATTTTGAAACTATATAAATATTTGTTGGGGCTAACTACCATCTGTGGTATAGTGCGGACTCTTTTCCTAGACCGGGTCGTATGACCCATTGGTACAACAAAGCAATGCAGCACGTGCCACAAACGCTTCGAAATGAAAAAACGATGTTTAATAGGTAAATACTTTAATATTTTCGATCGGCAAAAAGTTTGCAATAGCTTGCTTTTCCTTTTAGTAGAGGTACGATAATACCAAGAAAATAATAAACGAGGCAATTGCCGCTAAGAAAGTTCAGTTTTCTGTCGGCAGTAAATAGGTATACTTGCTGGTCGTGCATTGTTACGCGCGTCAGGTAGATCTACTTAAATGTCACTTTTTGTATGGGAAAATGACAGTTGAATTATCCTAACGTATGTTCGAAAAGTTACGTGACCGTCCCTCTGGAAATCGGAATATAGGCAATGGCGAATACGTATTCCCAAGACAATATGTCCGTAACAGTATCAATCAAAACTAATACCTTATTATGCATACAATTTTGCCTTACACGACATTACGTCATTGTGGCGACTAAACAGTGCAAGTTGTGGTCTCCTATTTACTGTCTACTCGTAAAAATCTAACTGTAATGGAAATCACGGTATTATAGATTTAAATATTATGCATTTACTCGTACTAGTTATATAGATGCTTCTTAGTTCCTCTTCTCGTGACACATGTTTATTATTCTGTACCAGTACTGTTGTGACTCGCATAATGTGTATTAACATAAGTATTATGCTTAAGTTACTTACAGAATAATGTTGTTATTGTTTTTTAAACCGTGTTACGTAGTAGGCACAACTCGTAAAACCTCTACTACTAGATAATAGTAGATATTATTTCCATTCCTAATTAAAAGATTTTTCATCACACTTGCTCGTCAATGGCGTTATTACTTGCGAGCGTACAGAGCAGTTATAGCCGTTTTACCTCCCACGGGCTGTTAAGTTTAGTTTTAAAATATAGAACCCACTCATACTCCACTTCGGACTGAGGATGTTTCCAATCAGCCAAGGTGTATTTCATATCTTCAAAAGTTTGCTACAACCAACTTTTAATATGTACAAAACATATCTTTATATACAGGGTGTTTTTCTGAATTTCCTTGAACTTCGGCATATTGCAGAGTCCATTCACCGAAACAAAGTAGCATAATTAGTTTTTCAAAAAAAAAAAAAGTTTTTTTTTTCGATTTTCATACAAAATAATTAAATTTAGCATTAACGGTTATTGTACAAGGGTCTTAAGAGTTAATGAAAAGTTAGTGTCAAATGTGATAAATTGATAATGTTCAAATTACATCACATCACATGCACGTCAAAAAACCGTTTACACTGGTTAAAGTTGCATAACTGATTAAATTAAAATGTTGAATATCTTGCTAACAGTAAGAGTTAAGATACTGGTGTCTTGGAGAAATTACCTTTATTTGACCTAAGCTATGCCCCCTTTCAATTAACGGAAATTGGCGGGAACACGTTGTATAAATACATAATTAAAGCTAACTTAAACATAAATAAAAAAAACTAAATTGGCTATAACTAAAAATGAAAGCATAAAAAAAGAAGTTATAAAAAGAACACCGCCTCTAGGAGGTCAGACTGCGACGTTGTATTTGACTCCAATTTAATGTTTAGCAGAATTATTTACAGATTTGTAAAATGTTTTTAAGTGTTTTCAAATCGTGGCTCTGACCGAAGGGTCTTGCCATACGCGAATCACGTCAAATTCAACAAAACGGACAACTGTCATGTTGACATTATTACGATTTGTATTAATTTCATCTAAAATGTATTTGTTTCCTCGCATGTGATGAAAAACATTGTGTATAACACGAGCGTAAGAATATTGCAAACTTCCACTTACGCCCCTCGTTAAACAATGTACTATAATTCTGACATACATTTTGTTCGTGCCTCATCGTCATCATTCATAACATAACACATACATACATATTTTATCCAATTTATTGTTCATTCTGCGTGTTCCTTTATTTCTCTATATGATGGACCTTTTTTTTATTGGCTTCTTGTGAAATGTTTTCAGTCTTCCCCTTTTACTATCACACTCAGACATGGTGAAATAAAATATCCCCTAGCATACTTCGTCTCAGGTTTTCAATGATTTTTTTTCATTACTACTAACTTCGCGCCTCAAGCGGACAAAAACGAGTGAATAATTTAAGAGTCCTTCCGTATTCATCATATTAGTTAAATTAGCAGTTGTATGGGAACGCGTGTTCATACACAAAAATCCTTTCATCAACAGAGGGAGTATAAAATCATTTATTTGATATTTTAACTAAGTATCAACATCATGTGTGTTCTCGGCATAAAAGCGGACTCGCACATGTGTGATCATTTTTGTGTGTTGATTGTTTTCGTACCAATGGTTTTTCGGAACTTATGTACGGAATATTTACCGTTAGCTTTTCGGTGAAGGAAAGTGAAGGAAAACCGGTCAAATCCCAATAAGGTCTACATTTCCCTCTATGGGTTGGTAAAACTAGTGCCTATGCCAAATCTTGGGATTAGGTGACAAAGCATAACGCTAGGAGGATGATGATTGTTTTTGTTCATTTTATATTCAACGTGTTTTTTAACCGTCTTAGAGCCGAAGCCCAGTTAATGTATACATTACAAAGAAGTTAACAAAAGGTTATTTTTTTAATGTATTAATATTGTTTTTTTTTGTATTCATATTCATTTGAATCATCCAGCCGAGTGACCGCAGTGACCGCTAGCCGCCATCTTTTATGGTACAAACTCTAACCGGGTGAATGAACTTCGCACCGCGCGCCATACAGGATTTTTCAAACTTAATTACCTTTTATTACTAAAAGCTTAACAATTTTTTTTTCACGTATTATTAGTACGTTTTGGATACTTTAAGTGGGCTTCGGCTCACGGTTAAAAACACGTTGTATTTATTTAGTTACTTCATTTTGTATAAAAATGAAATAAATAAGTAAGATTAATTAATGAAAATATATTTCATTATAGGTACTTATGTCTATTATTTATTTTAAAACGTATGCTGATAAAATATGAATCATCACATTCTTAAAAAAGGTTGTTAATGATATTGGTCGGAATAAATAACTATTGTTAGGCACACCGTAATATTGACTCATTTATTTGCTGTTTTACATGGCAAAATAGTGGTGACACTGAAAAAACGAGGTGTCAACGATTGATTTTATGGTGCCAAACAATGTCTAACACAAGTTCTACACGTGTGTAGGGCCGGCTTAAACATCATGTGTGTTCCAATCCATTTCCTAAAACAAAACAGACGAGTTTTCCCACGCACCGACAGACAAATAAACTCATTGTTTGTACATACACATAATTGTACGTACCGTAAACCGGGGTTACTTTGATCAATTTTAGACTTTGACAGCCTTCTTTGACGATCCTATTATACGTAAAAACATACAATTAAAATATAATAATCGGTTTTTTCTCTTCTTTAGGCCTGCCAAATAAAAAAAAATATGGACTTATATTTTTCACAGAAAAAAATAAAAACAACGCGATCTAAGTTACATTGAGAATGGGGTTACTTTAAAACCCCTACTTTTTTCACTGTCAATGTAAAGTAAACCCGCTAAAAACCTCGTAAAAAATAAAATATATAAATTCGAACCAGTACTTTTTCAGTTATTTATATTTTTAGAGTGTGGGGTAGAGGGGGGAGTAAGACTTTGATAACTTACCAAATGATACAAATTGATAATTTCAAAAGATTTATTAAATTATTTATTAGAAAAAACGTAAGAACTTTACTTATACAGGTATAAAAGTACCTTTACCTTTTAATACCTTTTGATCACAGACATAATCAGCCTTTTTTCAAGGTTTTTTCAAGGATTTTTCAAGGTAATATTTATAATTACGTGACTCAATCTTTCTCTTGTCATATTATGGTATTGTTCCTACAAAAAAAAACCATATACACTAAGTTATAATTCATATGAATAACAAAAAGCGCCAGAAAACGAATTCCTGAGGCTTAATCGTTAAGTCAATTTCACCACATATAGGTGATCAAAGACACCCCTACCCATGGATTCCCCGGCTACGGGTGCAGTTTTGGGTTTTAGGATTGAGGATTTTTTTTTCTAACTCACTACTAACCAGTGACTAACATAAGATACCGAACAAATCACTTGCATTTATTCTTGACATATGTACGGTCGAAGTTTTTTAGCCATGGTAATCAAGAGAAGAAGTGTCCTTGCCGTTAACATTTTTTTTCTCCATGAAATAATTGCACTACGCACGTACTAGTTGACTATGTGACGAAGCAACTACCAGTGTTGCCAATAATGCGAAAGAAACTACTAAGGTGCTTTTAAACTCTTTAATACAAGTATTTTAGTAGTGGATGGAAGTTGTTATCAAAGTCGACCCGCAAATCAAAGTAACCCCGGTTTACGGTAATGTTGAAAAGCTCGATATTGCGCTAACTGCGCTAAATGTTCTCAGTGGTTTTTGTTTGACATCTCCCTTAGGACGGAAAGTCGAACGTTATTATGACATCCGCGTTGGTTACGACCTTCTGTGCTGTAATGTTCATTGTGTAGCTTCCCAATGCAATAGATCAGAATGTTATGTATGGAGCTTGGAGGTAATTAATTTGTATTGTCTGTGAATCGTACTTTGCAAAGAGCTTTAATAGGAATTTTTGCTGCGATTTCTGTGAAAACGTACTTAGTTGAATGAGCGAGCGAAGCGAACGAAGTTGTCAGTTTCTGCTTGGGAAAAAAATATTTCGTATGTCCGGCTGTCCGGCTGTTCCCCTCTAGAGGTCGCATTTCTCAATGGATTATCGCGAAATTTTGTAAACTGCTCAATAAAATAATTAATAATAGGTTCAATAATTATAGTTTTTTTTTGTCGATTCAGTTTTACAAAATTACATATAAAAACTTTTTTGAAAAAGAAGAAAGGCTCGCAAGTTCTATAATCTCGGGTGTCACAAGTAGGTAACATGTATTAAAAAATACTGGAAAATCATGATAAGGTTCACAAAGCTACAAATTTACAAGTCAAACTAAGCATTGAGGCGCTTCACCAATACCTGCCGACTGGCCACTTGAACAGGCAACTGTTTAGCGATTAACAATTGCAATTGTTAAGTTTAAAACAAATACATTAAATGCCCCATCTTAACACTTTCACTGCCAGGAGCCCGAGTTGCGCCCCCGTAGGCGCTTTCCGCGACGAGACGAGGAAAACCACGGGACCGGACACTACATATAGCGTACCGTGTAGCGATGCTTGGCAGTGAAGGTGTTAATGCCTAAAAGATGATACCTAATATTCTTCACCTCTATTGTTGTTAAGATTGAAAGTGTCATGTATTAGGGTCAGGTACAATGTTTACCTTATTTATGTTATATTCAACAGACTTCTGAACGGATACATCCGTTCGTCCGTCCATTTACGTAAAATAAAAGTTCGAACTCAAAAACATTCACGCTAATTAATTTCAACCAATTTCACCAAACAATAAAAAGCCCTTAAACAATATACGTTTTTGCGGCTATAAACCTTATTCGCTACTTCACATTCCCGCGAAAGTTTCACAAGAATATTTATATATAGCTGACCGCTTCATTCAGTCCTCGGCTGCGCCATCATACCCCAGCACCTTCGTCCGCATGGAACTCGTTTATTTTGTGCCTCCATACCAACTTCTGCCCCCCATTTCACCCCCTTAGGGGATGACTTCTGGGATAAAATTATCCTATGTTCGTCCCTGATACTAAACTATCTCCATAGGTACCTACCAAATTTCATCTCAATCCGTTCAGTTCAGCGGTTTAAGAGTCCGCAGTAAGCTCGATTCTCCATACAAACGTAGTTACGCTCTCATTTTAAAACTACGTGTTGGATTGTAACGAAAATTTTCATGTGCAATGACATGAGGTATATCCAGGTCTGTAATTAGTTTATGTAGCTTCAGATACCATAGTAAAAAAAATACAGCGAATTTAAGTTTTTCATACAAAACTTGTTTTTGCTGTATTTCGTTTGTTTTATAAACTGGAACCATGTAAACTAATTACAGACATAGATATACCTTATGCCATTGTATATGCAAAGTTTCGTCACAATCCAACACATATGCACATACAGCACAATGCAATCAATGATTGAGTATTGAGTATTGAGGATAGGATGGCTTTCCTTGACGATATAATACACCTCGGCTCGATCTGTAGGTATGTGGTGAGTACCTGGTGGCGTGTAATGTCGCCAGACCTCCTGAGGATATCCATGTTGAGGGAAAATTATCTAGCTGTCAACAAATCCATAAAGGGTCGGCAACGTGCTTGAGACTACGCCGAAGTCGTAAATGTCCTTAGGCTGTGGTGCCTGCTTAGTACCCTCAGGCAGGCCGTATGCTTGGTTGCCACCGTAGTAGTATAAAAAGACGATGGTAAAGTAATGACTGCATTTGCCATAGCGATTCTTGCATCATTCAAAAATCACATTACTAGAGCTGCCGCAGGTACCATATCACATTTAAAATTTGTAAAGCCTGCGTTAGAGGAAGAGGGCTTTATTTCGTTCTCATGCGTTTGCATAGCTGCATCCTGCTCACGCGCCAACATTGGCCCAATGTGTACAGCCGGCATAACAGTTTGTTGACAGATATATAGAAAGTTTAATTATTAGAAAAGAAATGGATTTCCAGGTGACATTACAGTAGGTACTATAAAGTATAAATCCCGGTAGTTCTCTACGACGACACGTGTTAAACCGAGTTAGTGCGGATTGAAAACGAACAGTTCAGTTGACCACTCGCTTGACAGAAACCCACCGATAAAGCTAGTGCTTACGGCAATTCTTTGGACTTAGCAAAATCACCCAATGCATGTTTTAGTGTGTAGCCAGCCTAAAGTTTTTGCGGTTACAAAATCAGAACCCTAACCCACTTGGAGCGTGACTCATAAAGTATGCACCCTGTTCCGTGCGTATACGCATCGATAAAGCGTTTTTTGATGTTTCTCCAAAGATCTGGAGATATTTAAATGCGGTGTAAGGCGGTAACCGACGCTGCACTGATTCGGAAAGATATATATTAGTCATAATTATAGTGGCGTGACTTAATTATAATGTGATTAAATTCTTTTATTTGAAGAAAATCACTTACTAACTTAGTTTATAGTACGGCTCGGTCACGACTGTGAGCGGCGAGCCATTAAAAAGATAAAATGTGAGACGGTTATATTAGGCAGACGTCTTATTTAACAGTCCAGCCATTCGTTCATCATCTTCACCCAGTAACTCGGTTTGTTTAGATTCCATCAACCAGCAACAGTCCCTATACACCCCAGCGTGTGTCGTCTCTGCATGCGTCCCATGATACGGGCAGCATCCGCTCGCTGCACTCCTTGCATTTATTGGCAAAAGGGCCTCTACGTGTTGGCTACGCGGTAGGTACTTGATAAGTACTTCGGCTCCACGCACGCCTACTAAAGGTCCGGGACACCATATTGGCTCATGAGAGCCATGAGCGAATCACGACAACTTGGAAAAGTTGAAAAACCCCCGACATTTTCATTTCAAAATCCAATATCTCAAAAACGGCTGAACAGATTTTCATGAAACATGGCTAAGAACCCTTGGAATCACATCAGCTTTTGAATAAAAAAAAACCGCATTCAAATCGGTCCATCTGTTTGGGAGCTACGATACCACAGGCAGATACACAGATACCCCTCTCTTTGCGTCGGGGGTTAAAACAAAGATACTTCTACTCAAATACTTCCCTTGAAAAAAAACAAGTGTTAACTTTAACATAATATTATTTCCTTTTGACTAAGCCCGGAAACGACCGGTACCGCACGGAAACATCGTAATCTCAGCGGTAACGGTTCACGTCACGTGACGTAACGCACACGTTACGTCACGCGTCGCTCTCGGAGTAACGTCGACGAAAATAATATGAGCACGATAATGATTCATTGAACACTGTTTTAACCCATTCGCCGCCACTGAAACTAGCGCCACGCAGGTTTGGAGTCTATTGTTTTTGGACTTCTGAGGGGTAATGACGTAACGTTCCGAACGCGCGTTAGGACAATTTAACTGTCATCTTTCCATATAAAAAGTGACATTCAGATCTACCTGACGCTGATCCACCTGCTGGCCTCGGTAGCAGGTGGGTTCTAAGAGTGACGAACTTGAGTTCAATGGCGGCGAACGGGTTAAAGCCGGTGACATACATTCTGGGACTATAGGTTAAGAGAGAGGCTTCTGACGTTGCTTATTGACGTAGAAATGTTCGAAGAATAGTAATTTTCAGGTGACATTTGACATGTCGGTGAAATGGGTGTAGTTTCGTGAACAGTACCATTTATCAATGAAATAACTTTAATTTTCGAAATTTCAATTATGTTAGAATATTACGGCCATGACCGACTCAAGATGTAAACTTTAATTATTTATTTTTTTAACCCTTTAAAAGCCAAGAACACTAACACCTAATTGTTATGACATCCGCTGTCAAAGCAACCTTCAGTATTTCATATAAGGTTTGTAATTGCTCTCTTGTAACAATGATATTGTCTTGACAATGTCTCTATTAAATGTCTTGATTGGCGGCGACAAGGTGCCAATGCGGACCGCGGGCCCTTTTAGGACACAACTGGGGAAACGCTATGAGGATGATGATGACGTCAAATCAGGCTAAGGATACTATAACGGGTATAATAATAAATCGTTTTTAATTTTATAATAGTATGTATGTTAGTCTTTAAGGTATTTGTAACTATGTGCCTTAAGATGCCTGAAATAAATGATTTATTATTATTATTAAACGGCAGCCTGGGACCGCTTTGACACCCCGCACCCACCCCCGCAAAATGGCAATGACACCCATTTTGCGGCGCTACTTATACTTGAAACCATAATTAGATTCCAAAAAAATAACCTCAAAATTGCCATTAAAATGAAAAAATAACTGACCCTGGTAAACTTACACTCTTCCAAATGATGGACGTAGCTAAAAACCAGCTACTTCCATCATTTGGATGAGTGTAAGTTTGCCAGTGCCGGTTATTTTTTTTCATTTTAATGGCAAATTTGAGGTTATTTTTTTGGAATCTAATTATGGTTTCAAGTATAGACTTCTATGCTTTTTCCGTTTGCTGGGGATTTCTTATTGATATATATCAAGAAGAAATCTCTGACCTGTGTCTACGGGAAACAGGCGTGATAACATACAATACAATATACTTATCCAGTAAGCAGTGTAACCAGTGTAACCACTCACGCAGTATCGGGTAACCGACCGTTGGAGGCAGCGGGACGGAACCGCAGGCACAGGGAGTTGTATTGCATTCGCCCCTGTCTCCGAAGTCCTACTGAACTTTACTTTAAATTCAGTGGCTGCACTTTGGGTTTTGAATTCTCAGTGAACGAGCATTTGCAAACATTTTATGCCCCTGTCATCGATTCCTCCGTGACATCAAGCTGAGTACCCTTTAGTGCAAATTTCTTAAAAATAATGTGTATTAAGCCCTAATTTTGACAGAGTATCTAAAAATGCACACTTTTAGCACCTGTACTCGCCTACACCGTTAACTGACAATCCGTGCACTTTATGTGCATTGTAATAAGGTTCAATATATATACAGGATGGTTAATTAACTGTGTTGGCGTTTGTACAGCGCAAACGAGACTTGAACGCACGTCTTTTTATGATTTTGCATAGTTTAGGAAACTTTCGTGGAGGGTTAAATAAACACAGGAAATATATAAATAATATTTTAATTTAGAAAAACCTGATTATTACAAAGTTATAAATAAAGCATTCATAGTCCCTATAAGGTACTTTCAAATACACATTCAAAATATCCAGATTTTATTTTATTATTTTACACACATTCAGATACAGATTGCTAACATAAAGTATCTTTCATTTTAATGAAGTCTACCTTGTATCCGTATATTATATATATTCTAAACACCAATTATAAATACCGTATTGTAGGTGTAATATCTGTATTTCACTACTCTATCTACACTCGTGAGCAATGAAAGTGGGAAGCAACATATAATATAGAACTTCTATACAAACTGTAGGTACCCATTTTCAATGCTCTAAAGAGTATAAAGCATACATTTATTGCCACAAAATGAATTGCACAAAATAGTTATTTTATAAATTTATATAAGGTAAGGAAATCGGCGCGGCTAGATTGTTATACTGTAACGGTATGTGGGTACCGGGGTACCCACCGGTGTGGTGTCGGGTTACATAGCACCACCCCCTTTCTTCCTGTGGGTATCGTATCGTGAGAGCCGTACTAAGGGAACATGGTTGTAGTTGTGTTGTGGGCGATGCGCTAGCAACCTATCACTGCGATATCACATTTTATCGATCTTTCATACCCACTTTCAATCGTGTTTTTTTAAACCTCTTTCGTAGTCCCGACTGGCGGCGATACCGATCGTCTCATATGAATTCACAAACGTCCATCAAACCTAGTTTAACTAAAATGCCGTTAACACACACATCATCTACTGACTGCAATAAGGCCACATCTCAAATGTGTTTTATTATTGCGAATAGGCGACATGACATTTGTGTTTCTGAGAAAGGGACCAAACACAGTTTAGTTAACATAGGTCTGTTAAGTTTTATGAATAAAGGGAATGCTCTCTTTAATTGCCCAATTTTAAAATAGAGACCGGTGACGAGGCGTCAAAAATCGGCAAACCGCTTCGGCAGATTTTTGTCATTAGGAGAAACTCTAATCAGAGATCGACTGTCTTACATTCTGTAAGCCAATGGGAAGTGAGTTCTATGGACGCTTATTGTCACTGTCAGAGACTGTACGCAAGAGATTGAGTTTTTCATAAACAGGTTGTTTGGTAACAGGATGCAAAGCCGAAAGTAGGTGATAGTTTAGGCCATACTGAACAATTTTTACTGTGGGGCCAACCCCGAAATCTCAAAAAAAAATTGTCTTCTTCATACAAAATATCGACATTAAAACGGTCGAAATGTATAAACGGCCAAAAAATTTTTTGAGATTCTATATCACTTACTTTCGACTATGCATTCTGTTACCAAACACCTGTATGTATCGATGTTTGTGAAAGAACTTTCTGACAATTGTGCTCCACACATTCACACCAATTTTGAGTTCAGCCTAATTTGTCAGTTCGATAATTACTTTCAACATCGAGTAATAATTATATAATTTAAATTTACTAATTCTAATATTTAAATAAATAAATACTGACCATATTTATACAACTACTTACATCAAAGTGTAGATAAAGACACGGTTTTTGAGCGGTTGTCTCTTATAATATATTGATGAGCCTTTATTTCTTTATACCAACAATTGTAATAATGAGATAATGAGTCATAGCACTAACAGTAGGTATAATTAAGATTATTGAATGTGGCCGTCAAGTGTCATTGGAATTGGATTATTGTTACCTTGTAATAGAGTTGCTTTTTGAATTAACTACTCAAATAATATATACCTACTTACATTTTATACATACATGTAATATGACGGCACTATGGCTCTTCATATAACTGAAAGTGCCGAAGGCTTAAGCCTGTCACAGACTGGCGCGGGCTGCGGCGGTCACTTTCAAAAGTTTCAAATTTGACAATAACTGTAAAGTTTTGTATTGACCGTCACCGCAGGCCGCGCCAAGTTGATTCAGGCTTAAGCCAGACAGACAAGGTGTGGACTGCGGTGGCGGTGGTAAACTTGACAGTTAATGACAAATTTACCATCGCAGGCCGCACCATTGTGTTGTGATGCAGGTTTTATACATTTTACGGTTCTGTGACAGAGTAAATTTTCGAGTGCCGTCAGAGATCAGTGCTATAGTAGGAAACAACGGCCACTGCTCAAAAACCGTGCCGGGCATTGTATTACACGGGCTGAACGCTGAAAACCAGCGTTAGTGAACTCTGTGCCCTAACACAAGCTGAGTGGGCTCCTTTTTTGGAGACAACCCTTAACTCTCTATTCTATTCGTCTAACAAACATAAAACTCTACCGGGACTTTGGGACTTAGCTGTTTGATTATTTCAGTCGAGTCCTGTGATACAGTGTGCTTTCTCAGTTCATATATAGGTACCGCTTCATACACCTTAGCCAGTGGTTATTCAATTGCGCTTTCAAAAACTACTATTCTCGTCCCGTCTTCTATTTTATAGTCAAACAAAACACGGTCAAATATAGATCTCTTTCTAGCTGCCATACCACTGTACATTTTTATGGGACTCGATTGTCAAAATAGGTTAGATTTAGTGCATAGAGCATTTTAAAATATGGCTTCCGTTCCTTTTCAAGTACGAACGGGACCCAACTATCTAAAGCTGTTTTAGTTTGCTGCTTAAATAATAATTTTATGTTATACTACTCTTACGATTTACGGCTACATGGGTCTGGCATCTATATCCTACTTTAGGCAAGTTTAAGGGCCTATGCAGACCTGCTTAATAAACGTAGTCTGGTCAGTCTTAGGCCCAAATCATCAGACGGTGAAACGCAACCGCAACTTCTAATTACTTTTGAGTTTATGCCATAGACTCCTTTGAAAGACCACACATTAGGCAACCATTTTGAAACCGGTTTACTGCGTTTCAAACCGGTCCCGTCATGTGTGGTCTCTCGAAGGAGTCTATGGCATAAACTCAAGTGAAACTCAATAGTAACTAGTAGTTGCAGTTCTGTTGCAGTTGTGTTTCAACGTCTGGGGCCACTTTTATTGGGTGATATAAAGGGCGTGCATTGGAAAATATTGCATTCTTTGAAGTAAGAGTAACAAAATTATATAATAATTCATTGAAAATAGCAAAGTGCTCGTCTCGCAAATACTCTCACTGATCTTAATAGTCGGTAATAAGTTCAAACCCATAAAGCGTCTATGTAAGTCTCACTACAATGTTATGCAGGCTCCACATTCCCGAGTTAACATGTTTTCTGAAATCTAAGAACGAACTAACTGAGGAATATGGGAGCTACGTTAAAATATCATTAAAAGTTAACACTAAGATTTACAAAGTTACACAATCGGTGATCACATTCGTCCTTTACCAAAAAAAACATTTTTAATTTATAAATTAAACGAAATTTTATATAACATGGACTTATCTCACATCGAGCTCAAACTTAACTTAGCAGCGTAATAAAAAGTTTCAAATATAAATGCAGCTAGATCATACGCAAATCTTTGCCTTTTTTGAATATGTGCGCTATACATATATACATACCTACCTACAGTACCTACCTACCAAACCACAATTTTTGACACAGGCAAATCTAAGGCCAAATAATTTTATTACGAGTATTTTAAAATATATCTTCTTTGTTTTCGGGAGATAGAATATTGTTTATAGTTCTTTATTCTGCTTACGATCTAACTGCAATACGCATGGCAAGATTAGATTTTGTTATACTTACAAAGAAAAAAGTTATTCATTATTTCGTCAAGAAAATTATTTGATAAGTCTTTATTGAGTGAAGAAAAGTATGTTTCGAATGGTGATAACAACATTGAGAATTGATAGTTCTTAGTGGTATGGAAGAAGTCATGTTTGGAATATAGCCTCGAGATTCAATACAACCAATTTATAAAGTACCATTACAATCTGGTAAAAATGTGTTTTTATTAAGATATTTAGAAAATCTTCAGATATTAAATATCTGAAATTTTGTTAAGTAAAAGAAAGGGGATCCCCTTCATTGGCATAATTTTTTTTAGACTAATATAGTTTCGCATAATTGATTTGGCATAATTTCTATTGGCATAATAATACTGACGCATAATAATACTTTGGCCTACTACTTTGTTTGGCATACTACGCTAATAGCATAATTTCAGTTGAACTAATCTGTATTGGCCGAAAACATATTACGCATACTATTGTTTGGGCTAATAATTATTTGGTATATCTGTCATTATCCATAATTTCTTATCCATAATTTCTGTTTTCTAAATGACTAAAACACAGTTTTGTTGTTAGCATGCATTTACACTTTTCGTGGACGCGGATTATTGGGTCGTGCATTATCAGGGCGGATAAAAATGGCTTGTCATAAGCGAACTCTGTCTTAGGTCGGTTAGGTTAGGGTTCACTTGTGTTCCTCAGACCAGAAATAGACACACCGCGCAGCGGGGTGGCGTCGACTCGCTGGAGATTATTAGTCCGCACAGATGACCGTCCCAATGTACATGGATTATCAGGCTGTACATTATTGGGCCGTGCATTATGCTTTCATTGCTTTGTGTAATGCATGATTTTATTTTTTAGGACACAATTTTTATGCGTTTTGTAATGATGCCAAGTAATTATTATGTCTTTTTGTATTTATGCTATCTGATGTTAGTCTTTGTGATGATTATGCTATTTTCGTTTATTCTTTTTAGTTTTATGCCTAAAAATTTATGCCATAACATGATTAGGCTTAACGCTAATTCGGCTATAAAAAAATATGCGTTATTATATTATTCCAAATGATTTTATGCGATCCAATAGAGAACCAAAAGAAAGTAGGTCTCAGAATCAGCCTAGAAAAGACGATTAGAGTCTAGAAGAAACAGCCGTAATGTGAATGGAACTAACTATAAAGGCGTAGGAAAATCCAAGTAGGTACCTTGGATGGATACACAGTGAAAGATACCAACCAAAGGCATGAGGGAATAGACATCCGAACTCAGAACGCTCTAAGATCCTCGACGGCTCTCCACAGAATATTAGTGTCCAAATCCAAACTTATCAGCAGAAGACCAAAATCAGAGTCTACAATATAAGACGGTTGTAAGACCGATCCAGACGAATGTATGCGAAGTTTGGACACTGACCTTGAAGGAGGATACCAAGCTTTTAGTGGCAGAGAGGAAGATCCTTAGGAAGATACTGGGACCTATAAAACGAGAGGATGGTAGTCTGAGAGCGAGGAAGAACGAGGGGGTGGAAGCATTGGTTGCCGAGCCCAACATCATCAGGGAGGGCAATCTGCATCACTACGCTGGCTGGGAAAGGATCGTGCCTCCAAAAGAGTGTACCTACCTGGGGCGCTCAAATGGTCGATGTCCAGTCGGCCGACCAAGGTATCGCTGGACAGACGAGGTCCAGAAAAACCCGTACCAGCTTCAATCAAACTGCCGATCATGATTGGCGGCAGACTGCCCAGGACAGAGCACAGTGGCGTGTGTTAGTGTCGCAGGCCAAGATCCACTTCCAGAGGGTCGCTGAGCCAGCGTATAGTACGTAGTATTTAAGTAAGTATAGTTTAATATATGCCTATCTTAGCTACAATTTGTGATGTTATGTAGCGGAATGCAGTATACATATCTAAAATTAAACATTTATAATCTATGATATAAATAAACATTTTTACAAAACTTTACACAAAACAGTCTTTTTACAAATAAAACCGAAATCAGACTAATTAGATATCTACATTTAAAATACATTCAAAGATTAATTCCTCTTTGGGAAAAAAATAGCCATTCACCTCGATATTTATGAGATTTCGTTTAGCAAATAGTTGCTGCAATACTTCGTCTTTTTAGAGTTATGAAAGAGTATTTAAGTATAAGTACTCGAAGGTAGGCGGTAGGTTGTGTTACTCGTGTATTAAAGACAAGTTTCTGTTACAATTATACTCAGATCAACATTAAATGAAGTAATAGATGTTCGAATAAGTCATGAGGTTATAGAAAGGCAAAGATCCAGTAACCAAGATGAATTATAATATCCTAGTATCAATTAATACAGAAGTGGCACTTCATAAGCGTTTGACATCCCTAGCATCTAAAATGTATCATTTAGTCGAAACTTATCTTCCTTCTCGCTCCACTGTCGCTTGCAGCCGCATCGCTCTTCCTCTTTCTTACCGCAGGCATTTCCTTGTCAGGTTTTTCATAAGGGGTCGTCTCGTTCTCTTGTTTAAGTTCAACACAGCCTTTATCAGATTTTTCCATGGTTTCTGATGTTTCATCCTCGGTGTTCACTTTAACCCCGATCCAGTTTTCCCCGTCGTGTGTGGACCAGTCCCAATGGCCGGGCAAAGCCGTCTCGGTTGCAAAGTCGAAGTTGTATTTTTTGGTGATGATGGCTTGGTCCCTGGAACAAATAAGATTAATTTTATACGTTTTTATAGTTAAGATATTCTTCATCGTTGGGACAACAGTCCCATAACGCTCCCAACAGGGAGCTTTATGCATACCGATATACACGCACAACCACCTATAGGGCAACTCAGCAGCATGCTGCACGGCTATCACGTCTTGTGATCCGCGAGCTCTATCGCGGCGAGATAGACTATCTATCCGTCTCTTTCCAATTAGAATGCTTAGAAAAAGACGAATAGTCTATGTCGAGTGGTCGACTATGTCGCCACGACACAGCACGCGAGCCGTGATTATTCGCTACGCGCTAATGCGGCTCACCCCGCCGGTCACCCGTTACGAAACTAGACCTCTACCTACTAAGCGTAGGTAGCACTACGCATTGCGGTGTCAAGATATATTTGTGGGCTGCGGAGCTTAAAACAAGTTACAGTATAGGGGGGCTGGTTCTCAACACACAAGATAGAACCAAGATTTAGCGTGAGTTATTTCTTCGCTCAGAGTGTTCCTCGAATGGTGTCGGTTTTCAGACCCTTGTTCCCATTTGGTGGGTTCGATCTTGAAGGACAGCGTGTCTCGTTGTCGTCTAGTCTACGGCTAGGATAAATGTAAGTACCTAGATATGGACTCCTGGAGTACGTTCGCAACGTTGTCGATGCGGGCTTCCTCTTCCGGAGCAGCTTCGGGGAAGAGTCTCCGGCGCACCGGGTTGTTGGGTGAAATTCGACGCATGGCTTTGTACTGCGAGGTATCCTGGAAAGAAGGAAAACTAGGTTAAAATATGTTGCGGATAAAGGTAGAACACAAAAGTCAATAATATGGAACCACTAAATGAAATACCCAACCAAACGAAAGACTAAGTGTTGATTACGTAACCTTTCACACGTACTCGTACCTTACATACCACAACTCAACTGTCATTTTCCTGGTCGATTTCGTGTAGTATAACGCTATGTGCGTATATCAAATAGTCTAATGTATTTTTTTGGGAACATTACAGTTGATTGACGCTCGTTTGAAAAGTTACGTAATTACTGCTCTGAAATCGTATTAACTACGACCATATCCGACAAAACGACACCGCTACATATTTCAAAATACAGTAAACGACTCTAGACAAGACCTAATTTTAGTCCAGCATTGTTAAGTAACACTAATTGATTGAACAGTGCTATTTGCGGCGATGCAATTGATCTAAGCCTATATATAGCGTGTTCCAAATTGAAAATTGAGTGGAATAAGGACGCATGTGATCAAGAAGGGCTGATTTAGTCGACGACATGTGACGTTCTTGTAAGATGGCCGCGAGGTCGTTGCACCCGCGTCACCGCAACGGATTTGGGTCATGGATCATGTGTCTATATACTTACTACACTGATCCATGCTTCCATACAATAATGAAAGATTAAGGGTGCCTTTCCACCAGAGATGCTTGCTATGCTGTTTTCATACATTTGAAACGTAGCTGTAGCTGGAAATTTCAAATGTATGAAAATTCTCTGGTGGAAAGGCACCCTAAGTGTAGGTACACTTAACCTTGTCTGACAGTCTCAGTCGTCGTGTTTACCGCTCAACCGATTACAAAGAATTAATTAATTCATCCTCCTAGCGTTATTCCCGGCTGTCCCCTAAAGGAGCCCACGATCTGCTTTGAGACCCAATCTCAAGATTTGGCATATGCGCTAGTTTTTACGAAAGCGACTGCCATTTTGACCTTCCAACCCAGAGGGAAAACTAGACCTTATTAGGATTAGGCCGGTTAAAAAGAATATGATACCTTGCATCTCAAAAATTATGCTAGGTACGGTTGAGGTTATTGAATGTGGCTAACTATTCATAAAACTACTAGCTTCCGCCCGCGACTTCATCTGCGTGGACCCGGTATAAAAACGACTACTATATTTCATAAATACGATAGTTTACATGGCTGTAAACTATCTTCGTGCAAAATTTCGTTGTTGTCCACTAGAACCCCCTAGCCTGATCTCCCAGGTGAAAAAAACGGCTAGGATGTTAGGTGAACTGCGACCCTACAGCGCGCGAGCCGAGCGAGCGAAGCGAGCGTGACGCGGGAGCGTCCGGCGAAGTGCCATAACTGAACATTATAATTTTTTTCTAGTTGAATATAAAATATTGCCGCTAATTCCCCTGGGTGATCGGGGTCATAATATTAGTAGGATCATTGGAATTGGAATCTAGCTCTGGGCGATAGAGTTGCTTTTTTAACCCCCGACGCAAAGAGAGGGGTTGAAGTTTAACGTGTCTGTGTATCTGTGTATCTGTCTGTGGTATCGTAGCTCCCAAACGGATGGACCGATTTGAATGCGGTTTTTTTGTGTCATAGATAATTTTATCCCGAGTGTTCTTAGCCATGTTTCATGAAAATCTGTTCAGCCGTTTTTGAGATATTGGACTTTGAAATGAAAATGTCGGGGGTTTTTCAACTTTTCTAAGTAAATGGAATACTTACTTATACTTACTTTGGTGGTGGAATACTTATTCGGGCAACTCAAATAATCTCATGTATCATATTTTATATGGCAGTGAAATGGGAGTGGAATGTTGTATAGAAGCAGTAGAAGCACGATTAAGCCGCATTTAAGCAAAGCACAAGCGACAAGGTCGGCGACAACGCGCGCGATGGCGATTCCATTGTCACCTGACAGCTCCTGCGTTTGTCGCACAACAATACGCCTGTGCCTAACAATTTCTACACGGAACACGAGCAAATACGACAAATACGCGTACAGTCAGCGTCATGTAGTTAGTAGCAGCCAGAGTAGCCAAATATTCCATAACATCCTTATTCTTACAGTAATAAAGACGTGTACCGAAACATTTCGCTACCTTGGCTGCTACTAACTATATGGCGCTAACTGTACCAACTTAATCAGTACACTTTGTATCTACTACAAGTGTTAGTAGCTGCCTACCTAAAGCCTGCTGTACACATTGACCCAACGTTGGCGCGGAGCAGAATGCAGCTATGCGTTAGAGGAAGAGGGCTTTATTTCGTTCTCATGCGTTTGCATAGCTGCATCCTGCTCACGCGCCAACGTTGGCCCAATGTGTACAGCCGGCGTAAGAGGGCCATCGACCAGTAAAAGGCAAACGATAACTGATGTTGCAACAATCCACAGCATCATAGTCAATTAACATATAAATTGCCTTCCGGTTCAAAAGAACCCAGTCTCAAATTACACTATTACACAATACAACTGATTCTCATTTAACACCTATGGTCATATGAACATAAACTCAAAATAGCCCAGTGTCTATTTACCTTAGTCCCAAAATACCCTAAAACCAAAACGACTTTTTCTATATTATAACTATTACCAAGATTACCTAAGTTCATAAACGCTGAAGCTCAAAACAAACTATTCCCATAATACACTAATCCTGAAATACACCATTGGGCAAATACACTACTCTCAAAATACTCTAAATAGTTCAGGTCCTAATTCTATGTCGGCTTCTGGTACGAATTTACGAGTACACGAGTAAGGGATCAACTTTTGAGTCTTTTTCTTTTCTAAGTAAAATGAGCCTTAAAAAAAAATACGAAAATCAATAAATAAATAATTTAGGGTATTTTGAGATTAGCGTATTTTGTAATTAGTGTATTTTGGGAACATTGTGTTTTGAGTTTATGCTTTGATGACATTAGGTGCTTTCGACATAAGTTCTTAATAGAGATAGGTCGTTTTGGTTTTAACATTTTAGGGTATTTTGGGACTAAGGTAAATAGACACTGGGCTATTTTGAGTTTATGTTCATATGACCTATGGTCATGTTAAATGAGAATCAGTTGTATTGTGTAATAGTGTAATTTGAGACTGGGTTCTTTTGAACCGGAAGGGTCAGACACCTCAAATATGTAGATGTAACTGTACTTATGTTATTTTATTACGTTTCGTAACACCATACATTTTATCGTAAAGGGTAGGTAGATACATAGCAAGTTAAGTAAAACGGGCGTAATCATTGAAGAAAAAAAACCGGCCAAGTGCGTGTCGGGCCACGCGCAGTGTAGGGTTCCGTAGTTGCCTGTCTGTCTTAGTTACATCGACGTGCGGTGCGGTTGCGTGCGTACACATTAAGTTGGTCGACTATTACTCGGTAACTACTTATGCCTACTTGTCCGTGATAGTTTTCCTTTTAAATCCATACTAATATTATAAATGCGAAAGTGTGTCTGTCGGTCTGTCTGTCTGTCTGTCTGTTACCTCTTCACGCGTAAACCGCTGAACCGATTGCGATGAAATTTGGTATGGAGATAGTTTGAATCCCGGGGAAGGACATAGGATAGTTTTCATCCTGGAAATCACCCCCTAAGGGAATGAAATGGGGGGTTGAAGTTTGTATGGAGCTGCGATATAAACGATTTCCACGCGGACGGAGTCGCGGGCAGAGGCTAGTTCATTATATGTACTACTACCACGAATTTTTTCACATCCCCAGTAGGACGCAGTAGAACGAGCTATCCAACGATACCCATCGGTTTAACTAGAAAAAAAATACATCCCCGCTGTAGGTGTAGGGGGGGAGGTACCTACAATTTTTTTTTTGTTCAACATTTTATTGTATTGTTTTGTCGGCGTGATTGATTTATATACCCATGCCGAATTACAGTTTTCTAGTAGTAATGGTTACTGAGCTAAGCCGAAGACGGACGGACAGACGGACATGGAGAAACTATAAGGGTTCCTTGTTGACTACGGAATCCTAAAAACATATAATTTTTGTAAAATGTTGATTACTTAGTTCGGCATGTTTTGAATAGTATGATTGATAATACCACGATCATACTTTGTTATCTAATATAGGTAGGTAGGTACTGATAATTCACAGAAATATTACTTGTAAGTATTAGGTATGTTGTCTGCTTGTTGTTGCTGTGCCAATGTTGGTAATAACAGATGTTGAAAAAAGGCAACCCTACATTGCGTCATTTCAATGAGTAGAGAAGATAACTTAAACCTAGGGTGCATGGCAGGCAGTCGCCTTCGTAAAAAATTGTGCTTATGCCAAATCTTCGGATTAGGTGTCAAAAGCGGACCCTGGGCACAACCGGGAATGAAGCAAGAAGGATGGAGAGCAAATACTCTTTATTTCACACCAAACATAGGTAGAGCAGTTACAAAACAGAACACAAAGATACAAGGAGACAGTACGGGTCAACAGACGGACGGTCTTATCGCTAAAGAGCGATCTCTTCCAGACAGACTTTTTTTTAACATTTTCGCAACCGGACTTAAAATGGAATAATTCACTAGAAACCGACGGAATTCGCTAGGCGTGTAAGTTCATACTACAGCCCGCCTGGCGGCCTCAGCCGGCATCTGAGCGAACATTACGAGTGCCCGCTAGTCGGGTTCTTGGTTGCGAACGTGTTAAACAAACTTTAGGTAGTGGAGAATAGAAAAACTAAGTAGTAGGTGGTGCTAGAAACTAATGCGTTGATGAAAGATCAAATCTTATCAATATACCTAATGGCTGTTACGACTCTTTAAAGAAAAGCGGCGGAATTACTTTCCGAAGTCTTACGATGAATTATGCTCGTAACAGAAGTAACGCGATCTCGACTTGTAATTTAATAGTGAACGAATTGTAATTTAATGTAACACGTCTAATTGGAGTGAAGTGTGGAATGTGGATGGTGGTCAGTGGTTTAGAATAAAGTTAAGCGTCCGTATTCTGAGACAACTTTAGGATAAAATTAGGCGTCCGTATTCTGAGACAACTTTAGGATATTTGGCCAGTTTTTGTCAGAATTAATATAACTTTATAAAATGACTGATGTAATGAGAACTGGCCAAGTCAAATCTAACCTACTTTAAGATCTCACATTTTTATAAATAACAGAAATTGTTATAGGTATCCAATAAAGCAAAGAAGAGTTTAATACTTGTTCATAACGTTATTTTGTTTCTATAAATACATATTTGGATTTTGCATAGAACTTGGCACTCATTTCGATCACCATTCTTTTTGCGGCCAAGCCCACAGCGAAGCATAATTTTTGTATTGAACTTGGCTCTCCTTTTTTACATTTATGTTTTTAGTGGGATATCATTGCTTTTTGTAAAGTAGATTTACTTCTGTTCTGTGTATAATTATGTGGTGCTGCGCGCCGCCGACGACACACCTTTGACCGGTTGTTTAGCGCGTATTACAAGGTTTTTGTATGGGGACACCACTTGTTTTTTGACTTAACTCTATTTTTATATTTCTGTTATATAGCAAATATAATAATACATATATTGGGATAGTTTCAAATACCTGCTTGTACGGTTCCAAAGCTACAAAAAAAAAATGTTTGGCGACCCCCCCTATTTTTTAACTTTTTTTTATTTTTAGATTTTTTCCTACGCTTACACACAATTACCGAGCTGGATTCCAAATTTCATCCTTCTAGGTCATCTGGAAGTAGGTTAGGTTTAGGTACTATATGTCAGTCAGTCAGTGATAAAATTAACGACTTTTTGACCTTTATATCTTTATAACCGTTTGAGCTAGCTTCATGAAATTTGGGCTTCTAGATGTCCTTATGGATATATTTAAACACACGTAGTTTTATGTGTTTACGTTAAAGAGGTTTTGAGTTATAGAAGGGTCAAAAGTGGCACCAAGTGGTTCGTGTAATATTACACTTGGCGCTGGCTAGCCAGTTGCTTTGCTTGAACTTGGCTTGACACGCTGCCGCGTCTCTAGATAGTATAGATATCAGATACATTGGTTGTCGACTTTTACATAGCTTAAGAGGCTGACAAGACCTAATTTGGTGAAATTGATGTTATTTAAGCAGCTTTTTAAGAAAAACTATTTGTTCTAGCACATCAAATAAAATATATGTTAATATTCACCATATTTCAAAGACCGTGGACGGGCTCGATACATAATTGGACGAAATCGGCTCGATAGAAAATAATTGCAAAGATTGGTCTTAAAATCACATTAAACGGTTCTATATCTTTATTTTTTTGACGTATGGGTCTGCAATTAAAAAACATGAAGTCAACATATTCATACCTAAACCGCTAGCGAGTCATATTTCACAAATAATCCACCCTTTTTTATTTCAATATTTATGTATAATATCTTCAAAAACCGGGCCGCCCAGTAAGACTCGCTCTCGTTTAGTCCGATACAAATAGACAGTGTGCGCGCTATCCAAAATCCTCAAGGGCATTTTGGTGTTGACAGCGTCTTAACACTGTGACATACAAGCTTCGTGGTTTAGTTTATACATAAAAAGATAAAACTTATCCTATAATGTAGCAGAAACCGTAAATATATCGTGATTTTTTTGATTTAATACTGGACTGAACGTAGCATCAGCGTTAGCAATATCGCCGCTACATCACTTTAGTGCGTTCGTAATACAGCCCTGCGCATATTCATGAAGGGCATTAGGGCGCATGTGCGTGTCCATCTTCACGCGCATGCGTAGATGGTAGAACAGCCGCGCTTGAGTGCAGGCGCAATTTCGGAGCTAAATGCTTTTTAGAAATTAGTACGCGGACAATTAGGTAGCTATTGTTCAACCAACAGTGCACTCATATCTTTAAAAAACTGCTCTTTTACTACTTAAACAGCGTTCTCCTTTGATACAGTTTGTGTGTCATAAAATTAGGCGGTAAATAAAGTCAGGGTAAATAAAGTAACTAGCTAATAGCTAAGCCTACCCATCTACTTTTTTGTAACGGAGTCCCTCTGCCAACAAACTGTCCTACAGTTTGGCAGAAGAAATTACTGTAAAACAAGGGTTGTCTAAGTGAATACATTTTTCTTATTCTTCTTATTATATATAAATGTGATCTATTTGAGATTCCACAGTAAATCCAGCGACATCTGACACAGCCTAAGAACCGAAGAACCGAAAATATTCATGAAACTATCGATGCACATGTTTCAAGTGACGTTGCAACATCAATTAACAACACTAGACTTTGCAGCTCAGTTAACACTTGCCCATAACACTAGCACTGTCGAAAGATTCAAGACGAAGATTCCACAGTAAATCCAGCGACATCTGACACAGCCTAAGAACCTAAGAACCGATAATATTCAGGAAACTATCAATGCACATGTTTCAAGTGACGTTGCAACATCAATTAACAACACTAGACTTTGCAGCTCAGTTAACACTTGCCCATAAGACTAGCACTGTCGAAATCCAAAATGCAAAAAACAACTTATGCGCCTTCTCTACGGTTCAAAATCAAATGACCAAAGGATACGGTAAAGGACAGCGCTGAATAGGCGCTGTATAACGGGAGATCGGCGCTAACTACTGCTAATCCAAGGTGCTAAAGAACCGCGTTGCATTTTGTAAGGCACGAGTGAGTATACTGTTTATGAAGTTGTAAGTTGTACAAGGGCCGGTTGTTTCCATTAAATAGTAGGTACATCTTTTAGGCATAAGGTTCATTGATAAACTACATTTTTTTCTACCGACAGACCTCTGTTTCTCTCTGCTATGTGACTAGTAGGTAATAGATTCGTCGCCGGACTGTACTGGGCTCGCAAGGCCGATATAATTCAATATCTTATCTTTTACATACAAAGCAGTGTGTCCCAGACTATTTGATGGAGTGTACAGTGTGTACCACCGCAGTCATTCACGGTTTTAGAAATTAATTAGTTACTTCGTTAGTTGCGAGTTGAATTAAGTTTGCGATTTTAAGTACGTACAGTCAAGGACTTTAATTGTTGAGCCATTTAGGTGTCAACTAATTTTGGTATTTTAATAGTCAAACTTTGAAGTGTCCAGTATAAAGTAAGCTCTAAATGGCTCAACAATTAAAGTCCGTGACCGTACATAGACATAGAAAAACTTTATTCAACATCACATATTAAACATACAGTGTACAAATTAGACTTAAGATTAGACTTAAAACCTATCTAGTACTATCTAGTCAAACTGTTACTAATGTTTTGTGGGTCTATGTATAATTTTTAATACTTATTAATAAATTGTACTTATTAAATAAATAAATAATATACAGTACCGTACGATACGAAGGCATAACAATGTGTGATGCTAAAAAGGGTCTAGACTCAGCATAATGTTGCAGTGAGTAGGCAGCGTACCGCAACGCTGGTTTTCAGTTATACCCTTACATAATAATAAGCTTTAATCCTAATATTATGTCGGTACGGATTAAATATCTATTTTAAGTGTGAGTAAAATAATAAGGTTGAACGACGTAAGGCCAGTAAAAAGACACTTGAAACTTCAGTTTCATTGTCAGTCGGATGTTTATTAAACAATGCGCATAGCAAACGCAACTGCGGTGACGGACGACGTCAATCTATAAACAGACGAGATATACTTAGACGAAATGATTGAGTATCATTGAGTGCTATCGACGGGTGGCCATTACTGATAAAAAATATTGCCTGAATATTGCTGGACGGAACGACATAAATCGAGGGTACCTGAAACTGACCAGTTAACCCGTATTCATATTTGTCTGTTGTGTGTCGTGAATATAAATAAATAATAGTAGGGTCAGTTCGGGTAAGTGCGCCACCGGGGAAAGTGCGCCTCATTCATCATTCAGTCATATAAATCAATATCAGTCTTACTCCGGGGGCGCGCTTTCCCCTGTGGCGCACTTACCCGAACTGACCTTACTACGCATAGAAGGTTCTACATATACATACATAAATACATTCACGCCTTTAGTCCCAAGAGGGGTAGGCAGAGCACATGAAACTTATGTTCCAGCGCCACTTCTAGCATAAATGTTGGTATAAAAGATCGACAAAATGTTATATTGCAGTGATAGGTTGCTAGCCCATCGCCCACAACACACTTCAACCCTGCTCGCAGTCGACTTTTACGACACCCACGGGTGGTGAAATTCTAACCCGACACCACACGGGCCCCTGAGAAGGTTCTCTATTAACAAATCCGCTGTTTAGGTATGCCGAACGAGGCTATATATACGTGGCCATCGAACGCGTGCGTGCCTTAGCAGCGCTAACATACCCCCTGGGACAGGCATGCTCTTGTAGCGGCGCGACTAAATCACGCAGTGAGCTGCCCCTGCACGTCTAGCATGGGACGGCCGCGACAATAATCTCGATTTTTATTTATTTATTTATTTGGAGAACCAACAGCTACAGAAACACATTGATTATATAGATAAAATACAAAAAGCCAATTACAGGTTCCCACCGATAGCATCGCAGTAAACATTTGTGAGATCACTATTTTTACACTGAATTTGTGGATTTCCTAACTAGGGGTTACAAAATGTGGAAACTTTTGTATTCATTTAACTTAACTAAACAACAACATCATACGGATAGGAACACAGTATGATTAACTAAAAGTTTGAAGCTACGCTCATTCAAAGTAACTCCTCGTCAATTTACGCCTCACAGCAGGAATATTACTGTTGAATATCAAGGTCTTTTGTCAGCTTATTAATTTTTTTACAGCCACGAATTAGAAAAGTGTTCTGCCTATACCTTTAGGGGGCAAAGGGAATAGAGAGAGGGGGATAGTGTCTTTTGGTTCTAGACGGAATATTGAATGAAAGTTTAGCTAATAAATCAGAGCAGTCATTACGTTTCCATTTATAATGTTTAAAATATAAGTAATATCCGCTAAGTCCCGACGCGTGGAAAGCGGAAGAAGGTGATGCTTTTTACAGATATGGTTGTATTCAGATGATTTGTAAGGAGTTTTCAGTTTAAAGCAAAGATATTTAACAAATTTTTTTTGGACACGCTCAATTCTGTCAATATATGTCGCACTATACCTCTTGTTCTAAGTGTTCTAATAAGAGAGAGACGGATAGTGCGAGAAAAATCGAGACAGCTCGCGCGCCGTCGCGTGCTAGCCGTGCTGGTGTTGACTATATTCAGTTACTAGCTTCCGCCCGCGACTTCGTCTGCGTGGACCCGGGATAAAAACTATCCTATATTTTAATCCAGGCTATAAAATATCTTAGTGCAAAATTTCATCCAAATCAATTAAGCCGTTCAAGGGTGATTGAGTAACAAACATACAAAATCGAAACATCTAAACGTTCGCATTTTTAATATTAGTAGGATTACAGTTATATTCATATTATTTTGACGCGACGGCTCCTGATGTGTAAGGCTCAAAGCGCGTCAGACAGCATCGCATCAGATAAGTATGAATCCGGTTTTTAACGCTCTTAAACAGGAATAAAAGGAAGAATGTGTAACTGGAAAGATGGGTAGTAGTTAGTTCAGCATTGTCTAATATTCATCAACAGAATTCAGGTATCCCAAATTTTAGCGTGTTCTTTGACATACGTATTTCTCATAATTCAGTATCCGACAAAAGATCCGATCTAACCCCGATCCCTTGTCGGTAGCCTAATATTCAAAGTAATGTACACTAATATAAAATGCATAACTGAAAACACATAATTCCTTTATAACTCGGACATGTACCTACCGGTAATAGATACTGTATTAGGTCGAATCAAAACGGCAAACGGGTAAAACATTGTGACAGGAAACTCTTTCAAGGACTAACCGCTGGCCGTTGCTCCCGTGACTGCTGTAAAGTAAAGGATGTCTGCCCGTCACGCTCGGTGGCCCTCGTTTATGGACTTTTACTCTCTACAAGATGAAAGTTATGGGGTTCAGTTTCACTTGTTCCTGTTAAAATGTGCGTTGTGCTGTCATTTGTATAATCCCGTTCCTGACACGCAAAAACAAATGACTACACTACCTACAATGCTTTGATGTTCAGGCCAAAACTACACCATAGCGGCGCTAGCGCGAAAATCGAAACTCGAAGTTCATATACATGCATTCCTGTCACTCGAATATAGTTCGTGCATTAGAGATGGAAATATGCGGCTGCGAAGCGGCGGTCGATGTGGGTTCGAATCCCGGCTCCATACCAATGAGTTTGTTGGAACTTATGTACGGAATATTAATCGTTAGCTTTTCGGTGAAGGAAAACATCGTGAGGAAACCGGTCTAATCCCAATAAGGTCTAGATTTCCCTCCGGGATGGAAGGTTAGATGGCAGATGGTTGGATGGCTGATGGTTGGATGGTTGGGTGGCAGGGTGGCAGTGGGTTGGGTGGTTCGTAAAACTAGTGCCTATGCCGAATCTTGGGATTAGGGTACACCCGGCAATAACGCTAGGAGAATGATGATTAGAGATGGAAATACCCGAAGTTCGAATTTCGAAGAGCGTGTGGTTATAGCTCTGTGTGGTCTGTTTCAGAAGGTATCTACAAATATATAGTACCGTTAGCCAGGTAATACAGAGCCCTGTGACCAATACCTAAGGACTAGCCATTTGACGTGTGTTTATTTCCTATTTGAACTTGTACAGTCAGCATCATATAGTTAGTAGCAGCCAAAGTAGCCAAATACACGGTGCTCGAGGAACCCAAAAGATTTTAACCACGCATTCCTTGGGTCATAAACTCATTAGGATTAAAAAATATATAAGAACCGGAGTCAAACCCGGCTTAGTCTTGAAGATGTTATACATTTTCATGAAAACTATTTATTGTGATTACTAAGAGTAGGTATTAAACTCTTTTGATCGCGACGTTGCCACCTATGTTGTTAAGTTTAGCGTCGCTAATTGACAGACATTTTACATTTATATTTTACATTTTATTAAAAAGGATAAGTTACTTAGAGAAGCAATGGACCCGATTCTACAGTGGCGTCTAAACTTCTTAATTTTATTTAGGTGTCGCTAAAACACTTTGCTATTCTATGAGCAGCTGTCATAATCAAATGACAGCGCTAATTTGAATCTGACGTTTCTTATTTTAGGCGGTCTATACAACTTACTTAGCTGCCTAAATGCTATTCTAAATATGTCGTTTCTAATCTGCCGCCTAAATTAGGTATGTCTAAAAATGAGACAATTTAGTTTTAGGCTAGTTAAGCCATGTGCACGTAGAATCGGGTCCAATAGTTGTCATCCACATTTTATAAAAAAAACGAAAAATCAAAACAAACATTTTTTTTTTGCTGAATTTGACCCGGGTTCATTTTATTTTAACTCCTAATGAGCTCAGGAATGTGTGGTTAAAATCTTTTGTATTCCTCGCGAGCACCGTGTATATCGTAAGTATCGTAACACATCCTTACTCCTATAGTAATAAAGACGTGTCTCGATATATTTGGCCACTTTGGTTGCTACTAACTATATGATGCCGACTATACACATGTAACTCTTAGCATCGCGAAACGGGCCACAGGGGTGCTATATGTGAAAGTTCAAGAGTTCATCAACCTGACAAATCTCCCGTTTATACGATAAACGAAAAACACATACCCTTGTTAAGAAGCGAAAAGGGAAAACTCGCATCGTTTCTAGTTATTAGGAAAGAGCCGCAAACAAGCGAGAAAATTTAACATCTGCCTAGCTAGCATGATCGAGTTTATGTCGGACATATAGTGTTCGTCCCTTACTAGCAAATGTGTAGGTGCGAAAGAGACGAATGCTTTATGTCGATCATGGTAACTTGATCTAGCAAAATTTTTAGTTTTCCCTTCGTAGCCAGTAGCAGTTGAGCAAAGGCGACATAAAACTAACAATGCTGAGAAAATAATACCTCCCTAGTAAATTAATTTCTGTAGGTCGCTCATGTAACGAATTGTACGTACCTTCGTTAGCTACATCTAAATGTCAAATTGTACATGTAAAAACCGGCCAAGTGCATGTCGGGCCACGCGAAGTGTAGGGTTTCGTAGTTGCCTGTTAGTTACATCGACTTGCGGTGCGGTTGCGTCGGCCGAATTTGTACGAAAATTGGCCTTTCTAAGTACACATTAAGTTGGTCGACTATTACTCGGTAACTACTTATGTCTTTTTGTCCGTGATAGTTTTCCTTTTAAATTCATTATATGTACAACTACCACGATTTTTTTCACAAATGACTCGAACAAAAATTAGGGCTTTAAAGCTCCGACCGCAAACGAATCACTGATTTTAAAAAATGATTGTAGAAAACCCATAATATTTTTGACGAGCTATCCAACGATACCCCACATTATGGGTTTAACGAGAAAAAAAATACATCCCCGCTTTAAGGGGAGGTACTTACCCTAAAAAAAATTTTTTTTTAAACATTTTATTGTACTGTTTTGTCGGCATGATTGATTTATATACCCATGCCGAATCACAGTTTTCTAGTGGTAATGGTTACTGAGCTAAGCCGCAGACGGACGGACAGACGAACATGGCGAAATTATAAGGGTTCCTTGTTGACTACGGAACCCTACAAATGACAATTAAACTGTCCTAAAGCGCGACCGAAACATACATGATTACCCCTCTGGACGAAAGCAAAGCGGCGAAATTAACAATTGTCAACGGGAAATTACAACGAAGCCCTTCATATTACGGATTGTCAGGTCCGTTCCTGTGACGATTATACGAAAACTACAGTAATATTTAACTGCCCATTTCTTAGTTAAACCCTCCTACTGCCGCATTCCTAGAACCGTCATAAACCATCCACGTCGATCTATATTTGAACTCGGCTTTTGTGTTCTGCGCGTGCGCTGCAAATTGAACGTGTATTCCAATTACTAATGAGTCGTGACAAATATTTAAATTATGTTCATATTTTACATACGGGAATGCTTGATTTTACAGCATTCCCGTAAATACTGAGACTGTGGAATCCGGACTCCATACTATTATATAAATGCGAAAGTGTGCATGTCTGTCTGTCTGTCTACCCGTCTGTCTGTTTGTCTTTCTGTCTATCCGTCTGTCTGTATGTCTGTCTGTATGTCTGTCTGTATGTCTCTCTCTTACCTCTTCACGCTTAAACCGCTGAACTGATTTAGATGAAATTTGGTATAGAGATAGTTTGAGTCCTGGGGAAGGACATAGGATAGGTAGTTTTTATCCTGAAAATCACCACTTAAAAGGGTGCAATGCGGGTGAAAGTTTGTATAGAGCTACGATATAAATGAGTTCCACGCGGACGGAGTCGCGGACAGAAGCTAGTGCATAAATACATTTTACAAAAAGCCAAGAAAACTTCAATGCCATTAGAATAAAATACATAAAAACTCAGCTTTTCAGATTATGTGCTTTCGGGAATTGATCGAAATCACCTTTCAGAAAGTCACAGTACCTAGGTAATTGTCGCGCACAATGCAGGGCTGTTATTCGGAACGCAAATGTGCCTCTCCTCAGGTCCTCACCCGCTGCGCTTAGTTACCTACTACGAATTACGGTCCTGATAAATTTGTGGGTGAGGTAAAGTTAGAACAAGTTACAGAATAGTGGGGCAGTTTCAATGCAATTTCTTATCATTGTGACCGTGTTCTATATTAGTAAACTATTGTATTATGCTAAGCTAGTGATCTAAACAAGAAACATGCACGATATTTGTCAGTTACGCCACGCAGCATTTAACACTAGCAGCAAACCTTATAGAACCTTAAGATAGTACAGTCAAGTGCAAAAATATGTATCGATAACATCCTCTCATAAATAAGTAGGTAGGTACCAAAACCTTAATCCGCTGACATAAGAGTTATGATGGGACATATTTATGAGTAAGTTGTATGCACACATATTATATTATACTAGTTTAATAATAAATGTATGATATTTTGGTTGGGCGCTAACGTTAGAATTGAATTCTTGGTCAATCGTAATCAAAACGTAAAAAACCATAGAACGCGAGCTCCTTACAAATTTCTACCCAAACACGTGCCTAAATTGGTATGCGCATGTTCGAACTAAACGGCTGCCTGGCATCGTTTTGTCACCCCGCCCCCAACCCCGCATAATGGCAACGGCACCCATTCTGTGGGGCCATTTTGCGGCGCTACTCAGACTTCTATGGCTTTTTCGTTCAGATTCAGATTCAGATTAAAAACATATTTATAGGTCACATTTAAAATATACAGTTCATAATATTAGGTACACAGTTTACATTATATTACATTGGGTGATGTGTTAGGGTCAACGGATTGGTTATTTGCATAAACTCTGAGACCGTGTAACACGCTAGGTCAATTAACATTGTCTTCAGGTTTTTAGAGAATACTGCGTTGCTTTTTGCCTCTTTTATGTTTAGGGGAACATGGTTATATATGCTCGTTCCGACAACACTGAGCGCTGCACGGGCCTTCGCCAGCCGCCGGTTCGGAGCTATTAGCAGCGGCATAGTTTCATGCATCGCTTTTTTCCTGCGCTGCTCACGAAACCGGTTAAGGCGGTGCATTGGAAATTATCGCGTGCTTTGAAACGCCGTTCTGAGTTTCTGACTAGATTAAGAAACAATAAGGTCTGATTTTCAGATATATGATTCTTGACTATATGATTGTTCATCTGATTTTATGGATACATGATTGCTTAAAATTTCCTCGATAGAAAAAAAATTCAAAGTTGGGTCTGTATTTTCCTTTTTTTACTCAGCCTACTCAAACGATACATTCTTTTACGACACAATTAAGTAAATACTATAGTATTTTATCTCATCTAAAATCTCACTTTATGAAACTTTAATAAACCTTCACTAAGTTAGGTATTTATCGAAATTTGTCCAAAACAGCGATTCCCGAAGAGTGTTACATCTCTTTTTCTTGTGGACGGAAGGCATCAGCGTGTCACTGTCTAGGGGGCGTGTACGACTCAAAACAAGGCATCCCCTTAAAAGGATAAGTTACGGTCAGCGGTACGGTACCCGATACCCGGTGGTATATTATACCAACGGTGCCCCTAAGTTCGCACCGCGGAAGCGTGCTATATTAGTGCGCAGGGGCACTAATTGGGCTGCGCACGCGTCGAACGGCCGGCAACGAACCGCTTCCTGCGGCGACTGCATCCGAAACTGATAGCTTTTGTGCCTTATTGCAACTGACTTTTTTATGTATTTTTATTGACACGTCAAATGTGGTGGTCGTAATGTACCTAACATTTCCGTCAACACTTGGTGCCATTGATAATGCCATCTTTAAGAGTGAATATCCAGCGGAGATGTGGGAAGATTGGCTTCATACAATATCTCGAATGCCTGACAGCTAGTTGTCAAATTTATGAAAAAAGCTTCGCACGTTGTAGGTAGTGGATATTAAACCTAATACGAGTACACAATTTTACGTCTTCTCCTGGGTGTGAAGGGAGATTTGCCGCTGCGCCCGTGGGCGGTAAATCTCACTTACCGCCCGGAGTGACGTAAAATCTATTAAAACCATCATGTTCCTACAAAAATTGCCGTAGCTGTGAATAAAGCTTGTGAAATAGATAAATCTCATAAAGCTGCTGAAATTTAAATGTACCTAAATAGCATTGCTACTGGTAGACTTGTCACTATCAGAAACTCACAAGATTCCGAAAATACTAACTGCAGAATAATGTGTATTTCGGAATCAGAACACATGCATATTAAAAAGAAAAAAATCAGTCCTCGCATTCGAAAAAAAACAAACGAAAGTTGTATCTCAAAAGAACGAATAAATCAGTTTGATAAACAGAGTTCAAACGCTGTGGGGGAATTTTGAAAATAGAACGTTTTTCAGCATCGAGTGGGTAATGCGGGAACTGCAATCGCTGCGTTTGTAACGCTCTTTGTGCTTCGAGAACTATATTGCAATAAGCGGCGAATAAAGTTCAATGCAAAAGCAATCTTGGCACCTAAATATAAAGTTTATATTGCATTTTTGTCAAACGATGCTGACAAATTTAAATATAGAACAGTGGCCAGGTACGACGAATATACTAAAATGACTACGTTGTTTAATGACATAATTAATGCGTGTAAGAGTAAATTAAATCCCATAAAAAACATTCCATGTAAAAAAGAGGCCAAGTCTCGAAACTCTTCCACCGTAAAAAGTTGTGAGATATTTCGTAGAGCCAAGTCTCAGGCATTCTTATTAATCTTTATTTGCTTGCTAAATAAAATTCTGCAACGTGGCAATCACACAACTTAACTGTATTTATGGATTTTTGCATACTTACTTAAAATTATGTAGTATTGTGTGATTGCCAAGTCACATAATTTTATTTAGCAAGCAAATAAAGATTAATAAGAATGCCTGAGACTTGGCTCTACGAAATATCTCACAACTTTTTACGGTGGAAGAGTTTCGAGACTTGGCCTCTTTTTTACATGGAATGTTTTTATGGGATCTCACTTCTTTTTGTAGGTTAATGTGTTATCCATACATACAAACTATGAATGCAGGCCCATTCTTGCTTTTGAATTTTCCCATTCACTGCAAATTTAACTGTGTAATCCTATAATATTTGTATAGGATTACAAAGTAATGTATACCGTTGGTGTATCTAGAAAACTGGGTTGAAATTGCAATTTTTTATAGTTTTCCCTTTACGTGGCCATTAAACCCTAACTCTGTACCAAATTTCAGCTCTCTGAGTTTATGGGAAGTACTATTTCTACTTTGATGATCATGAGTGAGTGAGTGAGTGAGTGAGTGTCATAAATGCGAAACTTTGCTTTCGTTTAACTTCAGAACTAAATGACCTACAGACTTGAAATTTTGGATTTTAAGTATGTGATTATAGCTTACTGGATGACGAAAATGTCTGCGTTCTGGTCTTATCCAGAGGTTCTCAAATAGGGGCCTGAAAATGCGGCGAAATGGTTCCAGTAAAGGATGGTACGGCAGTGTTTGCTTCGCACTCGACTTGGCGGGGGCACTGCCGTGCCCCCAGATATAATCGGCCAAAGTTATAACGAGTGATGTACACTTACTTAATAATTAAGCGTGTATGGTGGAAATGTGGAAGTGATCGGCTCATAGATATATTTTATTAAGGTTATAATTATAATATAGATTTGAGTTAATCGCTTCTTTAGCTAGATATCATCGAATTACCACATAAAAATATATTATGGAACGAGTATATTATATATTATTATAAGTATTTATAAAGTCTAAATATAAGTACAAGTAATACCTAAGTATATATTTTGTCGCAGAAGAGTTTACTTAGATATAAATATTTCCTTGTATCGTACGACACATCTTCTTTCAAGCTCGCTATGGAAGACTAAGTACTACCAAAAGCGTCATGGTTAAAATGTCCGATAAGTTTTTTTTTTTCCTTTTTCACATAACTTTTTGGATACGCATGGACGACGGCGCGCCGGGGGATATCCCGTAAGATTTCAAAGTTGCACAAACACACACTTATTTATAACGATGTTTTCATAAGTTTTTTACTTTAAACACGATCGGCCGCACCAAAAAACTACAAAACGGCGGCGCAACCAAGCAGGCTTTTTAATTGTAATTGTCTATGATCCTGTCATTTTGTAATTAAGGAGGCCCTAATGGTTAGCAAGATTAATTGATGCGGGGCAGTGCTAGCGCATCTCCCACTAACGAACCGTAGCGTGCAGTGCATAATGCGTGCACTGTCGTTGTTTTAGAACGACGTGAGTGACTCTTTTTGACTAGAAGTTACGTCTTAATCTTTTGCAGGATATTATTCTTCATTGATCTAATAGGTTACGGGTGCCGTAAGCGAGATTCGATTTTATACAACTTCAGAAGAGATTACTTTAAGTACCTACATATCGTGAAAACGATACGGTGCAACTTAATACCCACAGAAAGACATATTTTAAAAATGAAATCGCTATATTTGTCAAACGGATTTATTATTTAAATATTTATTTTAATCCGTTTTTTAGTATTTGTTGTTATAGTGGATACAGAAATACATCATCTGTGAAAATTTCAACTGTCTAACTATCACGGGTCTTGAGATACAGCCTGGTGACAGACGGACAAACAGACAGACGGACGGACAGCGGAGTCTAATTAATCCCTTTACCCTTTGGGTACGGAACCCTAAAAAGCAACTGTACCGTTTAAGGTGGAAGATTACAATTCAAATGACAGTTTTATAAAAAATCCGTCCATTTATAAAAGGCCACATTCAATCTCAACCATACTAATAAACCAGAAAATTATTTAAAAAATAAAACATTTGCAACTAGCTACTTTTCCGTGTTTAATCTCAACCCAATCTTTTCCATGAAACTACAATTTGCAAGTCATGTACAACAAATCCTCTCACCCGTGAGCCTGTGCCCAGCGGTAGGACGTACATAGCCTGACCTATTATTATTATTATTTATACAACAACATCATCTTGTTCAAACTTGACTCAAATCATATTAACATGATGTCATGACACAATAAATAATACACTTCTCCTGTCTAACGAAATACACTTGTCGGACTAACCAATCCCAAACCAACAATAACAAAAAAACATCTGCCACAAGTCTATTAAGTCATGCACAATGGTAAAAAGTGAACATTTCTCGAGAACTTCTCACGGCTATATACTCCTGTAGCAAATGACCCCGCGTCCTGTTGCCACCGCAGCTTCCGACGAGGGTGGAAAGCATCCTCTATTTTTACTAGGACCCTACACTATTATGCTATTTTTAGTTCATTACTCGTGTTTTAATTTAGTTTTAACTATTACACATCTTAATGGGACGTTGAGTGCGTGTGAAAGTGTTCATAGGAACTTCAATCCAAATAGTAGTTTATGCAATCGATATATACACGGTGGAATTTAATCGGTGAACAGGAACCCATTTTACTAATTCAGTAATCGATGGCGGTCACGTTTATGTAGTACTTAAGTGGAACCAATTTTTTTTTTATCATAACTAATTTTTAAGTAGAAATTAAATTTTAATTAAAATTTATTGTCACCCTACTAATGGTTTAGTCTGAAAAGTTTAATACCTCTTTTCAAACTATCAGCCATAGAAACTTAAAACATAAATGAGCTGTCAATTTGTCATTGTCAAATTCATAACAAATTGCTTCAAATCGTCTGATCTGTCTAGTTTCCCGCCAAAGCCAGCAAGCACTTGACGTATGTACACTTACGAGTAACTTCCCTTCAATAAAAGTAGGGTGTCCATTTATTCAGTCAGTGTACATTTTACCGATGTTAATTAAGTGTGATTAATTAGATTGTGAACTATATTGCACGAGATCTCACGTATTGGTTTCTGTGTAGATAGATAATTAAGATTTTTGGATTCCTGATCACCGATTAAATTCCACCGTGTATAATGTATGCTTTTTCAGTCGAGTACCACGTTTAGGCCACGAAGCTTGCTGAGTGGCCTAATTAAGGTACGAGAGTTAAAAAGCTAATTATGTAACTATTGCATACAATACTTTTTCTACGAGTTAAAGGAAATAATAATTTATTAAACAAACTTGGTATCTATTGAAAATCGCCCTGCTGAAACAAAGTGCAGCCAACCGTTTTTTTATTTTTGCACGTTGATGTCTTCTGGAAATCGAGCCTCGTGATTGGTCAAAATTCATTTTAGTTCTGTACACAGTTATCTTATGCTCATAAGATGACTGCTAGCAGTCATGAGCCCAATCAAATGAAGTTGATTTAGATATCGCTGTCACTCATTTCATTGACGGATAGAAGTGCTCGAGTAGAAAAAGTTGTGTTTTTCTCTAGGTGTTTTACTTATGCCACCTTATGCTGGAAATGTTTACATAATGAGTTAGCAAAATGTGTCGTTCAAAGAGAAACGGGACCTATTGTCGTCGGCGCTTATGCCATTATTGTCGATGCACAAATGCAAATGCAATGATTCACGGCGGAATAATGAATTAGCGCTATTAACGACAATAAGATCTCTCTGACAAAGACACTAATTTCGTCTTGCAACCGTGGAATACATATGCGTGAATTATACTCCTGGCGGGCCTTTTGGTTCATAACTTTTACACTGCATTGACAATTCAATGTGGTTCGCTCGCTCGTTCTTACTCATTAATTTGGCTTACTTTATTACAATACCCTTCGCATTTCAAAATCAATCCCACTGACACAAACACATAAATGAAACAAATGGCATCTGAAGTGACGTATGTAAATCAGACGAACAGACAACAATTTACAGAAGAGCGATACATATGCGGGTGGCACTAATTCTCTCGGCGATTAAGTAATAGCTCCAAATTGGATACCAATTTATCAGTTAACCGATGGAATTTGCAGCAAATACGTCCTTTAATGGTATACAATTAAAGGACGTATTTGCTGCCGTTGATTGGTGTAATAAAGTAGACTTTGGGTTAAACGATGACATTGAACATCCCAAATAAAGGAGAAGAAAATTTATTATTTATACTAAACGGGACTTAATCGCGTATAATTAACTTATTTATTTACCTCACTGAGTTTATTTAAGTCCCGTTTAGTATAAAAAATGTGTGAGAATCGTGAAAGTTTAAATCAATATAAGAAAATTTCTGTTTAGAAGAAGAACAGTTAGCGTCTTGCTGAATCGTTACGATCCTGCCAGAATACCATTTGGTTTTATGATTTCGCCCTTTATATTCTGTAAAAACATCCAAGAAAATAGTATTTACTATGATTCGTAAGCCCGTTCATAAAACTTTTCTAGAAACTCTTATCTGTCAAAGCAACTTTATACTTTTCCAGCGATTTTTTGAGGTTTTCTGAACCACACTCGCAATGCATGCTTTTTAATTCGAAGTTGCTTATAAGATTAGATTAGATTAGATTCATTTATTTCATTTTGAAAATGAACATGTCATTTTTTTGAAAATTAAATAGCATGAATTCACAAAAAGATCGTCAGAGTGTAAGTATGTATTAATAATGGGGATTATGGAATAAACACATACGTAGATGAAGCTGTTCATAACGGGTTGCCTTTGCTTGTCCACTAGTACTAGTCCCCGTCAAGTGGTTCGCGGAAGCTGCGCACACGCAACAAACTTAACCGATGAGTGACAACGGGATGTTGACATCGCGTCGCGCCACTCACGCCAGCAGCCCAAACGGCCCCTTGGACACATTTTTGGTATATATATAACTAACTATAACCATGGTCAAAAATGTAAACAACTTTGTGTTATTCGACACAAAAAACAAGGCTAAAAAGTGTATTTCATTAAAAACAATGTAAATTGACAATTAAATTTTAATCAATGTAATAATCAAGTGTTAATCTATACTCATAGTTAAATAATAATGATCGCGCATGATCTACAGAAGTACCTACTAATACATAAACGTGGAGAATTAGCTTGGCTATTCAGCGAGGTAATGCTGCCAGCATCTTCGGCACAATGCCGCAGCCAGGGGCCATTTTTAGATTTAGTTTAGTTCTATTTTATATTTCAGTGTTGATTTCTTTGCAATCTGATTTCCCGGTTACTGAGAACAATATTTTTTGTAGTCTCAGCCAGCTTTTGTTTCAACTCGCCAACTTCAGTATTTTATATTTAATTAATTAAATAATTTATTTAACATAAAATTACAAATTAGGCAAAACTACAGAAAAATATAAAATAAAAATTGAATGTAAGTAAGTAGTGTTTAATAATTAGTTTAGTACTTAATAATTATTGTTTGTATCATAAATAAATAAAGGAATGTGAAGTAAAATGTGACGTTATCTATGGAATGGGACCTCTTGGCCGTGCCGTGCTGCTAATCGATTCGAATCAAAACGATTCGCTAATACGATGATTCACGGCGAAACATAAAGAGAGATTGAGAAGATTGAGAAGGTCACATATGGTAAACTAGCTTCTGCCCGCGACTCCGTCCGCGTGGAACTCGTTTATATCGTAGCTCCATACAAAATTTCACCCCTCATTTTAGCCCGTTTCGGGATGATTACCGGTACAGACATTATCTCATGTCCTTCCCCGGGACTCAAACTACCTATATCTATACCAAATTTCATCTAAATCGGTTCATACAAACTTTGCACACCTATTTAACCCGCTTAGAGGTGGGGTTTTCCAAAACCCTAAATTTACCTTACTTGTATTGCAATAAGGAGTCCATAGAAAAAGTTTCAAGTCTCTCACTTAATATTTTACTCCATCCCCGTACAAACTTTCTACCCCCTTTTTACCCCCTTGAGGGTGGAATTTTCAAAAATCCCTTATTAGTGGGTACTTGCGTTATATAAACTACCTATTGTGAAAAAATCAGCTTTCTAGGTTCAACGGTTTGGGCTGGGCGTTGATTTAAGTGAGTGAGCCAGTCAGTCAGTCAGTCAGGACTTTTACGTTTATATCTATAGATAGAAGATAGATAGATAGATAGAGATTCGTTTGTTTATATTTTTCCCTTAAACTTATTGACCACCAATAAAGATATGACTTTCGGCATAATACATATTTCTTCAATGTGACACGCGCTTTATAATCTTTGTCCCAGGTTACGGGTGATTTACCTACGATTAATTTTCCGCCCTGCCACGTTGCACTTCTGAGGCTCTAGTATAAGTTTTACCGAAACAAAACGTTACGGCCGCGTTTGCGTTTAGCTGTCAAATTCCATACAATTTGAGGGTAAAACGCAAACGCGATCGTAAAGTTTTGTTTCGGTAAAACTTATACTAGAGCCTCAGTTTCGCGAACTGGACTAAGCATATAGACTAAACAGCCATCCACCGTTAAACTCTGGGAAGCTATTGGTATTTGGTATCGATATAATGTTGAGACAGTTGACACTGGTAGTACTTCGAATTGATTAGCACATTGTATCAATTAGGAACATTGAACTCTTATAATAATAAACCCTTGTATGTTATTTATAAGATATCAATTAATATGACGCTGTATGTTGCCATTTCGATTTGAAATTACGGAATCTGTACATACGAGTATAAATCGACAGACACGTATGTTTTGTGAAATGAGGTGGTAATAACTAAATAAAATTGCAATTAAACTCCTAATGACGAGGCACCACCGTCAGAGTCGAGCAAAAAATATCTTTTCATCTCAGATTGATTCAGTACACATCCTATACCCTAGTGTATAGATACTATAGGTAGTACCTAGGTGTAGTATTAACGGATATATAAGAGCAAATTAAGTTAAACGAACGCAGGCATAAAACAACTACTTACCCTCGGATTTACTTTTATAGGTTCGTTCCTAACTTCCTACTATACCTATTATATTTCACAGCTTTACCCTGCCTTGTTTTGCCTTGCCTTAACAAATATAAACCGACTAGTAGTTTAAGTTATGTTACTCGTAAGAGTTTAGTTTCCAAATTCCTCAAACCATCTACTTTTCATGAAACGTAAAGGTCAGTTGGGGCAAATACTCCACCGGGGTAAGTGCGATTTCATCAAACATATTGAAATCTACTGATAATTTAGTACTGTAGACATCTTAGATGATCATCATATCAGCCAGAAGATGTCCAGTGCCAGACATAGGCCTCCCCGAAAGAGTGCCACAATGATGCGGTCCTGTCCGCATTTACCCCGATTGACCTTAACTAATAGCAGACGTCATAGTTTCGTTTTCACGCTACCTCGAAAATACGAATATTAGATACTTACTTACTAATTTAAAAGATTACATAGAAAAGGATTTTTTTGCCACGTTTTTTCGTAGGTACCTACATATTATACGGCAGATACCTACGGGCAAACAATTTAACTTGTTTGCAGGGAACTATATCTCATTCCAGAGAACATTAGATTTTTTACACAGGGAATCCTAGCTCGAGACCCAACCCAACGACTTGTATATTTCATTTCATTTCATAAGACAGACAGACATTTCATTCATCGACCAGCTGTGTGGTAGACTGAGCAGTGCTGTATTTGCTCTAAAAAAACTAAAGCCGCTGATATCCAAAAAGTCGTTACGGTCCGTATATTTTTCAAATTTCCACTCGTTAATATCATACGGTATAGTGATATGGGGCAATTCTACGGATGCCAATCGAGTATTCATACTCCAAAAACGCGCTATCCGAATACTGGCTGGAGTAAAGCACAGGCATCCGTGTAAGAAACTTTTTGAAAGTAACGGCCTCATGACGCACTACTCACTGTACATATATGAAGTGTTGATGTTCGTGAGAAAGAATCTGCCAATGTTCAAGCGTGTTGAGGTCACGGGCAAACAGCTCCGATCAACAGGGAGACTCAGAACGGTCCCGCGTCGCATGGCACTTTCATGTAGGAATCCTCGAGTGATAGGCCCAACCTATTACGAACGACTACCCGCCGCATTGCGAACAGAGTCATCTGACGAAACATTCGAACGCCAACTGAGAAACTTTTTATTGAAAAACGCATTATATTCAGTAAAGGAATTTATGGACATTAAACATTAATAATATCACTGTTTTTGACATTGTAAACTATATCGTTATTTGTATTTTTTGAATTTTTCGTTTAAGTATAGTTTGTAATCTGACGTTCTTTATGTGATATTATCTTAGTCATTTATTTACTTTTGCCTATTAATTAATTGTGACTATAATTTAAACCAAATGCAACTTGACATTTAACTACAATTCTTATTCTCTTTGACGATCATAATATAAATTCATATAGATTAAGCTAGCTTTAATTTATATTGTAATTGTATATTGTGAAATAAATAAATCTAAATCTAAATCTAAGGGCCAAATTCGTCTGCGTTTCTTCGTTAACTAGGATATCAAATTGAAATATTTTACTAAGTAATTTTACTTATTTTGATCATTTCTTGCTTTTCAAATATAACAATACAATTTTATTTATGTTTCACAATGGTTTCACTTGAAATGGCATGAAGATCAACGCACGATTGGTCTAATCCTATATGGAACAGGGTATAGGCTATTGTCTATACTAGTAAGTATTTAAATACCTATTGGAGACAACATAGGATGACTGGCCTAACCAATAGCCCGTATCGCGCGGGGACGACCCTCGCGTGGTCGAGTGCACTGGAATGTCCTTGTTACTAGATTCAAAGCCATGCGTGGGATTGAATGGGATTCAAACTCTTATGCGTGCCTAGTAATTGTTTATTCATGCGTCGTAATAAAAGTTTTAAACAACGCGATATACAATGGACCATAATAGGGGTGTAGACACTAAATAAAATAATCAGTAATGATAGTCAAGTGGAGAATAAAACAACGCAATAGGTTAAATAATCACAAAGTTATGTGACCAAAGTTTTAAGACGGCGTATATTCTGTCCCTTTTCCGCAAAACGCACCTTCATATGAAACGATTGTCATTTACTATGACGCTCGCAGATTGTGACTTCACTAACTGCGAGCGTTTTCTCTCTAACAAGCAATATTAAAAGTAATTAAAACGGTTGTAGCTTCGTAATTCTTTGAGATATCGAATGGGATTTTGGTCACTAGGCATATTTTTTTGCATTCTTTCTTTTGGAGTAAGTAATAATAATGTTCGAGTCTACACCCGTATCCAAGATAGCCGAGATATAATGGAACTACTTAATTAACTGGATTCGTAATGTCGTCACCGACAACGACGGCCCCATAGTGACACATCCTGCGCATTGTTTCAGCGCAACGACCGTGAACCCACCGGCTTGTTCCACAATTCCATGATGAACTGTATATAATCGGCATTCTGTGACACTTAATTTCATCATCATCATCATTAGCCTGTAATCGCCCTCGAAGAGAGGCCTATGCTGAGCATAGGCCTCTCTTCGAGTACACGCCACCCGTCCCGATCCGGGGCTAGTCTTACTTATCTAGAAGTGGTCTGCTAAAAAATTGCAGGCGAAAGCTAATAGGTACATAAGCATTGCAGAACGTACTCCAAAACCTGGAGTATGTCCTGAACTTGTTTTAAATAAGGGTCGCCTACTTCATTTAGGTAATACAAGTTAAATCAGTATTGATTCGCCGCAGATTGACGGCGGTAAACAAGTCTACAGGAGGGTTTTAAAAATTAAAACAAAAAAAATGCATAATTAATAAATATGGCGCAAATTTTATAAGGTAATTAATATTCCGGGGTCGAACCTCAAACCAAGGTACATAAGCATTTCAAAACATACTCCAAAACCTGAAGAATACAGTGCAGATAATGACAAGATATATTGATAAGTCGCGACTATCGTACCTAAAGTCTGCAGTGTAATTGATGTATCTTACTTTTGAAACAGTTCTTATACAACTTTGGTAGCAAACAAGAGTACGGCCCGCCGATAGTAAGACCGTAGCCTACGCTTGCAACTTGGACTCGCATGCGCGTTGCCGACCCTCAAAGTTTATCGATGAATAACCAGTTCTCATTAAGTCGAGGAAGACACACCCCGCACCTCCACCAAGTCATCCATCCGACGTGTGAGCCGATACTTCCGCGGGGACGCGCTGCGCCCGCGCCGCTCGATCGGCCGCAGACAATCGGCAGGATGCAATCCGAAACTATTGTCGTTTTACTGGTCATTGTGTAACAGTGTATGGAAGGAAATTAGGTTTTTTGTGGGCTGCAAAAATTTGAAATTCTTGGTCAACTGCAGCAATCAGTTCACTATAAAGCTTTGATTTTTGAGAAACGAGAGAAGCAATCAGTTCCGATCAATACAAGAACGCAATGTTTAAAAAAAAAACACAATCACATAGGTATTGAAAAGAAATACGTCGTGATGTGTAAAAACTAAACTAAACTTACATGAGAAAAACTTAGACATCACAAGTTCACTTAGTTGAACTGATTTACTCATATCTACAGTGTTATACATGTGTGCATCCACTGACGGTGTTACTCTAATATCTAATATTGAGAGTGAAATATAGTACATTTTATAAAAACTAAACTAAACACGAGCAAGAATTAGGTAGACATAAAATATCATACAATCAGAAATTACAATCGCCCAACGCATTTTATACCCACCAACCTCCGTGAGATAAGTAACCTAACTTCATGTCAGAGGAACACACTTTTATCGCATTCCTACAATAAAAGATCGAAGCGAAAATACTTCATATAGGTAGACGAGTACAAACATGATCATAAAGTCGATAAAAGACAGGAATCTTAGAGGAAATTGGCTTCGGTTTTTTGCCCCTAGGAATCCTATATCATTAGGATTCTTGAAAAAAGTATATCAGAGACGTGCGAGCAGGGGGGCTAGCACAACTGACGCCGCGCCGCGACGCGAGTCGGGAAAGATCTACCCTCCTCTTTCTAATTTGCACGGTGCGAGTGAGATAAGAGACGCTCAGTCGCGCGGGAAGCGACAGAGCAGCAAGTTGTGCTAGACATACAGGGCTGAATATCACAGACATCTAAATAAACGGGCATATTCATTAATGTGGCCCTTAACCGTATAGTTACGGATAGTAACCATTTTAAACCCACAGCAGACGTGACTAGTTAACCTTAACCCGCACTTATTTTTAAGGCTCCCCTATTACGCCTCATCTGCTGTGATAGATATGAAAACAAGTGTGCCACTTTATATGAGGCGTCACGTCACGTCAATAAGGTATTATAGATACATAGTTAAAGGTAAAAAAAAAAAAAAACTTCTTTTGATCTGGACTGTTTTTGATTTTTTTTGTATATTTTAGATCCAAAACACTGGCGAAACCGGCAACCTCATTTCGAAACTATTCCGATAGCCATCGCTCTGTTTGGAAAATGTTTGATCCATACTTTCTGCGATTCACCATCTTATGCGTTCCGTATTATGTTTTCTATCAGGCTGAAATCTGAGTACCTACTGAAGATAGAGGCTGTATGTGTATTTAGAGGAGGCTTCAAATTTCACGTAGTTCCTCGACTTTTTCATTTACCCTGAATGATTGCATTTGGTTGACAGAGCGACTTGTGACCGCATACGGGTGGCGGTGGCCTGACCAACGTAGCTATCATCAGCAGAGTTCCGCTATTAGTCTCGGAAATTAGACCGTAGACCTTATACAAGTCTTACAACCCATCCATTCCCATATCATACCATACCACCATACCATACCATTAAACATTGATGATCCTCATGATATCTTTGTTCGGGTACATTTAATTGTATGTATTTATGTAAGTATAAGTAAGTTTATATTGTATGCATTATATATGTATGTATATTAATTAAATTAATTGATTTGTGTTTCCATTCGAGTCTCTGTACTTAGGATCCTGCACCACTAAAGTTTCTGTTTAGCCCAATGGTTGACTGGTAGAGAATGCCTTAAGGCATTAAGTCCGCCAATTGTACTTCTATTTTTATATTTGTGCAATAAAGTTTAAATAAATAAATAAATAAATATCAACGATCGCCCCCGCCCCGCGTTATCCAGCGGAAATTGCACAACAATCAACGCAGGCGCATCTAGCATGCCTGCGCGCATTACGCGGTGCCCCGGTAATGGCCGACGCCCGACCAACCCGCTGCGGCACCTTTGACGGACATACGTGTCTATTGGGCTGACATTCACAACATGTACAGACTAGTTCCGAGGCGAACCAGTATAATTTTGAGCTCTGATTACTTATAGCTTTGGACAGATCTTGTGGTCCAGTCCAGTTATAGTGTCCGCGGTGAGTAAGAACTCACCGCGTAAACGCGTGTTCATAAATATATCTACTGATTGACGTCGAGTTTAGTGCCTTGGGCTGTAATAGCTACCACTCGGTTACAATATCTGTGGCCCTCGCTAGAATGTGAAGCCCCTCCCCCTTTTCTTTTACCTACCCGCGCTCGCCCCGCGCGCCTTGCGCACCGTACCAGAGCGCCGACGTGACGTCATCGACGCCAGATCCACAGATATTGTAACCGGGTTATACAGAATGGATACCACAAGAGGGGCATCATGGCCGGCCAAGGAGATGGTGGGATGACCTGCCCGATGACCCGCTAATCTGTTACTTGTTTTAAGCTCATCCCAACGCTCACCCACATATATACCTTGACGCCGCGAATCGTAGTAACTAAGCCTATAAGTAGAGGTCTACTCGTACTTTCGTTAGGCGCGACGAGTGTGGCGAGGCGCATGAGCGCGTAAAGAAAAACAGACCAGACCCCGTAGCATGGACGGCCTTATCACACGATAAGTGACAAGATAGAGCATCAGTCACTGGCTGACACCGTTCAATAGAACGAGACGGACCCTCTATCTTGTCACGGGGTCGGATCGGCTCGCCTCTGGTAGCGAAATAGCCAACAAATAAAATTTATATTGGCAAACGTATTGGCAAGTAGGTAAGTATACGATTTCGTAAATCTTGGGATTAGGTGTGAAAGTGGACCCCGGGCCCGTTATAAGGGCGCAACCGGGAATAACGCTAGGAGGATGATGAACAAAAACCAATGACTGACACCTATTTCATGGAACGAATGCTAAACACCATTACATTATGGTTTTTCAACGACGCACCGTGTCGTGTCATGTCGTCACGAACGACGGTGTCACGGTAGGTACCTACTATGTTGCGGGTGCTATCGAAATGGTTGAGGAATTTTGTTATTTCAAGAAGCGTGGTACGCTTTCGAAGTTCGGTGGTACCTACCTATCCTATCGGGCAGCGGGGCGACAAGCGGCAGTTCACATACATTTGATCGAGCTCAATACTATGCACTTGCAGAGTCTGGTTTGCGATATAGCATCAAGTTTTGGGGACAAAACTATGAATCTACACTAATATTATAAAGGGGAAAGATTTGAATGTTTGTTTGTTTGTATTGAATACTCGTAGGCTCCGAAACTAGTGGACCGATTTGAAAAATTCTTGTAATGAGAGATGTCTTCTAATGAGAAGCCGACATTATCCCTAATGAACATGCTTCATTCCTACGGGAAAACGGGTAATCCGTGCGAAGCCGGGCCGGGCAGCTAGTATATAATATAAAGAAACCATTCATTGTACAAAAACGTGCTAACAGAACCATAGTTCGTATCCCATCATGGCAGTCGTGTGGAGAGCACTTTGTCAATCTGAAAATACTTACAGTGCCGTGTGTCTCTACATCTTAGTTCTACGACGAGCGGCGCTACCACGAACTTCGAGAGTCGAAGTTCGGGTATTTCCATCTCTATCGCACTCCCCTACTCGAGTGACAGGGATGCATGTATTACGCACTTCGACTTTCGAAGTTCGTGGTAGCGCCGCAGTGTTGTTAAACACCCTGAAAGATACCCCCCTGAGATTGTCTCGACAAAGGAGGAGAGAATCGCTATACAGAACACTCGCAGGAAAGACTTGGATTTTGATTGCGACTTTTTTTTTTTTTTATATAAGTAATGCCTGGTCGTAACGCAAATCGCAATAACACTCGATTCGAGATTACATATTCTCTAAGTGCAATAGAGAGAGAGATATAGGTAGTCATATAGAGAGGTGACGTCACTAGTGATCTGGACAATTTGTGGATATTAGTCACATAGCCAATATCGAGCTATGAGCTGTCACGAAAACATGTCGAATAGCGTCTGAAGTTAACTCAGAGTATAGCATGTCGTTAATGACAGTGACATTAGTGCGGCTGCAGTCAGCGACCGATAACAGCCGCAATTAAGGAGGAGGTCGCTCTCCGAGAATGTAGGTATAGCTAGCGAACTAACTCAGTGCTGTCGTGCACTGAGTTAGTTCGCTAGCTATACATTCTCGGAGTCGTGCTGCTGATCGTCGCTTCACGTCCAAATCAGGTACAATTTGTGTTTAGCGTGCGAGCTTCCACTTGCACCAGGACTCCAGGAGGGACACACAAAAAATCCTAAGAGCGATTTGTCCAAAATCATCAATATTCTAAATTAAAAAAAAACCGAAAGCCATTTTCTACTAATTGAGTTTACCGAACATATACATAAGTAGGGTAAGGGGAGTCCATCCACCAGAACTATGCGAGGCGGTGAGCGAGAAAAAAAACCACCATAGCGTAGCACTCGTGCATCGCTTCCTACTGCTCTATTTTGTCATCGCTCACAATGTTAATATTTATCTTGGTTCGGGATACACATGCACACAGGTACAGGGTACCTACTGGGTGTACTGTGTACCTACCCCGTGTATGCATGTGTATCCCGAACCAAGATAAAGATTAACACTCTCCGTGCAGGAACCCGCCTAGCGGGCGCCTACGCCGTAGTCGCTTTCCGCTACATACGGGGATACCACGGGATTGGCTACGAGCGTAGCGCGTGAATTAAAAATGACGAATGGTGAACCGAGACAAGACTGAATCGCATTGAAATTCATATTGGCGACACGACAATGACACACATAGAAAACACCTTCAGTTCAATATCGTAAAATTTTATGTACATTTTACTGCCTGTTCGCCGGCTTGTGCTCAGCTTAGTGGGAAACGGTGAAACCTATTTTACAACAATAGGTAAGTTACGTTTAGTTTCACATGTCCCGGGGTCAATCTGTATCCCGTAGGTAATCTTGAAAGCCAAATTTGATCCGGTTTGCGAATACCAAACTTTTGAGCACATGTTGCACGCTGGTGCAACATGTGCTCTTTGCAATATTATGGGTCCATTCAGCTAGTCTGAAGATGTAGATGGAAGGAGACACTAGGAACTCCAATATTACACATAACAAATCGGTCGTAACAGAGAGGTCGCTATTCGTAGCAGGAATATGGTTGAAAGATACGCGATGTTCAGCCACTGTCCTTGTAGCTTAGTGGATAAAGCACTACTGGCAATAGAGGGATCGCAGGTTCGAGTCCTGTCGGGGGCTACAGACGAAGATGGTTTATTTTTCCATTACATTCTTTCTCTCTGTGTCATATAAGTAGTTTAAAATCGGTCCTGTTAGGAAAATTCGTTAGAAATGTCATGGCATTTGACACTTGAAGGGCAACAAAAAATACTGAATGCTTTTATTTCTGACTGTCTCCGCGGCTCCGTAGTCGTTCCTTGCTACACGACACGCGGAAGGTCCCGTGCCATCAATGATATAATGCCAACACCGAGGCCACACATAAAATACTAGTTACTACGTAACAGAGGCGCCCTCAACAACACTCACCGTGTGACCAGCACGTCTATCATGAGACGGCCGCGACATACTCTCGATTTTTCTCGCACTAAGTATACCTCTTGTTCTAAGTGTTCTAATAAGAGAGAGGCGGATAGTGCGAGAAAAATCGAGTGAGCTCGCTCGCCGTCGCGTGATAGCCGTGCAGCGTAGTACTCCAGGCAAAATACGGTTTTGAAAAACATTAATTTATAATAGCGTTTTTTTTTGTTGATTTCATTTGAAAATGTTATTCTAAGATGATTTAGTCAAGAATCCGACAAACTTTCCACCCGGAAGTAATTATGTAGATTTAAATGAAGCATGCATTATCTTTTTTTGTACGATTTATCTTGAATATTATAGAGCAAATGTAAATGAACCAAAATAAAGACAAAAACATTTATTAATATTTTTACTGACTTTTCAGAAGCCAGTTAACTTATCATTTTTTCGATGTCTGAAATTTTGTCGGATTTTGTCGCTGGGTAACTACTTCATTGAAAATATATCCGTTACCTACAGATACAAAATAAGCTATTATAAATTATTTCCAAAATGGACATTTTTTCCATACAAGTTGCCAGTTCATTGCCTGGACTATAGATAGCTGTTGTAGCTTCGAGAAGCGGGCCAGCACGGGCACGGCTATCACAGGACCGCCCGCGAGCAGTGTCGCGGCGAGATAGACTATCCGTGTCTTTCTAATTAGAACGCTTAGAAAGAGAGGGATATAACTATGTCGCGGCGAGATAGACTACCCGTCTTTTTCTAATTAAAACGCTTAGAAGGATACTATGTCGCCTTTCAATAATGCCGAAATCGGCCCCATGGGACAAAAATATTAAGGGTTAAGAAACAAAACGGTATGGGAAACCAGGTTTTTTAATTGAAATTGAATACAAAGGCACATGCTAGATCACAAAGACGCATTGAAATGCAGGGCAATGATCCTCACATCTGGTATCCAACATAAGGAGTTTCATTTGAAACGAATAGACATGGAACTTCTCATTCATGACACCGTGGTGTGGTATCTACGAATAGTAGACTGTTTTTGTCAGTTATAATTATTATAAACATTAAAAGAGTTGAGGGTTGATTTTTAAACCCGTAAAATACGGGACGCAATGAGGGGTGACAGGTAGGTATGCCCAGTGTACAAACGCCAACACAGTTAACTGACCATCCTGTATTTATATAGAACCTTATTACAATACACATAAAGTGCACGGATGGTCAGTTAGCTGTGTTGTCGATAGTAGATACAGTACCTATGTTAGTTCTGAAAATGATAATAAATACATAGACAACATACAAACTTCATGTAAATGGGTCATACAGTTTGAGTAAAACAAAGCTTGTCTCACCTGTGCTCACAGGGCTTCCGTTGCATGAAATCATATCAGAGGAGATGCCGTTGAATGCGGATTAAGAGACCAAGTTTCCATAGAAACGTAGTCCCCTGATTTCCCCCTGGATAATGGCAGTAGAGCAATATTTTTTTTCCATAAATCTACATATAGCTACTATTGACATGTTCCTATGTTTTCCTTTTTTTCATAAATTTATTCTTAAAAGAGATATTAACCTTCAAAAACCTAAAAAAATGACAGATTTTCCGCTGTGTTCAAACATCCAGAAAACAATTTTGACTAAATTATTTAAAAAAAGGAAAACATAGGAACACGGCCAGAGCCTTTCTTTGATTTTTAATAAAAAAAATAGTTAAATACTCGTAGGTTAAGTTTTGGAGAAGAAATCAGAGGACTACGGAACGTTGATTTTATGTTCTTTTAATAGGTATTTTCGGTCCAAGCCATTTTATCGCGCTCTGCGGGGGGAGGCTTGAGGTTGGCGCGACAGCAATACATTTTACAAACACCTATTTCTCAACTACTCGTATCTCGACCTTTTTGTTTCCTCCTAAACTTTTTTTTGCAATTTCCACAGAACCAGGAGAGACGTGAACCTAAATCTTTTTATGACCCACTCCTTTTCTATTCCGCGAAAAATGTCCAGGTCTACTAGCGATGATGAGATACATACACCCATTCGCGTTACTTTTACATGCAAAACGTTCTAAATACATATATTACTATATAATAATAAAATTGGAATATTAATCTTGTAACTTATCATGGACTTCCACAAAGTAAAGCCTTATTCAATCACTTACTTATATCATAATCAGACATGATTTCTAAAGTTCTTGTTCCCTAGGACTACATAATCAAGTATACACAACGCGTCAGCATTGCTATTCAGCGAGGAAATGCCGCCAGCATCCTCGACACAATATAATGCCGCGAGGGCCTTTTGTAGATTTAACTTAGTTTTAATTTAATTTAATTAATATTATTATCAACTTATCATCTTATAAATACTTTAGAAAATTTATCAATAAAAGAATGGTACATAAATATAGATCTCTTAGTCGCGTTACAAACAAAACATTTTCTTTTTTACATCTGTTATTTTCTATGATAATTTAGAGACCTTTCCAGTGGTTTTTGACTCCAGCTATGAAATAAAAGAATCTATAAAAGAGTGGTATGAAAATGGCCATAGGGGCGCTATTTTTATACCACGTCGGTGGCAAACGACCGTAAAGCCTATCTGATGGTAACAACTTCAGGGGAGTCATATCCTACTTGGCTAACCTGTATGTTTATATGTTTTATCGACAAACTATATAGACAGATGAAGCACACTAGCACATCATAATCATCATCATGGGAGGCAGCTATGCATTGAGAATTGAGACACACTTGCACACTAATTAATAGTCAATTATCCAAAGTAATTAAAGTTGCCATTCAGATAAGATAATTAATTTACTTAACACGTATATAATTACAAGCCACACCTCGCAGGCAAACATTGTTGCATGATTACCATGGAAATTAAACGTCATAAATTAGCGCCGTGTTAGTGATGAGATTGCTACGTTTGCGACAGACGTATTTGTTTTATCGTACCTACCTACAGTCAACTGCAAAAATATGTATCGATTGAATACTCTCATAAATATGTACCGAAACCTTAATCAACTGACATAAGAGCGATGGACATATTTATGAGTGAGTTTACACTTGACTGTAAAGTCGCCATCAATAGAATTTGCTAACTATGTAAACAAACCGCCATAGTGAAAGACAATTTCAATATGGCGGTTTGTTTACATAGTTAGCAAATTCTATTGACGGCGACTTTAGGTACTAATTGTAAATTCCACTCTGAACGGAAGTCCAGTTGAAAATCAAAGGCAATCCCTCTCTAGTGCTTTTTAATTTGTAATTATGACAGCCACATATATTATGTCCTACTATCCTACTAATTCTACTAATATTATAAATGCGAAAGTTTCGATGTTTAGATGCATCGATGTGGGTTACTCAATCACGCTTAAACGACTTAACAGATTTGGATGAGATACTAAGACAGTTTATAGCCTGGATTAAAATATAGGATAGTTTTTATCCCGGGTCTACGCAGACGAAGTCGCGGGCGGAAGCTAGTACAAAATAATGTTAGGAAAATAACTACATAATTCTTCATCTACAATCAGAGACGAACGCAACAGCGCAAACCGTGCGCGAACTAAATACAAATACAAATAGTTTATTTAGCAGAAATAGATAAGCATTCAAAACATATCCATCAGACCCCGAATTAGGCCGAGCCTGTATCTTAGACGTCTTTATTAACTTAGAATTTAAATTCCAGGTAAGTTAAAATATTATTCAACACACAGGTTAAGAGGAAACACACGGGCCGTTTTTCCATAGGGACGTAGTCCTCTGTTTTCTCCCTGGATAATGGCAGTAGAGCAATTTTTTTTCCATAAATCTATGGCTACTATTGACATGTTCCTATGTTTTCCTTTTTTTCATAAATGTAATCTTAAAAGAGATACTAACCTTCAAAAAACTAAAAAAAATGCAAGATTTTCCGCTGCGTTCAAACATCCAGAAAACAATTTTGACTAGATTATTTAATAAAAGGAAAACAGGAACACGGCCAAAGCCTTTCTTTGATTTTTAATTAAAAAAATAGCTAAATAGGTCAAGTTTTGGAGAAGAAATCAGGGGACTACGAAACGTTGATTTTATGTACTTTTAATAGGTATTTTCGGTCCAAGGCTTGGACTCCAAGCTGCAGTTGTCTTTATCGCGCTCTTGTTGTTGGCGCGACAGCATTACATTTTACAAATACCTATTTCTCAATTATCTCGACCTTAGTGTTTCCTCATAATAGACAAAACGTATGGAACATAATTTCAAGCAAAAAAACCATACGAACTCAATAGGCTGAAATCGCGCACGAACCTTCCCTTTCTAAATATAACACTTTGAAAGAGACGGGTATCTTGTCTCGTGCACGAGATGTTTCGCACGCGGTCTTGTGCTAGCCGTGCTGAAGACGCAATTTCGAAGCATTGAAACGGTTTGCACAATAGTGAATAGACAAAACAATTATCCAACGTTGGTAACGAATAGCTGTCCAGACAAGATAATTAAATTAATTAGAAGTTCATCATGGCAAACATTGCATAACTAGCATCTAAATCGGTCGTATTCATAAACGTCCTATAAGCCTGTTTTAATCTAAAATGGCATTAAAATTCGTTTGTCCTTATCTGTCACTTTGACATTTGTGCTCGCAAGAAAGGGACAAAGCACATTTTATTTAGCAGAGGCATTTTTAGTTTTATGAATAAGGGGGTAAGAGTCCACAAGTTCACAACCACTCAAGTTGAGATGTAACCTAGTTATAAGCTTCTTTGCTGTGCCCTTACAGGGTCAATTTTATTACTTTACTTGTAATATTATGTGTGCAATAAATACTTTGAGTTTGAGAAAATTTATTTGCTGAGAGAACTAAAAAATTATCTATCTGATTTCTAAGTTTCATCTATATTCATATGTATGTGTAATGTATATATTAATACATATGGTCATATTATATTATAATATATTATATTGTATCGTATTTTACTGTTATCCATCCCATCTTGTTGAAGATTTTTGTTTAAATTAAGTTGCACTGCCCACATTTTATCATCTGCTTTGCCATAAGGTTGACTGGTAGAGATTGTAGAGAAAGCATTTTCTACCATAAGATATTTTTTTGTGCAATGAAGATTAAATAAATAAATTAAATAAATCAACTCTCCATACAAACGTAGTTTGGTTCTTTTCAAAAATATCTACACATGTGTCTTATCTTATGTCAGTAACAGTAAAGTCTCTGTATAGATATTTTTGAAAGGGTGTCTGTGTTGATATTGGAGAACTCGACTGCACTGGAATAACATGAAACTTTGTATACTCAATTGGGATCCGCCATAGCTAATTTAGCTAAGTCGAAAAGGCTAGTTACTGTTCCTATAAATTATAATAGAAAAAAAAAGTGATAAGAGACTTTGTATGAAAAACGTTTTACTCGCTGCAGCCTTTAAAGCCCAAAAATGGTGCATAAGAGCCATGTGTAACTTAAAAATAACAGACAGCTGCCGTATTTATTTTAAGTCGCTCAATATCCTTACCTTGCCCTGTATATATATTCTGGAAGCTGCAATTTTTGTTAAATGTAATCCTGACCTATTTAATAAAATTACGAATACATGCAAGCTCCCTACTCGCATACGAGTACACTACCAAAACAAGTTATGTGGTAAAGAGTATATAATAAGAGTAAACTGCATTAGTTCGCAAAAGTTTATTAGGAATGTCGCCTCAAATTTATAACAAAAAAACCGATACACATGATTTAAAAAAAAAATTTACAACGTTACTGGTTGAAAAATGTTACTACTTTACTCAAGATTTTATGAATGACACAGATCTATAATTTATATTCTAATTGTCATTTTTAAAGTACTTATATGCTCGTGTGTAATGATTATTTTATAAATTTGTAACCTATTTGACATTGTTATTTGTATGCCAATCGGCATAACATATAGAGGTTCATGTATACTTATTATGTAAGACCAATTTTGTATTACCTATGTTTCACAAATAAAAAATCTGAAGTTTTTTTTTTTTTTTTTAAATCAGAATCTGAATCGCTCTTGTGTTCCATTTTTATTTCTAGCAACTGAGACTAGATTCCGACCTATAGAAACCTGGATGTAGATCCCTTTGTGTACACAAAGTTTCATGTTAGAATAACATGCATGTCGTTTTAAAATGAGAACCTAACCACGTCTGTATGGAGAGTGAAGCGTCATGGCGACCCTTCAGTACTATAAATTAGCAACGCGTTAGAGATGAGATCGCGACAGACATGTTTGTTTTAAAATACTAAACACGGCTGAAATTCCACTCTGAACGGAAGTGCAGTTGAAAAACAACCCCAGCGTTCGACCCCTGATTTAGTCACACCCTCGCCACAGGAATAGATTTACGGGAACGGTGTCCATTGCTGAGAAGCGATTTTATGTCCTACTAATAATTATAAAGTTTAAGAATTTAGATGTGTTTGTCAAGGTGTTATCTTTGTTGCTCAATCACACGCAAACGACTAAATGGTTTTAAATTAATTTGGGCACGTACAGGTATTTTATTACAACGATTAAGGTTTCGAACTACCCTGAACCGGAAGAGACTGGTTTCAGTTAAACTGACTGCGAACCGTCCGTGGTCGCAGCTGAGCATTCATGCACCAGCGTGCATGGAGAGACTCGCCGGCGTACGCGTGCGCCGCCGCCCAGCATGACGTCGCGCATGTCATCAGCGCGTGCGCTCACCAAGTGCAGCGGACAGCTGGAGGACTTGTTCACCTTGGAAAACGACGACTATGGGTCCATCAGATGAATGTAGATTATAAGAACCATTTAATTAACCATACGAATGAATAAATAAACAGCGGTTCTAACATGGAGTGTTAAATTCCGGAAATCTTCCCCAAGGCAATTAAATTGAGAATAGAAGTTGGTAACAGGAGGTCTAGCACAACTAACTGCCACGTCGAGTCGCGCGCGATTAAGCGTCCTTGTGTCGCTCGCACTGTCTAAATTAGAAAGAGGGAGGGTAGTTTTTATTCGTCTCGCGTCGCGTTGTTAGTTGTGCTGGCCCCAGGCCGAAAAACCGTAAGATTTTGATCGCCGCGATTCTTATGTAAATGATTTTCCTTCTTCCTTTGATGATAAATTTATAGTAGATTGTGTCTCAAGGGCGACCTATATTGAATCCTGAGTGAAGTAAAAGATTCTAAGAGCGTAACGAGGAATTTAAGTGTTTACGCCCAAAAAAGAAATAAAGTTGCTACCGATTGACACATCCTGGTTTTCACACTTTTTATGACAAAGTTTGAAATCCCTCATTTGAAAAAAAAAACCTGTTTGTTGACTATTAAAATAAGACTGACATGTAACATACTCGTATTTTATCATTGATTGATTGATTGAGGGCATCAATGATTATTTTCTAAATAGCAGGTGTGAAAAATATATTAACTTACTTTTGAAATATTTCGTTAGTTTTGAATGTAAACTTTAGATTTCTGTTTTAAATTAATTTGTAAGGCATATAGAAATCGGCGTCGCGGCTTGGCATGATCCAACATTACCTATATTACACAATATTACATTAATGTTCCTTTTTTTCTTTGACGCTTAGAGGTCAACAACAACAGGTCAACATTAGAATAATTATGCATTCTATTTGGACGCTCAGAGACTAAAATAATACACTTAACGTCTTTTTCATTCTGATACCAGACGTTATATGGAATGTACTTAATGGATAATATTTTGCAATTTTGTTTTGTTGGTTTATATCGGTCCGTAATTTGCAGATTTTAAATGATTATTGTGTAAGATTATTATGATTTTATTGTAAATTATCGTTTGAAATGTAAAAGTTTCTGGCCTATTTACAAAATAAATAATTGATTTAGATTTTTTGATTTAATTCTTGTACTTAATTTTGTTCTAAACTGTAGGTGTGTCCATAAATAAATACTTATATCTTTCTCCAGAAATGCATTAAAATAAACACTCTAAACCAGCAATGGTCGCTAAATCATGCGCGGGAGCGGCAACAGATGTGCTAGGGGAAGACAATATCGATCTTTCAACAGCGCACGCGCGTCTATTGATTTTGACGGTTGGCGGCCGCTGCTGGGGTCATTGCTTTGTTCGTAGATCGATAAATAAGAATTAATATTATTCCCTATTCCCTTTGCTTATGTGCAGCGAGGTATTTTTACATGAGTGAGTTAATGTTATCGATATCATATTATTACTTATAACTCTTATAAGGTAAAGATGGACTGGTTTTAAGCTGGGGTTACATAGAAAATCATGTATTATTATCGTGAATTATGACATGAAATTTAATGTGAATTCAGTTTTAGCTGAATAAGTAAGTCGATGACAGTGCACGCATAGACTTATTTATTATCCTTGAATTTATTTTCACACATTCTTCTTCTCATCTCAGTTACTGATAATTTAATTTATTAAATAGACTCCTTTTATATTATGGGCATTACTCTTGTCAGCCTTTCAGCCTACTATAAGGACCAGATGTATTACTTGAAACGCTAATGATTATTTATTATAATCAATTTAATATCGTATATACGAGGGCTGCCTTTTAAGTTCTGTCGTTTGCAAACCTCCCGTGATTGCATAAAAAAGAACTAGTGTCACGTTAAAATATTTGAATTTAGAATTCGAAAACAAAAGAATGACTCGAAATCGACCCAACCGTTTTAGTACAGCGTTCGTTCAAAGTTGACAAGTCAGTTGTGAAAATGGAAATTTCGAAGGAAAATTTACGTGCGATAATTTTTTACAACTTCAAAAGGGGCTTAACGCGACTTCAGTGCTTCGAAGAGTTGACTACGGTTTTCAATGATAAAGCAACATGCCTTCGGACTGTGGAACGCTGGTATTTAGAATTTCAACGTGGTTGCTCTAGTCTTGGTGATAGACATCGTGAAGGTCGACCAAAAACAGCCGTAACCCAGGAGAACATTGATGCTGTACGGCAACTGATCATCGAAGATCGCCATGCGACATAACGTGAGATAGAAGCTTCCTTAAGTATTTCAGGGACCATTGTTCACAGTATTTTGCATGATCACTTAGGCGTAAAAAAGTTGATCTCACGCTGGATACCACATTTACTCAGTGAAGACCAAAAAACGGCTCGCGTTCGATGGTGTCGCAAAACTCTGCGGCAATTCAACCGAGGAAACTCGAAACATGTTTACGACATTATCAGTGGTGACGAATCTTGGATATATGCCTACGATCCCGATTCTAAACAGCAGTCGACTGTTTGGGTGTTCCAAGATGAGCCAAAACCGACCAAAGTAATACGCTCACTGAGCACTTCGAAAAAAATGGTCGCCACGTTTGTGGCGAAAAGTGGCCACGTTGCCACCATCGTGCTCGAGGATCGTAAAACGGTTAATGCTGACTGGTATACCACTGTCTGTTTACCAGAAGTCATCGGCGAGTTTCGAAAAAATAACCCAAGACGTCGTATAAGACTGCACCACGATAATGCGAGCTCGCACACCGCCCGGCAAACTATTGCGTTTTTAAAAGAGCAAAACGTCGAAATTCTGGAACACCCGCCTTACAGTCCAGACTTAAGCCCTAACGATTTTTTTACTTTTCCAAAAATCAAGCAACGACTTCGTGGTCAACGGTACCAGACGCCTGAAGAAGCGGTTGAGGCATACAAAACGGCCATTTTGGAGACCCCGACTTCGGACTGGAATAAGTGTTTCGAAAACTGGTTCGATCGAATGAAAAAGTGTATTACATATCACGGTGATTACTTTGAAAAACAATAAATACCATTTAACACTTAAATTGTCTTTAGTTTTTCCAAACGACACAACTTAAAAGGCAGCCCTCGTATTCCAAACAACTCCCACATAAGTATATCAATAATTCACGGCGTTGCACTCTCGATTGATGCATTAGAGGCATGCAAAGTGAACAGCATTCCATATCGCCCACTATTGAATAATCTATTGAATAATGTGTGTTATACCGGTTGTATAACAAATAATGATCTGTGTTCCGAAGAACTGTTTGACATAATGCCCACGCGCACGGCGACATTCTACTTAGGTTAGGTTCTCAGGACACACCGAAATGATCGAGAATGGATTACTTAGGACTAAGTTACTTGAAAATCTTCTTTTGTGACATTAACATTAGAGTTTAGAAACTAATAATTATGAAAAATTGTTTAAGTAATTGATGATCGAAAGCTTGCACGGAAAAAAATCGGAGTATTTTCTTTTTTCAATACTATTATAGTTAAGGGTTACCTATTTTAAAAATTTGCCCGGGTAAGCATATTTTTTGATGATTTTTACTTTAATGCTATTTAATCTAATCTAGCTCAACGGCAATATCTCGCTGGCATCTCAGTATTTCCAGACCTATAGCTCTATCTTCTATAGGTTGGCTAAAAACAGTAGTAATTCCTGAATACATCCCGATAGCAGAAAAAAAAAATATAGCCTTACATGTGGTATTAATCGTTAATGAAATGTCGTGGTAATATCACATGTAAATTTGGCTATATTAAAGTATTCGAATGACTATAAAAAGAACAACGTCATCTAAAAAAATGGTCTTGAAAGCCAGTTTCCTTTTGCGTTCCCATTAATAATGTATTTTGTTGTTGCAAATTAAGAAACTATTACTACTTATAAGCCTGAAATATCACGCTATCCGGGACTGATCGAGGTTTGAACTTTATCATACGGCAGAAAAGCACGAAAATTAGCCATCATTTCAATGTCAACTTCACCCTTGAATCATTGGCATAATAAAAGCGCTCATATCGTCATAATTTATACTTAAAAAACACATAGTTTGGTTAAATCTTCGATCGGTTTTTTTCTATTCCCGATCATTTCGGTGTGCCCCTCGCACCGCCCTTGCTCGGCGACGGCGTTCATCCTCACACCTTGGCATTGGAACCTAAATGGTCGCAATTTGAGTCGCACGGTACAGATCTAGAGCAATTTCCTCCCACCAACGCTCTGGCTGAGGAATGAACCCCTGCCGCGGGTTTCCCGAGGGACTACGGGGTAAAATGCAGTTATCCATATCCATACTAATATTATAAATGCGAAAGTGTGTCTGTCTGTCTGTCTGTTACCTCTTCACGCTTAAACTGCTGAACCGATTTTGATGAAATTCGATACGGAGATAGTTCGAATCCGGGGAAAGGACATAGGATAGTTTTTATCCCGGATATCATCCCCCAAGGGGGTGAAATGTGGGGTGAAAGTTTGTATGGAGCTACGATATAAACGAGTTCCACGTGGACGGAGTCGCGGGCAAAATCTAGTAAGATATATATGATTTGTATATGTCTATTTTTATGTTTGTATTTCAATCTAAATTAGCTTCACATATTGATATACGGTATTTATTTATTAATAATGGTCCCTAATTAATATACCTGCCTCATTTCATTTCATTCGATTTTAAAATTTGAAGTTAATGTAGCCCAAGTTTTCCTATCATCGACAACATCTACGTAACTACGGCTTTAAACAAAGTTATTATCAAAATAAACAACACTTAAGTATTTTTATATAGACAGCTGCCCAAGTACTATTTTACTTACTCCACAGCATACCATACATACTTTCTGGGTACCTTATCAGAGCGTTCCCCAGCTAAATTGACATTGTCAAGTTAACTATAATTTACGACGGCTTAATAAAGAAAGCTATTAATGCAGGTGCTGTCGCGTACTTATCGCTGACGTCATAATTGTGTGCGTGCGCGCATGGGAAATTGCGTTTTAATAGCTTTAGATAAGGTTTAAACTTAGAATGTGCAATTGATGTTATGATAAGATGATAAGCAGGTGATAGGGAAAGCTTCCTCGCTTCTGGCGTGTCTGTGGGAGGTAATTTCTCCCGACTACCGAGGATGGGTAATATTTTTCGAATGTCAAATCTTGATACAAATAAGTATATATAAAAAGACCCGTCTACAGTCTGTTCATTTAGGTATTTAAAAGAATGTGAACAAACAAAACCAGGTGACTTGGTCAATCAGCCAATATGATTGCTATGAATAGCAACATTTTGTATCTATGGTATTATCTTATTGGCTGAATGACCAAGTCACGTGTTTTTGTTTATTTACATTCTTTTGAATACCAAAACGAACGACTATAACTGCGTTTGTCTAACATTCAATACATTCATGAACAACACAGGATTGTTTTCGGAAATGCGTTGAAGGATGCTACTATAATACTCGTACCTATATATATTATAAATGCGAAAGATCCTACTAGAAAATATTAAAACATCCAAAGTTTCGTAACTCAATCACGCTTAAACGGCTCAACCGATTTGCACGAAAAAATCTTATAGCCTGGATTAATATATAGGATATTTTTTATCCCGAGTACACGCAGTCGAAGTCGCAGGCGGAAGCTAGTAACTACATAAATCAAAAATCTAAAACACCTCCGAAAACTCTAGCTTAGACCCATTTTGACACACTTAACACTTAACACAACTTCGATTAAAATAAAACGCACTCAAATCGGTTCATCCTTTTGGGAGCTATACGATTTCACAGGCAGACACACAGATATACACATGTTGAACACCCCTCGTTTTCGTTGCGGGTTAAAAAAAGGCTCTCTAAATCTACGCGATTGACAGATGCCACCAAACGTGTCAGTAACATTAGAAGCTAAATAACTACATATTATATCTCTTTCTTACCCTTTCGTAAAACTAGTGCCTATGCCAAATCTTGGGTTTATGTGTCAAAGCAAGCTCTGGGCTCGTTTAGGGCACAACCGGGAATAACGCTAGGAGGATGATGATGATCTCTTTCTTAAGATTAAGATCTCAGATTAAGAGTCCGCAGTAAGCTCGATTCTCCATACAAACGTAGTTACTCTCTCATTTTAAAACTACATGTTGGATTGTAACGAAACTTTGCATGTACAATGACATGAGGTAGGTATAATATCTATGTGTGTAATTAGTTTATGTAGCTTCAGATACCATAGTAAAAAATGCAGCAAATTGAAGTTTTTCATACAAAACTTGTTTTTACTGTATTTCTTTTGTTTTATAAACTGGAACCATATAAACTAATTACAGACATACATAGATATACCTCATGTCATTGTTATGCAAAGTTTCGTCGCAATCCAACGCGTAGTTTTAAAATGAGAGAGTAATTACGTTTGTATGGGAAGGTGAAATTCGGCTGAGCTTACTGCGGACTCTTAAGCTAGAGATTAATATTTAAGCTGCGCACCAGAGAAAGGAATAGTTGGACTACGCTACAGTTTCCAAACGGACTTTCTACCAGCCATTCCAAATCGAACATCGTGCAATGCAATAACGACCGTGTCGTATGTGCCATCCGATCCGGTATCGATCGATATCGTGCCGCGAACTATGCACCTGCATACCGCTGATTGGTCGCGGATTCAATTGATTCTGAATGACGGCTAACGTGATGACGCGATATCACTAATGGCCGGTTCCAATAATCAATCCACCGATAGTTTTCCTTACCGGCAGTTACATTTTGACAGATTACCCGTAGAAAATGTGTCAAAATGTAACTGTTGGTGAGGAAAACTTTCGGTGGATTGATTATTGGAACCGGCCATAAATGGACACGTGTAGAATATAATAGTTATCTTTATGTCAGGCCATAGACCCATATGATGTTAGTGACAATGATGATAGGTTAGTAGGAGGAAGAGGGAAACATTAGAAGTTATGAGGTAATAATGATCTTATTTGACACTTATGTCAAATAAGATCAGAGGAGGAAGGAAAATGCATAGAATGTAATATAGTCGGGTATATTGCTATAAATAAAATACCTGACGAACAGCAGTACCGTATATAACCACAGGACTCGTCTTCCCTATTGAAACTCGACATTGGACAAATCACTAAGGCTTCGATGGAGCCTTCGATGGAGGCTTCGATCTAACGAATAAGCTCAACAATATTGAAATAATATTATTTCAGAATCAATGATCCAATACAAATCAATATAATGTCAACAGACTGGTAAGAAGGTAATTTGCATAAATATCTTATCTATAAGTACTTCTATATTGTTACCCATTATATAGAGGAAAAGTCCGTGAGGTTATAATTTTGTATGTAGGGGTAATCTCCGGAACAACTCATCCGATTTGAAAAAAAAACTTACACCAGCATATGGAATTATATTAGGATGGAAATTTGGATGTCCGGACATGGGCTATATTTTATCACGTGGATCTATTGTCGAGGCATTAGAGACGTGTTCAGATATTTGTGACACTGGTCGCTCCGATATATCTGATGGCGACTGTACCTGATATCACGCTAGCCTTAATACAGTACATCTATCTATAGGTACTAATATAATAACTAGCAGCTTGTTTATAAACAAAGAACTTGCTTAGTATGACAATGGCAATGCGTCATATTTAATCACACTACGTACTTCATTCCACATTTAAGGCGTACATTCATGTGTTGAAATAACTCACCATAACAGTAATATTATGTAGAAATAAACAGCAATTCCAAAATCACAGTAAAATCACAAATTAATCACAAAATGCACATAGCAACCGCGTACACCGGTGCTGTCAAATAAACTGCCAGAAAGAGACATCAATCGATATGCAACCCTCAGTCATCGTTGAAGCAGGACGGTTGTATATGACGCACGCAAGGGGGACAGGGATGCATATGACATGTGCTTCGAGTTTGTACGCATGCGCGGATTTACCTCGAGCGCGGTTGCTCCATATGACAGCGCGGCCATTTTAAATGTGCAATGAATCACGCGATAATAAGCCCTATGTCAAACACATAAGAGTCGATGGATCGCTTTTATGTTGGTTGTCTTGTATATATTGGGTTCAATGAGATTCGCTCGCATGTTGACATTTTGTAACAGAGATCGAATGAGGTACCTACCTATTTATTATTTATTGCACTTCCATTGGCCAGCAATTTTGTGTCAATTAAAGAAGTATTTAATCTAACCAGGTCGTAGCGTAGGTACGCAATTAACCAGGTTCACAAAAATGTGCTCACATAACAGAGGTCGTAATACTGCACATTTCTTTTATGTAGGTGCAATATATTATAAAAAAACACTAAATCCTAAAAATCGAATGCCTAAATCATGTTCAATGTTTTTATGATATAGAAAAAACTGCTACCTAAATACATATTATTTTTGTAAATGATTTCTTTTAATTTTGAAGATCAAACATCGAGTTTAAATTATTCATGTTATTTTTAAACGCGAAACTTGAGTAGGTTCGGGTTGATTTTATTGAAATTGCTATAATAACACAATTTTGAAATACAGTTATCATATTTGCAGGTACGTACAACACATTAACACTACCTTTAGGGTAAAATGTCCTGCTTAATTAAGTGCCGAGTCCGGCTTTTGTATTTTTCCACCTGGTAACCCTAACTGGGTCTCATGTCTGGGAAAACACGATTTCTCCGTATTTTCACCGAGCAGAGCTCGGTCGCCCAGGGACTATAAACTATACATGATCAGAGACAGAACAAAACTGCCATACTTATGCATTGCTATTAGTTAGGTACTAGTCTATAAAAACTAAACTACTTACTTATTCAGTTTGTAGTTCCATTGGAATTCCGCAATAGCGTTCCTCGCACAATTCATGCAATTTATCACCAGGTGCATATAGGCAGTGCACATTTTTCTACTTATCCTAGACTATGTCTGACCTGAACGACCGACCAGATACGGTATCTTATCTGTATTCAACCTTACTGAAACAATAGAGGTCAAACTGCATATTAACAACGAATCGAAATGCATTCTGATAAGGAATATATTACGATAAAATCTACCCGTACTAGTACAGCACAGACCAGGCCCCTGTTTCACCAAATAAATATTTAAATAAATAAATAAATAAATATTAAGGGACAATCTTACACAAATCGACCTAGTCCCATAGTAAGCTCAGTAAGGCTTGTGTTATGGGTACTAGACGACGATATATATAAATAGATATAAATACTTAAATACATAGAAAACTTCCATGACTCAGAAACAAATATTCATGCTCATCACACAAATATTTTCCCTTACCGGGATTCGAACCCAGGACCTTCAGCTTCGTAGGCAGCGTCACTACCCACTAGGCTAACCGGTCGTCAAATCGACAAATGTCGCCGGACAATGACAATTCGCTTTACATGGCTGCGTCGACAGGTTAATTAAGTTGGTTGCTGACCAGCTTATTGACCCAGCAATGTACGTGGAATTGTCATTGTCAGGTGCCAATTGTCAAGGTGGTGAAATAAGGACCAGTTAGTAAGATTTTGCCGGCCGAGCCGAAGAGGTGTGTGCAATCTATGTCGCTATCTGATTTATCAGAACTAATTTTTAGCAATTTTATTTCTAACATTATATTTTATTTCAATGAAGTCAACATAAATACCTAATACCGTATTGTACTGACTGCATAAACAGTTGCTATATACAGAAGTCATATACAAAGAATAAGTATGTATATACACGGCACTCACACGCTATAACACACTCAAACGTAAGTATTTTTTTATTGTTAGCCTATAAACTGCACCGCGTGTTCTAATACATAAAACGTCTACGTATGTATACCTGTGCTATGTATACAAAATAGCCATTTATCGTTCGAGCAAACATACATAAAGCCTGCTGTACACACTGGGCCAACGTTGGCGCGGAGCAGAATGCAGCTATGCGTTAGAGGAAGAGGGCTTTATTTCGTTCTCATGCGTTTGCATAGCTGCATCCTGCTCACGCGCCAACGTTGGCCCAGTGTGTACAGCAGGCTTTACAGACTAGTTGGTGCCACTGATAAAAGTACCTCAGATAATGACGTAATTACAAACCTAGGACAAACAGTTCAGTCGCCGTAGATAGAGGGTGCATAGATGGATTCCTGGCGAATCCCCGAAACGGATCGAGGCATAGAGAAAGGATGTATAGAGGGACTTACACACATGAGTGACAAATATATAAGCATAGACAAGAACACAAGCGGGAACGGGATACAATGTCGTATGTCCTGTCCCTGATTGGATATAGGCCTTTTTTGTTTGTCACCAGCAGGTAAATCACGTAACGCATTGTACGTTAGGTAGATCTAATTGTCAATTTTTATATAGGAAAATGACAGTTGGATCTGCCTAAGTGTAAGGCCTGAGTGGACGCCCCGCTCAGAGCGGGGCGTGCAGCGTCCATATAAAACAAATCCAATTTATATGGACGCTCGACGCCCCGCTCTGAGCGGGGCGTCCACTCAGGCCCTACACTTACGCGTGTTCAAAACGTTACGTGATTACCCGTCAGATGTCGAAAATCAATTGATGCTGACGTCACAGATATAGGTAACACGACAAAAGTATATAGGATATGAGATGTCACGGATACTGCAAAATTGTCGGGTTAATTTACCTCAATCCGTAGAATAGAGGATTTATTAGATGAAGTCCTTGGGAATGCCCGAAAGGGATGGAGGTAAAATAACCTGACAAATTAGAGAAAGATCAGGGCTATAACCACGAAAATCGAATCTTGAAGTTCGTACTATATCTCCGTCTCTATCGCACTTATGGTTTATGGTACATACTCGAGCGGCAGGGACAGAGATATGCGAACTGGGGACCGATTTTTGACTTTCGGTCGACTCTTTCACTCGAAAACTGACAAAAATGAAGAAATGCTATTTTGAAATGACGATAGAAAATTTTAAAATGAGCGTTATTGACCACTCCTATTCAATTCTGTCGGTAGACAGTAAGTGCCTGTAATTTTGACACTACAATAGCATTTACTTTTATTTAATTTTCGAGCGCTCGAAAGTCAAAAATCGGTCCCCTGGTGACAAAACAAAAATTCCTATACGCGATGAGGGGCAGGAAATACGGCTTTGTATCTCGTTCCAGCTTGTGTTATGCCTATCCTTATATATTTGTCACTCATGTGTGTAAGTCCCTCTTTAAGTACATGCTTTCCCTATGCCTCGCCAGGACACCGTCTATGAACCCTCTATCTACGACGACTGAACTGTTTGTCCTAGGTTTGCAATTACGTCATTATCTGAGGTATTTTTATCAGTGGCACCAACTAGTCTGTTATGTATGTTTGCTCGAACGATAAATAGCTGTTTTGTATACATAACATAGGTATATGTAAGACGTTTTATGAAGAACACGCGGTGCAGTTTATAGGCTAACAATAACAATTTACTTACGTTCGAGCTAGGGTTGTACAAGTATACAATAATTGAAGTCATAGTTTTTAGGGTTCCGTAGTCGACTAGGTACCCTTATAGTTTCGCTTTGTCTGTCCGTCCGTCCGCGGATAATCTCAGTAACCGTTAGCACTAGAAAGCTGAAATTTGGTACTAATATGTATATCAATCATGCCGACAGTGGTAAAATAAAAAGTGTTTTTTTTTTATTAGGGTACCTCCCCTATACGTAACGTGGGGAGTGGTTTTTTTTTCATTTCAACCCTTACGTGTGATATATTGTTGGATAGGTATTTAAAAATGAATAGGGGTTTGCTAAGATCATTTTTTGATAATGTTAATATTTTCGGAGATAATCGCTCCAGAAGTTAAAAAAAATGTGTCCCCCTCCCTCTAACTTTTGAACCATAAGTTTTAAAAATATGAAAAAAATCTCAAAAGTAGAACTTCATAAAAACTTTCTAGGTAAATTATTTTGAACTTGAGGTTGAATAGTTTTTGAAAAAAATTACAAAAACTACGGAATCCTACACTGAGCGTGGCCCGACACGCTCTTGGCCGGTTTTTTTACAAATCATTTGCCGCTGCCGTGCAGGATGGTACGCAAATTTCAAATTGGAGGTCATCGTGCATAATAAACAACGTATATTGTTCATATTCATAACGAAAAATAAAAGGCGACCGAAACAAGATTAAATTAAAACTCAAGAAAAAGTGAAAATAAGAAAATCATAAATTATGATTGAAGCTACATTTCCTATTTTTGTAATATGAATGTAAAATGCAATGTTACGTTGCTTAAAATACTAACAAAAACAGAAACAATTAAATTTTAGAAGTAAAAAAAATATTTCGTTTTTTCATTGACCTTTCACAAAAAACATCATTTCTCTAAAAGTATACGGAAATTTAACATCCATTTTTTATCAGTTGTTCGCCAACAAGCTCTTTCGAATAAACACAAAAACTACGCGTGGCCACAGCCTGGCCGAAATTTACACACTGTGCATCGGTTCAAAATTCAAACTCCTGCTTGTACCACTGGGTTTTTCAAATATCTTATGTAGGTACCTACTTACGAAGAAATATCATTTTCTCTAACATGCAATGAAATATTGACGTTGTGTTCTTAATAATGGGCTTCGAAGCGTCACGTTTCGGGCGCAGCGAGACGAGAGACACGTAATGGCATTTCCATTCCACAATTTCTGGCATAGGATCACGGCGTTCAGCCATGAAAATGAAAGTTTGATTTCTTGGAGTTTTTTTAATTTATTTCATTGCACGTTTGAGAAAAGCACTATACATACTTCGGCGTGAAAAGGGGTTGCCAGCCTCATAACTATCCGACCTCGCTACGCTCGGCCGTCTATATGTACTCAGCCGGCAACCCCCTACTTCCCGGCCTCTGTAGTACTGTACTATTAACACCAGCTTTTGGGTGAAGCAAAATACCGTGAGTACCCTCTGGGTAGGAAATGTTCTGAAAATTGAAATCTTTAGACGGTTCGACACAAAACTTCAATATAATTATCGAACCTATACACAAAATCCCATCAAAATCACAAATCTCCTCTACCCAGCCGCTCTATACAGCAGGACAAACGAAAGCATTATTGCCCATGCTGAAACGAAGACATTCGTTCGCTTCGCTCGCTTGTTCAAAAAAAAAGACTACCGCAATTCTAGGTTTAAGATGGAGACTTTTATAAAACATGCCATTGAGAGGCAACCCTATCCTGCGTTCGCGCAAGGTCGCGCTGCATTAATGCAGTGCGACCTTGGCGATAGCGCTGAAACATTCTGCGCACGAGTCGATAACGAACACTTCTAAGATTATTACAATGCTGTTTAGAAATTACGATTTATTCGACCTGGGGACCGATTTTTGACTTTCGAGCGGTCGACTCCTTCACTCGAAAACTGACAAAAATGATGAAATGCTATTTTGAAATGACGATAAAAAAAATTAAAATGAGCGGTATTGACCACTCGTATTCAATTCTATCGGTAGACAGTAAGTGCCTGTAATTTTGACACTACAATAGCATTTACTTTTATTTAATTTTCGAGCGCTCGAAAGTCAAAAATCGGTCCCCTGGAATGTTTCTTAGGACGTACGTACGGGAATTGATAAAGATCAGCTGGTGGAAGTGTTCGTAAGAATTCGATCAAGCAACAATGACTTAATTAGGCCATTTCCCCTTGGGTGGCCCATAAGGCCCCCAAGTGAGGTTATCCATTGACATATTTGTATCAGGCCGCACTGCAGGCCTAACAAGGAAAAAAAAAAATTTGGTCATAAAGTATCGAATCCGGCCTACAATACAATACAATACAATTGTAACATTCTACTAGCAATTTTAATGAGTGTGTGTTTAATGGCATGAATGTTTGAATGTATCAACAACAGGAGAACATTAAAAAAAACTAGATTCCTAGTCGTTTATTGATAGTCCACTCTATTCCATGTAGTTTATGCCAAAATGTCGACGACAACACTCATATTTTCAGATTAAATTATAATTTCAGATTAAATTATATTTTCAGATTAAATTATAATTTCAGATTAAATTATATTTTCAGATTAAATAAATAAATAAATAATAAAATAAATAATAAATATTAGGGGACAATCTTACACAAATCGACCTAGTCCCATAGTAAGCTCAATAAGGCTTGTGTTATGGGTACTAGACGACGACATATTTAATAGATAGAAATACTTAAATACATAGGAAACATCCATGACTCAGAAACAAATATTCATGCTCATCACACAAATATTTGCCCTTACCGGGATTCGAACCCAGGACCTTCAGCTTCGTAGGCAGCGTCACTACCCACTAGACTAACCGGTCGTCAAAATTAAAGATTGTAACACCATATGACGTTAGATGGCGTTAGTAGTACCGCATCGCCCATACTATTAAAGCCAATGTACATGCTGCGCTTCCGACGGTCCTCAATAGATGGCGCCGTCGTCGAAATAGAACGCGCTATCGTTTGTTTCCCGTAGAATCATGACCCTCGGAGCAGTGCACCGATTTATTGTATTCCGCCAGTAGGGAAATTAGTACTTAGCACGCTTTGAGCACTCACCTAGCTGAATCTTTTAAGCGTCTTGGTACTAGTAAAAACCGTTGCTGCTTTAGGGTACTTCAACCTAGCTTGGATACCCCAAACAGTTCTGGAAGCGTTCAATGTATGGTACATGTACCCCTTAAGTAGAAATAAAGTCTATTATCGCATGACTCAAACTCTTTAAGTTCGACACCCCGCCTCTCCGCGATTACATTGGCGCCCAACGTGGGGCCCGTCGGCGTTAAGTCATCGTTTTGCTACGCGACTCGTGACGTTATCGGCTACGAGCTACGGTTCCCGGCCTGCGCTACGAGAGAAACGCTACGGCTTACGCTAACAGACGACCTACATTATTAATGAGTCGAGAAGGTCCTGGAACATCGAAACTTAAGAGCCCAACCTATGTCACGCGCTCTGGAAGAATCACTACGATCAAAAGGAAACCAACAACAATGCTTTCACCCGAACAGTTTGTCCAACTTTTGGATAGAATGCCTGCTCCATCAACTAATAGGGGCTCATTCATTTCCTGTAACTACAGTTATAACGGAGCCAAGGATCCGGAAGTCGTAGAAGCTTTTCTGTCCGCAGTAAATATATTTAAACGATCAGCTGATATGGGAGACCAAACAGCCCTTAGCGAGTTGCCACTTTTACTGAAAGGCGAAGCTGGAGTTTGGTGGTTAGGCGTAAAAAACGACGTCACAACATGGACTGACTTTGAGGCACGACTTCGGGACAATTTTGCACCTGTTCGTGAACCCCACCTGCTATACCTAGATATTCTACAAAAACAGCTGCACGATGAATCAACGGAAGACTTCATACGTCGGAAACGATTGCTGTTCTCACAGTTACCTAGCCCCGGACATACAGAAACTGTTCAGTTGGATATGTTGTACGGATTACTGCGCTTGGACATCCGAGACAAGGTACCACGCGCCGACTTCACGAACTTCAAAGGACTTCTTAAAACCGCTCACGCTGCTGAACACGTCCTGAATGAGAAGGTTTCCGTAACGGTTTCTAACGAATCCAAATCCATCGAGCACAAACACGATTCCCGGTCAACATCAATGCGTGAACCGCGGTGCAGATTTTGCAAGAACTTCGGTCATGCCGCTGAGAACTGCCGGAAGCTGGTTGATCGCAAAGATAGCGCACCAAAGGAAGCTGAGAGGTCTGACAAACTGGATGCAGTTGTTCAGCACCAATCTTCATCGGCACCGAGGTTTAGTTGCTATGGCTGCGGTACGCCTGGAGTGATGAGAAGCAACTGCCCAACTTGCCATACAAACAAAATACAACAACCAGCACCTGAAATCGGATTCTGTTCTGTTACTTCCACCATCGACGCCAGAGATCGTCCAGTAATATATATCGAGATAGGGGGAGTGGCTGGCGCCGCATACTTGGATAGCTGCGCCAAGTCAAGCATCGCTTCGTACTCACTGTATTGCGAGCTGAAAAGACAGAAGTACGAATTTAAGGAGCTGAGTGTCGGAATAACCCTAGCTGATGGCATCCCAAAGAAGGAAAATATTTTGGTTACTCAGGCTCCTGTAAAAGTTAACGACCGCACGGTTCTTACCACGTTTCTGGTACTGCCAGCATCACGTCGTAACCGCACACTGCTCGGTGTTGGATTTATTCAAGATGCCCAAATTGATCTGAGTTTGCCCCAGTACACATGGCACTTCGTCGACGATCCTTCCCGACAGTTCGAGCTTTATGAGGAGAGCTTCGTATTCGGCGAGCGAGTTGCGCTTGCTGCCATGACGCCTGACGAAGACCCTTCTCTATCGCCTTCGTTACCTGAGGAGAGTAATACCCCACGCGCTTATGGACCATTAATAAGGATTGATGCTCCTACCCCTCCCCCCAGGAAGAGAATCCATACGGGATATCCTGCGAACTACTCGCCCATATTGGAGGCCCTTTACGAAGATGCTACGACAACTCTTCAGAACTATGACGAAGAGTGTGATTTAGATGATCTTGATAGTGCACTCTTCCCCTCCACATCTGCTTTTTCGGTGGACATTATGGTACTGGACGAGTTCTTGGAAAAGAAGCAAGACGTCTTCAAGGCCTAAGAAGCAACCAGTTACCAAGAAGAACGTGGCTGGACCCCGTGGTAGACCCAGAAAGACAAAACAATAAAAAGAAACGACTCCTGTCCTACTCGTCGAGTCGACTTCATGGACAGAGGGGGAGATCTGTAACACCATATGACGTTAGATGGCGTTAGTAGTACCGCATCGCCCATACTATTAAAGCCAATGTACATGCTGCGCTTCCGACGGTCCTCAATAGATGGCGCCGTCGTCGAAATAGAACGCGCTATCGTTTGTTTCCCGTAGAATCATGACCCTCGGAGCAGTGCACCGATTTATTGTATTCCGCCAGTAGGGAAATTAGTACTTAGCACGCTTTGAGCACTCACCTAGCTGAATCTTTTAAGCGTCTTGGTACTAGTAAAAACCGTTGCTGCTTTAGGGTACTTCAACCTAGCTTGGATACCCCAAACAGTTCTGGAAGCGTTCAATGTATGGTACATGTACCCCTTAAGTAGAAATAAAGTCTATTATCGCATGACTCAAACTCTTTAAGTTCGACACCCCGCCTCTCCGCGATTACAAGATAAGATTAAATTATATTTTCAGATTAAATTATATTTTCAGATTGAATTCTTATTCCAGTTTGATAAAGGCCTTTGATAAACCTAAGCAGTTCTGTAAAATCAGTAAGTAAGTACTTAGAAAATTTGACGATATTTTTTACATTTATTTATTTATTTAATGCTGAAACCATGGTTACAAAGGTGTTACAAACAAGATAAGTTCTTACATGCATAATTTATAAAAGTACTTAAAACCTAGTTACCTATCCTAATTTACATTAAGGGCGGGTTGTGATACCATTTTACGATTAAAGGTCGATCATAGTTAAATATGGCGTATATATTCCATAGAAACTTGTCTAAATACATTCGGATTTTAACGAACACCGCACGCACACCGCGATTGACGGTTTGGTGAAACCCACCCCTTACTTAGTCTCAGATTATTTTTTTTATTATATTTTGTTCAAGTCAGATACTTAATTTCCTCGCAGTTTAGATTTATTTTAACGGAGCTTACAGGTACAGCTGTAAAACATTGTCCAAGGTCCAAGAGGACTTTCCCACTTTTGATTTCACAGTGCTGACATCCCACAAAAGCGAATCGATCAACAGCATTGAAAGCGAGAGTGACTTAAAAAACGAAGGAATGCTTGGGCCACTTAGAAACAACTTAACCGCGGCCAGGAATGTCAAGTTATTATCGATAACTTGAAAACTTAGAGTGGAACCTCGTGAGTGTTGTCATGTGTCTAGTTATCCAGTGGGAATGGCTGATACAAACTCAAATTATTTAGGGACTTCCTATATAGCTTACAGCTTTCTCCAGCACACAATCCACATAGCTCTTGAATTTCAATACCTGTAAATGACATCACACCTACACCTGTATTTCATCATATGTACCTTAGACCTTTGTAATCACTTACTTCTCTGAATTAATTAATTAATTGACCAGCGACCTCTCCTTCTCATTATGATTTTGTAACGTATATATAAGTTATAATTATAAGTTATATTTTAAAATCTGTACCTATCTCTCTCTGGGTGCCCTGAAAACCAGCGCCCATTGCTGGCATAATATGCTGAGTGGCATTAATTTTAGTGCATCTCAATTTTATGAACACATGTGTAATTATTTTTCTTTGTCACACCAAAAACACGTATATTTCTTTCTTTCTTTCCACGAAACTTTGAGAAGAAGACTGTAAAATGGGACTGAGAAAAGCTACAAACAGAGAGTAATGGAAGACTCAGACGAGGCCTTTGTCGAAGGACAAGCTGTTGATTGAAACCGATCAACTATGAACTATGATATCACATATCAGTAAACATATGTGTCATGAATTTCTTAACATACAGTCAAATTTGTAACCACATATTATTTGTTGACATGCTTAAACAGTAATAAACTTATAAGTATTATTTATTATAATAATACCACGGCGGTTTGTCAGAGTGGCAAGTACCTATGTTATGCAAAACTGCGAAACATCGATTTTAATCAATATTATTAATTTAAACTTTTAACCGAACGTCATCGAAAGGAATGGTCGTGCACTTCACAAGTTACAAATGCCTTCGTAATTTCAATAATTGTTTAAGGGCAATTATAATCTATTATTCTACGGTGCTACGATATGTTTACGATTATGTTAACGAATTTTAACTCAGATACAAATGTTTATGCAATAAGCACATCAGCACATTCAATGCTGCGGTGCGTAAGTATATATATGCGTCGTTGGCGTCGAAAAGGAGCCATTTTTAATCTGCCATACGAAGTTGTCGAACGGGTGAAAGCGACAAGGTACCAAGGTGTCCAGCAGAGCTACTTAATGAGTTCGACTGCACCAGACACGTATCGATAACGTAGTGGACACAATAGACAATATCGGTGAGGTACAGGAATGTGGCGTCGCGTATCGAATACGAAGCGGGGATGTTATGAACTTATGAATATACGATGAAACGACTGGTCACTTCGTTATGTAACGAAACCCGTATGATACTGTTTCTGCCCATCCATTGCCTCGATTCCCTTCGGCTTGCCTAGTATCTTATGATACTTTAGCATACGAGTATAGGTATTATCTTGCTGTCCTTAGAATCCCCAGGATGCTCGATGAGGGCCTTATCACACTTGCGATTTGTGGGCGAGTTGAAAGCGAAGCGAGCGCGCAGCGAGTTCGCCGCAAGTGCACAGCGATTTCGCCTCGAGTGCGCAACGAATTCGCTGCGTACTCGCTGCGCGCTCGCTTCGCTTTCATCTCGCTCACAAATCGCAAGTGTGATAAGGCTCTAAAAGTCGGCTCCCCATACAAACGTAGTTTGGCTCTAATTTTAAAACGGCGTGCTGACACAACATGAAACTGTATCGGTACCCAGTGGGATACGCCATAGGTACTTAAGTCGGAAACTAGACTCTGTTGTTAGAAATTGTAATGGTAAAAATATTAGGGAGAAAGGAAGTTTAATATGAAAAACTTCGTCGCTATTTGTTGGATTCCGATAACTTCCGTAGTCAATAAGGAACCCATTATAGTTTCGCTATGTCCGTCCGTCTGTCCGTCTTCGGTTTAGCTCAGTTACCCTTACTACCTACTAGAATACTGTAATTCGGCATGGGTATAAAAATCAATCACGCCGACAAAACAGTAGATAAAGACTTGAATTTTTTTTTTCTCGTTAAACCCATAGTGTGGTATCTTTGGATAGCTTGTTCGACCCCCGTCTCCCCGTCACCCCTGCCGGCTAAATGGCTACTACTGGGGATGTGAAAAAAAAAAGTGGCAGTAGTTCACACAATGAATTTAATAGTTACCGAGTAATAGTCGACCATCTTAAAAGGCCAACTTACATACAGATTCGGCCGACGCAACCGCACCATTTACTTGGCGCGTGTCGATGTAACAAATACAGGCAGACAACTACGGAATCCTACACTGCGCGTGGCCCGACACGCACTTGGCTGGTTTTTTTTTTGTTTCCAACTTAGATACAGCTGATCCCGTTGATTGCAAAGTTTAAGGTTATTCCAACATGTCGTTTTAAAACGAGAACCTAACTAAGTTTGTATGAGAAGTGGAGCTATTGATCACCATTTTAGTATAAGTAGTAACTCAGTTTCACCTGTCTACTAATTTAACCGGCCAAAGAACTCAATCTCCAATTAAGGAACTAGTTATGGGTTATGGGCAAGTTAACTGGTTTCATTGAACCCAAATTGAAAGGTGCATACGATTCCATGCGGCGTGATCATAGTGAAGTCATAATTATAGTTAGTGTAATCCGATACATAGGTAGGTACATACTATATCAAATAGGAACGTTATTATTTGGAAAGACTTGTTTGGTATTTTTCTTTTGACATGATTAAGTAAAGGCGATTTCAAAAATTGTTGTAAAATCCGAACTAAATATTTCAGTTAATTTAATTCATGAAGAATTTCATTCCGTTTTATAAAGGACTATATCCTAGAGTTTCTCTGCGTGATCGCCTCAGAAATGAGGCTGTCCGCAGCAGAACCAAGGTTACCGATGTGGCCCTCCGGATCGCTAAACTTAAGTGGCAGTGGGCAGGGCACATAGCACGTAGAACCGATGGCCGTTGGGGCGGACAGGTTCTCGAGTGGCGACCACGTACCGGAAGGCGCGGCGTGGGTAGGCCCCCGACAAGATGGACTGGTGACCTGGTAAAGGTTGCGGGAGTGAGCTGGATGCAGGTTGCGCAGGACCGGTCACTTTGGCACTCTTTGGGGGAGGCCTATGTCCAGCAGTGGACGTCTTTCGGCTGATATGATGATGATGATGATATCCTAGAATAACCACGTTCTAGTTCTGGCGAATAAGCTATTTACTACATAAATAAAACATTTATAACACCCCCGCCACAACAAACATCACGAAGATGACAATTTTTCAGAAAACGTGTAACTATAGTACGCCTAATCTTGGAGTTGGTCCTAGGAAACAGTAGGGCGCGTCGTCGTGCATTGCGATCCTTCGTTCAGTCTAATTTAAAAACCTATGTACGTAATATCATTAGTATCATTACCAAAGATTATTGCTTCTCAATAATCTTCGATCATTACCTAGATATTTAACAGCGGGTTTTCGGTGAAGGAAAATATCGCACGGAACCCGGACAAGGTCTAGTTTTCCCTCTGGGTTGGAAGGTCAGATGGCAGTCGCTTTCGTAAAACTATTGCCTACGGCAAATCTTGGGATTAGGTGTCATAGTGGACCCCGGGCTGGTTTAGGGCACAACCGGGAAAACGCAAGGAGAACCATTATGACGCTCAGTCTAATCTAAACGCAGGATAACAGAATCCCGGGTAACTAAGTAAAGTTGCGTATACGCATCTCAATAATGCAGCGAAGGTCAACGACATCTTTCGGCTGCCACATGTCGCGGTTTCCGGCGCGTGGGTTCCGTAATTTTAATGGGTTTTTTACAGTTTAACACTTTTGAACATATGAAGTAGCTAGTTAACTAGACAATGTAAGTAATAAGCCGTTTTGTGGTGCAGTTAGCGCTGGTCTTTAAATAGTATTGCATTGTCACCGAACTCACATATAAGTACCTAGACCAAAGGGCTTTGCTCAAAATTGGTGCCTTTTTTTTTGATGGCACACTAACGCCACATTTTTAGATGTGTAGAGTACTTCCATACAAACAATAGTTACTATCATCACTACACATCTAACAAGGTGGCGTTAGTATGCCATCAAAAAAAAAAGGCACCAGTTGCCCATACATTTCCAGCAAAGCCCTTTAGTTAGTTAGTTTTACTGGGCTTTTTCCGCAAGTCGACATCCAGTGTGCCTATTTTGCGTGAATCGGTGGGGTAGCGCTACTCTAACCACCCCAGCTCCTCCAGAAAGTTTGTGAGTGCCTTGGTGTTGCTGACTGCGTCCAATAGTGTGTCCGGAGACCCTAGGTGTTTTTTCCTGTATACTTCTACCTGCTTACAGTCCAGTAGATATGTTTAGTTGTTTCCTCTGCTTCCATGCACGCTCTGCACATGGGGCTGTCTGTGATATCTAAGTTGTAGAGGTGTCTGTTCAGAGTGTTATGTCCTGTTATTATTCCAACTATCTTGCGTAGTTGGCTTCTCTGTGTCCTCAGTAGTGCGGTTGTGAGTTGTCACGTTTCGACAAAATCTCTTTAGTCTGTCTGCATGTGTCTATCTCCTCCCAGTATCTTTGGTGTAGGTCTTTGGTGTATAGGTCCAGTTGATTATATATGTAGCTTTGTGGCAGGGGCATAATTGGCTCCGGTCCGTATGCCGTTGTTTCTGAGCCTTTCAGCAGAGCAGAAGCAAAGCCCTTGCAGCTCATCGGATATCAGGAAGTGGTTGAATAGCTAAACTGTTACTTACATATGAAAATTGCAAGTAAAATAAAAGCTTGTACAGTCGACATCAAAGATATGTGTACATTTTTCGCCTTAATACAATGGAATAAGGTGCAAAAGTGTATACATATCTTTGGTCGAGTTCAAAGATATGTATGAATGTACTTAGTCAAATGTTTTTTATACAATTTAAAATCTGTTATAGGTGGTACGGTACATACATGCGATGAAATATTTGACGGTAAAACTTGGTACAACCAGTGTCTACTGCTACAACTACCTACTACTAGTTTATCGACCTGGTTATGTGATCCGTGACACATACTTAAACCCCTTAGCACATTCACTGCCATGAACCCGCCTAGCGGGCGCCTACGCCGTAGGCGCTTTCCGCTACTAAGCGGGAAACTACAGGATATGCTACGAGCGTAGCGCGTAGCGTTTCTTCGCAGTGAATGTCTCGTGTACTTACAAGTACTATAAGTACATTTTCAAAAGCCCTTTCGTACCTAATGAATAATCCAAATGGGTTTGAAATCATCAAGGAGGATACCAGAGTCCTACAGAATGACTATAGTCAAAGTCACATGAAGCCCTTAGCAGGCTCATAACCATAAACCTGACCACGCTATCGAGAAAATAAAATAAAAAAAATCTGAGGTCGTGTGCTTTAAAGCATTAGACACCTATCAATTTATCACACAACACACCACTTGCTATAGTTGAATGAAATAGAAATAGAATAGCTTTCATTCTAGCAAGGCATAAATAAAACATTGAACAATAATGTAAATTAACGACCACTACCATCCATACTAATATTATAAATGCGAAAGTGTGTCTGTCTGTCTGTCTGTCTGTCTGTCTGTCTGTTACCTCTTCACGCTTAAACCGCTGAACCGATTGCGATGAAATTTGGTATGGAGATAGTTTGAATCCCGGGAAAGGACATAGGATAGTTTTCATCCTGGAAATCACCCCCTAAGGGGATGAAATGGGGGGTTGAAGTTTGTATGGAGCTGCGATATAAACGATTTCCACGCGGACGGAGTCGCGGGCAGAAGCTAGTAGACCATAAAATAAATAGGTAGGTATAGGTATTGTATGTGTTCTATGCCAGTAGGTAATCAAAGTAAATCATATTATTTAGTAGGTAAGTTATTAAATTAATTTTCAATCCCTTTACATCATTTGGACGCCATTTTGTTTCAGTTCAGCATGATCATTCGATTATGTACTCATGAATATGATATCAATTACAGTGATTATACAATTCAAGCTCGTAGCAGAGAAATCATCTTAAACGACACACTTAAACAATTAATAGATAACCAGGTATATCACTTCTAGATCGAACAATCATAAACCAAGTATGTGTGAGTAGGTATAACTTGTCCAGACTTGTCTAAATGCATTAGTACCTACTTGGTCGATTATTAATTATTAAATCAAAACCAATTAAGTATAACTTGTTTTAGTACGTCTATATAATTCTAAGTGCATGTTTAGTAAGTTATGTTTGATACAGAGAATGTAATGTACTTAACGCATAATTACGAGTATGAACATCTATGATTTCTAACAAACATGAAACGTATTCCTAAGAGCTACTCGAAAGGGTCATCAAATATTTATTTAAAAAAAACTCACCTGTGGGGTGCTTTTTAATTCCACAGCTCCAAGTCACTTCAAGTTCTATTTTCAAATGACCGAACGTGATTTAGTCTCTTTATCGAAAACGGCGGGAAACCTGCACTTGACATGCGCAGCGCGCGCCGCGTTCGCGCCAATACTGAACTGAACTGACAGATGAGTTTCCTCAGCAGCTGATTTTTGTTTTATTCTGACTACAGCCGAATAAGAACCGTATTGTTAAGTGCTAAGGTTAAAATTAACTTTAGCTCTGATACAGCAGCTGATTTTTGTTTAACACTCGCTGTGATGGAATATGCAGCCTTTACTCCGGTGTTAAAGTTCAAATGTATCTTAACTTCCTGGCTCAGTAGGGTCTGTATCGAACCTTAATGTGAAGTAAACCTTTACTGCTGCAGATGAAGCTCATATTTCCGTGATTCTATTAACTGATTTGGCACGTGAAATCAAATGGGAAATGAAAATCGAAAGTTTCATAATCGAGTTCAACTGTTTTCCAACGACTTAAAATTGCGTTAACCGACAATGTTACCCACTCCTCCACTCGCGTTTAAAATACGGGGGCTCCGAAGATAAAGTAGTCAATTGAATAAAGTAGATAATTACTTGTTTACAAGGTCGCTCCATGATTTTCTGAAATACTTGCATCACCGGGGTAAACGTCCTCCTAATAGGTCGAGGGTACGAGTAGCTGAGACTAGCTGTGACTACAAAATAAAACCTTATCGCGAAACGTCAATTGACGGCTCGAAATAAGCACACTACACACGATGGTATTTGTCACACCAACTTGCTAGAGTTAGAATGAAAGATATGTATCGCTGTCTCATTCTAACTAAAGCAAGTTGTTCTGACAAATTGCTGCATGTGTAATGGCCTTTATCCATAGCGTGGATTAGTACGTCCATGTAATGTGTAATCTGATAATATTGATGCACAATATCAGTGGGTACGCTATGGTTATATCTTGGTCAATTAGCATTTTTTTTAAAACCGGCATTGCTGGCAACCTTTTTATGTCTGAATATATTTTTTTAAGCTTAATTTAGTCGCAATGTAGCTCGTTAAGGTTAAACACGCCAGACGCTAAATACGGTCTCCCCCGTACTTTGTAAAAGGCGACTCGGGAGGCTTGGGGGAGGGGTCATCGGGGTTGCATCGGGGTGGGGGCACTCGACCCCAAGGAAGACGGCAAACCAGGATTAGCTAGAAATAGCGAAGTGCCAGAAAGACTTCAGTGCGTAGCTTGAGTCCATCGCATGGAAGCGCTGATGGCAAGGCCGCCGTGCAGTTTTAAGTGGATAGAATTACTACAATACCTAAAAACAACTCGGTTACAATATCTGTGGACCTCGCTGGAATGTGAAGCCCCTCCTCCTTCTCTTTTACCCGAGCTCGCCCCGCACCGTACCAGAGCGCCGACGGGACGTCATCGACGCCAGGTCCACAGATATTGTAACCGGGTTGTACATACAGTCATCTCCCGATGACCGAGTACAATGATCAGCAAAAATAGCTACACAAAATAACAAGCTCAAAATGATCTAGCAGTCTTTGTACTCTTGACATTAAAAGTCGCATGTAGGTTATTTTGAGCACTAGGCCCACGTAGCTTCTTTTGCTGCTGACAGTACCTAGTTCGCAGATTTTCCCAGAGAAAACAATATAGTTCAATTTTATCGACTAGGTATACGGCACGCACTGATACGGGCCTTGTGTATTATGTATGTATTTTTGACTGTCAGTACGGTCGAGGTCAAAAATATGTTTACACTTTTGCACCTTATTACAAGGCAATAAGGTGCAAAAGTGTAAACATATCTTTGACCTCGACTGTACCAATGTGATTTGTCGAGCAACCAAGAGCATTGATGAAAATATTACACGCGGTGCACAATCATCAATTTGTAGTTAGGTACTTATTAAGTATGTTATCAAACAAAGAAATGCATTCCACAATCTACTGCGCAGCGCAGTGACCATCACAGTACAGATAGGCGAACAAAAGTCATAACTTATTGATGTAATTTTTAGTAATCGGGACTCACCTAACGCATTGTTGTGCTAATTACGTCACACATGCGTCAGAAGGTTACGGGCGATTTTTGCTACGTATCGTGTATGACGATTAGCACATTCACTGCCAAGAATCGCTACGCCGCTACGCTCGTAGCCGATCCCGTGTTTTTTTTTCTGTTAAGTAGCAGAAAGCGCCTACGGCGTAGGCGCCCGCTGGGCGGGCTCCTGGCAGTGAAAGTGGCTGCTATGGAACTATGGCGTAGCGCTATGAGCCTAGATTAGCAGTATTATAACGTAATAATCTTGTCATTCATGGTAATAATGCTGGCAATTCATATGTAAGTCCATTTTATTTAACATGTAATATGGACGAATTGTCAATTCCATTTCCACGGAAAGATGACGTAATAGTTGACGTTGTGAAAGAAATCTAGCCAGGCAGCCGAAGACGATATTAATTACCACTGGCGTCGCTTTGGCGTGCCTATTCCAATAGTGTTTCGACTAAAATACCAGACATCACAGCCTTACTGTCAGTGCTTCTAAAACATTAACCCCTTTTGCGGATATCGAAATTGTCCAACAAAATGTCGCGTTTCATATGCAAATATACCTTTATAGGCATACGAGAGTTTAAATCTCTGTTCTCCATGTTACAATGAAAAGAAAAATATAACGATCGATTTAGCGTAGTGGTAACACTGCCTACGAAGCTACCTGGGTTCGATTCTTCGTGATATCGTGATGACTAGATCATGAATATTTGATTCTGAATCTTGGATGTTTTTTATGTGTTTATGTTTTAAATATATCGTACCCACAGCCTTGTTGAGTTTACTATCCGTTTCGATTTGTGTAAGATTGTCTCCTAACATTTATTTTATAACAAACAAATGGCGTGCATCGACCGACGGATTGGTGTAATGAAATCGTCACAATGCAATGATAAATATTATTTATAAATTATAATAGGTACCTACGTAATGCTTTGCTTATCATAAATGAATATAAATGCACTGCTTATTGCCCAGTGGCACATAGCGATAACAAGCACGAAGTATAATAGTTTGGTATAGATACTTGCTTGGTATCTACGTATATACCTATGGTATATACCTACGTATATATAGGTATATGATTTGTGCTGTTGTGATTGGTGCTTACTTGCTCGTACCTGCTTAATTACAAGCTTTCTATTAACTTGCAATCTATGTACCTAACTACGTAACATGTTCGTTCGGGTGGAATCTTACAACTCAATTTTGAAGCAGATATTTCAACCGATTGAGCCGAAATTTTCAGTAAAGGTATAGTTTGGATGACAATTCAATATTATGGTACCATCGAGCTGATCTGATGATGGAGACAGAAGTTGGCCATGGGAATTCTTAAGTACTGAATTAGGGCTCGTTAGAATCGTCTCAGTTGATGACGGTACCAATACAGAAAATTACTGTTGGCAATAAAAGCTCGTACCGAAAATGTTTTTTTTGACAGAAACTTATTTTTATTATTGACTTTGGTGGTGGCATAAAATATGCACCAAGTATACCATTAGCTACCTCACACTAAGTCTCACGACGCTATCGCTAAGGTCATTGTCAGCCCAGTCTAGCAATTTTCCACCGACTACTCCCAAATTCAAGTCGTGAGAGATGACTATCGCCGTCTAGCCACGAATTCATCCCGTAATTAGGCTATGACTACCTATGTTACAATTATTATATGTAGCATTTATACCTGAATGTGTAGGTATATGTTAGGCCGGTCTGTTCCCACTAGTTTTATTGATGGAACAAGATGGATTTTTTCTTCCCAGAAGTTACATTCAATGTTCAGACCAAGAAAAAAGATAAACAGAGCTAACGAGAGCATTACCAACCTTATAGAACGAGATCTAATAGAACTAGTGTTTTAATGTATTATTTTTCTTTTTTTTAATGTTATTAAATACATTTTTTTTATGTAGTACTTTCTTCGCTTTAGTTAGGTACACGCACAGAAATTTTCCATTTTTGAACCACTCGCTTTCGCTCATGATTCTATTTTCGAACCGTAGAATCCATTCGCTAGCTCGTGGTTTAATTCGACACTCGCGGTTAAAATACAACTTTGCACCCTGGTATAACAAATAACCATTAATTAAGGTAAACCGAGTGATCGACGCTGTAATAGTATATGTCATGGGCACTCTATGTCAAAGTGACATGGCTTAAATTCCAATTAAGAAATATCCTCTTAGTTCGAATTTAACCCATATTGCTTTGACATAGAGTGCCCATGCCATATACAGCGTCGACGACTCGGACGTTTACCTTGTCTAAGAATATCTGTATAAATAATAATACGTTTACTACCTAGACCAAAGGTTGTATCGACCTATCCTTCGCAGGGGCACTAGACCAAATAATATCAAAAATAAATAATTAACCAAACTGCCTCGTGCCAATGCACATTTTGACATTCAATCTGTGCGTCTGTCATCGGGACAAAGCTTTCGCAGGCATTGTTGTCGCGCAAGCAGCGTGACGGACAGACGGACAGACGGACTGAATTAGTGCTTATATGATAATGGGGCTGGAGGTAGCAAATGATAAGTTGTGTTAAGGTCGATGGTTTGATAGACGTACTAGGAATGTGGCGGAAAGACATACAAATGGTTAAGGAGGTTTTCCAGCGGTGAGTCAAAGCGGAGCAGGTTCCTTATTCTTAGCGATGAAATAGTCAGCGCTGTAAGGCTTAGCAGCAATTTTCCGCTTCGGAGCGGAAATCCCTCGTAGAGGAATTACTCATATCATATGTGAGTCATTGGCCTAACACCGCCCGATATGAAATAACAATTCAAGTAATCTCGCATCTATAAGTGTGTAATCTTGTGGAAAGTTCTGGAAACTTTCATGATAAAAGCTACTTACTTTTAACAGTTTCATAGGTATGTCAATTAGCATCTGTTTCGAGAGTCATCAATATCGATAATCTCTACTGTCAGAAGGTTTGACAATAATGAGAGTATTTTACTATGATATTTGTTTCTGATATTTTATCAGAAACAAACCCAAGTTTGGAAAATTCTCACATCATCGCTGCATTGAAGCCTCGAGTTAAATTATGCTAGAGTAATAATGCAAATACTTCAGTTAATTAGTTACTTAAGTTAACCAATTAACTATTTGCGTTTGGGTCAGCGTAAACAATACTGATAAGCAGCAATGATATCGAAAGGCAAAGGTCCTTGCACCCTTATCAGTTGTCCGTGGTCGAGGGGGAAATCATTAAATATGTAAAATAAAATTGCATTATTGCACAAATATAAAAGATTGGTACAATAAACAGTTCAACATCCTACTAATCCTACTCGTACTAATATTAAAATACGAAAGTTTGTTATTCAATCACGCTTCAACGGTTCAACCGATTTGGACGAAATGATGCACTTAGATAAGTTTATAGCCTGGATCACAGAATAGATAATAGTACATCTGGATTAAAATATAGGATAGTTTTATACCGGGTCCACGCAGACGAAGTTGCGGGCGGAGGCTAGTAATATAATAATTGAAAGCACGTAAGTTAAGTACTTAAGGGGCTCCCATACGCCAATGACCTTCGATCTGAATCCCTTAGTTTTCTAATGTTTTTGTAGCTTATTATATTTTAACAACAACGGCTTTAAGCAATATACAGTATCCCATATTTACTTCAAAGTTCATTGTTTTCGAGATATTTGGCATCAAAGTTGAACAATTTTAGGCCAAAAAACTGGTTTTCTATAACTTTTTGTGTTAATTAGTAAGATTATAAAAACGCATATCAAATTTATAGGTAAGTTCAGTATGTATGAGTAGGTATGAGTTTCGGGTGTATAAAAGTTTTAATGAGGATGAAGTGTCGGGTTTTGTATTTTTACAGACCTCTCTTTAAAAATGGATAATTAATTCTGCATTAACATTTTTCAAGTTATTCAATATCAAAAATGTTAAACAGGAATCAAACTTTCCCATATCTGCACCTGGAAAGCTAGCTTCCATAAACCGAGGACGAGTGTCGAAATGAAAACTACTAAATTTCGTTGATTTTTGACGGGAGCCCCTTAATGAAATTTACTCGGGTAATTTACTTTCACACAGTGGAAAGGGCAACACACTGACAGTCCGCATCTTTAAGATGCTGATGACGTAGGTCAGGGATACTGACGTCACGAGCTGTAAAACAATAAGTCATTCATATTCTACCATGGGTATATGACAGTAGGTACCAATCGTTATATTAATACTAGAAATTATAAACTCGCGGTGCCCACCACTCGGCTCCAAAAAAAAAAAATCATTCATGGGTAATTGTGTAAGGTTTTATAACAAACTTCCAGGAAACGTAACTGAGTTATCTATTAATACATTCAAGAACTATGTGAAGCGTAAACTTATTTTGAAAGGTTATTATAGCACACAAAACTACATGAATGATAAAACTCCATGGAACTAATTGTGACTGAATTTTTAATCAATAGATTAATTATTTAAGTCTCGTTATATCTTGTTTTTTGACATTAGATTGTTTTTCTAGAAACATTCACTAGTATTTTCTATACTTACAATTTTTACTTCATATAAAATTATTTTTTATTATTTGTTTCATAAAATACTTTAAAAAAATAACTGACGATTTGAAAGTGCTTGTTACTAGGCCTACTTGAATAAAGATCATTTTGAGTTTTGATTTTGAGTTTGGAAACCGGTAATACTTTTCATTGGCACGTTTAATGTGAGCATACGGGGTCCGATTTGAGTTTTTAATTGGACGTTCCCAGCATATCATGTCATGGCAGTTTACTTTCATCTCTGTCTTTCAAAATCAGAAGGACAGAGAATATCCTAACCTAACCAAAGAATATCCTTGGAACTTTCCCATCTGTCAATCGAAGCACTGAATCCCGGCCAAGGACTTACATATAACAATCTCCGCTCAAATATTTCTTCCTTATTCCTCCCAACCATAACCTGCCCCAACCCGCCCGTATCCTCCTAAATAGGTCACTGCCCCCAGATTGTATCAAATCTCATCCGACCGCCGCGCTGCCTATTCAACTATGGTGACGTAAAAAACAATAAGTACCTATCCACATGCCAGCCTGAATGGTAACGAAGTTTTCTATTTATATTATGGGGGGCAAATATAAATAATAATAATAAATCAGCCTATTTACGTCCCACTGCTGGGCACAGGCCTCTCACGGATGAGAGGAAGGGCAAATATTATGCTGGACCAAAAGCCAATAAGTTCGAGGTAGTTTTCCGTCTGGGTTGGCAGTAGCTTTAGTAAAAAATAGTGCCTAATACCCCAAATCTCGGGTTAGTACGTGCCAAAGCAGACCCCGTGTTTTACTTAGGAGGGTAATGATGATTATTCTGGACGAAATGTATAAATATGACGTAATCGTTTGGTAGACCGCATCTTGGTGTGAACTAGCCCAAGTTTTAAATACGATATCGATTTGTGATTTTTAATGAATCATTTCTTTGCGCTCTGTGTCAACAATACGATATCTAAAGGGAAACACAGAAACAAAAGTCCTAGCACAAAACAGTTTACAATCATTCAAATCAACAATTCAATAGGTAGGTAGTCGTTAGAACAATAAATGTTTTCTACCTATAAATAAAGGACTCGGTTCAACGCCCCGAGGAAAGGACCTCAGCCCTCAAACGTGCTCGGAATCGGAGGGCTTTCGGGCACTTTGATTTAAAGGACCCATCGACAACTCTGACTTTAAAATGAACTAACTTGCTTGTTAATCGAGCCGCTTGAGACTATTTGTAACTGGGGCCCTTTAAACATTTTAAATATGTTGATACAGTCCATACAAAAATGTTGAGTACTTACCTACTTTAATAATCTGTCATATGAACTAAACTTTCCCACATTATTGAGTGAAGTGTTTCTCACAAACGCTCGACTTTGCATTTCTGTCTGTTAGATAGTCCTCAACCCTGTTGATTCGGTGCAACACAATTCTTAGAAAAGTCATGTTTTACAACCAACTTCCAAAACGAAGGTATAACAACATTAACAACCTATGTAGTTTGAATTTGTATTTTGTAGTTGTATATCGCAATAAGATAGTTATGGCTATTTTACGGTTAATATATACTTATTAAGGAATATCATAATAATAATAATAAGCCCGCGGGGACAGCTTGTGGCGAGCTGTCGTTGAGTGGCAACACCGCGGACCCCTAACCTCCAGAGGGCCCGAGTGATCTGGCCCTCGCCTCTGTGCTTGCCTTAGCCGGCCGGCTAGAGAGGAGTCGCACGAGCGGAACCTATTCTCCAGATTAGAAATGTAAAATGTCATAACGCCGGCGGCCCTTGAACGGATTACCGGGATCTGGCGCACCGCAGACTCACCTCTCGGCAACCTCACAGCCGCTCAGACATGTTGCCCCATTGTCGCACTGTGCGTGCGACTGTTTTGTGGGGCCCACTTAGCGAGCTGGCGAGTCACCGCCTGCCTTTATACCATTTTGAGACTGATTGTCACGCCAGGTGTACGCTAGTCTCCTCCCATAACCCGTTTTCCAGACCACCCACCATTCAACCCAATAACCCATGACCTTAGATTCCATCGCAGCACAGAGTTGCACTGCAATAGTCCTTGCACCTGGCGGGGACCATCACCGGTTGTATCATATAGTGCACTAGGAGACGGTATCCGCTGTGTGTATCCCTCGCTTTAGATTATTTTTGTTTTAAAGGGCCTCTGCTCTGCGCTGTTGGCTTCGGGCCCACGCATGCCTTCCAAAGGTCCGGCGGTATCCCATGGTCCCGAGCTCCCGAGTAAGGAAAGAAAAAACTTTATTGCACCACAAATAACAGAGATTATTACAAGATTACGCAAAATAAATAATGGTAACAACAGGCGGTCTTATCGCTTTAAACGATCTCTCACAGACACAGCCATAAACCGGAAGATAATTATATAAAAAGAGAAACTATCTTTTAAGAATGTGGCTGTAGGTAGAGCACGATCTAGGTATATAGCTAATTAGCTACCTATATCACTCTCAGGGTTGTTGCAGACCTTCGCATCCGCAAAAATTGATGCGAAGATTTTGCAGATGCGGATGTAGTGCAATTCACGACAAGAAAGGCCACGCGGCGCTTACCGTACGCTTATTAGATTATTTTCACCATTAGTAAAAAAAACCGGCCAAGAGCGTGTCGGGCCACGCTCAGTGTAGGGTTCCGTAGTTTTTCGTCCAGAAATTATTTTGTATTTTTTTTCAAAAACTATTCAACCTATCAAGTTCAAAATAATTTTCCTAGAAAGTTTTTATAAAGTTCTACTTTTGAGATTTTTGTCATATTTTTAAAACTTATGGTTCAAAAGTTAGAGGGGGGGACACATTTTTTTTGACTTCTGGAGCAATTATCTCCGAAAATATTAACATTATCAAAAAATGATTTTAGCAAACCCATATTCATTTTTAAATACCTATCCAACAATATATCACACGTTAGGGTTTCAATGAAAAAAAAAACACTCCCCACGTTACGTATAGGGGAGGTACCTACCCTAACTAAAAAAAAACCACTTGTTTTTTACCACGTAGTCGGCGTGATTGATATACATATTAAAAGTAAGTAAAAAAAAAGTAAAAAATTGTTTATTGACCAAAAAGTTTAACTTATAACATTATACACATTTCTAGTGGGCTCCAAACTAGGCTCAGCCTGTATCTTGGAGTCCGTGAGTGCAGTTGACAATAATATATATATAATTTTTGAGGTAGGACTAAAGTTATTAATAGGTAGGTAATTATTATTTAAAACTATCGTTGTTATTGTTATTTTGTGTGTGTGTGTGTGTGTGTGTGTGTATGTGTATGTGTGTGTGTGTGTGTGTGTGTGTGTGTGTGTGAGTGTATGTATGTATGTATGTATGTATGTGCAGTGTTTTAATTTCTAATAAATCTTTCCATCTCTTCATAACTCCATTCTAAACATAATCTAGTCACTATGGATTTAACTTTTGGTAAACACGTATTGCTTACGTCAGTTATTTTACATAATTTATTATATAAGCAAGGTTTCAGGTAATAACTAAAGCGTCTAGCAAAACACGTTTTATTGGACGGCAAAGCCAGTCTGAAACATCTGGGACGCAAATTATCACCTCTAGCAGATTTAGTTTTGATTGTTTTGATTGTTTCCTGGTGAGCTTTGGTGACTACTTTGACCAGAAAAAGTTTCCTGACGCTAATTGGTTGCGCCTCCTTTAGAAGCTGGACTGTAGAGAAACGAATTGGCTTCTTAAGCATTACTTTAATTACTGATCTCTGAGCACGCTCGAGATTTATTAGCGACGAAGTTAGTACCAAATTTCAGCTTTCTAGTGCTAACGGTTACTGAGATTATCCGCGGACGGACGGACAGACAAAGCGAAACTATAAGGGTTCCTAGTCGACTACGGAGCCCTAAAAACACATCTTTTCGTTTCTGTGATCAAGAGCAAACGCGTTTTTTATTTGTTCGCTACGATTGTAATTGAGTCTCAATGTGTTTGATGATCGCGTGATATTATAAAATGGAAGTTGTTTATTTACGTTTTTGAGTGTTTCACCCAAATCCGCATCCACTCCGCGAATGTGTGCCCCCCCATATCCGCATCCGCGGATGTCAATAAAATCGCATCCGCGGCATCCCTGCTCTAGACTAGTATAGTGAAATAGTTATTGATACCGTAAACTCGGTTATTATGACCCAGATTGATAAGTAATCTGATAACCTTCTGGATGCCCAGGCTGAGAGAAGCTTGGGTTGATACCCGGCTGTCTAAATGGATGTAAAACCTGCGTTAAAACTTCCCACCAAGTAAAATTACGATAAAAAATACTACATATTTTGATTCAAGGATCAGAAACGGATTCACAGGACAGAATAATCTTCTTTTAATCGTAAAATTCGATATCGCTACGCCTGAACAACCACCGCATCTGCAACGATAAAGGATTCATACTTCACTGGCCCTCCCCGAATGACCATCATTACGAAACGTCGGCGCAGCTGCGTTGAAACAAAACCAAAATTTCCTCAAATTCAATCAAGCAATCTAAGATCATAGACCATAGCAGAGCATATTGTTTTTGAAAGTGCGTTGACCCCAGTTTGGGGCTCGAGAACACACGTGTTCCTTTGTTGTGCGATTACTCTTTTCGTCTTTGAATCACACATTTTAGGGTTATGCTAATAGAACAGAGATTTGAGGAGTCGCCAAATCTGTAATACTCCAGGCAAAATACGGTTTTGAAAAACATTAATTTATAATAGCGTTTTTTTTGTTGATTTCATTTGAAAATGTTATTCTAAGATGATTTAGTCAAGCATCCGACAAACTTTCCACCCGGAAGTAATTATGTAGATTTAAATGAAGCATGCATTATCTTTTTTTGTACGATTTATCTTGAATATTATAGAGCTAATGTAAATGAACCAAAATAAAGACAAAAACATTTATTAATATTTTTACTGACTTTTTAGAAGCCAGTTAACTTATCATTTTTTCGATGTCTGAAATTTTGTCGGATTTTGTCGCTGGGTAACTATTTAATTGATAATATATCCGTTAGACATAAAAAATAAGCTTTTATAAATTATTTCCAAAATTGATTTTTTTTTCCATACAAGTTGTCAGTTCATTGCCTGGACTATAAGTACTAACTCATTTAGAACTTGAATAACATCAATAAAATCCTGCAACCCTTTGAAATAGCGGCTCTTTAACGAGAATTGTAGTAGATGTCGATCACAATAGATCAGCAATAAAATTGTAGAATGGCTTGGTAGTCTAGAATACCCAACCCGAATAATATAATAATAATAAGAATATTTTATTGAAAACTTATTTTATAGACTTAAGTAAGTATGTCTATTACCTATGCAAAAAAATTATATGAAATAATGACGGCGTGGTGGATACCATTGGCAAGAGATATTTGTCTGTATATTGAAATGTATTCTGATAAGTTTAAAGCATAAGATACAGGTACCCACTCTATTTAATAATTATTAAAATAAAATGTTTTTTTTTGCGATTGCTATCAAAAAAGATGATGTAAAAAAAAAGTGACATAACCAAGGTTCACTCATATTGTTACAATCTCAGGAACTGCCAAATAAATTTACACTTACTAATGCGTGTTGTGAAAGAGTAGACGTCCAACCATAAATGAGACTCCATCCCTCGTCCTGTCCAAATCCAAATCCCTTCCTTAATGCACTTGTCCACAAAAGACTTGTCCCTCCGACTGCCTCATTCAACTGTGACATTACTGGATCCCATTCAAGAGGATTGATTGTACTACAACATTCAAAGCGAGGAAATTGTAAAGGCCATTTCGTTCTTAGATGTAGTATCTATACTTAAAAGTATAAGTAAGTAGGGCATGACTTGCAGTTCGGGTGAACTATATACTTATGTTTAGGCGGATTTAATGTTGCATACAAAGGGACACGTTACAACTTCATCCGTGATGGTAATTTGATACATTACTAAAAGAACCGGCAATTAAAAATTAATGTTTATTGATACGCAGAAAAAAGTATTGATTGATTTCAACATTTAAGATTTTCAGACATTGCGAGTTGCGACACAATGAAACATCGGTTTAATTTGGAAAAAAATATTCACGTTTAACTACCGCTTAGTTTTAATTTGGTTAATCAAAGTAGCGAGGTATTGTGAAACATTTTTTCAATGAAAGTACGTATGTATCTGTTCTAATTTAAAAGAAACTGATTAACGTGTTATGAACGTGTGCTGAATAAAACAATAACGAAATGGAAACATAAAACAATCAATGATTAAAAGATGAACACCGCTTTTAGAAGCATAAAATGTCTGACAAATAAAAACAAAATGTAACGCGCATCTGTTAAAATACAGGTGTCGCGAAATGCAAACAAAAACACGAGTTGAATAAATGAAGTCATTAATGCCATTATTATCGCATGGAGGATAATGAAAAAAACCTTTTCCAAATGCCAGATGACATTCAATCTTATGTCAATGTCATAAAAACTTTGACAGGGAAATATATTTCACTCTTTATCAGTACATAAGTACTATGTTCTCTCTTCAGTCAAATCAGCAAAACACCCTTCACATACTGGATGTGGTTTCATGGTGACGTAGGTACCTATTTACTGCGCGTTCAGCGCCTCGGGATCGTTGATTCAGATTCAGATTCATTTATTGCTTCTTGAAATTATATTTTACAAATTTTCTTTGTATATAAATAAAATTAATTCACAGAAAGCTCGTCAGGTACATACAATAAATTTGTTACAATAATTTCTTAATAGCAATAATAAATAACAAGGGCACACAGAAATACCAATTTAAAACAATATTGATCGTAGTAATGTCAAAAATATAATAAAATGTCAGACCCAGAAAAATAAAAAATGTACGTAGGGTCTCCTAGCATAATGTAGGGATGTCAAAACATATCAATCTCATGTCAAATAAATTAATAAAATTACATATAAGTCAAACGTACAATAATATAAAAACGGAAATTACAGCAATAATAATAAAAAATAATTTATCTCTAGGGCGTCCTAGATTATTATCCGTCAAAGAAAAACAAAAGAATAAAAAATAAAATAAAAAAAATAGCATCAAAAAAATAAAAATATAAAAATTGTCTAATATTGTTTTTGTTGGGTGAATTCCTTTACTGAATACAGCGACTTCGTTGGACTGGATGGTATATTATCCATCATCATCATCATTATTTAATCGGTGCGTGGAGTAACCACTGGTTTTTGCCCTCTTGACGTCTTCGTACAACTCGATAGCAACTTTCTATTTTATCTGATTTTAATTATTCATTTAATTCATATTTAATAAACAATTATAAACTACATTTTCATGAAGAATTACTTTTATTGTTATTACTTAAAGACTACTACTTTAGGCCTTACAATTATGTGAATGGAGTTCCAATGCCACACTACAGGGTAGTCGAACCTTTCCCGCACAACACTCAGAAGGCTGTTGGTACTAGCTCGCACTAGGGCTTCCAATCCCGGTATTCCGAGATCTCGGTATTCCGGGATCCGCGCCTTTTATCAGTCCCGCTCGTACCGGGATTACGAACGCGGGATCCCGCGGGATTTACAGGACTGCAAAAAGGCACATGAAAGCAAATAATAAATTTGATATTTTAATAATTGTCTTAAATTATAATTTAATTCCTTACAGTTTGTTTATTAGGTTGATTTTGATCTCAATAGAACTAATAGAAGTGCAATAATAATAATAATAAATACTCTTTATTGCACCACTACAAGAGAGAAACATCTTACAAAAATTTGCTTAATAAATAATGGTAACAACAGGCGGTCTTATGGCTTTAAAGCAATCTCTTCCAGACAACCTTTGTACAGCAGGAAACACTTAAACTAGAATTTTAAACAGGTAGGTAGTGCAGGAATTCAATGTAATGTGTTCAGTGCAATGTAATTTTTTTATGTTTAATATTTAATGTTCAAAAGGTAAACTCTAATAAAACTTGAAATACGTACGTACGTTTAAGTGTAACATTAAATGTTTAAAGGGTAGACTCTAATATAATTTACTTTAAAAACAAAGTTTTAACCGACTTCAATTTAGTACCTACTCCGCCAAGGCACGAGAATATTTCCACATTTCTTTTCCAATTTACCACATGAACTGATTTCCGAGAGCAAAAGCGTTGATTATTAGAGAAAAAACCGAATCGCTGTATGTGGGCCGATAATATTTGAGGAATTCCGTCGATTCCACAAGGATCACCTTTGGCACTTCATTATTTGCTATTTCAACGGAATCTTATCAGAATCTGTGATATACTATTGTACTTTTAAGTACATAATTGAGGAATTCCATAAGTCATCTGTGTGGTCTTCATCATCAATTCCACTCCACCAAATTTATGATTTCTGGGTGTAAATACACTAGTTATAATAGAAAATACCAAAATCACTACACGCGTGCCTAATATAATTGAGGAGTTCCCTCAATTCCTCATGGATCCCATCATCCAACTGAATTTTGAAAAAATGGGACCCACCTGGAAGCATATACTTACAAACAAAATAAAAATTCGAATCGGCTCATCAATGACGACCGGTTAGCCTAGTGGGTAGTGACGCTGCCTACGAAGCTTAAGGTCCTGGGTTCGAATCCCGGTAAGGGCAAATATTTGTGTGATGAGCATGAATATTTGTTTCTGGGTCATGGAAGTTTTTCTATGTATTCTAAGTATTTATATATATTATATATATCGTCGTCTAGTACCCATAACACAAGCCTTACTGAGCTTACTGTGGGACTAGGTCGATTTGTGTAAGATTGTCCCTTAATATTTATTAATGACGGAGTTCTGAGGTAACGAACATTGAAAAAAAAAAAAAAAAAAAAAATACAACCGAATTGAGAACCTTCTCCTTTTTTTTGAAGTCGGTTGAAAAGTTTAAATACGTTGATTATTTTGTTGTTTTATTATTGATATCATTAATTTCTATGCGGGATCCCGCGGGATCGAAAATGTGCAATCCCGCAGGTACCGAGATTAAAGATAGGCTGCGGGATTGGAAGCCCTAGCTCGCACTCTGCTCATCACAGAGCCAACACGTTTCCTCAATTTTGTTTTAAGCCATAATAACATACAATACAACATACCAGAAGAGCTGCACCAGCGAGGCATAGTCCCAACAGCATACTAAAACAATTATTGTACTGGACACGTAGGCTATTTGAGCATAAGTGGTCCCGTAGATGGTATAGTAGGTGAAAAAGCTCTGACAGTAAGTTTTGAAAAGCATTATTTTCATTTGATTTGGCTGGCCTTCCTCTGCCTCTCATTCCTTCGACCTTGACCTCCAAGATATTCAAAAAGACGCTGTCGTGCCTTATTAAGTGTCCGATCATTTTGTCTCTTCTATTTTCGATTGTTTTTAACAAGCGTCGGCTCTCTCCTACCATCCTCAAAACCTCTTCGTTTGTCTTCCTTTCTGTCCAGCTTATTATTCCATAGATTTTTGAGATCGATACATTGTCACACCAAACGTCAATGATGAAATGTGATGACATAAATTGTACCAGGATGATAGCTGTCAAATATTGGACGTAAGGGCATTTTCACTATAATATTAAAATGCGAAAGTAAACTGTCTGTTTTCAATCGTGTAAGAAGATAGTTTGGGTTTTAGGAGGGCATGGGATAATTTTGATCCAAAGAATCATCAATCATCATGCCGAATCGGCCGACAAATACCTGCACTGTGATCGAAGAGTTCATTTATTGCCGCCCGAGGCGGAGTTGTACATTTAACAATTGTTACGATTAAATATTATAAATTTGTAAGTTTACTCCTGGCTGAAAATTTCCCGCGAAAGTTACTCGTTAATTAAAAACCGGGCAAGTGCGAGTCGGACTCACGCACGAAGGGTTCCGTACCATTTTGTTGTATGGGAGGCCCCCTTAAATATTTATTTTATTTTGTTTTTAGTATTTGTTGTTATAGCGGCAACAGAAATACATAATTTGTGAAAATTTCAACTGTCTAGCTATCGCGGTTCTTGAGATACAGCCCGAAAAAAACGTTTGTTGTATGGGAGCCCCCCTTAAATATTTATTTTATTTTGTTTTTACTATTTTTTGTTATAGCGGCAACAGAAATACATAAACTATGAAAATTTCAACTGTCTAGCTATCGTGGTTCTTGAGATACAGCCTGGCGACAGACAAAACGGCAAAAAAAAACACGTTTGTGGTATAAGAGCCCCCCTTAAATATTTATTTTATTTTGTTTTAGTATTTGTTGTTATAGCGGCAACAAAAATACATCATCTGTGAAAATTTCAACTGTCTAGCTATCGCGGTTTTTGAGATACAGCCGGGTGACAGACAGACGGACGGACAGCGAAGTCTTAGTAATAGGGTTCCGTTTTTACCCTTTGGGTACCGAACCCTAAAAAATCGACTTCCTGATTTTGTGTACTTATAGCAAAGAGTGGCGTTAATAATTATTTTCAGTCACAAAGCATGGACATGACTTTTAAGACCTATTTTTAATTATCTGAAGCTTACTGAATTACTGACAGACGTGAATTCAAATACTTGATTTATAAAAAAAGAATGTATTTAGCCATATGTAAGATGTGTTAATACATAATTGCAAACATCATGCGTCCGCGCTACAATTTAATTTGTATTTGTAAAAAATAGAATTATTTTTATCCCCTTGGCATCTGTCAATAGTTTATTTACTTATTAGTTTGTTTGGATTTTAAACAAGCTGTAAATGTAAACAATTGACAGAAAACTCAAATTGTTTAAACAACAGTACACCTCCGTATTTTCAAAACCAAAATCGTTGAAATGGAACTTAAACATAGTGAACTATTGTTTAGCTCCCAAACCAATGCGCATATATTAGTACACATTACATCAAATTTGGGCACATTTATCATTAACTATTGTTAGTCATGACATTTTCATACAACAATGCGATTCCGACGACACGCTTGAAGTCTATTTTTATTCCGCTTCCGATCCCAATCACATTTAAATCTGTTTCGCGCGCTCGCTTCCACACGCATCCAACGAACGTGCCAGAAACAGCACGCAAATCATATGGTTGGTAATGGACTTCCTTTTCAGTACTTATTAGTCCGCAAAAATCGGACGATTCATTACGTGTGAGCGTGATGCGTTGAGGATATAAGTCCGCTGTGTAACTACACCTTCGCATTCCGTGGTGATGTGTGGAGCTGTTACATCGGCCGACTGGCATCCACACATTGAGGGCTGTCGGTCGCAATACTCACAAATCATATTACAATACGCGCCACATAAGTTAGCGACTGTGCAGGGGACCGATTTTTGACTTTCGAGCGCTCGACTCTTTCACTCGAAAACTGACAAAAATTATGAAATGCTATTTTGAAATAGCGATAGAAAATTTAAAAACGAGTGGTATTGACCACTCGTATTAAATTCTATTGGTAGAAAGTAAGTGCCTGCCATTTTGACACTACAAACGTATTTACTTTTATTTGATTTTCGAGCGCTCGAAAGTCAAAAATCGGTCCCCACCCCAGTTCGTTTCATTTCAACTCGCCTCCGGCGCACCCGCCGAACCCTTCTGAATAGACCTCTGCGACGCTACAAAGTATACCATTTTTATCCATAATTAAATTCCATCAAATCTAACAAGAAATGTCACTTTCACAGTGAATCGTACCATTGTCAGTATGACGCCCCCACTTTATTATGATAATCAGTGATCGTAACTTTTGTAGCATTTTTGGTGCAGCGTAGTGCTGTTAACGGAATTGGTATAGACAATATCAATCAAAATTGTTAATTAAGGTTAATATTAACGTTATTAACGCTAATTAAGCATTAGGATTGAAATTCTTTATACCAATTCCGTTAACAACACTAAGCTGCACCAAAAATGCTACAAAAGTTACGATCACTGATGATAAATACGAAATATAATCGTCAAAATCGATGTACGAGTAAGACAGATCGGAAATACATATTTTATTTGTTTATAAATTTTTGAATAACTAAATTAACTAAATAATTTTATAGTAAACATTCGTCCTCTCAAGAAGGACGTAAGATATCGAAAATGAAGCGAGGAGTAAAAATGTCATGGCGGCCACCATTTCAACATACCCAGACTAGTTAATGTCATCAGTGTCATCACAGACGCAAACTTTTGTGACGTAAATAATGCTAGTAGTATTATCTATTTACTAGCTTCCGCCCGCGACTTCGTCTGCATGGACCCGGGATGAAAACTATCCTATATTTTATTCCAGGCTATAAACTATCTTCGTGCAAAATTTCATCCAAATCGGTTAAGCCGTTTAAGCGTGATTGAGTAACAAACATCTAAACATCTAAACTTTCGCATTCATAATATTAGTAGGATTTATTCTGTGGTACAGCACAACGTGAATCATTTTAAAACGCAATTGTGATGTGAAAGGGATGGACCAAATTGATACCCTGATTATCATATCACATGAATATCACAACACATATGGGATCTAATGCTGGCAGTGGTTTCCTGTGTAATTGAGTTTTCAATTTGGTACTGTTGTCAGAAATAGCCGAATTATGTACGCCGCCGAATGCGTTGACAAGTTAATTTATTAGGCGACGGAAATTCGTAAATTGACGTAGTTTAGGAACAAATTGCCAGCCAAGTATTTTTTTGGGTGTGTCTTTTTCGAATTTGGCAATACATACCTATTGCTATTGATTTTTCCGGATCCTTCACCTCGTCATTATACATGGATGTGCGATCGCCTAGCCGGCTGTACACATTGGGCCAACGTTGGCGCGTGAGCAGGATGCAGCTATGCGAACGCATGAGAACGATATAAAGCCCTCTTCCACGCATAGCTGCATCTGCTCAAGCGCCAACGTTAGCCCAATGTGTACAGCCGGCATTAGATTGCAAACTAAGGGTGGGTTGCACTTGCACCAAACCGTCTGTAATCGCAAGAAGCGGTGTTCGTTAAAATCTGAGAATGTATGGAAAGTTTGACAAGTTTCTATGGATTGACAGCTGCCGACGCCATATTTAACGTTGATCGGCCTGTAATCGTAGGTTCGTGCAACCTGCCCTATAGTCTAATTAATAATCACAGAAAAAATGTAAACACTGGTGTTGCCGTCAACAAGAACCATTTGCAGCAATGAGGAAATTTAATAATCTTCGTAGTTAAACTAAACATACGTCCTATTACAATAATTAACAATAATATACACTCTAATTACAAAAAGCGAATTAATTTTGATGACGTAAATCGTTATTTTTACAAAAATCCTCCCTCATAATTATTTTAAAAGATAATACCGTTTTTATGTGCAGAATATATTTTTAGCAATAGTATCAATGCTGTCTCAAAATTTTGGCTGTTTTTTATTATTAATCCTTGGTTTTGTGCTTGATTTCCTAGGGGTCCGTGGACGGAACAAAGGTTAAGAACCGATGCACTATACAATTAAATGTTTTACTAGTAACTAGTACTACATATTAGTACATTACTTACCAAGGGCTGTAAAAGAAATAAAGCCCGAAATCGCAGGTATTTGTGACCCGAGCCGCAGGCGAGGGTTGTAAACATGCGATAGAGGGCTTTCTTTCTTACTGCCCGTGATGAGTATACAATTTTACGTCTTTAACTGGCCACAATGCGAGTTTTACGGTACGCGCAGCGTGCGGTAAAACTCACATTATGGCCAGGTGTGACGTAAAAATATTTCTCGTATTTATTTTGAATTTTGCAATTAAAGCGAACTTTAAATATTATTGCATGACCGACCGGTACTTTCAGAACCCCTATGTCACTTTGACAGTGACATAACTTTGTTTACATTTTTTCTGTGGGATTATTAATTAGAGTTCTAAGTTGGAACTAACTGCTTTGCACATAACAATCAAACAAAACATACCGTATATGCACATATACATAGGAAAACTAATACAATAAACAACCGTCTATTATTTCAATCACGAATCGGTCGGACCGAACGGGAATTAATAACCTCAGCTAATTTGCCTATTCTAAGCCGAGTGCACACGAACAGCACCTCCCAATTACAATGTCGGTAAACACGTTTGATGGCTTATTGACGCGTGTCTATTTGGTCATACAATTTTGAGCCTAATCGCCATGATCTTAGGTTAAAAATTGATATAGTTGAGGTATTGATTGAACCAATTATGATCAAACGTTCAATGCAATTGAACTATTGTTCAAACGGTACAATAAAGATTATATACAAGATGGAGCTAATTGATAATTGGGTGATTACTGATAATGACATTTACACAAACATTCGTTAACTTTTGTAGTTTTGATTTTCAAGATAACGGCCATTGAACTCTCCTTTCGAAATACCGTCAAAAAGGACTTTGTGTGTTCCGTATTTTCCAGTGATTTCCGTACCTATATGATATGAATGCCGTTATTTGTGAACCTGTGGGAAATAGGAAAGGTTTTGATATATTTTAGACTTCGATACAGTGAAGTGTAAAAATTGTAAAAACTTCCTCATTGAACAAGCGAGCGAAGCGAACGAAGTTCTATGCTTCAGCTTGGGCCGAAAATCGTTCGATTGTCCGGCGACCCGCTGTCCCGCTGTCCGGCAGTTCTCCTGCGGGGCTAGCACAACTGACGCCGCCCCGCGACGCGAGTCGAGAAAGATCTACCCTCCTCTTTCTAATTTGCAGGGTGCGATTGAGACAGGAGACGCTCAGTCGCGCGGGAAGCGACAAAGCAACAAGTTGTGCTAGACGTACTGTACGGATCGGATTTCTCAACCGATTGTCGTGAAATTTTGTGATCATGTACAACAATTACTCATAATAATATAGTTATTTGCTGTCGAATATAATTTTAGATTAAAAAAAAAGATAGGCGTCGCTCTTATATCAGCAGAATAAGGTTTCGGTACTTGCATATTTATGAGAGACTAGCTTCTGCCCGCGACTCCGTCCGCGTGGAACTTGTTTAAATCGTAGCTCCATACAAACTTTAACCCCCAACTTCATCCCCTTGGGGGATGATTTCCGGGATATAAACTACCCTATGTCCTTCCCCAGGACTCAAACTATCTCTATACCAAATTTCATCCAAATCGGTTCAGCGGTTTAAGCGTGAAGAGGTAACAGACAGACAGACAGACAAACAGACAGACACACTTTCGCATTTATAATACTTATGTATGTAAGCATGTATGTAAGCACTTTATTGTACACAATAACAGGTTAAAGAATATACATGTCACACAATAGATCAAAGTACAAAGGCGAACTTATCCCTATAAGGGATCTCTTCCAGCTAACCTTTGAGCAATTGAGAGGAAGGTAGGTAGAACGAGATAGGCAAACTTATACCGTGTACAAAAACACAGAAAATGAAAACAAAACCTAATAGGTATTAATTCTAGACAAATAAAAACATGCCAATACATATATAAATATACAATATGAAATATAATATACACTATCATATGCAATATATATATATCGCAAATATACAATAAATAAATAAATACTATATTCAACCAATTCACAAGTCATTGGAAAGCCACAACTTCTTCAAATTCATCTTCAGTGACGTAACAGACCGCGACTGTCTCAGCGACAAAGGCAACTCATTCCACAACTTAACAGCGCGCGCGGTAAAAGATCTAGAGTATGTTCGCGTCTTATTACATACTAGCTTCTGCCCGCGACTCCGTCCGCGTGGAAATCGTTTATATCGCAGCTCCATACAAACTTCAACCCCCCATTTCATCCCCTTAGGTGATTTCCAGGATGAAAACTATCCTATGTCCTTCCCCGGGATTCAAACTATCTCCATACCAAATTTCATCGCAATCGGTTCAGCGGTTTAAGCGTGAAGAGGTAACAGACAGACAGACAGACAGACAGACAGACAGACACACTTTCGCATTTATAATATTAGTATGGATATATTAGTATATTAGTATATTAGTATGGATTAGTATGGATATGGATTTTTTTTATTATGTCAATTGAAACTCAGAAATATAAGCATAAGTATAAATATAAAACTTAACACTAACACTTAAAACTATTTAACTACCTACTAGTATACCTACATGCACTCTCCGAGGTCGCTGCCCCTCGGAAGGGGGCCCATAAGGCTGGCCACATTTCCTCGTTGGATTGCAATTCCAATGAGTGGATTTAAATCGATACCTGTATTTTTGCACTTCACTATACTCTTATTCCAATGATCGGTTTCGGGTGACGACACTAAACATGTTAATAACCAATAGGGGCGGGCGTAGACACTAAATAAAATAATCATCAATGTCATATTTTATCGAAAAAAGAAAACGCAACATCATATGAAACGATGACGCTGGAAGAATGTGACGTCACAGAAGACGGCAACGTGCCGCGCGGCATCGTGGTCGGCGCCGCCGTCGACGCGGCCCCCCGGCAGCATCCTGTAATGTGACGTCACACGCCGTTTGCGTTTTCTCTCTAACAAGCAATATTAAAACGGCTGTAGCTTCGTAATTCGTTGAGATATCTGAATGGGATTTTCGTCGCTAGGCATATTTTTTTGCCTTCCTTCTTTTGGAGTTATACTAATTTTCGAGTCTACACCCCTATTCAACAGTGTTAGACGATAAAGCGAAATGTTTTGTAAATTCAACAAAACTTATAACTGGACTCTGCGCTAGCACTAACTTCAGTACCTTTATATAAATCAGAAGCAATGCACCCATCAAAAGGCAATTGAGGCCAATGATCTAGCCTCATTAACTACTATTACTCCACACTTGGTAACAAAGGAACATCACTCAAAAACAACCTATACACACGTATTTTAACGGCGCTTGCGTCTTTTTAAAAGTAATTCCTTGAATACAGATCGTGCCTTCCAAAACGGCGTATAAGATAAGTCAACGCAAGTCAAAAGAACTCGGGCGTCCATGCATACCTACAGTTTATATATTTCTACAGTAATGCGTTAGCTTGTAATGTCCTTGAAGTTACAACGGCGCTTGCGTCGTTTTGTGTTTGAGGTGCGGAATATGGATCGTGGTCACGCAGTGTGTCGGAGGTTGACAGGTGCCAATCTTGTACGCGCGCCTGCGTTTTTCGAAGTCGGGGGCACAGTAGGATCAAGAGAAAATAGCACTGCAAAATTGCAGAAATTCGCACCCGCCACCGCATCCGCAATCATTGATGCGGAGTTTTTGCGGATGCGAATGTGGATGTAGGATGTAGTTCGCGACCAGATAGGGGCCAGGGCCAACACGGCGCGTGGTGTTCAGTATTTTCGTCATTACTCAATAAGAATCTTCATTTCGTTTCTGTAATCTGACGATTCGCCGTATTCGCTATTGGTGATGCGTTAGGTTTGCAGCGATTGTAAAGCAACGTATTCGAGTCCTGTGTGATGGGCCATGATGGCCGATTGTGTAGAGGCTTAAAGGTACATGCTAAAAATTAACCGAACATTTCTCGATAGGAAGTTCGAACGATATAATTTACTTTAAAAACAAAGTTTTAACCGACTTCAATTTAGTACTCCGCCAAGTCACGAAAACATTTCCACATTTCTTTTCCAATTTACCACATGAACTGATTTTCGAGAGCAAATGCGTTGATTATTAGAGAAAAAAACCGAATCGCTGCATGTGGGCTGATAATATTTGAGGACTTCCGTCGATTCCACAAGGATCACCCTTGGCACTTCATTAGATGCTATTTAAACGGAATCTTATCAGAATTTGTGATATACTTTTGTACTTACTTTTAAGTTCATAATTGAGGAATTCCATAAGTCATCTGTGGTCTTCATCATCAATTCCACTCCACCAAATTTATGATTTCCGGCTGTAAATACACGAGTTATAATAGTAAATACAAAAATCACTACTAATAATTGAGGAGTTCTCTCAATTCCTCATGGATCCCATCATGCAACTGAATTTTTGAAAAAAATGGGACTCACCTGGAAGCATATACTTACCAACAAAAAAATACATTTACAAATCGGCTCATCAATGACGGAGTTCTGAGGTAACAAACATTAAAAAAAAAGATAAAAATAATTAAAAAAAAAATATAACCGAATTGATAACCTCCTCCTTTTTTTGAAGTCGGTTAAAAACAATCCTATGTGTCCCCAACCTAACGAATGAGTTCACGCGTCGCGAACCTGCAGTGATTGCGGGATGCAGCCTATTACCGGCCCCCACGCATCCTCCCTTCCACCATGTCTTCCATCGCCCCTTCGATAGGCAACACACTTGTATACAAGTATGGTGAGCCAGCAATGTACTGGCAGCTAGGATTTAGGTCAGGAGTGATGGCAGTAACCACTTTTATTATAGCCGCAATTTTTGAGTTTCCTTTTTTATGAGTTTTATGACAGAACAGAGACCATTTCATGCTAAGTGGGTACTGAGACAGATTTAGTGATTTTCTCTGTGACTATACGCCACTTTCGTTATTTCGGTATGTAAATTAATTTCGTCTTTCGAAAGCCCATACTTAGTATTTCATTTATTGTATGATGTGGCATCATCGAACTACTTTGTTTTTCCTTTTCGTGTTCGATATAAAAATCGATAAAACCGGATCATTTTCGGATGCATTTTCTTTACTCTAAGGGCCTGTTTCACAATCTCCAGTTAAAACATATCCGTCTGATAAATGTTGGCTGTCACTTTTCTTTTATATGACGGGAGAAAAGGATACCTAGCAATAATTTTAACTGGCAGATAACTTTATCCGGCGATTGTGAAACAGGCCCTAACTATAGTGAAACTAGACTAGACTAGACTTTAGTCCGTTTTTTAACCCCCAACGCAAAGAGAGGGGTGTTATAAGTTTAACGTGTCTGTGTATCTGTGTAACTGTCTGTGGTATCGTAGCTCCCAAACGGATGGACCGATTTGAATGCGGTTTTTTTTGTGTCATAGATAATTTTATCCCGAGTGTTCTTAGCCATGTTTTACGTAAATCTGTTTAGCCGTTTTTGAGATATTGCACTTTGAAATGAAAATGTCGGGGGTTTTCAACTTTTCTAAGTTGTAGTGTTATGACGTTCTAGCTGCTGCCTTTCAATGTGAGTTCTTCTTCATCATAATCATCTATTTCTTTGCCTTATTCCTTTGTTTCTTCTGGTCAGCCCTTGTTTAAGTCGCCATTAAGTCGCCAAGAAAGTTAGACTTGTGTTGTCTTTCTGTCCATCCGTTCGACCGCGTCCATCTTTTTTGTAATTTGGTTTACTAAAAATGACGAAAAAGTACTCAAATCTAACCATAACTGACATTGTTTAATTGTTATCTTCAACTAGGGCTGTAAAACAATTACGCATAAACAATAGAACCAAAGCTACCCCAGTACACGAGCCACACTTCCGTCAGTTTTATGACGTCTCTTTGATATATTTTCCTCTCATATTTAGCAACAATAGAAATTTTAAAATCTCACGTTAAGTGCATTTTCGGTAAACCATACCAAATAATAGACATAGACCCGCTCACAACAATTATTTCGTCACATCGCAAACCTAAATCACTGAACAAAAAACGGACTCGTAGCAAGGAGTCGTGCCAAGTTTGACCTGCATCTATTCTTATGATGAGGTGTCTGACTGCTTTGAATATGTAACTTGGTATCATTGATTCGCTAACAGGCAATATGGAACAAATTGAAACTAGCGTGACCTTTTCCATTAATAGGCCCGGGTTTATAATAGTACATTGTTTAACGAGGGGCGGAAGTGGAATATTGCGAACAAGAGTCTATCAGAGACTCTTTTGATGACTCGAGTTTGCAATATTTTTACGCCCGTGTTATACACAATGTTTTTCATCACATTTGCGAGGAAACAAATACATTTTAGATGAAATGAATACAAATCGTAATAAAAACTGCAACATGTCAGTCGGCCATTTTGTTGAATTTGACGTGAGGCGCGTATGGCAAAGACCCTTCTCTATACAGCCACGATTTGAAAACACTTAATAACATTTTACATAGACACTAAATATCTACATATTATCTGTAAATAATTCAGTTAAACATGTTTCAGTAGTTTTTTGAGTTTAAGTTTATTTATAAATACGTTTTAAGACATCGTATTTGATATAAAACCTCTTTGCTTTGTAACTGCCGCATGAGTGACAGATACAATTTAAGAAAAAAACCATTACGCCCGTGGGCGTAACACAGACTATTACAGCTCTGTATGTCTGCGCATTATGAAGCCCTTTTCGAGCAAGTGTGATGAAAATAATCTAGACCACATCCTACTAATATTATAAATGCGAAAGTTTGGATGTTTAGATGTTTTTTACTCATTCACGCTTAAACTGCTCAACCGATTTGGATGAAATATTCCATCAAGATAGTTTATAGCCTGGATTAAATCATAAGATAGTTTTCATCCTGTGTCCACGCAGAAGAAGTCGCGGGCGGAAGCTAGTGTCAGAAAATCACTTAGAAAAGATGAGAAACCCCCGACTTTTTCATTTCAAAGTCCAATATCTCAAAAACAGCTGAACAGATTTTAACACTCGGGATAAAAATATCTATGACACAAAAAAACAAATCGAAAATCGGTTCATCCGTTTGGGAGCTACGATACCACAGACAGACACGTTCAACTTATAACACCCCTCTCTTTACGTCGGATGTTAAAAAATAGTTACTCAGTAAATTTTTTGACATTACTTACCGACGAGTCTGATGGATCTTTGTGAAAGCGAGGGTTAGGATAGAGTAAACTTATTTTGGAACCACTACAAGAACATACCTACATACATTACATCGCGCTTAAAACTAGAATAGAATTACGATACAAGTGCCGCAAATAGGAAATTCGCAACGAGTGGTGATAAACTAAAACACGACCGAAGGGAGTGTTTTAAATCGACACGAGTTGCGAATTACCTATTCGCACGTGTATCGTACAACGTTTTACTGTACATATGGCTCTTTAAAGTTTCGACATATGCACGGAAAGTGCTCTTTCCGCACTAGTACGGGAAAGTAGCACCATATTATGTACTGTAAAAGGTATTTTGTGTTGCCTCGAAATGGAGTGCCTCGGCAAGTCAGCATGCATGGGACGATAGTAAGTGGCGCTAATTTTCAGTGGATCCAATAAACTTATATTTAAGCACATTGTACAATATGTTGTTAGTAATGTTTATTTGTCAAAAATTCAATAGCCAAGTCAGCAGGGTAATTGCGTAACTATGCAAACGCGTGTTACGACATTATCAACTTTTTTTTTTTTTTATGTGAATATGACGGCCTGATCATCGTTCGTTTAAAAAGTTTCACAACTCGCCTGCCGATCTTCCGATTGACGGCATGCTACATGATATTAGACAGGGGTGGTCGACGTGCCGTTATAGGTTTTTATGGTGTTTTTGGTCCTTATTATTAGTACGTAATGATTTTCACCTAAGTATTACATTAATAAATATGGCGATTTTTTACCTGTAGGTAAATATAAAACAAATAAGATGGCAAGAGTATATTGTGTAGACAATACTCTATTACAGACTATGCAAGCAGTGTCATGGAAGGACAACGTCATTCATGGCTGTGTAAGCCAATCTTAATACATCTTAACAACCAAAATAACCTCAAAAAACCGTGATAAATTCCCGAGCATGCGTGGCTAAACCTAAACCCTTTACAGGTATTTTTTACAGTTTTTTGGTAATTTTGGTTCTCGAGGACGAAGGGTAATGCCAGCCCTTGCCGGTAAATTGATCAATTGGGACTAGTCCTCCTACCAAGTACAGTTGTGGGCACAAGTGTTAAGAACACTTTCCTTTTTCATATAATTTAGGTTTTATGTTTGGTACAGCTTTGTCACAATTCTAAAAATTGTTTTGTGAGACGGAAAAAAACTATTTGCTCTGCGAATCAGCCTGTCATTTGCTATTAACTATATACGCAGTGGTTTTTGATTCTTGATCAGAAATCACGATTAACTCATAGTTGGGCATTTTCAATACCCAATTAGCGTGAGTTGTTGAACGAAAATTTACTCGGTGTCTGTTTTGTGACAAGTGTTAATTTTGAATAAAAAATTGTTATTTACGATACAAGTGCCGAAAATGGGAAATCCGCAACGAGTAGTGATAAATTAAAACACGACCAAAGGGAGTGTTTTAAATCGACACGAGTTGCGAATTACCTATTCGCACGTGTATCGTACAAAGTTTTACTGTACATATTATGGGTCGACATAGTCTCGACATATGCACGGAAAGTGCTCTTTCCGCACTAGTGCGGGAAAGTAGCACCATATGTACTGTAAAACATTTTTTCTTTTCAATTTATAAATTATAACTCATATGCATATACACGTTATTTAAATGTGCAACAAGTTCATGTTCACTTAATAAATTTGTTTGCTTAATTTTCGTCACCAAACTGACAGTGAGTTAATTTTTGTTTAACAACTCAGGCTAATTGGGTACACGAATTATTGTAAATGCCCAGTTACCTAAAACACGGTTTTTCCCATACATTCAGTAGATATTAGATTTAAAATTATCATTAAATTTAATTAACTAAACAGTGATGTATATAATTGCATGATATCTCTCCATCAATTGAAATGTGTTTTGGCTGCTTATTCATATTGTTTGACTCCTGATCAAGGATTAAAAATCACCGTGTATATCTTTGAAGTTCATTAAGTGCGATTTCAACTCACTTTCCAAAAATCACAAAACTTGCAGTTACGATATACGATATTCTGCGTATAATTAAACAATTTTGTTGACTCGTGTACAGTTTTGTGGGATAGGGCGCATGTTGTTTACGAACCATTCACATCAATACATATACATATGTAGAATTAATTAGTGCGGAATTGATAAATTAACCTACTTACTTGCGATACTAATATTAACTTCCGGGGCAGTGGAGATAACTTCAACACGCATTAATTTACTCACAACAGACCAAATACTGTTATAAATCTGTATATCGTTAGCATTATATTTGGCCTTGACATAGATAAACGATGTTTCACTTAATTACATTTTAATTACTTCGTAATTTTCTGCCTAAGTACTGCAACTAAAATTGCGCTTGCTCAAACTTTACTTCTTCCTATTCTTGATTACGCTGATGTATCCTATCTCGACCTTTCTGAGGAGCAGCTTAATAAGCTTGAGCGTCTCCAAAATGTCTGCATTCGGTTCATATTTGGGTTACGCAAATATGACCACGTTTCTAGTTTCCGTTCCAAACTCAAGTGGCTCCCTATCCGTTATCGTCGTAACTCTCACATTATTTCGCTTCTGTTTAGTGTCCTTTTTAACCCTGCAACTCCCCGCTATCTCAAAGAGCGTTTTAGTTATTTTAATTCTGTTAGATCTTCTAACAATTTGCTATTAACTGTGCCTTCGTCATCTTCGAAATTTTACAGTAGTTCGTTCACTTTTAAGGCTATTCGACTGTGGAACTCTCTCCCTCTTGATATAAGACAAGCTAAATCTATCGGTAACTTCAAATCTCTTCTTAAAGAACATTATTTGTCTCTCCCCTAACCCTGATTGTCTTACTATTATTATTATTGGCTGACTGTTTATGTATTATATTTATATATTTTTATTTGTGTTATTTGTATATATGTATGATTATGTATGTATGTTTATATATAGAGCTATTTATGTACGTGTATTAATATAATTATTTTGATTTTTGGCTTATTATAATCTCTGCACCACTTACTACATAATCTAGTTTTATCTCTTTCTCCGATACCCAAAGGTTGTCTGGAAGAGATCGCTCTTCAGCGATAAGACCGCCTGTTGTCTACCTCTACCTACATGTTATTGTATTGTTTCTCTTTTTAACTGCTTTGTTTGTGTGAGGTGTGCAATAATGAGTATTTGTATTGTATTGTATTGTATTGTATTTTAAGTTGCTCAGTGGGGCTACGCCGGGACGCGACGTGAGTCGAGAAAATCTACCCTAACTCTTTTTAATTCCTACAGTGCGAGTGAGGCAGGCATCACTGAGTCGCGCGCGACGCGACTAGGCATCAAGTTGTGCTATACGTACAGGTTAGTAGTAATGTAGGTAAGCATAATCAACAGCCATTATGTTTTACGCATATTTTGTTATTTTTTAAACACTCAATTAAATTGTATAATATACAATTCTACTTGACACTGATATTCTCCTATGGATATTCTGCTATGGAGCTAAAACGCAGACCATCAAAATCAGAGAAAGGCAGCGATTCGATGCCTTTTGCCGGCTGTACACTCTCGGCCGAGACCTCTCGCCGAGAGTCTCGGGGGAGAAGTTCTCGACGAGAGCACACCATGTATAGGTAGCAGCATGAGCATGCATTTATATGAGTTTTATTGTTACTTGCTTAATTTTATCTGGTCGGAGGATTTGCGGTGGGCTGCTTATACAATAGGAAACAGCCCATTGTTCACAAGATAAGCTTTCAAGTGCTAAACGGACAGCTTATATCATCTTAACTATACACTCTCGTTGCGTCATTTGAACAGCGGAACAACCCTTTGACTCGGCCTCAAAAACCGACACGCCACCGAGACGCACCGAGGCGAGACCCGAGCGGGCGAGACAAGGCGAGAACATCATGTACACTCTCGTCCACGGTCTGTCTCGGGGTGTTTCGCCGAGAGTCTACAGCCGGCATGAGATGTGGTGTAGCAGTGGAGGTGCATGCTGCGAATACCAGGACAAGGACTGCATGGCGGACCAATCAGTCGATACTCTTGGAGCTCAAAGTAGACATGCTGTCCACAATCTGCGAGCAACGTTTTTTGAGCTACTTTGGCCATAATGAGAAGGGGTGACGAAAGTTTGGAACGGCTAATCGTTGTGGGAAACACTGAAGGCAAAATGTCACGTGGCCGTTCACCTGCACGATGAACTGATCGAGGTAAAGACCTGTCTCAAAAATTCAACCATGTTGTGAGGAACGCGATGGACCGGAATCATTTATTCAGACGAATCCCCAACCACAATCATCAGTCATGCATGATGGACACGACTAAGAAGAAGATGCAATCAGGTTAAATGAAGAGGATTGTTCTTATTATAAGTACCTACCTTAAGAACGTACCTCAGAAATCTAGAAAATTCTATCAATGATATGGTACGAGTATACAGGGTGTCCAGTAAATAATGGATAACCTTCTAACCACCAATAGGCCACCGTAGGCTGGTCCAGAAAAAAAAAAAAAAAACGAAAAAAAAAAAGAAATACCTAAATAAAAAAAAAAAAAAAAAAACAACAACAACAAATCAACAACAAATCATTACATTTCTCGTTGCCACGATGATAACAGTCAAATAAGGAACCGAAAACTTAAAATTATGAAGTGTGAAAAATAATACTAATACCTACTTAATAATAATAATAATAATTAAAAAAACAACAACAACAAATCATTACATTTCTCGTTACCACGATGATAACAGTCAAATAAGGAACCGAAAACTTAAAATTATGAAAAGGTGAAAATCTCGAAAACCAGGGAACTTTTACTAAACCCTAAAGTGGATTTTCTGGACCAGCCTAAGGTGGCCTATTGGTGGTTAGAAGGTTATCCATTATTTACTGGACACCCTGTATATAGGTTACGTGCCTACGGATCCTCCCTAAATAAATCAAACACTGGCCTAGTGACCCTGCCTACGCAGCCGGTAGTCCTGGGTTCGAATCCCAGGAAGGGCATTTATTAGTGACGAATATTATTTGTACCAGAGTCTTGGATGTTTCCTATTTATATCGTCGTCTGGTACCGATAGTAAAAACTGTCCCTAGTTCGGGACTAGGTAGATTTGTGCGTGATTGTCCCGCAATATAAACTTCGATCATCCCTATCCACTTTCGGGCTCGCGCGTACCTCCCAAGGCGCAAGATAATTACATGGCTATTTGGCCTGACCGCGCCTAATACACCCCCGTGGAATCGACTCGAGACCGCTGTTAGAATAGGATCCGTCGACTTGCTTAGCTTATCCTTTCTAAGAGAATGTACTCGCATTGCACAGTCATAGTTTCAGGACACCCCCCAAATTCGGAAAAATATCCGAAATAAGATTTTCAAAACATAGTTTCCGCTGAAGGTATAAATGTCGGTGATTTAGGATGCTTTCATATTAGAAAACATAAGTAGGTAGTATGAGTAACTATAGATTTGAGACAAAAACTGCTCACAATTATGTAGTTGTATCACATCCCTTAAAGACGCTGTCAACACCAAAATGCCCTTGAGGATTTTGGATAGCGCGCACACTGTCTATTAGTATCGGAGTAAACGAGAGCGAGTGTTACTGTGCGGCCCGGTTTTTGAAGATAATATTGCATAAATAATGAAATAAATAAAAGGGTAGATTATTTGGGAAATATGTCTCGTTAGCGGTTTAGGTATGAATATGTTGACTTCATGTTTTTAATTGCAGACCCATACGTCAGAAAAATATAGACATAGAACCGTTTAATGTGATTTTAAGACCAATCTTTGCAATTATTTTCTATCGAGCCGATTTCGTCCAATTATGTATCGAGCCCGTCCACGGTCTTTGAAATATGGTGAATATTAACATATATTTTATTTGATGTGCTAGAACAAATAGTTTTTCTCAAAAAACTGCTTAAATAACATTTATTTCACCAAATTAGGTCTTGTCAGTCTCTTAAATTGGACGTATTTGGTTGTATCCCACTCGTATTAAAGGGAAAACTACAAGTAGTTTGTGATTTTTACGTATCTCAATTTACGTAGATACCGTTAGAGTACTATGATCTATTTGGGAGGTATGTGGCAAAAACGAGATAAATATATCCATATTAATATTATAAATGCGTGTGTCTGTCTGTATGTCTGTTACCTCATCACGCTTAAACCGCTCAACCGATTTAGATGAAATTTGGTATAGAGATAGTTTAAATCCCGGAGAAGGATATAGTATTTATCCCGGAAATCACCCCCTTAAAAAATTAAAGTCACCTACACATATATGTGTTTGTTACGCCTTAAACACACAACTCCAACATCGGTGGATCAGTTGTGCCAAATGTATTCAGTGTCAATTTGAAAAGTTTCAACCGTTTGCAGGAACCGTTTCCGGCAATATACTTAAATGAATTACCAAAACCGCATCCAGTACAGTTAAAAACCCAATACTATAATTAGAACGTAAACAAAAACCGGCCTAAATCGGAAATGTATGGTAAACCTGTGGTTGCCAGGTGGCGAGGTTTTTGTGCAGCCAAATGTGTTTCCGATCAATCACTGTTCCCGGTTGCCAGCTTTTAGTAAAAGTACCTATGTTTCTTTTAGTTAATATGTGGCTATGTGTAATAATGAGGACGAAGTGCGACACTGGATGGAGCACAGATAAGTAACGAAAATACAACAAACCCAAATCTAGAATAACTTTCTAGAACAAACATCGAAACATTCATATTTACATATATTACTACTATAAACTATACAATTATAAAACAAAACGAAAAATTATGACACTTTAAGAAGTTTGAGATGATGGAAGGTAGAATGTATTTCGCCGGTTAGCGACCACCTAATTTAATGTGCCCGTGGGCGACCACTTAAGCTGAGTTGGTGAACTGAAAGGATATTTTCTCGGTTTTTTAGTAGATTTCTATTCTAAAACAACAAAAAAATGCATGTACAAGTAATTGTGTCAATAGGGTGTGTAGAATTGATGTTATCTTCAATAGAAAAAAACCTTTTCCTTCAGGTGGTCGCCAACCGAAGGTGGTCGCGTAACCAGCGAAATGACCTAATGTTGGTATATTCAGATTCATTTATTTCGCAACATACGCAGCTGCACTTAAAATTACACATAGTCAATTTTTAGGAGTATATATGCTGTGATCGTCGGTTTTTAAACAAAATCAAATAAGTAACATTTCAATTATCATACGATTTAGGAAATATATATATATATATATATACCTTACCGATGTAGGTACCTTAGTTGTAGGTAGGTATACCTAAGTAGATATAGGTAGTACCTTTATATTTTTCACAAGACTACCCTGATACCCCGACGTTTTATATTCCAAGATTTCATATCTAATTTAGTAATTCAAACTATTTAAAATTCAATTATGTAATTTCCTCTATTTAATACAATACCTAGAACATAGTAGACCTACTAGGGTCATTTCGCTGGTTACGCGACCACCTTCGGTTAGCGACCACCTGAAGGAGAAGGTTTTTTCTATTGAAGATAACATCAATTCTACACACCCTATTGAGACAATTACTTTTACATGCATTTTTTTTGTTGTTTTAGAATATAAGTCTACTAAAAAACCGAGAAAATATCCTTTCAGTTCACCAACTCAGCTTAAGAGGGGGCGTATCGCCAGGGAAAAATCAGAAATCACCCGCGCGCCCCGTACCTGCCGCGCTGATGCGTCTATTGCTGCCCCGCTCCTTCTCGCATAGTATATGCCCCGACAGTCAGATGAAACATGATGAATACCTATAGATAATTATAATAAGTGGAAAGAAAGACAAAATCTGTAAGTACCTATATTTGAAGATATAATTTTCGCTAGTAGCTAAGTCAGTTTCGAGAGCTATAACTGAAATGACCTTCCGTTTTTTTACTAAATCACGTAAGGGTTGTAATTTAGCATAATAATGTCTCGTAAAAGGCTAAAGCAAAAAAACAGCTATAATCGAATTTAAAATTTTGTGAGACATATCTAAAATACTACTAATAAATCCACGGTTAAAAAATTAACATAAATGTCACGGCAGGCGACATGTTTCGAACTCTTCGGGAGTTCTTCTTCAAAACAAACATCGAAAACACTAATCCTGAAGAAGAACTCCCGAAGAGTTCGAAACATGTCACCTGTCGCGTCATTTAATACGTGAATTTATTAGTAGCATTAAAAAAAAACTGTAATTTATTATGAAAACTTCGATCATGTTTATGAAAGCCAGATTTTCAGGCCACTGTGTGGCGGCCAAATTTTTCAATTCTGACCCCGTGTCATGGTCGGCCTTATCACGCGATAAGTGACAGGATAGAGCGTCCGTCACTGGCTGACACCGTTTGATAGACCGAGACGATGCCCCTATCTTGTCACTTATCGAGTGATAAGGCCGACCATGATACGGGGTCTGATCTCGGATTCGTACTTGGAGACAATGGAGACGCTTTGGCCCTTTAGTTATCAATTTTGAACATACTCGTATTAAAGAAAAACTGCAAAATTGTGTTCACTTTTTTTAATATAAAAATGTCCAACTTCGCAGGCAATAATTCGGGTGCAGACTCGAAAATTATTATTACTCCAAAAGAAAGAAGGCAAAAAAATATGCATAGTGATGAAAATCCCATTCAGATATCTCAAAGAATTACGAAGCTGCAACCGTTTTAATATTGCTTGTTAGAGAGAGAAAACGCAAACGGTGTGTGACGTCACATTACAGGATGCTGCCGGCAGGCCGCGTCGACGGCGTCGCCGACCACGATGCGCGCGGCAAGTTGCCGTCTTCTGTGACGTCACATTCTTCCAGCGTCATCGTTTCATATGAAGTTGCGTTTTGCGAAAAAGGGACAGAACACATCCCTTCTTAAAACTTTGGACACTTATAACTTCGTGATTATTTAACCTTTTGCGTTGATTTTTTCTCCATTTGACAATTTTTTTTATCCTTCTTCGAGAAAATATCACATTATTTTATTTAGTGTCTACGCCCCTATTGTTGGAATCTAAAAGCGTCACCCGTGATGACTTTAAAGAAAAAAAATGTCAATAATTACACGGTTCACCCACGTATTAAACGTCACTACGGGCGACATGTTTCGAACTCTTCGGGAGTTCTTATTCAGGATTGAGTGTTTTCGCGGCGGTGTCGCTTGAATCACGACAAGATTCAAGCGACACCGCCGCGAAAACACTCACTTTATAGAGTACAAATTACTTTAATTACCCAAGGAATACCACTACCTACATTTTGTTGCTTAAAAAACCACCGGAGCTATAACTGAAATATGGCCTTCCGTTTTTTTACTAAATCACGTAAGGGTTGTAAGCTAGCATAATAATGGCTAGTAAAAGCCTAAAGCAAAAAAAAGCTATAATCGAATTTAAACTTTTGTGAGACATGTCTAAAATACTACTAATAAATCCACGGTTAAATTCACGCATTAAATGTCACATCAGGCGACATGTTTCGAACTTTTCGGGAGTTCTTCTTCAAAACAAACATCGAAAACACTCATCCTGAAGAAGAACTCCCAAAGTGTTCAAAACATGTCGCCTGTCGTGTCGTTTAATACGTGAATTTAACCGTGAATTTATTAGTAGCATTAAAAAAAAACTATAATATATTATGAAAACTTCGATCATGTCTATGAAAGTCAGATTTTCAGGCCACTACTGTGTGGCGGCCAAATTTTTCAATTCTGATCTCGGATTCGTACTTGGAGACAATGGAGACGCTTTGGACATCAATTTTGAACATATTAAAGAAAAAGTGCATAATTATGTTCACTTTTTTAATATCAAAATGTCCAAGTTCGCAGGCAATAATTGTTGGAATCTGCACTATCGATAACCCTAAAAGCGACACCCGTGATGACTTTAAAGAAAAACAATGTCAATAATGTCACTACGGGCGACATGTTCCGAACTCTTCGGAAGTTCTTCTTCAGGATGAGTGCTTTCGCGGCGGTGTCGCTTGAATCACGACAAGATTCAAGCGACACCGCCGCGAAAACACTCATCCTTAAGAAGAATTCCCGAAGAGTTCGAAACATGTCGCCCGTAGTGACATTTAATACGTGAGTTGAACCGTGTAATTATTAGTACTGTTTCAACACGTCTCACGAAAGTTTAAATTCGAAAAGCAATGTCCGCCATCTTGGAATTCAAAATGGACATCATTTCTAGAATCTTCACCCTCGAGAAGCCTGCCAATGTACGTTGTGCTTTAAAAAAACGCGCATATTAACTTACAACGAATGTTTCAAAAATTTTAAATAATGCGACCACTTTTTGAAATATTTCTGACTATGAATTCGTATTTAGACCTCTCAGACATCGATTTTGAACATAACCGGATTTATTCTCAACTAGCGATCCGCTCCGGCTTCGCACGGATACTATATTATACATATAAACCTTCTTCTTGAATCACTCTATCTATTAAAAAAAACCGCATCAAAATCCGTTGCGTAGTTTTAAAGATCTAAGCATACATAGGGACAGACAGCGGGAAGCGACTTTGTTTTATACTATGTAGTGATAGTGATAGTGATAACCTTTCATAAAGTAAATACACGATCGACAGAAAAATGTTCGTCTAGTTTTGCATGTACTGCACAAATTATTCTAAGAAGCCGGTCACCCGCCGATCGCTGCGTAATCTTATAGTTGTATTTTGAACTTTAAGATCTATATGTTAAGGTCGACTTTTAAATATATTATTTCAAAATGTAGCAAAATATCTACTGGAATGTAATGATACGTTCATTCACTGGACGAATATACTGGGTCACAATATTATTGAAATAATTATGTTCATCGTGCTGTCGTGAGAGCACAGAACGTAGTCCTCTCGTCTCAGCGGAGCGATTACGACTGACTCCGCCCGCGAACGGCAACAAAAGATATACAGAACCGCACGAAACACGCGACGGGAGAAAGGGTATCGCGCTAAATAAAAAAGGCCTATACGCCAAATACGTTTCACCTCAATAAGTCTGAAAAGGGACTACATAAAAATACCCCGCTAGTACTTTCATTAGGTAATGTGAAAAGCTATTATACACTCAACTTTTACTTAATTTATATGCACGGGAACCTCACACTATTGAAATTGAGTAAAAATAAGACATGATTTGGCGGTTCTTTTCTATCGAGGCAATTTTGGTTTTGTATGGTTTTGTTCAGACGATTCAATTGCAAATATGATGTAGTTTTGGTATGTCCTTTTTCCTGGCATTCGCTTTAGTTTATCATAGGTAAATATTCAATCTAAGAACCCCGATTTCGCGGAGCGCCCCCTCTTAAGTGGTCGCCCACCGGTACATTAAATTAGGTGGTCGCTAACCGGCGAAATGACCCTATATCGATATTATTTAAATCACATTCCAACCGCCACAATTAATGCTTTTCTTAATGCACTAAGCAAACGTGTTGCGCAACATATGTTCCGAGCGGATACAGTTTTTGCATACGCACACCTACACCAATTTCCGTTATAACTGGGTCAATATGTCACCAACGTTCCAACCGCAATATTAAAAATACAAACGAATGTTTTCTCAATACCTCTCGTTTAGCGTGGGACAAAAGCGTTTTCGATAAACATAAACATCCACATCACCTCGCTTTGGCACCTATTAGGTAATAACCTAATCCAACTAGTCCCAAGATTTGGCATTGGCACCAGTTTTACGAAAGCGACTGCCACCAGGACCAAACCTGAGCCTGACCTTCCAACATTCCGACCTTCCAACCCCGATTACCCTCTGACCTTATTTGGATTAGACCGGTTTCCTCGCGATGTTTTCCTTGACCGAAAAACCACTGTAAATATGAAATGATGTCGTACGTAGAACTGAGGGGTGATCACGTAACGTTTCGAACGTACGTTAGGACAGCCCAACTGTCATTTTTCCATACTAAAAGTGACGTTCACATCTACCTGACGCGCGTACGTGATCAACCTACTGGACCTCCGGATTGAAACTCGCAAAAACGACACAAAAACATCCATCTACAGATAAAAACTGTAATGTTTTTTACCATAATTACCCTTGGAAATAAAACGCGATCCTGAATCCTAATAAACCATGTAACAAACCAATTTTAATACAAAAGAAAAACAAACTATGAACGTAATGCAAACACAATAATTAATTCCTAGTAAACAATTGATTCAATAAAGAAACACCGAACTGCTCAAATGTACACAATTAGCTTTCGCACATGCTGCTCGACAAAGAAAACTCATTAGTCTTTATTTACTTTACCCGCGAAACGTATGACATGCGCGCCGAACACGATTTTCCGAGCCTGAAGTCTTACGCGCCGCACAGTGTCATCCATTTCCCGCCATCCGGTTTGTCAGCCAACCGAAATTTCCCGCCTAAAATCCGCCAGCCAATCAAACCGGTAGCCGCCATTTACGACCAATGAGGAGCGATCCCGCGCTAGCGCTCCGCGTCATTGTCATATCTTGAAAATTAGTACTACGGCGAACCCCGTCCGCAAATTGACGATTTTCCGTGAACGGGTTTTCAAAATATTGAAAGGGTGAGTGCCCCACAAACTTTTATTAATTTATGTACGTAACATTAACAATAGAACACGCGGCGTATTTTTCTTCATCACTACGACATTAATATTACGTGATTTAATATGTAAAGATTCGAAATTGATGAAGTTTTCTAACAAAGAAGGAACAATAGTTTAAGAAAAATATATTTATTAAATCGGAACAGTTGTTTTAAAACTAAACTTTATAATATCGTGTGAAATAATAAAAAATATCGCGGTAAATCAACTAACTCAAATCTAGTTAGTCTTGTTTCGGCAAGATGGCGGCGATGTTACGTGCTATTAATATATCGTCTATCTACTTCATACAATCGACTCTGATCGTGTGAGTGAGCGAGACGGCTACATTTCGCTCAGGGACGACTGTTACAGCAAGCGCCTGACTGCTTGCATACGTAACTAGACACGTCTTCTTTATTTCGTAAACAAGTATGATTTAGTGTTGCCAACAACAAATTTCTGAATTTTTGTGATTTTTTTATATATTTATTTTTAATTCGTGTTATATTTATGAAAATTAATTATTTTGATTATGTAAGTGCATTCAAAAGATTATTAGGAAACATTGATTTACCGTAGATTATGGTAAAAAAACATGTTTAAACTTCTGACTTTAATTTACTAAATATAATTTATAAAGATTAAATAGTTTATTGCCTACATAGTATAACCCCCGGATGATATTGTTGTTGTTGATTGCTAAGGAGGCGGACTTCATCATGTATTATTTATGTTCGAAATACCCTGGATAATAAAAGATTCATCACTTCAATCAAAGTAGGTATATCGTCGGTAACGCTTTAAGAAATATGGAAGCCCTGGAATTCTAGATTCTTACTAAAATTATATTTGACTTGTTAAGTAACAACATAACTTTTTCCGGGGTTAAGTTCCTATATAAAATTGAAATATTTACGTAGGTATTCGAATATCCGACCCATAAGGCCTGAATCACACTGGCACGGCTTGCGATGGCGGTGAGGTCAATAGTAAATTTGACAGCTATTGACAAGTTTACTATTAACTACGTATTACACTTTAAGTAACACGAAACGAATATATTTAATAAAATCAGTTGTTTCGTTAAGAAGTACACATAACCGTAATATAGTTAAGTACTTCAAACATGTAAGAGTTAAATTGATATTTACAATTAAATGAAATGAAATGTTTTTTTTTCAGTGCTTAGTCACATAATGTGTAGGTATGTTTTTTCTTTCATGAATTAAAAACCAAAAATACTAGCCATCATTATTTTAATTTTCATTCAACTAGTTCATTCGCGTATAAATTGGAGATTCAAATATTATTCTGATGTCGCATTAAAGTATTACTCGAACGAAAGTTTCATTCAATTACATTTTACGCCAAAATCGTACGAAACACGGCAACACTTAGCTGACTCTCCGCTATCACAGCGCACGCGACTTTTGAGGGTGGTGGCGCCACACGGTGTCGAGAAGTGGAACTATTTCGACCGACGCCACTAGCGCCACGCCACGCACGCGCAGCGCTGGCGACGCCTAGCTTCAGCTTCATTCCTTTTAGTTTAGTCAGTCGCCGAACGTACTTCGGTCGTGCGGAAGCACGTTGTTGTCTTGTGACGTCGCGTGTTTTTACGAATTGTTTACGCTCACTTGCACAGACCTGAATTAGAAACTCAAATCGTGTTCTTATTAGTGCGTGATGGACCAAATATCTAGCTGCGTGCTTAGCTTATTACGTCGTATTGCATTCAAAAACTGATTTTTGACCTTGTTTACGCTAGGTGAAGAGAGCGTCGCGGATGCTATCAGAGAAGTGTGTTCGCGCTGTGTTTGTTGGTGGACTTAGTCGCCTAGAAGAGATGTCCGCGATAAGTGTGAGAGCGCCCGGCCTGCAGACGACCTCTGTGCTGGACACGAGGTCGTTACGGGTCCGAGGGGTCACCACGCTGGACGGAGTGAGGAGAAATCTATTCGGTTGCACCGATAGAGAAGAAAACAGAAAGTTTGTGGAGCGGGAGTTGGCGAGACAGTTGGAGCTGGACAGCCAAAGATGGGGCTTCGATTTCGCAAACGAGCAACCATTGCCAGGACCACAGAGGTTCGCGTGGTCGCTGGTTCCTGCGTCGGCCGTCCCCGCGGCCCTAAGAAGAGCACCCATGGCCATAGCACCGCCTAAACCAAGCGTACCATCGCAGGAGTCGCCGACGAAAGTGTCGAGCCCGGAGAACGGCAAAACGCAGAAAAGAATAACAGGTCAGTTTATCTTAATTGCATCTTGTTTTTGTTTTTTTATCTGTTATCATTTAATGCAGTTTGCTTGCATAGATAGTAGTAAAAACTTGTTTAAAAGTACGCCCGGTTTACTGATAATAAATCTGAGTCGCGGTGACCAAGGTTATTAAAGTTAAGTGGTTATAAGTAATTCTTTAATGTCAAGTCTGTCGGCGCAGTCGCGTTCGCGTCGATGCGCCTGCGCTGCGTCGTTAGCGGTCTAGGTCTAGATAATGATGACTACTGCAAAGGAGCAATAAGTTCAATTGTTCAGTGCCTCGTTAGTCTTGCACTATTAATATAAGCTAGATTATGGCCAATTACCACTTTACCCAGTTTCCTACTTTTTTAGGCAGAAACATTTTCTGATTAGACTATTTATATTTAACACATTCTAAAATTATTCCGATCCTTTAATTTTCAATTGTATAATTATCCAAGCTAGAGGGGAACTTTTTTTGCTAATTTGACTCTTAATGTTAATTCAACCCTTGAAACTTGATCTCTCTTGTCGCCCTTACCGACTCGTATAACATTTTTTTTGACCATCAAGGTGTCAATGAATTCGTTAAGGTACCGAGGCAGTCCATTATTCTCTCATTACTTACCTCGCAATTAAAAATTAAGATTTGGTTCCAATCTTTTCTTAGTTAATTTTTAATGGACTATTTTCTTAACTAAAGGGGACGTTTTGCGGCAAAAAACTTATTAATCTGCTTATTACAATGTTTTGTAATAACTGTACCTTCTACAATTACAAAGACGTTGGCATACCTACCTATTTCATTGTTAAGCAAAACAAATTACAGTGTGACCATATGCCAGGGTTTATAATCTATATGACCTAGTTGTATTGTTTTGACATCCAGATACGTTGGTACGCCTCCCACATTTGTCCTATTTTAGATTGCACTTGTGTACGCAAACGTAAAAACAACGCAGAGATGCGCACACGCTTAGAATAAAATGACACAAACAAAAACTTTTTTACTAGGTAGGTATTAAGTATTCACTACAAACGTGAGTGCATTCGCTTTCCGATTCAATGTGTTAATAATTTTATTACTTATTACGTTACAATTAGGTACTGAGAATAGTATGGTATGCGTTTAATCGTTACATTGCACGTATTGTGGCTATGTATTTATGCCATAGCATATTTAATTTATCTAACGCCATTTGTTTAAAAATTGGGCGTTATATTTATTCACTCCAGGTATGTAGTTAGATAGGTACAGTCAGCGTCGTACTAGCAAACTTACACTTCCAAATGATGGATGTAGCTAGTTTTTAGTTACGTTCATCATTTGGAAGTGTAAGTTTGCCAGTGTCGGTTTTTTTTTTTTTAATGGCAATTTAAGGTAATTTTTTTAAATCTTATTATGGTTTCAAGTATAGTAGCAACCAACACATCCTTAGTCTTACAGTAACAAAGACGTGACCCGAAATACCTTTGGATGCTACGAGCTACCTATATCATGCTGACTGTACACATTTTTATCAACACCAATATTGACATATTATCCAACTCATGCTTAGTGCGTGCTTTTGTTACATAACTATAACTATAATTTACTATAACCACAACTACCTACTAAAGTGGCAGTCAATCGAATTTGCTAACTATGTAAACAAACCGCCATAGTGAAAGACAATTTCAATATGGCGCTTTGTTTACATAGAGCAAATTCTATTGTCGGCGACTTTACGATTATTTGTATAGTAATTATCATTTATCGAAATGCAATAATGACCGACTCACCCGCGCCCCAATTCACACGATTTGATTGACAATAGATCAACGGTGCCATGTTACTATTTAAAAAAGTCGTTTGAATGTAGAAACTCGGATACTACAGAATTTTTTAAACCGGGCTAGTCGCATCGACGCCGACGTTGCGGTAGCAGTTAGCTTAGCACTCATGCCCATGCGTGAAGCTGGTCGGGAGACGCGCTCTTTGCAATATCGCGTCGGATTTTTTTATTTATTTGTACCGATGTTAGTTAGGACGATAAACGTATGTCCTACTTAGGAAGGTACGTGCCGTGACTATTAATTAGTAGACTGCCAACGTTAAAATAATTCCTCTGGAAGAACCTTTCTAGATGGCGTTGTGTAAGTGAGGGCAAAGTCCCATATTTTTAAGGGGGCTGAGATCTCCCTTAGTCACATGCCTACTTGGTCACGTGATTTTGTTGCAAAAAAAACTGTAAGCATTGTGATAGATTATTTATTGGCATCGGGACATTTTATTCATTTATTGCATTTATGGGTTTTACAAGATTTTATAAGTAACTAGCGACCCGGCCCGGCTTCGCACGAGTACTATAGTATACATATAACCCTGCCTCTTGAATCACTCTGTCTATTGAAAACAAACCGCATCAAAATCCGTTGCGTAGTTTTAAAGTTCTAAGCATAAATAGGGACAGACAACGGGAAGCGACTGTTTTATACTATGTAGTGATTACATGTTCCAGCATAAGGCACTTGTCCCACCGCCGGCGAGTAGCGAGTACTCTCATAGTAATTCTTACTCGCTTTTACTCGCGCGAGTAAGAATTAGTATGAGAGTACTCGCTACTCGCCGGCGGTGGGACAAGTGCCTAAACCCCGTTCGGGCACAGCAATATTATAAAGTACTTAGGTACTCTAGGACTTAAAAACTACGACGCACTAACAATAGATACTCCTTTATAGTGTAAAACGAGTTTGTTTGTGTACAGTGTTGTTATTTATAGCTGGAACTCTAATTTTTTTTTTTGAAATCAATACCTGCTGCTCGCTGCTGTCCAATTCTCACGTAGTAGGTACAATTGTAAGATTTATATCCACAGCATTCTTACAAATTATACAATCGAATTGGAATCATTTATCGTTTCGCAGTTGCCTTGTAAATTGGCAGTAGGTACCAAGAATTGCACGTATGCGTACGAAACACGGCCGCCAGCGGCTTGAGGTAGGTCGTAACGACCCAAGATGCTTCAACATTACACAACTTGCAAAAAACCGTGCAAACACACCTAAATCGAGAACACTTTTTGTGTTTTAAACGTAAGTATCGTAGTAACATATCTTTGAGTCGTTAGTATTGTTAATACTGTAGTGGTCCAACCTTTCAAAGTCAAAGTCAAAGTCAAAAGTGTTTATTTGTTAAACATAGGTAAATACACAATACACTGGTGCAGGTGCAGATGACAATAAAGTTTGGTAACACTATGTTTTGCCTTCCGGCGCACAAAAACATTGATTAATTAATTAACAATTAATGTGACAAGTAACTATAGTTTTTTGTCACTTTAATACTATATGTATAGTAAACCGTTGTCTACGCTTACGGGTTTTATTTTTTGTCTAAATTGGCTGACAATTGTTACTGGAATCCCAATGTCAATCTGGCGCGAAACGAAGTTTGTCTATGGTAACCTCCTGTGGCGGTCTAGCAATACGTTACGTTTTACGTAGTAACGACATCATTTCATTGATCGCACACCGTTATACGAATTTAAAATTTTGCAACATCTTGCTAACATGACGGAAGAAGTAATCCCATTGCAAAATATGAACTGATTTGTTAAAACTTAACCTGTATTAATTTTTTTTACTTAATTCCGACTTCCTGTAATTATCAGACTTATTGTAATTATAAGATCTTATTATTATTTCTAAAATTTGATGATCATTTCGATAGCAAACATAGGAACTAAAATAGTATCATTTTGGTTGTCAGTTATATTGTACTTTATTATTTATTTATAAAAAAATGGATCCACAAAACTACATCGATAGTTTGACTGTGGAGTCACAATTAGTCTCATTTCTCTTTAACATAATATAGTAGTGTCTTAAATATCTACAATGTATAGGTACTCTATATTTTTTGACTATTACCTACTTCAATGTTAACAACCATATCTTACTCTATGATTGCCTATTGCAAAAAAATGACAGCTAACGTCATCTCTTAGGCACCTTGCCTTTTAGGTACTAATCAATTATTCTGTGCTCTAACGTACAAAGTGACATTTAAATCTACATCCGTCATCGATACTAAATCGAGTTATTTTCTTGCATTGCAACTAGCAGATGCAATGGGTTCCTAAGAGGTTCAAGAATTCTTAAGGGTCACAAAATCCATTGTCTGGAACTGACCAACTGTAAGAACAACGCAGGGGTTTCTAAATAACCGGGTCACCTATTTCTATCCCTTTTCTATGACATAATTACACCTTTGGCCCTCTAGGAGTCGTTGAACTCATGTTTCTAGTTTCTGGGAATGTAAGTGGACGAAACAGCGGGGTTCCTTATTCTAAGGGCTGGAATTAGAAATTGTTGCATTTCGCAAAGGGTTCACGTCAGTTGGTGGTCAAGTAATTGCTTTACTTGAAACTTTAACTTGCAATGCTGATTGCTCTTTAGGGTTGAATCTGTGAGGGTTGAATTTCATTTCTTTCAACAGTTGTTACATATGTTAGGCCTTTATTGAAGTACTAGCTTCCGCCCGCGACTTCGTCTGCGTGGACTCGGGATAAAAATTATCCTATATTTTAATCCTGGCTATAACCCATTGACAATTGTATTCCGTGTAACGTGTTTTTGTGAAATAAATATTTCTTATTCTTATTCTTATAAACTATCTTCGTGCAAAATTACATCCAAATCGGTTGAGCCGTTTAAGCGTGATTGAGTAACAAACATCTAAACATACAAACTTTCGCATTTATAATATATACTAGCTTCCCCCCGCGACTTCGTCTGCGTGGACCCGGGATAAAAACTATCCTATATTTTAATCCAGGCTATAGTCTATCTTCGTGCAAAATTTCATCCAAATCGGTTAAGCCGTTTAAGCGTGATTGAGTAACTAACATCCAAACATCTAAACTTTCGCGTTTATAATATTAGTAGGAGTATAAACTATAAATAAGCACTTTGTCTCAATATATATGCGAGAATATATTTTTCAGTCCTACCTACTTACTACCTCTATATATGTATAAGTTTCAAGGCGTACGTGAAACACAATCGATGTTACGTAATATGTATAAATAAAATAAATGCCCTGGCTTAAGAGTCCGCAGCAAGCTCGATTCTTCATACAAACGTAGTTACGTCCTTACTTTAATATAACATGTCACATTATCATGAAATTCTCTAAATATAATGGGGTAAGATATATCTAGGGCTAAAACTAGTTTATGACTCTTAAAATGTTAATAGAAAGAAAATAGAGCGAGTACAAGTTATGCATTTTTAGACCCCAGAAAGTTGTTCAGTTCGGCGGCCTACTACGACCAAAATATAGTTTAGATTGAAGTCAAAACCTATTTCCGGTGTCGATTAAACTATGCAGTTTGAAAAGAAAAAAGATTTATCAAAATTGATCTTGTAGTTTTAAAATGAGAGCGTAACTACGAAAACCTTAAAATAAATTACAAAAATTTGATGCGAAACTGCAGCGAATTACTCTAGCGCGGGGAACGGTCCGGGGGGGGGCGGCGGTACGCACCGCCCTTATCATAGCTACTCCTTGCCGTGCGCTTAGTTTAGTGACAATAGTGACCCATTTGCTGTGCGCGGGAGCGACGTATTGTTTTGGTGAATTATCTTCCTACGATAATCGCGGTCAATTCACGACTTGGACTGATAAAACGGATTTGATTTTTCTTGGTGATACTGGTGGTGTGTGTGATCATACTGATCGACGATCTGTGGCTTTCTTATGGACTTTGCATTTTTATGTTACAAAAATGGATAAACCGGGTAAGTACCTACTTATATGCATTTTAGTCCAAGTTCCAAGTATACAAATAAATTATATACATGTAATATGTACATATTATATTAATGTATATGAGTACCTAGTCATTAATCCTTAGTTGACGTGTTATTTATTTTATTTGGTAGGTAAACAAAATTTTAATCTCACAGTAGGTACTCTTTCGGTATTAAATAGGTAGGTACCTACGTAAATATCACTTGGGTACGTCAAATCATTCTGGATATGGCTTTGGTGATATATAGTTTGATTCTTTTATATAGCCAAAACAAAATACTTACTTAGTTAAAAAATAATAATACGCTATAAATTTAAATAAGACGAGGATGAACGAACGGACTTTATACGAAAACTACCTATCACACATTATTGCTTAGAAATTTTAATTAGTTTACCTAAGTAGGTATGTAAGTTATAGTATAGTATCCTAAAGTATATAGGATAGGTTTTTTCGTCACTCTCTATAGTAATCTACGTACTTCTATATATCATAATTACATATAGAAATTGGCACTTACCTACCCTTCCACTTTTTTGATCGAGTGACCTGACAATAACAATACTAGGTAGGTATCTAAATAAAAAAATGACGACGAGACAATAGCAGTTGTTTCTCGGTGCTACTTGAACCTTGGTTGTAGGTATTTATTATTTATGTATGTACTAGGTTCTTACTATATTATGTGCTCAGGTTGGCGCTTGTCCAATTTGTAGATATAAGATGTACAAGGTACATAGGTACATATATTTTTCAACTAAAACTATAAGGGGGCAAACAATCATACGGTCCACCTGATGGTAAGCGATCACGGGAGCGTATAGACGTTTATAATTACCTATAGTTATTTTTTTTTCTAGAAGCGAAAAGGTGTTCAAAGACAAAATTATGGCTATCGGCTCGAAGGAAGAAAAGAGGACCGGCTCGTCGTCAAAAAGAAAATATAAATCCTAATAGGTAAGTTATAATAAGGCTATAAATTCAAATTTCATTTATTTATGGACCAACTAGGATCATTGTTGTAAGTAGGTACTTTTTACCAAAAATAAAAACAATAATGTATGATCTTTTTTTATTTCCTTCAATACACCAAATCTTCAATGTGAATAAATATTTATAGGGTAGGTTCCTAGGAAAAAAGATCTGGATTCTAATTAGTGCGTATTTTTATTGATCATAAGATATTGGACACCTATTTTAAAAATACACACAACCGAACATAGAACCTCCTGCTCAGGCCTTTAAATAGCGCTATTTTCGTATAGCGCTATCATTTATAACGTTATTATTCCTAAAACCGCTATACTCAAAAACTATATTTGACGCGCTGTATAGCGATATCCATTATAACGTTATAAATCTAAACCATTAATATAAAACCGATACTTTTTTAACCGATATAATAATGTAATAACGTTATAGGCTACCCCTTTCTCGCATTCAAACTACTACTATCGCCTACTCGTGCAATGTAAGCGATGTGATTACGTAACGTAGGTTGTTTGTTAGAGTGCACGACGTCATAGTAAAATACAGAATTTTTCGATTTGCTCGGCTTGTCGGCGCAGGTTGTAGCCTGATACGAATATCCTGACTAATAATTTTCAAATCAGATTGTCTTTAGCTACTCTGTGCCTCATTAATCAGAAATGCATCATCCCATAAAAAACATGCCATGTAAAAAAGAAGTCAAGTCTCGAAACTCTTCCACCGTAAAAAGTTGTGAGATATTTCGTAGAGCCAAGTCTCAGGCATTCTTTTATCTTTATTTGCTTGCTAAATAAAATTTTGTGACTTGGCAATCACACAATACTACATAGCTTTAGGTATGCAGAAATCCATTAATGCAGGAAAGTTGTGTGATTGCCAAGTTACAGAATTTTATTTAGCAAGCAAATAAAGATTAAAGAATGCCTAAGACTTGGCTCTACGAAATATCTCACAACTTTTTACGGTGGAATAGTTTCGAGACTTGGTCTCTTTTTTACATGGAGTGTTTTTTATGGAATCTCACTTCTTTCTGTAGGTTAATGTGTTATCCATACATACAAACTATGAATGCAGGCCCATTCTTGCTTTTGATTTTTCCCATTCACTGCAAATGTAACTTTGTAATCCTATATATTTGTATAGGATTACAAAGTAATGTATACAGTTGGTGTATCTAGAAAACTGGGTTGAAATAGCAATTTTTTATAGTTTTCCCTTTATGTGGCCATTAAACCCTAACTCTGTACCAAATTTCAGCTCTCTGAGTTTATGGGAAGTACTAGTTCTATTTTGATGATCATGAGTGAGTGAGTGTCATAAATGCGAAACTTTGCTTTCGCTTAACTTCGGAACTAAATGACCTACAGACTTGAAATTTTGGATTTTAAGTATGTGATTATAGCTTACTGGATGACGAAAATTTCTGCATTCTGGTCTTATCCAGAGGTTCTCAAATAGGGGCCTGAAAATGTGGCGAAATGGTTCCAGTAAAGGATGGTACGGCAGTGTTTGCTTCGCGCTCGACTTGGCGGGGGCACTGCCGTGCCCCCAGATATTAATGGCATTGTTATAACATGGTAAATTATTAATAATTTAAATGCCTGCATGTTTCTGCTTAGCCCGTTGGTTGACTGGTAGAGAATGCCTTATGGCATTAAGTCCACCATATATACTTTTTTTGTATTGTGTCACAAAGTTTAAATAAATTAAACCAGTCTCATGGCATTAGCACGCACATTACGGATAGATGGTCAGCTAAGATGCTAAAAATGAGGTGGAGAGAATGAGAAATTTGATTTATCTATATATGTAAAAGAAGACTTCCTGACTAATTCATCAACGCACAGCCGAAACTACTGCGACTAAAAAGAAGGGACAAGATGGAATTTTTGGAAATCCCATCCCTAAGGGGGTTAAATAGGGGTGCAAAGTTTGTATGTGGGAAACTTTTTTTTTTAACTAGAGACATGAAACTTTGTAGGAAGATTACTTATTAAGATGCATAAAAAGTTCTTGCAGTGTTTTAGAAAAATTCACTCCTAAGGGAGTTAAGTAGGGGACAGGGGTGCAATGTTTGTATGGGGGAAACATTATTTTTTGAACTAGAGACTTGAAACTTTGTAGAAAGATTACTTATTAGAATAGAAAAAAGTACTTTCTGTGTTTTAGAAAATTTCATCCCTAAGGCGGTTAAATAGAGGTGCAAAGTTTGTATGGAGGGAACTTTATTTTTTGAGCTAGAAACTTCAAACTTTGTAGAAAGATTACTAAATACAATACAAAGAAGGACTGTCAGCGTTTTAGAAAATTCCACCCCTAAGGGGGTTAAATAGGGGTGAAAGGTTTGTATGAGAAACACTTTTTTTGAGCTTGAGATTTGAAACGTTGTAGAAAGATTACTTATTAGAATAGAAAAACAGTTAGTACTTTTAACGTGTTAGAAAATTCCATCCCTAAGGGGGTTAAAAAGGTACTTATGCAAGATTAGGATGAGAAACATTTTTTTTTAAACTAGAGATGGGCAACTTTGTGGTACGATTACTTATTAGACAAAAAAATCCTTTCATCGTCTTGGAAAAATACCACCCCTAAGGGGGTTAAAAGTGTTAAAACGGTATTCAAGGTTTATATGGAGAGCAAGAAAATATAGTAAGATATTTCTAATGTCAGTCTTAGTCTGTATGTTAAAAGACAACAAAACTGATTTCAGAGTTTTTTTTTAATTCATCCGCTATAGGCGTTAATGGGGCTTCAAAGTTTATATGGAGGGAAAAGTAATTTTTTAAGTAAGATTTTTTTAATTTTGGTCTTAAAATAGAGAGAGCAGATTAGTAGATTTTTTTATTCATCACCTAAGAGTGTTTAAAAGGGATTCGAAGGCCGTATAGGGTCAAGACAATTTTAAAGTAAAACATTAGTGTAACTACGATTTTAGACGGTATGTTTAAAACAAAAAAATACATTTCAATGTTTTTGAAATTCATCCCCCAAGAGGATTTCTAGGGGGTTCAAAATTTATACGAAGAGCAAGATATTTTTAAAACAATAGATTTATTGCTTAGGTTATGGACCGTTTGTTTAATGATTAGAAAACGATTTCAGCGTTTTTTTTATTCATCCCCTAAGAGAGTTAAAAGGTTTGAAGGTTGTATAGAGAGCAAGACCTTTTTTAAAGTAAGACTTACAGATTTGATCAGTTACCAGAAATGTAGGATAGGTTAGGTTAGAACTGCGATGCTCCCAGAATCGAATAGATTTAATCAACATTGGGTACTTATTATTATAACAGTAATGTAGCTTAGTAGACATATAAAAATATATTTTTCTTTAATGCTGTATGAAAACGTCTGTTGATGATTCTTAAGATATTTATGTTTGTAAAAACGAAGTTTTCAATTTAGATTTATTTATTTAAACTAACGAACTCATCGCACTGTTACCTTATACGTAGGTCTAATCCCTGAACGGATTTAGATGAAATTTCCCGTACAGATAATTTGAGACCCTTGGAAGGATATAGGATAGTTTTTGTATATCTTTAAGATGGTAGAAGTGTGTTTGGGACAGCGATAAATAGCTTGCACCGAACATAATTTAATAGCAATATTTTTTCTAAGACCATAACAAGTTCCACGCGAACGAAGTCGCTGGCAACAGCTAGTTATTTATATAAATATTTATTGACTAAGGATTAATTAGAAAAGGAGGATGAATCGTAAGAAAAGGAGGATCGATACATATTTATGTGTACCAACCATCCTTGGTCTCCCCTATCTATCGCGAGCCTATCTAGACAGATTATGGCGAAGAACCGAAATCGAAAATTCACACATTCTTTGGTTTCATAATCAGATTTTATTTAACTTGTCGTTTTCGGAATGGCTCTAAATCAAAATAAAATAAAATGTCGGAAACTAAAAGTATATTTTAATTTTATTACGATTAATGAACAGAAGCACATACCAACATACCTATGCATAATTTTTTGCTCACGGCAACACCGTCGGTCGTAGGGCTTGTTTGGAATAGGTCCTAATACTGGGAGTCTGCGATTTAGTGCCGAGACAAACAATTAACATAAAAAAATATTGACCCTCTTACATATTGTAATAGTGTATACCTAGGGGCTTTTAAGATTGGCACTCTTTCTTTTTATTTATGAGCAAGTCCACGAATCTATGGACAGCGTTGCGTTTCCTGCGTCCCATTTTTATTCCTCCATTTATCGTCGCAACCAACCAAATATTCACAATTCACAACCAATTTGCAAATGATCGAGGTAAACAAGCATTAATAAGATTTAGAAGCTAGAACAACATAACGGCAACGTCGCACGTCGCGCTACGGCCCACGTGGTGGCATGTTGGCATTGGCACAGAGCGGCAACGGCGCAGCCGTAGCGCGCGGCTCGCATTTTAAAACGATATTATAACGTTATTATATATCGTTCTGTTATTCATTCTGTTACGGTATTTATATCGTTATGGAGAATATTGATTTTGTTATAACGTAATTTTCGAACACTAACGGAATATACCGTTATAATTCCGGTTCATTTTATTACGTTTTAAAGGCCTGCTCCTGCTTTTTTGAAGTCTGTAAAAATGACGAAGTTATGGCGCGTAGATAATCCGCGTGACTTCACAAACGTATGAACCGTGACGTTACGCGCACTTATAACTTCGACATTTTTTGTTTAGTGACCAAAAGAAAAAATACGTGTCTAATATTTTTGATCATCTATAATACGGATTTTAGAGTTACTTATTTAAAAATAGTTTAAGTACTATCACTGTAATAAGCTTGTTTTGGGAAAAAGACTGACTGTTAAGTTTCTTGCGGCGTTTCTTCTTGACAGTGGTCTCTGCAGAAGCGCTGGTAGGGCTTGACTTATAAAAGTGCCCTTGGCGGCCTACTTGCAGAATAAATATTCATTTATTTCATTTATAACAAAAATAGTGGTAGTGGTATCTGAAAATCTGCTATGCAATTATGGCACTAGGTTGTTAAAATGACAAAACCTGGTATATTGTATGTTATACTTATGTTACTAGTTACTACTACTTTTGTTGGCACATCAAAACTTGTAGCCTGTACTCTACATTTACGTTTTTAGTAGGTTAAATAATCAGTTAAAATTTGCCTAGCCGCACTTACGCACTGTATAAACTGTATTGTTATCTCGCTATGGAGATGTTCTACTGTTATATTTTATTTACCGCAATAATTTCGCCGTTGTATGAAGATATTTTACTGCGATATTTTAACTGCGACATGTATAGCTCCGCCTCCCCGCGCGCTCTCGCTTTACTGCTAGCGCCCTGTCTCCCTCTAGGTGAAACAACAACATTTTAAAGCGTAAGCGCGCGATCTCAACGCGGAGTTGAGCGGACCTTGCTGCGGACTCTTAAGGCGCCGTAGGTTCATGATCTTCTCTCCCTCTCACTGAGCATAAGCGTGAGCGAGATGGAAGTGCGTGCTCGGAAGCGCGGATATCATGTTTTTTACTTTTAATTTTTTGGCCGTTTAAATAAATAAAAATGTAAACACTGATTTCCCTCAAACATGATATTGCCGATTTTTAGAAGCAATTTTAATATTTATAGTTCTTGTGCATAATTTGTTTCGAATATTTTAAGTGTATTTTTGAGTGTTTTAGACCTATGTTCGTGATTTTTTTCTATCGAGCGAAATTTGCTTAATCAGGTTTCGAAGCACTGATTTCTCTGCAGAAAAGCCTCAAGATTACTATTCGTATTTTTTTGAAACCATATTATTATAAACAGACGCATTATATTGTTTCAAAAACTCTGTTCGCTTAACTTCGCTGAACCTACGGCGCCTTAATATCAAAACAATGGAGGTGAACTTGGTGTCAACTATTAGGCATTAAGGTGTCAAGCAGTGGGGCGTTTACCTTACATATACCTAATATTATTTGTACATAACGTAATTGTAATTTCGCTTCGGTACTGTGCCCCGTGCCCCAATAAATCGCCTGCCATGCATAAATCAACGGCGCGCAACAATACCGCGCCGTCACCGCTCACAACGACGCAAGCGCCTTAGAAAGACGAACATTTATAAGGCCTTTTATAGCACATGCGCAGGCGCGTGCGATCCCTGCGCTCACCCTCGCGGACAATAACGGTCGTATTGATTTTTTAACTGTCACTTTCACTGCCTTCTACTATTTGGATTCGACATTTTCGCCAATTTTCTGACATTTCATTCGCTAAGTTAGCAGTATGGTACTTATCTCACATTCAAATAGTCGATAGGCTACCGTTGCGTCAATTGCTTTGTTTAATATAAAATATAAGTATACATATATTGAAGATTTTAGAGTTCCTTGTGGCATCACATATTATTATTATTTTAGCTGAAGTGAAAAAACTGACCAAGCGTATTTTCCTCTTGAGCGAACGAGTTAGGTGTGAGGCCAATTGGCTTTTCAGAGGAAATGTCGGCACTATATCACATTGCATACGAAATAATAATCATTTGATATTAACTATTGTGTTTGTGCCGTTTATATACAGGTATAGTATAATTATCTGAAATGCTTACTTAAAACGACTGAGGCTCCGTTCGCCGAACATCCAATTGCAAAAAAGAAAGTGGCATATACCGTTTGATAAACCGTCAAAAAATTTCGACACAGCGCGATGCGGGCGAAACAAAAAAGGTGTTCGCACACGTGTTCTAAATTTGAAAATATTAACAGATCTCGTAACGGCCGTATCGATCGCGACGCATCTGCGGTGCGCCCGCGCCACCCCAACAAACTACCCCAAAACGCAGTAATAGTATAAGGGTTTCTATGACACTTAAGGCCTTTTGGAACTAGTTAGTTTGAATGTCCGGGGGAGAAATTCCCCATCCCCCATTCATTATCCCTAACCCTGTCATCTGTTGACTACCAGATCCGTTCCAACACGCAACTGCAAAATGTTAACCTTTAACAAAACGGTCGTTCACTTTTTAGTGGCCAATTGTCCAATGACTTTAAATCTCGCTGCAATGACACGCCAGAATTTTGATGTTTGTGCCGTATGCAAAAATTCATTTCAATTGGACAATTTATTCTGTGTCAGGCGACAAATATACATACATTCACGCCTTTATTCCCAAAAGGGGTAGGCAGAGCACATGAAATGTATGTTCCACCGCCACTTAGCATAAATTTGGGTATAAAAGATCGACAAAATCTGATATCGCAGTGATAATAAAGCTATATAAATGTACGAGTATCTAGACACAATTTAATTTTAGATGAAGATAACGTTGTAATGTTTATGTATCCCAAACTTCCCCTGGCACCCTATTACAATATGGAACATTTAACATCCACATAAGTAAGCCCAATTATGAACTCTCAGTATCATCTTAAGTAAACTCTCGAAGACACAGGAATATACCTTGTTTCTATTTAAGACCCAGAAAGCGAGCAAAACATATCTTTATCTCTTCAAGTCAGGCAATTCCCATTACTTGCACTTGTTAAATGCTAAATTGTAGTGAGCATCGACACGAAACTAATGCACGTACGTTACAGTTCTCACGTTACCGGCCCTCAGGAAGGAAGATATGGTTCAATGCCTCTAACGACTACTAACGATAAAAAATCCTCTGGGTTTCTTGTTCAGGTTAATAGCTGTGGGATATGCATCGTCCTGGCGGTAAAAAACTGAATTCAGAGTAGCTAGCTAACATGACTATATTAGCGAACAGGAATATTTACTAGCTTGTTTTGTTACGCATAAAAGGCAAGCCGTGCTGTGCAATGTACCTCCTAACATTACAACAATGTATATATTTTATATACATACTAGACTCGGTGATACTGTCTGACTGACACTCAAAAACATCAAACAATTACCATTATCTTGGCCAATTCGTTTGTAGTTATGGTCATCGCTCTGTAAAATATACGATAGCCTAGACACAGTCAAACCAAACACATCAGAATTAATAACACATTCAAACGACCCAAATAAAGATGCATAAATTCGTTGACGGAATTGAAACAAATGACTCCGTTTAAGCGAGACGGTACTAAAATGGGATCAAGGGCGGAAGATGATACCGATGGCGTAAGAGGCAATTACTTTATCTATAGTACACATGTTACAGCATGTGTGTGTGTTACAGCATGTTAAATGTGGATCTCTGGCTGTGGTTCAAACAAACCGTCCGTAAAGCGTACAGTATCAGCATCAGTACAGAATCTTAGGGCAGGTTAGGCAGTAAAGAGACTTAAGATTGCTATCATTAAACCGATATTGAAAAAAGGCGGCAAACCAGACAATCCGAGCCATTATCGACCCATTGCCCTCTTACCAATTATGTCAAAAATATATGAAAAGGCAATTACAAATCGCATCACTAGTTTTTTAGAAAAATATGAACTTTTTGATGACAGTCAATATGGTTTCCGTAGAAACCGTAGTACAAACCACGCTGTATATAATTACGTGCAAGAAATATTGGAATGTCTAAGGGAAAAAAAACATGCAATTGGATTATTACTAGACATGACAAAGGCGTATGATACCGTTTCGCATAATATCCTCTTGTCTAAATTATACGGAGTAGGCATCCGCGGCGACGCGCACGCGCTAATGAAATCATATCTCAGAGATAGACAACAGCTCGTACAAATTGAACACTACGATAAACGGTCGGGTAAATTAACAGCTATCCGGTCACAGACACGCGTCACAAACTGTTCAATCCCTCAAGGTAGTGTGATAGGTTGCGTACTCTTTCTGATCTATATTAACGACCTTCCGCGAGTATCAGACCCTACTTGTGTTCTCTTTGCAGATGATGTATCCCTTCTGTATAAGTGCCCTAAAGACCACGATATTAGTAGTTATATTAAGGATTCTTTTAATACTATTAAAAATTGGCTATGGGACCACAACCTGGAACTTAATATGACCAAGACAAAATTAATACAATTTAGACCGTATCAAAAGGATCCATTAGACCTGAGTCCTATTGTACATGACATCGGTGTAGAGGAGGTGGACGAGTTTAGCTTGTTAGGAATCACTCTAGACACACACCTAAATTGGAAAAAACACGTCGCAAAAACAAAAAGCCTACTATCCCGATTCATTCACTTATGCGTTAAACATCTTAAAACGGAACTCGCACCGCGAGTGCGCACTGGCCGCCTACCACGGGCGCGCGTGCGCTTGGCTGCGGTACGGGCTGCTGCTGTGGGGCCACAGCACAGACGCTAATGACCTTTTCATTTTGCAAAAGAAATGCCTCCGAATTATCCAAAACATACGACAAACTCAAAGTTGCCGTCCACATTTCACGAACTTAAAACTACTTACCCTCCCATCAATGTATATCTTAGAGGCAGCGTTATTCGTTAAAAAAAACCCGGCACTGTTCGATTTTGTTAAAAGCTCACGGCGAAAAAACCAACTGACCCTTCCGGCACCTAAAATGGATTTATACAAGAAAAGCCCGTATTATAGATGTATCAAAATCTATAACAAAATACCGGAGATAATAAAAAGTGAAAATAGAATAAATGTTTTCTACAATAATTTTAAAAAAATGCTTATAAATAAATGCTATTACCACTTGAATGAATTCATGATCGATCAGACCCTTAATTTAGCTTGCTGACATCTTAGAATTGTGTAATTTTGTAGTAGTATTTTCTAGTTTTTAGCTTTAGTACGTAAATAAATAATCTGTTTTTATAACAATCAATTAGGTCAATTCTAATAATTATAGCAACTATGGGTTTCTTTATATAAAACTAACTTATGTTGTTAGCATGTTAGTATATAAGACCATTGCAATGCCCTAGCAGGGTATCATGTACCTACTGTATAACCTATCTTAAGACCTACTGTATGGACAATGAACATGATCGCAATAAATAAATAAATAAATAAATAAATAATAAAATGAGTTTAGAGGTGAGAATACTGAGATCATGCGACTAATTTGATGGAACATTAAGCACAACTATGCGCACGAAACAGCATACTAAAGCTCGTTTTGAGAGCGATAGTTAACCACACTACGTTGGTTTCAAATTCCAGCACTACTCCTATAGGAGAATGATAGATAGAACTAGACTCATACTAGTGGTGCAGAAACGGCCGTTTGGAACATCTTTCCGTTAGCTTTCCAATTGCTGTAAATGTATCTTATTTAATTTAACAGCTCGAAAGTAATACTACGAAGACGCGACAATTGCAATAACGGCCGAGTGCGTTGCAGAAATTGCAAGTTGAATTTTTAATCGTCCCGATCAAACGTGATTAAACCACTTTATAACTTTCCTCGTCCCCTTGAGCGTTAATTGCGTATTTAACGTACTCGACGTAAAAACTGATAAGAATGTCACGGTTGAGGCGTCCCGAAGGTTCTCAGGGAGCGTGGTCACCGCCGACCGTAAAATCAAATCTATTCTGATTTGAAACGGGGAAAGTGACGGTTGAAACTTTTGCTTTCAACCGATAAGATGACAACATAGTTTACTAATGCTACTGCTCTGGCTATTTAAAGTAAATACCTTCTAATAGATAACCGCCCTTCGATTCCCATGCCAGTTTGTTTAGGGTGTATCGATAACTGTAATTTTCCAATAAGTTGTACCGATCAGTGGGCCCTTTAATTGCTATAAGCAATTTATCACCCGTGTTAAACGGTTTCCCACGAGAGGTCAGTGCACGTGGTCACTAGGAACAGCATTGAAACGCTTGACTAGCCTGGAAAAGTTTATCAATTCGACCTAAATGGCAAAATGTTAGTGCTGAAGCGAAATAACGACATTGCAGGTCTGTTTAGTTTATGTATACCATATGTTTTTCTTGTTGGATTGGATTGCACGATCACAACTTCAACCACAAGATACTAATAATGAAATATTGAATATTATGAGTCTATGACTTGAAGTTCCTGGTAATATTACAACAAATGTGAGTGCGAGGGTGCATTTATTTTCCGCAGGGCCATTGAACAAGGGGAGATTTTTTTATAATTTTTTGCGCCGGATCAATAAATAATTACCATTGTTAACCCCGTGCGAACCTGACCTTAATAAAAATGCCCGATACGCGGGATCGCGTGATGTCTGCCAGTTTTTGTACCTCCATTCAAAACCAACTGAATCAATAAAATTCTATAAAATTTTACGTCAATCAATAAAATAACTAAACAAACCCTGTGTTTTGACAAAGCCCCTCAATCAGATTCAATTCAGACGCGAGTTGATTGTTTTAAATGGAACTCGTCAATTTCAATTTAAGCGCGTGCCAGATTTATTTCGACAGTTGGCCGGGAACAGGACATTTGCAATTGAAAATTTTGAAGTTCAGTCAACTCGGGAGCAACATGGCGGATTTCAGAACTATCAGACGCTGAAAATTTGAATAAAAACGGTAATGTTCCACCCGCTGCGCCCGCGCTCAACAGCTGTGGGATCGACCCGGTGCACTTTTTAAATCCAACGGTCAAAATGCTCTATTGTTTTTATGTTCGTTAGACTATGTCTACTTTATAGTTCCTTTCTCTGCACCGACGAATTTTACGGAAGTCTGTAACGACTTGTGCGTGGGAACGACGCCTGATGTAATTACGTGTCACATCACAATGTCCCTTTTAAGTGAGTCTTAGCGTGCGTGAGCAGCGCCTCCCTTTCGGTTTGATTCGGTGACAGATTTCGAGCATTTCCTTCGACCTTAACGACTTAATGACCCTTAAATTTCGAATGAGTGAAGTGAGATTTTATCTTTAATAAGGAAACCTCGTCAAGAGAACTTCAACCTTGGCCGGAACTTTCCGAGCCAGACGGCCTTAGCCCACGTGAGAACAACTTAATGAACTGCGCTTTACCTTCAGGCATTCATTTTAAATAGGACAGAAAGTGAAAACAGAAACTCCATAATTATGTAAATTCTTCAGCTCCATACAATTTGTTGTCCAACAAAGGAAGGGCGTGGAAATGCGTGATGTATTACTTGATTATTCAGTCGATTTACAAACTTGAGAACATTAGTGATTCTGATTCTCTAGGTTATTCCATATTTCAATGAGAAAAGGACAATCGGCCACTCGAGACGTGGTCGGATTAGACGGCTCGATTCGACTTACATTTCAATGAATCCTTTATTGTTGTGCTGACACACTTAATATTCTATTGTGCATGACCGATGCGTTACGCAACTGAGGAGTCTGAGGATGAAAGACGTATTATTATGGGCGTTAACATTGTTTTAAAAATAAAAATAGTTCACAGAGCGTCACAGGATCTAGAACTCTTCACTGATAAATATGGGGAACTACAACGCAGGAAATTCATGCTCAAACAAACGTCATTGAACTATCATGTCTTGAACAAGTAAAACGAAATTCTAAGTACACAGCAAACATGCCCTCCATATCGACAAGCCCTTGAATTTCAAAATGTTTGCTTAAGCCTGTTTGTCCAAGAGCCAGCCAAGTAGAAAGTTAAGTAGGCGACATGGACTGCGTGGGCCCCAAGTAACACGTTCTAGAAACGAGAGGAGTGAAGAAATCGTATTTTTTGGGGTTGTTGACGATGGGGTCAGATGCCCCTGTGTCGCGTGTGAACTTTAGCTCGGATACGGTCGATAATGGACTTCTCTGCGACACTCCATTCTCCGTGACGATTCAACTGTCACAAATGTCCCGTAAGACGCATCTATCACCCCGAGGTGATGGATACCTTTCGATGAATGGTAAATTTATGCTAATATCAAATTGAAATGTTAATTCTCCATAATTATGACGACTGTTAAGCCCAACTGAATAAACAGTCAAATGCTCATTTCCAGTTTTTTACAATCTTATACAATGTTGCATCTGCTGTGTCATTAAAACGTAGCAATTAATGTTTCATTGAATCTTTATTACAGACAAAACATAATTGCATCGTTGATTTTATCTTAATTACTTCAACAATGTTGTTTTAAACGAAACCACAAATTTAAACGCGGTTATCTACAAACGGGCCGTGTGTGCTATGGTAATGTTTCCTTGAAGCTTAGTTCCCGAGGGCATAATGAATAACTTAGGAGTTCCATATTCGGGCGTGTTTTAAGGAATTCCGGGCAAACATAGAACACATAATGAGCATTCTAAATGGCTGGGCTAACAAAACCTTTGACCTGTCGCTCCGTGACACTATTTCTCAAATCGTGATTGATCATCGGCACAAAGACACCAAACGTGACTGCATCTTAGAGATGCGTCTCCCACTCAGAAACTTACAAAAGACTTCGGAGAGAATGGAAGCCACGACAATGAAAATACGCATTGTCGAGTTAAAATTAATATTTCAGTCTATTCTTATAGATAAGAATTATGATATTGAGTTACCATCTGAATTTTAAATTTGTTTGTATTTTGATGCGTCTGGTGCAAGGAATTGTATAATGGAGCTAATTGTGTGTGAACCAACTATTATACGGAACAGAATTATGAATATTTATCATATTTATACGGTTACAATTGAACTGAAAGGGTCAAATTTATGATTGACAGTTTATGGTACGAGTAAGACCAACGAATTTTACAATGTAACGAACTTTCAGAATAATCTTGGTTGAACTCTGGATTATATTATAAACAGTAATTCCTATAGTATACCTACTACGGGATTGAATGAACTATACCATCAAATGAACTTGTTAACAGTCAAAGTACCCAAATTACAAGGTAGGTCGAGCTCAAAGTATAGCAAAAAGTGCGCGAGATTCCGTTTACTACGTACTTGCGTGATTCCGTTACTTGATGAGGCCCTACAGGGTAGCCGCGACCTCGTAACGGTAAGGCGGAGACAACTATTCAGTTTTACTAATGCCTTTTGACTAGACCTTGTTTTTATGCTCTCAGTCGTAAGAAACTTCACGATCTTGGCATACAATTGAAAACTAATAACTATTCAATTCAGTTGTTTTAACTCGACCGGGGACAAAAAAAGTTGGTACCGAACGTCAAAAATTATATTCTTATTTGTAACATTATGGCACCTAATTTTCTCCGTAACAATCACCCATTACGCGAAAATGGTAGTTTCGCAAATCGTCACTATTTCCGCATCAGTGTTCTATCGTGGGGTCGTCGAACCTGCGCCAGTGAACGCACCACAACAGTCGCGGTAAAGACACCGAGATATCGACAACATTGCAGTTGGCGATCGATTCGATTGTTTTTTTTATTGACTGTTGATTGGCGCTCCCTGAATTCGAATTTGGAATTAGAATTCGGTGTTTACTTTTTGTAACTGGCCAGTTACAAGTCGAAGCAATTATTGCAGTAGAAATGTACGTAGTAATTGTAAATTCTGTAGATTAGTGCATACTGCAATAATCAGTCGTCGACGTAACACATGAAATTAATCTTACCAATGTTTTTTAGAGTATGGAAATCGTTCCATAAGTACTATTTGTATACAATAAAAACACAAAACTATGTGTGTCGTTTATTTTTATGAGTTGTGAATAAAATAGTGTTTCGACAGCCTAAAGTGTACGAGCGCGGTAGTCGTATTAACGGTACCGCCGCCCACAAGCGCCTTTCACCAAATCTCATGCACACTCAAACAAAAGAATTACATCAAACCCATTCTGTTTGTGCAGCGTTCTAGAATAAATAGCACTGTACGGGTTAACTATCTCTAAATAGCATTTTGTTAAAATAAAAGGCGTTGAATCGAAAGAACATCTTCCAAAATGAAGACGCAACAACCATAACGAGGTTAACTTATTTCATAAAATACAAGTACATATTTACAACGCTATGGAGTACTAGGATATCGTCTACATATCGTTGTTTTAACAATAGAATAAGATAAGGAAATAACATGCACTGTCTCGTACGAACGTACGATGCTACACTATCAAAAAGATAAGAAGCTATTGTTACACTATATTTTTGTATTGATACGGATCAAATGGTCTCGTAATAACAATACAATTTGTATAAAGTTAATAAAAGTCACTATACCAATAAAAATGCTTTGTGCGCGCGAGCAATAACGTATTTACTAATTTGTTAGTAAACTGTGGGTCAGTCGCTGACCGCAAAACAACCTACGTGTCGTTAAATGACAAATATGAATCATTTCAAAATGCGTAGTTGAATCTCTCGCGAAGTTATCTACCACGGTTAAGCCGACCGGAAACCCATGGGGGTATCTCCAAAACAACGGGGTTCTTGAACTTACGTTACGAGTAACTGGAGTTCAACACAAACATCTTTGTGGGGCCGTGAATGTACACAAAAATGTGCTATAGCTCGCTTCAACGTGCTGCCCGACAGGTTGACAAACCGTAATAAAATTAAATGTTATTGTTTACTTGAAAAGTAAACAAACAAACAAACAGGATTTTGAATCCTAATCCTAAAAGTTGTTATACACTTCTGAACTTAATACAGTAAAGAAACTTCCTGAAGACATGAAAATAGACGAGGCAACATGATACGTCACTTGATATGTGATATGGCATTTTCTTTAGAAATATTCTAGAAGGTAAAGATAAGGATCAAAGAGACCCAAGATAGCTTTGCACAGCAATTAAAAGTAAAAAAAGTCGTCTTACCGGGCCCTAAAGAAATTAGCCGAGGACCGAGAGAACTGGCGCCTACTCCACCGACAAGAGGCAAGCTCTTAAATATTGATGAGGTAATACAGTATTATTATGCAGGCTTCATAAATGACATTATTATAGTAATGTCGCTACCAAATAAACCGTCATTTTCATCGAGCGCAGCTAAATAAACATTGTACACGTGTATTTGCACAATAACAACAGAAATCTGAGTCACTGCGTCAAAATGTAAATGTGTCGTGATAGGTAGCAAGGTAACTTTAACTGTTTATTTTACAAAATGACAGATATCTCAAACATTTCCTACAATAGGTATTAATTAGGTATATCACGTTTGATTAGTATAACAAAAAATATGCATAGACTACCGAATTAGTATTCTACGAATGAAGGCAAATTAAGGCGCCGTAGGTTCATGGTCTTCTCTCCCACTCACTGAGCATAAGCATGAGCGAGATGGAAGTACGTGCTCGGAAGCGCGGATATCATGTTTTTTGATTTTAATTTTTTGGCCGGGTAAATAAATAAAAGTGTAAACACTGATTTCCCTCAAACATAATATTGCCGATTTTTAGAAGCAATTTTAATATTTATAGCTTTTGTGCATAATTTGTTACGAATATTTTAAGTGTATTTTTGTGTGTTTTAGACCTATGTTCGTGATTTTTTTCTATCGAGCGAAATTTACTTAATCATGTTTCGAAGCACTGATTTCCCTGCAGAAAAGCCTCAAGATTGCTATTCGTATTTTTTTGAAACCATATTATTATAAACAGACGCATTATATTGTTTCAAAAACTCTGGTCGCTTATAATTTCGCTGAACTTACGGCGCCTTAAATAGAAGGTAAATAGGTAGTTATGACTGAGTACTAGGTACAAAATATACTAAAAAACTTAACAAGTTCTACAAATTCCATTCTATTCTCGTAATTTATAGCGACATTTGGCTGCCTTCATATACACTTGGGACGTCCTTATTTACGTGTACAACGCCACAACTTGTTAACGTAACCAGGATTCCCAAATAGCATAATAATCGGTGGCAGGGTCGACAAACGAGTTCAATTCCAGTGTTTTGCTAAATTTCGAACTAGATGCGGTCACAATAGCGGTTCAACGATCGCGCGCCGGTTATTGAGGTTACTGAACCTTTTCGCCACTCGGAAAACTCCAAATTTGCATTCGAACTTGTAAACTTTCATAGAAGTAAGTTGGATAATGATGATGATGATGAAGTAGGATCCACAAATCGGGGATAGTTTTAGAACTTAGATAATAAAGTATTTCATTAAATAAATGAAATACATGAACTTTAAGTCTGGGAGTAGGCCGCAATGGCAGGTTTTATATCTAGTAAGAAATAAGCTAACCAGTAAAGATATCGTCGGTATCCACATTAGAATGATTAATTCTACTACTAACCATAAGAAACATTGCTGTCTTGTAGTAAATCATTATACTTGATAAATATCTCAATAAACAATTCCGTAACCATGCAATAATTTTACATTAACATAAAAGACAGACCTTGTAAATTATCTACAGGTATATCCACAAGCGATCTAGGCAAAAAGATTACTGTAACGCCAAGTTATGTTTCCGAGTGTCGCTTGCGCCGGTTTGCGCAATTATGAACCTATCGGGAATGTGGTCCTAATTGCACGACCAATTACTATTACCGACAGAACAGATTTTATAATAAGATTAAAAAAACATATTCTCGTCTTTGCTCTTGCCGTACACTCGCGTGCAAAAATATGTATCGATTTAATAACCCTAACCGCTGTCGTAACTGTCATAAGAGCGATGGGACTTATTTATGAGTAAGTTGTAGGTCTGCAATGCACCTATATTTTTACACTTGACTGTACAACATACACATAGCTGAAGAAATAAATGCCAAGAAAATTAATTATCTATGCATTATGCTCCTTCATTATCATAAACGTCTGTCAAATCTGTGTTAGGTATAATAGCATTAACATTTCTTCATCAGCCTCTCTAACATTTCTATCTTCAATTAAACAAAGACCTGGTTATATTTAGTGAATGAATCTTGGATCTAAAACGAAAGAAAACACAAAATAGAAGTGTAGACATCAAAAACGCAAGATCGTAGTAGTTTACAAACAAACGCGCCAACAATAGCACGTAACAGTGAAAGTGTCGTGTCTTTTGTCGGTGCTCAATCATCCCGAAGTCGTCGGTGAGTGTGACGAACCCTAACGCATATTTAACAAACTGTAAGATCCGTATTGTACATTATCTTTAACGTCGCCACGTGTTCGTTTGTCGTAAACATCGCAGACGCTGCTAAAAACGTCAAGTAAATCATGCTAGAGCTGCGAGCCTTGCGAATCGCATTTGTTACATAATTTATGATGTCTAATAGGCTCTGCACCTTTAACTTTACTAGCGATAAATATACGATAATATGGACAATATAATCCTTATATGGTCACGTACATTTTTCACTAAAAGGAAGTTCTTATTAGAAGTTAGAAGCAGACAAACTACGACTGATTCAAAATTGTACAGAAACCCCAACATAATTTTATTTCTCAAACTTGCAATGAAATATTTACGTTGTGTTCTTCATAATGGGTTTCGAAGTGTCACGTTTCGGGCGCAGCAAGACGAGAGACCCGTAATGGCATTTCATACAAAACTGGAGGCCTAGGCCTGCAAGATGGTCTTTTTTTATTTCCCTTCTACAATTTACTGATACTGATACTGATTTGTGGAAAAGGATCACGGCCTTCAGCCATGAAAATTAAAGTTTGATTATTTGGAGTTTTTTTCATTGCATGTTTGAGAAAAGCACTATACATACATACCTCGGCGTGAAAAATGGTTGCCAGCCTCATAACTATCCGACCACGCTACGCTCGGTCGTCTATATGTACTCGGCAGACAACCACTGACTTCCCGGCTCTATAGTAATGCACTATTATCGGTCTGAATCTAACAAGTTCTGCTAGTTTATGTCCCTCGTTGTGGTGTGAGTTGACAACGACACTGAACAACGTCTAATACAAGCCAAGCCGTAGTAAACCATGGTTGTGCGGCCGGCAACCGTATCAAGGTGTTGTCTCACAGAAGTTTCTTACCCGAGTCTCAGTTAGGTCCTTATGCGGCGCTGCCCACGCGGACCGGTTTCGTTAGAAATCTAGCCAGCCAAGCCATTATTTTAATAAGCGGTCATTTTGTCTCCTTCGTAATTATCAGGCACATGTAGAAGTTGTGTGGGAGCTGACATTTACCTAGACCGCCCCTGTTAAGCACTAGACCCTTTAACATACCCGTCAGCCATTCTAAAAATAAAGTTTCTCGGTTTTATAATTACTAATAGTATTTTTTTGTCTCTTACAGGTAAGCATCGATTATCGATACAGCAATTTGGTTAAGTTCTTCGGTCCGTAAGTAAGAATGTTTCGAAGCCTTTCGAACATTCCAAAGGGTATTCGTCCGAACTGATACATGCCTCTGCTGGGCACATTGATGTGTCCGCACATAGAAAACAGTAATTGGAGCAATTTGAATACATCTCCCACAAGGATTCCTTATTACTATAATTTGTCCCGTTGCGAGGTATAATCAGCATTACAGATACTGTAAACTCCGCTCTTAAGTTAATGACACCAAATTTTGGTTTATTATTAAAAACTTGGAATCTAGCGGCGACCTCAATAGGTTCACTTAAGGGCTCTAAGTTTTGGGCTGCCTATTCACACAATCCTTTCATTTACTGAATAGCTACTAAGCATCCCGGTTTGCACAACCTATTCATGGTGTAACTTGTTTATTATACGCATTATGGCTTTTGTCTCGGGTCTAGTTAGAGGGTCCTTGTTTCTTTCGGCTGTTTAAACAAAGTCTGTGAAAGCAAGTCGTGAGGATCCTATTATGACGTGAGATTTTTGGGTCAAGTGCGTGGGTAAAATATTAGGTCTACAAACCCAGAAACTTGGCCTCAAGAGCAAAAACTCCAGTTTAAAACTGCCAAAGTTTATCTCCGCTCGCTGACGTCGCTTTTAGACGTAGGTACATTAAAATATTCCAGAAGGGTTCAAGACATAAAGATAAACTGTTCAAGGGCTATCTACATTCCCAGACAAGTGGGTCACTATTAGTAGTGATATTTTTTGTCCCAGTAACCGCATTTAGAAACTTGTGGTCGACTGATAACACAATGTTTATATTTTGTAACTCCACTCCTAAATTGATATCTCCTAATTTGGCTTCAGTAAAAAAGGAGGCGTGACGTAAAATTCTGGTTTTCTTGATTTACTTTTTTGGTACAAGCTCGGGTTCCAAATTATACACGCACGTGTTTTAGGGGGTAAAAAATAGGGGTTATACCTGCACTGTTACTAACTTGCACCGATTTACCAAAACACTCTTCTTTATGTTAAACTTTTCTCATCAAGTATTACTTTCTCTTCATTTGCTTTTGTTATTGCGTTCGTTCTATTATGTATGTATGTATTAGCCAACTGTTGTGGCTTTATTGGTTGTAATTTTACTTTCCATTTCTCCAATCTTATAGAATCGAGCTTATAATATCTTCTTTGAATGACGAGTGTCTTATTAGATTGGCGACGCATCTTCTTGGAACCCTTACAAAGGGCCATTAACGTGTAGAGTGACGGCTCCGTTTGCGACTCAATCACACACGTGCTGGCTAACTGGTCTTGTTTTAACAGTTTTATTACTGTTACCACCTATATTAGTGTCAGTTTGTTTGAAGTTTGCATCAATAAACAAGCACTGAAGTGACTCGTTATATCCTAGTCTAGTATTTTCTCAAGCCTGATGAAGAGAGAGCTTGATTGTAAAACAGCTCGTAAATTCAAATTTCAAAAGAACGCTTCAAGTGCAAGAGTAAAAAAGAAAAGAACTCCATCCAGCCAGCGTTTCCAACCGGCCTTTACTATTTGAAGGGGTCGTAAAATGATTTTCGAGCACAAAAAGTTGTTTTGGTTTTTTCAAGTCGTGACCGAGGCGAGGTAGGAAAAAAGCATTTCTTATTTGAGATCGTACTATGTCATAAATAAACTACTACGACGTTTTTTGTGGGGGTGAAATTCAAATCTGTTGGTCCAACGGTCATTTGTGTTTGGTTTACTCTCGTCTGGGATCGCGTTACGGCGCGATGTGGTTTTGCTTATTGCGTTGTTTTTTTTTCTTATCGGCACCAGCGCTTAACTGGGACACGCTAATCCAATAGGTACATTTCGCAAGGGCACTTCAGACCAAGTTTAATGAGCTAAGCGGTAACACGCGTCAGGTCTTAAGACGAGAATACAATGCACTTTTTTTATACCAAGACTCTTTTCAACGCGTCCAGTTGAATGGGCAGTGATTCAAAAATAATATTTTAATTGGTGAGATGGTGGTGCATCTATCTGAGGGGAAGCTGCTTGGTCACTAGATGCAATCTGGTCGAGATGCGCGGTCAACGACCGTGCGAGCGAGAGGGCATCGCGCTAGCGAGCGAGAGGTCCAATGCGCGTACGCACGAAGGAATGAAAATTATTGTGTTATTGTTTATCTCTGATGTGTGCGTGATGTCCTTAAATGTGCTAGTGTGCGTCTAATCCTGCGTTTGTTATTGTTTAGTCGCCTCCAGTTTCTAACACGCCTTGAACGATGCATGAGGAATATCAAATCGAAGCATATATTTTCATTCTTTAGCGTTCATGTTTTTATGGATACGACGCTTCAAAGGACTAAACGCTTGGTTGCTAAGCGATTAAAGTACAGACAGACCTACAAAGAGGCTTTGGGACGCGAACGGATCAAGCATTGTTGTAGGATTAGGCTTGGAGGAGTTGGACGCTTATACCCGTTCCCAGCTGGGCGGCACGATCTGAAACTAACCAAACCTTTTATATGGATCGAGATTAAACTCCTTTTGAAAGCAACACATACCTGTGACATGCATAAAAAGCTTCACAAAGCTTTATTTCCACCTGTGATGTACCTACTGGCAGAACGCAACGTCGTTGGTATATTATTATTATTGCAAGCGCAATTAAAAAGCCAAGCTGTCACCTGTCAGTCCAGCATCACTTTCCCGCCAAACGCGATCGGCGCTTCCCACCGTGTTACTCTCGCTTCGGTAATTTCTAATGATTATGCATAAACTTACCTGCAGATTGCATACACGAGCTGCCCAACGGACAATGTGCATTCAGCCATTGAGATTCAAATTTCATACAAAAAATACGCTCACAATCGCATAAAAAGCAGTGTTTATTGCTCAAAATACACAAATAACGACTGTCCCATGGTCATTGTGGGTCAAACTGTCCCCATTGTTGCCCTAAGTTGTCCGGTTTCTAAGGGAGTAGGTTACGAAGGGACAAAGGTGGTGACATCTCTAGAAGAAAGAATAGGGGTAGTGGATGCTTTTATGCAAATTGGATTTAATTGAGGTTATAATGGTCAGGATGATGGATTCGAGGGTCGCATGGGCTCGACAATTGCAGTGACTCAGCTAAGTCTATTAATAGCCTATTAGATCTGTTTTCAGTCCTGATTTCTGGCATATAAACTCAATTTACCCGATGTCTGCAAACCTTTACTAATCGTCCACGTTAAACTGCAGAGAAGCTTGAATGAACTTTCAATTCTAAATTTATCTGCTTATCTGTGGGATTTGTTATTGCACAGACTAGCATGATTCCTAATAATTTAACGTCTATTGTGTGCCGCGCTTGCATCCGAGAATAGATTGGACATTCCGATAGCCTGACCTTTGGATTCAAGACTTAACCTTCCTAAAAATAATAGACCCGTTTATTTTAACAGTTTAATGTTCGTTTTTCCGTAGCGGTGTAACGTCGGCAGTGCGGTAGGTCGTACAGAACAGTGAACGAGACGCGTGCGCCGACAAAGCCACTGTTTTTACACCGGGTCATTAATACCTAGTTTGCTACATCTGTTAAATGTTTACCTATAGATATGTCTTTGCCCGTGGGAGTAAGAGTAGCATACTAATTGTTCTTTTCCTTCCTATCTTCGTACATCATGATATGTATTAGCCAACTGTTGTGGCTTTATTGGTTGTAATTTTATTTTAATCAGGCAGTGTGAATGAACTTCCTCCTTGTAACTTCAACTTCAGCTTCTAGATATATTGTTAAAATGATATGGCGTGTTAAGTGTGGTTAGATCACACAAACCGCGTATTGTCAAATGATATGATAACACACATGCTGTCTGGACTTCCATTTAACATTATCGACTTTTGTATCACTCGTGAATACCGTTAGAATCAGGGCAAGGGTCAAAGACCAGGGTATTGTTGCCCTTATAATTGAACAATGTCTTACAGCTTAAAGTTACCCGCGGTGCGTATTGATGGGGTCTCATTGAATGTTGCGTTTTTGTAACAACGCAAAGGGTCCAAGTCAGGTTGTTTATTACTTACGAAATTCTTTGAGCACTGATTTGATAAATTACGTACATATTTGAAGCTCCATCAGTCAGCCTGGAAAATGGGAAAGATTATATGAGATTGATTTTATGATGCGTCATCAGGAATCTGGTGTAGTAGATATAACGGAAACGCAAACACATTTCGCAAGATTTACCTAACATCTCATCTAAGTCTGGATGCGATAGCAATATTTACCTAGACGAATTATTATTCCACGATAATCTCTTATCCCTTATCTGAACTCGTATTGACACAGATGCACTTCAAATTCTAGGGCAGCAGGTTTTCGAAATCATACTTTTTCAGTATAAAATAAAGCTGCAATTGGGGTGCAGTGCAAAAAATTGATTTCACGTTCGTTATCAGCTATCAAGCGTAGGTTGCGAACAGAGTGCATTGTTCATGCACTGCGCAGCGGTTGCCATGCGCCCGCGCGCCTGCGCCTGAGCCGGAGCCAAGAAGGCGTAAGCGCGCAGTCATGAAACTAAACAGACATATTGACTTGTGATGTGATAGTGCTTGTGGAAACGGTATTGTAAAGCAGCGAATCTATTCATGGTATGCGTAACCTAAGCTGAGACTCACGAACACGGCATTATATATCTATTGCCAGTGGAAATGTCAGTGGCAACACTTGAGAGCGAACTCCAACCGCCATTGTGAAAATATTTAACGGCACTCAATTTGATCGCTTCACTTATTAAAATGTATAAACAAACGTTTTATGGCAAGTGAAATCAGGTCCCATATAATTTGTGCGTTATTTGGTTCTGTAATTAATAGAGGGTCGCCCTCCCCTAGTGTTGTGATAAAGGATTTTTGGAGATTTAATTTGTGGGAACCAGTGCGCAGGGCACGCTACGCTGCTTTTCGTCCTTCATTATAAAACAACAGACCACTTCATTTCCGATGTGGAAAACTATTTGATTTCATTATCTACCATGATGAAATAGTCTTAGACGTGTTTTTGTTACATCGACCCATTAAAGTTGTCGATAAAATTGAACGCCTCTGTGGTAAACAATGGAAAGTATTATTTTTCCGTCACTTTTATAACTCACAAGGGTCAGATAGGTGCAATGTAACGCTTGTTTTATGCAAATGTCGAATTAAGACAATAGTCCTGCAGCCAAGCTTCACCGATGCGAACGCAGCTTTGTAAAGTGTAATTGTTACTTTAATCTATGCTAAACTATTTAAAACACACCTTATAGAGCGAATGGTGTGTGAATGTTCTTTGTTTATATTCCTTTTATTAAACAGTTTAGCAGTAGTTGATTGTTCTGGTATAATAACGACTTGTACATAAGAATCAATGTTTATAAATATGTATTTTCCTCGTATAATTAATTGTCTTATAATTATTTCCGTCTTCCTTATATCTCATAATTCTCATACATGGGTATAATAAAATATTTTTCTTAAATAACTTAACACATAGTGGATTTTTAAAAACATACATTACTAAAAGTTGATAGACTTAGGTATACATTCAGAGATAACTAGATATGTATATAGTATAGTATCAGAGATAATTTATATATTTTACCACGCCTTTTTTTCTATTTTAATCTGCGGCCAGGCCACTTGGTGCCTCGAGATTTGCATTCGCGCGAAACTGGTCTGTTCACTTTGCACCACTGCTTTCCCACGGGGCGCAATAATTTGATTAATATCTGTGCATATCAAACTGAATTAATTAAATGTAGGCAAAACAATCGTGCGTCCACGTAAATGATTTCGCTTGATATAGACGCGTTGTTTTTATTTTCAGTTGCAGTTTTATCAGTTTTCTTCGTGCGATAAGGTTTGCTGTTTTTAGCCGTAGCAACAGGCGTTTATTTGCTGCATTTTACAATTTATGTAGCAATGTTTACTTTAAAACTTGGTGTTCTTCTTTTTACGCGAATTCTATTGAAAATTCTTATTTTTTCCAGTCAGTCGGTCTGATGACGTGATGACAATATAAGATAATGAGTTTTTGTCGTTAATTGAATGTTTGAACATTACGTTACTCAGCTAGTTTGATCAACTCCGTCCTATTGAACAAGTATTGGTAGTGAAGTACCTAGTGTTTATTTGTTTTATGCATCGTGTCCTACTTAGAACGCAAGGACCGCTATGAATATTCACATTCGACACACGTCCGTCAGCCGTACGCTATCCAACTGCTTATCTAACGAATAAAATACCAACACTCGCTCGTTACCGACACATTTCCTTGCACTCTGAAAACTCCGACAAAATGTTGCTTACACTATCGCATAACACTAACAATGACGTAATGACGATGGCGCACCGATTTAGATAATGCTCCGGTGTCGAAGCCCGTGGCTCTCAGGAGGGGCGGCGGGGAGGCTTATTTCTGTCAAGATTTGGTGGTACTTTCATATGGTCGCTCTCTGGGGTGCCGCCGGGTATCGAAATGTTACGGCATTCATCTGACGAAATAGACTGACATCGGTGTGAGCGTCTCGCAATTAGAACATTAGCACTGCTAGTTCTAAATTACTGTTCCTTTCCTACATCAGATCACTAGTTCGTATTTATGCAATCTTTTTCACACGTTTTTAAATACGATATACTAAAACCAAACTGGCTAGTGGTTCAGGCATGCGGCTGCTAAGCGGCGGTCGTGTGTTCGAATCCCGGCTCGTACCAATGAGTTTTTCGGAACTTATGTACGGAATATTTACCGTTAGCTTTTCGGTGAAGGAAAACATCGTGAGGAAACCGGTCTAATCCCAATAAGGTCTAGTTTTCCCTCTGGGTTGGAAGGTCAGATGGCAGTCGCTTTCGTAAAACTAGTGCCTATGCCAAATCTTGGGTTTAGGTGTCAAAGCGGACCCCGGGCTCCTTTAGGGGCACAACCGGGAATAACGCTAGGAGGATGATGATACTAAAACCAAACTGCAGTCGTTAAATAATTGACCGGGCGCTTGACCAATTGCTTTTATGACCTTACTCTGACTCTCACACGTAATGCAGACATCCACCGGTCACATACAGTCGTAAAATAGCCAAAAATAGAACCTGCATAATGATATCGTAAAACTCTAGCTGATGCATGTTTTTATAGATCCGATGCTTGACCAATTGTGTTTACGATAGTCACCCCACTTTCACACCAAATCGAACCCACCTCGTCATAAAATCTCGTTAGGACCGTCCAACAAGACGTCGTAAAAATCATAACTATGAAAAAGTAACGTAAATTCCCTATTGTCGTTTTTATGGGCTGTTAAAATAGTTGATTTATTGTGATATTACAGGAATATTTACAGCACGTAGGCTAATTAGTGAAGCGTGACCGGAATCTTGGCTTTTTTGGGCCGGCGTTTGTCGGTGTGTGGTCCGTGTTCAATGATCATGATCACGGCAGATTGTGGCCACGGATTTCGGCTGCTCATTGAAGGACTTGATATCCAACACCTTTGCTGCTGATTAAAAGTCAAAATAACACAGACTTTCTGAGAAAATGTATTTTAATCGACAATCCCCGTAATTACTTAAAATACATTAGGGTAGGGTAGGGTAGGTGTTTTCTATACTAATATTATAAAGATAATAGCTTTGTGAAGGCGTAGGTACGTTTGTATGAGCGGGTAATCTCGTACAAAATTCTTCGGATACAAATTTGTTTTCATCGGACTTTCGGGCAACTCGTATTTATTTCATAAAAGCTTTGTCTGCCTGCGTGCCTAGGCTCGCAAAAGCTCAGTACTAACAGGTCATAAACATTGTACAATGTTAAATTGTCTTCCCACACTACTACGAGTATAAACAAACTTTAGTGAGACGAAAGATGATAAATGATCGCCGAAATGCCTATTGCACATAAATATAACGATACCGTTTTTAAACAGTTCAAGTAACCTCATAATAGCAGCTTTTGTCAGGAATTGCGGTAATGCTTTACGTAACGCTAACTCCAACCGCATAATTGCCACTTAGCTCGCTTCGCTCTTACGATAACGCAATCTTTAGCACTTCATGCCTTTTAAAAGCAATGTCAAGTGGCCATAAACTTTCCCTATATCCCTTTCTAGTTTATATAGATCGACAGAGACCGAAAACCTGAATGTATATAGTTAGGGTGGGTTGTACCACACCGTCTGTAATCGTACCCGGGTGTTTGTTAACATCGGAATATATGGAAAGTTTGACAAGTTTTCTATGGAACATACATTATATATATTGGACAACTAGTTAGAAACTAGTGTTATAAGGAAGCTATCGTGCGAAACGCGACCTCGCAACCCAATACTTGCGCTAATCCAGCAGATGGGCTGCGCAGGAGTGGACACATGACGCAGGACTTCTAAGTCACTACACCGATAATTGCCCGAATAGTCGCCAGCCAAATGTCGCCGAGGGCGCTCTTGAAACATCTGTTCCGAGGGTTTTTTCTTGAACAAACCTTGCATAAAACAAGTTAGCGACCTAAAACACCCCCTCATGTGTAGACACTGTATGGATATAATTAATTGTTGCGAAACTCAATGTATATAATAGCAATCAATCAATAGACTATTGTTTATTGTCTTTAAACTATGCCTTTGTCGTGGTACGCATGCGAGCTCGCACGTTGCAGGCATAATGAATTCATTAATTTGCCTAACAATACCCACTAGCACAGTTAGCAGAAACGTCTAAATACACCATTTATAAACGGGATTACAACATAGGGCAATTCTTCAGACGCACGATTTAACATCTAACGCGAATTCGTTATACACGGAGACTTATCTTGGGACCGTGAACCTGTTGCTCCCATTAGCATAGCACCGGGCATTGTGCATTATTCCACATATTCATGGGTAAACACACACCAGTCTTTGTGTCTATTGTTGGTGTAATACTTAGCAGCATCACCCCTCGCGGTAATCTCGTCCTTTCTTCCCATTGTTCGCTGCTGAGAAGAACGCTCCTAAATTTGGTCCACAGGTCTTGGGAGTGACCTGAGGTCAGGCGCACAAAGCGCTCGATCGTGTTTACCATTGAAAAACCGATGTTTAAACCTAAGAAGTTGTCCAATATCATCTCGACTAGTTTTCTCCATTGTCCCTGAGACATCTCTCACAATGGCGACATTGTTCTTTGACGTTGTTTAGCTACCGTTTAAGCCGTTACGTGTCTTTATTATATTATTTTATTGCGGGTATCGATTTTGTTCTGGATTTTATAAAGCCGTTTCGGCTTCTTGAATTTGAATATTAACGATCATGGGAACACACCTTGCGTGTTCGAACGCTCGTAATCTTCCGACCGAAGTTTATTTTGATCTGATTTGGTAAATATTTGCTACCTGATTATTTTTACATTGGCGTAGTCTAATAAATTGCATTAGAATCTAATGCATCGCTGCAATTTGTTGCTATTGATATAAAACAAACTTCTACATTTGACTTTACTGAAAAACGCTCACATCTTATAAAACATTGCCCTTTATACATTTTTACGAAGGACAAGACGGAGTAAGTATGTCCCATAAATATTTTCGCAATCGTGTCCAGACATATAAGCTAAAGATAATAAATACGCCCAAGCCCCGTGGCAGTGCGTTTAATTGCGTGGTCCGGTAGCCACGACCCTGATTTATACTCATGACAACTGCACAGTATAAGTATATGCATAATATACTCGTACACATCCACGAAATTACTTGGTGTAATTTTGTTGACATTCGATTTTTTTGTACATACAACTCGGCACAAGACGTGCGTGTTTACTATGCCATAAAAATGTTTTTTTTTCTAAATTACTAAAAACTACGCCATAACTTAAAAGACTCTTTTTGTTTGTTTTTTCTTTACAAACTTTAAAATCTTTTACGCACATGTTTTCCACCACCTTCCTCGGGGCTATCAATTGCACTGCCACTTCACTTGTTTTTTTTACACAGATTAACCAGGATGGCACTTGTTTTTTTTTTTATCAAAGATGGCGGTGCGTATGCTAGTAGCGATATACTAGTATACTAAACCACAAAGTTAACTCACTAAATGATGATCTTAAGGCGTTAAAATAAAGTCTATTTTTGGTTGAACCGTACGCGTTTTATCATTGGCTGCTCTATACCGGCACGTTTGATGCGTACGCGCTTTGATCCGCCGACGTATTAAGCGTTCATTAAGACCCTTAATATATTGTAATGCAACACAGTAGTCGAGATCAATAATACATTTATCGGACCTTTTCGATCGAGATTTGTTTGGTATGGCCGAATTGTAAAAAATGGGCAGGACAAATCATGGAGCGCAGCAAAAAACACGCCATTAACATTCGATGTAATTTAGAGTCATTCCCTAATTATCCTTAATATTTACAGATCTATAACGATAGCAACATAATGTATGTTCCACGTATCGTGATTGAAAACCTTGTTGGAAGACTACAATACATGAACCATGTTACTATGTAATTTTCTATTCGTCGATAATTACACCCTTCAGTCACACGTCGTTCACATGTTTATAAAACAATAGCAAACTGGATCTAGAACGCGTGAAGATTGTAATGTTGCGCAGTGGCAGTCTTGCGTACGCAGTGCATCGCGTATTGACAACACTGAGGCTCTAGTATAAGTTTTACCGAAACAAAACGTTACGACCGCGTTCGCGTTTAGCTGTCAAATCCCATACAAATTGAGGGTAAAAATCAAACGCGATCGTAAAGTTTTGTTTCGGTAAAACTTGTACTAGAGCCTCTGACTCCTCGTTATAAAGTATTCCGCAATGCTGAATCCAATTTTGCACTATTTGAAATAAGTGAACATGCTAGAAACGTTATCTGTTCTCTCTACGGGTTTAAATAATGTTCAGTCAGTTATGAAGGGCTAAAACATCATGGTCGGTACAATACTGTATTTCCGATATAAATATGACTTATTCCACGTAATTCTGACGTTTTGGTTGTGCTTTTCCTTCCCGGAGAGTTGAAGTGCTATACGACCGACCATTGTTTTGACTTTTCCGGCAACATTCGTAATTATAAGACTAATCCGTCAAAGCAACATCATTACTTTCTCATCTATCTACCAGGAACCGTGCCACCTGGAGGCTTAGGACAAGGAAGGTCGACCCCAAATAGGGATAAAGGTCCAGGATGACGATGATGATTACTTTCTCATCTATCTACCAGGAACCGTGCCACCTGGAGGCTTAGGACAAGGAAGGTCGACCCCAAATAGGGATAAAGGTCCAGGATGACGATGATGATTACTTTCTCATCTATCTACCAGGAACCGTGCCACCTGGAGGCTTAGGACAAGGAAGGTCGACCCCAAATAGGGATAAAGGTCCAGGATGACGATGATGATTACTTTCTCATCTATCGCACACTATAAAAACATCAAGTTTTATTACTAACTGCAGCTAAACACGGGCTGATATGTCCGTACGTAATTTCCTATTACAAAGAACCACCTATTATCACGCCCTTACACTTAGACACGTATTTCCATCTATTCAACAAAGTTGCAAGAAGTAATTCGCTCTTTCTACGTTAATTGCTCGCTCCCATGCGATTGCTACGATTCTGGTTTGTGTCGTAACGTTACCTAAGCACCTGCGCCGGCGCAGGGTGAACGAACTGCCCTGCAGGACACATCGTCCATGGGACGTAGTATGTTTCTATCAGCTTTACTATGCCGCGTTTATTCTTAGAACCAGTGAGGAGTAGGTCTGATTTCAAAGAGAGTTCGTTTTTGGCAAACGACGAAACCAGAAAAGAGTTTTTTCTTATATCAGTCATACAATTTTGACGTTAACATCAGATTAAGTCCGTATTCCCTTTTAGTCGAATCCAGCCCATGTCGGACAGTAAATAAACTACAGCGTGCATTTTTAATATTACCTCAAATTGTAACGAGAGGTAGGTGTTAGGGCTGTGAACCGATATTGCAAGATTTTTTTATTTCATATAAAATAATTCATCACTCAATGGATCACTACATCGTCTTACTGACATGACGTCACAAGTGACCCGCTTCTTCCATATGTCAAATGAGTATACGCAATACATAGCTACTTGATACATTTTCAAAAATTAATTACGCTTCCATAGTTACGACTAACTTAAAATTTTCTTGCAATGTCGGTTCATATTTCTTTGTTACAATTTGAGGTAATACGAGGGACGGCTGAAAAGAAATCTACCTAAGTATGAAACAAAAGACTGTCATGTATGTATTTTTTTTATTTTTCAATATAGTCCCCTGCTAGTGAAATACACTTATTACATTTGTCAAATATTGACATTAACCCATGAAAAAAAAAATCTTTCGGTTTCTCGTCAAAAAAGTCACTAACTGCAGCCTTCATTTCGTCATCGGTCAGAAATCGTCTTCCTCGGAGATCTTTTTTGAGGTGTCTAAATAAAAAATAGTCGCATGGGGCTAGGTCTGGACTGTAAGGTGGATGGTTAACGGCATCGAACCCTAATTCCTTCATGGTAAGCATTGTTGTGCGGGCGGTATGCACAGGTGCATTATCGTGTAAAATCAGGATCCCTTTGCTAAGTTTACCCCTCCTCTTTTCTTTTATCGCGTCTCGTAACTGATGCAGTAAGCTGGAATAATATTCAGCATTCATTGTCCTTTTTTTTGGTAAATAATCTATTAGTAAAATTCCTTCTGTATCCCAAAATACGGTAGCCATAAGTTTGCCTGCCGACGGCCTGACCTTAAACTTCCGAGAAGGCTTCTCATCCTTGAATTTCCACTGCAAAGACTCTTGTTTGCTTTCGGGGTCCCACTGTCGAATCCAGGTCTCATCACACGTCACCATTTTAGAAACAATTTCTTCCTCATTACCTCGACTCATTTCCAAAAACTCCTCACAACATTTGACACGTCGGTCCTTGTCAAACGCCGTTAACATACTGGGGACCCAACGTGCACTCACCTTGGACATATTCAGATGCACATGAATTATCTCATTGACTCTTTCTTTACTGATGCCCACATCTCTAGCAATCTCCCACTGCTTCACTCGTCGGTCTTCTAAAATTATTTTTTTAACTTTGGCTACATTTTCGTTTGTAACGGCAGAAACCGGCCTTCCACTACGAGCGTCATCTTCCAAGCTCTCACGACCGAGTTTAAATTGTTTAGACCAAAACTTTATAGTAAATTCGGAAGGGCACGAACTACCGAACACACACATCATACGTTCTCGGATCTGTGAGGGAGTATTTCCTTCTTTTGTTAGAAATTTAATCACTGCACGATGTTCAATTTTAGCGATATTCATTTTTTCAACCGATATGTCGCAAACATTCGAGAATTGTAGAAAAATGGAACGGAAAAAACAAATGAACGTCAAATAATTCAAAAAAAGAATAACCAAAGAACAAGAATGCATTTCAGCCAGTATCATTTTCGCATATTTTTTTAACCAAGGAGATTACTTTTCAGCCGCCCCTCGTATAAAAAATACACGCAGTAGAATTAGGCTGTTAATTGACCAAATCAACATAGATTGTAAGTACAAGTAAAAACTTGAGGGCATCACAATACCAATTCAGGTTTATTGGGGCAAGCAAGCCTTTTTTGTCAGTGTAATCGAACAATAACACCTTAAATTGTCTATTTAAGTGAAATGATCATACAGTTTTCGTTGTTATCCGTTTTCTTATGTTGGTTCAAGCATAATACTTTTTTGAATGGAATAATTCAACACTAAAAGCTGATCAAAATGAGCCCAATCACACGACCGCATTTTTTTCAGTCACCGACAACACGACCTACTTTTTAACTTGAACGCCTTTTCACGAAATAATCTTAATGCGGAAATTATGTAAAATATACGAGTCTTGTCAACTGTACTTCGATAAAACTGAAAGAATTAAAAGCGCAAATACATTGAGGTCACGTGAATAATTTCAAGATGGATGCGGTTCGTTGCCCTCCGTGCACTCCGGTGCATCGAGATTCTAAATCTTATTTTTATCTCGCTTTACTTTGGCTTAATGGTCATAAATGACTTTCATGAGTTTTGAAAAAAGGAAGGAGAATTTCATGAGTACTTGGAACTATACGCGGTAGGAGAAAAAACACATTGATGCCATTGTCGGTGCATAATGACAGGTGATCCTAAGAAGCACGTTTTCTTATTAGAACATTAGAAATGCAGTGAATAAAGATTCTGTTAAGAGAGTACTGGCGTAAAAGCAATGCAATGAACATCGCTTTTATGTCTTTTCTATATTCAACCTATACATTGTCAAGCCGCGGATACCATGAGTTGCATGTAGGGTTGCCATACGTCAGGATTTGTCCGGACATGTCAGGATTTGTGACCCTTTGTCCGGATTGCGGCCGGACTTGTCAAGTGTCCGGATTTTTAGTTATTACCTCGTAAAAAAAAGAAAAAAGGAGGTGATATGTTTATTACAAAGTTTATACAGTTTTAATTAATGAATGAAATGATAATAAAAGTAGTAAATAATCAACAAAAACAATAATATTTCTTTCACAACGATTAAAATATGATAATTTACAGCTAAAGAGATCTCAATTTGTTTGCTTAGAGCCGGCGGAGGGAAAGGGATAGGTAGATACACGATACAGTACACCGCAGAGCGCAGCGCGCTGCCGGGGCGTCGTTCAAGCTACGCCAAATCTCTGTTACAAGAAATGTCTGGATTTTTAGGGTGATGTCCGGATTTTTATCAGGACATTTAATTCTTCCATATGGCAACCCTAGTTGCATGGGTAGTCGGTATGTCAATCGACACGCAACAATGATCACTTTCACATCTCCAATCTCCTAATACACATACACGACCTGTCACGGACATTTTACGTAACGGTATTTCAATCACGATAACTGTAATGAACTATTTGAAATGTCATACTGTCTGTGTAAATATTTACCGACGCACTGTTGGTTGACACGGACCATTTTCACACGGCTTCCACCTCAAACAACCCCATTTTGCTTAAGAGCACAAATTGTAAACTTAAATACCTAGGTGAAATATATTCCAACCTTAAAGCACTAATGGTCACGGTAAACAACATGTAACCCAAAATTTCACACTGAAACCGTGATCATGTTCAAAAAATTCATACAAAAACCCGGTCCTAATTTAAAAGATAAACTCGATCCTCTCGGCGCTGTATAACGTTCAATTTTCGACATCCTGTTTAGGAGATTAGATCACTGTAATAGTGGTGTACACGCGAACTACTTAGTCTAGACCTCTCCGAATTGGCAGGTTTAAAGCTGCTGTTTAATATGTGCGCGGACCCTGTAATTTAGTACAAATTCAATAACAGACATTTGGTGGCCGAGTTTCGGTTAGACTATTTCAGCATTCAAGTTACCGTAAAAAAGCAGACAACTCGATGAAGCATTGGTTCAATTAAACCCTGGAAGCGTCTACTGACTCACCCATGAGTAACTAACGCCATTTCCTGCCACAGACGTGACGCAATCAGTGAAAACAATTCATAGCTGCAACCCATCAATATTGTTTACAAAACTGGCACCGGAGTAATCTGAAGAGTCTTCAAGCCATAAATAATCCGACATCGACCGCGATTTAAACGATATCAGATAATATTTAACAAATGTTAAGGGCGGGATACAATGGCCGCTACCTGGGTGCGTGTCACTTATTTGTTTAGGCTGTCAAGTCTCAAAACCAGTAGCTGAGAGCCCAAACAACTATACACATGCGCTGTACGGGCTATACGCGACGCGCGCCGTGCGCGGGATCAGTTTTTGTTGCTCGTTTTATCTTGGAGCTGCGCTATGACGCTAGGGCTGTCATATGGAACTATAGAACCGCGGGCACAATGTATATCCGCTAACACCGTGGCGTGGACACCGAGTCGCCTTTCACTCGACCTAGATATTTGGGAACTGGTTCGCGATTACAATACGCCTCGCTGTTGCGTTATTACTGCCCATTTCCCGTTTAAAGAAATGCAGCTGCATCGCCTCGTAGCAACCCTATCGTGGATAAAATAAAAAGGTGAGCGCTAGGGCCGAAGCAACCTGTTTGGACGGCGTGGGTGCCTGACAAATCCGCGCCCGTCCCGATCCCCGACGAGTGTATTCACTAATGCCGGCTGTACACATTGGGCCAACGTTGGCGCGTGAGCAGGATGCATCTATGTAAACGTATGAAATCGAATTATAGCCCTCTAACGCATAGATGCATCCTGCTCACGCGCCAACGTTGGCCCAATGTGTACAGTCGCCATAACTATACCAGCTAAATGATGCGGCGACGCGCGATCGTGTTTAGACTTGTTTAGAACGGCTTCAAATATTTTAATTCGCAATTTATGCAAAAAATTTATGATAGACTGATTGAGTAGGAGGAGATTAATCTCCCAAAAGTATTTTATTTATTTATCGACTAAGGCAATGTAACAAAATGTAAATTACAGAGTTGCAAGTAACAGTTGAAATATAGAGAATACAAAATTTACATTTCAATAATAACCAAGCACAACATTCATTCGCATGTAGAATTAATAATTGACATATTTGTAACAAACCATAGATTATATATATATGTAGCTAGTTTTAAAGAAAATAACAAAATAAAGTGTATTATTATACCTACGGTACGGTTATTATAATGAGATCATGTATCTACAAAACTACTATCATAAATTTAGCAAGTTTTAAGAACTCGCAGCGAGTTCGAAACGTTTAGCTTTTACAACTGGAGATAATTTAAACACCACTTTATTAGAGAAATGGTCCCAAAATAAATGTATTCCGTCTAGCGTAGTCTAGTCTATCGTTCCGTCTGAATCACGCGTGATGTGTGATATCAAATCGCGCACCCATTCAATCCGCTTTATCAAACTTACACGGCCGCGGCCGAGCCGGAGGCGTGTAGTAGTAATTACGCTACAAAAAACATCATCAGTTATAAACGCTCGCATTCTCTCAAGTACTTACATACCTGCTATGCTTTCTTTTTTGCTCTGGGCGCATACATTAAACACCTACAGTTCATGAATGCATAACCAATAGGACCAGAAATGCGCTATGCATCGACGTCTATCCACGCCCAGTAGCTTAATAACAGCATGCAGAAAACGGTTGCTCCGATTTGATATACGCGTAGACTTAATAGCTAGGTCTGTGCGCAGACCCCACGGGGTACAAGTCAGGTGCTCACACAGACTTGACCCCGGGCCGGTTGATAGTGTTGATACGGTCCCGGCTAATGGTTCCCGGGAACGTGCCCCGGGCGTCCGCACCGTTCCCACGAACCAGCGACTTCGGTAATACAGATCCGCACGATATCCTTTGTGGCACGCTCTCCAATTTCCGTAAACGCAACAGTTTACCCTTTGAAGGCATCCCAGAAATTTCACCGGAGCTTCAGAAGGCATTGTTCCCGTAATTCTACCACTTTAACAACACGGCATGTGCCCAAAGCGGGCTACAATGGGTTACTTTCGAGTGTCACAAAAACAATTTACATTCGACGACACTTGGAAAGCGTAAACAATACGTTTATTGTCAGCCCAACACGGGATTATCTATTCACGCGGCGTTGTTTCCTGCACTATGCGCAGCGGCGGATCAAAGCGTCAAGGACAACACGTCAACACATTTTGACTTTTCGTCGAAAGTTGTCTCAAAAACGCCTTGAATTAAACATTTATAAAATTGCTCCTACTAAGTTTTTTACACTTCGATTCCAAAACTGAAATCAAGCACAAGACGTGAAATCCGAACTGCTGCTTAAGAGGCTCCCATACGCCAATGACCTTCGATCTGAATCCCTTAGTTTTCTAGAAATGTTTTTTGTAGCTTATTATATTAACAACAACGGCTTTAAGCAATATAGTATCCCATATTTACTTCAAACTTCATTGTTTTCGAGATATTTGGCATCAAAGTTGAACAATTTTAGGCCAAAAAACTGGTTTTCTGGCCATAACTTTTGTGTTAATTGGTTTAAAATTAAAACCCTCTACCAGTTTTTAGAGACGTCATAGACGAACCCAAATTTGTAGATTTCGTATATGTTAGATCTTTCACGTCAATAGAGATGCGAAATAAGTGTTTTTTTAGACAATGTTTAAAAAAATCATACAAAATTAAGTATTAATTTGTTTCAAAATCCGGTCAGTCAAAATGGAGATAAAAGATTGAAGAACCGATAGCCGTTTGATTTATGATTCTATATGTAGTGCAAAAGTAGTAGATACGATTCAAAACTTGTCAAAAATCGATGAAAACCTCGGGTAGCCCCTTAATAAAAGACAACAACAAGGTAATCGCTAAAGAAACATTGAAGCGCATGAATGCAAGATGAAAGTGGCGAGTAGCTGAAGAGAAAGGCAAAGCATCATGCGCGATGCACGCGACCTATTCAAGTAAAGCGAAAACCAATTCAAGATATATGTTGTGGAATTATGCTGCTGAAAGGGAGTTATTCAAAACATACATTATAGTTTTCTGTAGCTCATTTTAACCTAAAGTTTTCTCAAGGCATCATGTATTCAGTTTATGTCAGATGACGGATGCAGCGAGCATCAGGCGGCCTTCGAACGTGGTCTGCATTCAGTGCATCGTTTAAAATTCATAGTCCTATTGTTGCTTGTTTCCATGTTTAAATTCTCCACCCTGGCGTCAAAGAGCGGTGCGTCGTAAAGTATATCTGAGAGAGAATGAACAAGAACCGATACTCCCACTGAAGCTTAGGTGTCCGGGACGCGGCCGCGCAGATATTTAGGTCGACAGAAATAACCGGCTGCTGCGCGACTAACTCGCTTCACTGTATTCAAATAACATGTTCAGTCTGTTAAAACCATCAACTGTAGTTAAACGACTAACAGTCAAACGCACAAGTTCTAATCGTGTCTCACTAACCTATTAAACTTTGTGATAAGATAGCTCATTATTTTAAGTTTCCGTATCAGGAACACATCTACGATGTTTACAACTTTACGTTTGAAAACGTTATCGAAATGGAAACTTGTGCGCATTATCCGGCCGCTTGATAACGCGTGATAAACCAACAGCGATGAAACACGAATCAAACAGGGTAACTAATGCGCTCGCAACCTTCAACCAACACATACCTAATTCAGCCGTTATTTCAATATAGATACGTTCCGTTGTCGACGCGATTACTAATTTCCTAATTCAAACTTTAAGGTCTCTACCCATTACACCGTGTCATACTTTGACCGTACTATGAACGTGTCAGGCAAAACAAAATTCTTCATATTAAAAAGTGCCGGTACGGTTACGGTCATGGTATGATACGGTCTAGTGGGCACAGACCTTTAAACTGTTTAAACGTTCGAACGCGCGTTCTATACCTATATAGATCCGATATATCGGATGCCGAGGCAGAAATTACATTCCTCGTTGAAATATAAAATCCTATTTAATAATAGGTCTCACTTCCACTTGTGTCACTCGTCATAGGATTATCAATGTGTGAGTTGTTTGCTCGAAGACCACGCGCGTCTTCAAGGCCAATTTGTTTACGCTAACGTCCTACACCCTCGCGTCGGCCCGCGCCCGCGTCTGCTAACCGACCGAAAAGCATTCACCACTGGCCTAAATATACCGGCACTGTATCAAAGACTTCGGAAATCGGTAAAATAATTTGCGAGAAAATGGCGCGAAACGCTCCATTGAGTGTTTGGCGGGAAACTCATTACGCAACGTCGTGAAAGTATTTTCTTCGAGCGAAACTCCTGACATGAGTAGCATAGTATTCTATTTGCGGCATGGAGAGAATGTCATAGGTAAATTACCATTGTGGACTAGGTAGAAAATTAACGATTCGTCATGCGATTTAGCTTGAATACCACCAATTTCTAGAAGACATGCAACATGATTCTTGCAAAAGAGGGCTCTGACCTCTGACGGAGAGCAAGGACTAGAATTTAAAGGGATTTCAACCTGTTGTTGATGAAATGTAGGTTACTATTTCGGGTGTGCCATGCTGTGGAACCACGTGGTGTGTTGTTATGTAGATTTGGCGGGAAGTCCTCGCCAGACCAGTCGACCTTGGCGTGACGTCAGTGGCTCCCGACTGGACTAACCGACGCGTCCACTTTTTTTATAGAGTATTCTTATTACTAAAACGCTCCGATAAAGCGTGTGCCGATTATTTAGCAGCCCGACTCGTTTTCCGCCTAAATTGCGAAAATTTTAACCTGCTTGGAAGCAACGCGAAAGGCGTGCCTCGTGTTGTGAGGCATTATCGTAAGTTTATCATGAGTTTGTCTCATTCCAACTATTCAAGGTCTTTTCTAATTGAATACAATTCATGAATAGGTATCACGTGCTTGCTTTTCCCGCCTTTAATATCGCGCCGGTTGGCGATAAAAAACCAACTAATGTCCTTTTCGTTGCACGGCAAATCCTGGATAGTAATTAGGGCCTATCTATTAGGCAACAGTTCCTGTGGAAATTTAAATAGCTATTTTACCTTATATGTAACATGTTTTATTTTCCGTCTGGCGTCCGTTTTAAAATTTAAGCGTAAGCTAAGCAAGCAGTGATTGTTATCTTCTTTATGTTAGAGTTGTCATAAGATACGTGTGTCTCTGCGTCATCGTCATGCAGCGTATTGGCAATACGCGCGACCTTGCTTCTCATTGGACGCATCTTGTTGCCAAGGTGTTTGTTTGGTCACTTAGCTAAAAACCTCACCATGCGCGTCTTATTATCGATCGATAATACTTCAAGTTTCATCGTTGAAATTATTTTTTCACTCGGAAAGATTATGCGCAGGTTGATATCGTAGAAAATAACGACCGTTTCGAAATATTCTCCATTAGTTTACTATCGTTATTAACCGTTTCTATTAAAATTTTACGATTGGTTTTGTTTCTTAAATCACGTCGATGGTTTAAAAGGGAATTCCTAATTCGAAATAACCCTTTAAGATCTAAGGTGCGTTTCCTTCTCACACCAGTAATTCATAGACCTCTATTATAATACAGATTAAACAGTAGTAAAAAGGCCATAAACTTTTATGGCTATAGGCCATATTTTTCCAAAATTAGAAATAGTCACAAAGGGTGTCGCCGCTAAAGGATTACTGGAGAATAGATTCCGGTGCATAATCGCTAGTTTTTACTGCCCCTTATGGATAGAGTCGTAAAAATGTCAAATGTTTGTAAGTTGTATGGTCCGCGGGTTTTACGATTCTTTCTTTTTCGGCCCCATAAAGTCCCGTCACCAGTTTAACGACTAATTTCATGCAAGGAGTGTCGAGTAACTGCGGCAAATGTTAACAAGAGTCATAAACGTAACTTTATGCGATTGACATTCGCTGGAACTGCACCAGTGCTTATTCGAATTCGAACACGATCATGCGAAACCAATTGTAACGAGCCATGTTTACCTTTTTACATTCGCATTATTTTAAATTGAGTTAAATTCTTCGTAAATACGTAAACGTGACGTAGGTGATGCAGATGCACTGCGTTGGTTTCAATCACACTTTTGTTTTTTACGAAACGGTGTTTTAAACAACGCGTTGAAATTCACCCTCAATGAACGTTAAAGTCCGATCATGATGTCTGACGTACCAAGCAGCATTATTAAAGTGTCGTTTCCCTTGTTTCCAGATTTCCTGAAGCCGCGCAAGCGGTTGTCGGCGGCCAGCAAGAAATCGCCGCACGCGCACAAGGAGTGCGGGCACGGCGCGCACATCCGCCCGCCCAAGGTGGCTCGTCTCACGCAGACGCACAAGCGCCCCAGCTAGACCCGAACCGACCACACGCACACACACACACACACACACACAAACTTTAACTCCGAGTCTGCATTTCAAACCAGGCAGCTTCCCTATTCCAATCATGTCTTTGATACAATTTTGCGCGAGAAAGCTGATGCATGTGCAAATCTAATTTTTATTTTTATTTATTGATGTCGATTCGCATTGGAGAACAATATAATAATGTTAAGTAATTTGTAAGATAGTTTCAGACATTATGTATATGATATAACGTAGGCAACACATTAATATATTACTATGCTGTCCCTAGACACTGTCATTTAGCATCACAAATAATATTTTGCTCAATGCATGCCTATCACAGAGCCATGAGTACAGTGGGCTCGAAGTAAATGTTACATGTCGTGGGCAATGTTTATTATGTGACAATTAATTGTAAGTTTATTATGATCTCTTTGACAAGTAAATTAAGTTATATTAGGTTTAGAGGTAGATTACGATAAGGTTCCCTGGATAACGTTTAAGGTCTTGTCGTGTCACGTGTCTTGTCGATCCCTGTAGGTCACAACAACTAAGATTAATGCTTTGAAAATGCTAAGAAGCTGCGACAGAAATAAAATTTCCATCCATTAGCCTCGGAGCATATTCGACGCATTTACATTTCTAAAAGAGACCGTTTACTGTGTCTTTTCCTCCGCCTCTGAAATCGTGGAAGAGACGCAAGGAACGTCCTCTTTTGCCTAAAAGTGTCTCAGTAACCAATCAGCACAGTAATTAAGCTATAGTTTAATATAGTCGAAATACAAATACTCAATGTGAAACTATTTTGTTACCTTACTGTAACAGAATAAGACTTATATTGCCAATTTTAATTATTTACTGCGTTGAACACTGTTTGAGTATTTGTGTTTATTGGAACGCATAGTACTCCTATTTCGCATCCTTAGTCCGTATATTTGTTTTGTTGTTGTATTTTAATGGATTATATCTTTTATGATTATAGATATTGATGATTGTTTTTTTAATATTGGATTTGTAAAGGTTTAGTTCTGTTTGACGCCTCCCCTCACCACTCAGCGACCGAACTCAGCCGCGGCTCTTCATCAGAGTACAAATTATTTCTCGTTAATTTTAGGTCGAGGAGCCGCGGCTACCCCAAAACTATCAAAAGACAGACAGACGTACGTTATTTTACTTCGTGTCTCATCCGAAATTTTAAATAAATACATACTTAAGATTCGAAAACATCTCTAAATGTTACATACATAATGTATTAGAGAATAGTTTTGGCGGCATGACGGCATAGGATGTGCCATCTTCACTGCGCTTAAGCCCAAGCTGTGTTCGACACAGTCTGACTAACATTGAAATGAAATTTATAATGAACTTTTTGAATTATTGACAAAGTTGAGAACACTCCTTAAATTATTTTTAGAATGCTGCCTTGCGGGCGGCATGTTTTTAAGAAGACTTCGAAAATTACGTGTTCGTTAACTTTATGACTTTGTTTATAGACTATTTGGATTTTGTTCTAAAATGTATGAATTGTCTACGCGTGGTCCTATGCGCAGACGTTGTCGACGGTCATGAGTGATCGGCCGACGTCCGGGGGTTGATCTCATTGGGCGAACGCCGCTTATACTCATGGGTTCGACGAGCCTCCGTCCTTAGGTTCACGCTGGAATGTTTGATAATTATAGTTTTGTTGTTTGATGTCTATTTGGATGTTGTTATGTGCCAAGAAGCGCCGGACATAGCGGCCTCCGAACGATCCCTCGCCCCCGCGGTGCCGATATCCACTATCGAAATAATCGAGACCTACCCCTCGATGTCATAATTTTAATTTAATTTTCTCTTTAACACCTGTGATGTATTAAATATGATCTCAGAACATAATTTTACTTTATGCAATTGTCATATTTAATATTTTTTGTTTAAAATAGTGTAAGTTACTGCAGTGGACGTAAAATCCGATGGTAACTGCATAAAACGTATCCCTGGCGAGCCTTGAGAGAACTTGAGAAACAATTTAATACATCAAAATGTTTTTTATAAGAATGCTGGAACTGGGAGGGCTACTGGGAAGTGCGGATATCGCTAGCGGCGTCTCCATTGTTCTCAAGAGAGAAGCAATGGCAGAAACTCCCCCATTTATGGAAACCTCCGGTAGGAAACATATTTGTGTGGTTCTGTCAATGCTATGGTGGCGCCACTATCTAATATCCATGGTTAGAGTCAGTAGCCCGCCCCGTCAGTCTGTATGATATGTAAATGACTGATGATTATCGTAGTTAAAGTAAGGACAGAGAGCTACCCGCGCACTGTACATATTGTGCACTTGTATTTATTGAGGCGGGAACTATGTTGTAAGGGATACACAAAAAAAAAACTATGTATAATATAATACTGTATCATGAAGCTGCAGAGGCAATAAGTGTTAGTCCGTGCCAAATATAGCTCATTGTGCAAACCAGAGGCTGATCTCTGGGAACAATGTAAATTACGCTTGTGGTCTTCACTACCCCAGCAATATATGTTGTAAACATTCGGTCAACACTCTATGAATAATGTGTAATAGTATATGTATGAACTCCATTTTATTATTGCCTAATGTATAATACTTAAATTTAGTTACAAAAAGCTTATTTGATTCAGTATTTTTGTTGTTTTATTCCTCCATCCCGTATTTTAAATGCACCGTTTCCACTGTGATGTCATCGAGTATCTCTGCTGTATGCCAAAGACGCAACAAAGGATAAGTAGGGTTAGTTCGGGTAAGTGGGCCACCGGGTAAAGTGCGCCCGCGGGGTACTTACCCCGCACCAATGCGGCAGCACTTGCTGATATTGATTTAAATGACTGAATGATGAACGAGGCGCACTTTACCCGGTGGCGCACTTACCCGAACTAACCCTACCTATATTGCCAGCCAAATATCTAAAACTGGTCCAAGAAGTTAGTTTAGTTAATCGTGAGAATAAAATCTCGAAAATGAAAGAAGAGGATAAGGATACAAAATAAAAGAGTTACTTGGATGCTCGTATGAAAATGTTTACTGATATCACAATCATCTACACAACTACCCATTACCCATCGATCGTGTACACTGCGGTTATGGGTGATACAATACAGAGATACACTTTATCTAATAAATACACCGCAGCAGGTGAAGAATACAAGTCATACACCAATAAAAAAGGACAAGAGTCAAAGTGTTTCTAGAATTATAAGACAATCTTGGTCCTCATTTCATAGCAATTTTATCGAAAGTTGTCTTTGTACCGAAAGCCAGCCGAGCCGCTTTGCACAGCGCTTGTATTGAGACCACGGCGACGATGCTCTAAGAAGTGCGCCATCTCTGTTTCTAAGAGACGAAACTTTGGCTGCTGAAGCTTAATTTGAGCATAGGTACTATACTATAACTGCGCACGGCTTTCTTCCAATGCAAATTGCTGTAGTTTTTCAAAATTATAATGATATGATTTCTGAACGAAATGTGTAAACGAAACAATATGTTATGCAAAAAGCCATATCTTAGCAACACTGACAAATCCAAACGTTTGGCCTCTAGTGTTGCCAGTTTTCAGTAGACATCTTATCCTGTTTGACGTGGGGTCCACTTGTACCTCTTCACCGTCGCGGCAGTACACCCAAGCGCGGCATTGGCGCCTAACTACGAGGTACCGACTCTTACAAATCTATTGGTACATAAATATCCCAATGAAACGGTGACTATAATTTCTCGATTAAATGGAAAGGTCTTTCTGTGTGCTGTAACAATTTAAAAATATCTAAACTAGTGTTAGACGGAGCTACGTGTCCAATACGTGGAAAAAGTTAGGTTCAGGTAGAAACATTCAGTTAGTTAAATATTGTTTCTAAAAGCATTGGAGTGGATACATTATAATGATTCAGAAACAAATAAAATAGTGGTACAATTTTATTAGTAAATAAATACTTTACTGGCGCCTAATTTCATAAAGGCACAACATAAAACCGACAACATATCACATTTTGCTGTCAGTGAAAGGAAGATTCCAAAATGAAATAAGTTCTCTTTTTTTATAACTCCAAACCACTGATTTTAGATACAATGTTATAGATATACTTATTGATTAACAAAATACATGCTACTCAGTACAACATTAGTGACGAATAGTAGCAGTACGGTTAAAAAGGGTCGATATCGTAGCCAATTTGGAAAATATGATTAATTTTGATTAAAAACTACTATACGGCCTCGACGTAGCATTAGTTATTATTTTTATATATGAAAATGCCAATAATTTTAAAGCACAGTTATCTATTTAGGTATTTTTCCGCAATGCTACCCCGGTGGCTTTTTCTAAACGATTCACATAAAGCAATAGTTAACACCCGAAAAGAGAAGTTATTGTCTCAAAACATTACAAGTTGGGTAGAAGGCCATCGAGCCACTAACATTGATATCGGAACGCCTCTGCCACTAATAATTCATAATATGCACTCGTACAATAACTAAGTCATTAATTATTTACATTTATAGAATATTACACTTAGGCACATCAATTGTTATAAAATTACGAGATAATTCGAAAACGTGATCCTGTCACCGATATTTAGCTATGCTACCACAATTCTAATATAACACGTGATTATCAGAATACATGCGCTCACACTTACTTGTCTTATTCTTATTTCGTAAAGAGAAACACAAATCTACCCACATCTTGTCTTTAAAAAACACAATGCAACCAATAACATTCGTAACTTTATTCTATGTAACCATATTGAAAAAAGAAACTGGACTAAGTACGCAGCGCAGTTTGGAATTTACCAAGTCAATTTTGTTTAGTTGCCATACTAAAAAATAAGACAAGTAAAATTAACGCACTTTATAAGGTTAGGTAGTCTTTCAATGCTCAAATAAAGTGTTAATGATAAAATAATTTGTAACGGCTACTTTATAATACAACATTTATTAACGTTTGAAATATTTACTTAGAAACGATTGGTATTGAAACATCTTACTCTGAGATTACGAGAAGAGACCCCATGGGAGAAGAGATTCCAAGCTCTGCAGCTAGCTCCAGCCATTACATATATTTGTAAGGTATTTTACATTGACAACATGCTTACATTGACGAATAATTTGCCTCTAACATAGGTACACAAGTAAATACGTTAGGCCGAAAGTAGAATTTGGACTAAAGAAACCCATAAAAGCAAAAACGAAGAAAACCAAATTAGTTCGAGCAAACATCTTCGACCTAAGGGTTTAGGTTGAAGATGTAGGGGGTTAAGGGTCAGGACGTTTTTCATACAAAATTTTGTATGAAAAACGTTCGCAAGACGCCGTAATGTGGGGGGGCCCTAAGTAAGCAGCTCGCAGACAGGTACGTTTAGCTCGATTCCACAGTGACAGACAAATAAAAATACAATTTCCTTAGTGTGAGGGACGGACACAAAAACTTCAATCTGATTCTTAATACCGACTATTGCAATCTACAGAAAGGGTCGATACTTTGAGCGCAGAATATCTTCTCCAACGGTACATAACCTCCGACACAGGCGTTCGTCGCCGACTTGATCCAGTACTGCGACCCAGCCGGCGCTGAAACTGTGCCAGAAGTCGCGACAAGCGTGACCGCGGGGGGCGCGTTAAATTTGTACTTTCATGTCCCCCGGCAACTGCTATACTAAACCGTATCATAACATTATAATATTTGTGTTCTTGAAGATATATTTAAATCACTTGCTAACTTGGTCATAATCCTACGTTATTTGGGACTATAGTCTAGCATAAATAGGTAGGTATGTCGTACAGCCGACATTGGCTACACCGAAACACTGATTACTAGAAATATCGCTAGAGGCCCATTCTAAACGCCTAATTCAGCTCAACATGAAGATACCTGTATCAAGGGTATACAAATTATATTCTTAAAGTTAATAATACCTACCAAAGTTTTTAAATGGCGATCGCAATGGACCCCTAGCCGTTAAGTTAGTAGAATAAAGACAGCAAATCTCGATTAACTTTGGACATCGAAATCACATTGTATATAAAATAACCTATATATGAAATGTAGAAATTGATGTCATCTAAATTTGTTTGTTTGGGGGCACGCACGCACGGGCGACTAGCTAGAAAACGTGTTTAAAATTCTTGAAACATGTTTCATTGTTTCAGCCCTTATGGGCTGATTTTATTATTGAGCTATAACAATTCACTATTACAATTGAATTAAAATGAACTGCTTTAACTGTGCCCTAATTATTTGACTGTCTAAACCACTGTTCGAAGCGTCATTTCTCCAGCGAGCGCCCACTCGTGCGTGTGACAGTACCCTACAAGGAACGCTACGACCATAGCTTACAAATCTTCGATAAAGACCCTAAAAAGCTGACTACCTCTAATATATCCCTTTTCAACAGCCTCTCGACCGCTGAAAACTGCCGGAACCAATTGTAAAAAGCAACAGCTCCCAGCGGAAAAGAGGGCGAACTGTAAAAGTCTAACTACAGACGGCCCTACCCACTCTATAAGCTCTAGATAAATATAAAATTATTTTAGACATCTATAATTTAATAAGTCGGTTGGTGTCGAAGTATGCGATTATAGAACAAATATTAGACGTCGAACATTAAAAGCAGTCCAGCGTTCGTCGCGTATTTAAGTATGGACGGCAAAACATTAGCGAGAGCGTTTGACAGACCTACGTACATATATATTAACATCGTCTAACTTATACAACAGTTTAAAGCTGGCCGATATTCATGGTACAGATTGGTACATCATCTTCAATTGACGTCGCTGTCCGCTGACACCTACAGTTAACTTTAAACACTTGATTTGTTAAAATTGGCCGCGGCCACGTTTGTATGCTGCGAAACGAAACCGACGCACTGGACTGCAACCATCTAAAACTTTACAAACTAACCTACAGACAAAATCACATTTACTTTAGATAGTGTAAAAATAATGTTTATAAACATTGGCCTATAAGTTAATCATTAGAATTCATTGTACTTCAACTAGTTGAAAAGCTTATTATTATTATCACACACATTAGGTAGATATCGAATAAATGTACAAATGCTAAAATAGAGCCTAGTAGCAGCACTAGGACACTAGCTAGGTATAACGTGCGACTCAGACTTGAATATTACCAGAGAGTACCTTAGAATAAGTTCCAGTATGCAGTTGTTCCCACCACCCTTTTAAAGAGGAGTTGCCTTCGCGCGCGCACAGGCGCTGTGGACTAACAACCAGATAGTTACGATATCGCACTAATCCAATTACCCTAACCGTTATACATGAAAGATCGTCAAAAGTGCGCACATTTAGACATTAAGACGATTTAAAATTGCAAAAAATCCGAACACCGCGTTTTATTTTCATTCTCTTTAAGCGTTCCATTTACTTAATAAATAGTAATTTATTTTAAACGTGCTTATTAACGTTTGGATAGAAAGTTGCGGTAAGTAGGTATAATGGCATATCATGAAGTAATGATGGAGTTAACGAGGGACTCGGTGGAAACGTGAATGCTTGATTATGAACTACGACGAGACTGCTACTCTACCGGTCACCTCATTCAGTATACCGCAGAGTATACTTTGACTACGCTAGGGGTTCTCTACCACACCAAATTATACAACTATCCCCCACAAAACCTTTCGTTCTGGTACTAACTCTTGTATATCGCAAAACGAACGCATTTAAAATGTAATGAATTCGAGGTATTTATCCTCAAATGATATGAATCATACTATACTAGCTATAATCCGATTATTTTTAAGTATTAATTTATTAAACATACAAAAAGTACAAGGGTGGACTTCGCCGACGTATTAACTCGAGTATAATATTTAATTGAGGAAGATATTAATGTATTATGATCTAAACAAATACACGATCCCTAAACCGAATTTGAGAAAAGGAAACTTATACAATAAAACGATTCTACGTTATCAAAACAGGCACTACACCTAGCCATTTATTTGGAAATCTTAGTGGAACTCTATAACTATGAACCCTCTAGAGATTACAGGACTTATAAACATTGATATAATATGGACACTAATAAGGGGCGAACTAAAAAGTATTCTAACTGGCAAATAATAAGAATGATTATTGTCTGACACTGGGTTATTGTCGAGACAGCAGCTCTCAGGCGTCGCGCGCCATTCTATTGACTACAGTAAGCCATGCTGTGACACGCCACTCGCTACCAATGGCCTCGTTGCTGCCAAAACTATGCGTACAACTATATAGTGCTATAGCCAGTTGTTGCAGGAGTCTATTCACAAACAGGCAACAAAGGCCAACAGTGACCAATATAAAAGCGCCTGTTCAGAACCATAGAAGATGCTCAAGAATGTGTATTTTTCATAATTAGTAGATTGTTTGTGAGATGAGTGAGACGACTGGTGAGGTGAGTTGCGTGTAGTTGTCGTATGACGTCACAGCACGAGCTAATACGAATAAACTAGTTGCGAGGAGCACATGACACGGGCCGGCGGCGGTCCCGGACAACGCCGCAACGGAGAGGACCGGGAACGGGGAAAAATAAAAATAAAATAAAAAGGGATACCTGGATGTTTATTTACATTTGCTCTATAATAACTATGTGATTATTGAAGATAAAATTAAGCAACATCAGTACTGATCCCTGATTTCCCATTATCGAATTCAAAACATGTTAAAACATTTCAACTTGTGCTGAACAAGCCCCTAAAGCTAAATTAAAACGTAAAAATACCCATCATTGTACAGAGTTAGCTCTCGGCTCGTACCCTGAGGTACTCACAGTTAATTGTTACATGAAATGATTAAAATCAAACGTAATCCTAGGATACAGTTTAATTAACCGCTAGCGCTAACCGCAGCACTCGCCTCGGCGATCACGGACGTGACAGACCGCCGCGACGAGCAACCCAACCAAACTTACCACATACTAAATAATATAACCATAATCAACCCACGCCTAGTGTGTTTGTACATTTTAATAAGTCGAATAGGATAATAAATTATTGTCAAAATAATTATACCAAACGGAACATAATTTCCATGCACTACGCTAAGTTACAGGCGTTATGATGAAACCGCGCTACAACTAAATATACATACACGGGGCATGAACTCATCCAGATGCTTAGCAAATATGGAATTTTATACACAATTTTTATTGCAACAACCCAAAATTTACAATAATCAGTTTGCAACGAACTAATATAATAATGAGTTAAATCACAGAACCACAATGGACAGAATACGCTGTTGCTATGCTGCGTCGGACACCGTGCCCCATATACAGGCTAAGTAAGTCAAGTTAATACAACTACATACATCCAATTTGTATGATCTAATTACAAACTTTATGTTAACATTCCATCAGTTAAAATACTTAATATAATAAATCCCCAAAACTCCGAAATAAACACTTAGTGAAATCAAAAGAATGTGAGGCAAATGAGCGTGCGAGCTACGCGGGTAGATATTAGATATAACATAATGTTTGCGTAATTATATCATAATGCGTGGCACGCGCATGCGAACAGAGATCATTGACTACGCCTCGAGAGGACTATCTCGCTCTTGCTACTGGATCTACGGACGTAGCAATCTGCTGAGCTGTGACTGACCGCGGTTGCACAGCAGATTGTTACGTTTGCAAATCGTATACGGCAGCCGGCGCGCGCGTCGGTCGACATCCACCTATATTTTGTAATACAACTGAGACTAGCACTGCAAACCACTCGACAAATGTCGATCTACTTGTGGCTGTGACTGGGTCGTGCTATCCCTTTTATTTACACTCTAAATACTCTCGCTTCCTCTTACGCATCATCGAATGCGATTGATGACAAAATTTAGAGTCTAGAGATGAAAGAACTCCTGGAAATGCGAGTTCTAAGTATCGTTGCATTCACCGTCTTTTTAAAGAATGAGCAGAGCTCAGGAAACTTTAGAACTATCGTGGGGAAAATATCAATACGTAAGTTGACTATGTCAATATTGTCAATCATCGTATATGTCGACAATTTTATCGGAAAATAAATATGATAAATATGGAAAAAGAACATGATGTAACCATAAATTTAAAGTCAGGTATCCTTTTTTCTTTTATACCCTTTGTGATTGTGAACAGTTACAGAATAAAGAAGAGCTCACAGAATAGAACAGGAAGTAAATACTGTGGATAAGGAAGATACCATTCAAGTATTTTTATTGAAGTAAATATTCGCTAAACCAATATGTACGCAATAAATCATAAAATTAAATCCGTAGAAGGGTGAAAGTAGTGTCAAATCAAACGATAAGTCTAGTTTTGAAGCAGATTCTAGAAAACGTTTATATAACAATTTCAGACTCCTAAATTTGCATTTTAAATAAAGTCTAATTTTGGATGTCGAGGACTCGGACTCGCACGCCGGTTGCAATGTCATTAATGTTTAAAATAAGAAAATTAACTCGTTAACCATAGCAACTACAACCGTAAGAAATATAAAACTAAACATAATAATTATTGTCGGGCAGCAACTTAAATGATCTAAATACATTGATTAAAATTGTAGTTTCGTCACGATATAAATCTGTTGGCTAACAGTGACCTAACTTAAAATGTAAAATAAGAAACCGCGATTAGAAAATTGATTATGAATGTAAATAAAACTTAGGCTAAAATCTAAAAAAAATACGACTAATAAGCGATAATACGCCGGGCGGCCGGCCGATTCGAACGCTAATACAAAACTTGTACGATATGACTAATATAATTGCTTGGCGGCCGCCCTGGGCGCAGGCCGAGAGAACTACTGTTGTGCTCGACTTGCTCGAGGCAACACCAGGGCGCTGACTTCAGTCCCACCACGCAGGCTGCAAATATAACGACCCGAGCTATGGAAAGGAACACGGGATTTAAAACTAGTGAATAAAACATACGGGACCCGACCAGACGCAGTGTTAAGTTTATAACATTATAGTAATGTGCACAACTGAAATACCCAGCCTTTATCGACGAATATATCAGCGAAATCGAATAAGCATCACTAAACTATAAAATAATTGCATTAGTTATTTTTCTCATAATAAAGAATAGTTATTTTTTCTTCTATCTAAAGTGATTTATACATGCATATAACACTTATAGTTTATCTATGAGTGCGTACTATTTTTTTTTATATAAAATTCATAGATAATTTTATTTTTGTTTACTTTATGATTCTAAAGCTATACAAGTAGTCCATCACCGCGCCCAACACGTACATATCTACACGATCATTATAAAATCCCATTAATATGAATACACGTAGTAAAACAGCGAGCGTGTCCCGCGACCACGCTACGTGGATAACGTCGAAACATCGCTTTCATGTTCAAACAAACTGCAATTGACAAACCACCGTCACGTTAAACTAAAAAGTACAGTCGAGTCGAGAACCGCTTCGTCATCGAGGGGGACGGAGCCCCTAAATTACGAATACACCTCCCATTATAATGATTTGGTACAAACAACTAAACTTCTACAGTAAAAATATTAGTAAATGCAACCTACTCTCCGCTTTACCGGCAAAATCTTAGTAAAAAAAAAAATAACGCAAAATGTACAATCCATATTATACAGCGATAAACAAACGAGCCCATATCACTACCGCCTAGCGCGTACACAAGTAAACATAATCGTTACAAAATAAATCAATACAACAATACGTCTACGTCAAATAGGTTCCCCCGCTAAATAATATACTTCGTCTACACAAACCAAAATATTGGATATACCCGGTTACATACATCGAACATACAGGAGACTTAAAAAGTCGCGTATTGAAATCGGCAAAGTCAAAATTCGTAGGGAGTTTCGCTACAGAAACAACAAAGTCACGATTTTCCCCATCCGTGCGACTCCGATTTGTAATACTTGGGAAATAGAATTTAAGAGATAAATTGGGTTTGAAAATGAACAAATTCATATAATATATTATTTTTAAACGAGTTCAAAGAAATCGTCCTGGATCTTCTCCAAATATCAGAAGCTCAACGGATACACATGCTCGCCGCAGCGCGGGCTATACTCCAGTATTTCAGTGCGCTCCCGGCAAATTCCAGACTAGGCTTCTCCAAAGATTGACAGGCCGGGCGCGTCCACTAGAGCGGGATGTCCTTGTGTGTTCCGCCTCTGCGGACACGCGGCGACCTCGGGGGATCTCCCTCGCAAGTCCCTCGGCAGAGCAGGGCCCCTCAGTCGGTGTACCAGAGGTGCTGCTGCGGGTGCTGCGGCACGAGGTAGGTGGGCGAGTAGGGCTGCAGGTAGGCGGGCAGGCGCGCCGACGCGTGGTGCGCGGGCGGCGGCCCCACGCCCACGCCCACGCCCACGCCCACACCGCCCGCCACGCCCGCCACCGCGCCCACGCCGCCCACGCCGCCGCTGGAAGGAGAAACGTTACGTCAACCAGAGGAAGAGAACCGGGCGACACTCTTCAATGTTTCACCGTCTTTGACTTTAAGGCCGCTTCTCCACTAGAACACACGGGGATGTTTTCATACAAAGCGATCGAGCTTCCAACTACCTAGGGATTGCAATCCGGATTATTCGAAGTTCAAAAATCCGGATTTTCGAGGGATTTCACGATCCGTTTCAAAACCCGGATCTTTAAACCTAAATTCGGATTTTTATAATATTAGTGATAAACTGTTAGTGCAAGGCCTGAGGGGACGCCCCGCTCAGAGCGGGGCGTCGAGCGTCCATATAAATTGCATTTGTTTTATATGGACGCTGCACGCCCCGCTCTAAGCGGGGCGTCCACTCAGGCCTTGCACTTAAAGTATTCTGATAGAGAGCATTTCCGGCAGCTGGGATGCTATGTAACCTTAAGAATGCAGTTGAACGACTCAAGACTTGACGCGTTAATAAATAAATAAATAAAAATCATTTATTTCGACCAACTGGGATCATATTACAAGCCGAGGAATAACAGGAAATAATTATAATTAGCTTGTTACATTACACAATATACTATACAATATAATTATGTTTTTACATTAAATTGATTACTGGGATTTGTTTGTCGATGTCAATAAACTTCACGCTGTATAAAGACGTGTTTAATTATTTTACAGTACATATGGTGCTACTTTCCCGCACTAGTGCGGAAAGAGCACTTTCCGTGCATATGTCGAAACTTTAATGAGCCATATGTACAATAAAACGTTGTACGATACACGTGCGAATAGGTAATTCGCAACTCGTGTCGGTTTAAAACACTCCCATCGGTCGTGTTTTAATTTATCACCGCTCGTTGGAAAATTTCCTATTTTCGGCACTTTTATCGTAAATAACTATTAATTGTTTGTCACGTAAACGTTTTAACGGTTACTGACTATTTACAAAAAGTAAATACTAAAGTTATACGAATATGTTCAATTCAAGATTCTTGTTGCTATTGAATTCCTTCAGGCGTTTAGATTAGGAGCAATGAACTCACGTGTGGTAATGATACGTGGGCACGTACAGCGGCGGTGGCAAGTAGCCGGGCGACACGCCTCCCGCGGGCGACAAGACGCCTCCGCTACCAGTTCTGAAAATATCCATTCAAATATTATTAATCACTGTACATTTTAATTTATTTTACGTCACACCTGGCCATAACGTGAGTTTTACCGCACGCTGCGCGTACGGTAAAACTCGCATTGTGGCCAGATGAAGACGTAAAATTGTGTACTAACCACGGGCAGTAAAAAAGAAAGCCCTATATCGCATGTTTACAACCCTCGCCTGCGGCTCGGGTTACAAATACCTGCGATTTCGGGCTTTCTTTCTGTTAAGGAGGACCAATAGCTATCGGGGGGCGTCGTGGTGGAATGCTCGTGATCCCACTGCGCCCCCATAAACGGCAGGTACGGAAACGCCGCAGTGGTTTTAGTGGGTAGACTCCCTCCCCCTTCTGCTTAAATACAGTTGGCTGGAGGGTGAGAGTCCCACATACCCCCCCTATTATAGCTTCCCCAGGCTGGGGGGATGCGTAAGTGCATTTCCACTCCGTCAAAAAAAAAAAAGGAAAAAAAAAAGGGATAAAAAAAAAAGCTTCTCCGGCGCCCGCCATTTTGTCTGGACGCCATGAGCGGGAAAGCACGAGTTGACTTGTCATTTCATATTGTACCTTACGTATAGTGTAACAAGGTTTTTATTGGAATGGTCATACTGTTGGTATTATGTATACATTCATATTGGCAACACTGTATGCACTGTGTCTTGAGCGTTGATACTTTTCTTATCTGTGGTTGCGGTAACTAATATAGAAGAAAATGTGACTCGTGTTTTGTAAGACTTTCTCATTAATAAATAGCTAAAGAACTGAAGAAACAAATGTTATTCTTTATAATAAGATGGTAGCAGATGAGTGGTTTAAAAAAGTGAAGTTAAGACTATGATTTGTGTTTGGAAATAATAAGAAAAAGAAACGAAAACTAAAGTAGCATAATGGCGGCGAAAAACGGTGAAATAAATATTCCGATCTTTGACGGAGCAAATTACAACAACTGGAAGATACGTATCCTAAAATTCTTACAGTACAAAAAGTGTAAAGATGTTACAATGCGAGCAAAAAAAGAGACCGACGATGCCACCTGGGACCATCGTGATATTCAGGCGACTAACTATATTTACAGCGCAATATCAAACAGACAACTAGAACACATAAGCGATTTGGAGACAGCCCACGAGATAATGGAAAAGTTTGATGAAATGTACCTGAAAAAGTCAACGGCCTTGCAAATTGTGTGCAGACATAACCTCGAAAATGTCAAATTGAAAAACTATGCGGAAGTGTCTTTGTATTTCGACGATTTTGAAAAACCAGTAAACGAATTAAAGCAAGCTGGTGCGTCTATAACAGAGCAAGAAAAGCTTAACTATATGTTGAAATCACTGCCGCAAAATTATAGTCATATCGGTGACTTGATAGATGTGCTCCCAGAAAAAGACAGAACAGTGGATTATTTAAAAAGTAAAATAAAATTAAAAAGTGTGGATGAAGAATCGAATGAGGCAACAAATGACAGCTCAAATGCTTTTCGAGCTGAAACCAGGCCATCGTCACAAAGGAATTCAAATTGTTTTAACTGTGGCAGACCTGGCCACTTCCAAAAAGACTGCCGTACCCGTACTGAACATACTCAAAGGGGTCGAGGTCGTGGATATACTGGAAATAGAGGATATGGACATACTGGAAATAGAGGATATGGACATACTGGAAATAGAGGATATGGACATACTGGAAACAGAGGATATGGATATACTGGAGGTCGTGGATATTCTGGAACTAGAGGTCGTGGATCATATAACACAAGAAACTTTCATAATGGACGAGGAAATTATTATAATGAGCGACCAAGAAATGATCATCATGAACAATATGGAAATAGTTTTCATACAACTATTGCTTACACTACAACAAGTGAGAAAGAGAACATAAAGAAAGGTGAAATAGATTGGTTACTTGATAGTGGCTGTACAGATCACATCATTAATACAGATGAGTACTTCGAATCATATGAGACACTGAAGAAAACTGTGAAAGTCAAAATTGGAGATGGTCGAATACTAGAAGCTACAAAAGTTGGAAATATAAAAGCTTATTTCTCAGTATATGGACAAAAATCAGAAGTGAAACTGACAAATGTTTTTTATGTGAAGGAAATGAAAGCAAACCTGTTAAGTTACTCAAGAATCACAGACCATAACTCAGTTGTATCTAGAGGAAGATTGTCAAAAATATATAACTCATATGGGAAGGTAATAGCGGTTGCAATCAAAGGTGAAAGACTGTATAAGATGAAAAGTTATGTCAATAAAGAAGGGCTGGAAGCAAATGTGAGTAAAAGTTATATGACTGCTAAAGAGAAACTACACCGTACATTAGGCCATATAAATTTTAATAACTTAGAAATGATGTGCAGAAATGAATCATTGGAAGGATTGCCTAAAGAGATTGAAACAGACTACTTTAAGTGTGTGACATGTATCGAAAATAAAATGCATAACTTACCTTTTCATAACAACCGAAGAAGAGCAGATGATATATTACAAATTGTTCATACAGATTTAAATGGCCCACATCAAACAACTGGAGATCATGGCGAAAAATACTTTTTAAGTTTTATAGACGACTATAGCAAACTGGTCAAAGTGTATTGTATAAAGACAAAAGATGAAGTATATGATTGCTTAGTGCAATATGTAAATGAAGTACAAAACCTCACAGGTAAGATGGTAAAAGAATTGAGATGTGACAATGGTACAGAATACATGAATGCAAGAGTTTTTCAGTTTACGAAAGAGAAAGGAATAGTAATGAAACCTTGCCCAGCTTATGTACATGAACTTAACGGAACCGCAGAGAGATATAACCGGTCTTTAATGGATATGGGAAGATGTTTACTATCAGAAGCAAAAGTTGAAAGAAAATATTGGCCAGAAATAATAAAAACAGCTGCCTATCTTAAAAATAGAACCCTGACTAATACTATTGAGAGAAAAACTCCATATGAAATATTCTTCAAAAGGAAGCCAACAGTTAAGTATCTGAAAATGTATGGCAGCAGAGTCTTTGTAAGAATCCCTGAAGCGAGAAGAAAATCTAAATGGGATAAGAAAGCGGAAACTGGAATCTTACTGGGCTATAGTGACACTGGATATAGAGTATTGATCAACAATAAAGTAGTAGTAGCTAGACACTGTGATATTATCGAAGAAGATGTGACACTGTGCGGATTTGAAGATGAGAAATGTAAAAATTCAGAAGAAGAAAAAGAAATGGAAAAGAATACTATAGGATGTGTACATGAGAAATATAAAAAGTCAGAAGAAAAAGAAATGGAAAACGATACTACAGAATGTTTAAAAGAGAAAAATACAGACAAACAAATAAATAATGATGATATAAAAAGTGATGAAGACCATGAAGAAAAGAAATTAAAAAGACAAGCTAAACCACCGAAACGATTTGATGAAGAATTCGGCTATTATTGTATTAGTGTAAACTACTGTGATGCTATGACCCCAGAAAATTTTCAGGAGGCGATGAACTGTGAAGATACAAATAAGTGGAAGGCAGCCATGGACCGTGAGATGGACAGCCTAGTGAAAAACAAAACATGGACACTAGTTGACAAGCCACCCAAGGACAAAAAGGTAATCGATGTGAAATGGATCTACAAAAAGAAGAGTGAAGATGAGTATAAAGCAAGGTTAGTGGTCAGGGGATTCCAACAAACCGATTCTATTGACGATACTTATTCTCCTGTAGCGAAAATGCCAACTTTAAAGCTTTTATTGTCATATTGTTGTCAAAACTCTTTGGAAATCCATCAAATGGATGTGGAAACGGCATTTCTAAATGGTAAAGTTATGTCTGAAGTTTATGTAAAGCAGCCAATGGGCTATGAAGATAACACTGAAAAGGTTTATATGCTAAATAAATCATTATATGGTTTAAAAGAGAGTCCACGCGCCTGGTATGAATGTTTCAACACATTTTTAACTGACTTAGAGTTTCAAAGATGCATATATGATTACTGTTTATATTTCAAAAAGGAAAATAACTTGACTGTTTACATTTTACTATTTGTTGATGATCTGTTAATCTGCTGTAGAGACCAAAATGTCATAGATGACATTAAAAATAAATTGTGTGATAAATTTAAAATGAAAAATTTAGGTAAAGTAAAAAATTATATTGGCATAGACATTGAATATAAATATGGACAAGACAACATTTTAACCTTGAGTCAGGAACATTACATTGAGTCTCTAGCAAAACGCTATGATGTTGAAAATGCAAAATTGTATAAAACACCTATGGAAATAAATTTAAAATTGGAAAAATGTGAACTAAATGAAGATGTCAAGTACAGAAATTTGATTGGTGCATTGTTGTATATTAGCTCTGGCACAAGACCAGACATTTCATTCTGTGTTAATTATCTGAGTCGTTTTCAAAATTGTTGTAATGAGACACATTTTAGATATGCTTTGAGAGTGTTGAAATATTTGTTTTTGACTAAAAACTTAAAATTAAAATATTATAAAAATGATAGTGCTGATATATTAGACTGTTATGTTGATTCTGATTGGGCAGGAGATGCAATAGACAGAAAATCTACCACCGGATATGTAGTAAGATTGTTTGGAAATGTTATAATGTGGAAATCCAAAAAACAGAACTGTGTAACAAAATCTTCTACATTTGCAGAATATGTTGCTCTGTCTGAAGCAGTAACAGAAATAAAGTTTTTAATACTACTTCTTCTTCTTTTCTATATTACTTAATTAAAGATGTATTTACAAAAATTTGTAAACCAGTAAAAATGTATGAAGACAATGCAGGCGCCATAGCCATAGCTAAATATGGAAATTTCACTAAGAACTCCAAGCACATTGAGGTGCATTACCATTACATTCATGAAAATGTCAAAGAAAAAAATATTGATGTTGTTAAGGTAGAGTCTGAAAATAATGTTGCTGACATATTAACTAAAGCTTTGGGAAATGTTAAATTCCTTAAATTCAGAGAGTTCTTAAATATTAAAGGATAGATCAGTTATATATATATAAGTAGTTAGTTATAAATATATATTTTAGTACTTATACTTAAAATTGCTATGTTACTAGAAACTGTTCTGCATTCTATTAAGAACATTTTAATTATGTACTTACTATGTGTTAGGTACTTATTGGTTGCAATATAAATGTAAGGAGGCGTGTTGGTATTATGTATACATTCATATTGGCAACACTGTATGCACTGTGTCTTGAGCGTTGATACTTTTCTTATCTGTGGTTGCGGTAACTAATATAGAAGAAAATGTGACTCGTGTTTTGTAAGACTTTCTCATTAATAAATAGCTAAAGAACTGAAGAAACAAATGTTATTCTTTATAATAAGACATACGTTCGGTTTTATTCGGTACTTGTCAGCACACGTAGGCGTGGACGAAGATTGCCGATGGAACTTATATTTGTGGTACTACTGTACCTTGCTTTGGTCGCACTGCCCGACGATTCTGCTGGTATCGGTTACATGCTATCGGTTGCAGCAGCGAATTCGGCTGCCCGATCCAGTGTTCGGGGACTTAACGTTCCGAGTTAGAACCTATGCAGACTCCGTTTATTACGCGCGTTTGTGTCAATTTACTTGTGATTTGACATAAACCCGCGTCGACGGCACGCTTAATAAACGCAGGCTGCATAGCCCCTTAGTCAGCCGTCCGACCGGTTGGTGAATGGATGACGTCGTTCACTAGCATTCCGATGTGGCACTCACTTGTAATGGTTGTGCGGATGGTGGTGCCAGGCGTGCGGCGCGTGGTGCGCGGCGTGCGGGGCGTGCGGGGCGTGCGGGGCGTGCGGCGCGTGCGGGGCGTGCGGGGCGTGCGGCGCATGCGGCGCGTGCGCGGCGTGCGGCGCCTTGTGCGCCGGCGGCGCGCCCGCGTACTCGCGGCAACCGCCCGTCTGTAAAACACGAACACAGGTATGAACAACGATTAACCAATCTAACCATAGCCTACTCCATTTTGAATAGGTAATTCCGGGGTAGATGGCCCATCGAAATATTTCATGGAACCAGTGACTTGATTTCGCGAGTTTTTGGTTATTTCGCTTCGCTTTGTGCGTGGGAGCACGGGTGCAATTAACAATTAGGCGAAAAAAAGCACAAAGTAAGTAAAATCGTCTTTGATTGTTTAGACTAGTGTCAATATTTTTTGGAGAGGTTATGTTTTACCTGGTTTTGATGTTAGTTTCTCAAAATAATGCTGTTATTTGTATTTGTTGCAAAGTATATGAGTGTCTCATTGTTCTAAGGTCAGATTTTGGCAATTCGTGTCATGACTTGTTTTTATTTTAGGTGTGGTCATCTCTCCCGCAAGAAAAGGAGAGATGGCCACTGGCTAGTTTTAGTCGGTATGCCATATGATATGATGCTGAATGTGTGTCAAAGAAGAGTATATAAAAGAAGAGGATAAAACAATTCAGGAAAGCTAACAAGAAATAAATATCCAAAACTGCCAGCTCGGTGTGTAAACAAAAGAAACTGCCGCGGCTGTGGGGATAATTATTATAAGTTATCTTCTTCGAAGACTGGTTTCAGTCTAGTTTTGGCTACATAAGAATTGCACCGAATTCGAGGACACGCGCTTAAGAATAAAAAAAATAACGAAAAACATACTAACTGAGAGAGTTAAGTTATGGCCATCTTTCCGTAAAGGTATGGCCATCTCACCTTGGGAGAGATGGCCAATCGTGATTTTTGAAGTGAAAACTTCTTTAGCGGCGCTGAGCACTTTTTGGGATGGGGAAAAATTGTTAAATACGCGACAGAGTTTTGTGACGTCAGATGTGAAGGAGATCACTTTTTGCTGCTAGCCGATTCGACTTCATTCAAAACTGAACGCTATTCGTAAGAGTATAAAGCCGTTAAACACTTTGCAATAGCATATTCTGCAAATAAATTTGTAATAATACCAACGCGTCCTTCACCGTTTTGCTATTGAGAAAATTCGAATAGTTCGAATTTGGGCGTTATTCCTAAAGAGATAAAGCTTAGAAAAATATTTATCAACGGCAAAAACAAATTGATATTTTGGTCGCCACCGTGAACCGCCATCTGCTGTTCTTGCAAATTCGAATAGTTCGAATTTAGACGTTATTCCTAAAGAGATAAAGCTTTGAAAAATATTTGGCAATGGCAATAACAAATTGGTATTGTGTTTGCCGCCGCCCGTCGGCGCGCCGGGCCCCGGCACCGTTGCGCCGCGGCGGCGCGTTGGGCCCGTCGCACCCAACGCGCCCGCGGGCCGTCCGCCTAAATAATTGATAATTGTTTATAAATTTGCGTCAAATTCATTTTTAGGGTGACACCGTAAGTAGTCACGTGACCTGATCGAAAAACTGTTACAATGTTATTGAGTTTTCACTTCTGCCGGCACTCCCGGAGTGCAACCCGGTCTTTTTTTTTCAACAGGTTTTTTCGAGGTGATTTATATACATATTATACTTTTTTCGTAATTTTTTAATCCCAAGTTAACTGACCAAAGTTTAATAAAAAATGTACTTATTCGTAATGTGTAAGCTTTCATTTCAACAGTGTTCCAAAAAAACTATGGTCAACTACCCCGGACTTACCCAATACAAAAAGCGTCCCTATCCGAGTTCAACTTTTTATCGTTTAATACTTCGTCGCTTTCTGCAGAACCAGGATCAACTATCAAGTAACACTCCAACCCAGTATTAAGGGATAGCGCCGATAAGGGATAGTGAGAGTCCATACAAAAGGTACTCGTACTTGCAGCTAATGGATTCACACTAAAATACTAACCTAGTCCGAACAAGGCTAAAGATATTGTGCGTACATTTTTAAAAGACCCCGAAGTGATTGGGCTAACTCTATATGAACTAGGGATTGAAAGACATGGTCAGTGTATCAGAATTCCAGTCCCAATGAATGAAATCACTTTTAGAAAATACAATATGTTGCATCGGACGAATTCATGAAGCCTTTAGGGGCGCCCGTCAAAGATCAACGAAATTTAGTAGTTTTCATTTCGACACTCGTTCTCGGTTTTTTGAAGCTAGCTTTCCAGGTGCAGATATGGGAAAGTTTGATTCCTGTTTAACATTTTTGATATTGAATAACTTGAAAAATGTTAATAAATAATTAATTATCCATTTTTAAAAAAAGGTCTGTAAAAATACAAAACCCGACACCTCATCCTCATTAAAACTTTTATACACCCGAAACTCATACCTACTCATACATACTGAACTTACCTATAATTTTGATATGCGTTTTTATAATCTTACTAATTAACACAAAAGTTATGGCTAGAAAACCAAAAATTGTTCAACTTTGATGCCAAAATCTCGAAAACAATTAACTTTGAAGTAAACATTGGATACTATATTGCTTAAAGCCGTTGTTGTTAATAGAATAAGCTACAAAAAACATTAGAAAACTAAGGGATTCAGATAGAATAGAAGGTCATTGGCGTATGGGAGCCCCTTAATTAAAATTCTTAAATATCATGTACCCTTGACGATCATAGTTCTTATAGATTGACATCAATGTTGTTTATAATGCAATGTAAATAATATTATGATATAAATAAATATCAATATCATATAAATCTATAACCTGACTAGCAAGTTGTGGCAATAATAACAGCCGATATTTCCATTCCTATCCTCCTTACGTTAAAATTATCACCTTAAGGGAGGCATGAGTGAACGTATCCGTCATTATACTTCAGCCTACAGCTCTGCTACTTGTTCGTTGATCAGACTCAAGTTTGTGCATGTTAGTAACGTGTACAGTGAGCAGCAGAAGTAGCTACGCAAAATAACACACTCAAAATGATCTAGACAGTCCTTATCCTCTTGACATTAGAGTCGTGTGTAGGTCATTTGAAGCACTTCACCCGCGTAGCAACTTTTGCTGCTGACTTCAACAAATTCACAGAAACCTGAGGCCCGCATCCATCAGTGGGATGACGATGATGAGCTTTGGCTTGCCTACGAATATGGTGAGGCGTAATAATAATAAATACTCTTTATTGCACCACGACAAGAGAGAAACATCTTACAAAAAAATTGTTTAATAAATAATGGTAAAAACAGGCGGTCTTATCGCTTTAAAGCCAGACAAGCTTTGTACAGCAGGAAACGCTTAAACTAGAATTTTAAAACAGGTAGTGCAGAATTCATCAAGAAGAGCATACTAACACATCAATCTTTGTATCAATCGATGTAATAGGCATGATGCCTCATGTTCAAATTGATAACGTAGTGATGCTAAATGGATAGTAAACCATCAAATTATCTTAATAAAGTATAAATTATAAAATATAATTAAAATCATAAAAAGATATACACCTTGAAAGTTTAGAAAAAATATGCATTTTTTTAAATTGTCCAAGAGTAAATTAAAAGCTACCAATGGAATCCTTACGCTTTTCTAGAAACAAAATTGTATCACAACTATGTACTTAAACGCAGTATTTCGCGACCGAAACAACAATTTACCTGATTTTCCATACTACGATTAGTACAAATATACAAATGTGACGTCACACTTGTACACACACAGTATGAAGCGTTTCGCGCTGCCGCCAGCGAGGTCAATCTTTATCTCAAATTTTTAGGTATTTATGTTCTCCCTTCCTCTCCCAGCGACCCGCCTAGGGGTCAGGGTATAAGTCCCGGACATTTGCGTTTTTTCGTTTCCCCAACTCCCACTGACCCACATGCGTGTCAGGGGGGTTATGTCCCATGATACGTTTAGGGGTCAGGTGGGTAAGCCGGTAAACCTATCCCTAATTTTAATATGGTTTAAATGTAACCTACAGTTAAATTATAACCATAGTAACGAAAGCCTACACCTCGTGGAATCACACACTTCATGGTGTCATACAAGTGAGAGGAGTTATAGCCAGTCAAAATTTCATCTTCCATGCTGGTGCGTGCTCCGATAACATACAATTTCTTTTGCAATTTTTCGTGTCTTCATTGGTGTAAAGGGTAATGAATTGTTGTTTTTTACAGTATTCAATCTTCATTGATTACAAGAAACACAATAATGACTGTTGTAATATCCCTAGTTGTGAAAAAACTCGAAAACAAAAAATGCTTCAACTTAGTAATCCGTTACAAAGTTTTTCAACAAGCAATATTTTATGTTTTGATATAGAAAGCTTAGTAGGATATCACTTTTTCGTACAGGAAATTTATTATACAAAACTGGTTTATATTACTCTTTTAGTGAAATATACAACAAATAATGAGCGAGTTGGCGCGTAACGTTCAAATTGTGCAACGCGATGCTCTGTTTGGAACAGGTTTTCTTATTTTATTTATAAGAAAAGAGTATATGTTTTATACATGGTTGTAAAATATACTTTGTGTACTTCCACATTATTCATAATAATACTCACCAAAACTATGTATGGCATGCATAAAGTGCTCTCAAAGAAACCTGCTACTTTCGGGTCCATTTCCGACATTATGCCTCGAAAATTATACTTATGTGTATTTTTATCGTATTTTCCTCATATAATACTAATTTTGCTTAGTATCTCTACACACGTAATCAAGTAGTGACCCAATACATATTATAATTACTTTACAAGGTGGCTCTGAAATGACGGTCGTAAATCGTGCACACCAGTCAATCAATCAGTCAATACCACACTTTCCAACTCCAAAAAACCAAGTTTTATCGGTTTCACAACAGATTTTATTGTCTGTAACATGTAGGCTATATCATTAGGAGACAGAATAAATAAAAATATACAGAAATGTATCATTGTAATCTTTTATTTGGGCAAGTTTCTCGAGCAAGCCATTTTTTTTCCCATCCTCTCAAACACGCGCGATATTTATAATGAAATATGAACGCGTATACATTTGTTTATACAACATGTTGAAGCTTGACTCATGCTCTTCAAAAAAAATGCCCATTATTGTTCTAAGTATAAACACTTGAGCTACACGAGCGATAAACGCCGTCTCAAGTGGCTGGCGCCGTTCGGGTGCAATTCCACGGGAGCCGCGTAAACAAAAAAACGCAATATTCCGGGAGCCTACTACTCTGACCCATATGTGGGTCCGCGGGAGTCCAGGACCAGTTCGAACCGTTTTCTCGGAGAGGAAAGGTTAATTGTAGTTGCTCCCATACTAACATTTGTTCCTCTCCAAAAACTGGTTCGAATGACGTCACAAAAAAATGTTAGTCATCATCCCTATTATAGGAGAGTGATATATTACTCACACTGTCCCTCTTGTTGTGCTGCGTGGGCACGTACTGGTTGCACTGGTAGTCGTTCGTCGGGCGGACAGCGGGGCCAGTCTACAACGGAAATTATTGAAATAATAGTACATTACTACAGAGGCCGGGAAGTAAGGGGTTGCCGGCCGACTACATATAGACGGCCGAGCTTAGCGAGGTCGGATAGTTATGAGGCTGGCAACCCCTTTTCACGCCGAGGTATGTATAGTGCTTTTCTAAAACATGCAATGAAAAAAAAAAAAAAAAAAAAAACTCCAAGAAATCAAACTGTCATTTTCATGGCTGAACGCCGTGATCCTGTGCCACAAATTGTGGAATGGAAATTAAAAAAGACCATCTTGCCGGCCTAGGCCTCCAATTTTGTATAAAATGCCATTACGGGTCTCTCGTCTCGCTCCGCCCGAAACGTGACACTTCGAAGCCCATTATGAAGAACACAACGTCAATATTTCATTGCATGTTTGAGAAATAGTTCATTACTACAGAGGCCGGGAAGTAAGGGTTGCCGGCTGACTACATATAGACCGAGCGTAGCGAGGTCGGATAGTTATGAGGCTGGCAACCCCTTTTCACGCCGAGGTATGGATAGTGCTTTTATAAAACATGCAATGAAATAAATTAAAAAAACTCCAAGAAATCAAACTTTAATTTTCATGGCTGAACGCCGTGATCCTGTGCCACTAGCGGCCACATGTGTGGCCACTAGCGGCTCGATGCGCGGGCTGTGTGTAAGCGACAGCGACAGCGAGGGTGCGTACCTGCTGGTAGTGGTGGTGGTCGGGCGGGTCGTGCTTGTGCGCCTCCTGTTGCGCGAGCGCGAGCAGCCGCTTCTTCTGGCTCTGCGGCGTGGCCTGCGCGCGCACCACCGGCGCCACGTTGGCCACGGGCTGCTGGACAAACAAACAAACAGTTTTAGCACCAGAGTACGCTCAGGGGCCGCTCTGCGAGTATGCGCTTTGCTCTACATGCGGATTTGCGGGTTCCGTACCCAACGGGTATAAACGGGACCCTAACTAAAGCTCCGCTGTCTGTCCGTCTGTCCGTCTGTCACCAAGGCTGTATCTCATGGACCGTGTTAGTTAGATGGTTGAAATTTTCACAGATGTTGTATTTCTGTTGCCGCTATAACAAATAGTAAAAAACAGAATAATGCACTATTTCCTTGTATATGCATATAATTCAATATCAGTACAAAATACCCACGATTTCCAAGTTGAGTTTTGAGCAGGGAGAACGGGGTTCAAAGTGCCGGGGGTAGATAGTGCCGATGGAATTATCTCAGCGAAGAAAAGAGATAGATACATTCTGTTCTTACGTCGCGAAATGCTTTACCCACGCGCGCAACCGGTGGCCATTTTAGTTGCGTCAGCGCCGCGGTCTGAGTAGCTCGCTGCCACGCGCCACGTCGATGCCAAGTAAGTAAATATTTTCGTGTTTCATTTTGACCTATTTTATTGCATTTTCAAGCTATCGTTTTGAGTATTTAGAATAAAGTGTTAACAATTTATTGAAGAATCATAAGGACAGTGTAATATAACGCAGCATTCAACATGTTTTTAAAAATTAAACTGAAGGTTATTATGTTTCTAACGGGGCTAAAAGTGCCTTTAACTGGGGGCTCATTGTGCCATCTTGGGCACAACCAACCCCATCTAATTTTAATTATTATTGATATTGTTGACAGGATGAGAGTTTACAAAAAGAAGACAAATAAAAACTAATTCCCGGGAATTACTCCAAAGAGCCGCCGAAGCTGTCATAAATGAGGGCCGAAAGTTAAAAACAGTAGCTCGTGAGTTAGAAATATGTCACACCACGTTGCAAAGGTACGTCAAGAAACTACAGCTTGGGCAAACTCCTACCGTTGGATATATCGGCAAGTTAGTGTTTAATGCTGAAGAAGAGGCGGCATTGGCTTCATATTTCCATACTCCTCGAAATATAACTAGCGCGTTCAAGAATACTGGTATTTGGCCGTATGATCCAAATGTCTTCACAGATGAAGACTTTTCACCATCTTATGTCACCGATCGCCCAGATCCAGGACTTCAACCCACAGATCTCACAACTGAGCCTAGTCCTTCAGGACTGCAACAAACTATTAATGAATCTGCCCGAGAGACTAGCCTCGATGCCGCCGAAGAATCTTCAGAGCAAAATTCTCCAACTGCTGCTCGCAATAATAGTCTTCTGAGTAACACATAGCCACTCGTTTTACAGACCCCTTTAATAATCCTCATACAGGAACATCTAAAGATCCCATTTTCTTGCCAAAAAGCATCAGACCGCTGCCTAAAGCGCCTCCTCGAGTGGTAACAGGAAATAAACGAAGAATTAGGAAGAGTGCCGTTCTTACTGTTACCCCGGAAAATAATGCGAAAACAAGAAAAAAAAGGAGACAAGGTTACAAACAAGAAAATTAAAGGAAAGGGGAAACAAAGTAAAACTAAACCAAAGACAATGGGAGGAAAAAGTGGGAAAAATTCTGCAAAAAGAAGAGTTCTGCAAGATCAAAATGAAGAAGAGGCGGACGATTGTTTTTGCCTCATTTGCTGTGACTCTTACTCTAACTCGCAACCAGGAGAGCAATGGATCCAATGCAGTATATGCAAGAACTGGGCGCACTCAAAATGCATCCATGACGAGAGATGTCTGTCATATACTTGCCCAAATTGCATTTCTGACCCCGACTCAAGCGAATAGTTACAAAGTCAGTAAAATCTCATTTTAGAGTGATAAAGCATATATTAAGACTGATTAACATTAAGATTTTTTTTTGTTTAATTGATAGAGAATGTTCAGTGTTATGTTCGAAGTTGTATTTTTTGTCATAATTGACAAGTTATTCTGTTGATCTCATTATAAATAAATAAATGTAAAAATGATAAATACACTTTATTGGCAAATAAAAACCTTTTTTGATGGTTTAAAACCCATCTAATTGGGCATTACTTGTTTTCAATATAAGCGGCACAACTTACCTTAGCATCGGCACAACCCGCCCCTTGACGGGGTAAATTGTGCCCCTCAGACTTTTTGTATAATACAGCCTATAAATTAATTAATATTGAATACACCCTAATACTCGTATAGCGTATGGTTATAAAAAACTACATAAAATTTTACATTAGATAATGCGCAAAGCATTAATATAACTTTTATAGTGTAGCTAATATCTTGCGTTTTAGTAAAATCGGAACGTTGAACCCCGCCCTCCCCCACTGCAATGTTCTGGTTCCAGTCCAGTGTGCGTCGTCGCCATGCGCCATCGCTCGTTCCGGGACAATGTCGTCTAGCTCGCGCCGCGCCCCTAGCCCAGCTCCAGCTCAGTCCGGCTCGCAGCTGACCCTAGAGTGGATAGAGGTGGACATGAGCGGTGGCAGTGGTACGTACCGCGTGGTGGTGGCAGGGCTGCGGCTCGGGCTTCACGTGCGGGTCGCCGCGCGGGCAGGGCGCGCTGCAGATGACGCCGGGCGCCGACGCCGGCGCGCCTAAGGGACCACACGGGCCACTGCCGCCTGCTAGAAAAATAAATACATTGTTATACAGGACGCAAAGTGATCAATCATGGGGGGTGTAGACTCGAAAATTATTATTACTCCAAAAGAAAGAAGGCAAAAAAATATGCCTAGTGACGAAAATCCCATTCAGATATCTCAAAGAATTGCGAAGCTACAAACGTTTTAATATTGCTTGTTAGAGGGAGAAAACGCAAACAGTGTGTGACGTCACGTTACGCGTCGCGCGCCGGGGGGCCGCGTCGACGGTATCGGGCCACCAAATGTTGGAATAATATACCGCCACCAATTCGAGAAATAAAGAATAAGAATAATTTCAAACTAAAATATCGAATGCATCTTTTAATAAAACAAAAACAGAATCCTTAAACTCTGCTTACTCCCAGTCACCCTATAAAATAAAATAAAGTAAAAGTAATATTAAAAATAAAGATATATGTAATGAAAAATAAATAGGCCTTTCTAGAACATAAATTAATTAATAAGTCGTATACTTACATCATTCTTACGCACTCACTCATGACATATATTATATAGACACTCGCACACGCAAGCGCGCGCGCACACACACACACACTCACGCGCATAGCATTGCACTGGTTGTGAATTTTTAGGGAGGGGTCCTGGCAGAATATCAGCGATGTGGCTCCTGCCGCATCATTATGCTGAGTCAGCGCCCATTCTTTGCCACGACACATGGCTCACTTATTGTACTTAGAAAGAAAGAAAGAAAGAAAGAAGACATTTATTCACTACGCAAAAGACACACAGAGACAAAGGGAGTACAAATACAATACAATTTACACATAATGTGTGTGTCTTCGCGGCAGTGAATCGGTCGCTGTCTCAGCATTATGCCGAGGTGTCAGACAGACACCTACAGCGCTGATTTTCAGACAGCACCGTACGTGACCCACGGAACGCAACACAACATACCGCCGATACAAACGTATACACAAAATACATAAATAATTAATATACTAGTAAAATAAGTAACACAAGCACAATGGGATGAGAGACATGTGAAAAACGCGAAACGGTTGGGATGTTTAATAAAACAAAATGGATACAAATTAAATAAAGTGCTGGATGGGTTAGGGTTGGGATTTTTGGAGCGTCAACAAATAGCCCTTAAGCTGGCGCCTAAAGGTATACCTGCTAGACGCTCCTTGGATAGGTGGGGGGAGATCATTCCAACACTTGGACGCCGCGAACCTGAAGCTACCTCGAAACGCCGCGGTCCGATGCTTTGGCACCAGAATCATCGCCTTACACCTACGCGCACTCTTAGGCCATACAAGTCTACTCAGCAAATATGCTGGGACCCCAGATTGAACTATGCCAAAGAGAAGAGTGGCGAGGTGAAGCCGTCTGCGTGCAGGCATGTTCAGCAGACCAGCGGCGTTCAAGTAGGGAGTGATATGGGAGCGGGGTGGGACTCGGAAACAGAAACGAATGCATGCGTTTTGCACTCGTTGTATGAGCTTTTTTGTACGACCAGTAATGCAGCCAGCATAGACAACATCACAATAGTTTAATCTTGACAATATCAGCGATTCACAAAGGTTAACACGCAAATCAACACTTAAGTAATCGCGAACATTGTAAAGAACTTTAAGGCGGTAGAAGCAGTTACTCACAACTTTCAGTACGTGGTTCTCAAAGCGCAGCTTGCCGTCCATGAGGAGGCCAAGGTTAGTTGCTTCTACCACCCTCTCTATTGGTTCGCCCATGATAGCAATCTTACTGGTAGTCAAAGTCTCGAGGTTACTGATGGTATTACGGATTTGATGCTCTGACCCAAATACAACATATTTCGACTTGTTCGGATTAAGGACTAGGCAGTTCTTTTCCGACCAAGTAGAAATACGTTCCAGGTCTGCGTTGATGGAGTTGATCGCAACAGATATGTCCGTGGGTACGCTAGAAAGGTATAACTGGAGGTCGTCAGCGTAAAGATGGTATCTACTGCCTCTTACATTGCAAGTGATGTCAGCACTATACAATATAAAAAGCAGGGGACCCAGTATTGAACCTTGCGGCACACCTCTTTCCACAGGGCAAAGAGCGGACCGCAAAGTGCTACCATCCATCCTACGCAACGCCACCGTCTGCACGCGGCCGGAGAGATAACTATCAAACCACTTCACTGTAGAAACATCAAACCCGTAATATGACATCTTCGATAGAAGTAAGGACACATTTATACAGTCAAAAGCTCTTGAAAAATCCAGAAGAACAAGAATGGTACTCTCCCCAACATCCCGAGCCTGTAGGATATTGTCGACTACATCAAGCAACGCAGTAACTGTCGATCGACCCTTGCGAAAGCCTGACTGTAGCTCAGGTAGGATGCCATTTTCCTCCAGGTATGCTGAGAGCTGGTCGCAGACCACGCGCTCTATTACCTTTGATGCGCAAGGGAGAATACTTATGGGACGGAGCTCGGACAGGTTAGCTGGATTTGGCTTTTTTGGTAATGGAGTCACTTGAGCAATTTTCCAGTCCATCGGGAAAGTCATAGTCTGTATACTTCTGTTAATAATGTGGGTCAGTATGTCAGCAGTCCTAGGCAGCGTCAAAAGTAGCATGTCAATGTCAATCATGTCGAGTCCCTTTGCAGTCGTCTTAATTGATGTCAATATTTTTGTGACAGCTGCAACAGTCGTAGGTGAAAGAAAAAAAGTTTTATTGCAGTGTCTGTCAAACTCATAAAAAGTCATGTCCGATATTGGTATGTCCCGTTTACCTGGTATATCCAGAAAATGTCCGTTCAGTAAGTCAGGGTCGTCAAAATGATGCGGGAGATCTGTTTGCGTCCGGAAATCTGGAATAACAGTCCGCTTCAAGTTGGTCCAAAGGGTCTTTGAGTCGGTCATATTATTAATCTCGTGTTGGAAGAAGGCACGCTTCTCATTGTGGATGGCCTCAGTGACAAGATGTTTCAGGTCCAAGTAATATTTTTTATGTGCTTCGTTCCTTGTCTCCTTAAATTTAGCATGAGCTTTGTTCCTGAGACGCATCATAAGTTTGACGTTACTCGTCAACCACGGCTTGGGTGCCTCCCTCACAACAATTGTCCTCTCCGGTGCATGTATGTCAAACAGTCCTAGTAAAAGCTCATTAAATCGCCGAACCATGTCGTTTACGTCATACAGTAAAAGAATTTGTTCCCAGTCTATAGCGTCAAGGTCATTGTTGAAGTCATCCAAGGTAATGTCTTTAAGAGGTCGGTAGGTAATACGTCTTGGCGTCGGTTTCCTTTTTTTAATGTCAATCTCAGCTGTAATAAAAGCGTGTCTGCCTAAATCTGGAATATGCCTCACATCCACAGACAAAACGCGGGCGTCAGTACAGACTAGGTCTATCGTGGTCTCACTGTGGTCTGTGAAGTGCGTCGGGTCGTTTACGTGCTGAGTTAAGTCAAGTGTTGTCAAAAATTGCGTCAAGTGTTTGAGTTTTGTGTCATTTTTGTCACAGTAATTTATATTAAAATCCCCAAGTAATATTAAGCGGTCGTAGTTAGTAAAAGAAGTAATTGAGTCCGTAATAGCGTCAAAAAAAGTCTCCACGTTAAGCCACGGGGGACGATATGCAGTTCCGATCAGTAAACGTTTACAATTAATATTAATTTTTAGCCATAATTGCTCCACGAGCGGTGCGGGGGGATGGGGCACGGTGCGCGCGGTAAGGCCCCGGCGCAGATAGAACGCCACTCCACCTCCCCTCCCCGCGCGGACATCGGCCGGTCTCGGCACATGCCGCAGTCTGTAGCCGGGAACGGCCGGGGCGCGGCCCTCCTCACCGGTGCGAAGCCAGGTCTCGTTTATCGCAATAATGTCAGCGTCAGTCTCCAATATTGTCATAGTCAACTCATCGTGGCCAGTACCAAGAGAGCCAGCATTAAATAAACCAACTTTAAGGTGTTTGAAACGAGCCATTACAAAATACTAATAAATACGACATCACAATAACAATTGCAAACGAACAACTGTTTACCCGTAAGTATTACGCAATCATTCCTACTAATCACAGCTAAAATAACGATTGGTGTTGCATAAATATATAATAAATAATGTACACATATATGGATAACGGTAAAATGAATAAATATGACTTTAAATTTTGTTTTGTTCCAGGCTGGATCACTATACGGGGCTGAAGTAATTGTGCAATATTGATTCACTCCCGCGACGACACACAAACACGTAAATAACAAATGGGCCATAAAAAAACGGTAAGGAAGACTGAATACTTTAGAACACAAACATAATGAACTAAGAGCTACGAAAAAACACAATAACAATAACAATAATTTCTTATTACTTTTTTTAGGTCTAGTCAACGAGTTTGCGAAACATCTCCAAATCGGACAGTTGGCGTACTCGCTGACTAGGCCCACCGTCCACTCGTCGGGCGAAGATCTTGCCGTCCCTCGTCCACACGTAGCGCCAGGCGGCGTCGCGCGCGGCCTCACGTGCGCGCTGGAACAGCTGCCGGTTGGTGCTCGTCAGCCGCTCGTTCACGTAGAACTTCTGCGGCGACGAGGCCAGCCCCAGGCCCTCGGTGGTGGCGCCGCGGCGGGCGCGCGCGGCCCGCAGCAAGTCGTCCCGCACGGCGCGGCGCGCCAGGCGCAGCACCAGCGGGCGCGGCCGGCCCGGCTCGCGAGCGCGACCCACGCGGTGCACGCACACCACGTCGCGCACGTCCAGCTCGACCCCCAGCTTAGCGCAGACCCGCGTCACTAGGCCGGTGGGGCTCTCGCCCGGCTCCTCTGGCACGTTGGACAGCTGCACGTCATTTGACAAGAGGTCCTGGTCCCGCTCCTGTAGCTCAAGCTGGAGGACTGCGATGGTTTGCTCCAGGGCCTTGGTGGCCGCCGCGACGGTGCTCTCAGCGACTGCTTTTTCCACGGCCTCGACGCGACCCTCCAGCGATTCGACTCTGCCACAGTAGTCGGCAAAACGCACCCGATCGTCGTGGAACTCCTGCCTGAAATCCCTCAGCTCCTGCCTCACCGCTTGGAGCTCCGTCCTAAAGAGACGCATCTCAGACCCTATATCACTATCGATGGGCATCGGGGCCTCGGGCAATACAGTCGGCCGCGATGAGAGCGCCGCGGCGGGGGGCGCCTGGGACACTGTAGGCTGGGCGGAGGCGGGCTGAGAGACAACTGAATCAGAAGTAGCAGACTTGATGACATGAGGCAGGCCGACCAGACCCTTCACCGGCGTGTCGGCATGGTTGTCGCGCGGCTGAAACCTCTGGCACGACGGACAGGTCCAATCCCGAGAGGCCGTCGTTCCCGCCGGGAGTCCCACACACGCACAGTGATATATAGTGTTACATTTAGGGCACACTATAGACCCAATGCGCTTAGTAGGATTTGTACAGGCAGCACATTTATTGGACATTTTTTATATTTTTTATGGGCGTAGGTAGACTATTTTTTTTTAGTTTACTTGTAGTTTTTATTTGACGTTTTTAGTATGTTCGTTCTTAAGTTGCATGTTCTCCTGTTCTTTTTATGCCATGTATATTGTGGGTATGAATAAAGTTTTTATCTATCTATCTATCTATCTACATTTACTATGACGCAAGCAGATTGTGACGTCACCAACGGCGAGCGTTTACTCTCTCTAACAAGCAATATTAAAACGGTTGTAGCTTCGTAATTCTAGGCATTTTTTGTGCCTTCTTGTGTACACCCGTATTTGGCAATACATATTATACTTTATCCTGATGTGGTACGTGATGGTTGCGTGTGTTACCTCTGTTCTGGGGCATGGCGCGCGGCTCGTCGTCGTCCGAGTCGGAGATCGTGATGACGGACACGGCGGGCGACGGCGTGTCGCGGATGGTGATCGTGTGCGCCGTGCCCGCTCCCGCTCCCGCTGGCGCGCCCACTGCCGCGCCCGCTCCCGCTCCCGCTCCGTTCGAGCCCCACGACGCGCGGCCACCGCCCATGTTGTTCCTGCAAACCAAGTGAAAGAAAACAATGTTACAGATAACTAGGTTCCAAACTAAGGTTTACGCAATATATGCATTATATAGGACAGCAGAGCTATAGCTATAACCACGAAAGTCGAATTACGAAGTTCGGATATCTCCGTCTCTATCGCACTTATGGTTTATGGTACTCGAACGACAGAGACGATTTTCGTGGTAGCGCCGCAGATACCGTCGTCGTCTAAGGACGCTTGCTACACCAGGGGGGCTAGCACAACTGACGCCGCGCCGCGACGCGATTCGAGAAAGATCTACCCTCCTCGTTCTAATTTGCACGGTGCGAGAGAGACAGGAGACGCTCAGTCGCGCGCGAAGCGACTTGTCAGCAAGTTGTGCTAGACGAACTGAATAATCAAAAGCGCCGAATGTCTATTGACTAAACTCAACGCCGTATTTAGATTCCAAAAAAGCTACCAGATGGCCGAATGTCACTGTCACAAATGTCATTGTCATTGTGACGTTCCAGATGTAACCAACCCATGCATAAAAATATATTGCCGTTGGTGCCGTTTCAGAAGTTGTAATAACTTCGCGGTAGATGTCGCTACGAGCCTCCCTAAGGTGTAAAATACAATAGTGGAAGGGATTGAAAGATTCGTCGCCATCAGCGGACCCACGGTAGCTCAATTGGCAGAGCGATGGACGGATTCCAAAGGTTGTGGGTTCAAATCCCGCTCGTGGCGAATAATTTTTCAATTTTCCACTATGATCGAAATTTGGAATTTCGTTAGCGGACGTTTCTGCTTAATAAACATTTACTGTTAAAAATATATTATTTCGTTGTTACTTAGATGTGAATGTGAATCATCCTATGTTATTGATGTTGTCTATGCATTCATCGCCTAACACATCTCGGCTTGGTACATCAAACGAATTATGTACAAAGCACTACCCCCAAGTACTCAATTACGTACACACAGCAACACACCTAACTAACCATACCGTGAAAACCTAGAACCTTATTACAATGCACTTAAGGTCAAATTAGATTTCCGATGGTCACTTAGCTGTGTTGTCGACTGTACCTACTAGCTTTTTCCAGCGAATTCTTCCGCGTTAAGGTTATCACAACACAACAATGCCATTATTAAATACCAGACATGTTAATCCTTTGGGAATTACTTCAGAGGCTCTAGTATAAGTTTTACCGAAACAAAACTTTACGATCGCGTTTGCGTTTTACCCTCAATTTGTATGGGATTTGACAGCTAAACGCAAACGCGGTCGTAACGTTTTGTTTCGGTAAAACTTATACTAGAGCCTCAGATATACAAAGTATTCTACACATTCTGTTTCATGGTTTGGTTTTAAACTATCCATGTGTCCATTCATCACAGGCAATTGAGCCGTTTTTACGAGATTGACTGACAAACATAGAGACATTCATACACACTACTTTGCCACACGTGATTTGTTGTCAATATTACTATGTCCATATCAAAAAGATTTACGAACATTATGAGAATATTAATAGTTACCAAATGTTGTTAAAACCTGAAGTATTACCACAGTAATATGAACTTTTCTTCTACAAAACAGTTTCAATCAAATATCTATTTTTGAAATCAATATTTACATAAGATCATTTATTTAGGCGGTTGCATTTAATTTTAACTTTACAATGATGTATAAATAAATAACATACGTACATAATTTAGAAAAGTAAAAACTTACCGATGCAAAACTATTTCATTTTAATGGCAACCCATGGGTAGTTTTTTTGGAATCTGTATACGGCGTCGAGTTTAGCTAGAGAATTCGTTGTGTTGACAGCTACACCCAGAACCATAATTAAATTCCATCAAATCTAGTCTTAGTAGACAAGGTGGACTGATGACCTGGTGGTGGTCATCGGTGCGGGTGGCGCAGGACCAGTCATTGTGGCACTCTTTGGGGGAGGCCTATGTCCAGCAGTGGACGTCTTTCGGCTGATATGATGATTTATTTATTTATTTAAACATGTAAACATGACATTACAGTATAACCAATGCGTCATGAAACGACATATGCAAAAGACAAAAATAAACACATATAATTACGTTTGGTACAGTTGATTGCCTGTCATCCATCTCCTCACAGAAGCTCAGACATTCACCGCACACATACATCCATCGCCACGCAATTAAGTCACACCCCGGTGCTGATGCCAAGAGCGCATTGAGTTGTGAGAGATCGCGGATCAGCGGCGAGTTCCTGCGTGAAACAGTGCGAGCTGCCGGCACCGCCAATAAATCGCGTCGTCGTGCCCTGAGAGTTATCCTGGGGATATCCGGAGTATACAATCGCACGAGGCGACTCACTAGCTCCGGACAATACCTACCTAATCTCACAGAAGAACCAGGTATCTGCTGAAACTGGGTAAGAACAATCTGAGGTTGCTAACCGGTATCATAACTGGTCACAATACTCTAAATAGACACTTAAAGGTGATAGGTATCAGCAGTGACGCTTCCTGTCCACACTGTGGGGAGGAAGAAACTAGTAAGCATGTATTAGCGGAATGTATTATGTACGCGGCACCGCGGTTTAATACATTCGGTAAAGATGTGTTAGAGGAGAGGGAATTGAGGGATGTCAGCCTTAAAGATGTCCTTCTGTTCTGCAGGAAAACGAGAAGAATGGAAGAGTTTGAAGTGGGAACGCCGCCGGGGCAGTAACCTGAGGCTCCAACCCTAGGGAATGGGGCTGAATGAACGCAAAAACCGATCGACAGCCCGCCTGCTTCCGGCCAGGCGTCCCTTCACAACATCACAACATCACAACAGCTCCGGACAATCTGACTCTCCGCGTATGATCCGACAAGCAGTCACCAACAAATTGTAATTACGCCTTACCTCCATCGAATTATAACCTAAGGTTCCTAACAGGTATTTGGTGGGATACAGGAATGGATAGTACCCAAAAACTTTCCTATATAAAAACCGTAGGAATGTTTTCTGAACTTTCTCCAGTAATATAGGGCGTAAGTTGATTCGTGAGGACTCCATACGATTGACGAAGCTTCAAGCTTGCTTCTAACGAGTGCATTATAAACTAGCCTGATAGCCCCGAGATCATGAAAGTCTTGCAGGTTGCGAATCACAAAACCTAACCTTCGATAGCAACTTTCAGCAAGTGATAATATGTGCTCATGGAAAGTAAGTCGCATATCGAACACCACACCGAGATCCTTAACCCTGGAGACACGGTTGATAGGCTCTGCTCCGAGCATGTATTGAGCATGTATCGGGGTATGTGCACGGCAGAAGGTGCAGACATAACACTTGGCAGTGTTGAAAAGAAGTTTGTTATCCATACTCCACCGGAAGACCAAGTTGATGTCCCTTTGCAATGACTCACAATCTGTTAATTGCTCCACACCGTAAGCTAATTTTAAATCATCGGCATAAAGGAGACATTGGGATGACTTAATAACAGTTGTGAGATCATTTATCATTATTCCGAACAGGAAAGGTCCCAATATGGATCCCTGACTGACCCCAGATCGGGTATGATATGGAGCCGAGACAAAGCATCCATGTCGAACATATTGCTGCCGATCACGCAGATAACTAGCGAAGAAAGACAGTAACTTCGGAGAGAAACCAATTTGGTTCGAATGATGATGTGATGATGACATTCCGCTGTGCTCTACGTCTTGCCTCCGATTGCACGTCTGACGGGAGTTATGCCGATTTCACACGGGGGCAGAACAGTGAGGTAGAACAGTGGGCAGCACAGTACTAATACTGTTTGAACGCACAGAACAGTACTGTCTTGACAGTAACCAAGACCCGCCGGTCTATTTTTTCGGGGCAGTTTGCTTCCCCCACTACCTTTCTCGCTCGTCTGTCTTGTGGTTGGGCTCGTGTGAACACAAGGGCAGTGCAATCGAAAGAGCAGGGCAGTGGGCGCGCGCGTTGCGACTTGTTTTGCATTTGGTGTGGTTTGTTTTATCTAAATTCGTTTGTTTCAAATTATTTACACACGCAATAAGCTCATCCAGAGCTGTTTGTGCAGCATTTTTTAGTAAACGGCGCAAATATTGCCGTTGTCGTCGTCGACGCTCCATCGCTCACTTGCACTGTCCCGACTATCCTATAATTATTTAAACGATACTTGTCCTTCCAAACTGTTCTGCCCCCGTGTGAAATAGGCTTCACTTGGACTGTCCCGACTATCCTACAATCTTATATTTAAACGATACTTGTCCTTCCAAACTGTTCTGTCCCACTGTTCTGACTCACTGTTCTGCCCCCGTGTGAAATAGGCGTCACTTGCACTGTCCCGACTATCCTATAATCTTATAATTAAACGATACTTGTCCTTTCAAACTGTTCTGTCCCACTGTTCTGCCTCACTGTTCCGCCCCCGTGTGAAATAGGCATCACTTGGACTGTCCCGACTATCCTATATTTAAACGATACTTGTCCTTCCAAACTGTTCTGTCCCACTGTTCTGCCCCAGTGTGAAAGCGGCATTAGCTGTGTGAAACAGCGACGTGTACTCACGTGTTCTGGTCGTGCGTGTGCCTGTTGTGCCGCGAGGGCGGCGTGCCTTCCTTCACGCGCTTCTTCACGGGCGACAGCTGAGTCGGCTCCTTCTTGCCCCCACTGCTCGCCATACTAAACACATCACTCAATATTAGGGGGCAAACGCGCACATCGAACTACCCCTATAGCACCGTAATCTCGGATTCATAATTAGGCGAACTAACTTGACAGGTGAAAATGTTGCCGGATATAGGAAAAAAAATATATTGGTTAGGTTAGGTTAGTACTATACAGGTGAGCACCAAATTCTTGGCCAGTAGTTAGCCTGGTTAGTCAGTAGTTAGCCAAACGAACTGAAGAAGTGAACAAAGTTCCGTTGTGACAAAATATAACCATAGAATTGTATGGTTAATTTTCGTGTCACAACGGAAAACTTTTATAGAACATTTAATTGGGTGAGTTAAGCTGGCCAAGAATTTGCATGGTCCTTACCCATAAATCTGATTCAATTTGTATTTTATCGTGTACCTACTATAAATCTGATTAAATTAATAACAAGAATGATAACAACGCTATTAAATACAACTCAAAGACGTTACGAAAGTTTCGCAATCACTGTACTAGATAGCTGGCTGATGACTCGATGACGGAAAGTCGAATGGCTTGGCTAATTAATGGTTGGAACTGTCAATAAAACAAAAAGGCGGACAACGTCCTTAGCGATGTCCTAAAATGATGCTCGATGTATTTTTAATTCCAACCGATTTTTATTAATATTATTTTGTTTAATAAAAATATTAGTTTGATTTCAAAACACAATAATGCTGTTTAACTAAACCTCTGGTGTGAACCTATGAACTGGATTTTTTTAATATCGATATTAACAGCACTAGCGAAACTGTGGCAACATTCGTGTGCTATGAACTGTCAAGTTAGTTCGCCTAATTATGAATCCGAGATTAGATATGGCTACAAGATGTAAAACAAATCCGCGTCGATACAGTAAACTTATGTGCAAGTCGGGGTAGTTGCCCGTGCGCCTCATAGAACTTTAAATCTAAACGCGGCGACGCTGGTCGAGATACCCCGCTTTAGCTAATATATTTACCGCGCCCGTATTGAGCTCTGTAAGGCTAGTTTTATGGCTAATAGAGAACGATATTTAATAGTATATAATATACACGAAACATCTAAGACTCGATGCTAATCATTACACGGTTCACTCACTACGGGCGACATATTTCGAACTCTTCGGGAGTTGTTCTTCACGGTGAGTGTGTGATGCAGAATCACCGCCGCGAAAACACCCAACCATTATTTCAAAATGTCTCACGAAAGTTTAAATTCGATCTAACACGCGGTTACAAATATTCAGTTATTTCGTATAAAGGTGAGATCAAATGTTGAAGCTAAGAACCCATGTTTAAAAAGTGGTCTTATTTTTACCACAAACACAAATAAAACGGAAGGGGAAACATTGAAATGGTAGGTGATAGAAGTCTAGTCCACTATTAAATCAGGGTCATCACCTGTATTGGTGTGTTTGGTGATGCGGCTGGTAGTGGGCCACTGCACTCGTCTGCTGCTTTGTCGACCTGTTGACAACCCTACCGATGTAAAACATCGTAGGTACGTTTATAGGTAAGTAGAATTTCTAATACATGCTATCCATGCTAGTTGTAATCTGAATAGCATTTCTGATAACGCTACTCGTGTGATAAATTCTAACAAGTCCAAACTCAACGGGGTTACGTCTGATAAGTCCTGAATTCCCATGGCCACCTTCTGTCTCCATCATCAGATCAGCTCAATGGTACCTTAATATTGAACTATCATTCAAACTATAATTAAACCCATAATTTCAGCTCAATACCGAAGATGCAATATTTTCAATTTTGCTTTCATTTGAAAGAATCGCATGTAGAATGCAAGAAAGTATTTAAAAATTAAAATACTATAATTTATAGTCAAACATTTCTGTTACAAACTGACAATTTAAACTTACGCGCCTAAACGGATCTAGTTCCAGTGACGTCACTCATGTGTGTCACTCGCCATATTTGTTTGTACGTGGTTCGTCCCTAGATGCACAGACTAAGACGCGCGGTATAAAGCAAGACAATGTTTCATAAAGTTGTCTCTGTCACTTCTTATGGTCAGCTGACGTGAGTTAGAATGAGAAGAGTAGTATGATATTTTGAGTCTATTCACGACGTCTCCATATACTGTTCACCACAGTGTTCAAATAGTAAACAATTTTGCCAAGATGTCAAAGTCAAATCAACGTCAAATCTTTTGTGAATCTTGAGGAAAATTGGTTATTTGAAAAATATTGTGTTTTAAAACGATATATTTGTGTGATTTGTGAAAGATTCAATTCATATTGTGTAGTTCCGTACTGTCGGAGTTACCCTAGATTATCAAAGAGGACCGTAGAAAGAACTGGTTTTCATCGGTTGATTCTATCGAATAACTACTTTTTACATGGATCCAACTTCATCTTTTTGGGATTTTTAGTAAAAATACAATTTTCGTAAACACGGGTAGTGTTGCGACCATGTATATATCGATATTTCGTCGACATGAATTATTTATGTAGAAAACCATCCTAATCGGTCCAGGCGTCTAAGAGTAATCGAGGAACATACATAAAAAAATAAAGAACCCGCGGAATTGATTCTTTTTAGAAGTCGGTTAAAAATAAATGTGTTCCACTAAAAGTCCACAAAATAGTGAGGGTTAAAAAGTAACTGGTCTGACTACCTATGTATTTTGCATAATTAAATTTGTAGCGAATAGTATGAATCTTGAATGCAGTTTAATATTTTCGTAATGGTGTAATGGTTTTTGTTTTCTTTTTGGAGTACCATATAATTTTTTGTATTGTATGGATAGATACAATTTACTTACGAGTATCGCATATTACGAATATAATATATTAACAGTAAATATCGATATAAGAAGAAAAATATATTATTATATTATAATATATATTTACTTGTAAGAAAATATCTTTCTCTGCACTAAATCTCGAGCGAGCGAGAGAGCGAATTACATCGTGCGAGCGAGAAAGCGGAGACAATGACGTATGAAGACCTGTCAGATAACATGGTTCTATCCCTTTCTTACTCGTCGTTCAGTACGTAAGTGAGAAGAGATCGGATGTATAGAAAACGTTCAATTTATTAGGGCCTATCTGCCTTTCTCTGTAATCTGTGCCTAGATGTCACAGAGTTGCCTAAGTTTTGACAGGAGTGACGTCACCAGACGCTGTTTTTTAAATTAAAATTAGTTCCGTTTCACATTACTTCAAATCGTAATTATTGTTTGTAATTAGTATAAACTAAAGTAAAAACGTTTCAGTAGCTATTATTTTATGTTTTTTCAACATTTTTGTCACAAAATTAAATTTTATTTACCATTAAATATTATAGCTGCATCTTCCCTAATAGGATCTGTTTCAAAATTTAGTTGCAAGATTCCACCCGAACAAACATAGTTACATACACATTTCAAGTTAAACAAAACCTTATAATAAAGAATGTACTACTGTGTTTTCGAAACACTTAAGAATGCGTGCCGTTCAAATACACATAAATATAAGTATTTTTCCAATCTGGATGAGACACATGAAGTCCTCAGGCCACATCTGCGCGCTAACCTCTTGTGCGGATGGTGGTGCAGCGGATGGTGCGGATGGAAGTCCCAGACGTCGGGCTCGGGCAGCGGCGCGGGCTCCACGATGAGCGGCGCGCGCCACTCGCCGACGCCGACGCCGACGTCGCCCACGCCGCCCACCGCGCCCACGCCCACGCCCACGCCGCCCACGCCGCCCACGCCGTGCTGGTGGTGCGCCGCCGCCGCCGCGGCCGCCGCGGCTGCTAGCTGCTGCACCTGAGACACCCACGGTTAAATAGGCAATAGGCCTCATGTTCAAATTGATAACGTAGTGATGCTAAATGGATAGTAAACCATCAAATTATCGTAATAAAGTATAAATTATAATTAAAATCATAAAAAGATATTTCCATTCGACGATTAGTACAAATGCCACTTGTGACGTCATACGTGGGTGTCTATCAGTATGAAGCGTTTTGTGCTGCCCCCAGCGAGGTCAATCTTAGTCTCAAATTTTTGGGTATTTATGTTCTTTAATTGTAGTTGCTCCCATACAAACATTTGTTCCTCCCCAAAAACTGGTTCGAATGACATCATAAAAAAATCTTAGTCCGCATCCCTATTATCAACTCTGTCCGCCTATATTGAACCTGTGATACAATTAGTGATGGGACGCTACCGGTAACTTACCAAAAAGTAGAAACATTCCCAGTAATGTTACCAGTAACATTACCGCCAATTAGTAACATACGGAAATGTTATAAAATAATTTGTGTGAATTTATTCTTATCGCTTTAAATACTTTAATATTTGACATTGATACTATTTACAACTTAAAAATACATTGGGCTTCTTTGATAACGTTAATTCCCAATGTTACCGGTAACATTCCCAAAGTTACCAAGTATTTTTCCAAAGTTTCTGGTAACATTACTTTTGTGAAAGTATGAACAGAATTTGGTTTCTTAGTATTAAAACTGTTACGATGGTCAGAAATAAAAGATAATGTGTACTTAAATCAGTTTAATAACAGCAATAATTGGTATAATCATATCTGTCATAGTTTTATTCCGTAAGGATTCACAATAAAATTTAAATACAAATAAAGTAAATTAAATCAGTCATGTCATCATGAATAATATTCTTACAAAAAATATCTTCTACGGATAATCAGGTACGAGGGCTGCCTTTTAAGTTCTGTCGTTTGCAAACCTCCCGTGATTGCATAAAAAAGAACTAGTGTCACGTTAAAATATTTGAATTTAGAATTCGAAAACAAAAGATGGACTCGAAATCGGCCCAACCGTTTTAGTACAGCGTTCGTTCAAAGTTGCCAAGTCAGTTGTGAAAATGGAAATTTCGAAGGAAAATTTACGTGCGATAATTTTTTACAACTTCAAAAGGGGCTTAAGGCGACTTCAGTGCTTCGAAGAGTTGACTACGGTTTTCAATGATAAAGCACCATGCCTTCGGACTGTGGAACGCTGGTATTTAGAATTTCAACGTGGTTGCTCTAGTCTTGGTGATAGACATCGTGAAGGTCGACCAAAAACAGCCGTAACCCAGGAGAACATTGATGCTGTACGGCAACTGATCATCGAAGATCGCCATGCGACATACCGTGAGATAGAAGCTTCCTTAAGTATTTCAGGGACCAGTGTTCACAGTATTTTGCATGGTCACTTAGGCGTAAAAAAGTTGATCTCACGCTGGATACTGGACATTTACTCAGTGAAGACCAAAAAACGGCTCGCGTTCGATGGTGTCGCAAAACTCTGCGGCAATTCAACCGAGGAAACTCGAAACATGTTTACGACATTATCAGTGGTGACGAATCTTGGATATATGCCTACGATCCCGATTCTAAACAGCAGTCGACTGTTTGGGTGTTCCAAGATGAGCCAAAACCGACCAAAGTAATACGCTCACGGAGCACTTCGAAAAAAATGGTCGCCACGTTTGTGGCGAAAAGTGGCCACGTTGCCACCATCGTGCTCGAGGATCGTAAAACGGTTAATGCTGACTGGTATACCACTGTCTGTTTACCAGAAGTCATCGGCGAGTTTCGAAAAAATAACCCAAGACGTCGTATAAGACTGCACCACGATAATGCGAGCTCGCACACCGCCCAGCAAACTATTGCGTTTTTAAAAGAGCAAAACGTCGAAATTCTGGAACACCCGCCGTACAGTCCAGACTTAAGCCCTAACGATTTTTTTACTTTTCCAAAAATCAAGCAACGACTTCGTGGTCAACGGTACCAGACGCCTGAAGAAGCGGTTGAGGCATACAAAACGGCCATTTTGGAGACCCCGACTTCGGACTGGAATAAGTGTTTCGAAAACTGGTTCGATCGAATGAAAAAGTGTATTACATATCACGGTGATTACTTTGAAAAACAATAAATACCATTTAACACTTAAATTGTCTTTAGTTTTTCCAAACGACACAACTTAAAAGGCAGCCCTCGTATATGGTTTACGTAATTACAAAAAAAAAATCAACATGTAAAAATAAAACCTTAGTAAAATATCTGAATACCGAAACATCTTAATCAGTCTTAGTTTTTTTCTTAACTTAGGATATTAAGACTTTACCGACCATCAGGTAAGCAGCTTAGGTAATAATCAACAAATACAAAATGTACCAATTTTGAAATAGGATTCTTATACGCCTAGTCAGATGCATTTAATTCGCAGTCTTCCAAATCCTCGATGTCTGAAAAATCATCTTCAGAATCGGTATCGGAAGAATCTGCAAGAGGAGTATCCACGTCAAGAGTACTCTGGTCTACGGGTTTTTGCGGTGTTGATTGGTGAGCTAGCTTCCAGTTGTGGGATATATATGTTAGTTTTCCCGTCGTGTTAGTCTTCAATGTATGTTGGAAAACGTAGAGAACGATCGCTCTACCGCTGCTGAGGTGGCAGGAATGGTTAAAATTTTGACAGCAATTTTACCCAAACCTGTATGGGCAAATAATGTTTGCTACCATGTCACCGGCTCTGTAGTTGCTGCCATTTTCCAAATAAACTTTTTTTCCCATAGGTTTTTGTGCGTTTTGTAGTCTGACAGTTGCATAAGTACATCAGTGGATTCATTTCCGAAGTTAAATACTATTTCGCATCCATCTACATTTTCTGGGTTGGTTAATTGCCCGCCTTGATTCTTGGGATTTAATATTGTAGCTGCGAAATGAATTGGTTTGTCTTCCTTTCTTCAAACTTCGTTTTCAAGTCTGGTAAGTTACCTTCAAACAGATTGGCTGTTCGCACTTTGTTTAACAATGCATCTAATTCCTTGAATGCCTTTTAGACTAAGTGCACTGCGAAATAGTCCCATTCTAATGTGAAAATCCACTGGGTCCAGAAATACTTCAAGGTTTTCAAGCTCCAACCACGTGTCTTCGTTTAGTTTTTTTTTTTTAAGGTCTTAAAGAATTTGTAGCATTCTGAAAGTTATACACGACACTACAGAAGTTACACGTGTAACTTTCTTTATTATTTAACGTCTTTTCCGTAGAATTACTATGCACTAGTCCTTTTGGTTTCATTTTGCACCAGTTTTTCACTGCAACTAGTTATCATAAATACTTAGAGCATCCACTCCGAGTCATGTTTTAGATAAAACTGACCCACACTCAAAACCCAAGCCAAGACTGCAGGTAGCATTCTCGCATTTAAGAGTGCGCAGTAAGCTCGATTCTCCATACAAACGTAGTTACGCTCTCATTTTAAAACTACGTGTTGGATTGTAACGAAACTTTGCATATACAATGACATGAGGTATATTCAGGTCTGTAATTAGTTTATGTAGCTTCAGCTACCATAGTAAATAAAATACAGCGAATTTAAGTTTTTCATACAAAACTTGTTTTTGCTGTATTTTGTTTGTTTTATAAACTGGAACCATATAAACTAACTACAGCCCTGGATATACCTCATGTCATTGCATATGCAAAGTTTCGTCACAATCCAACACGTAGTTTTAAAATGACAGCGTAACTACGCTTGTATGGGAAGGTGAAATTCGGCCGAGCTTACTGCGGACTCTTAAGATAAGAAATGCTGATAATTAATAAGCTTGAAAGAGACAGATATATATATCGACGCACAAACATTCGCGTAGCTTTATGTAAGTTATTTTAATAAGAAAATAATATTTAGGTTTCCTTTTTCTTATAATAAGTCATCGGTTTCTTATCTTACCGCGTTTTGGGAATGTTACTGGTAACATTGGTAACTTACTGGTAATATTTCCATATGGAAACTTACCGGTAGTGGGAATATTACCGGCGTCCCATCACTAGATACAATCTTACATAGTTTCTATGGGGGTTGGTGGAGAGACGGTAACGAATGCATTTTGGCATCAACTAAATAAGTATAAGGGAAAGCAGACTCATAAAACGCCGTCTTCAAAGTTGATATACCTAGATTCTAAATACTTCTAAGACTCTAACATAGATCGCAATCTATGAATAATTGACAGACAAATGAAATACATTTTGGGTTAATAAATATGATAAACTGAGTTACTCTAACCATATTCAGTCATAAATACCATTTTTTTTAATGCATTTTATTATTTTAATCGAATATTTCCTACCTTTATCTTATCACATTTATCAATTATCCTCGTACGCGAAAGTCAAAATTGTCTATTTAAATGAGTGGTTGAGAGCGTCTTTGGTATATAAAACAATAGGAATAGAAAGTTCAAATGTTTAGCACGGATTCGTACCGAATACGAGGGGTTAACTGTTATTTTTGACATTAATAGTACATTGTTTAACGAGGGGCGTAAGTGGAATATTGCGAACAAGAGTCTATCAGAAGCCCGACGCCGAAGCCGGAGGGCTTGTGATGACTCGAGTTTGCAATATTCTTACGCCCGTGTTATACACAGACATTAAATAACTACATAATAACTCTGTATATAATTCTGTTAAACATGTTTTAGTAGTGTTTTCAAGTTTACATTTATTTATAAATACGTTTTCAGACATCGTATTTGATATAAAACCTCTTTGCTTTGTAACTGCCGCATAAGGGACAGGTACAATTTAAGAAAAAAACCATTACGCCCGTGGGTGTAACATAGGCTATTGTGGCTCTGTATGTCTGAGCATTATGAAACCCTTTTCGAGCAAGTGTGATGAAATAGTACATTACGTACCTAGGGCGGTGAACTCGTGAATGCCATGACGTGCATGTCTTCGGTTCGGGCCACAAACACCTGCGATCTGGGGCTTTACGAATTACCGCCCGCGGTGCGAACACAATTTTACGTCTTCTCCTGGGTGTGAAGGGAGATTTGCCGCTGCGCCCGTGGGCGGTAAATCTCACTTACCGCCCGGAGTGACGTAAAATAAACAAAGGCACAGTTAAACTAACTTGGTAGGCTGGCTGGCACAGGATCGAGGACACGAACTGGTGCGGGAACGGTTCCGCGGCGCGCGTCGCGTATTGCCGCGCGCCGCCCACCGCTACGCGACCGCCTTGGTACAGCTGGTACTGTAAAATACGCACACGTTATATCATATTATGTATTTATACTATGTAAAATATGGCACGACAACTGCGTGTTCTTGGGCAAACACCAACAGTAGCCAGGGTATTAATCAGATGGCTAGCGATCAGGGTGATATTAACAGTATACTCGCTAATAAGCGAGCCGAAAGGCTTCAACGTGGCACTTAACCTTCGCGGAAAAAGCTGGCATGCAGAATAATAGTACTGGCGAGACACTACTCAAGATCGGGATCAGTGGCGTGCACTCTTATTGGAGGCCAAATGTACCCCCCGTGCGGGCGACTGCGCGGCGGGCACCAACGCGGGCGCGCCGGCAATTTCATATACAAATCTCATTACCAGCCTGCAAATTCGTGACTCGTAGCGCTCAGTTTCGGAGTCCATTCTCGCGAACGTAAGGTGTACATTACAGGTGTCCGCTGGTTGCGGGTGGCGTAGAACCGCGTACTCGCCGCCCGGACCCACCGGGCCGCTGCCCGAGCGACGACACACCTGCAAGGAATACCTATGTTTGTGGTACTGACCAGGTTCTCGTATGGCGCGGGCAGGCGCTGCTGGTTGATGGTGAGTGCGAGGTGGTGCGCGGAGGGCGCGGCGGCGGGCGCCCCCCCGCCCGCGTACTCGCCGCCCGGACCCACCGGGCCGCTGCCCGAGCGACGACACACCTGCAAGGAACACCACATGTTTTAACACATACAAATAGTACATTGTTGTAGAGGCTAGAAAGTAGGCAATAGATGGTCGAGTGTGTTAAGGATCATAATATTAAACACTCTAGCGCGGCCCCGCTCGCCGGCGCAGCGGAGAGCCCGCGCGGGGCGGCCCGGCAGCTTTGAAGCCTGAAATCTGACCATCTTTTGCCACATTTCCGAGCAGTAGCGTGAAATAGTACATTGTTGTAAAGGCTAGAAAGTAGGCAATAGACGGACGAGTGGGTCAGCCGCCAGGTGAGGACCTCGAAGGAGACGAGTCCATCTATTGCACTTTTGGCCGAGACATTACATAGTGCTTTTCACGCCTACTTTTTTTTATCCCGGGTCCACGCAGACGAAGTCGCGGGCGGCAGCTAGTAGTACATAACTGCAGAGGCCGGGAAAATAGGGATTGCCGGCCAAGTAGATATAGACGGACTAGCGTAGCGAGGCCGGATAGGGACACAAGGCTGGCAATCCCTCTTCACGCGCAGGTATATAATTATAGTGCTTTTCTCAAAAATGCAATTAATAAAATAAAAACCAATTTTCTATGAAATTCCATTACGGATCTACCGCTTCGGCGAGCCCGAAATGATACTTTGTAGCCTATTATAAGGAACGGGGGCGCTTTAGTTCACCTATTTTTTGAAGTCCTATTATTGGAAGTCCGAAAATGTTTCCATAAAATTTTTTCGTCATTAGTCCTAATAATTCTTATTCCTAACGACCGTAAGTCATAACCATTCGAAGTAATAATGACAGTACCGCGACCCTACGCGCGCGAGCCGAGTGAGCGAAGCGAGCGTGCCGCGGAATCGGCCGGCGAAGCGCCAGTACCGATTTTTTGAAGTGAAAACTTCTTTAGCGGCGCTGAGCACTTTTTGGGATGGGGATTTTTTTTTAAATACGCGACAGAGTTTTGTGACGTCAGATGTGAAGGAGGTCACTTTTTGCTGCTAGCCGAGTCAACTTCATTCAAAACTGAACGCTATTCGTAAGAGTATAAAGCCGTTAAACACTTTTTGCAATAGCATATTCTGCAAATGAATTTGTAATTTTGTCCACGGGTCCTTCACCGTTTTGCTATTGAGCAAACACATTATGTCCTGCGCCCGCGGGCCGTCCGCCTAAATAATTCATAATTGTTTATAAATTTGCGTCAAATTCATTTTTAGGGTGACACCGTAAGATGTCACGTGACCTGATCGAAAATTACTTATTTTGAATGAATTCTAATCGGCTAGCAGCAAAAAGTGACCTCCTTCACATCTGACGTCACAAAACTCTGTCGCATATTTAAAAAAAAATCCCCATCCCAAAAAGTGCTCAGCGCCGCTAAATAAGTTTTCACTTCAAAAATAGGAAAACGAATTTTATGGCAGCCAATATGAACCCATAAAGAACATAATGTCAATATTTCATTGCATGTTCGAGAAAAGACACAATAGTACGGGACATAATGGTGTTTTTTCTGCCAGCAATAATGGAGAGAGCGGCCGCACATTGAGCCACTAGTGGCCACCACAAGTTGCCATCGAGTAACTCGCTCGTTCCCTCATATATGTCGTACAGCATCGGTACTCACCGAGCGTTCTAGTGGCCGCGTCCGAGCCACAAGCTACGGGACCCGAGCTCGCTACTAGTGGCGGCCACAACCGCCGAGATGCCGCTTTACTGGCCGTAATGTGCGGCCGCTCTTTGTGTAATGAAAGAAATGGACCGAAATAGTTGTCAATTTCATCCTCCAACGGCACATTTAATAGCAGAGCATATTATATCCTCTTAAGAGGAATGCCTACCTGCGATTTTCCCATACAAACGCTCTCGACTGTTTCCTCTCTGGTTTTTGAACATAGAGCAATGAATTTTTCAAATAAGATCAATATCATCAATATCTATGCCGCTATGTTTTGCTTTTTTGGATATTATTATTTTAAAGAAACTTACAGCTCCTTGTAAATCGCAAAAACGGCTTAATTGAATTGGCTGCCAAAAAAGGCGCAGTATACAAATATGACAACAAATATCAAAAAAATCAAAACATATCGGTGTAGATTATTTCTTCTACTTGCAGTTCCCAAAATTTTATAATGATTGGTTGCGTTTTGGAGGAGGAAACAGTCGAGAGCGAAACCTCGATTTTTAGTCCGAACTGCAGTTGTCCTTATCGCACGAATTGGAGGCGGAATACACAGCAGCGGGACAGAAACATTGCGTCAAAAGTTAGAGATTTGAAAAGTTGCTCAGCTAGGCTTTGCTCTTAAGAGGCTGACAAGACCTGATTTGGTGAAATTGATGTTACTTAAGCAGTTTTTTACGAAAAACTAATTGTTCTAGCACATCAAATAAAATATATGTTAATATTCACCATATTCCAAAGACCGTAGCCGGGCTCGATACATAATTGGTCTTAAAATCACATTAAACGGTTCTATGTCTTTATTTTTTAGACGTATGGTCTGCAATTAAAAACACGAAGTCAACATATTCATACCTAAACCGCTAGCGAGTCATATTTCACAAATAATCCACCCTTTTTTATTTCAATATTTATGTAATATTATGTTCAAAAACCGGGCCGCCCAGTAACACTCGCTCTCGTTTACTCCGATACAAATAGACAGTGTGCGCGCTATCCAAAATCCTCTAGGGCATTTTGGTGTTGACAGCGTCTTAAATTGAAAATGGGTCATGGAATAATATATTTTTTTGAGATTCGACATGGGTATAACCTTGTTAAGGGGCTCCCATACCCCAATGACCTTCGATCTGAATCCCTTAGTTTTATAATGTTTTTTTGTACCTCATTAACAACAACGGCTTTAGCAATATAATATCCCATATTTACTTCAAAGTTCATTGTTTTTGAGATATTTGGCATCAAAGTTGAACAATTTTAGGCCAAAAAACTGGTTTTCTGGCCATTACTTTTGTGTTAATTAGTTTAAAATGAAAACCCTAGACACGTTTTTAGAGACGTCATAAACGAACCCAAATATGTAGATTTCGTATTTGTTAGATCTTTCACGTCGATAGAGATACGATATAAGTGTTTTTTTAGACAATGTTTAAAAAAAAACATACAAACTTAAGTATTCATTTCTTTCAAAATCCGGTAGGCAAAAATGGAGATAAAAGATTGAAGAACCGATAGCCGTTTGACTTATCATTCTATCTGTAGTGCAAAGGTAGGAGATACGATTCAAAACTCGTCAAAAATCGATGAAAACCTCGGGTAGCCCCTTAAGGCGTACCTGTGTCATCGACTAGTTAATTCAGGACATAATGTATCCAATCAATATGATATCAAATCACGCAAAATGTCTCAGTACCGACACCCTTATTTTCCTTGGCCAAACAAGGCGCAGCGTGGCCAGTAGCAAATTTGCTAATGATAATGATTTTCCGTAATATCCGCGCTTTGAACCCCTTGCCCTTGCTTCATGCCGCCAAAACAGATTAATTAAGTTTAACCATCTTTATTCATAAAATAGGACCAAATCAATACGGATGATGAGTTGATGACTAAGATTTTTTTGTGACGTCATTCGAACCAGTTTTTGGAGAGGAACAAATGTTTGTATGGGAGCAACTACAATTAAAGAACATAAATACCTAAAAATTTGAGATAAAGGTTGACCTCGCTGGCGGCAGCGCGAAACGCTTCATACTGTGTGTCTATACAAGTGTGACGTCACATTTGTATATTTGTACTAATCGTAGTATGGAAAATCCGATAAATAGTTGTTTCGGTCGCGAAAAACTGCGTTTAAGTACATAGTTGTCATACAATTTTATTTCTAGAAAAGCGTAAGGATTCTATTGGTAGCTTTTAATTTACTCTTGGACAATAAAAAAAAATGCATATTTTTTCTAAACTTTGAAGGTTCATATCTTTTTATGATTTTAATTATATTTTATAATTTATACTTTATTACGATAATTTGATGGTTTACTATCCATTTAGCATCACTACGTTATCAATTTGAACATGAGGCCGCATGCCAATTAAAAAAGAACAAAAGTAAAACGCACGCTCACCTCCATCATCTGCACGGAGGCCTTGACGTTGTTGCAGTGCGCGTAGTCGACGAGGTGCGCGAGGGTCACGAAAGCGTGATTTAGCGCTTCGCCCGGGGTTATCCTTCTTTCCTGTAACATAAATACACACATATAACCAACATGAAAATACGATAAACAATCCTTAATAAGGGCGGATTACATCAACTTACGATGTTAAGTATGACGCAGGCACCTGCCGTCCCATAATAGTACATTACTACAGAGGCCGGGAAGGGGTTGCCGGCCGATACGCTCGGCCGGATAGTTATGAGGCTGGCAACCCCTTTTCACGCCGAGGTATGTATAGTGCTTTTCTCAAACATGCAATTAGATAATTAAAAAAAAAGACCGGGTTGCACTCCGGGAGTGCCGGCAGAAGTGAAAACTCAATAACATTGTAACAGTTTTTCGATCAGGTCACGTGACATCTTACGGTGTCACCCTAAAAATGAATTGGACGCAAATTTATAAACAATTATGAATTATTTAGGCGGACGGGCCGCGGGCGCGTTGGGTGCGACGGGCCCAACGCGCCGCCGCGGCGCAGCGGTGCCGGGGTCCGGCGCGCCGACGGGCGGCGGCAAACAAAATACCAATTTGTTTTTGCCATTGCCAAATATTTTTCAAAGCTTTATCTCTTTAGGAATAACGTCTAAATTCGAACTATTCGAATTTGCAAGAACAGCAGATGGCGGTGCACGGTGGCGAACAAAATATCAATTTGTTTTTGCCGTTGATAAATATCTTTCTAAGCTTTATCTCTTTAGGAATAACGCCCAAATTCGAACTATTCGAATTTTCTCAATAGCAAAACGGTGAAGGACGCGTTGGTATTATTACAAATTTATTTGCAGAATATGCTATTGCAAAAAGTGTTTAACGGCTTTATACTCTTACGAATAGCGTTCAGTTTTGAATGAAGTCGAATCGGCTAGCAGCAAAAAGTGACCTCCTTCACATCTGACGTCACAAAACTCTGTCGCGTATTTAACAATTTTTCCCCATCCTAAAAAGTGCTCAGCGCCGCTAAAGAAGTCTTCACTTCAAAAACTCCAAGAAATCGAACTTTAATTTTCATGGCTGAACGCCGAGATGCTGTGCCACAAATTGTGGAATGGAAATGAAAAAAGATCATCTTGCAGCTAGGCCTCCAATTTTGTATGAAATGCCATTACGGATCTCTCGTATCGCTGCGCCCGAAACGTGACACTTCGAAGCCCATTATCAAGAACACAACTTCAATATTTCATTGCATGTTTGAGAAAAAACATATAATTTTATTATCTATCAGATTTTAACGAGCATCTACAATTACAGACGGTTTGATGCAACCCACCCTTAAATATAATTCTTTTCGTAGTATTTATATGAGCCTAAACAAAGCTTTAGACGAAGCCAGCGCTGGCTGCCAGCCAATGACCGGAAAACCCCTTTTTAGGCTTAAGTCTATCGATTTGGTAACCCCATCAATTTGGTTACCTTACCTATCACAGGGTTACCCTATTGTTATGGTAAATATATCGGATGTGGTAACCATAAGTTAACCCTATTGAGATAGGGTTTTGTTTATGGTTTTCAAATTGGTTAGTGGCAAACCAAGTTAACTCGATCAATAGGGTTATGCTATCAGTAAGGTTACCTTATCATAAGGTTACCAATATGGATAGGGTTTTAAAACATCTTCTAAAATAACCCTATGGAGAACTCTAATGGGAAACCGATTCCGGTCCCTGCTGCCAGCACTAGCGGCCGGCCTATTTTTCAAGCCAGTGACTGGCTTCGTCTAAACCCTGCTTTAGGCTCATATAATACGGATAAAGAATTGCTCCAATAACTAAGTCTTGGAAACAGGAAAGTGACATTACTAAGATTAATATAAACCAATCATATCTTGCTACGTTTGTCGCGGTAAACGTATGGCGAATTAAGGCATTCCTCACTCCGCACACAGTTGTCAGGGAAAGAGATGGGCGCTTTGTCTGAGAGAATAGGGCACAGTTAAAATTGTACGTCAATTCAAATACAACAAGTTTAGAAAATACGAACCTGATCCATGGTGAGCATTCTTTTGAGTAAATCGATGAATTCCCTTCGGTCTGCTTTCTCGGCCAGGAGTTGGCCGCCTTCTAGATCCGTTGGTACGTTAACCTGTGAGCAAACATAACCGTTATCAGTAATTTCATTCATTAGTCTGAAGAGTTTTATACATTTTGAGATATGGATGATGTTTTCTTAAAGAAACTTATATTTTTAGTTCAGTCAGTCTAAGTGTAGTATTTGTATTATTGACTATTTCTAGAATTCCGCAGGTACATCAAAGCAGGCTTTTAAATACCGCTATTTAGGCATAGCGCTATCGATTATAACGTTATTATTCCAAAAAAGCGTTATACTCAAAGCGATATTTTACGCACTGTATAGCGGTATCCATTATAACGTTATAAATCTAAACCAATAGTATATACAACGATACTTGCTTAAGCGATATAAAAGCTTAAACACGTTATTTTTCGCAATTATGGTTTCGATCATTCGGCAGCGCGGCTCGTATTTGAAATAACTATATTATAACGTTATTCGACCGTATTTTATAATGTTATGATATTTATATCGTTATAGGGCGGCGTACTGATTATGTTATAACGAAAAATTTCAACACTAACGAAATATAACGATATGATATCGGTTTTTTTCATAACGTTTTAAAGGTCGTCATCAAAGAGGTTCCCAACGCCGCGTCGTTATAGTTAGAACAACAACTACGTATAAATGAGTCGAAGTTGTCGTAGAGTTTCCTTGCACAGCAGTCTAAACTAGAATGTGTCGGAATGCCGACGAAGTGAACCGATATAGTGTTACCTGTCCGATATCGTCGAGGCAGTTGAAGATGTACTTCCTGGCCTCCTTGCTCTTGATGCCGGTCTCGAGCTCGTGCTCCTCGGGTGTCTTCAGCCGCCAGAACGGGTAGGTGCTGTCCACATCGCGGTAGAAGAACTTGGCCGTTTTTGACGCGCTGCAACAAAGTATGTGATGATCAAACTTGGCTCGTGGTATAAAATAACTTTAATATTAGGTCAAAGCATTCACAAACACGTTCAGTTTAAAGTGCGTTAACTCGAGCCTTACAGACTCGTTCGAGCTCTAATCCATAACACTAGCCTAAATCCGATTATTCAACTTAATCACTTGTGTAACCGTTATTAACTAGAGACGCAAAGTAAAAATTGAAAATGACTTTTGGTATTTGAATGAAATAGCATTCGAAGTTTGACCCTGGAACTACTTGAAAATTCACTTTATACCAGATGTTCAGCGTAAATGATCTTACCACAGGTTCTTGGAGTGCATAAAACTCTAACTTCGTTGGAATATAATTGCAATGTCATAGCAAAGTTAAAACTTTTGTCTCCATCCATGCATAATAATCACTTTATTGTACACTAGACAAAAATAAATTCCAATGATAATTATTAATTACAAATACAAAGTACAAAAGGGGAACAGGTGAAGACAAATATTGCAGGGCAAATGAGCATCTTTTTGAGTTATTTCAGTTTAAAACCATGCCTTTCCTCAACTGCTTCCTTATTTTTTACCTTATAGCCGTGATTCGTCACAATACTTGCAATGTGTCAACACCCTTATTTGGAGCATTTCTTTTATATCATTACCCCATATTCTAAACTCATTGTTTGTGATGAAACTTGAACAATTGTTTATCTAAAGTATATCTCCAAGAAAGTTCGTACCTATCGTTTTCACTATAAATAAACTGACTGCCTCCATTTTTGGTCCTTACCAGGAAGCCATAAAGTATGTGCAGTTTATAGTTCGAAAAACCCACGCGGCTATAATATGTTGATATTCGCTATCTCCGGACTTCTCGCGACCAACGAGGTTACAACACACTCGAAACGTCGAAGCAAATGAATTAAGGCTTATCTTGATCTATTATTTTATTTTGTGTCTACTGTAGTGATCCCGTCACTACAGTAGACACAAAATAAAATAATCTTTAATGATGTATATCTTGAAACGAAAAAGCAACATTAAAACGGTTGTAACTTCGTAAAATTTTGGGATATTTGAATGGAATTTTCGTCATCAGGCATATTTTTTGCCTTCTTTCTTTCTAAGTAATAATACATTTTTAGTCTACACCCCTATTATACGCGATTGAGGGTGGTTTGCACCAAACCGTCTGAAATCGTAACCGATGTTCGTTAAAATCGGAATTTATGGGAAGTTTGCCAAGTTTCTATCAAATGACAGCTGCCGGCGCCATATTTAACGTTGATCGGTCACTAATCTTAAGTTTTTTTTTTTTTTGACGCTGGTGAAATGTGTTACACATACCCCCCGGCCCGGGGAAGGCCATAGTGGGGGGTTATGTCTACCCACTAAAACTCCAGCGGCGTCACCCTCACCTGCCGTTAAGGGGGCGTCGTGGGATGCGTCAGTAATCTTAAGTTGGTCCAACCCACCCCAAGTCCTGTGTAAAGTTCACCGGCAATTTTCAGGCAGAAAACGGTCGGGACGTCCTCGGAATACATGGAGGCGATCAGTTGAGAAAGCTGGCTCAGCGCACGGCTATCACAAGACGGCGCGCGAGCCCTCTCGATTTTTCTCGCACTATCCGTCTCTCTCTTATTAGAACTCTTAGAACAAGAGGTATAGTGCGAGAAAAATCGAGAATATGTCGCGGTAGTCCCATGATAGACGTGCAGGTCTAAGCTGGACATAGCTCGAAAACACCCGCGCAAGATTAAGACAAATGGAACTCTTCTGCGAGCCTTATACATGCGGATTACAGGAATACATCATCATATTAGTAACTAGCGAAGTAGCGACCCGCCCCGGCTTCGCACGGGTACTACATTATACATATAAACCTTCCTCTTGAATCACTCTAACTATTAAAAAAAACCGCAACAAAATCCGTTACGTAGTTTTAAAGATCTAAGCATACATAGGGACAGACAGCGGGAAACGACTGTTTTATACTATGTTAGTGATTAGTGTAGTTGACTGACCTGTTGAGCATATGCTCAGTGGGTAGGCCCTGCGTCTGCGAGATGTACCGGATCTGGTCGTACTCCGAGGAGCCCGGGTACAGCGGCCAGCCCAGGAACAGCTCAGCCACAACGCAACCGAGAGACCACATGTCGATGGCTTCGCAGAACGCTAGACCCAGGATGATCTCTGGAGCTCTAAAAAATAACAATAGAATAACATTAGTAGTACAGATCGACACAAAAGGGGTGTAGACACTAAATAAAATAATCAATAATGTCATAATTTCTCTCAAATTTTCATTAAAATCAACGCAAAAGGTTAAATAATCACGAAGTAATAACGGCCGTATTCATAAACGTCCTACAAGCCTGTTTTAACTAAAATGGCGTTAATTTTCGTTTGTCCTTATCTGTCACTTTGACATTTGTGTTTGTAAGAAAGGGACAAAGCACATTTTAGAGGCATTTTAAATTTCATGAATAAGGGGGTAAGTGTCCAGTTTTAAGAAGGGGTATGTTCTGTCGCAAAGCGCAACTTCATATGAAACGATGACGCTTGTAGATTGTGACGTCACTAATAGACGGCAACGTGCCGTGCCCCATCGTGTTCGGCGCCGCCTCGCGTAACGTGACGTCACTCACTGTAGCAATATTAAAACGGTTGTAGCTTCGTAATACTTTGAGATAACCGAATGGGATTTTCGTCACTAGGGATATTTTTTTGCCTGCTTTCTTTTGGAGTAATAATAATTTTCGAGTCTACACCCCCATTAATATGCGGCGCGTCAAGACGCTTCAGTAGTTGACCGAGAGGCACGCGCCTTATTACCTGGGTCTTGCAATAGTAGTTGACACCTTATAATAACATAAAATACAAAATAATTAGGCATGGTAGGATCATACGAGGGCTGCCTTTTAAGTTCTGTCGTTTGCAACCCTCCCGTGATTGCATAAAAAAGAACTAGTGTCACGTTAAAATATTTGAATTTAGAATTCGAAAACAAAAGAATGACTCGAAATCGGCCCAACCGTTTTAGTACAGCGTTCGTTCAAAGTTGACAAGTCAGTTGTGAAAATGGAAATTTCGAAGGAAAATTTACGTGCGATAATTTTTTACAACTTCAAAAGGGGCTTAACGCGACTTCAGTGCTTCGAAGAGTTGACTACGGTTTTCAATGATAAAGCACCATGCCTTCGGACTGTGGAACGCTGGTATTTAGAATTTCAGCGTGGTTGCTCTAGTCTTGGTGATAGACATCGTGAAGGTCGACCAAAAACAGCCGTAACCCAGGAGAACATTGATGCTGTACGGCAACTGATCATCGAAGATCGCCATGCGACATACCGTGAGATAGAAGCTTCCTTAAGTATTTCAGGGACCAGTGTTCACAGTATTTTGCATGATCACTTAGGCGTAAAAAAGTTGATCTCACGCTGGATACCACATTTACTCAGTGAAGACCAAAAAACGGCTCGCGTTCGATGGTGTCGCAAAACCCTGCGGCAATTCAACCGAGGAAACTCGAAACATGTTTACGACATTATCAGTGGTTACGAATCTTGGATATATGCCTACGATCCCGATTCTAAACAGCAGTCGACTGTTTGGGTGTTCCAAGATGAGCCAAAACCGACCAAAGTAATACGCTCACGGAGCACTTCGAAAAAAATGGTCGCCACGTTTGTGGCGAAAAGTGGCCACGTTGCCACCATCGTGCTCGAGGATCGTAAAACGGTTAATGCTGACTGGTATACCACTGTCTGTTTACCAGAAGTCATCGGCGAGTTTCGAAAAAATAACCCAAGACGTCGTATAAGACTGTACCACGATAATGCGAGCTCGCACACCGCCCGGCAAACTATTGCGTTTTTAAAAGAGCAAAACGTCGAAATTCTGGAACACCCGCCGTACAGTCCAGACTTAAGCCCTAAAGATTTTTTTACTTTTCCAAAAATCAAGCAATGACTTCGTGGTCAACGGTACCAGACGCCTGAAGAAGCGGTTGAGTCATACAAAACGGCCATTTTGGAGACCCCGACTTCGGACTGGAATAAGTGTTTCGAAAACTGGTTCGATCGAATGAAAAAGTGTATTACATATCACGGTGATTACTTTGAAAAACAATAAATACCATTTAACACTTAAATTGTCTTTAGATTTTCCAAACGACACAACTTAAAAGGCAGCCCTCGTAGATATAGTTGACGAATTTTTCATTTGCCCCTGTCGACTGACGCACAATCAATTTCGGCTGATCTGTACCAGAGGTTTATTCAACAGACCAGTACTCATATTATGGAGTCCCAAAAATTTATGAAACCTTCTGTGCTTAACTTTGAAGATGAAGTACATTGACATAAAGCAGCCAAGTTGGTCAGACCGATCCTACACATACTAGGGACAATGAAAGTCCAGGTATAGGTAAAAAACTTAAGTAAAGCCCTTCGTAACAAATTCTTGTGACATGTATTACAATTGCTTGTGTTACAATTTTCTCTAGTTATTCGAACAGGTCACATCCATCACAACTTCGTACAAGAGGGGCTTAAGTCGTATTTACGTGAGTAACGCAGACTACTCTCGTTTTAAAAACATATGTACCTGTAGTATCGACTCTGCAGATAGGTGTTGCAGACCGCCTTGCTCACGTGCGAGGCGCTGCCAAAGTCGATGACCTTCACCCTGTAGGGCTGCCGCGCCGGCTCCACCAGCATGATGTTCTCGGGCTTCAAGTCGGCGTGGATCAGCCCTAGTTGCTGTAGGAAAAAAACATACAGTTAGTCCATTGACTTGTTTTTACTCCTCCTAGGCATTCATTATATCACATCATCCGTAGTGCAGTCTAGCATCCTAACGTTTTTTAGGCACGTATGTCGTCGAGGAGACGTAGCTATCGAGCGACTCGTGATCCAGGGAAAGGTCGAGGTCCGAGACCGCGACGCAGGGCACCAATGAGATGGACAGACCAGATTAAAGCTGCAATAGATGCATCACTACACGCAAGCATAAGAAAACTGAGAAAGAAAGCATAAGAGAACTGACTGTCAGAGAGGAATGGCGGCGTGTTGTGAAACTTGCTACCAACACCTGAAATGATGACCACAACCACTATGTCAAGAGTGAAACGATGATGAAGGAATTAATTATTCTAATATTTGGACAGTTTCCAGCTAACCAATAGAAACAAGATTAGTGTCAGTTCTGGCACAACCGCAAACACTAAAATGATTTTTCAGTCAATGGTATACGAAAGGCTCCTCAGAGTTCTTTCCACATGCATCTTCGTAACAATAAAACTATAGGCTCTTTTGCTTTTCAAATGATTACGTCCACGTGCAAATTAATGACAGTTATTTATTTGACGGTAGACATGCAATAACTAGAAGTCCTATAAAATAAGTTACTCTAGGAGTCATCAGCAGGCGCTGTTGAAAGAGATCTGACCAAGATACTCTCTGGTGAGCCAAGATTTGAAAGAGGAAGTCTTCGAGCCAGTGGACTCACTAGCTCTTCGATACTCACCTTCAGTTTGAGCAGGGCAGTGAGCACCTGCTGTAGAATGGGCCGGATGTACTTGAGCGGCAGCGGCGAGAACTTGTTCTGCTTGAGGAAGTCGTACAGGTTCTGCTCGAGCATCTCGAACACGAGGCAGGTGTGCGAGCGGTGCTGGAAGCACTCGTACGCGCGGACGAAGTTGAACTCGTCCGCGGACTCTTGCGAGAGCCGGGAGAGGATCGACACCTGGAAGAAATGAATATTACTTTAAGTGAAATCTTCCGATAGATCTGAACCTGCGAGCGAAGAAGTGGAATCCCTTCACAAGGGCCAAACATGGCGAAGTGTTTACATTAATTTTCTCGCGAGTGACATTTCTTCGTTGGGCGGAAAGTCTGCATTGCAAAAATAAGTTTTTTTCTTGGATAATAAAGCGAGAAACTAGGAAATAGGTGGGATTTGGCCTAAGGCAGTTATTCTAAACGTGTGCATTGAACGTTGCGAATATCGCTACATTGCATTTTATTTATTGTAATTTCGCTGGAATGCTGGAGGCCTATGTCCAGCCGTGGACATAGGCCTCTCTTTCGGCTAATATGATGATTTATTTAATCGTATGGCATACATTATTTTGGCCTTTTAAAGTTTGTCACACTTTAGTACCACCCAGGGGACACGTGCAGGGTTGTGGTAGGTAGCTGCTGCGGACGCGAGTAACAGTTGTCCCCCCTTTGTCAAGTGAGTGGGCAACTCGACTGTTAGAAAGTTCTTAAGCCGCCCGAAGGCCTCTAACTCGGCTTAACGACTACTGTCATAGACAGCTGCAGGGATCAACTGCTTAGCGTGCCTTCCAAAGCACGGAAGCGCTCATTTATATTAACCCACTAAAACATCAGACTGTCACCAATCCAAAGACTGACCGCTGCCATCTTTGCTTAACCTGCGTTATCGTTTCCGACTCGCAGGCACCGATAGGCTATGAGCGCTTCAATATGATGACGATGGAGCGAGGAGCTAGAGCAGCGAGAGCGATACGCGCGATTATACGTTTTTTAGGGCTACATTAATCGATCGCAATTTGCGCCTTGTGGTCCTGTTCAATGTGCGTTATCAAAACCAATTACCGAGTTCATATCCAAATAATCCGCATACCCATAGTGTAGGTACCTATTCGAACCATCAGAATCAAAAGCAATCGGATTCAAACATAGAAGCGGTCATTAAACTCGCCTCATCGCGAATTCACTGCACGAACCCGTATCGAAACACACTAACAAACTATATTAAATTCACTTCTAAATCCCATTACCTGAGTACAAATGTTAAAATAGAAAGCAGCGGGCGAACGGGTCAATCTCCTTGAAATTAAGGAGACTCTTAAAGGACAATATTTCTTAGTTAAATTGACGTCAAACAGTTTTAGGTCGTGTTTATCTTTAGACGAGATTCATAAAGTACGTGACGCGCGTTTAAAATAGGGCATCAAAATAAGCAACGGCGTTTGATTAAAGGCAACCCACTTTGTATGGGTTTAATTCGATATCGAGGGCGCATGTGTAAAAATAAGGTTAAGTTGCCTTCGATCTAAGGGTAAACTCCCATCCTAAACAGCAAAAAGCTGTATCTCTCTACGAGTCGTACAGTGACATATAACGTTTTTGCTTAAGACGGTGACGTGAGAGTAAATATTTTGAGGCACGAGGAATGGTCAGCCACTCTGGTGTTCAAACAGAACGCTTTGGAGCGCTGCCAAGCCCCATAATGGCGGAATGAGCTACGGAAAATTCTATGAGCGCCGTTAGAATGATACTTAATCGAGGATAATTAACGTGGTTATTTTTTACGGGGACCGGGGTTGTTTGTGCCAAGCTTATTGTTTACTACGGACCGCGGTGGGCGAATACACTAACGATGTTCGTCGGGGATTAAGGCCGACAGAGTTTTTAGCGGCGTCATTAAAATCTTTGGATAAAGGAAGGTGCATTTCTTTTTAGACTAATGGTTTTCTGCACAGGGGAGCAGGTGTCTACTACGGATTCTTCAAGAAAGGAGTGTACAGGTTTTAAAAGGCTCGACAACGCGCACGCGAGACCTCCGGACTTGCAAGCGTACGCTTGTTTGCCCCCGAGGTGGTATTCAAACAAGTAATATTACGAGTATATAGGTTTCAGGTAGTAATGCTAACCTCAATCTGTCCTTGGCGAGCATAGCTGGGGTGGTTCTTGAGGATCTTGATGGCGACTATCTCGTTAGTGCCCTTCTTCCAGCACTTCACCACCTGCCCGAACGTGCCTCGCCCGAGGAACTCCAAAACCTCGTACCTGGAATAATATGGATCATAGTGAGAATTGTTTCGAATAAGTCGAAAGCCAAGTCCGACAAAATCAAAAATCTATTATTTATTTTGAAAATAGGCCGGCCACAAGGGCACTTTTACAGACAGACAGAAATACAGACTCTGTTAGAAGAGTACCTATGGCGAGAAGGTTTAAAATGTCTTGTTTTTTTAGATACTTTTCACAGCTGCTATTCGGAAAAGTAATTGATGCTCTCAACTGAGATTTGTAATTTTTTAATCTAATATCAGGATATTCACTGTTTCATTTAAATAGTCCTAATAGAACGTATGAAAAGCAGTAAATGCCACTCGGTAGCAAAACTATTTCCGTCTTGGGTGTAAACACTTGAATCCCTCGTTACGCTCAGGATTTTACTCTCTTTTCGATATCCCAATAGCGTGTCTACACCGGACGCATGCCTCGGCCGAGCACGTCTCGCCTGAGGCACGGCTATTCTAATCTGTTTGATAATACTATTGACACTATTGTTCAGTAATTACTTCATTCTAAGTTATACCCTTATCAGGAAACAAATTATTTAATTAAATGTTTTTGTTTTCGTGTTATTTTTAACGAGGAAGTTACCCCGATCATTTTTTATAAACGATATGATACAGAGAAAGAATATAATGGAAAAATAAACTATCTTCGGCTGTACCTGATGTGGTTCGATTAGAATAGGCGGGCGCATAGCTCGCCCATTAGAGTGGTGCCAAGACTGTGAAACAAGTCTTTAACACGATACAGAGAGAGCGCTAGTCTTAGCGGGAATATAATTGAAAAATATACAACTTCCGTCACTGTCCTCGTAGCTCAGTTGGTAGACAAGTCTAGCGTTAATAGAAAGGTCGCAGGTTCGTATTCTGTTGGGGGCTACAGACGAAGATGGTTTATTTTTCCATTATATTCTTTCTCTGTACCATATCGTTCATTCAAAGTTCGTTGCTAGCTGAGGAAAATTGTGTCGAAGAGACTGAAAATCCATCTATCTACCTTCAATGGCTCACCGACCCAAAGTGGGTCTTGGCCTCCGACACGAGTTGTCGCCACTTGACCCGGATCCTGCGCCGTCTCCTCCCAGTTCATGGCTTAGAGGTCGCGCAGGTCTAATTCGACGACGTCGTTCCAGCGATACCTGGGACGTCCGACGGGTCGCCGCCCTACTGGACGTCCCAAATATGCCCGTTTGGCACCCCGATCTTCCTCCATCCATTCAACATGCCCAAGGCAACGGAGACGGTGAGCTTTGGTCATGATAATGATCGTTGTGTGCTCACCTATTGGACGAGGAGTAGAGCACCTCATGCTGCACCAGCTGGTAGTCGCCATCGCCGCCGCAGCCAGAGCCTGTCGCGCGACATCAAGCGAACGCGACAGCAACGGTCGGCATGTGGACAAATACGAATTACATCTTAGTAAGGCGATTCGGTGTTTACAAATCAATTTTAAATAACAATTTACAGTGACTATCTGTCGTTCTCAATGAAATGCAATGGTTTTATAATTATTATTTCTTTACAAAACAAATTATTTATTTTAATATTTTGTTTCGTGTTTTTTTTTTTGCTTTATAATTATTATGGCGCCAAATTCTTGGGATTAGCGGCAAAAGTGGACCCCTGGCTCCTTTAGGATGCCCTCAGGGGCACATCATATAATGATATTGCGACAGGTGTCAAAGCATTCCAATTTTCAACAGGGCTACGCCTGGCTTCGCAATCTAAAAGTTGTACTCTGCCCACTAAAATTATGGCAAACTATGAAAAATAAAACAAAAGGGACGTTTGGCGACGTTAACGCCTAACCAACTAAGGGTTTATTGTCTGAGAACAACACATGTCTATTCTACTTGCGGCAGATTTATGAGGGAGATAGGGAGAAGAAACAGAACGGAGATCTGCAGGCACAGGCTTACAGGCTTTTTTGCCATCCATAAAAAAAATATTTCTCAAACATGCAATGAAATATTGAAGTTGTGTTTCTGGCGCAGCAAGACGAGAGACCCGTAATGGCATTTCATACAAAATTGGAGGCTGGCACAGGATCACGGCGTTCAGCCATGAAAATGAAAGTTTGATTTCTTGGAGTTTTTTTTAATTTATTTCATTGCATGTTTGAGAAAAGCACTGTAAATACCTCGGCGTGAAAAGGGGTTGCCAGCCTCATAACTATCCAGTCTATATGTACTCGGCCGGCAACCCCTTACTTCCCGGCCTTTGAAGTAATGTACGATTATACATGTCGGGTGCGAGGTTATTTATACAAAGCGACAATTTTAGATGAATTCTAATTATTAAAAAAACAGCTTAGTCGTTCATTAAATCTAATTCTGATACATAGGTACCCGAAGTGTCACTTTGTAAAAATATCCCTTCACCCGTCAATATTACACATGCTGGATAAGTAAACTCTTACTATGAACAAGTAACTGAAAAAATCTCCCATAACCTTCGTGTCTGTGGCATAGTTCAATAGAAATTGAGCCAGGCGCAACTAGCGATAAAACACGATAACCATAAACTATCTATGGTGGCTGTGCACATGTGACGATAAGATAAATAAGATAATGGTGGGAGCATCACATGAGCCGCCAAACTAGTGTTAATTGAATAGGCGTTACTAGAACAGGCAATATAAATGAATCCGTTCAATATAGTGTAAGGTATACAGTATTCGCATTTGTATTTAGAGACTTAGAGCCTTATGCAGACTGCGTTTTTATCACGAGCCGGCGACGCGCGTTCCCCTACTGGGTCATTATCAGATTTAGGTTCGCGTCTTTTCGGTGGACATTGCCAAAGTTAAGGCTTTAAAGCCTAATTTTTGGTTGAACTCTGAATCCGCATAAACGGCGTCGCTTCTTCTATAATTCTATGCGATAAAAACATATTATATATAAACATAAGCCCTTAACTATTGCCCACTGAAAAGACGATTTTTGTTTTACCTACTGACAATGAATCCGCTTGGTAGCAGGGGAACGCTCGTCCACGTGCGTAAAAATACGCTGTCTGGCCCATAGAGCATATGGCCCTTATCTCGTTGATTTGACGATAAACATACTGTCAGATGCAAAATTTCTGTGATTGCGATTGGCAAAGGCTATTAATAAAGAAGCAGGTAGTACCGTACCTACATACATAATTTTAATATATAATTTATGAGCCGGATGAATAGTTACGAGTAAACATCGGGAACATTATTTGCGCATATATCTCAAAATTGAACTTATTTAGAGGAATTGCCTGGCAATTGGCATGATTACCCCTTATAGGGTATTATTACCATTACATCGTTTCGACTGATTCATTTAAAGCGTCCTTAAAAGTAACGAGGAAATGCGGGCAAAACTATGACTTGCTATGACGTTAGACAAAACAGGCATAATGACTTCTACCGTGTTAAGGGAAACTACACAAAAACGCTACGAATGAAACTAAACCATGTGCAATAACAGATAAGATTGGTATTGCTGCAACCAATGTGCATAGGGGATAGTGCATGAAAGATCAAACAAACTACAGGTTCTTTGACACCCACACTGGACCAAAGTGCACCAATTTTGAACGGGTTCCAAACGTTTGACCAAATCTTGGTTTAAACAAACATCTCTGGATGTTTCTTAGTGTACTTTCGCCCAGGATTGTTACCTCCTGCTAGATTGGTTGAAATTTAATACCATGTGTTGTTTGTGTGGAATGTAATGTGTCTTGAAAGTTGAAACGTTCCGGCTGTGTATAGCCACGGATTTAAAGATAGACCTTAGTGCAATTGTAATTAGGTCGATGTTTTATTTTCCTATAAATAAATAAAATAAAAATAAAAATCATTTATTTCGGACAACAAAAAATCCATATTAGGTTAGAAGGTAGGTGTTCACTTATAACTATGTAAGTAAGTATGTTATGTTAAATATCAAAAGTTGCTAAGAAGCGGTGCAGGCTTGCCAGTGTTGACTTTAGTGACTGACAAGTCTGTCCGCTATCACTCTCAGGATGCTGATAAATGGTTTATTATACCACGAAACTAAATGCCATTGAGATAGTTCACGATACCAACCATGTTCGTGGTTTAGTTATAATAAGAATTGTCGTTGTTTTTGTAAACATGTTATTTGTCACTGATAGACAGATTTTTTCGTAGGAGAATACTTAGTAAATAAGTTTTGAATGTATTCGATTCATCAGACAAGTGATGTTAGTAACAAAATTACATGCGAGAATAAGTCAAAAATAAATAAGGTAATAATAAACTTTGAAATCCAAATAGATTGTAATGTGTGTTTATGTTTTTCTTTTAAAATTGTCGTAGTGTCTCGTGAGAGTAAGAGTATCAAATGCGTCAATTTTAGTAACATGTACTTCAATTCAAGGTGTATATGATCGATTATACGATAATACCAACTTTTAAACCGTGTACAGACTTTGGTCACTATAAAATTAACGCATTTAATACCCCTTGTTTCAAAAAATCGTCTCACTTTAACTCTTAACGATATTTCTTTCACCGAGTTTCTAAGGCCGAGCGCCTTTATGCGACTGACGCTAAGACCCATACAATTTCAGCCTCTTCTCTACTATTGTATTTAATGTAGCTCTCTTTTGGCGTGAAAGAAATATCCCAGATCAAAAGCGAACCTCGTGCGTAAAACTAAATAAGGAGGTAACAATGACATTACGTTTGTGGTTACCTTGCGGCTGGGTCGGGTGGTTGGGCCCGCCCGCCGCGGCCTTGCTGTGCGCCGTCGTCGTTGCCTGTGGCGCCGTCTTGTGGCGAGCGGCCGCGCCGGCGGCCGGTGCAGCGCGACGCTGGTCGCTGGTGTCGGCGACACTGGAACAACAGAGGTTAATGTGAGTAAATAAAGGCAGATCAGTTCGATAGCGGACGCAGGGCTGCTTTATCAGTCGCAAGTGCTGCAGTAGTTAATTTAGATAACTTTGCATATTTTCTTAAGATGCTGTCAACACCAAAATGCCCTTGAGGATTTTGGATAGCGCGCATACTGTCTATTTGTATCAGAGTAAACGAGAGCGAGTGTTACTGGGCGGCCCGGTTTTTGAAGATAATCCATACTAATATTATAAATGCGAAAGTGTGTCTGTCTGTCTGTCTGTTACCTCTTCACGCTTAAACCGCTGAACCAATTGAGATGAAATCTGGTATGGAGATAGTATGAATCCCGGGGAAGGACATAGGATAGTTTTTATCCCGGAAATCACGCCAATCCCTTAAAGGGGTGAAATGGAGGGTGAAAGTTTGTATTGAGCTACGATATAAACGAGTTCCACGCGGACGGAGTCGCGGGCAGAAGCTTGTATTACATAAATATTGAAATAAAAAAAAGGGTGGATTATTTGTGAAATATGACTCGCTAGCGGTTTAGGTATGAATATGTTGACTTCGTGTTTTTAATTGCAGACCATACGTCTAAAAAATAAAGACATAGAACCGTTTAATGTGATTTTAATACCAATCTTTGCAATTATTTTCTATCGAGCCGATTTCGTCCAATTATGTATCGAGCCCGTCCACGGTCTTTGAAATATGGTGAATATTAACATATAGATAATTTATTTGATGTGCTAGAACAAATAGTTTTTCTTAAAAAAACTGCTTAAATAACATCAATTTCATCAAATTAGGTCTTGTTAGCCTCTTACATAAGACGATGAGATATTTATTTAGCAAATAGTTACCAATTAAGTACCGGTCCCTGCACTGTCACGTCTGTGTGATTGGAATTTCGTGTGAATTCGTTAGTTTCAAGGCAAGTTCCCACCGAAATCTAACGCTAGCGTCGTATCTATGTAGTTTTTTGTGTATCGAAATGTATTGTGTTTAGTTAGAAAATCAACAAGTACTCTTTCATTCTGTATGAACAACGGATGCAACCACAAAAAAGCTACGATGAGGTGGTGGTCAATAAGAATCAGCTTCGTAGAGTTCCATAGAATTGGCTTGTGTTGTCGACAAGGGAACTACAGAAAGGAAATAACTACAATGCCTTCGCTTTTCCTTTTCCCATTCGCTCGGATGCCTCCAAGCGAATGGGAAATCGCTGCATATTTTTTCTTTTTAGTAGCGCCAGAGGAGTACCTACAAATACTACCGATCAATGACGTAAATTGAGGCAAGGTCGGTTCGTTGGAGTTGGATAGGCTATATGTGGGATGTTTGAGAACAGAATCAATCGTATAAGCCGCTTAACGTTTGGTACAGAAACTCGTGGAAAACCAGCAATCTGGCCTCACAAAGCCTTTCGTGCCCGAATGCAAGCACGTCCCTGGAATAATTTGCCTCCCAACCGAAAGTGAGACTCGCGCTGGTCTGCCTACGTACAGTCAGCTGCAAAAATAGCTACGGTCAAGTGCTCAAAATGAACTACACACGACTCTAATCTCAAGAGGATAAGGACTGTCGAGATAATTTTGGGCGTGTTATTTCGCGTCGCTACTTCTGCTGCTGAATGTAAGTACAGCAACGCTATCGGTAACCTTTCAGAATACTCAGTATCGTATCGAGTGGAAGTACCTCTATAACGAAACAAATTACTTAATTAAATAATTTTATTTCGTGTTATTTTTAACGAGGAAATACCCGGATCATTTTATAACGATATGATGCAGAGAGAAAGAATATAAGTAATGAAAGTAGTATACGACTGGAGGATCTTTGGGATGTCCGTAATATAAACTGATTATACAATTTTGTAGACCTTATAAAAATGAGATAAGACCATTCTTTATGTGTATATATATTAGTGTATATTATTTTGTATATGTGTATGCTTATTTCAGTATGTATTTGATAGAAGTTTATCTTGGATTAAGTTTTCATTTAAATGCCTGCACCAAATGTATCCGTTTTGCCCAATGGTTGACTGGTAGAGAATTCCTTATGGCATTAAGTCTGCCCTTTGTACTTTATCTTGTACTAGCTTCTGCCCGCGACTCCGTCCGCGTGGAACTCGTTTATATCGTAGCTCCACCCCCTTGGGGGATGATTTCCGGAATAAAAACTATCCTATGTCCCTCCCCAGGACTCAAACTCTCTCTATACCAAATTTCATCCAAATCGGTTCAGCGGTTTAAGCGTGAAGAGGTAACAGACAGACAGACAGACACACTTTCGCATTTATAATATTAGTATGGATAGTATGGATTGTGCAATAAAGTTTAAATAAATAAATAAATTATTTTTGTCTTTTTACATTTCAGATCGTCTAATGTTTGTAATTAGGAATGCATGCATGAACTTAAGGCAAACCAAACTAGAAATCGTGCACTTGCCTTGAATGGGACCACTTGTGGCATTTTTTGCGCGAGTTTGTGTATGGTTCGTGTGCGTGCGCGCACACCTGCCTTCTACGTGTTTACTACGAATAATGATATTTACGTATACCTAGTAAAGCAATGCGTACAAAGTTTTTTTGCATAATTATTTCATGTTAATTTAGGCATTTATATTCTAATAATACCTAATTAATGGTTTGACGTTTAAATATCCCGTTTATGATTTCTATAAGTAGTATATAGTAAGTAGTAGTATAGTTTACTCATACTCATATTTTTTCGAATTCATAGGATTCATGAATGAAAAATTATACATTTCAATAATACGATTTCAAATCTATAATGATTTCGCGGACATTATTAGAATTATAATTTTCATTTCATTTCACTTGTACATTTAGGTACTCACGGTTCAAACATGTCGAACTCATCTTCTAACTCGTACGTTTCATACTTAATCTTATGCAAAGACAGATCCATGTTCACTACACTTAATATACACAATAATCACAGCCTTATTAAGGAATATAAGATTAAAATATACATGGCAAGCGTCATAAAACTGTTTTAAAATGGTGAGACGCGACGCTGCGCCGACGCATGTTGGAGGGTTGGGGTTGAACAAATGACTGACGACGGAGGGAGGGGGCCAGGTAGCTGGGGTCGTAATACCCCGAATTCCACGAAGGCGAATATTTTTTATTGTGCGCACTGCAAGGAAATGTTTTTGGTTACCGTTATGATCGTAACGTAATTGCACTTTCGGTGCATGAATGAAGGTAATACTTTTACCTTGAAGTGTATACCCATCAAGTTCTTACTTTGGGTACTCATTTTGAACTGTATCAATAAACTTACAAGTACAGTCAGCATCAAAAGTAACTGCGCAATTGACGTCTTCAAAAGCTCTTATTCCCTTTTAATAAAGACTTTTGACGTCTTCGTTTGCCCAGCTACTTTTGATGCTGACTGTACATACTTAAGATCAAAAATTTACTAGTGCGGTATAAGACATAGAAACATACAAAGGGGCATAGAAAGGGAGCGCAGGGCACTGCCAGGTAGATAAACAAGATTGCTCGCAGATTTGCTCGGCGCTCGAGAACAGTCTGTAGGTCAAATATACTCGTAAGGCTGTCAGTGCGCTGCGAGTCCAATACAACAACATCTTTAGGATGCTGATGCAGCTGTCCCGCTTCTGTAGCGCGTCCGGAATGTTTGCGGAGGACCGCACAGATGGGTTCCATGAGATCATCCGCAAGAAAGTGGGATCCCTGCCCTGTCGCGCTCGGAACATGTACAATAAAACGTGTCAAGATCAGAATGATGTCTCTCGTCAATACGATAATAATACTAAATAAAAAAGACGAGTATGTAGTCATACAGTTACGCTACATCACTATCAACTAGAAACGTCCACCTAATGCCATAGGTACAGTAGATACTTGGTACCTACATATATACGATCCTCCACCAAAAATGTTATCAAGGTCTTCATCAAGTCAGAGCGCGACTTTTTTACTCGAGGAAATTGACATCTTAATCTGTAATTATCATTTTGTAACTTGGTGTCATATACGGGGAGGACCAAATTCTTGGCCAGTAGTCGGCCTAGTTAATCGGTAGTAGTTAAAAAGTTCAGTTGTGAAAAAAAAAATAGCCATACAATTCTATGGTTTATTTGTGTGTGTGTGTGTGTGTGTGTGTGACATACGAATAGGGCAAGTTAAATAAAAGCTTGTAAAAATGGACAGACCCATCAACCCAGGGCACGCACTCATGCGCCTCACCTCACCCGTGACGCCTAATCAAACTAGACCTCACGCTACGCTTAGTTGTTATGAATCGCGGCTATAATATTTATTAGTGGGGGGACAGGCAAGGTGAGGTTAAAACAAGTTACATAATAACGGGGCTGGGGACGTGACTTTTGATTATCTGTAAGTTGCGTCGCTTTGAATGAGTATGTTTTAACGGTAACAATATGTGGTGAACGCTGGCTGCAACATCATTGTTTATTTTTGAGTATTGCTGCGACCGCGACTGACTCCGCCGGTACACATAGTCACGCGGCCGGCGTTGTTACTGTTACACAAAACGCAAAGAGCATGTGCTGTATACGGGACGGGATGAATTGTACATAAGCAGGTACGGTACCCGGCAAACAATTTGAACATGCGGAACGAAGTGGGAGGGCAGCATGCACGTACAATTCGCCCTTGCGCAGGCAAGGTCATTTGCTCAAGTTGTTCGTCGGGAATTGTACTATGTTTTATTCGGTGGTGTTAGTAAAACGAGTGCATGTACTCACGGCGCGTCGCGACAGCACGGTCTAGCGCAGAGCACTGGCGGAGCGGGCGGAGGGGACCGCTCAGCATCGCACGCGCGACTCGGCGCAGCGGGCGCGGCGCAACAGCCCGGCCCTACGCCTGACCAACACTTGCTCTGGAAAAAAAGATAAAACTTGTTAATGTAAGTGCCACGAACTTAAGAAATGCATGAAAATATGGGTCTATTCCGTGATATGGCCGTCTTATGTCTTTATAATCTGTGTGTTTTTATTGTTTGTCACATTTATTGATTATGACGTATCGAAAGGGGTATCTTTTATAGCACACAAATTGTATAAATTAGATGGCTTTTAACTATACATTATTTATTTATTATTTATTTATTTATTTATTGAAAAACAGGTTACATAACATTACAGTTTACACCAATGCGTCAGCGTCATGAACCGAACAATATTTATTTTGACGGCGAAACGGCGTGGCCCCGTTGTTCCGACATCTCGGGTGTTGGATTTGGTAGGTTGCCCCGGAACCGACGAAACACGACACCTTTCGGCCAGATATCAGCACACGCGATGGTCTCCTGGAGCGGCCGCGGCACGCGCACTACAAACGAGCTGAAGTGCACGTAGTGGCGCGAATGCAACTGGAACACCCTCAGCGAGCAGCCGGTTTTACACCGGTATACATCGAATATAAACTTTTATTGCATAACAGAATCTGAGTTAATTACGACTTCATCAAGTTAAAAACTTCATTAAAAGAACTATAGCACAAAGAGTTCGCTAGTCGCGAGACCTGCCGCCATCCCTTTTTTTGCGCTGCAATAAACAGGAAGAGGGTGACAGACCTAATTGTCATTCATAGTTACGAAGCCAGTCTTGCTTGCTCTATATGTCTACAGGTACACTGCTACAACAGGTCTAAGCGATGTAGTTTAAGATGGAATTTTGATATAATCTAGAAGAGGCAGACCAATAATCTAATATTGATTATAGGCCACTCTATAAATGCCACGTGGCAAAATAGTGACAGATGGAGAAAGTAGAAAGTAAAACATTACCGGCGACAGTATCGACAGACCTCCAATTGTAACCATTTGAAATAAGACTGGTTAATTTCATTTAAGACCACATTATTATTCTTTTCATGTAAATAAGCGGTATTCAATTTCGGTTTCTCGAGCAGTTATAGCGTAGTTTTTTAATTTAGCAGACTAATCTAATACCATCATTTTTATATATCATCATCATTATCATATCTGCCGAAAGATGTCCACTGGTGAACAAAGGGCCTAACTGCCATAGAGCGCCATCCTCGTCCCATTTGGAGAAACGTATGGAAATGAGTTTCTGTCAAATATTTAATTTTTGGTACAAGCTTGGATTGCCGACTGTACTTTTCTGTATACTGTCATCAACTACTCATAGAGACGATACTAACCAGCCCAAACTCAACGGGGTTACGTCGGTTAAGTACTGAATTCCCATGGCCACCTTCTGTCTCCATCATCAGATGAGCTACGTTCGACCCGGGTATGTTCTAAAGCTACGACCAAGTCCACCGGGCGATAGACAGCAGCATCAGCATCCCTGGAGTACGGACGAAATACTGCGATCGCCAACCCGCATGCCAAGCGTGGCGATTACGGCAGTTACAAAAATGATGATAGCACAACAATGATTATTACCTAAATACAATTTTAAAATATCAAAGAAACATCGCGAATTTATGGAGGATTTTTGGATTCCGGTAACGATCCCTTTTAACCGTCTATCATTTAAGTTACATTAAAATCCTATAACATTGGAAATATTACGTAATTTTTACCGTTAATCAGTGCTTCACTTAGTTATGTATGTTGTTAATCATTGTGCCACAATCTAATTAAGCGTTCGAATGTTAAACTGACAAGGCCTTTGTGTTGTTAAAAGCGTTTTTAATAACAAAATAACTGTGATCGTTAATAAGAATCAACTAAATAGACATGTGAATTAGTAGTAACAATGCGTGTGTGAATAGAATATTGTAATGAGATACGAGTTGAGACCTGCGGCTACCACGAACTTCGAAAGTCGAAGTTCGGGTATTTCCATCTCTATCGCACTCCCTTACTCGAGTGACAGGGATGCATGTATTGCGAACTTCGACTTTCGAAGTTCGTGGTAGCGCCGCTGGGAAACGCATAGGCCTAATACAAACACCGACTAGGGCCCCTTGTGACCAATAACCGTGTTGCTGTGCAGTTTGGACGAGATTCCCTGCCAAGTCGAACAAGGTATTCATAACAGCTTATGTACGAGTATAGCGTCATTTTCTTGTAGTATGTTTGCGTATGTATTATTTAACACCCAGTTTTGTTGGTTCCCTTCCAAATCTTCACACCTACAGTACCTACAGTCGTTAAGCGGCTACATGTCAGAATCACCCGTCACGAAACTAAACCTCTACCTACGCTTAGTAACTACGCATCGCGGTGTCAAGATATATTTGTGGGTGAGCGTTGAGGTGAGCTTAAAGGTCACAGCTCATTAGAGCCACCCGGCGCCCGACCCGCACCGCCTCGCCTCGTAAATGTACTAACTACGGAGTTGATGTAGTGAGCGCATGCCCGTACAAATCCATATAAAGAATACTAACCGCTCGAGGCGAGGCGGTGCGGGTCGGGCGCCGGGTGGCTCTAATGAGCTGTGACCTTAAAACAGAATAGGGGGGGGGCAGCTTCCCTACCAGCCGGTCGGACTATGTCAAACCGCAAATGTAGCATAGCCCAACTCAATGGCCTAAAAGTGACGAACCTTTTAATTCCGCGACTGTGGATACCTGGTAAAATTGTTACATAGTATGCAACAAACTATACTTCCGTCTATATCAGAAACTTACAGCATTTGTCTACCCCTTCCATTATTATAACCTTGAGCGCTTTGGACGTCAATAAAGCCTCTACTATTAGTGTTTGTTTTTCTGATACGGGCCATGGACGAAGTAATTGCCGTGTCTTCATAAAAAATGCCAATACTAGATAAAATGTCTTTGAGTAAAAACAATACTTACACGCCACATACTCGTATTGTACAAAAAAGTATCTTCTTCACAACAAAAAAATAACAATTGTTAGCCCTGTACTTGCACGTCCGTCATTGCAAGTTTTTAAGCCTAACTTCCATGGAATGTTTACATGAGCCTGATTTTTTCAAAATGCTATGGGTAGGTAATAATTATAAAAAAAAAAAATTAAATATCATGTGGAGTGGATAATGTAACAGGACTGTAAGTGACTACAATGACTAGGTGTAGAATCAAGTCTCGCCAAATACAATCAAGTACTTCGTGTCCGCTGGATGCGCGTGGCGCAGGACCGGTCATTGTGGCACTCTTTGGGGGAGGCCTATGTGGACGTCTATCGGCTGAAATGACGATAATGATGATGATCATTTACTTTTCGGATCCGTTACTATTTATATTTAACTTGTAACTATTTTAGAATAAATATGAAAAAGTACTCGTATGTACCTACACACAAAAACATATGAACGTGGAACGCATTAACCCGACCACTTGCGCAAACGATCCTTACATAGACAAGTAGGCAATGGCGGGACGCTTAAACCACTTCAAGTTTCGGATGCCTTATCTTGTCCGTCGGGGGATCAAAGTCAACTCAAACACGTAAACATGTTATATGTATTTTAACGGCATATTTAGGATGATGTGACATGGCATCTGCCGATAAATGTATCTCTTAATTTTTATAACTTTCTATCAGCAATGATTGATAAAATGGGATATTTCTCCTCTTTGATGTCTAGCCATTCTGATTTTGAAAGATAAGAGATGTAAAACGGTGGAATACCGGTAAAGATATAATAAATATGTACATCTTATTATTATATTAATTTCTATGAGAGATCAACAATCTAATGATGTCATCAGGCGAATTCGACCGTGAAGAGCTGCATACCTGACGGTCTATCAGGCGATTTCTAGATATGTATATCTTAACAGTCGTTCGTCAAATTCGCCTAGCAAGTAAGTAAGTAAAATTTTTAATCAATATAAATTCATGGCGAACACTTTTAGCAAGCAATGTAAAGCACTGAAGTTCCTTGAGAACTGTCGATACAAGTTAACATCTCTTATTTTATTGTATATAAAGACGTTTATAGCAGTTAAATCTATTCTAAAAGTTCATCGGTTCTTTGAACTATTTTTTTCTCGCTTCTACGCAATTTGTTTACCGCGCTCTCTAGGGTAATTTACAAACAAGGTAATCTATACATACATGTCCTTCCGCGTCGTATCTAGGAAAGCTTCATAGGGAATAGAATACTGTGATTTCCAAGAATAACACGTAATCCAAGAGCTAAGGATCAGATTCGTTGTGTAAGCATCAGAGATGAAGTAGAGTTAAAAGAAGTACCTATAGGTAAAGAAATTTGAAGCAAAGTATCCGTAATACCTCGTACCAGCCATTGGGCGCCTCAAAAGAAATGTCGCCGTCAGAAATACACTGTAAATCGATTAATGGAGACGTTCACGGGTTCTAATCTAAGTGAGAAACGTCAAGGTGATTTGGAGGAAAGGCTTATTTCTGCCCTTGTCAGGTTTTATTAATAAAAAATATAAAAAAGTTTATTTATTAATAGTAGGGTAAAACCAGGATAGATACCCCACTTTTTGAAATTACTTTATATCTCTTTGTACAAAAAGCAAGATACTTTAATTGTAAAACGGGTAGGTACTTTGGTTTATTATCTTCAAATTAATGAAAGGAATGACCAATATCTTTGATATTTCCAGAGTAGGTATTGGCGATTTTTGCGGGACCTATAAATTTTGGGACAACTATCCAATGTAGGCGATAGTTGGCTAATCCACGTAAATTACTTTTAGGATAGATGCCCCGTCGAGAAAGAGGAAATTTATTCCGCAAAAACTTTGATCGCACCTCGCCGTCCTCCCATGCAATCGCACAGAGACATGCAACACGGTCAACTTAGTTGTAGTTGCAGAGTCTCTCGATAGATAAATAAAATAATGTGTTTCATTCGCGAAACTAGAGTAATTCCAGCAAGGCAACTATACCCCCGGGGCGACTATCCGGGTTTTACCCTACCTACTTTCAATTTAGCATATGATGGATGATATAAGCTTGCTGCGGGTCAACTAGTTGGATTTATCGCCAAATATTTAGCATCCGATGCTTTTTGCAGTGAAGAACGCAACAGACGGATTCTATGCCCACCGATAATTGCGACAGGTCCTTTGGCGTCTAAAGGTGCTCTTACACAAGCGATAAAAATTGCCGAATTGCCGGAAATTCGGGGCAATTTTGACGTCACGGCCACTTCAAGCAATTCGAATATTGCTCAAAATGGAGCGATTATTGCTCCATATGGCGCCATTCTAGGCAATACGTTCATACACGAGAAATTCAGTGGAGCAAATTGTAGTCGGCGATATGGTGCAACACGGAAATGAATGGAGCAATATGGGGCAATATTTCCGAAATATTGCCCCATATTGCTCCATTAATTTCGGCAACGTGTCGCCGGACAATAATTGCCCGAAAAATCGCCCGCGTAAGAGCGCCTTTAGAACACGCAGTAATATGATTATATCGTTCTCAGCACGGTTATCACAAGACGGTGCGCGAGCTGTCACAGCGAGATAGACTATCCGTCTCTTTCTAATTAGAACACTTAGAGACCGATAGTCTATCGCGCCGCGACAGACAGTGATAATGATAAACGTGCTGGGCAAGACTTGGGACAAGCGATAGTTCGGCAGAAAATAAAGACACGTCGCATTTGTATAGAAGCATCGCCAATAATGGCGAAAGTTATGATGTTGAGAAATATATACATAGTTGCTTTATTTTACTTACTCAAAGACAGTATGTGCAATTTTATCGACAGACACGTCGACAATTTATGTATTTGTAAACCAATTTTCAAACGTGCTTGTACTCTCAAGCACGTTCTCTTTCCTAAAACTAAACACAAACTAAAAATAAGACGTAAAGCAAATATCATAAAGGTACAAGTTGGATCCCGAACGCAGACAGCAGCAGCAGAGGACGTGTCGCAGCGATACTACTCAGGGTTCGAAATTATCAAGAATTACGCTTCTTGATAATCATCCGATAAATATCCGATAACTATCACCAGTATAAGAACCAATGACACTCGAGTTCGCTCAACTTTATTCCCATTGGGAGGCCCATAAGGCCCCCAATGAAGTTATACCTAAGCACATCTGTGACTGGCCGCCTAGCAGACTTTGCATAATCCGAACTGAATTCTTCTTGTAAGGGGAATCCCCACGGCGCGGCACGTCACGTTGACACTGCGTGCGTTCATATAGCCGCAAGTGCGGAAATACACGTTCGAATACTTCGAATACAGTTCACTTTCACGAGCGCATTTTTTTGTTATTATCAATGGATAATTATCCATCTGTTATTATCACGATAATTATCATGATAATCCTTTCGAACCCTGATACTACTGGTTATATTTCTATGAAATACCTTTTGTGGACTAGCGACACGTCACCGGGAGTCAACCGTCATAGAAATACGAGTAGGTACGGTCGAGGAAAATGAAAGTATGGCACATTTAAGCTTTATTTGAATGACGTTAAGGTCCAAAAGTGCTAAACATTCAAATTCCTCGACTGTACATACAAACCGGTAGTGTGTCGCTGCGACACGTCGTCTGCTGCTGATGCGGTCGGGTTCCAAGTTGTACAAAGGTACAACGTAGGTACTTTTATGGCCATAATGAAGATTATGGCCATAAAATTACCTACGTTTCTGTAATAGCTAATATCTAATCGTGCTAATCAGTTTAAAACTTAACTTCCAGATTAATAAAATAAAATCGGAATAGAGAAAATGCGCGAAAATAAATGTATTTTCGCACATTTGAAATGAGTGTGCGATGCGAAGCAACGAACCAAAATGATCTTTTGTTTAACAGGGAAGCAGCTATCGATCATGGTCGATTAGTCGCAGTCGTTGTCGCTGTCGCAGCCGACGCACGCGATGCGGCGGAAGCAAGACGGAAGCCTACGGAAAATTTACCTACTGCTACTAGCTTTGGTCCGCGTAATAAATACATTCGACCCCCATTTCACTTACACACATCATATTTTCCGGGATAAACTCATGTTTGTGAGGAAGTCATTTTCAAATCAGGCACATAGTAGACAGTTACTCCTGCCGGATCGATAAATAATTGTCATCCGCCATAGGAGACCAATTTCGCATTCGATTAGCTAATTAAATTGCACATATCGCTAAATCGAATGGGGAGCTCAATTAATTTATGTTAGCAAACGTCAAGTTTCCAAACCTTAATGAATCTAGTTTACTGTTTAGTGAATTAGATCACATTTTCAATCAATAGCTGAATCAAACTAATATATTGTATTACATAACTGTTTAGCCATATTGGTTGACTGGGACAAAATCAGAATGCAGTGCAAGAAAGTTTAAATAAATAACAAATGAACTACTGTTTTATTTTATGTGATGATTACGATGTAAATAACCTAATACACGTCAGTCGTATTCGAGTCTGTGCATATCTACAGCAGAAATAAGTTAACATTTCATTCACAATGGAATAACATGCAAAAGTTATTCGTTTGATGCTGATTGTACAAGAAAAAAAAACTGAATTATTAAAATTTAAACAACTTTTGCCAAGCAAAATCTAAAAAGATAAGCTGTTATTAAAGTAAGGCAGTTTTGTAACGAACAATGCGAGAGAACGGCTCATTAGCATTAATTTGCTTCAAATTAATGAGACATTGAGTTTAAAATCGGATCAACCAGATAAAGATTAGCTTTTACTTGCAAATCACTTTTCTACAATGAGATAATTATTGGGATTTTACCTCAATTAGTGTCGTACAGTCTAATGTTATTTTCTAACATGTAAATATGATCAGTATCTTCTTTACCTAATTTGTTCCATATAACATTAGACAAACCGTGCAATAATTGTCATGCGATTTCAAGGAGAAACTTTTCGAAGCGCAAAATTTGAAAAGCACTTAATAATCGGAATAAGTAAATGTAGTACGATAATTCGGAACTCAAATTCAATACACGATGAATCGTAGAAGAGTTTGTCCGTTAATATCCTAATGTTATTATGGTACAAACTACTCACAAGAGAAAAACATTATAAGAGTATAGAGAGAAACTAAATATACAGGCATTAAATCGTTTAAATTCCGGGCGACTAATATACACATAATATATAACTAATATACATATACAGGGAGGAACATTTCCTTGGACTAAGCTGAAAGGGCAGTGTTATATAAGTGACGTACAAACGATCTATTATAAATGTTAAGCTGGATTTAAAAGAAAAAAAAAACATAAAAATCGAAATATTTTATCTTAGTGACAACCCTAATACTATACATAGTTATTAATTATTATTTTCATTTGAAATTGACACATGTCACAAGTCACAAGAATCTTGCTGACTTCATTGAATCTGCTGGATAGGGTTGAAACATACAGTTTTTTTCACCAAAGTTTAACAAGTTGTATCTCGGTAACCGTTAGAAATATTAATATGGTTACTAGGTGAGAAGTAAAGCACTAAACCTGATCTATATCCCATTTGCTTAAAAGTCCATCGATCTGTTCCACCCAGTATATACTGACTGCACTCCAATTTGGACAAAAATACCTCACTTCATTTTAATATATTTTTCTCAAACATGCAATGAAATATTGACGTCGTGTTCTTCATAATGGGCTTCGAAGTGCCACGTTTCGGGCGCAGCGATAGGTATACGAGAGATCCGTAATGGCATTTCATACAAAATTGGAGGCCAAGGCCAGATGGTCTTTTTTAATTTCCATTCCACAATTTGGGCCGTTCAGCATCGCGGCGTTCAGCCATGAAATTAAAGTTTGATTTCTTGAATTTTTTTATTTATTTCATTGCATGTTTGAGAAAAGCACGAGACATACCTCGGCGTGAAAAGGGTTGCCAGCCTAATAACAATCCGGCCTCACTACGCTTGGCCGTCTATATGTACTCGGCCGGCTACCCCTTACTTCCCGGCCTCTGTAGTAATGTACTATTACTGTAAATTATTTGAGCAATCGCTACTGCATCCTTTACAGGACGAATAATGATTTTCGCAATTCTAAACAAAACGTTCCCTACACGATATTAACTAACTTTTCAACTCCATATGAGGCAGTTAATTGTATATCAATTAAATAAATCACTGGCTAATAAAACATTAACATTTAATTGGTCAGTAGTAGGTAATTAATACAGAATTTTCCTCGATTAACCGGGAAAACAACTACATTGTCCACGTTACATTGTTATTGTAAGCGTTTCGCAAGTTTGCAATATCGCGGCATTCTGGTCGTCATATTGAATTAATTACAATAACAACATAATAAAACACGGACATGTTTTAAAGTGTTCTTCATCCCTGTATGTATCCCTAAACATTCGCACAAATTAACAAATATTTTTAGTAAGTTGTATGCAAAGAGTTTATTTTTGCAATTGCCTGTAGGTACTATTAAACATAAATTAGGTTAATAAGAATGATAAGATTGATAAGCTAGCACAATGATCGTTTATACCTAATTCTGAATGCATCGTAACTAAAATAAAATTTGTCAGCCTGGTAAAATTGTGGTTGCGGTCACTATCAGTACCTAATAATAACATGAATATAATACTGTAATTCCTTCGTTCTTTAATGGTAATACAAAACCTCCCCACACACTTGTCAATATCCACATCATTGAAGTTTTATTCGCGGTCCGCCATGGACGACAAGACTTATCTAAGTAATCGTCTAATCGGCCAAAACAAAATTGTATGACAACTATGTACTTAAACGCAGTATTTCGCGACCGAAACAACAACTTACCGGATTTTCCATACAGCGATACAATTACTTTGTACAATTGTGACATCATACTTGTGTGTCTATCAGTATGAAGCGTTTTGCGTTGCCGCCAGCGACGTCAATCTTTGTCTCAATTTTTTGGGTATTTATGTTCTTTAATTGTAGTTGCTCCGATACAAACATTGGTTCCTCTCCAAAAACTGGTTCGAATGACATCATAAAAAAATCTTAGTCATCATCCCTATTGTATAGACGTGACAAATGACGGACAAACGGGCATCGATCTGGATGAATTAAAAATGATCACCGGCGCAAGTGGCATTGGTGCATTGTTATGGCGGGTATAATTACTTAAACGTAGGTTGTGTCGATCGATCAATCAAAGGTACAGTAGACAAATAGGCACATTTGATCGGACAGTGTGGTTAGAAACTTTCAAACTCTAAAAACGAGGCTTTTAGAGTGAAATCAGGTTTTTAAGCATGGTTCAATGACGACCAGTGCTTATGTTATAGGCTAAAGGTACTGGTACACATGCTGTTTAGTAGCATGCTTGTTTGAGCATGCTCAATTATTATATATGCAAATAGCATGCTACTTACTAGCAACTTTACATTTACACATGCTATTTGCTCGAAACTAGCATGCTTTCGTCTCGCTGTCCATACCTATATTTTTTCCCTCCTTTTAAGTTAAGGCGCCGTAGGTTCATGGTCTTCTCTCCCTCTCACTGAGCATAAGCGTAAGCGAGATGGAAGTGCGTGCTCGGAAGCGCGGATATCATGTTTTTTAATTTTATTTTTTTTGCCGTTTAAATAAATAAAAATGTAAACACTGATTTCTCTCAAACATGATATTGCCGATTTTTAGAAGCAATTTTAATATTTATAGCTTTTGTGCATAATTTGTTACGAATATTTTAAGTGTATTTTTGTGTGTTTTAGACCTATGTTCGTGATTTTTTTCTATCGAGCGAAATTTGCTTAATCATGTTTTGAAGCACTGATTTCCCTGCAGAAAAGCCTCAAGATTACTATTCGTATTTTTTTGAAACCATATTATTATAAACAGACGCATTATATTGTTTCAAAAACTCTGTTCGCTTAACTTCGCTGAACCTACGGCGCCTTAAGTATGTACTTGTAAGTTATATTCTGACATAATCAGATGGCGAGCTACTTATGCTTTTTCATCTCTCATACTCTGAAAGTAGGTCATTGTTTATCTAAACAGCGGGTTGAAAGTGAGGCATGTCGCCCCTAGGGCTGAAAAGTAATAAAAAATAAAAAAGCAATGGCAGAAACCTGTACAGCCACAGTTTGAGAAAATAGAACTGATTTTGAAACTTGTTGACAATCATGCGTTATTATTTTAAATTATTTTAATAAATTAATGATTGTATGACTATTATTGCTATTTGAAGACTATTGAATATTTTTGAAGTGAAAACTTCTTTAGCGGCGCTGAGCACTTTTTGGAATGGGGAAAAATTGTTAAATACGCGACAGAGTTTTGAACCGTCAGATGTGAAGGAGGTCACATACTTTTATATTTTGCTGCTAGCCGATTCGACTTCATTCAAAACTGAACGCTATTCGTAAGAGTATAAAGCCGTTAAACACTTTTTGCAAAAGCATATTCTGCAAATAAATTTGTAATAATACCAACGCGTCCTTCACCGTTTTGCTATTGAGAAAATTCGAATAGTTCGAATAGGAAAGGTCTCATATGGTATATGTAAATACAATTAATAATGTAATTTTACATCCAAACAACAATTAAAATATTTTTTTCGATATAACCACTTCAAACACGCTTCCAGGAAATGGTCCACACATTAACATTATTAAAATCTGTCAACAGTTCCCGCTCAAATGGTCCATACACAAACACTTTTAAAATGGGTTCTATAGGATCTGACTGATTTAGAAAATATTTAAGTTTTTGGCTTGCAATTCATTTCCTCGTATTCGAAATGAAAGTAGAGTGTTTAAGTCGGGGAAAGCCACCCATTTCAGCCTCGAACTATTGGCGCTCTCACTTCGTTCGAGCGTCAAAATATCTCGTCAGGGGTGGGTGGCTTTCAACCCTCGGTTAACAATCTACTATTAAAGTACCTAGACTAGATAGATCACGTAGTTTTCTAGCATGATTGTACGTACATATGATATAATCACACTCGGTTTGCCGACACATAATCATCAGACAAAGTATCAGATACTAGCATATTGTTTTACAGGAAAAGGTGTGGAGCATGTAACTAAAGTCTAGGCAACAAAAACACACATGTACTGCAAACTAAGTTCCATGCATCAAAATACGCTAAATAAAACTATTCTAAAGCATTCTAAATTGAAACTATGCACAAATGTTGCACTCATTCATTATATGACAAATACTAATACTAATCTAGTCGTGTATGAACACCATGCAAGTGTCCTGAGAACAATAAACACATAGTAAGACTATGCGATATTATTTATTCTCAGTTTTCCTTTAGCGTCGGAGGAATCTGTCCATTGCGAAATGCGCTATGGACAGCTAGTTTGACGCGTGGAACTAGGCTACTGTGCACTACGGTCCGAAACAACAATGTTTAACATCTGGCATGTCTATTATTCCAATTTTATTTTGATATGGTCTAAAAGCGGTCAGACACGGCCATTTTATGCAGCTCTAGTAACGTGAAACAGTATCAATACAGGTGACCCATGGCTTGTCGCGCGTTAGTACATCACTGCGAAAAATTGCCGTGTGTGTGTGTGGTTTGGCGAAGTTATGTGCAAGTGAAACTCATAATGAAATACAATTCGCACTCATAAACGTTTAGTAAATTATGTAAATGGACATACGCCTGTTGATATTATAGAGACTGAAAGATGTCTTCAAGGAATCTTTAGCCGTGACTACACAGGCAAATTCTATAAACAATTCATTATACACAGGTTACACCAAGTAAATATGTATAAAATATAATATCGTTATCTCACTCCACACTTATAAAAGTGCTTATTATCTCGTTTAACAACAAGTTACTTCTATAGCAGTAGGAAATTGTGATAGTCGTATATAATAATCATTGAGTCCACCGTTGGAAATGTGAGCGTTAAAACTGCCTGTAAGGTGAGACATGAATGATAAGAGGAATGACCAATTAGAGTAAACTTCTGATAACCTACACCAGTAATTAAACAGTCTAATTATGACGAAGCTGCTTTTCACTCCTTTCTTAAATACCTATCTGGTAACTGTAATGAAGGTGATAAAAATAAAACACTTTTGAAACGATCTATCAAGCGCTGAACCCTAAAGAACGTGCCACTTCTCAGTTACATTATACTCTTACAACTAGAAAACCACTTCTAGCATTCAACCAAAATTCGAAAATAACAACTTTAAGAAGAAATTTGTGCAAAGTCTGTTGTAGAGGCGGTCGGAAGTTGTCGAAAGAGAAAAAAAACTCGTTTCCCGAGAACGCGCGTCCACAAATGGCTTGGCAAATAAAAATAGGAAAGAATGTGCTAACACGGCCGACCCGAAAGGGCACAAAATGTATTTTCCCTTGTACACGAGACACTTCTTTTAAAGTAAGCCACAAAGAGAGGGGTCTATCATAATTATTAAATGTTAATGAAAAATTATATAATGAGTTGATATTTGCTGTGGATTTGTGCATAAGATGCCCACATAAGACACAACACAGTCCGTATGAATTGAGGATTCCGCAATCAATGCATTAGCCTACTAAAACAGCAGTCTGAACTGGTTCAACCTGGTGTTGTTTTGGTATTTGGCTTCTTCATTAGGCTCATGTTGGAGGCAGGTACATTAATACAATCCAAGTCAAAAAAGAGCTAGAAGTGTTATAGTGCAGACAATCAAATTTATGAATAAAACTGGCTTCAAACATCTGCTCTATAATAGCACTACCCGTAATTACCAAAACTATATATCGTTATACTAAACCCGTTTAAGCGTGATCTAGCCCAAACCTCGTGGGTTGCATCCGCCCGGTCACCGTAGCCACCAAAAGGTCTTTCCTTTCTCAACTGTAGGGCGCACAGGCCATTTTAGTACTGAGCGACGCAGGCGCAGCAGTCAGAACAGTCACGATCCACGCCGCCAGCGGCCATGATGGCCATCTCGGGCCCACGTACCGAATAGATTTGGTGGAGCGCAGCTATGTGACGCTACGCTTGAACGAGCTGTTTGGGTCAGTCAACTTTGAAAGTTGTCGATTGTTACCGAAATGTATATTATGCTGTATCAGTATGCTACCAATAAAGATTATCTTATCTTATCTTATCATTCATTATGTTAGAGTAGAACAATGTAGTGCGGGTGTCAGAAAGAATAGGTAGCGAAGAGAAGGTCAAAAAACCATCATTGGCCTCCAAAATGCCAGCCATTGGCACGAAGTATTTGCTAAGATTGTCACCTCCAGTAAGTAATGCACCTAATGTGATACTAGGTTTCGCGTTTTCTCCTCCTCCTATGTAACGCTTCTTGACTAGGTACAAGACAGCAACACAAAAATCATTATTTTCAAAAATTTTTTTTCTCAGACCATCACTACTACAATTTGAATATTGTTTAATAAAAAACAGATTGTACATAAAGACATTGACAGACTCTTCTCTCAAGAAAAATTACTAAAAAACATGTACTGACGCTCAACATCCTGGCTGGTAGTTTCAAGTAGGGATGTTACGGAGCTTCGCCTCCGCATCCGTTAAGGCGGAACTTCCGTTCGGTTTTACACCTTCGGATTCGCCTCCGCTTTCGCTATTTTTTTATTTTACACCTCCGCCTCCGCCTCCGCCTCCGTTAATTTTTTACCGAAGTTATACCGGAGCTGAAGGTATTGCATTTGTCGCGGTAGCGCGGCGCACGCCTACGAGTTTTGACTTGTCCGGGAATTACTTACCTATCACTCACGATCGTCCGCTTTTTGTCTTAACTTCTTAAGCCGGCTGTACACATTGGGCCAACGTTGGCGCGTGAGCAGGATGCAGCTATGCAAACTAATGAGAACGAAATAAAGCCCTCTTCCTTTAACGCATAGCTGCATTCTGCTTACGCGTAAACGTTGGCCCAATGTGTACAGCCGGCTTTAGTTTGCATAGCTGCATCCTGCTCACGCGTCAACGTTGGCCTAATGTGTACAGCGGCCATTTCATATAAAATATAAATCAGTTAGTTCCGTCAGTTAGTTCCGTGTTGGTATTGCGTTGCGTCATATTAGTTTAAAAAAATACGTTTAAAATACCCTACCCCTACCCTATGGAATTACTTTGTTAATATAAGTACAAATCGGCAAAGTGTGAATTATGTGAGAAAGTGTAATTATTCTAGGAAAGGACGAATAAGGGCCACCTAAAATCGTTGCACCAAAAAGAGTATGAATATGAAGACTGCCAAAGCAGACTCAGAAAAAAAGGTAGCTCCGTGTCCTCAGGTTCGAATTCTATGCATATTCAAGAGGTAAAAAAACAAATTAGGCGGGGTTGTACCAAATCGTCTGTAATCGTAAACGCTGTTCGTTAAAATCTGAATGTATGGAAAGTTTGACAAGTTTCTATGGGGTGTCAGCTGCCGGCGCCATATTTAACGTTGATCGGTCTGTAACCGTAAGTCGGTGCTACTCGCCCTTAGAATAGTTAGAATACAAGATGTGTTGACGAAAAATCAAACATCTCACACCTCCGGCTCCGCCTCCGTTAAACCTCCGGATCCGGCTCCGGATCCGGCTTCGGTAACGGCTCCAACTTCGCCTCCGGATCCGGATCCGACTCCGTTAAATAAAAAAAATAAACTCCGGATCCGGCTCCGGCTCCGGTAAAGCCGCCTCCGTAACATCCCTAGTTTCAAGAGGAAATTGGTTTAAGTTATCTAGTAGGTACAGACGTGTGTGTTATAAAGCTTTGTGTTGCCATAAAGTGTCTTAACTACGCCGTACCGAGGTCGACGTTGAGTTTAATTGACCGAGGTTTACGGTTTTTGTATCGTTACAGTGAGAAGCTTATAGTACTTACAGTGTAAGAAATCCTCAAGTCAACGAATTACCTAAATAACTACCTCTGTAGTCGAAGATGGAAAGTATTTAGGTACCCCAGAAGCTTAAGCATGCCTTCATTAACTTATTTATTTCCCTGTACTACCCCTCTATACGCGATTAAGTCCCGTTGCGTACAAATAACATTGAAGTTCAATTCACCTCCATCGGCGTTTTGTATCTTATCTCGATTTGATGTGTCTCATCTCAAAAAAATCGTCTACCAATATGGAAACTGCCATCTCATATTGTACTTAGAATAAAAAATTCAAGCGTATCTTGGGCACAGTTTACATACATCAGATACAACGTGTCATAGGATAAGAGGGTATCTAAGTATCATATAAGACGACTGTAGACACGCCACTGCGAGGCGTTGACCGAATTCTGACGGAGCCAGCCTCATTCACATCACAGTAAGCCTTTCAAAGACGGAGGCTTAGCAAAGAAACGTACGCATACGCCCAGTGAACGGTTGCAATTAGGGATGTGCGCTACGCTACTTTAACTGAAAGAATTCCAAATGAAATGTAGCTGGGAAAAACTAGCCAAAACTCGCGAATCTTTAACTTTTAAGTCTCGTTGAAACTGCATTACCTTCTAACAAGACGAGTTGGCAACCCTACCTGATGTAACTATGTCAAGGATCACCAGAGCCATCCACCTCGACTCGACTTTAAAGGAGTCCTCCTGACCGGGCGAGCTTTTGATGCGTAGCGGGGATATAAAGTTAGCGAACAACGAATGTTGCTTTAGACTAGTGCTTTTTTAACTTTGTATGCATTTGGGAAACAAACTAAGAATTGCATACACGATAGGATAATTAGTAGGAATAAATGCAAGATTTTCTAGTGTTCTAATAATACTTTATAGTCATAAACGTCCTCAACGAAGTGTTGCAACAACAGCAGTTGACACAGTAGAGCGAGTCATACTTCAGCATGCATTAACATTGCAAATGCAATAACATTGGCGCTAAGATTGCAGCGGCAATATAATCGGAACCAGTATGACTTAGATTTACATCTTAGTTCTAACCTTCGTAGGATGGAGCTCTATAATAGTTACGGAAGCAGGTTTACAATGTTGTCAGCGGAAGTTCAATTCATTTTGATTAGTCCTACCCTGTTGTAGCTACCCTTCTTCTTCTTATTTAAGAGCTAAGCTCTTGTCGGTGTAGCTCAAAGTAGGCCCTCCATCTACTCCGATCCTAGGCAACCTCTTTGACATCTCGATACGACCTAACATTAACTCTCTTTTTGAGTTGCTCTATGTAGTTTATTCTCGGTCTTTTTCGCTTCCCGTCTATCTGTCCTTCAATTGCCCTGTCATCTCATCTTCCCTCTTCTATTGTCTAAGTTTCTCATTAACGCCTGTTGTTACACAATAAACGAAAAACAAAAATTCGGTGGATGACATCCGCAGATGCATTGACCAAATATGTGAATGAATAAAAGAAAAACATGCTAACAAATAATTGAATGGCCTTGTAGGCCCAAAAGGATTTTGAAACAATTTTATTTCATTATCAATAGTAGGTATCTCCGCGTCAGCAGCCGTGGGTTCGAATCCCGGCTCGTACCAATGAGTTTTTCGGAACTTATGTACGGAATATTTACCGTTAGTTTCTCGGTGAAGGAAAACATCGTGAGGAAACCAGTCTAATCCCAATAACATCTAGTTTTCCCTCTGGGTTGGAAGGTCCGATGGGAGTCGCTTACGTAAAACTAGTGCCTATGCCAAATTTTGGGCACCACCGGGAATAACGCTAGGAGGGTGATGATGATCAAAAGTAGGTAGGTTAGGTATCTAGTAAGCGTAAATTCAGCCAAAATCGTTGCAAACATAACGAAATAATTGTGCAACTTCTTTCGTTAACCAGTCGGACCTTATGAACTCTGCCTATGCGATATACGACATTGATATTCATTTAAATGTCACAAGTCATCGATAGCGATTTCTACAATTCGATACAACAATAGCTGTCTGTACCTATTTTCATATACTACTGCAGAGGCCGGGAAAATACGAATTGCCGGCTAAGTAGATATTGATAGATGTATTTAAAGTGCTTTTCTCAAAGATGCAATGAAATTTAAAAAACACCATCTAAGTTGTTTTAATGGCTGAACGCTGTCAAGTTTGCAGGCGCCACTAATTTTGTATGAAATTCCATTACGGATCTCTTTTCTAGCCCTAAACGTGATACTTCGAAGACAATATTTTTGAGAAAGAACCGTGTGGTTTGAAGCAGTAGCAAAACGTAAGTTGGAAAAAGATTTTTCAAAAATCATTATTCAAAAAACAAGATTTTGCATATCTACTCGCCTTAAGATATTTGAATACGAGTAACAATAAATTGTGGAACAGTTTTATTACCTTTGTGCTAGATGTCCCGCCGTATTGTGTCGTCGTTACAGCGAGCCCAAACAGTTTATTCACAATACATTACATTATAGTGTTATATAAAATACTAAAGGTCACAACAGGTTGTTTGCCTTGTGCCATTTTCTTTGCCGTCGTACAAATTGAGAGCAATAAAACTCGGCTCAGATGTAGTTCAGGAAACAACCAATTATTGGGAGTTGTTGGCGGTGGTAGTCTAATTGGCGTTGTAGACAATGTGTCCCTTTGCTGCGGAGTTATGACACAACCGGTCGGAACTACTAACATATTGTTCCCTTGAAAACTAAGCAACCTCATTATACATATTGAGCATATTACCTACTTCTTCGCAAAGGAAACGAAAGAATCATTGTTCATAAAAACATCGACGACTAGTTTAGCAAGATAGTTGGTAGTGACCCTGCCTACGAAGCTGGCATTCTAGGGTTCCAGTACATACCTATACATACGGGGGAAAAGATAGGTGTGATGAGCATGAATACTTGTTTCTGCATCATGCACGCTTGCTATGTAGGTGTTTAAATATTTCTTATAAATATTTCGTCACCTACACATAGCACAAGCGTTATTGAGCTTAGTAAGTTGTATGTGGCTAGTTCGATTTGTTTAAGACTGTCCTCAAATATTAACGTCTATTCATGGGCGATTGATAATGATGATCTCCCAACGACTATAAAAACTACATACCTAATGTATCTAACATATAGTAATCTTAGTAGTTTTCCATATCAAAAACGACAATGACCATATTAACGTATGCGGAGTGAAATTTAGACAAAGTTTGGCTATGTAAACTGTGAAAAATAAATTAAAACAAAAATTATGTTTAACTGTCATTGTAACGTCTATATGTCTGTCAATCACTTTGGTAAGTTTCGTGAGGATTGGTTCATAAATTTTGTAACTATGGTTAGTCGACAAGAACGACGTCGTGAAACTGTATGTAATTTCTACAGTTCACATCCCCTATGGCCGAAATCGAAGGTGGTGGAACATTTTGTAGAGATGGGTGAGAGTCGAAGCACAATTTATAATATTCTCTCGTCCTTTTCCTTGCGGAAAACCACTATTAGAAAGCACGGTTCTGGAAACCATAGCAGTTTGAGCGAGTTTTCTGAGCGAGCTCGACTACAGAAAATGACGGCGGGCCGAGTCGCTAAATCGTATAGAGAGCTCGGAAGGAAATTTAGATGTGACGGTAAAACGGTTAAAAAATATCTTACAGACATGGGCATTAATAAACGTTCCAGAAAAGTTAAGCCAACCGTGTCCGAAAGTCAAAAAACGACTCAGAAAAAGCGACTACGTAAATTGGTTAATGAAATATTTTACGCTGAAAATAACGTCACATGCGTTATGGACGACGAGTCCTATTTCACGTGAGATGGAAATGAGTGGCAAGGCAATTACTATTTTGAAAACACCAATGGTCCAACTGAAGAAAACGTAAAATATGTCGAGCATACTAAGTTCCCTAAAAAAGTTTTACTATGGCTTGCCATCAGTCCTCGCGGTATGTCTAAGCCCGTGTTCTTTGAATCTGGTTTAGCTGTGAATGCTGATCGTTACATAGAGCGTTGCTTGCCTATAGTGCGGGATTTTATAAAAAAAAGTCATAGAGGAGAAAATGTAGTATTTTGGCCGGACTTAGCATCAAGCCATTATGCGAAAAAAACTCTAACCAAAATGGCGGAGCTAAAGATCCCGTTTGTGCCGAAGACATCAAATCCGCCTAATGTTCCACAGCTTCGCCCCATTGAAGATTTTTGGGCAAATTTAAAAAGGCGAGTGTATTGCAATAATTTTCGTCCAAAAAATGTACAAAGTTTGATTCGAAAAATAAAAACAGAGTTGAATAAAATGCCAGAATCTGTATTTTCGACAGCGATGGACAAAGTACCACAGAACTGCCGTAAAGCATCTCGCATGGGCGTGAACTTCTTTTTACATTAAACTTTGTTAAATAAATTATTATAAAAGCATTTGTAATTCTAAAAATAACTGGTTTTTATTTATTTATTACGACGTTGAACTTTGTCCAAATTTCACTCCGCATACGTTATCCAACGATACAAATAAAATGAAACTCCTATACAACTGACTGTCAAGCAAATGTACCCTTGTGCAAAAATAGCAACATTGTCACAGCCAGGTTAGTGAGACAAAGCCTCATTATCCTGTCAGTGGCAGTGCCCCACGGGCCCAGCTGTCTGCGGCAGTGGCGGTCGCCCTGATCGAGGTTATCTTTACATCCAATATGCGTACATGCTCAAAGAATACTAACGGTGATGACGTAAAGACCGGCGGGTCTTTACGTCACTGGTGACGTTAGTAAAGTGCCAAGTTTTGTATTACTGGTGAGTGCCAATGGTTTACCAATTACCATAGATGACTTAAGAGTGCGCAGTAAGCTCGATTCTGCATACAAACGTAGTTACGCTCTCATTTTAAAACTACGTGTTGGATTGTAACGAAACTTTGCATATACAATGACATGAGGTATATTCAGGTCTGTAATTAGTTTATGTAGCTTCAGCTACCATAGTAAATCAAATATAGCGAATTTAAGTTTTTCATACAAAACTTGTTTTTGCTGTATTTTGTTTGTTTTATAAACTGGAACCATATAAACTAATTACAGCCCTGGATATACCTCATGTCATTGCATATGCAAAGTTTCGTCACAATCCAACACGTAGTTTTAAAATGACAGCGTAACTACGTTTGTATGGGAAGGTGAAATTCGGCCGACCTTACTGCGGACTCTTAAGTCATCGGCACGTTATGTTCAAGTTTATCTTCCTTTCACTGCAGGCGTCAAATCAATCGCGCAGAGATAAGACAAGAGAGAACCTAGGAGAAACGTTCGCTACTAAGTACTCCTTAGAAGCAAAAACAGGATTAAAAAAACGATTCACAAAAAACGTATCGAAACGTGGAAATTGCGAGTCCAAACAAGACTGGGTTCTTCTCTGACAACATTTACATTTTCATCGCATTCCATTTAGTAACGAACAAAGAGCTTAAAAGCAAATTATCAAAAAGTCGCAAGTATGCATCAACAATTTCACGTGGCACGATTAACCTTCAAACGGATTGGATGATTCAGCCATTATTTATTTTAATCAGAGTTCTTCACGAACGCGTATTACATCAGAACACGAAATTCACAAATTACTGATCATTAGCATGTCGCAAATGTCATGGCGCTTTTTTGACAGCTTTAATGTTAGTGTATGAATGGCCATGTTTTGTCAAGTCAATGCATGAATACATAAAGGTTAAGAGTAGGTTTAAAGACACGAACCACAGCAGTGAGTATGAGTGCACAATTAGAAACTTTTATTGATGTTATCTATGACGCATGCAAAATCATTCGTCAATGCAAGTACGTACACTTATACTCGTAGTTAGGTACGCCGGTAATAGCTAATTGGGCAAGACTATCGACCAAACACATAAGGCCAAATAGTACAATTTGCCCCTACGACATCCATATATGTAGTGTTAAGGGTCCCAAACTTATGTATTAATAATCTTTCTGATATCCCTGCTAAATTAAACTGTAGTGAAGTGACTGACGATTCCGCTTACAAGCTTTCTACGAAAATGAGAACTAAGATAATCAACGAAAAAAAAAATTTTTTTTAATCTTCTCGGTATTCTTAAACTTTCGTCACAGTCACTGTTCAGAAATTTTCTTTGACGTCCACTGCTGGTCCTCCCCCAAAAGAGTGCTAATGTGACCGGTCCTGCTCCACCCGCATTCAGCGGACTCCCACGACCATTACCAGGTCATCAATCCACCTACCCACGCCGCGTCTCGAGCACTCGAGAACCTTTCCACCCCAACGGCCGCAGACTCTATAATATTTTTTTATTTTCTGGGTTGTTCAACAACCTTGTTTACATTTGACCTGCTATTCAGATGGATAGAATGTTCAGAACTTATCAACGCCCTAGATAAATGACGTAATCAGAGACGTCAATGATTTCTCGATACTAAGAACTCGTTTTCAAACACTGATCAAAAGTCAAAAGTAGGTTTGTAGGATATAGTTTATTGCTCGCAATAAAACGCCTATTTAATCCTGTAATGTTATTTGAAGCCTGCGAACATAATGGTAAAAGCATTTCCGTTTCCCTATAGTACGAGTATCGTGCATAATTTGACTACAGTTATCGGTATTCCTGCCATCCCTACCATCCCTTCCACCGCTAGCCCGACGCGCCAGCCAATGATATAGAAAGAGTGTGATATAGATTTTTAAAAACAAAACACCACAACGCTAGCCAAAGTCACCCCAACCGAACATGTAAATATTAAGTCTGCTGGTAGACGGTGTGATTATCGTAGGAAAATATTTGTAAAGGAAATATTTACTAACAATATTGACGTTTTTTTCCCCAAATAGAACATCAGGTCTTTCAGACTGCCGTAATTCTCGTGTGAGTCACGATAAGTGTCGACGCATAAGGGCACCCGTCCAATCTGGCGGTTATATTTAAACAGTGGCCGCATGCTGCAGTGCCGAGACTGACTGCCAGCGGCTCAGAAACCGTTTGATGGTCAAAAAGTAGTTTATGTCGTTCATTTTTTCCAGTAATTGCTACCCTTTGGCAGGTCACGGATTCCGATTTGGGCTATCCCCAAATCGAAATCCATTCAATAGTTCTGGAAGGAAAATTCAGATTCTCATGAAATATCATTGTTAAAATTGATTACACACATAAGGTGTTAAATTGTACTGAAGGGTACATTACATAAAGATCACGCGACTTTTTGCCACAGATCAAATAGGAATCCTACTTTTTCCAATTAGGAAGACGCGAAAACCATGGTGTATCACTCAAGCTGTAAGTACCTATTAAATTTGTTATCGAGTGTACAGTGGTATGTATAAGATTCATGAATGTAAATGCCTATTTACAACATTATAACAAATAACAATGGCAGACCCGCGGCAGACGTAGTTGTTGACTTCGAATATTTTATATAATATCTTATTTGAGATTGATGAGAGAACGAATTGCTCCTACCATTACTATTCAATGTATATTTTAAGTATCTAAACGTTACAGTCGGTGCTATAAGCGCCTTCCCGCTTAAAAACTTAAAAATACGCTGTTATAGCAACAAAAAATCCAAAAATATTAAAAGTAAAATTACATGCAGAATAAAAGTACATACATTATTAGGATTAAGCAAACGTTGTATGTGTGTATATGTGTGCATATGTAATGGTGTGTGTGTGTGTGTGTGTGTGTGTGTGTGTGTGTGTGTGTGTGTGTGTGGGACTGTGGGTTTGTGTGTGCGTGCGTGTCGTTGTGTGTATGTAAGTGTATGCGCGTGAGTGTATGTGATAAGTCCCCTTATCTCAGGAACTTCTCAGTGAACTCATAATTCCAACCAAGACATTCAGCCATTATAGTTTTTTTTACCAGTCGGGAGTTCATGATATGGAGGTGATGTAACTTACAGAATTTATTGTAAATTGACTAACTTAAGTAGGTGATGAAGCGTCTTCCAAAGCCTAAAGGACGTGGTCGCAGCCTGTCAACCTTAAAAGGGGGAGAGACAGAACCCTGAGGACAGCTTTGAGCATGAACAGTTGCCTGACAGACAGAACCGCGGCATCTTTATAGAGTTGGGCGGTAGAGAACAGAATCGGCCTTAGCAACTTTGAGCACTGACCGCTGAGCCCGTTCGAGATTTATAAGCGTAGAGGTGCCTGATCCTAACATCCACGTTATTTGATACTAACATCCACGAGCCGTCAAATTGTTACATGGCAATTTGAGACCGTAATCCCTACGTCATATCGGGAGACCGGTACAATAGTACATCCCTAGCACTACACCGAGTAAAAATATTTAGCCACACGAATATAGCTTCCAACGGTTGGAGTTAAGGCCTCCGTAGTGATTCATGGAGCATAAGCTGCGATGAATCAGCCCAAGGAAAGCCCGGCGGCTTATGTGACGTCATCGTTGGGCAACTCCAGCTAACGACTTATGTAAGCAAATTAAATTTACGCAACCGTGATTATTGTTGTCGATTGATAGTATCGATTTTATCATATAACAGTTCAGTGCGATTTAGATAGTTTATCTCTCAACGATAGACATGTAGATTTGTAGAGCAGAGTTTACGTAAACTATTGTTCGTTGGTATTTGTGAATTTAGTATGTGTCAAGATAAAAATAGCTGGTACACGGGTTGAAGAGGATTGTCTTGTCGTGTTATCTAATCGTACGGGACTAGTGTTGGAAATAAAGACGCTCTAAATAATACAGTCACGTTGTGAGTAATGATGTGTGTTGCATGACTCAACTTGTAATTTTATTAGACAATATACGAATTTAAATTGAACTTTTGAAGATACTGTAAGCCTGAAATATAGTCAACAGTGTATTTTATATACAAGTATTGAGTTGAAATTTCGCAAACCCGCAAAGAGTCATTATATTCAGCATGTTGAATTCCATCGCCGCTGTCATTCTTAATGACCTGTTTAACGGTAATGGTAATGACTAATGACCTTCATAAAATCCAATCATAGGCACAAACAATACAATAACTGAGCCGTAAATCAATAATCATTTGTATGAACGCATTACTCTGATCCGAGTAACATGGTATGAATCGAAACGAAACATTCGAAAGTCGATACCAGACAGGAAATTGAAGAGCATATGCCGCATTATTGAACGTCCTGTCAATGCTGAAACGATTTCACCCATGCTGAACTCGTGATACGTGAACACTAAGATGTCCTGAGTTCGTATTCACAAAGCTTATCGACAACTGCGCTAAAATGAACAACTGAAATGAACCAGTGTAAGTCGCAACTCAGACCGCATAATTGTTAATCTCGGGGTCAAGTGATTACTACGGACGAGTGGCGAGGTGAGCCGAGGATTGAGGATTGTGAATCGCAGCAACACGCCGGGAATGCTGGTGAGCATTGCTGGCGTTCCAGCGTCATATTGCGTGGTCAAATATAGCCGTTACGCCGTAACCACAAACAAACGCGGAAGACCTTACTGCATTGCAAAGGGGGCTAGAATTGCTTGACCAGTGACTTCGTCGATCTTGTGATGTGTCGTGTATCCCGCGCGGGCGCATGATGTGGGTTGAACGTTCTAGTAACTGGAACGAATTGGATTTTAACCATCCTAATAATGTTATCGTTTTGTTCAGTACAAGCATAAAATCGAGAATCGTGAAGCTTGGCTTGGCTTGCTGGCTTATTCAACGCCCAACCATTACCAACCCTGCTGGATGATTTTCTAATGTGGAAGTGCTTCAATCGTCAGTGTACGTTTAGTAAAAATGCAAAAAAACTATTTACTCAAAAAAACTGCAGTTACACACGTCGCCTCTCTAAATTGTGGTCGAACTGTCGTCCTCCTCAATAAAATGCCGTACCTATATCACATGAGCACATGACACTCAAATGTAGATACCGTTTTTTGGCAAATGTACATACTCAATAATACCTATCAACATTGTTATTAACCTGTGATGACGAAATAAAGAATATTTGTATTTGGCTTTGCACATCAGCAACGAGTATAACACACAAAGTTCACAACACCACATTGAGTTCGTAGCCCCGACTAGTTTTTTCGGCTTCGTGTAGTTTATTCCCTTGTTTTGTTACTAACTCCGTTATTCGATTAGCCGGTTAGTTAAAAGTTGGGGGACGGATGCAATACGTTTGATACGTGCGAGCGTCCAACGGGTCCCGTACGTAAGGTTTCTGAAGCAAATATGATAGAAGGTTTTGTCGATGTTCCTTTCACCCATATAAACTATTTCACATTTATAATATTATCAGTGTGATTTTATCAGCAAAATCATTTCGTGTTTTCGGTTAGTTTTAAAGTGCATTAGGTTATTTTTTTCACACGCCATCAGAATTAAGTACTGTCTCTATCACCTTAGCGATATTATTGTTAGTAGAATTGATAAAGTATGATTAGGATACGCATTAGTTTGGTTAAAACCAGCCCACGAGCAGACCCAGCCCCAGAGAAAGTAATTTTAAGCCTTATAGAGGGTGTCCCAAAAAGAACGCAAGATTTTCCATGCATAATGTTAATGTATGCAAAATCTTGCGTTCTTTTTGGGACACCCTTTAATAGAAGATACGAATATAGGCACGACCAGTCACTTGTAATATCGCCAAGGTTTTTGTTTGCCAACCTATTCACGTGTTTTTTTATTAACTTACTAAATTCGATATCATCCAGATAGGCGAACGTGCCTATAATCATTCGTATCTTCTATTATTCGATTTATAATGTTATCGACATCGTTAGGTCGTCTCCATGTTACAAAAACATTTTATCCGAGCCCGAAGTATTTTGAACATTTCATGTAATGCATGTGTATATAGTTAACAGAATCAATATAAATACTTGTTTAGCCTACTTGTAAACCAGTATGGCCACGGCTCGAACCAATTGTTTAGTTAAGAGGGCTGCGGGCTGACCTGATCAGTCCAATATCGGTAAGTGCGAGCCGTGTGGACCCGCCGGTAATGGCTTTAAGTAGCCCTGTTTACTGCGCTTCCAGTGATAATGTCGGCCATATATGCAATACAACTTTAAACCCAAAAGGGAACTAATACTGTGACCGGCTCATCCCAATTTCAACCGTAAAAATATCGCTATAAAGTTTAGAATTGAACCTGTTTTTGCTGGAGCACAAACTACTTATAGTAGATATGTTTACATTAAACAACAATGGGGCGTATAGTAGTGCAATCAATAACGATTGTTTTTGTATGGTAATTCGAACAATAATTCAGGTCTTTGCCGGGCGAGGACGAGTATACAATTTAGGTACATATGGCAAATAGGTGCCGTGTCACACCCGCTGAGACTTTAACATAAACAACTTCTGTCTTTATCTGAATGTTTAAATTTCGTGGGTTGATGATGTGAGCTACTAATTTGTCATGCAAACAAAGTAAATAAAACGTACCATGGTACTGATCCTAAATATCAGACACACTCTTTACAGCACCATATATGTATTCACACGCGAACTGCAAAATGACATCAACATTACGAATACATTATTACAGGAACAACGACAATAGCCACAAAACTGATCACGTGTGCTTCGATCGTGATCGTAAATTAATAGTCTTTCATAGCCCCTCAATATCCTACTTTATAAACCAAACATTGTCTGGATATCTGTTGGCATTTAATGCACTGCCGTAGGCAGACTAGGTGTTCCATTTCGTTGAAAAATATCTAGTGGTATATAGGTTTCAATATTATTGTTTGCTTTCACCTGCGCGGAGACGAGCTAAGCTCGTGACAGGTCAATCTAGGTTTTTCTCATGCGCAAAATCATCTGATGTTAAGTATAGACTTCAAAGCACTTGTTACTCAGCTATCGTGAATGGATTTTTGCTTTTTTTCACAACACACGAAGCAATTCACTAGTGAAAGACACAATGTGATGTCAATATGTAATAACATATATACAGATGGCGTACCACCTCTGTGCCATCTTAAGGACACATGCAAAGGTATAAAATTTCAAGCATTTTATTTGTACATCGATAACGTTGTGCCTGCTATCGTACAAGAAACTTTAGCCATTTTATAAATTTAGTGTATAAAGTAGCAATAATCTTCGCAATTTATTGTAATCGCGTACACCAACATCGGCAGTTCCTCGCTAACGAACTTCCAAGTATCTCATGCCATCAGTTCCTTTCTAAATTGCCTACAGTTCGGTAATAAACGTTTCGCAACAATAAAGGCTTCTTTCCTTTGTCTACAATCACACAGGCAAACGCCAACGCGACAAAGGTAAACAGCCAACATTGTGGTTGCTTACAAATTCGCTAATTTAATAGCAATTGCACAAGGGAAATGCAGAATTGCATGAGTATTTGCTCACACTGCAGAAGCGAGCAGTTTTGCAGATGCTTCGTGATATTTGTTTAGAGACAATGTACACGTTATACTACAATACAATACATTAAGCAAATTGGTGGAGACAACGGCAAACTAGTTTCAACAGACTGATGTAGAAAGATAGATAGATTCAGCAGAAACTAGATTTTTCCAGTCATCTTTGGCAATGTACTCGAAATTCTAACGAGACAATACTAGGTCGGTACTATATTTTATAGCTTGGTTACAAAGAGGAAAAAGTAGTGTGTAGACACGACACTAGTTTTCTATACTGATATACTGATGCCGCAAGACAAGTTACTTTTCTTATAATCAATGAAGGCCGATCCAAGATCCGTGCCCAATAAACTGCAGAAAAAACAGGATTCATTACCGTGAAGAAGGCCATAGGCTCGTTTCCAATATTTATTCAACCACTCCGCTGACACCGTCGAGTTTTTACGTGGGAAAACCAACCATTATAAGAACCGTTCTCAAGAAAAAGGTTCTAACATTGTACGGAGTTCGTACAGTCTTACAGCTTTTCTACTTTGGAACATGGATGATATGCCCGACCTCGCGCCAGTCTGTGCTTGTACAGTGTACACTGATTACACCCCGCTTCTATAATTATTGCTGAACCCATCTAAGTGCAGTTGTTCATAGGGTGAGGTTTCCTACTCACGCGTAATCTAGACGAGAAACAGTCCAAACATGTCCCGTGTCCCCATGTGTTCTTACAATGAAACAGGTGAAAGTAGCCGGTAGCTGTAAATACTTTATTTTTTTGTTTTTAGCGTCTGAAGGCCTGCGAATGTGGTAACTGGAACAAGGTAAACGCCGCTGCGAGAACAGATAGACTGTCAGATTTATTAGTTGTTGAGAGTTACTCGTCTTTTAAAACAAGTGCTAGTAGCTCAGGTTGAATCAACTTTCAAATCACTCTCGAACAAGTATGAACTGTCCCCTCGCGTTTTCCGAGCCGTTGGCGACCATGACTCCAACCCCCCTTTCTGCAACTTGTTTTAAGCTCACCTCAACGCTCACCCACAAATATATCTTGACACCGCGATGCGTAGTAAGTAACTAAGCGTAGGTGTAGAGGTCTAGTTTCGTGACGGGTGACTGGCGGGGTACGAGGTACGAGATTTACTAGTCCGCCTCCAGCGCAGCTTTATAAAGTGCAGCCCTGTCCAACGGAGTGTGGCATAGTTTGGTTCAGTTCGTGGGTTCTTGATTGGCGCGAAGCGAAACGTGACCGCACCGACGTCTCGGACCACAAGAGTGACTGACGCCGCCATTAGCTATTAAGGAAGCAGGGGTTAAGGCGGCCACCACGAAGTCCTGGGGACAAACGGTCGGTATCGATCGACTGCATTCTATATGGGAGTGTCATAATCTCACTGTTGAGCAATAGAAAAGTAAATGCCAAATGGTCCATTCAAGTTAAAAATCGTTTGCACGTTGAGCCCTTCAAACCATGACATAATGATTAACAATATGTTTTATACAGTGAAAACTTGTTTCTATTATACGTTTAATTCAAGTCTTAAGCTGAATTCGACGGAGAATTGCAGACCACTTAAATACATAAATAAGTCTTTTATAGTCCAGCTATCGCTCCAATTAACATAACTGTCGAGCATCACATGTTTTACATTCGGCTGCAAACCTCGTACTCAAGCCTTTCAACGCAGCGTCAATTGCATTTAAATTGCATAAACACACTCATTAACCGGAGAACGGATTGAAGTGAGCGATTCCTGGAAGATGGGGCACCGAGTTTGCGTAGCGTTTAGTGTTGTGAAAGTCGACTCGAGATCGAAACAATGTTGGCAGAGCGCATCAAAGTTTGGCAGACGCGGGCGCACTTTCGAAATGGCCCACATATCTACGGCCGGACTATACTTAACCCGCTGCTGTATGCGTTCAGTTAATAAAGACGCTAATGTTGAGCAGGCCGTGAAATTCCGAACGCTTCAAAAATAAATTGAATATAATTTTTATTTATGAAATTGGCTTAAAAAGAGACACGGCAACTCTATGCAAAATGTATTCAGAGCTGTACGGCGTCGTGTTTTGTCGGTTTTAAAATAAATAACACTTTCAAATGAGTCGAGACACTTGCGTGAACCGCTTAAGTCAGTCTGTTGCTTACGAAATGCCGAATTGCGATGGAGTTTTTGCGAGCAATGACGTCAGAGACGCAAAGAGACCAACAGATTCGCATTAACACGTTGAAATTGAATGTTAACATGGTTTGCGATCAAACCAGCCAGATTGATACTCGGTAGTCGGTACACGCCACACGGACCGTGTAATTTGAACGGTATTCGGTGCGATGTAAATCGTGGAAACTACGGTTGTAAGCGGAGCAAGCGAAGTGCTACATTTAGATGGAGATTCAAGTCTAAGAGTATGCTGATGGGAGCAGAACGATGCGGCACAATTTCGAAACGACGAATCGGCAATATCTTGAGATTCGATCTGCGCTTTGCAAAGCGCCTGACACGGTTGTTCCAATTCGATATCCGAGCATTATTGCTCATATTGCTAACTTGGAAAGTAGTTTACTGTAGGCATTTCGTATTAACCTCAAAGTTGTAGGATTCATTAATACAAGTGTCTAAGTTTTGGCCGTTTAGCCATAATTTATTACCGGACACACTGTCCAAAGTCTAGAACAAGTCTCAAATGGTAACTTGACGGATGTTATTAATTTTATTTACGACTTTTTTACTACTTTATGATCAACATGAATACAATTGACTCCTCCTATTCCTTGTTCGTATTCCAGATTTTTGTGGACGATGCCGCAACTAGGCGTAGGTAGGTACAAGCTGAGTATAATTTTTACATTCCCAATACATTCCTCATCAAGTCCCCGTCTTCTAGGGATTTGCACGGGATGAAGCCGATTGCGAGTTATAATTATCAATTCCAATCAATGGGACGCTCCCGTCGCATTGGACCCTCACTTCCTCAATCTGTGTTCTATTAGCAGTCATTTTTAGCGTACGCACAGCTGGGCCCGGTAATCAGCCGGACGGCGTCGCGAGATTGCCTGCCAATCGAGTTACCCGGAGCCCGCCGCGGCGCCGCGCCGGAACCCGTAGCTACATTCACTGTACACGTGGAATATACAATATACAACGCTGTGTGATGACGTCCGTACTACCCTGTTCCGGCAAACATGCGTTAGCGCTAGCATGTGTTAATGCCGTTCAAAATGCACGACTAACACTCGGGTTCCAGCTAGGGATTGAGCAGCAATTTTAGAGTCATTCCATGAACGGAACATCAGTCAGACCACTAGTTTAGGTGAACGAATTCTGAGTAGTACGGCCCGCTTAGCACGCACAGAGTACTCTTACGCAGCATGCTTTTTGTACGAGGTATGACGTTTACATTTGAATGGAGTAATGGGGAACACAGTCACTTGTCGGTCAACAAAGAATATTTACTAAACGTAATCAAGTAGCAAGGCAAGCTAGGCACATAGCACGTAGAACCGATGGCCGTTGGGGCGGGAAGGTTCTCGAGTGGCGACCACGTACCGGAAGGCGCGGCGTGGGTAGGCCCCCGGCAAGGTGGACCGATGACCTGGTAAAGGTTGCGGGAGTCCGCTGGATGCGGGTGGCGCAGGACCGGTCGCTTTGGCACTCTTTCGGGGAGGCCTATGTCCAGCAGTGGACGTCTTTCGGCTGATATGATGATGATGATGATGAATCCAGTTACTATTGCTAGTCCATATTTATCCTCGTATTTATATAGACTGCCTAAAATTATGTTAATTTCAAACATGTGTGCAATCAGTTACACGTTATTGAATAACAATCCTAGATTACATTCCTCAATCATGTAATGCACAACTAGGCTTAGGGAACAAACGACGACGATCTGTGTGTAGTGTAAACTGTAAAGATACTGCTATAAGATCAACAATCGTCTCGGCGGTAGATAAAGTAATGTGTAAGTAATGGGAGCACGCAAACATGTTTTTATGACGACACGTGCGCAATATTGAAAACATTTGTGCACAATTACGAGTCGACCAACACATTAATTAATCAGTCATTAAGGTAATAAATAGTACAAGGTTTCTCTATCAAACAATCCTTGAATTTGTGTCACTGGTAATAGACGGGTAGTCCCAAATCGGCTGTGGCACCAAGCTAAACTCGGCTTTTTACATAGTGTTTTAAGCAAAAAATTATATAGTTTAGACCAATGAACGTTCTTTAATATCGTTGCAGCTAGCTCCTCACATGTATAAGTTTTTTCCTAAGTGAAACGAGCCCCTCCTACAGGATATATCTAATCGCTGCCGTGCTAGTGACCTGAACCGTGATACTATAGGGGCTGTTAGACCTCATTCGTATAAGTTTAACGCTTCTATGCTCCTCCTTATTATGCATGAGAGGAGACGCATATAGTCGTTCTATCGCACACGCCTCCACTCATTAGAGCGATCGAGCGAAAGTGATGAGACAGGGAACTATGGGTGGGTTTAGTTTACCGTTCAACCAAATGGCGAATAAAGCGGTTTTTGATAATTGTTTATACTAAAGTAAACCTTATACATATTGTAATAGTAGATTTGTGTCAGCAATAATAACAAAAAATAACGGTTAATCGACCAAGAACCGCGAACAAACATGAACAATTTGATGTACATAAATCTTACCAAAAAATAGGTACCACATCCATAACATTAGTGATACGGCGGTACCTGTACCTAAAGGAATCATTCCCTGAATTACGCCAGTTGTACGCACGAAAACCTTTTCGCTGAAATGGCATTTAACATTAACAATCCGTATTAATGTTTCATTCCCTTAATTTAAAGTGGCTTTTTATTTCACCTGGCTATATAATTCGAGACCGTGTCATTAAATTTCCCTTTGAAACATCGAGCGGCTCAAAAGAGGCTTTCCAAGGTATGTTTGTCTAAAATAAAGCTTCATGTTTACGAAATTGAAGGCTTCATGTAAAGCACCGGCCGGCCTCCGAACATTTAAATATCAAAACAAAACATCGGGCCGCCGGAAAAATTAACGTACAAACTTGCTTCAAACTAACTTTTAGAGGTTTTCGCAGCTTTTCTTGGCTGTTTAAATGATAACTGTTCTTGTGGTTATAAAACAATATTATTCAGAAGGAAGGAGAAAAACTGAGCCAAGATAACCATGACATTTCGTTGTTTTTTTTATCAAAACTAGCGCCCGGAAACCAAGGTGGGTTACTATCTTGTTTTAAACATCAGCTCTATTGCACAAGCTTGAATTTGAATATCTACATTCAGTTAATTTACCAGTAACATAATTTAAAACGTTAAATACGCTATTTCTCCTCGTTTTAATTCGTTTGCGTTAACGAAATCTAATATAATCGCGACGAACGGAAACGGTTTATGAGCGGATCGACTACGTAATATGTTTTATTTCAACATTAACGTGTTCTGAGGTTTATGTTACTAAAAATGTTATTTAAACGTAGAGGTATAATTATGCTACTGTTGTAATTATTTGAGGTGTCGTACAACTTATAAGAGCTGTTATTACAATTCAAGCAATCTCGATTGAGAGTAAACATTAAGACTACACTTCGACTTCAGCAATTACATTTAATTGCTGAAGTCGAAGTGCAGTTTTAATGTTAGTGTTCATTGCAATCCATCAAACCCTTTCTTGCTATATAGTCCAGGCAATGAACTGACAACTTGTAGATATGGAAAAAATGTCAATTTTGGAAATAATTTATAATAGCTTATTTTTTATGTATAACGGATATATTATCAATTAAATAGTTACCCAGCGACAAAATCCGGCAAAATTTCAGACATCGAAAAAATGATAAGTTAACTGGCTTCTAAAAAGTCAGTAAAAATATTAATAAATGTTTTTGTCTTTATTTTGGTTCATTTACATTTGCTTTATAATATTCAAGATAAATCGTACAAAAAAAGATAATGCATGCTTTATTTAAATCTACATAATTACTTCCGGGTGGAAAGTTTGTCGGATTCTTGGCTAAATCATCTTAGAATAACATTTTCAAATGAAATCAACAAAAAAAACGCTATTATAAATTAATGTTTTTCAAAACCGTATTTTGCCTGGAGTAATAGGCCACCCCTGCCTCCCGTAACAAAGAGAGACTAATATTATGTATCGCTCGATGCTCTAGTCTACTAGTCATCATCATCATCATCATCATCATCATCATCATCATATCAACCGAAAGACGTCCACTGCTGGACATAGGCCTCCCCCAAAGTGCCAAAGCGACCGGTCCTGCGCCACCCGCATCCAGCGGACTCCCGCAACCTTTACCAGGTCATCAGTCCACCTTGTTCGGGGGCCTACCCACGCCGCGCCTTCCGGTACGTGGTCGCCACTCGAGAACCTTTCCGCCCCAACGGCCATCGGTTCTACGTGCTATGTGCCCCGCCCACCGCCACTGCAGTCTACTAGTACACAAAATAAATAATAGTACTGGTACTTAGTCTTATGTGTTCCAATAGATTTAAGTGGGCGCGTGACCAGTGCCACATGATTGGAAGATTATACAGGCGGTTGGACTTTGAATTAGAACGCAGTACAATCAACTAATCGTGAATATGGTTCAGAATTTATAACCAGGGAATTGGCTTCTAAATTGTACAGATTCTAATTGGATTTCACATTCAGATTGTACAAAATACTGATGAACATCTTGATTGTTTCAGCTAATACATAATAAATCTAACGAAATTGCTTAATTGCACTAAATAACACGAACACTAATCTAATAAGGAATAACACAGTAGTCCGCGATCCTAACCTTGTCACTAAAATTCACTTGTCTGGTTTTTGTAACTACAATTTCATAGAATTGACTGTTATTCCGGTATTGCATCAGACTAACAAATGCCAGGCACATAAGGCCACGGGAGCACGAGAAGAAGGTCAACATTTTTGAGGAATAGAAATGATCCGGTAACTTTTAATTGTTGTTGAGAGACAATGAAAACGTTAACAACTCGACCCCGGTCGATAACGTATCGTGACCTTTAAGCCGATATACCGGCGACCTTTGAGAGAAAAATATTAACGTTTGGAGCGGGCACGGCGTGTACTCCGTACCGAGTGCTGTTTGCTGTAGTCGGCACTCAGCAGCAGCGTCTTAAGCTGGTTTTCCACCGGAGGGGCGAGACGAGACGAGACGATGCTAGAATTGAAATCGTATGAGACTTACTACCTATTTCCACCGCGCGCCCGCGCGCTCAGTACAAATAGGTAAGTAAGTAAGTCCCATACGAATTTCAATTCTCGTCTCGCCTCGTCTCGTCTCGTCTCGCTTCTCTGGTGGAAAACCAGCTTTAGTCTCATTCTCTTGATGATAAGACTAGTCAGATATTTTTGAGTACTCATGCAGTCGGCATAGCTGCTGCTGACTGTACCGGCCTCAGTACAGAGAAAGTACGGTACTTGCGACGCTTGATGTTCGTTCGGGGCGATACTGTAACTAAATTTTCAGCATTCATTTCAGCCAGTCACGAAACGTATGACGTAAATAAACATTGAAGAACACATATACATAGCAGGGATTAGTCCCTCCTCTCCCGGGCTAAAAATTAAATGTACGCAAATACATACTAAATGCTGACGCACATGTGCGTCAGAGGGAGAGGAGCGGTTTTTATGTTGACCTTACGATACCCTACCAGGTGGATGCCCAGGGACCTAGTCCAAATGAAAACAATACCAAATTTTGACAAAAATAAGAGCTATGAGATTGGAAAGGTTAACACAGTAATAAAATGATTGCCAATAATTAATGGAATGTGATTCCGTTGGAGCCATGTTATTTTACTTCGGTACTGCGCTGCCTGCGTGTGGGGCTTGAAGCTATGAACAGGAGAACGTACAAGCGTCTCGGGGCGTTGATTGCAATTCGCACAAAGGCACGTGTGAACAAGAAACCGTTTTTTGCACACACGTAAGAGGCTCGTTTAGTAACGCGCGAAAGCAACGCAGGCGCGGCGGAATCCAGTAAGCAAGCTGTTGTCATGTCGGTAAGATGTTGTGTAGGGCTTGCTTTGAACACTTGACTGAACGTTGATCAGAAACGTAACAAAATAAACCGAATTCATACTTATCTACAACATGAGCCGTCATGTCACAGCGCATCAGATGAATGTGAACCGTAATAAATGTATTGAACCGATATCGTTCTGCCGCCTCACATCACAACACGTCAAGTGACTGAGACAAATATGACAAGCCAGGTAAACGTCCTAGAATATTTACAAGCCGGGTAAATGTCATATGGGTGTCAATGTTAAGAGAGTATTGAAATATTGGAAGTAGGCATTCCTCATATTTCCAAATGTAACAGCCGACGTGAAGATAGCGAAACAATTGATATAAAAGTCCACAATTGTGTCAAATTTACATATTTAAATCTAACCTATCACAGTGTCGAGGAATCTGGCACTTTTTCGAAAAAAATATAATAAGTCTATTATTCTTTAAAAAAAACTGACGGGCTGAAATATCTCGTCACGCTTGAAATCTTTTAAACATTGCATACTGTTCCACTAAGTATAAAATGCTTAATAACTATGCATGCATGCAAATTTGCAAATGAATCACAATTGATTAATTACACCTACATGATTGCATATCATTATGAAGGTATGAATACTGCTTTCGGGTTGAACAAAACTTGCGTTAAAATACTTTTTAGAGCAACGTACTTTTCTATCAAAAGGAATATTACTTCTACTTTTCTCTTGAACTTCTTAAAATCTTATCAGTCAATTCAGATCACTCTCTCTTTTTTCTTTATTAAGTCGCTGAAAATAATTTACAGGAAGTTTCATAAAGGCTATAAACATATTCGTATTAAGCAGTTTTGAGTTTGTATAATTATGTATGAAAAGTCTAATTCGTTTGTAAGTTCATGTACCCATTTTAATGCTAATGTGTTACAGCAACGGATGGTCACAGTAAGTTGTAAAAGGCTCATATTTCAATACACCTATTTCTTGAACTACCACTTAAACTTGCGAAGCGTAAAACTTCTGAGTACAGTTATAAATAATATAAAGAGCCGTATGGGAGAAAACAGTCGAGCAGTATGTTAAATACTTACATATCTTTAGTGGGGAAATTACAACAAACTTCGTTAGATATAACGTCTTCTATTACTAGAACACCCCTGCGTGGTGTTATTAAAATAAGTTCTTAAGCTACTTTATTTAGCTTAGATCGACGTGATTAAACATGACATGAGCTGTACTTTCAAAGAAAGGTAGAATAAAAACGTACCGATATCGAAACGAAAACTAGTAAAATGCGCAAATTTTAAACTAGTAAATTGTGGATACAATATAAAGAGAATAGCTGCAAAAACATGAAAAATTTTATCAAAAAAAGTTCTTGATACTTACTCCAGATATTAGAATGTCAAATTGAATGTAAAATGGTGAAAATAGCCTAGTATAAATTAGATCAGATAGATGTTAGTATAACTCTGAACTACGATTAGACATAGTTGTTATGAATCTCTGGGTCAAATCATAGTAGGAACAAGCGAACAGTCTACACAAAATGTTTTGTGAACATAGTCTAGCAGATGTTCGGCAACTGATCCGCCCTCGTCAATGTTTATCCATTAATTTATTAAAAGCCAGTTTCAATGTATTTATATTTAACTGTGCTTTTTCTACCACCATTCTACCACCTACTACCATATTCATTGTCATTCAGTCTACAGTTACACACTTGATTAAATTCAAAGCGTGTCGGAAATGACAACTACTTTAAAGCAGTAAACCAAAATATACATTCGCATCAATCCCACTTCCAATAACATTAACAATCAGTACTTGGAAGTTCCACAGTAACTGTTTGTCGGTAAACTAAGTACTAAACTAAACAGGTGGAATATCTAATCTAAATACAAACGTGTTATGTGGCATTTTGAGCTAACGAGTCAATCAATCAGGCGAATCATACGATCCATTAAATACATCAACAAGCTGTACCTATTTGACACTGGTAGTAACTTCTTTCACTCTAAGAGCCTTATCACACTTGCGATTTGCGAGCGTATTTTCTATACAATTATCAGTCGCGGCGTACACGCTGCGTCATCGCCTTCATACAAAATACGCTTGCAAATCGCAAGTGTGATAAGGCTTTAAGTTATGGTAAAGCGGCATTAGACCAAGAAAATCACACGTTCTGCCATGAATTGTCATATTTTCTTTCAAAAGTTAACGGCCACAGTGTAATGGGGTTGCACCAACTTACGATTACAGACCTATCAACGTTAACAATGGCGCCCGCAGTTTTCATTTCATAGAAACATGTCAAACTTTCCTTACATTTAGATTTTATCATTTTAACGAATATCGCTTACGATTACATAGGGTTTGGTGCAACCCACCCTATGAATGCTCGTTTGGTCTAAACCGGGCATGTAGCTATAATATCACAACCACTATATGCGCCATATGGCTTCACGCGTGTGAAACAGGAGTTCTGATAAGGTTTCGTTGTTCGAACCGACCACGCCTGCGGAGCCGTGATAAGTACGTTCGATAGACTGTTTGTTTTTCCACTTGGCCGCTATTGTTTTCGATCAGAGGATGTCGAGGAAGTATCATTTGACGGTATTACTGAAAACAATGTTTATTTACAGTGCATCAAGTATATTAACCTGTTTTTTCTACATTTTGACCTTCTAACGACTAAGCTAAGCTTTGTGTTATATGTATGGAATATGGAAACATGACTTATACGTATCGCGGCGAATCTTGATCACTATGATAGCTGTCATCTCCGTACAATTTAACCTTAAAACGTGAAATTGTACTGAGATGACAGCAGTCATTATAGCTATCAAGATTTGCCGCGAAACGTCAATAGCTCTGGTGGAAAACTAGCTTTAGGCCAGCATTTAGATTTATCTTCTTTTGTTATGAATACGTAAATCAACTGTGGTGGTCTCCATCCAAATACGATGAGTACCTACGTTATAAAATGATAACGAAAACAAATATTTATATTACTTTCACAAATGCTACTTCAGATGACAAAGTCAAAAGTGAGGTATGCTTACAAATTGATTACGCTTTACATAACCTAAACAAATACGATACGTCGCAAGCTACAGATTACAGAGACAAATTGCTGATTAAGACGGTTTTCTTTGATAAAATTAATCAAGTCTTCTTGGACGTATTTCCATGACGCCATGATATTTGGGATTGTGTAACTTACGGCGTGGCGTTGTGGCTACAAGAAATCAGTACCTAGAATGGTAAAAATCAGAGGTTGGCTAGATGCTTTTGGTTCTAACAGGCCTTTCAGGACCTGTGGTTCGACCGGTAACCAGAATTATGTTAGTTATTTTGGTACTGCATGATTATTTTACAACTAAACCATTGAAGCCTAACATACTTCGCCTTGGCTATACAGAAACGCCCACTCGCAGTATTGAACAATTATTTCGTCACAAGTGGACATCTTGTTTTAAGAAACGTCCAACGGCATTTTCCAGGTGACTTACGCCCACATGTCATTAGACAATTTTGTACATGTCATTAGTAGTTCTGATTAATTGGTGACCTCCAACGCGTTGGGCAAACGGTTGAGCAACTGGTTTCACAATATAGTAAAGTAGTTGCAGGTTTTTTTACTAAGGCTTTATCTATGAACTGCAGATCTGAGATTGAAACAAAACATCGTGATGAAATAGATGGATACGTAAGCCTCGGGAACCCTTGGACATCAAACAGATATTCACAATCGAAATATTTTTTTCAGGATAAGGATTATTTGAATCTCTATTAAGATTGACTAAACACCTATATGGTATACAGAGTTGTTTTTTTGTGTAAGACCGCCAGATCGCTATTTCATTGTGCCCTAAAGGCGCGCGGGGTCCGCGACTGCCATCTGACCTTCCAACCCAGAGGGAAAAAGAGACCTTATTGGGATTAGACCGGTTTCCTTACGATGTTTTCCTTCACCGAAAAGGTAACGGTAAAAAATCCGTACATAAGTTCCGAAAAGCTCATTGGTACAAGCCGGGATTCGAACCCACGAGCGCCGCATGCCTGAAACTGTAGGCTAGTTAAGCTTGTTTTATTCATTGCTAATAAGAAAAAAAATACTTCGTTGTAATTATGCCTAAGTAAGTAAGTATGATAATTAAGTAAGTAATGAACTTATCACTAACTACTGATCCGTCAACTATTCCGTTGGTTGAAAATTTTAGCAGCTCAAGTACTCTTAGAGTCGTGTTTCATAATTATATTCATGAGTACCAAACGCAATGTTAGTTCTACTTTTTTACCACACTCGTATGAAACCTAGCCTTGACGCAACTGCTTATCGAGCCTATCTAAATATGCGTGAACGAGTCTAGCTTACTCCAGCCATGCGTAGGTGAAGAGTTAGGCAACTCAAACAATATTTGATGGAAAATGCACACTTAACTTACCAGCCCTCATACTTAAACTGGTTTCGAGTTGGCCGAGTTACAATTTGAGTTCTATATTCGGAACAATAATTGACCACGGAGGTCATAAATATATACTTGAGATTATTTGAGTTGGCCGAATTGCTTCAAAGTAATCCATTCAAAAAGCCACTCTATATACCGCCCAAGGTAGAAAATTCCAATTCCGATGACAGTTATAAGAAGATGGCCACATTCAATAATCTCATTTATACCTATACTGGTCCACCGAAAACGTAGCGTGAAGTACCTACTCGTAACTTGTGACGTATTTCGAAAACGACGGAAGTTAAACTACTACAATTTTCAGCTGAATAAATGGGTATGTGTTGTTGGCAACACCTGCCGCGCCGGTTATGGATTAGGAACGTAATAGTGACTGTAATGTTCGTTCTTCTTTAACCTTTAAATACAATTCGCCAATTACATTAATTCTCTCATTCATGACATAATTCTCCTATCTACATGAACTACAATTTTACTTCAAATCAATCAATACCTCATCTACACACCAGATCATCAATGCGCCTCTGTTCAACCGTTAAGATTTCATTTGAAAACGATGATATTGCTTCATACGTTTGTAGATTACGAGCGTTATGGATTGTAGCCGATAAAGTCCGCGATTCGAAAGCCCTCATCTTTCATCGTAATAATAGGTCTGTTAAAAGTACTCTCGTGAATGTAATTAATTGGCGTAAATACCCGGGCTCTGATTAATCACAAGCAGTTAATGCTCGTTAGTGCCTTCTCACTTTTAAAGTATTTCAGCTCCGATATTCAATAGCTCGTTTTAGCCACTCCTCACCGTTCAACAACAATATCTTGACGCTACGGTGCGTAGCAACTAAGCGTAATCAGAGGTTTAGTGTCGTTAGGCGTGAAGGGTGAGGTGACGCGCATTATAGCGCGTTCTGAATAACAGCGCAGTTCTTCCCCGTAATCTAGCGAGCTCGTCAGCGGCAATTTCCATTATTCTCACACATTAAGCATTGAATAGTCGAAGAACCCTGTCATATGGAAATAACAATCATTCATTCATGTTCAATGTTTCTTCAGCTCTGAGACAAGGCTCTAAACTAAATTCAATAAATCACCTTAACCGATACTCACCAAAACAAGGTATTTAATCGAATTTAAACTTTCGTGAGACACGTTGAAATAATACTAATAATTACACGGTTCAAACTCACGTATTACAACAAAGTATTTATGTAAGACTGGGGGCAAAACTAACTTGACATACAGCTACGTAAGAGGTATTGTTTGGGTCTAAATCCCCGGGTAAACACCCAAGGAGTTCGCATAGCCGGAATTAGCGGAAGTTTTGACAAAACAAGAGGACCTTGCACCTTTTGCAGGGCGGCCAGTTACGCAGGCAGCACTAAAAGTTCCACATTTTAGAATGCTGAAATCGCACGAGGTTAGTTTGTCAGGTAAAATTAGGTTTCTAATTCTTTAGATACGTATTTATTTACCAATTCTAAAGTCGGTATAAAATCCATTGCAAGATAAAAAGCCACCTCGAGAAATTATAAAATAAACACTATAATTTTATAACTATTTCGTGTACTTCCTTTCAATGAGTACTTTTTGTTATTAGGTACTTAGACATTATAAAGATAAAGGAGGTGTGAGGGCACAATGAAAAGTTTTCCTAGCAACAGCCCTGAAAGAACAAAGTAAAGATAAACGGTATATCACGAGGGTTGAGTATACTTTGTACTGGCGGGGCAATGTATGGCTCTAGCCCATAAATAAGAAAGTATTGCAAGTAGGAAACTTTGATAATATTTAGTGTAGTTATCTATGCTTTTACAGAATACAGAAGAACTACGGGACGTAAGTAATGCTCGTCTTAAATGTGCCTATAAGGGTGGGTTGCACCAAAACGTCTGAAATCGTAATCGTAAGAGGTGTTCGTTAAAATTTGAATGTATGGAAAGTTTGACAAGTTTCTATGTAATGACAGCATCCGGCGCCATATTTAACGTTGATCGGTCTGTAATCGTAGGTTCGTGCAATTCGCCCTGAGAGATAAAGGTACCTAATACCTTACATCTTCATTAGTCAGAGGATCTGGCATACAGTATTTAAGTACTCAAGGGCTCGGCACAATGTGAAACAACGGAATACAACAATACACGAACATGAATAATATCCACGCCTAAATAATCAAGCGCTTTCATTGTTACACCGACCTTTGTAAGAGTTTACTCACGATTCTGAAGCCTATTCTTTAAAGAATAGAGTTCATTATTATATCAAGCGAAATTATCTTTAATGAAAGGAAACCATAACGTATCGTTGTATGAGCAAACGGAAATCATATTCTAGTGAGGAACTTATCTGATAAGTGTTCTTGTGATGTAGAGAAAACATAAGTTGGTTGCGAATCAGCTTCCAATATGTTGTAATGACTTACAGAATGATTGTGACATGACATGAAATTTCTGGCAGTTGACTGCTGACAGTGCTGACCAAGTCCTCACTGCAAAATATTGTTATATAGATGAGACTAATAATGTATTTCATATGAAGAATTCTTTCAGAGCATCCTATTTTATAAACACGCAGACTTATATTGCAGAATGAGGTTTCGAATACGACTAAACTGAGACATTACAAGCTAATTCTAGATTTTCTAGAAAGAGAAAAATTACATAATTAGTCCGAACATTAGCAACATAAAATTATTAACAATTCTTCATGCAATAAAAATGGCATTTTTATACGCTTAACCATTAAAGAATCACGCAACTGCTTAGCCACGAAGGCGACGTGTGAACACTTTTTTTCAGAGAATATCGATAAGCCACAATCAAACAAAGGCGAGTACTGAGTAACACTATAGCTGCTAGGTTTTGTACTAGATAGGTGTGCTAAAATAGATAATACTAGGTATGTTTACGTCGGTCTTAATAGCCATACAATGGCGAGTAAGGATGTGAGAAATGTAACAGTGCGATTGTTTTTGAAACACTTGTTCAACAAAATGTGAGAATATAAATTGAAGGTTTAAGTCTGTCCCTAAGTCGAGTTTAAGACATGTTTTTATCATTAAAAATCAATCCGATTACAGAACTACAAGTCTAATCAATAGTAACCAGTACTGGATCTTGATGGATTCGTTTGGTAATTAAACAAAACATAACGTTTAGTATCTATAAAAAAATAAGACTGATCTCAAACAAGACTGAGAAGACAACGGAGTGATGGTTTAATCCTTTCTTTAATAATAATATTAAAGAATAGATTAGAACATTTATTAATTTCCGGCTTGTGACAATCCCTTGTTATATATTCTTTGTAGAATCTGTAGTTTAAAACAAAAGTTAATCTAGGGCGAGTGAGAATTTAAGATTTCAGCGAATGAAAATGGCGGAACAAGCCTACTTATTTTACACTCGCTAGTGAATGTCGCAACAGCTCGGCAGCCGCTGGTTTTCTCAAAACATTTTGTCTACAAGGACTACAATGGTCGGTTGGGAAACCGTTTAGAGCAGTAATGCCCGTGAGAAGTTTCTTAGGTTTACATCGGGCCCTTACGATTGTGTCGCAGACAAAGCGATTTGCGACAATAAGGCACATGTAGCAAGCGGGAAAATGTAAAGTTGCGTTAACATAAAAGGCAATCTACTTAATAATCACTAATTAATTAAGCCTGAAGCCGGTAAGGTAATCCGAGACTAGAGAAACAACTGTCGTCGAATAAGCTCAATAAACTATATATTCCGACTACGGACAAATACATGAAAAAAATAATTGTTCTTTTTTTTCATACAACAGGCATAAAAAGTTTAAAAAACTGTATCGCCGGGGGTATAAGAAAGACTATACATAATTGCATATATATTGTACTGTTTTGAAAAAATCATGCCTCGCCGAGTTTTTTACGCCGGTTCTTTTCGAAATTCATAGGTGCCGAAATTCATGCCTAAATTGTAGAATGACTTTATACATAATTGCGAATCGATTGATGATACCTCGTCGATCAAAATCGGTATCTTAAACACTATGGTGGAACACACGTAAATACAAACATACCTACTCTTCTAAAAACACATCCCTTCCTTTCGAGTCTGCCGTAGTCAGTCAAGTGTCAACAAAAAAGCGTTCGCGGTGAACAGACCAATATAAATAAATCGTAGTTGCGAAGCTTAAGATAAGAAAAGACAGAAATTCTATAAATGCCCAAGGTAACTTACTTATTAAAACAAATGGATAAACGTAAAAGATAAGGAAAATGAAAGAAAAAAAACCATCATTGAGTTGAGCCCGGCTTCTACCGGTGGCCGGTATTGCTCCGGCAAATTCCATCAGTGGCGTGCTCAACAGTTTATTCTGGTGAAAGCAGTCATTTCCCTTCGGAAAATGTAAGAGGACGGTAAACTTCGGGAAATTTATAGCCGAGCTACTTTATCTTACTAAGTAAAGTATTTTCTAGAATTATCGAAACTTAGATAGGAACTCGATTAAACTCATAACGTTTGCGTAGGCCGATTCACAATTACTTTCTGGGATTCTGAACGTATTTATAACATCCTGTGTCATATAATTTAGAGCCGATTATTCAATTCCCAGATAAAACTATCTGTCACATAAATGTTACCTCTGTCCTTTTCTTTCATATGACTTAAGAAAAAGATGGTGATAATTTTAACTGACGGATAACTTTATCTAGAGATTGAAAAATCGGCCCTTAGTGTACTCTAATGATTTAGTACGTCATGAAAATTCCCATTAATTTTGATTTGATTGAACAAGTAATCGCAAATAATCGTTTTACAGGTATGCAGGGATGCGATTTCTCCATGTCTGTACAGGAACCTAGTTTAATTAGACATTATCCTAAACTGGTGCCATACATTCACAATATGAAGTATAGAATACATATGCTACAGTGCTGAATATTGCTGTTATCCACTAGAATCCCCTAGCCTGATACTCCAGGGAAAAAAAACGGTTAGGTTGTTAGGTGAACTGCGACCCTACAGCGCGCGAGCCGAGCGAGCGAACCGAGCGTGACGCGGCAGCGTCCGGCGAAACGCCATAACCGAACATTATCATTTTTTCCTAGTTGAATTTAAAATAATTGCCGCGAATTCCACTGGGTGAACGGGGTCAGGTGTGATGGTGATTAACGTGGATAACGTGTTAATATTTGACAACTGTTAGTCCAGTGCGGATGATGGTTTCATTGTTAGCAAACGAATACAGACGTCTCAATGAAATTTACCTTTCATATAAATCCTAGATTGTTTCAATTTACGCGCTGAACAGTCTTCATACCTGGAAAAGATAAAAATAACTTGAGTAACAAAATAGATTTTTCTCCCGAACGGTTGGATTAAAAAAATACCGGATATTTTTCCGTTCACTGTGGAAAAGCAGAAACATTACCAGTACTTATATTGTGCAGTCGAGAGAGTAAATAATTGTATATTGAAACGAACAAAACGCATCGCCTACCGTAAGTAGACCGCTGCCTACGCTTAGTTACTACGAATCGCGGCGCCAAGATATATTTGTGGGTAATGTTGAGATGAGCTTAAACAAGTTACAGAATAGCGGGGCTGGAACTACTACCTAGACACAAGTGAGTTTCATTAACAGTGTGATTTGCAATGCATTGGCAGCAGTTGGGTTTGAACCGATCAAACTACTTATCATCAGGGTTCTATTGCCTGGGAACGACAATAAAGTTTAGTGTGCTTTAAAGGATATCACGAATTCGGCGTTGCCTTCACTTCACGTGCTAAATTCGTACTATAACAGTGCCACGAGAGATCAATCCCAGGTCCATTAACCAGACTCTCATTGTAATAACGTTCAACAATTGCGTTTTCATTGTGTATTTATTACACTTTAATTGTATCCTATAATTACACCTACATTCTTGATACTAATTAATTGAATTACGCACAATTAACCGGAGCACAAAATCGGTTTGCGAAATAAACGAACGCTAGCCCATTGGAAATACTACATCATCTAATTCGTGGTAAAAGAACCGTGTTGGTTATTTTGAGCTGTCTGTCTTGCCCCAGGACGAGCCAGCTATAAGGCGCAGCGAGGGTTCCAGTGCGTTCATTGTGAGTTGCTGGAGCCCTCCGGATGAAAGCGCATATGGTGACCGAGGTGGAGTTTTTAGTAGATAGAAATAATATAATACCACAGCCTCCCTCCGACGGCCCGAAGGTTTTCGGAAAAATAAAAGGAAATTTTGAGCTCCCTGCTTCGGTGACTATATACGGTGCCGATGCCGCCATGATTGAGTTACCGACTATTCGATTAATTCCCTCGGTCGTGTTACATTATTACGTCAATAATTAATTATAGAGCGACTGTAATCTGGTTTGGATTAATGGCGGGTTGTCTGACACCTGGACCGATGGGCCATTATCTACGGTTAGTCCTAAACCAAGGCTTATAGTATGCTAGTAAGGTAATTGTCATTTTATTGATGATTGGGTCATACACAGTGTGTAAAACAAGTCGTCTTTCCAGTGGTCTGCACTCTGCAATAGCAGCTCGCAAATATTCGAACCAAAAATTAGGCTTTATTGCCCTTAATTTTAGCAATGTCCACAGGAGAGACCTGAACCTAAATCTCTGTAGGTATGACCCGATTTAAAAAAGAATTCGACAGGAGTATTTCGTAACAGTCTATACCTACCGTTGCCAAATCTTATTACAGCTAAGCATATTGCGGTCATACGTAACATATATGGTCAAGAGCTCCTTTTAACGCACTAAGTAAGCACATATCATAAACATATCCATATCATATATACAGGATGTTAACGGGGTCATGATCCGGAATGACAAAAAGCGAATAAGATGATCATACTGAACAACCTTTCCCATGGGACCAACCACGAAATCGCAAAAAAAAACCAGGTATTCCATACATTAACTCTCAATTAAATCGCAGTTAACTCACAGTTAACTCTTAATTGGCTCTTTTTTTTTGCGATTTCGTGGTTGGTCCCATGGGAAAGGTTGTTCAGTATGATCATCTTATTCGCTTTTTGTCATTCCGGATCATGACCCCGTTAACATCCTGTATATAATTTAGGCTGTTTGATAGACATTCTAGTAAAGTATAGTCATAGATTTCTAGTCAGACATAATAGCTATGTTTTATAGTGACTCATTCATAACATAATGCATTATTTTTAATACGTCGATGAAGAGTCACATTACCTTTGATAGCAGTAGACAGTCTTTCTTGGTTAAGGGCTCTTTTTGTTCAGTCTAAGATAAATTCAAGTAACATATTGACAACAAGAACAATGTGCTATTTATTTCATATTAGTTTTGAAAAGGTCATCATAAGAAGGTGTACAATGAAGCTATTAAACTAAGTAATCTAATAGCTGTATTCCATATTGGTTTACTTCTTTTGAAAGTAAAAGCCATGTCAGTCTGTTAGTTTCCATTAAGTCTTTGATCTACAAAGTAACATTGAACACTGTGGGACTATAAAAGGAAATTATAGACTGCAGAAAGCTTTTTTGACATAAAATGAAACCTTTTTAGTGAATACAAGCCTTTCTATTATCAACTGAAGGTCCAACGTCTGGGTTATCATCAGATCAACACGATGGTACCAAATTATCGTTTTACCTACACGTATAATTATCGACTGGCAATATTTGAATACGTCGATACTAACATAAGTTGGTACTTAGTTGCAGGGTAGACAGGCAGGATCATCACATCACGTATAACAATCTATAATCTATAGAGCTGTTGGGAATATAGCTATGATTACGTGTAGCGCAACTAGCTTTATAAGCAGCCGGTTGCCCTGTCCTATTTTCCTCTTGAGTTTTGTTCGGGAAATGACACAAGCCAACACGTGCTGAAATTTTCTGCCGCGCCTCATGTTCTGGTGGAAACCACCTCACCTCACAACACTTAGGGAGCAAGCTCATTCGAAAGCCTGCAACTCGCAAGTTCTTGAGCCTGAATACAGGAACACTTCACTATGTACATCAACGTGTTCCTTGCCGTATAAGGCGGTCGGCATACAAATTTCGCCGGACGGAGGTGCGTTGCAGTGTGTCGTACCACACGGAATTTATATACAAACTGAGGTACTTGCATACAACGAGAAACGCACCTCCGTCCGGAGATGCGTCGCAGTGTGACATCCACCTTACTTTTCCTACAAACTGCTCCTAACGTACTACACGTACTAGGAACACAGTGTGGACTGTGGAGTACAGATCCTCTCTTAGGTTACTTAAGGTGATTGCGTCTCGTTGCGCTGACTTTGTAAGGCGCATTATGTTACAGTGTAGCCGACTCGCTTGGCTGGTTTACGGTATATGACATGGAGGGTCAGTTCGAATAGAGGTTGCAGGGATTCGCGTGCAGGCATTTGACCCGTATGTGGTATGGTAAGTTCCCGTCGGTTAAAATTACCTCGTTGTTAAAGTATTTAAATTTATCTCAAACTAGCTACGGCCCGGGACGTTGCCCTCCCGTCGGCACTTTAGGGTCCCCAAGACGCGCTACTCTCCATACAAACGTAGTTTGGTTCTCATTTTAAAACGACATGCTAGAATAACGTGAAACTTTCTATTTACAATGGGACCCACCTATCCGACCATATCTAGGTTGAAAACAATTTTTTATTGCTATAAATTACAGTTGTATGGACAGTCGAGCGTACTGGGGACTCTTTGAAGGGGATTTTATGGAGAAAAAGTACCAAAATGAATTTTAATACTAATAATTATACGGTTCAACTCACGTATTAGAAGTCACTCCGGGCGACATGTTCCGAACTCTTAGGAGTTTTAGCGTAGTAACATTTAATACGTAAGTTGAACCGTGTAATTATTAGCACTATTTCAACATGTCTCACGAAAGTTTAAATTCGAAAATGTACTTTCCTGGGGCTATTTTGAATCTGTCTCCGTACCATACCTTTTACTTCATATTACTTCATCACAATCGGCTCGTCTATTTAAGCGTGAAATCATAACTGAGAAACAGACACACTTCCGGAAAAAAAGGTTGATTAAATTTGATCTTAGAAATACCTATGTAATGTAATATTATGTATTAATTACTAAATGCCCCATTTACCACTTCCGTATTACTCTGCATAGACTAGTCTTTTATTTATACATTTCTTTGCACGATATGTTTTAACTGATACAGAGCTCTCCGTTTTTAACCCTAATCCGCAGTTTTAAAAGCCATAATACCGTCGCCCGATCCCGATACAATACGGTCAAAATGAATAAACGAACGAATAAATGTTTTGATTTGATTTGATTTGAAAATATTGGAACGTTATTTGCCTTGTCTATAAATTTAACGGCTATGGCTCATGTCGTGAGATTTCATTAAGTCTATAAGATGTAAACAGCGCAAGCTTATTAGCGAGGTCTCAAAGGGCATATTGTAATTAGGGTGTAAACATTTGCATATGTTTCTCTCGGAAAGTTTCATTATAATAACTAGGTGCGTACCTAAATATAACACAGTCATACTGATATTTGACGTTGACGATGGAGTTTTAGTCCCGGTTTTATAAAGATCCGTTAGATCCGACATAAAGTTTCAAGTTGTTGCCTCAGTTTACCTTTATTTCTGAAGTTTCAACACGGACCGGTGCTACCCGTGTCGAAACGTTAGAAATAAAGGCAAATAAGACCCGTTTAAAATAATAGTATAAATATGTGTATAAAGCGCGAGAGTTTGATTGGTTTAGGAATACTGATACTTACTTACTTTTAAAACTCGAATGTAAAATATTTCTATATCCTTTTAGAAATATTTTACCTCGCGGCGCTCTTAAAAATACATTTGTCAATTGTTGTAATGTCAATACCGAGGCAGATCGTAGAATTATACTGCAATATTAAAATCAATTTTATGTATTATTTCAGGAAGAAACTATAGCGAAAAAATGTTATACTATCGCTACATTTGTAATTCAATGCCTCACTTCTCCTAAAGAATAAAGCTATTTTTTAATGATTTCGACGGTTCCTTGGCATCGCAGCTCTTTCTAGCAAACACGGTTATGTTATGACATACCGCGTGCGAGAAAATTGTGATACGCGTACATCGCAGAATGTGCGAGGTTAGTGACCTGAAACCCCTGAGCCATATAAACCACTATTTCGAACTACGAATACTTAACTACTCAACAGCACTTGTAGTTTTCTTTTCAGATAATCATCAGAAACCAACCACACGCGTAGACGAAACTCCGAAACAACTTCGCCGGTTACAACGGACGAAACAAGCGCACACCAAAATAATACGCCATTATTTTGCAAGTCAATTTACGCAGTGAAAAAAGTAACATGCCCGAATGGTAATGACCCCTTTCGTGATGACTACATTTCGTTACAAAAAAGGTAAGTACCGCGATAGGTATGGTTGGCACGACGCCTACGCTGGGGAGTGCCAAATGAGGAATACACTATAACTTGTGCTATCGTAGTTGTGATACTGTTGTGCGATTCACAACTTGTCTCTCTCTCGCCAGTCGTCCTTAACTTGACCCAAAGATTCGGAAGAAGTCCGCGTTATTGGAGGTCAAACATACTTCGCCTGAGACGGTTTGTATGTCGCTAAGGTCTGTGAATAAAGTACTGTGTTTTAAGCTCACCTCAAAGCTCATCAACAAATATATATTGAAACCGCGATGCGTAGTAACTAAGCGTAGGTAGAGGTCTAGTTTCGTGACGGGTGACCGGCGGGGTGAGCCGCATTAGCGCGTAGCGAATAACAGCCCTCTACTATCATCCCTAGACTCTAGTGATAGCATAAATCACAAATTAATGTATTTATTCAGTAATTATCTGTTCGTCGTTTACAAAGGTGCAATGTACTATAGCAGCTATAGCAAATAATCTTTGCGAGAGAACAGAATACCAAGCGCAAACTTCGTTCCCTACGGCTGTAGTTCTAGTTTACCTTGCACACCTTCACACTCATACACCGTTGCAGATATACACAATTATCTAAAGAGCTAAGCATTTCTAGTTGTAACACAATCCGGTCTTAGTGCGTGTAGAACTGACCTGCGCACATAGTCAAATGAGCCACTGCATAAATAACAAGCATAGCGGTCATCTAGCCGAGTGACGTCGCTGAACATATTATATTGCTGCAGCTACATGGTGCTTCCCATCCGTTCTAATTATGCCATGGAAGAAATGCATCGGCTATTTCTATTACTATTACTGTCGTGACTGTTCTGTAGGACAAATGGGGATGAACCTAGCTACATTGAGACGCTCGTCACGTGTGTGAATTAGTTAAAACTACAGCACTTCATCTCCCATCTGTTCAATTTACCGCCGAGATAGCTCGACGAACTGTACATGCACATAAGGTAACTAACGTGTAACGTGGTACGTATGTAGACTAGCAAATGGAGGTAAACTGAGGGAGTGTAAGACATGACATTGACATGTCAATTACTTATTGATGTGTAAGTGACCATGTAGTTTATGTAAAGGCACCCTATCGGCCTACGCAGGTGAGTAGGCGTGAGCAACGTTAATATCTTTACGTAATAGTAGTCCAAAAATAAAGTAGAACCGAGATTATTGTAAGATTTACTTTCAGAGTTTATTTCAGGACTGGTCTGACGTAGGGAATTGTTATTAAACCGGATAACAATTCCCTACGTCAGACCAGGTTTACGCAACATTGAAGAAAATAAAACCTGTAACTATATACGTAACTAGTAACAACATAGGAATTTCAATGACAATAAGTATGTTATGTTTTATCAAGCAAGACTGCGTAATTTGCTCTTCTATGTGTATCTTCGTTATCTGAGCGCGCATGCCTGTGGACACCTTTACAAGCACATATGTGTCACGTAAGACAGACAAGCAAGACAATGTATTTATGTCGTCAGTGTTTACAATAGGGTGCCAATTTTGTACATTGTATTGAGAGTAATATGTATATGGTTGCATTGAAAGTGAACTCACACCTAAGTCATAATAGCCTTATCATATTTAGTAACGACAAGTTTTACCTGCACCTTGAATTCTTTCTTCGTTTACATGATTGTCCAAATAAAAAAAAACTCATGGGCGCCCGTATAAATACCCAATATAAGCCATTAGGGCTATTATATGACGAACGCCGTGTCATGCTAAGCCTTGAACTTATCATACAGGACTATTATTCACAACGCTTGCCTCATATATTGCAACAAAACTAGTATAAACTTAACCTCCTAAAGCCTGGTTGTTCCGAGTCTGGGAGACATGTTAAACTAGTAACGGTGCTCAGTCTAGTACCTACCAAATGTTTTGTGCACGGATATGCTGTATCATGTTCGTTAATACGCGTGCCAAGGACACTGTGAACTAGATTCCAAAGAACAGTCAAAGTGTATGATTTTATAGCTTACGAATATCAGTCATGTCAGTAGAACGTGAAGTTCGCGCAGGTTATTGAGAATTAGCAGTTCTAAATTACGTAAACGTTACGCGAGATTAAGTAGTTGACTTTCTTTGCACGGAAAAGAAAACAACTGCCAAATTCCTATGGTTCTTTACTGCTGTGTAGGTACTTCTGACTATTTCGCGAGTGTCGGAGAGGAAAGGGGAGCTAATTTAAATTGAAAAAATATAACATTGACATTTACTACCTTCAAGGCAAGCCTTTCCTTCCTTCAAGGGAATCCGTCATAAAAAATAATCAAAACACTTTCCTCTTAGAAATGGCAAATCCAAGGCTGTAATATATAATTTCTCCGCCCTAAAGCCGCAATTTCTTTGAGAGCCCAGCAGCGGTCTCGGAAGGTTGTTCCGACTTGACCAAATTAAGCCGTCGAAAACAGCCATTTGCTTTAGCAAACTCATATTTCTCCATCGCGTTGTGGAAATTTGAAACATATTTTCGTAATGGTAAGGTCGCTTTTGAATTTTCCGTTTTAAGTGAGGTACGCGATTGGAAAAGCTAGCTCGCAAATTACCTCGTAAATTGCCCGGACGATGTTTGAGGCTAAAATTACTCGAACCTAGAAGGAACAACAAATAATGCTAAATCATACCGGGCTCTCGAGACGGGCGATTGAATAATTATGTGTTCGGCTAAAATAGAAAATAATGGTTGATGATAAATTTAGGTCTGTTTTGTGCCAGAGAATGATGAAATATCAAATCAAATTGAATCAATTAGTACATATAACATAAAAATAAATTAGTACATATAATATTACCATGGTAATACGTGACTACCATGTAACGTAAACACATGTATACTTTATTATTGTAGCATTAGGACAATCCAGCACAAACTATCCAACTTCTAATTAAATTAGTCCTCAACTGTTCTACTAAGGTGAATCTAGGGTCTACGCAGTCGGCACCGAATCGCTAAACTAAGTGGCAGTGGGCGGGGCACATTACACGTAGAACCGATGGCCGTTGGGGCGGAATGGTTCTCGAGTGGCAACCAAGTACCAGAAGGCGCACGCGTAGGTAGACCCCCACAAGGTGCACTGATGACCTGATAAAGGGGAGTCCGCTAATAGATGCGGGTGGCGCAGGACCGGTCACTTTGGCACTCTTTGGGGGAGGCGTATGTCCAGCATTGGACGTCTTTCGGCTGATATGACGATGATAGTCGGCACTCTTCCAATAATTAGTAGATTTCAAACTTAAAACTAGCAAACTGTAATTTTGCATGGGTAAATCAATCACGCCGACAACACAGTAGAATAAAATTTTGAAATATTTTTTTTTATACGATACCTAACTTTTTAGGGTTCCGTGGTCAACAAGGAACCCTTATATGTAGTTTCGCCATGTGCGTCTGTCCGTCCTCAGTAACCATTACTACTAGAAAACTGTGATTCGGCATGGGTATATAAATCAACCACGCCGACAAAACAGTACAATAAAATCTCGAAAAATATTTTTTTTTAGGGTATCTCCGCTACACCTAAAGCGGGGATGTAATTTTTTTTTCTCTTTTAACCCATGGTGTGGGGTATCGTTGGATAGCTCGTTCTAAAATATTAGGGGTTTCCTACAACCATTTTTCAAAGCCCTAATTTTTGTTCGAGTCCGAGATGTGTCGTCCCCCTTTATAAGAAACTAGCTTCTGCCCGCGACTCCGTCCGCGTGGAACTCGTTTATATCGCGCAGCCCCATACAAACTTTCACCCCTTTAAGGGATGATTTCGGGGATAAAAACTATCCTATGTCCTTCAATTCAAAATTTCATCGCAATCGGTTCAGCGGTTTAAGCGTGAAGAGGTAACAGACAGACAGACAGACAGACACACTTTCGCATTTATAATATTAGTATGGATGCACATAGCTTTCGGGTCCAATTCAAATGAAAAGCACACTTCAATCCTATGTGAAATATAAAATAATTTAGCGCTTGTCATGCTCATGAATCATAAGTTATTTTTCTATATGAGCCGACCAACTACACATAACTAGTTGATCATGTGACTAAAGCGTCCATTTCAAGTTAATTTTCAACGCCCGATTACACCGAAGGGCATGCAAACCGAGATCCCGGGATCCCGAAATCCCGGAATCCCGACATGATTTTTCCGATATTTCAATATAGATATTGCAAAGGACCGTTCGAAATATCGGAATTCCGGGATTCATATGTAATGTTCTGGTAATATCTGATAAAATATCTGATAAAATCAGTACTTATGTCGTGAAGAGAGATGTCAAGATGATAATTGTAATTTTTTTTGTTTTTTGTATGCCTATCTTGTGTCCCACTGCTGGGCAAAGACCTCTCCCCTAGACTTCCAACTATCCCGACTCATTTCCAATTCTGGCCAGTCACTTTGAAAGACGTCCAGTTCATCCCGCCATCTCGTCTTCGGCCGACTACGGCGCCGTTGCCATCGTGGCACTCACTCTGTAGCTATTTTAGCCCACTTCTGTGGGTGTATACGGCAAACGTGACCAGACCAGTCCCATTTGAGTCTAGCAGCCTTAACTCCAACGTCGACAATGCCCGTTTTCGAGCGCAGAGTACTGTTTTGGATCTGATCTATCCTTTTCACTCCAAGTATGCTGCGCTCCATGGCCCTCTGGCAAAACTTCAGTTTGTTCTTTTGTAACTCTGTCAGCGACCAGGTTTCGGAACCGTAAGTTAGGGTAGGCAGTATACACACGTCAACGAGCCTCCGTTTGAGGGCCAATGGGAGATCACCCTTCATTAGCCCCTTCATAGACCAAAAGCGGTTCCAAGCGTTTTGGATCCCCCTTTCGACTTCTATATCCTGTCTAATTAACAGTAACTAGATAAAATTAAAACTAATTTCTTTTAATCTAAAAAAGGCCTTCGAGGCATTGTACCGATGATGCTGGCGGCATTTCTTCGCTGAATTGCAATGCTGATGGGTTGCGCGAGAAAGCCGCCAGCTCTTCGGTCACCAGTTATGTCAACCAGACGTTTCGCGTTTTCCGCAAATAACTTTTGCGCACTGGGACCCCAGGGACCGAGGGTCTCGCGCCAAATGGTACTAAGTTGTACTCTCTGCCGAGGCCTATTAGGCCCGAGGATATTTTGTAGTTCATTTTCGCCATTTTAAGGTTATTGCTACTACTTATTGGATCACTTAGAGAAATTGGGCATTTCTCTTTATGACGATATTGTCAGTTGGCTAGCCCCATGAAAATGACAAACAGGTGGGTCATGGGGACATTACTTTTATTTGAAAGGAAATTCTGTTGATTATTGAACATATGTGATGGGGCCTACCCTATATGAAAAACTACCGAAGGGATTGAAAGACGTGCTCTGTGTATCGGAATTCCAGTCCTAATAAAAAAATATACTTTTAGATAATACAATCTAATACATCGAAGAATTCATGAAGCCGTGAAAGGCTGAGAAGTTATGCAGTGTTATTTGTATTTTTTAATTTTTTATTATCAATTCTACTATCAACCCTTGACGATCATAGTATTAATTCCTATAGATTTACATTAATGTGATTTATAATGCAATGTAATATAATGAAATAAATAAATATCAATATCATATTTTCCAGAGAAAAGTGGTTTTTTAATGACAAATCTTCAAAACTCACCTTAATATCGAAATACCGATATTAATATCGAAATCCCGGGATTCAAATCTAATATCGGATTTCAATCCCGGGATTGAGAATGCTCCGATATTGCATGCTCTACACCGAACGCTCGAAATGGACTTCAAAGTCTGTCCCGTAATAGACAAGAGTTTTTAATATACAGCTGCGTTATTTATTTATAATAAACATAAACACTAATATCATGTTCCTCGTGCGCCGTAAAACGAATCAGAGCTATGAACGGTGCCGTGCCGGTGACACGGCGACCTATCGAAAATAGAACGGGAACCAAATAAGCGACTAAAACCGGCCACTAGAATGCAGACCATCGCGCTACGATATCTTCGTAATAGGTATACGATGTATTGTACACCTAATACAATGTAGAGAACATTCTCGTAGCGTCGTTTGCCGGGATGTTTTTTTTTTTATACCACGTCGGTGACAAACAAGCTTACGGCCTTAATGGTAAGTGGTTACGGTAGCCTAAACATGGACGCTTGCAACTCCAAGGGTGTTACAGGCGCGTTTTTTGAAGAACCCCCCTCAGGAAAACCTGGGCAGGGAGCACATTCAGCATAAGTAGCTACGCGGGTCAAGTGCTCAAAATGACCTACACACTTTTGAGCGTGTTATTTTGCGTAGCTACTTCTCCTGCTGTACGCTAAGCTATCAAAGACACACCTAGTTCTAGTCACTACATAATTACAGATAATGTGAATTCAATAATTGCGTTCAAGTAGCCTCCATCCATTTATGAACATTTGATATCCATCCATTTATAAACCTTGCGAGAAACAGCTGCACCCGTTGACTGCATACAAGGAGTTCTTACTACTTGCAATGGAACACATTAAGGCATGTCTATTTGAGTAGTTTCCTTGGTAAGACATTGCATATTGAAGGAGAGTGCAAGATATCGGAAGAATCTTTCCATTCATGCACGAAGACCTTCATTAGGCATAGGCGAACGTTATTTTTACACACTGACTGTTTGTACTATGTAGTTCTGCTAAACACTCGAATGAATGGCGGTTCCTTCCGGGAATGTCTGCCGTGTGATGCAATGGAACCACGCCGTTTTGTCGCCAAAACGACGGTTTCGTCCCAAGTGTTTCTTTATGTACTTCAGTGTCATAACTATTTATTTATGGACGTCTGTCGCTTGAGAGTATATTAATAAATAAATAAATGAGGACACATAAAGGACACAACTGACGTTATATCTTTCTGCGTATTAAGTAAACGGAATGCTGGAATGGATTTTTCCTTCGAGCGAGATTATCGGAGGACATCGATAGGTAATCGACAACATTATTACACTGTTTCTTTAGAGCGATTAAATAGTGATAAAAACGTGATTGCTGCATGATTTGTAAATCATGTAGCATTGACATTCATAGCAATCATTAGACGTTTAATTAAACGTGAGCGTCTGAATGGTTAACTGTGCCAAACCAAATATCCATCAAGTTTCAAGTGATTCAGTAATACGTCAGTGTTGCCTTCTATGGTGATTAAGCATGTGTACGTTCTATGTACCTATCGTATGCTTGAAACGAACAGAAAAACACGTAAAGACTGACATTTTTACACTAGTAACAATTATTTGAATGCAAGTGATTTTGTACGTGTAATGTCAAGTTTCACACTAAAGTCGTCCGCGTACCAAGATCGCTGTTTTGTCCAAGACATGTCAATCGTCAGGTTGGCATCATGCTGCTAGCTGGCGTTAAGCGGCTCGAAGGTCGAGCAACACCTACGGCGACAGTTACGTTACCGGCTGAAAGGCACGCGAATAGTTAGGATGATTGGTTCATGACAAGCTATTTATAAGAGCCCTCGGTCTATAAGCAGCCAATTGCACAAGAAAAACATACTATGGTTGCCGCCATCAAGATCACCAAATGTCATTCTTTGGTCGAAAAAGACACCGAGGATTGAACAAAGTAGACACGGGTTACGCTCAATTGAGAGTAAGTAGAATAAAAAGCTACCGTGATAGTTAACACAGTTAAATTAAACGCACCATGATCTTCAAACGTTGACGCCGCTCACGCAAGTGCGTGGCCAGACCGGGCCGCCATGTCAAAGCACGGCCAGTTTAACAGGACCTACAAACGCATACGCATTTCCCTTCCGACGCTACTAGTAAAGTGTAATGCGAGGGGGGTGCGCGGGTCTAAGTACAACGGTAAAGGCCAACCTCGGCCAACCGGTTCCATGGTCCGGCTGAGCAAGGCTGAGATAAAATTTAACAGACACATTGCAGGGAATTGAAAAGTTTTAAACACAGAGAAAGCAATTTGAAACTTCGTACGTTGTATCGAAGCTAACTAAGTCGTTAAAAAGCATTGTATTTTTATTTGGCCGTTGTGATTCAAAGTTGTTAACGACCGAGGGTTGCGCACGATTCTGCTGAGGATTGAACATTTGACTGGCTTTGATTGTTGTTCTTAGAAGACTTAGATATACATTTCGAATATAAACTATGTCGAAGTACCAATACACATATAGCATATTTGGGTATTTTCTGTAGTAGGTAACCAACGCATTTGCTCTCGTAAAGAAGTTCATGTTGTGAATTGGAAAGGAAATGTGAAGAAAAAACATAGTTTATTTTTGTTATAAATTATTGTCATCGGTCATCGGTCCGGTGAAATTGAAACAAAACAATAATAGGACACATTTGTAACACGCAACTGAAATATTCAACTTCGTGTGGAAATAAAGTAGTAAAATCAAAGGAGCAGTAACATTTTATTGTCTCCGTTTCGATTCACTGACAATTCAAACTAATCACAGTCACATTGTATCATGTTCAATTCAATTAGCCTATTTAACCCCTCGGCGTATTTTAACTAGCAGCTAGATAAGTTGTGTTGTTTAAGGAAATTGTACCTAGGTACCTATTTCTGAACACTAGTGTCCAGTTACTATATAAGTAGTTAGGTAGGTACCCAATTGAATCAAGTAGATACAAGGGATCCTGGACAAGACCTAATTTTGTTGAAATTGATGTTATTTAAGCATTTTTTTGAGAAAAACTATTTGTTCTAGCACAACAAAAAAAATATGTTAATATTCATCATATTTCAAAGACCGTGGACGGACTCGATACATAATTGGACGACATCGGCTCGATAGAAAATAATTGCAAAGATTGGTCTTAAAATCATTATTAAACGGTTCTATGTCTTTATTTTTTTGACGTATGGGTCTGCAATTAAAAACATGAAGTCAAAATATTCACACCTAAACCGTAACGAGTCATATTTCACAAATAATCCTCATTTTTTTTATTTGACTATTTATTTATGATTGTCTTCTAAGACCTGGCCGCCCAGTAACACTCGCTCTCGTACGAGGGCTGCCTTTTAAGTTCTGTCGTTTGCAAACCTCCCGTGATTGCATAAAAAAGAACTAGTGTCACGTTAAAATATTTGAATTTAGAATTCGAAAACAAAAGAATGACTCGAAATCGGCCCAACCGTTTTAGTACAGCGTTCGTTCAAAGTTGACAAGTCAGTTGTGAAAATGGAAATTTCGAAGGAAAATTTACGTGCGATAATTTTTTACAACTTCAAAAGGGGCTTAACGCGACTTCAGTGCTTCGAAGAGTTGACTACGGTTTTCAATGATAAAGCACCATGCCTTCGGACTGTGGAACGCTGGTATTTAGAATTTCAACGTGGTTGCTCTAGTCTTGGTGATAGACATCGTGAAGGTCGACCAAAAACAGCCGTAACCCAGGAGAACATTGATGCTGTACGGCAACTGATCATCGAAGATCGCCATGCGACATACCGTGAGATAGAAGCTTCCTTAAGTATTTCAGGGACCAGTGTTCACAGTATTTTGCATGATCACTTAGGCGTAAAAAAGTTGATCTCACGCTGGATACCACATTTACTCAGTGAAGACCAAAAAACGGCTCGCGTTCGATGGTGTCGCAAAACTCTGCGGCAATTCAACCGAGGCAACTCGAAACATGTTTACGACATTATTAGTGGTGACGAATCTTGGATATATGCCTACGATCCCGATTCTAAACAGCAGTCGACTGTTTGGGTGTTCCAAGATGAGCCAAAACCGACCAAAGTAATACGCTCACGGAGCACTTCGAAAAAAATGGTCGCCACGTTTGTGGCGAAAAGTGGCCACGTTGCCACCATCGTGCTCGAGGATCGTAAAACGGTTAATGCTGACTGGTATACCACTGTCTGTTTACCAGAAGTCATCGGCGAGTTTCGAAAAAATAACCCAAGACGTCGTTTAAGATTGCACCACGATAATGCGAGCTCGCACACCGCCCGGCAAACTATTGCGTTTTTAAAAGAGCAAAACGTCGAAATTCTGGAACACCCGCCGTACAGTCCAGAATTAAGCCCTAACGATTTTTTTACTTTTCCAAAAATCAAGCAACGACTTCGTGGTCAACGGTACCAGACGCCTGAAGAAGCGGTTGAGGCATACAAAACGGCCATTTTGGAGACCCCGACTTCGGACTGGAATAAGTGTTTCGAAAACTGGTTCGATCGAATGAAAAAGTGTATTATCACGGTGATTACTTTGAAAAACAATAAATACCATTTAACACTTAAATTGTCTTTAGTTTTTCCAAACGACACAACTTAAAAGGCAGCCCTCGTATACTCCGATACAAATAGACAGTGTGCGCCGTATCCCGAATCCTCAAGGGCATTTTGGTGCTGACAGCGTCTTAAAGTCTTGTAACGGAGCTCGTCATGTAATCTTCAATTCCCTGTCAGCGGCGCTACCACGAACTTCGAAAGTCGAAGTTCGGGTATTTCCACCTCTATCGCACTCCCATACTCGAGTGACAGCGATGCATGTATTACGAACTTCGACTTTCGAAGTTCGTGGTAGCGCCGCAGGTGATGATTTTCGTACATCAGTAGACCTCACGTACCTAATAACGCATATACGCGGAATTTAATACTGACAACGTCTTTTTAATATAAAACGAGCGTCTTGACGTGAAGGTACGCACGTGTATGAATGTATTGGTATGCCGACAATTATTAATATCAATTGTTAACATTCCCAAGATCGCATTACGCCTTTGCGTATGCTGAAATTTCAACAGTATTTGCATGGAATAAAGTCGATTTTGTGACGATACGATGGAGTGAGACGTTATCTTGCCTACGTTTTTTGACGGTGTTATTAAATTCTCAATTTTATAATCGATTAATTTCGCGCACCTTGGACCGATGCACATTGGAATGCACTTCGTAAAAATATGATTGGGAACAGTGGCGACAATGATAATGTAACTTGTGGTGCAAATGTTAAATTATACTTCTTATTGTATGGTTCAGATTATTTAATGTGGCCGGATTCTTATAAAGTTGTCATTAGAATTGGATTCTTCTACCTTCGACGTAGAGTTGCATTTAAAATGGACTATTTTGATTTAATTCGGCTAACTTTTTTTCAAACTAAGAAAACGAGAACATCGAGTAGCCTGTGAGACTCCACGTCCATACTTAAAGGTTAAGTATAGGTAGTATAGAGATGGGCGGGACATGTTTCACGTATGATCAAGAGTAGGTGGACAAAACGGGTCCGCCTAAAGCAAAGGGTGTACAAAAATACTTTTTTTGACCAAAAGTGAAAAATATATAGGAATCATAATACTTTCATTCACACGAAGCAGGGTTATTATTTTTTAGCTATTCTTTCGATTGGCATCATAAAAGTAAGGTGATTTTATTTGACATTTAAGTCGGTTCGATTCCCAGACGAAGCAAGTAATTTTTAGAAAATCTATGAATGTAGAATTACTAACTTTTAAAAATAACATAGTCTTCTTTGAGTATAATTCACTATCTACGATATTTAAGGTACTTCCCCTTCATGTCCCATAAGTTTGGGACGCCCTGTATATCGAATTAATCCTCTCATAAATATCTACGGCAACCTTAATCGGCTGACTTACTTACTTATCTATGAGTAAGTTGTATGCACCCATATTTTTACACTTGACTGTACATTTGGCTGAAGACAACCTTTTCAAGAACCCATCAAAAATAGCCCAAACGATCACACACCCCACTAGATAACATATTCTAAAACGATAGAGCCACGGCGCGAACTATATTTAGCGCAGTGTATTTTCAGCGGCCTCCAACCAAGACATAGCTTTGTATGATAGTTATAGCCAAACTAGACCTTACCGACATAACAATAAGGACCAACGCAGCCGAGTTTGCGATTTGGACTAACTACAGCTTGGATAACTCGCGTGTTCGCTTCTCTTCATGTCATAATTTATTACGAATAGATAATGACATTGTTTTTCAATGAGGATTAGGTTAGTGGCCGCTCGAATTGTTACAGCCCGAAAGTTTTGATGATGAAAGTACCGCGTTATGGAAAATTGCATGTTTTGCGCTGGACTTCATTCAGCACATGAGAAGTCAAAATGCAATAATTTACTTTTCTCAAACATGCAATGAATAATTGTGTGTTTTTCATAATGGGCTTCGAAGTGTCACGTTTCGGGCGCAGCGAGACGAGATATCCGTAATGGCAGTTCATACAAAATTGGAGGCCTGCAAGAGCTGGTCTTTTTAATATCCATTCCACAATTTGTAGCACAGCGAGGCGTTCAGCCATGAAAATTAAAGTCTGATTTCTTGGAGTATTTTTTAATTATTTCATTGCATGTTTGAGAAAAGCACTATAGTACCTACATCGGCGTGTATTACGTATTTTGTGCCACTAAATCACGTGACCGTACGTTCATACAGTTTGTCGGTAGTGAGGAGCATAAAATAGAGAATGTAGGGAATTCTTTAAAATACGATAGCTAGCAGCTGAAGACTTTATTCTTTATCCTGAACGTAACAGATCAACGGCAAATCCAGGGGTTTAACTAACGGACGTGTATTGCCGCCATTGCCGGGGAGGGACGCCCCCAGCCCCCCCACGCCTTTTATTACTGTATCTAGTTAAGATTACTAGAACAACCGTGAAACTAAGGCCGGCCCTAGACCTACAATGACTTTGCACAATATTTTTATGGCGCAATATAATTGAGCTACCCCTTGCGATCAAAAGATCAATATTATCACTCAAAAAATGCGCAATAAATTTGATGCGTCCTCGTGGCGGCTAAACATAGGCTAAAAAATATTGTGCAATACTGTTCCTATAGGCCGTACAATAAAAAACAGATGGTGCAATAAAAATTAAACTTGCTCAAACTTTTGTTCAATCATTGCGCAATCTTCAATAATAACCCTAAACGGTCAAAAACATTGCACAATTCGTAATTTTGTGCAATTTAATTGCTCGTTAAGGGCCGGCCTAACGCTTGCTCAAGTTAGTGAAAATAAATATTGTGTTTATAATATAGGCTTCGCGTATTGCATATAACGCAAAAAGCCCCTCGGGATAAAATATAGCCTATAAGCATCCAGGTAGTCCATTCTATACACAGATGAAAGATTTTTTTTTAATCGGTTAAGTGGCTCCAGAGAAAACCCATTACAGACAAACTTCACACATACACACACATACTGTTCTTTCTCACATACTGTTCTTCTTTTTAAGACTAGCTGCCCGCCAGGCTCCGCTAGCGTACTACAAAGAACGCAGACGAAACCGCAGGAAACAATATGGCCTGTACCCGTCCCGAAGGTGTATTCTAATCGGAGGATTACCCTTTACTACCTAACTTTACCTCTTCATAATATTATTTATGATGGGATGAAATCTTTCAACTTATATAGCCTGCAAAATAAAATAAATATTTGGGGACAATCTTACTCAAATCGACCTAGTCCCAAACTAAGCATAGCTCTATGGGAACTAGACGTCGATATACATACTTACATAGATAAATAAGTACTTAAATACATGGAAAACAATCATGACTCAAGAACAAATATCTCAGCTCATCACACAAATAAATGCCCTTACCGGGATTCGAACCCTGGACCCACGGCTTCGTAGGCAGGGTCACTACCATCTAGGCTACAGAGGTCGTCAAAATTAGAGAACAGGTCAAAAAGCGTAACAGAATACGTTTATTTCCAAATTATCTTCCAAAACCGCAGTCGCAAATGGAAACCCCAACATATATCATTATCATACGACGAAGCACACTCTTTTAGATTTCAGAAAATGTATTACAATTTAACGCCAACGCGTAGCTAACTGGAATTTTCATATCCCGCCTCCGGCTGTCAGAGGAAAAATACTCTCGCAGCGCATTTTAACGTGAAAACATAAATAAATCTACATACAGATTTAGTTAGTAAGTGTACAATAATTCGTTGTCATTTTAAAAATCACCGGTTCCATCTGCAGTAACAGATAAACTGTGATAGTTGCACCTGAAAATGTTGTATTTATTTTTAAACAACGGAACTCGTATAAATTATAGAATTGTCAATAATGTAATGAGTGATGTAATGAGAGAGACTTTGAAGGCTGTTTTTCAGAATACTTATTTGTGGTGTAGATTCTGCAGACATATTTTTATTACCTAAGTATCCGTATCCGTTTAACCGTTTCTCCACCACATGGCTATTTGCAAAGTAACAATAGGATACGGCAACATATCTATGATCTGCCTAGGTGTCGAGCTATTTATGACTCATTTCTAGCTCAGAAGGCGGCCATTGCTATCCTTCTAACAGGAAAGGGGATATCTTGGTATCAATAAAACGGAGCATACGTCCTCCTGTGGTAGAGAGGCGGCTGAATGTTGATGCGTATCAAAATAAATACACGCAAGAATATACAATACACAATAGAAATGATAATATCAGCTCTAAGATTTCTATGCAGGTCTTTAGTTTAGCGCTTGATGGGGTCTTAGGGAGAAGTAGAAACTTAGAAAGTCCAATGACATCGATTCAGTTAAATGGACCAGATTATTCGCAAAAAGATTAAATTCACGTCGCGTAGTCATGTACGGTGGGCGTAGATACTAGATACTTACGTAAGGCACGACTTTTTCTTTTCCATTTTGTTTTGAGCTCGGTTGAAAAGAGTTTGTTTGATATACTTTTTTTGCTTATGTTAGCAAGTCTATGGATGACGATATGTTTCTTGTTTGAAAGTGTACACGTAACGATTTTACCATGATTTTAAAACGCCGAGTCAAACAATCGTATCATTATATGGTTAATATGGCGCCAATATCATTTGGAGATTCTACTTGAAAGCATAACTAACTAACCTAAAATGTAAATAAACTGAATGACACCTACATCGATTTTGGTGCTACTGCGTAGAAACTACGCCTTAGGTTGTAAAATAGGTTCCCTAAATGAGAATTAACTCAAATAGCTTCAGGCGGTGAATTGAATAGCTTCGAAACTTTGCTCAAGTTCCTATCACAATAGCAGCATTATACTCAGGATAGTAACGGAATGCAGAAGTGTTCATTCAGATTAGGGAATGCAATCTCGGTCTCGCGAGATTTCGTCCATGTTTTGTGAGACTGAGTCTCGTACAATTTTCGTACGAAATCTAGCGAAATTGAACTTTACATATAAACCACAGCATGACAAAAATGTCATCTAACTGACCAATTAAAACCTACTAATAGTTAATTAAAAATGTATTACTTGTCATTATATTAAGCGCTGATGGTTAAAAAAATGATATAAAAAAAAGGCTTTATTTTGTGTTTTGAAACAAAACCAAGTTATACCACTACATGCAGTTTATGATTTCACATGTTGATAATCATGAAATGGAATTCATAGCCAAAAACGCCTTATCTAGCTAGATTTCTAGATTAGAGACTGGCTTTGTGGTCTCGCGACATCTCAGTTAGGTCTGAAGTCTCGCCAGATTGCATTCCCTAATTCAGATCAAAAACGTTGATGAATCTGTGGCGACGCAGCGTTTCAACCTTTTGTTTTATAACCAGAAGGTATAATGTACTTACTGTTTCTTGTATACTTGTATTTAGTCCAAAAGGCAAAGCGCGTCAGCGCGTCACGTTCTAGCTTAACAAAAATCACTACCCACTCATTTATTTCTAAGTTTAGAGAAACCCGACACGTTTTCGTTACTTCACTGGGGAGTGGGGACCTTTCGATGTACCCGTTTTTCGTTCTGCGTTATTCCGGACACAAAAATACGGATAAAATATAAGCAGACACGACAGGCACTCGGCAGTTGATAGATTGAACGCGTTCTCGTATGAAAAATGATCATTTTATTTACACGTGCGGTATAATAAAATAAGTGGTACGTAAATGTGAACATGTACAGCGAATTTCTGATTACCTTTCACAATAGCGTATTGATGGAAGGAACAAAATCTGTTTATGTTGACGATAATTTGGTTACGTTTTCAATTTAAGATATTTCTAAACAAGTTAAGAAACTGTCTAATTCCCCAATAATAGCATATTGGATGGCTCGCAGAATGAAAAACGACGAACCTAAACTAACTTTCGTCGAAAATCAACAACGGAGCTGTGAATTTCTCATTCAGAGGCAGCCCTATCCCGGGGCGTTAGGACCTAGGCCGGGAGTCACGGCCAAGGTCAGCCGCCCCTCCCGGCCGGGCTGCGTCGATACCAGCCAGTTCAACGAGACACGCATGCAAGTGATTCAGCTATACGTTTAGATATACGTGATAAATTATGCGCTAGTAGTTATCGAGATTTTACACAATCTCATGATTGTCTTGGACATGACATGGAGTATCATTGTTTGTATTCACCAGATTCAAATATACAAAGAGATTAATCCTATTCAGAGCTAGATTCGTATTTCGTATATATGTACTAGACTGCTAAGTTGCGTTCCACTTTACAATTCGGTTATACGTGAGCGGGGACGAGATCTTCGCCAGCAATTCAGTACGTATACGGTTTGGCAGGAGTGGAACAGAGGCACAACAATGCAGTACTTCTGTTCTAAGTTATATGTAATTAATTAAATTATATTATTGTTTAGTAATAAATAACTCCGCATTACTCCCATCACATCTTGATTTTGTTGTTGTACTTTCTGTAGATATTATCACAGTGGAAAATTTCATCTTGATAAAAAAACCATTTTACGATCGTACTTTTCACACTAATGAAATCATTTGATAATTATCATAAATCATTATAATTATAAAGGTGTGACACAATATACTTGCTTATTTACATTGTTATGCCTGGGTATGTATTAACAGATGTGTTAATCAACCCTTTAAGACTTCAGTTATTCTACACCCAGTACACAGCGAGTATAATATGTATACATATCCTTAAGTACACAGTACATAATTACATATGGAAAATAACAAGTGCACCTACGAATACAAGCGAGCTCTCTCATAAATAGTTATCTACTTTGTTTATGTGCATATGTTCTTATATGCTGAAGACATTTCTGCTTACGTATCCTACTAATATACGTATTATAAATGCGAAAGTTTGGATGTTTAGATGTTTGTTACTCAATCACGCTTAAACGGCTCAACCGATTTGAATGAAATTTTGTACGAAAATAGTTTAAAGCCTCGATTAAAATAAAGGATAGTTTTTATCTCAGGTCCACGCAGACGAAGTCGCGGGCGGAAGCTAGTAAAGTATAAAATATGACATACTAGCTTTTGCCCGCGACTCCGTCCGCGTGGAACTCGTTTATATCGTAGCACCATACAAACTTTCATCCCCAATTTCACCCCCTCCGGGGATGGTTTCCGGGATAAAAACTATCCTATGTCCTTCCCCGGGATCCAAACTATCTTCATACCAAATTTCATCTCAATCGGTTCAGCGGTTTAAGCGTGCAGGGGTAACAGACAGACAGACACACTTTCGCATCCATTTAGTATGGATTATGAAGGTAAACATTGAGTTTTCTGTACGTTCGAAACCACCAAGGACTTGATGATATTATTTCAATTTCTTTTGGGGCGCGGACTTCAATCTACACATTCAATTACGACATCTAAAAAATATTTATATCGTCGTCTAGTAGCCATAGTACAAGCTTTGCCTAGTTGATTTGAGTAAGATTGTCCGAAAATATTTATTTATTTTATTTTTTATATAGTAATATATGAGAATATATATTCTCTGTATGAAATCATGTGTTCTTAATAAGACTAGATGTAGTTGTTTATACCTACTTGGATTATTCCCAGTATGGGTATGAAGCCTATTTATTCTACTGAATAAATATGAAATCTTGCATATTATGAACCACTTTAAAAATAACTGTATTGATAGTTTTACACAAAACCCGCTTGTGGGATGCCGCGGATGCGATTTTTTTTACATCCGCGGATGCTATATATATGCTATAATAAATTTTATTCATAAACCACATTGCTAATGTTAACAATGTGCTTGTGTATTAAGACATAGTACATACAATATTACGTGCGTCTGAACTAGGATGAGCCTGCGTCTCAGACAAAGATAATAATAACAAACTAATTGGTGCAATTTGTGCACAAGGAAGGTATATAATAGTATCGTACATTTAGAAACAATTGTAATATACTCGTAGAACATAGTAACTTATATCTATTTCTTCTCTTACGAGGGCTGCCTTTTAAGTTCTGTCGTTTGAAAACCTCCCGTGATTGCATAAAAAAGAACTAGTGTCACGTTAAAATATTTGAATTTAGAATTCGAAAACAAAAGAATGACTCGAAATCGGCCCAACCGTTTTAGTACAGCGTTCGTTCAAAGTTGACAAGTCAGTTGTGAAAATGGAAATTTCGAAGGAAAATTTACGTGCGATAATTTTTTACAACTTCAAAAGGGGCTTAACGCGACTTCAGTGCTTCGAAGAGTTGACTACGGTTTTCAATGATAAAGCACCATGCCTTCGGACTGTGGAACGCTGGTATTTAGAATTTCAACGTGGTTGCTCTAGTCTTGGTGATAGACATCGTGAAGGTCGACCAAAAACAGCCGTAACCCAGGAGAACATTGATGCTGTACGGCAACTGATCATCGAAGATCGCCATGCGACATACCGTGAGATAGAAGCTTCCTTAAGTATTTCAGGGACCAGTGTTCACAGTATTTTGCCTGATCACTTAGGCGTAAAAAAGTTGATCTCACGCTGGATACCACATTTACTCAGTGAAGACCAAAAAACGGCTCGCGTTCGATGGTGTCGCAAAACTCTGCGGCAATTCAACCGAGGAAACTCGAAACATGTTTACGACATTATCAGTGGTGACGAATCTTGGATATATGCCTACGATCCCGATTCTAAACAGCAGTCGACTGTTTGGGTGTTCCAAGATGAGCCAAAACCGACCAAAGTAATACGCTCACGGAGCACTTCGAAAAAAATGGTCGCCACGTTTGTGGCGAAAAGTGGCCACGTTGCCACCATCGTGCTCGAGGATCGTAAAACGGTTAATGCTGACTGGTATACCACTGTCTGTTTACCAGAAGTCATCGGCGAGTTTCGAAAAAATAACCCAAGACGTCGTATAAGACTGCACCACGATAATACGAGCTCGCACACCGCCCGGCAAACTATTGCGTTTTTAAAAGAGCAAAACGTCGAAATTCTGGAACACCCGCCGTACAGTCCAGAATTAAGCCCTAACGATTTTTTTACTTTTCCAAAAATCAAGCAACGACTTCGTGGTCAACGGTACCAGACGCCTGAAGAAGCGGTTGAGGCATACAAAACGGCCATTTTGGAGACCCCGACTTCGGACTGGAATAAGTGTTTCGAAAAATGGTTCGATCGAATGAAAAAGTGTATTACATATCACGGTGATTACTTTGAAAAACAATAAATACCATTTAACACTTAAATTGTCTTTAGTTTTTCCAAACGACACAACTTAAAAGGCAGCCCTCGTACATCGGTACATTGTATTCCAATTACAAACTTCATGACAGCAAAGTGTTTTTACGTTTCATAAGAGTGGCTGAATTAACCCGTAACGAAACTAGCCTATTCCCGTTGCATGTCGGATAAACTCAAATGCAAACCACTCATAACTAGTTTGTTAACAAACTGATCTACGCATTATTTAGCTATTTCGCATGCGCGACGGGCCAATAAAACTCACTCTCAATGCGCATTGTCCTCAAAGTCGAAGGTAACAGCACATTGGAAACGGAAGCACGATTTGTTGCCCAATCATCTGGAGGCCGTGCCGTTTCACCTCCACCTCCCAGGTTCTTTGCTTTTTAGATATTCGCGGTTTAAACGTCAATGTCGATTAATTTACACTTATAAATATCAAGTAAGTATATCAACCACGAATTTGGCGAACGGGGTTGTGGAAGTGGATGAAAATACACCACAAGAACTATGTATAATTGTTACTATTAACTCGAGCCTTTTCAAAACCAAATGTAGTTTTTTTCGACGCGATTATCACGCGATAAAAGACAAAATTAAGTACCAGTAGGAAAGAGCCGAATGGGTAGGTACCTCGTCAATGTGACGCGACCGCAGACAGGCCCGCATCAACATTCGTAGACCCTTTACAGTTGACACGCCATAGATGTAGATTAATTTAATCCAATCGATACCATACCCCTGCTTAACACATGAAGGTAGAGCGACACTAATCCACCGGTTACATATTTTAACGCGTTTTAGGCCGCTTTGCCCTTTCCATTTCCACGGCTTCGGCTTCTAAGTACCCTTCATTATAATATAATCAAATATATTTGAACACAGTTACTGTTGCGAGATCAGTTATTCCTAGTAATAGTTATAAAACTGCTTTGATTATATATATAATTGAGATACAGTATTGTCAAACCAGAATAGCAGAACTCAAAGTTAGGACTATAATGATGTAGAGTTTTCATTTAACGAAAAGTATCTTAATCTTAATATAGCTGGCTATCTTTATGATATCTCAAATGTAATGAACCCCAGCGTTGCGACATAATTCAGTAACCTTGCTCCACGTGTAAAGCGATTCCGCCGAAATGCTGTGTATTGCGTGGGTATACTATATACACGTATGTGTTTAATATGCTTAACATATCCAGGTGCGCCGGGGAACCAAGGCCCTTGATAAGCTATACGGCGGTATTGTTGAAGTCGTTAATAGAAATGTGTATATTGTTTAAGCGAGGCGATGCGGGTAACCCCAGTCCACCACCCTCGTCGAGGGGGCTCGCCATTCAGAGTCACTAAGTCTGGCGGTCTATTTTTATGCCCGCATTCGCCATAAAACGTTTGATACCCCGGACAAGCTGCAAGCCCTTGTGGTTCTTTAAATTTGAAAATCATACTTTTATCGTCAGTCCGTCCCGTAACTATAACGACTAAATATCGAAATATATCTAATATTAGTAATAATCATCAACATAGTATAAAACAAAGTCGCATCCCGCTGTCTGTCCCTATGTATGCTCAGATCTTTAAAACTACGCAATGCATCAAAATCCGGTTTTTTTTTGGATAGAGTGATTCAATAGGAAGATTTATATGTATAATATAGTACCCGTGCGAAGCTAATACTATATAACTTGGGATAATTACGTAAGAACGAATTTTAAACATGAAGTTCAATTGATAGGAAGATCGAAAAATCGAAATCCTTTAAAATCGAATCGTGTTTGAGTCAATGTCATTCGAGTTCGGCGACGTTTAAATATTGAAATGAGGTTCAAAACTCAAAATATCATGACATTGTGGAATAACAGATCACACGATTACAAGAAAATAGGATGTTATCGGCGTTGCACGACGTCATTTGTTTATAAAAACATCGCGATACAAACACGGGGTTAATATGCTATACCTACCCTAGACCTGAATGCATGCTCGGAATCATAATGGCCCTCATTCGTCTGGTGCCCGGGGCTGGGGGCACTCGGAGCCTCCATTGAGCGCTCCCGGGCTCAACCGTCTATTTTTAGGGGCCTGGGGACCCGAGGGGGCGGGCATGACGTCACCTGCCACCTCGAAGGGGGCACTTGCGAACGAAGGCGAAATCGACGAAGACGAAACATGTGTACGACCGTTTCTGCGGCAAATTTGAATTGGGATCGAAATTGGCTTCGTTATTTTGTTTGTTATAATTAATTGGCTGTGGAGGTCGAACGTTGAAAAGACGGAGAATCCTGCATGTACCTATAAGCAGAATAAAATTTGAGCCACTTAAGCAAGTGGGTGTCATTGAGATACAATATGATTTGGCAATGAGACAAGCGGGCAAATAATTGTGACCCCGTTAGAAAATCAACAACGATAACCATAGAACGTTTTAAAGTCAATCGCAAACAAAATTTCAAGGCTAGTTTAGAGAAAACGACCAAATAAAAATACATTCATAGAACTAGTCACATTCATTAAGCCGTCGGTGGCGTGGGCGTCAGAAAAAAGAAGAAATTAAATGATTCTCTTGAAACTCAAGAGCCGTATTGAATGGTCCTGTTTTAGTTAATAGAAGTTTCTAACTGAAACTACTTTAGAAAGCATCCGAGCAGACACGACAATGTTACTCGTAAGAACAACGGAGATAAAGACAAAAGGCATAAAAGAAAACAAAAATAAAACATCGCTAGCGGATTCGAGACTTGTCGCTATCAAACTGACGTGCTTCTCAGCAGTAAAAGACAAACAATACTTCTATAATGTGTTCGTTTCTCAAACAAAAGAGTGTGATGCAGACATGAGTATACATACAATAAGACTGATTGGAGACAACTATAGTGAATTTCTCTATCTAACAAAAGTATTTTGGGCGTTTCAAGTGGAAAGTGTACCTAACGAACAATTGATATGTCAGGTTAATCTCGAATAAACACGAAAATGCTCTGCGGTGAAGTATAATCCATACTAATATTATAAATGCGAAAGTGTGTCTGTCTGTCTGTTACCTCTTCACGCTTCAACCGCTGAACCGATTGCGATGAAATTTGGTATGGAGATAGTTTGAATCCCGGGGAAGGACATAGGATAGTTTTCATCCTGGAAATCACCCCCTAAGGGGATGAAATGGGGGGTTGAAGTTTGTATGGAGCTGCGATATAAACGATTTCCACGCGGACGGAGTCGCGGGCAGAAGCTAGTGTTCTATAAAACCCAGCGATATATACGGGTCGAATCGGCTACTGGTGATTTTAAAAAGGCCAACTTACCGTCTAAACCAAGGCCAAGTCGATAGAGTTATGTTTCTGTGAGTCTGTATTTCATTATAAGTACAAGAAGAAAATCGGATACTTCTCTTAAACCGCAAAATAACTTTGTTTTTGCATATTTCTCTTTAGTAGCGTATGCTTTTAATATGTCTTCTTGTTTGGTATAATAAGTCATTCCAATACTAGCTGCTAGCTAATTTCGCGAGATTTCTATCAGAATACAGCTTTTTATCAGAGGCACTAAGGCTTTTAAGTTTTAACATACCCAGGTCCAGTACAATTAGAATGGGCTTGATCTTTAGCCTGGTCGATTGACAATAAGCATGTATCCTAGGATTTTTACGATGCCATACGAACCAGGTATTTATGGAGAGGAACAAATGTTTGTATGGGAGCAACTACAATGAATTCAGCCAGAAATTGTATTCAACCTCGCTGGTGGCAGCCGAAACGCTTCATTCTAATTGAAGTAAAATTATGACGTCACAGTTTGCTATTTGTACTAATAGTTGTATGGCAAATCAAGTAAATTGCTGTTTCGGTCGCGAAATACTGCGTTTAGGTCCATAGTCGTCATACAATTTTGTTTCTATAAAAGCGTAAGAATTCTATTGGTAGCTTTAATTTTTTTCTTGGACAATATGAAATGCATGTTTTTCGAAACTTTCAAGGTCCGTATCCATTTATGATTTTAATTATATTTTGTTATATATACTTTTTTACAATAATTTGATGGTTTCTTATACATTTTAACAAAACTTTGTTCTCAATTTTGACATGAGGCAAGGCAACTACCCCATTGATAAAGTAATAAGTATCCGCATTTAACGAGAGCCTATTTATTCCTAAATAAAATGTGCATCAATCAAAAAACAGAAGAATATTGACGGTAAATAAAATTCCATTCTTACTACAATGACCAGGATAAAGAAGTTTCAAGTCAGGTTATAACGGTTAGCAGTACCTAAGTAAAATATACATTCGCTAAGGGTTTTCCCTTACTGTTACTATTCCACGGTGTTTGGCAGTGCTCACAAACAGAAATAGATTCAGTATATTGCTACTAACTGTGCCTGTCCTATGTATATGTATGCCTAAATCCAGCACCCTCACCCCTGTAACGAATGTATACGTAATTACTTTATTTGGCGTGATGTCATTGTGCAATTCAAAGTAAAGAGTCATCTCGGAAAGAACTTTCCAGAGGAAAACCAAACCGCGAAACGTATTTTAATTAATAGTAACTAACTGCGAGCGTTTGGCATTTTCATCAATAACGTTTCAATCTAAGCCTGCACGCAATTGCATTCATACGGATGTAAAAAAATGGTTTCTGTGGAACATATTAGAAGCTAAGCATATTTCTAGCACATGTGCTTCGGTCCCACGCTTCACAATGAGTGCTGTGAAACCAACGTCATGCCAAGAGTCGTACGGGGCTAGCGTATCTGCTATATCGTAAAGCAAGAGAAGGTGCCAATTCTACATCTTTACAAGGAATACCAACTCTGAAACAGCGGCCGTTAGAGTCAAATTCGAATAATGTGTAATATTTCGTTGGGCCCTTTTTTCTTATTGAGGCCCCTACGGGCCATGACTGTAATGTCGAGGGCTCTTATGGAATAGACAGAAAGTCCATATTTCTTTGATTCATAAAGCGTATAATTTGGTGGGTGTATCTCAGCCAATTAACGAGATAGCAGTGTTTGAATGGATTTAGTGCTGAATTTATTCTAATACAGAATCTAATAATAGAGTGAAAAGGCAGTTTCGATTTAGATGCCAACGTACTTATGGATGGAGTGAAAGTTTGTAGAATGGGTCCATTAATATGGCCCGAACCTAAAGAATGAACCACACTATCTTAGTACGAGTGGGCTAATGTGGCACAGTCTCATTCAGCACTTAAGAACTGTCATCACTGACACACTTCGAGCACACACGGCCTTCCTAGCGGACAAGCTGACACATCGAAGAACTGGCCCCTATCTCACCAATTTGGCAATATCACCTGACACTAAAGGTCCACGTATAGTTTTATAAAATTGACATTTTAATTGGAATCTTTTACATTAGACGATAGAGTTGCCTTTTGAATGGTCTGCTTTAATGCAATTCGGCCAACTCAAATATTCTCAAGTATAACGACAGCCGCTTGGGACCAATGTTATCTATCAATCAACCCAGAAATGTATGAAGAATTGTAATTGTCAGGTGAGAATTGTTGACATAGGGGTCTGATAGTGTGAGAGTACAATACAACCAATTTTTTTTAATAAGAGGATAGATCATGCGTAAAGAAGAACTATTTCTTAATTGAAACTTTTGAGGGAAGAATACCTCGTACTCGTCTATACAAAAAGAGAAAATGATTTTCCACTTACTAAAAACAAATAAATACACTCAATTACTTACACTACACTACACACATACACTACTTATACACTTAAATACTTCACAATCTCAATAATTGCAAATTTTAATAAAAGGAAAACCTATAAACCTAGTCTTTCATTGTGTCAATAACATACTAAAAAAGATAAAAAGTGGAAAAACATTTTCTCTTTTTATATTCCAAAGGTATTCTTCCACCCATCCTTAGCTAATGGAGGATAGTTCCAAATCAAGTTTCAAGGTAAATCTCAGAATATCGGCGGGTGAAGGCTGCAAATGGTAGAACCCATTAATGTAAAAACCCAATGAGTAATGTACTCAGCTAAACACACAACTATGTACGCCCTTCTAAGTTTCAGTTTGATACATTACGTAAAAGTTCGCACAAATTTTCCGCGATCCAATAAGTACTTGGAAAATTGAGCTCACTGCTTACTGACCTCGATTCCTCTATACTCCTCATACAGCCTTGTTTACCTGAAACCATGGAAAATATCAATTAAGGCGAGTAAACAACTTTAAATTAAATTAGCCGGCTACTTAGAATGTATGAACGAAATTAGTAACTTCTAGACGTCACACTTAGCGTCGGGCGTATTTTAATATAATTAAAAGTAACTCTCGGGATGACTTAGACTTTGGGAATTCTGTACAAGCGAAAATGTACCTACCTTCGTTTATTAGATTTAACTTTTCGAGGCGAAAATGCAATATTCAGCGATTCAGTCCTTTGTTAGAGAGGAAATTACTGGAATTACGAGAAACGGGGTTAGGGCTGATCCAGTTACGGTTCAGCGTATCCCTTCTAAATGAATTCGGGCTGTAAATAGCTACGACTTGGGGCTCCGTTGGAAATATATTATACTATTTTACAATCAGAACATTGAATCATGTTAACACATAACGAATATGTTCGTTGTCCTGTAGTTTAAGAACTAGAATAGAATTGAATAAGCATTTATTCCCGACAACATGTGCTTATTACATGGACAGAGATCAGCTAAAATCACAAATAGTGCCACAAAACGGTTCCACCTGAGCATGGTGCTGTAGTGTCTATCTTAGCCTAGTTCTTAAACATATTTGGACAAAAGTAATCAATTAAATGCGGTCATATTAAATTGAGGTAATTTAACTGTTAGTGGCTCTATTTTATCCTTTACTGACATGTTACATTCTCAGGGAAAAGTGCCTTATCGTTATGAACGATGCGCTAATAGAAATGCCACGACTATCGCCGCAGGTAGGTACTGTAACTAGCCAAATATATCCTAACACATCCTTACTCCTGTACTATTCATATTCATATTCATTTAATCCATTGTTATCATGTTCATCAGCACATAATGGTCTTACATTTTAGTCATTAGTAGGTATACATGATACCCTGCTAGGGCATACAATATAGGACATATTATACTACTTAATAACTAAATAAAAATTACAATTAAGTACAATAATTATCATGCAGCACTAGGTTAACTAAATTTAAATACAAGAGCAATTTAAAAGGTTGTTTGGTCATGTCAACATAGTTACTTGATGTCAATTAATTATTAATAAATTCATTATAATTCAGTATATTATGTCATGTTAGCTAAAGATTGGTCCTCAAAAAATTCATCTACGGTATAATAACATGTCTCGATAAGTATCTTCCTTAATTTATTTTAAATAATTTAATGTCACTTAATTGTTTAAAAGTTTCGGAAATTTTATTCATTATTTGGACACATCGATAGAAGGGACCATTTTTAACTATGGCAAGCTTGCTAGGTGGTAAGACATTTTGCTTTTTTCGTCTACTCTCAGGTTTGAATATTTCCGTTCCGTTAAATAAATATGGGTGGCTCTTGATAAAGACGTGTTCCGATATATTTGGCAACTTTGGCTGTTCCTAACTATAATATGATGGTCAGCATGCACTAATAGTATAAGCGCCATCGATAATAAGATTATTTTTCCCTGAGAACGACACATATGTATGTATATCTTTCGCGCATATCAAATAGGCTTTGCAGGCGATCGCCGTGTCGAGATGTGCCAAATAAAATACAGTAGTATACAACTTTCTATTTGCAATATCGAAATGATCACGGACTTACCGTGATTACAGTTAACACGTGGGTTCGTTTAACATTGTACATATTAAACGATAAGCGAATAACGGCAGTTTCCGAACGAGTTGCCTCAGTGAGTCCATCCAATGCATAATAATGGGCAGTTAGAGGAAAACTCCCTTCGGTTTGCGCTATATGCGACCAACACGCGACATTCCTTTTAAAGGTAAAATGGGAATTGCAATTGCACGCAGCCATGTTTGTATAAATCTAGAATAATCTAGAAGATTGTCCGAAGGTAGGGACTTGGTATTTATAATTATGTAGCTGAGGACATACTATTTTCAATAGGCAGCTATATATTTCTATAGTCTTATAAGATCCGTATGGGTTTTCTCAGAGTCTCTGACGCGGGCGGGATCGTGCGGGCAGTTAGTTATAAACAATCATGGTTCTTTCCTTTATTACTGAATTCAGACAACAACTCGATTTTGTTTTCCTCTTATAATAAGAGGCAGATTTTTTTTCATGTCAAACTGATTCTTGTACCTAAGCTATGACAGTCGAACCAGTATGTTCTCAGTGAGATATTTTAATGTACCTATACCTAGTATCACTACTACTGGGCATCTAAAAAAAATCGTGTCCCCAATTAGCGTGAGTAGTGAAATAAAAATTAACTCAGTGTCAGTTTTGTGGAAACAATTAAGTATTCAGTTTGTATAAAAATTGACTTTTTCTGTTCAATTGTGTGTTATTTAAATGTGAAACAAGTTAATTTTCACATAATTTGAATGCTTAATTTTCGTCACAAAACTGACACAGAGTTAATTTTTGTTTAACAGCTCACGCTAATTGGGTGCACGAATTTTTTTAAATGCCCTTCTAAGTATTCATATTCATTTGTATGTTTCTGTATTATGTCCAAACAAATAAATAATGAAATAAACCTATCGAATACCCGCTATGTAGAGTGTGTACACTGTGTGTGTACTGTGTAGTGACATGTGTACCTATCGCGCCGAGCCATCGAGTCGATGCTATCTTCGCTTAACGAGTCCATTGTATAGGCGGCGCGCACGCATATACGGCGAACCGCCGTTTCACTTATCGAGTCTTGCGCCTTCCCTCCTGCCGTCCTAGGGTCATTCTAAGGGTGGTATTCACTAGAGCTGTGACAGGTAGCGGAGCGGTGTGCGAGGAAAAAGTCCACCAATAGGAAGATGTGCGTGAGCGAGGCTTTTAGGTGGTTTTTAGGGTTCCGTAGTCAAGAAGGAACCCTGATAGTTTCGCCATGTCCGTCCGTCCGTCCATCCGTCCTCGGCTTAGCTCAGTAACCATTACTACTAGAAAACTGTAATTCGGCGTGGGTATATAAATCAATCACGCCGACAAAACAGTACAATAAAATCTTGAAAAAAAAATGATTTTTAGGGTACCTCCCCTACACCTAAAGCGGGGATGTATTTTTTTTCTCGTTAAATCCATGGTGTGGGGTATTGTTGGATAGCTCGTTCAAAAATGTCATGGGTTGCCTAAAACCATTTTTCAAATCAGTGATTAATTTGCGATATATCGGGCTTTAAAGCCCTAACTTTTGTTCGAGTCATGCGTCCCCTCCCCTGCCGTCTAAATGGCTACTACTGGGGATGTGAAAAAAATCGTGATAGTAGTACATATAATGAATTTAAAAAGAAAACTATAACGGACAAGTAGGCATAAGTAGTTACCGAGTAATAGTCGACCAACTTAATGTGTACTTGGAATGGCCAATTTTCGTACAAATTCGGCCGACGCAACGGCAACGCACGTCCGACAGGCAACTACGGAAACCTACACTGTGCGTGGCGCGACACGCACTTGGCCGATTTTTTCCCTGTCACGTCGTTTGGCTACCTTGCACAGTTCTGGTGGATTCTCACTCTACGACGAACGTTTCGCATTTTAATTTGATTTCAATGTCATTTTCCCGCATGTAGGCTAGGCGTGCCGTATGTTCCGGAGCGAACAGGAAAGATACCTACAAAATGAAATGTACGGCTCAGATTGATCATCGAAATATATTCCTAGCCACATTTATGGCATTTAAAACGCCCGCGATGGCAAGGAAACATACCTATATCTCGTCTTGTGAAGGGTTAATATAGTTGGATTATTGGTTAAAGTTCATTACAACGTAATTTTCATTCATTCATTTATTTGTTGATAAAACATTATATTTTACATGTCAACTTAAATAATAATTATATACATTTCATTTTAAGTAGTGTTAATTCCAATAACTGATCATTTTGCATATTTCATTAAGTTGGGTGTACATAGGTACCTACTTACTACTCTAGTTAGTCTAATTTTATTAGTCAGCAGCTATCCGACAAACTCATCGATGCTATAATATGCTCGGTCAATAAATAAGTTTATTTTTAAATAATCTATCGTTATCCAATTCAGATATTTTATTTTGCTTAATGTTCCAATTCCAAATGAGTGACAAAATGATTAAATCCAAGAATGTCTATTTTGTTTTCACAAAACTAGCTGGCTTTAATAATAAGAGGCTTTAGTCTTATAATTAAAAAAAATTACAACATTATAATTTCACGTATCAAAAGAATCCGGTGCTTTGAGGCAAAAACAGGCATTCTGGGATTTAGGCAATTTGACACTAAGTTATTTTGAGATCTAGTAAGAAGTATTAGGCAAGGCAAAAAAAAGCCTACACCCGAGACTCAAAATGTATTATTACTCCAAAAGAAAGAACGCAAAAAAATATGCCTAGTGACGAGATCCCATTCGATATCTCAAAGAATTACGAAGCTACAACCGTTTTAATATTGCTTGTTAGAGAAAGAAAACTCTCGCATCAGTGACGTCAAAATCTGGTAAATGACAATCGATTCATATGAAGGTCCGTTTTGCGGAAAAGGGACAGAACATACCCCCCCCCCCCCCCACATAAAACTTTGGTCACTTATAACTTTGTAATAATTTAACCTCTCGCGTTGCTTTTTTCTCCGTTTGACTGCATTTTTAATCCTTTTTCGAGAAAATATGACATTATTGATTATTTTATTTATTCTATTACGTTGCAATGAACCCAAAGCGGATTATTTGATTCTTTGAATTACTTAACCCATCTTGTATTAACGTGACTTGAGCAATACAATATCTCAAATTTTCTGACTTTTCTTAGCTCGACTGTCGGTTGTCTATTCATTTGCATTGCGGTGATGGCAGGCTTCGGTGAAGTAGTTTCTAAGCAACCCACACAATGACGGTGTCATCGACACTTGCCCGACCGCTATTGTATTTTATCTGGTTGTAGCTAGGCGTTAGTTTAACGAAGATTAGATTAGATTTGTTACTTATTGTAGTTACCGGGTATATCGTACAATGTCAATATATGTTCAGGAACGTATCGCATGCCTTACTCCGGATCTGTTTACCTACGTTTAAGATTCAAGGTCATTGTATAACTAGGTACCAAGTTATTGACATCGGCATTCCAAATGAAGAAAGTCAACAACGGATTTCGGAAATAAAATTTGACTCTATTTCAAACGGGAGTCAAGAATGGTCAACAAGTGAAATCAAGAGATTTTTCGAAAAAACCAACTACTTTTTTGCAAATGTTACAAGCCTATGTCAGTCCAACGATTAAGAGGAATCCAACGAAACCTCATAAATCTCATTTGCCATCATCAAATAAAAAATTAAATAAATAATTTATCAAGCCGTTGTTTGGACTGTAGCCCGTGAAATACAATTTACTTGTCCACTATAAAAATTACTTGAAAACAACATTGATGTCGAAGGCTTATTACAGGGTTGAGGACTATCTAACCGACAGAAATGCATGGCCCAAACCAGAGCCCAAAATAGCTTAATTATTCATATAGCTTATTCGGACATGTGTTCTTGTAGAACAACGCATTATGATGTTTTTTTTTTCTTTGTATTCATATTCAGATTGATTTTAAGTAGGTTAAGAACTATCATTGTAATAAGATTTTTTTGGCAAAAAATGACTGACTGTTGAGTTTATTTCGGCGTTTCTTCTTAACAGTGGTCTTCTTTTTCTTCTTAACAGTGGTCTTCTTTTTCAGAAACGCTGGTAGAATTTTGACTTAAAGCCGAATAAATAAAATAAATAAATAAAAAATAATATTTGGAAACAAACCTACACAAATCAACCTAGTCCCAAACTAAGCAAAGCTTGTACTATGGGTACTAAACGACGATATACATACTTATGTGGATAAATAAATACTTAAATACATGGGAAAACATCCATGACTCAGGAACAAATATCCGTGCTCATCACACAAATACAATGCCCTTACCGGGATTCGAACCCTACGGCTTCGGAGGCAGGGTCACTACCAACTAGGCTACAGAGGTCGTCACAAAGAAAATTGGTAGTAAAATTGTAACTTGTGGCTTCGTGAAACAGGCCCCTGTGAACAGCAGGACCATTATTGCGCCTAGAGCCGAAACATCACATCACCAACTCGACGAACACGCTCAGATTTCGTTTTTAGCAATAGTGACAGTCGTTAGGTGAATTCGATGGCCGATAGCGTCATCTATCCTCATTTTCTAATTTGCCTGACCTGAATGACGATTTTGGTAGTGTGGTTTCACGTCGAGGATAGGTTAGCACTGTTAGCACTTATCATTATCACACTGCCACCTGACAAATAAGGGTATAGAAAAGCAGCTACAGTGATAAACGCGACCATATCACACTGATACATATACCTTATTATATCGACGTTAGACGAACAATCGGATGTTATCTACTACTAGGCAAGCAATTGCGTTCTAGGGAGCAATGCACTCGCTCAATGCAGCCGCTTTGGCCTCGGTCGCATGCGTCAGGCGTACCCGTTGTGTGTCACTCATGTCTACGAGACCTTATTACAAAACTAATAGGGTTAATGCAAGACTATTAATATAGAAAAAGATTTGTCAACACAGGTTAGGTTTTACGGTAGTTAATGTTATGTTCAATTCAGTTACAATAAAGAATATACCCATGTTAAACAGCTCTGATTTTAAAATGTATATAAAGAAATTAATAATCATGAATTCGAAGGTATCAAAATAAAATTCTTTATCATGGCAAACATAATACATTTTAGATACAGTAATACAAGGTAATTAAATTCAATCTTACTTTATTTATAGATACGATTACGTTTCATCTATTATTATAACATAAATTAAAATCCAACCCAGCCCATCAGACTATAATTGAAATATAATCAAACACTTTGTAATGCTGATTTCTGGCGCCGCACCGTAAATTTGTCTACATCAAAACGCTCACGCGCACAGCACTCATCCAAATTACTGTAGCTTTCTCCAAACGATTAAACGTGCCAACCATGTATTTAAACGACAGCTATAGCAACATACAATATATATTAACATTACGGTCCTCAATCGAACACAATAGATAGCGTTGCTCGCGCACCCGCAACATACACATCAGCACAAGCGGTTCTATAGAATGCTATCTATAGAAGACAAGCGGCACACTTCGATACAATAACCCGATGGCTGACAGTGGAAAATATCGCAGAACAAAAGATAACGAGGAGATATGCCAAGGCTGCCGTAAAAACATTCATGTGAAAATAATTTCCACGACACGCGAGCTTGAGCTAACAGTTATATGAATGACTAGATGCCGGTGCCTTATAAAAAATAATGTCCAACCCGAGGATTCATTCCAAATATTGGTAAAAGATTTTGAAAGGCAAAAGAGGAGTTTCGGAGTTTAGGTACCCCCTACGTACACCAAACTTACTAACCTACAAAGTTACATTTCACATGCCTATTTTCTTAATTATTAGTATATTCGAGTAATTTTTGATTGGCTTGGTCGTAAAACGACTTCATAGACATAGGCCTTTTTTGACTTTTTTAAGTGCTATAGTCACAAACCTGAGGTATTTTTTTTTTAACAATGGTTGCAAAATCGTTCGCGATAGAGAAAATCGAACAGTCATCAATGAGAGCACTCGATTCATAAAAAATACTACCCGTGAATACCGAGTCATACTTCCAAACTATGTATTTTACAAATAATCCGCATCATCTTACCAAAAATTCTATAGGCGTTAAAATATTCGGAAGGTTCTAATTTTAATCAACTTTCAAATAAACCAGCGCTGCGTAGATATAATAAACGCAACTCCATTCGGAGATACAGGTCGCAAACATACAGGAGATAATATTTAAACAATATTTGATAAAAGCGTGATGGTCCCTAGATGTCACAAACAACATAAGCTAGACTTTATACGATTCAAACTGTGTGGTATATAAATTTATCAATCTGAAGTCAAAGTTTAAAATTCAACTTTCAACTGTCCTTAATTCGAATACGTTGACAGTGTATTATATTCACTGGTAGGTATTGTACTAAGCAAGTCAGTATTCAGTTAACTGCTCGTTACGTGGTTGACCTCACGAATCACCCACTTTAGTCGCCTTGGGCCGATGGAAAAGTACAATCTCGAAAACCGATTCTGTTTTTATTCCGATTTTCTGGTAATGAATTCATTAAAACTTGAGTCTATCAACCATCGTTAGCATTTGCGCCAGTTACTTAATAAATTCATTGCATACATATGTTCTTGGTATGTTAGGTAACATAATGAGAATTAGGTATCTTTATGACTGTAATAAATGAAAAAGGCACTAAATTGTCGTGCCCTAATAATATCGTAAATTATTTAATATCGTCGGATTTAGATATACAGAGGTAGGTAAAACGTCCCAAAATAATTCCTAAAAATAAAGTTGCAGTAATTACCGCATCAACATCAGTCCATTATAATTTATAAGTAGTAAGTATCAAAGTTTGTTGCGAACAAATATTAAACAAACGCGTTGTCGAAGAAGCTTTAAATACTTATAGAGACGTATATGTAAATGGGACATACGGAGTGAAAAAAACAGAAGTAGTCTTTCCTGTCGATAGTTAACCGTTCACTGATGTATCATAAACCTTTACTCCTGAATCAGTCCAATGTTCAACACAAGGCTCTAACCGCAATGTCCTTCGGCTCTTCTTAAGCCAAGCGTGGGATGTACATCCCCCAGAGATCTACTTGAATTAGTACACAAAGTTAAGCCTAACCTAGTGCATAATTGCCGTCCTAATGAGCTGGCTCTTGCACGCTAAGTTTGCAGTCGTGAAACCTCGAAACTGCAAATAACATCGCAGTTTAGAAACACGTCAGTAGGATCCAAAACCTTAATGAACCGTCGAAATTTGAACTTGTGCTCTTGTAACGAATAAGCTATAACTCAGAAATATTGTTGCTCCAAAACTAAGTTAATTAAGGATAAGGGTGAAACCGTGATGAAATTAGAAACTCCTGTGAAGTTAGCACGAGTCTCGAAGCGTCAGAGTATAAACCTGCTTACAACTTTACTAAAGAAAATTAACTGCTACATTAGGTTAGGTGCTGTATGGTGTTTCTTAAAATTGTTTTCTATGTATCTGACCAGAAGACGAAAAAAATAGTTTGTGAGTAATTACAACATACTTATTAGCAAATTGGTGCCGTTAATAAGAAAAATCGAAATGAAATCATAACTATTTTTTTATATATACGTTATATACGATCTCCGTACAAACTGACCAGCTTTTATTACTCATTCAGAGCACGGTGAAAACATGGAAGTAGTTTCTAATCGGTCGGACGTTTATACGACGTCAGACTTCTACATAACAGTGGGGGCACTGATTAGTAACAACAGTTCTAGACCAGTACAACCATTTCGTGATGTTGATAAGATCTATGGAGGGAATGTTTGGAGCCCGAGCCAAATTCGTAACTGATTGCCTAAACAAACCTCGAATCCGGGACTTTACGTCTGTATTTTACCAATATCTTTATAAACATTTGATTTATGCGGATAAGAATAGCTCACAGAACGCGTAAAATTGTAAAGAGTTTCTTTTGAAACAAGGAAATCACATAAATAACAGTACGTTTATGTAACAAAAAAGCGTGAGAAACAGGCGTCATATATTTAGACGAAGCTCAGGAAATTATAACGTCAAGTCCTTCAAACACTTTAGATATTTTATTTTCTAGAGAACGACATTCAAATCCAAAGATTGCTGCAAGATTGTTCGTGGGAGAACTTGTCTCTTGAGCTTAACACGATTCCTTTCAATTGAAATTAGACTTTATTATAATCCGACAGGACCGTGTTTACAACATGAGTCTGCGAGATATGATGTTGCTAAAGATTTTGCACAGTGGGAACAGAGCTAACGACATTATAATGAGGGCTAATTTTGTACGCTAGGACTTTAATGATGCCAGTTTTCAGTGTTCTTTCGGCAAAATATTGTGTGGTATGTCTAATATTCAAGTCGACCATGAGTGGAGGCCTGTGCGCCGCAGTGGGATGTAAGTATATAGGCTGATGATGATGATGATGATGATGATGCTGAAGTCTAATCTATGTTTTAGACCCAAATCCACTATAATGCAAAACAATATTTCTATCAATTAACAGCATAATCGCGTGTCAAATTAAATGGAGTCCATCAATCAGTCACTCTTACGTACAAACGAATGAAACGAATACATGCTTGTCAAGCAACAATATACCATATTTCATAGCAATAAGGCTTACAAACTATCAATTAATTTTATCTACGAGTGTTCGATGGTAAGAAGTAACCAGGTAGGGCACGGGGCCGGCGGCACGGTTGCAACGGATCAGCCGACAACGTTGGAAACGGAGTCGCCTGCCCTATTCCAACGCTTACAGGGTAACAGCTCGAGGCAAACAAGAAATCGTGAACTCCGGTTACGCAGTGTTGCTACGAATCTTGGGATCAGGTTACACAAGCCAAATCTCGAGGTGAGCCGAGTCGTGACCGGTTGTGAATCGCATACCAGCTCTTGAGAAACTGCTCGCAATGGACTAGACTCGTGTATGTAGTTACAGTTGTTGTGTGCATAAAAGTTTCACTGTTGTACCTTAGACAATCGTTTATAGCTAGCCTGCCACTACTGCCAGAGTATGGCAAACGCGTTTATCGCGTGAAGTAAAACATTCGGTTATTTTTGACACTAACTGGTATACAGAGGTGTGGTACGCGACCATGACAAAATAACATCAGATTTAATATCTATAAATGTAACGGCTGAATGCCTTAGGAGCTACGAGCCTTTCCTCTTAAAGATCTCAATTTCTACAAGATTCGACTTAAGGGGATGCCTTGATTCGAGTCAACCACGCCCCCTAGACAGAGACACGCCTATGCCATCCACGCACAAAAAAAAAGAGATGCGACACTCTTCGGGAATGGCTTTTTTGGACAAATTTCGATAAATACCTAACTTAGAGAAGTTTTATTTATATTTCATTAAGTGAGATTTTAGATAAGTTAAAATACTGTAGTATTGACTTGATTCTGTCGTAAAATAATGTATTGTTTGAGTAGGCTGAGTAAAAAAAGGAAAATAAAGACCCAACTTTGATTTTTTTTATTATTGCGGAAATTTTAGGCAATCATGATTAAATCAGATAAACAATCATATAGTCAAGAATCATATATCTGAAAATCAGACCTATTGTTTCTTAATCTAGTCAGAACGGCGTTTCAAAACACGCGATAATTTCCAATTCACCCCCTTAATACGGCACAAATTGGATTGATCCAAATCGATGAAAATGGGCGAAACAGCTAAGAGAGGCGACCATATTTCTTTACCGACCGCCATGTTAAATTATGCTTTATTTGCATATAATGATAGGAATATGGAAACAGCATTGTATTTGTATTATATTCAGAGCGATGACGTTGTTCGGCTGCCTCGCGACAATTTTTTTCACCGCCCTCGGATTTCCGCCCCAGGCCAAGTTGGCTCAGTTCGGGTAGCAAAGGGCGGTTCCACAACACTTCGGGAGCTCAAATACCGCGAGCCATCCTGTTGCCTCTTGGATACTGCAACTACGCGTCATTGCTTTAACTATTATATTCCATCAAGAAATTCACATTAAAGATGATTCGATATCCGACAAGCTAAACAGTTGAGCGCCGTGTGGATATTCCTAGAGGTGAAAGTTGGTGACACAGACTAATCGTCCGTGTCAGAGCGGTGCTTTTTGCACGTTTTGGCTAAGCACGACGAAAGTTTACCACTCCGCCGCCAAGCCACGGTCTCGCGCATCTGAGCGATTTGTGAGACAACGCGAACAGCCGAACACCTCTATAAAACTGGAGAGTTATGCTTGTTCAACTTGGGGGACATATGTTGTAACTTGTAATCAATTGAACGGTGGAGTATCCTATTTGACTTAGCACAGTGGAAACATAATAAACAGATTTGAAAACGTCTACAATGTTGTTTCAAAATGGTAGTGGTAGCGATATGAAGGTGTTATCCAATCCAAACATAAATAAGAGACGCGTTACGCGGCTACTTGAGGACTTTTGGTTTCCCATTGTAAATTATAAAGGTGTTTTTTTAGTGTAGTAGAGAGAAATGAGGTGATTGTGCGGCGAGACAAGTCACCGCCGTCACCGGTATGGTACTAGTGTGATGCAATAAGCGATATGCCTAGAACCAATCTTCTTGAATTGCTCTGATGATGTTAGACGCAAATATTGCAAAAGGCTCAAAATTTAACAATAGAAGATAAATCACAACAATTTCATAATACAACCAAAATGTCATGTCACTTATGTGCGTATACAAAGTACATGTCTTCGTTGTGAGTCAGATGATTATCAGCAGGCGAGACTAGTATTACGAAACTGCTTAATATGCACAGGGGTTGATTAGAGTTGCATTATCATTTGATAATTAATGTACTGCTGATAAGACAACAAACATTTGGCCTTTTGTATCATGGAATTTTAATATCTCTGGATATATACTACAATATAAGACATTTTTGATAGCACGAAAATAAAAAAATGTGGAGGCGAAACTTTGCTGCAGACTATCAACCAAAATATGTAGCTACACGAGTGATGTAACTCAATGATAAAGCATTCGGCATAGGTAAAGTGATAACAAGAGAGACGCGCAGTTTGGGCTTTGGCAATGTCGCACTCAATGTGGCAACGGCGCTTACGTAACGTCGGGGCGAGGGCCGCGGGAGGAAACACCAGGGGCACTGACCTGTATGGTCCGCCGGTGCCAATTCGCCCATCACACGACATCACGAAATCATTGCACAAACGATGCAAAGCTAACTCAAAGATTATTGTAACCGGATTGTTGCTAAGGGGAGCTCCGGTCTGTTCCATAAGTGTAGGCACTTTCAAAAGCGTTCACGAATGCCGAGCAGATGTTTCTAAGGCCACATCCTTTGAAGGTGGGAGGACAACCGCACCGCAGTCCGGACGCGGCCCGTTAAAGAGAGGAAAAAACGCTTAAGCAACTGGACTATAATAATTATAATCAGAGCAAAATGGCCGCCACAGGAAACACCTTGGGGTTTCGAACTTAATCTGAGCAGGAAGACTACGAAATGTCGCAAAGCACGAGCAATTTACTGGCATCTGACGCGACATCCGTGAGCGTTTTTCCAGCGTTTTTAACGCTGCTTGCTGGTTTTTTGCGATTGTGCAACGATCCGCGAAATCAGCACAGCGCACAGCGTAAGAAATTTCGGACGAGTGGCAACGTCGCAACAATGTAACAAACGTGACTTTGAAAACTGATCGCGCAGGCGAAATCGCTGATAAAAAGCAGCTGCTAGTGCAAGAGTGCAACGGTTCTCTCAAAGGAGCACACATAGTTATATCAGTTGTAAAACTAGATATTTGGTAACGACTTAGCGACATTTCTGTAATGAGGATAGTTGGTTAGGGATCTCATTTGCGTTTCGTTACGAAGTTAAATTGTAATCTGGAACCCGAATAACCAAGTGGAAAGCAAGCGAGTCAAGGTAATTTGGGAAACTAGCCGGACGGGCGGTTATCGCATCGCAAACAAGATCTGGTACCACCGCACCTTACTTCTATAATGCCCTGTATAGCTTGTCTGTTTCGTGTTTATACGACGTTTTTCATTAACACGTTGTCGTGCTCTTACTGACAAAAAGCGGTCCGGGCGCCTTGCCGCAGTCACCATTTTAATAAGCCAAATTTGACAAGCTGCGATGTAATTATTTTCATCTCGTTCACAATATTCGTGGTCAAAATGAAACGAACATGATAATATCATGTTAGTTTCATTTATCATAATCTTTTTGTACAAGCTTTATTAACTTGCCCTGTTAGTATGTATGGGACAAATCTTGCAAGTTAAATTTGACCCACTTCCCGGTGACTATAATTATAGTTTGGATGACAATTCAATATTATGGTACCATCGAGCTGATCTGATGATGGAGACAGAAGCTGGCCATGGGAATTCAGTACTTAACCGACGTAACCCCGTTGAGTTTGCGTTCGTTAGAATCGTCTCAATGAGTAGTTCATGGTATACAGAAAAGTACAGTCGGCAATAAAAGCTTGTACCAAATATTAGATTCTTGATAGAAACTTATTTATCATTCATCTCAATTATATTATAATTAGCCACGCTATTGAAGATTTTCTTAATAAACCCGAAAACGGGTCTAAGGTCTTCGCAAGGAAACATTTTTCTTTTTATCTATGAAGAGATTTAGTAATTTATTCAGAATGCGATGCCAAAGGAAGACATCCAAAATATGTATCCGCAAATTTGGGGTCATATCAGGAATAAACACACGACTTGGCAACGTCGTGAGGCCCGTACACATGCAGGCACTCCACTAGTGTAAACAAACCACTATTGCGTCACAGCATGCTCCACGCGAAAACACACCTAATCACTTGTTGGCAGAACGCTAATTCCAACAGACATGGCTTGTTGATTACATTGTTATTCAAGAAATTCTCGCTTTGCTAGTAATTTGTAGGCATTTAATTTAGTGAAACACTGGCCCCTGGGGTAGGATTTTCGCGAATTCCATTGCATAGGCATCATTCTGTTTGTATCCTGTTTAAGAGCGTTATCACACTTGCGATTTGCGAGCGTGTTTTCTATATGTACAATTATCAGTCGCGGCGAACACGCTGCGTGATCGCCTTCATACAAAATACGCTTGGAAATCGCAAGTGTGATAAGGCTCTAATAGTCATTGCGCGGGCATTTTTGCATTGGAATTCAAATATGTATATAGAAATTAAATATTCATTTAGCGAACAATTAAAGGGGGTCAAGTGCATTTAGCGCACGGAGGTCCCGCATGCACTTGCATGTAACCTCATTGATTGCAATAATAACTACAGTAAAGAGTTAAAAATCCAATAGAATCAATAACAGAATTCTCTATCACGAAAGCAGTTTCAAATATTTCATCCATAAATATAGTCAGAGGGCGTAACGTCGTCTAAACAGTTTGAATCGACAAGTCCTTTAGATTGAATTGAACAGCGGTTCGTCATCACGTTGTTCAGTCCAGTCACGGGGCCCGCCTTGCGGCACGTGGCACGGGGGGAACACGGCGTGCAAAGGGCTTTGCTGGGAATGTATGGGCATGTTACTATGGCAACTCAGCTCTAAAGTACATCCGTCTTGAGTTACGCGTCCTAATCTATAATAGTATTCGACCATTAAAAGTAGGTAACTCATATTCTCAGTTTTCATATAGATACGCGTTATAGATTAGGACGCATAACTCAAGACGGATGCACTTTAGAGCTGCGTTGCCATAGTAACTATTCTTTGTATGTAAGTACTCTACACATCTAACAAGGTGGCGTTAGTGAGCCATCAAAAAAAACAAAGGCACCAATTTTGAGCAAAGCCTTTTTATCGAAATACACTGACACGGTAGAATTATCGTCGTGTGACTTTTGACGAAAAGTCTCAAGCCGTTCGCGTGAAGGAAAGTGGAAAACATGAATATGAAATACGTGCGTTACGAAGCGCCTTGTTTTGAGCACGATAAGTTGATATGTAAAACAAATAGGTTACATGTGCCCTAGTCACATTATTTTTGCTGCACTGTGGCAGGAGTTATATCTTTCGAGTGTATGTATGACTATTTATTTGGCCCGCTCTGCAGCTTAATTATAACGTCTTAATGAGTTTTTAATTTGTGAGGTGTTATATATTAAGTACCTATTCTTAGTGGTGGGTTCACTAAACTTTTTTACGTGTTGTATATAGCGTGAAGGTTACATCTAATCATTTAAAAATATCTATTTCGATAGCAGGTTAGCAGGTTGGTACGGGCGTAAAATTCACACTCAAGTCTGTGAATGTTACGCTCGTACCAAGACGTCCACAGAAGCGCAAAACATCTAGATTTAGCACTGCAATTTTGGAAAGGAAATTCGATATTCCAGTAAAAGTAGGCTCCAAACACAATAAAGGACCGTAACAAGATTTCGGCGCGTTGTAAAGCAATGGAAGTCAACGAGGCGGATACTTTCAACATTGCCCCAGATGCTGGTTAACGGTAAAGAGACCATCCGGCGACAGATGTGCGAATGCATATTGCTGACGATTATAGTGAAAAATAATCCCTGTACAATTCAATATGAGTCGCATGCGGAACGGTGATAATGGTACAGACGCGAGCGCTCCATTTTTAAAATGAAATCCCGCTTAAAATTTAACGTTGCAATTTTTATTTTCGAAACAGCATTTTTAAGTCGCTGCGCGTTGAATCTAGCAAGTCAATATTACCCACTTCCAGTAAATCCACTCTACGTATGCAAATTAGACATATAAGGACGTTTTCTTGTCCAGATAGCATTTTTAAATCGCTGCGACGTGTTTTCAGATCTCCAGAAATTTTCCACTCTATATAAGTAAACTGATATTGATATAACAATGAGAACGCGCGTAATTTTTTACGGTTGACGTCAAAGATGTTTACAATTCGCAGTTTGTTTTAATGTAATAAGGCGACTTTACCTTGATCAATATGATTCAATATAAAGATTTTGGTGCTTCTATAACATAAAAATGTTTTAAATAGTTGTCTCCAGTAAATAGAACGAGACTGATAATAAAACCTTGTTTCCAGACCCTGATTATAACGAAGACTTTAAATTAAAATGGCTATATGTATGCACGCTGCATAGATCAATCACGCAAGACAGGGCGATGATGATTGATCTATGGCCGATTGGAGCGTCCATTTTCTTTCAGCTTTCCCGAGCGCAATGTTTTTAATGTCTGTTTGTCGAGGTGTCAAACATCAGCACCGTTTCCCGTCAACAAAGGAACTGGCAGATCGTGTTGAGATGTTTGTAAGATGTTTTCGCAGGTGGCATCAGACCTGTGATAAAACAAATCAACCGATAGATCGGGTTTCGACCGAATACCACATAAACATATTGCGACACCGAATCGCCATTTCATTATAAACACGTAACAGTCGAGTGTTCTCAAAATATTCACCTTTATTTCGGTCAGCTGTAAAACAAGTTCGAGTCTAAACCATTATTTTAAATACTTAAATAACGAATTTGGAAAAAAAAAAATCCCGTTATAAATAGTTAAGACGTCTTCTCGCTGATATTTTCCAGTTAAGAGAACGTCTTAGCTAAACATTTCCATGATATTCCAGTGGATTGTGTCTAAAAATATCATGTCTGTTCCGGGATGAACTCGAGTCAACTTGCTTTAGCCCACGGATCAGTAGACAGATTTGCCATAGGAAGATGGTACAAGGACTAGCATTTTCCATGGAAATTTTACGCTCGGTTTGAGCCAGAACCGCGCCCGGTACGAGGCGAACGGGCAACTGATGTAGTAAATAAATTCAATATTCATCAACTACCACACGCTCGCCCGACGTCCAATTTAATTAATTTGAAATATGCTTGCTTCGTTAGGACAGCCGCTCATTTTAAAGTCATTCAGTGTAATTGCTAGACGATAACGTAAATTATTAGTATTTATATGGTAATAGGTTAGCACATTATTTTTAGCATTATATCAATAAGGTATTGGAAAAGCAGATTCGTCGCGATGCGTCGTGTAGACTGTTTTTCAACAGTTGTCGCGTATTTATTGCTGAGAATGATAACATAAACAGTAAAAGCGATAAGATATTCAGAATGGTGCATGACAAAGGAACGAGTTATGATCTAATGATTTACTAATAATACCATTTTACTAAGGTTCTTAAAACGCGAGCTGATACAGAGGTTATATGTCTGCCTATCTATAATAACAGTGGTAAAGAAATGTACTATACTTATTATGCTCTTCTTTATATGAAAAACGCGCATGCAAGATGTTATAGTAACCTTCGTTTTCGGTCCATAAATTTCGCTATGTAAATATTAAACGGTTCTCGCGTCACTAGGAATGTTTCATTACAGTTTGCGCATATATATACGTACACGACTTTAAAATTATACTTTAACAGAGAAAATGAAAGCATATTTTTTTGTTTAGTTTTCAATAACTTGGATGTTTACTAATAAGAAAAAAATAAACATATATTAGAGAAACACAAAAAATTACGAATAGAAAACAAAATTAAGTAGATAGTAACAACAGTATTCTGAGTAACTAAAACAATAACGCACCAGTGCTATTAGTTATAACGAATACGAGTTTCGCAGATCTTTCCATCTCTATTTAGTATTATTGATTTACTGATCAATCGAACAACAGAATTACCTACACTTCAAACAAAAGCCCTCCACAACTGTTTTAGACGATTTGTCTGCAGGAAGACTAAAATTATTAAATTTTGAGATATTATAATTATTTCGTTTTGTTCGACCAAGTATTGGGACCCTATCACATCATAACAACTACTGATAATGTAAATTACGATCTGACGTTGTTATTCAGTGTATTGGCTTAACAACTGAAATTCGTTAACAAGTCTCTTACCTTGTAGCCAGTGTTATCGAGACCCGCGTGTTGCGATACTGGGCTCAGCGCGCGGCGTTTCTTAGGCTGGTGGCGGGCCGGCGAAACGGCCGGCTGGTATTCTGGCTGGCTGGCTGGCTGATTGCGATAGAGCGCCGTCGGCTCCGGGTACATGACATGCATTCCCTGTTGAAGAAAAAACGTTAACTTTATGGAACGGTATACCTAGACTATGAGCCAAGGAAGAAATGAAATTCGGGGGGAATGTGAATGCTGCCAGGGTACGTGGGCGAAGGAGCACACGCCCCACGTCATATTTCACCCGCGCGTCATGCTTTAGGGGAGTTTGCACCAAACTGTCTGTAATCGTAAACGGTGTACATTACATACATTAAAATCCGAATGTATGGAATGTTTGATAAGTTTCTATGGAGTGACAGCTGCCGGCGCGGCGCCATATTTCGATCGGTCTGTAATCGTAAGTTGGTGCAATCTGCCCTTACACATCACACAGTTGGGGGAAACGCGACCCTGTTCAAGAATATGCGAGAATGGAAGTCAGGCAAGAGCATTTATAACATAAATTGGAACACATATATGTATAATACCATAAACAAACACACCTCTCAGTCATAACGCACATACAATTGAAGTTTGTAAAACATTCAGTTTTAAATCGATTTATCCACGGGCAGAAACATGTTATGTTACCGTTCAGTACCTACATACTAAAGAGTTAACCAACTGCGTAGATTGAATATAAAATCTCAATGGCGAAGAAATGTACTTCGATTATTGAACTTATTTCGAAATAGGTACGTACAAATTCCTTCAATGTCAATCGATATCTAGAACTGGGTATAGAGATGAAATGCAATAATGTATTTATAACTGGAATCTGTACGTTTGAATTTTAAGTATTAAATTTCTGATACTTCATATATTTGTATGTAGGCAGGTACAGTCAATATAGCGGATATAATAACCGTTTTAATCACAGAACTAACACCCATCGATTTCAAACTAGCTAACTTTTAAAATACATCGCGTCAGAATTTAGTCTATCCGTTTGACGTAAACAGAAATATGAACAACAAAACGTGTGGCAAAAGTTCCCTTTCCTTTACCGACAGAATTTTAAAATTTTCGAGGCATGTCCACGGGCGAGCACGTATGGATTTCCAAGTGTGGAAACTAGGTATTTGTCAGTGTGTAACAGTTGTGTTTGTCATGTCTGATATTGTTGGCATATTTTTGTTCCAAACTCCGAAAGCGGTTATATTTTAGGTAACATATGCTACGTGGCCCCCGTGCCCGTGTGGTATCGGGTTAGAATTTTACCCTCCCTTTCTTCCTGTGGGTATCGTAAAAGTCGACTAAGGGAGCAGGGTTGAAGTATGTTGTGGGCGATGGGCTAGCAACCCATCACTGCAATATCACATTATGTCGATCTTTATGCTAAAAGTGGCGCTGGAACATAAGTTTCATGTGCTCTGCCTACCCCTTTTGGGAATAAAAGGCGTGAATATATGTAAGTATGTATGTTGTAAGCTTCGTGGTTCGCGAGTGCTTTTACATTTCGATGAATGGAATAAATATATTTTTACGTTTTTCAAACGCGTTTACGATTATTCTCGAAACTCTCAAGAACAAAAACATCATCATAATTTCATTCCATCTTGGAATAGTTCATATTGCTTTTAGTTGCAGAACATTTCAGGGTTCCAAAGTTGGAATATCAAAATTACAGAAAATTACGAAATTAAAAGAGTTTCAAAACATTAATTAGCGTCCGAACCGAACACAATTCGAACTTGTACATAACAGGCAATTTGGCTGTTTACCTATTATAATTTCAAGAACGGGCGCCATTTTCAAAAGCAGTCTCGCAAACGGCGAGTCGACAAACGTGGGGGCGATTTTAATATTTTCGGCTTTTGTGGCGAAGCAATATCGCGGATTGCGTCGTAAAATCGAGTATTCATTTGCTAAGAGCCGCCATTACAATGAGCCATGTCTCCGTAACGTGACTTCCACCTGTAAACCCACTGGTGCACTTACGAAACAACCTAAGCGCAGTAGACACTTGGGCATATACATTCTTTTAAAACCGACAAAATGCTGGGCAACTTACTGAGCAACGGCAGGTTATAATGAGAAATTGAAAAATACAAAAATTCATTCTTGGCCGAGTGCCGAGCGCCGAAAGACAAATTGCAAATTGGTGTGCAGTGCACCGCAGACTTTTGGGCAGATAATTGGCATACCGAAATCATTCGCCTTAATTCTGGTTTTTAAATACAATGCACTGAATTTGCAATGAAAGGGATATGCAATGTATCGCAAGAGATCAACGGGTCAAGTTATTTTGATTATCTGTGGCACTGTGCAAAGGACTTGCCGTTTTATAAAGTCACTTTTTGTGACTCATTTATTTATTATTATGACCCAAGAAAGACGTGCCAGTGCCAGCAGGTGTCAGTTCTTCGTATGGTGTCTGATAGCCTGGTAGCGAACGTTGGACCATGTCGAATACCATGGTCACTATCAGCTATCACTAGGAAGTGGTGTTGAAATAAATGAGACTACATACGAGAGACCGTATAGGCAAGAAATGTACGGTCGACTTCTAGAACGTTGCAAAATTTATTTCATTTTACAGTAGCGGTTCTAACAGAATATTAAACACGGCCTAAGGAAATATGAGCGGATCAAAACAATCTAGATTTACAATGAAACCTGATTCTCCTTGAGGGCGAGACAAAGAATCGCGCAGCCCCGGAGGAACGGTTAAATCCGCTTATTATAATAAAATTGGACCAGCCTTTTGCAAGGTTTCATGAGCTTAGCTTCATTTTAAGCTTTGGACATTCGATATACAGAACGGTGCTGAAATGTTCGAATTAAATAACATATATGCAAGGGGACTCGACTCGACGACCCTCTTGAGTTCAATATCTCAAAGAAACTGAAATCAAATGCTATGTTGTAGCAAAAGCAGCTTTAAACATGACTTGTCATTTGTTTTGGAGTCTATTGAATCTAACACAAAATAATTTTATTCATCAGAATGGTCGAAACCATATTATTACTTTTTTTACTGGCTTTTAAACATCGACAGTAAAAGCAAAGGACTAAGGTAACTGCTTGACTAAGGTAAGTGAATGTAATAATCAGTTTTATGACAATTATTTAAATTTACGTATTAAGATAATGAACCCGGTTTTATAGGATTTCCATTTTGTTGCGCCTTGAAGCACTAATATTAGTTAAAACATATTTTAAAATTACAAATTACTGCAAACCTACAACACGGCTTTAAAATGTCATGAAAAAATATATCTGCTTTTGGGCCGTCTTTCCAGATGTTACCCCTCGGTTCCTTATTTAAGATATAAGAAAAGGAATAGATATATAACTGGGCAAGAAAACTAAGCATGACTCCAAATGGCACCCTGATTAGAGGAAAAATATAATTAAAAGTTATTGCTCTTCGTCATGCGCTTTGCGGCCGCAATATTCTTTTTCTTCTTATGTTTATAACGAACGGCAGAGTATAGTCTATGAAATATTATAGAATCTATAAAAAGAAAAACATCAAATAGACGAGCCGAATTTTCCATAGACAGGCCATCGTCACTTGATTTCATGATCTTTATACGCTGGAGCTAACACTCCATACAATAATAGCGATGACAATTAGAATCAAGGGTAATACAATACAGCGCCACACCATCCCGTCCCGTTTCTTAAGGATTAAGAAGTATATGTTAGTTAGTATGTGTGTTAAAGGTTCATCAACGAGAATTCCTTCGCCAATCCGCCAGACCGACCGGAAGGCAGTACGGCTCTCGGAATGATATCCTATGATCCTATTGTGGTGTGAGAACAAAGACCTTCCCATCGACTTTCTAATACGAACGTGGGCGACCCGACGGACATTACGGCTATGGACGGCCTGTTATACCAATTTGAGCGAGTACAGTCCAAGTCCAAGATATGTGGATAAGACGCTCTGACGAGTACCTAAGATGCAAGTGTGACGGATGACTTATTCACAACGAAAAGCGATAAAATGGCAACTACGCTGTACGGTTTACACTTTAAACTATTTTTGACCTTGGGTATACGGAATACTACTCTATTGGCAACCAAGCAAACAAACAAGCATTCTGAAATGATCTATTCATTCATTAAGTCTAAACTCGTCATCAGACTTATTGCACACAGTCAATCAGCATCCACTGGATGTTGTTCTACAGACAGCTATTGAAAAACGAACACAGTACTAGTCTATGAGCATTTATAATAGGAATGGGGTATATATTTCTGTTTCGCTTGCTCTTACACATTATTATGCCAAAATGAACGATAACACACGAATCCGAATACTGTTTTCTTAAAACTCACGGACTGTACCTGTCTATGGAGGACAGTTAAAATTAGGCTGAGTGCCTAAGTAACAATTTCGTGTGGCAATTTCATACCAACTTAGGTATCAGGCTAAACATCAAATTGCTGTCAGTGTATTAAAGTAGGCCTCAGTAATTATACCTATGTCGTGTCGTAACGTACGCGTTATGTCGAAAACGTGACGATAGCATTTGTCTGACAAAGACCAATCACACGTTATTATCGCAGAATACAACAATGCTTTCTTTTTTTGGCATCAGAAGACGAAGCACCGAAAGAGTATTATGCCAAAGCGTACCTTTTACGTTCAAAAGATTAATCTTGCTTATTACTGCACAAAGCGGGGATTCAGTGTTTTGTAACAGAGCCAAAACCCATTTAGGACGTCATAACTTTTGAAGATAAATCACAAAAGAGATGTTTACTAATAAAGTGCTTTAAGAATAAATTAAATCGGTTGACGTAAAAGCCTAAACTTGAAAGTTACAAGGTGAAAGCGAGCCCAGCAAGGAACGTTTTGGGGCAACACAATAACAGGAAATCTGCGTTAGAATGCAAAATGAGAGTAGCGTGTCGATATATTCTAAAAACGTAAGTAAAACCGACAACTTTTTATGCAGAATAAGGAACGTTATTAACAAGCAGCAGAAGTTAGTCATATTCCCTTTTAAAATAATGCTACAGGAGGAAATATGTATTTTCCGCGAAACTAAAAGGGAAACGATGAAGTGAATTTGCGCGTATGAATATAACAAGTAAGATGTCCATGTCGCAGAAAAAAACTAGTATCAGAACGGAAGAGGACAGCTTATACAATAATGAAGCGTACGGCTCGTCCAGACGGCCGCGCCATTCTTTCTGCGACAAATGTTAGCCGTTCGCAATTATCATCATATCATACGTGTGATGTAGACGGATCATGGCGTGGTAGGACCAATAACAAAACTTATAACTCTTATAACCGGTGGGCTTTTCATATTAATGTATTTCACACGGGGGCAGAACAGTGAGGCAGAACAGTGGGAAGCACAGTACTGCTACTGTTTGAACGCAGAGAACAGTAGACAGTAGATAGAAGACAGTACTGTTCTGTGCGTCAAACAGTTGCAGTACTGTGCTGCCCACTGTTCTACCTCACTGTTCTGCCCCCGTGTGAAATCGGCATAAGATGAAGATTCACCCACCACCACGATCACGTACCGGCAGGCGCAGCGTGGGTATACCCGCCCCCTCCCAAAATGACTGATGCCCTGGTAAAGGTCGCGGGATGCGGGTAGCGCAGGACCGGTCATTGTGGCACTCTTTGGAGGAGGCCTCTGTCCAGTAGTCGGCGTCTTTCGGCTGATATGATGATGATGATGATGATATAATTCAGTCTTACAGTCGGCACATGAAGGTAGTTTAGGGTCACTTAGTTGCTGACAGTACTGTATAACGGTGTCGGCGACATTTCACGTTCGCCGCTCTCTCGCACCGACCTTTATTGCTAGGTGCACTGAGGCTACGGATGGTGGATAATAATATTAATGATACCCCGTGATTGGGTAGTATAGAATCAGATTTCTCTGAGTTTAGCGAGGGCGCCGTATGCATAGGTATCATGTATATACAGCACATGATTTGGGTGGTTGTCTTCACTAGGGTATCAATACGTGAGTTCGTCTCCTGTCAAATGTATGTCTATATTTATTAGGAGATCTTTGGTTAGTTTTATTTAATAAGAATTTAATTTAATTCTTATTGAAAACTTATTTTATCCCTACACGTGATTGTTGAAACACCCTACAGTTATTGGACATTATAATATTATTTAGTAAAATGGAAAGTGAATAAGAACAGGATTAGGAATACTGCTGCCAACTTGGCCCAGTTCTTTCAGGGTGTATTGAGAACAGGCAGACAAACACAGCAGGGGACTTTGCTATCAAATATTCTCTCATGGACATACAGCAATGGATAAAATTACATTTGTCTATTTCCATTAATTTTAAATGAAGTGTGATCTCACCTTTAAGATCACGTCATGTACGACGTACGATAAGGCACACCACAGCTAACATGCTTATATCCAACATGCTAGCTGGCTGGTCACATTAATCATAACATCATAAGAGAAAAATAAAATATCCGAGTTTTGAAAGTGAGTTTGACATAAGTGATGAATGCTTCTTTGCATGATATGCAGAGGTCGGAATTTTCGTGGCATTTTTGAGCTGTCATAGGGACTTCTCGTTTATCGACTACCGATATTCATAATTATATCGATAAATTATAGAACAACAGGCAGCCTTACCGCAAAAGAGCGATCTCTTTTAGATAACTTTTGAGTGGCTGAAATTGTTAAATAGAGATTTGCAATGAAAACAATGAAAAGTTAATCGTTAACAATTTTAAATTGAATCAGTTCGGTTCAATGTTTTAACATTTATTAATTTCATGTTTAACTATAAAATATTATTATTTTAACTTCTATTTATCATTTCCTAGAAATGAGATCGCCCAATCGCGATAAGACCGCACGTTATTTACCCATAACTCGTAATCAACTAATCATATTTAACATATATTGTATTCTGTATTTATCGATATACATATGTATAATCGGAAGTCGATAAACGAGAAGTCCCTATGACAGCTCAAAAATGCCACGAAAATTCCGACCTCTGATGATATGTAATGTATAGTAACCTAGCTTCTGCCCGCGACGCCGTCCGCGTGGAACTCGTTTACATCCTAGCTCCATACAAACTTACACCCTACATTTCAACTCCTCAGGGGATGATTTCCGGGATATACAATAAATATCCTGTCCTTCCCCGGGACTCAAACTATCTCTATACCAAATTTCATCTAATTTGGTTTATCGTTTAAGCGTGAAGAGGTAACAGTCAGACAGACACACTTTCGCATTTATAATATTAATATGGAGTATGGATATACCTACAGTGCTATTTCGGGACAGGTAAATTCTAGTCACCCATATTTTAAACGGGCAATTATTGTACACATTGTTTATTTAATAATTAATTAAATTAATAATACATGTCATGTAAGGTAACTCTAATTACTTTTTTAATGTTTAACTAGGTATTTAGATGAATATTTTACTTAAAGCTCAGTCATCCAGGTAAAAAAATATAATTAATTCACAATATCATTGAAAAGATGTGAAGATAATTAATCATTTCAAATTTGAGCAAAGATTTAGTCCAGTTGACAAGGTTCTATTTTGGCTTCACCTTTTCCTTAGTGGGTGATTCCAAGGGTATTTCAGTTCCTACTTTCCGTTGGTATCAAAGTTCACCCAGATTCGTAAGCCGACACAATCAAGAACTCTAAATCTTGAGAGCATAACAATGTTAAAATAACTATGATTAAAATGACAAAATTGTGAATGCTGTAATGCCGATATAAATTAATAACATAATATAATCATACATAAATCTACCTACTACCTAACTTAAAGGCTAGTATTCTGGGAAATTCATAAATACAAATATGTACAAACATCTACGACTCTATTGGTGGTATTGGCAAGGAAGTTTCCCTATCAACTAATCAAACTGGAACATAAAATACCTAAGGGAGATATACCCAGGCAGATTTGTGGTATTTGCAATTCGATTTTCTATCTAGAGAACTGCGTAATCATGTATGGTGGACGAAATAGTATACTTTGCACATATACTCTATACAATTTGTTTGAGGAATCGGTGCAACTATAACCATTAAGTTGCTGGTTTGCTAATTCAGAACTTTAACTAGCTGAACTAAATGGTTACACAACTTACAAAGTTTGCTGAACAGAAAATCTAATACCTAGGAAACCTTTCCTTAATTTGAGGAACAGGACTTATAATATAGGTAGTCTACATATCATTCATGTGCTGTACAAATACACTGTGGTCCCACCCAACCTGACCGTCATACCTGCTTTTAATACCATTTAAAATTGGGTGAATGAGTTTTGGTTATGATTTAAGAGTACCTGTCAGCTCTCTGCGAAAATGAACCAAATGGACATTTGGCCACTGGCCAAAAGTTAGAACAAAATAGAGCATTATTAATTTTAGGTGTAATAATTGATTCATCTTCATCATGAACACTAATGTAATAAATTTAAGGTTCAACAAGACTTTAATTTTAATTGAAATATATAAAATAGTGGCGGAAGATGCACCTAGTAGTAGAGATCACGGGGAGAGGCCTTTGCCCAGCAGTGTGACACACAATAGGCTCAGAAAAAAAAAAAGAAATGCAATAAATATTGAAATAGCATCACAATAGACAGCCAGTTACACTGTAACATTCTCTGAGCAATGGAAAAGTTAAGCATTGGCATCAATGTTTGAAGGCTACCCTTACAGCCCACCTCTGCTAGAGATGAGGGAGGGAGGCTACGGGTGACCCTCGCACATGCAGCATTGTTACGCAAAGGATTGCTATTACATTGATTGTGATGGGTATGCTACGCTACCTAGGGGTCCAAATTTAGATATGTCTGTTTTTTAATGTTACTTTTAGTTATTAAAATAAATGCTTTCCATCATAGTAGATCATTATCATTTGTTAAAATAATACAGTTGGTGTTTACAAGTGGAAATTTTCCAATACGACTTACCACGTTGTAATATTCCAATAAGAAAAATTCTATATATAAAAATAAGCAGTCATATGTTTACATGGTTGACAGCTGGCCTGAAGCTAAGATATATACACCAAGTTAATTATACAACAGCACGAACAAGCCGTATAAGGGCTGCCAAACCCTTTCATTTGCAACACAGATGGAAAACTAAAAGGTTACGAGAGAAACTCACACGTCAGTAAGCGTTTTGTATCGCTCGCTCATGTAGAAAGCACCGCACGGACACCTCACTTCGGCGGGAATCTGTATTTTCCACTTGAGTTTCTATACCCGGAAACCACTACAATATAACAAGCCTGTTCCTCACCTCTCTAAGTAAAGTTTCTGACTGTAGGATCCCACTACCATGCTGAAAGAAACACACGAATCGGACAAAGGGTCCATCAAAACACAGCCATTTTGAATCCGTTTCTACAAAATGTTACGTGTTCCACTACTGTCCAGTGTTTATGAAACCGGGAAGTAATACACACCGCTATCCGTTCGCACTCATTTTGGAAATTTATCACAGTATAAACTACCACTAAACATTTCACACACTGGGTACGATTTCACTTCATACTTTCGCACACACCCGTTTACGTCGCACAAGGTCCGCCGAGCGGAAGCGACGAATTCACACGAATGGAGCTGCGGGCGGTGGTGCGATGGCACTCTGCCAGTGTTGTCAGCTTAATGTTACAAATTCTACCAAAAGTACCGGCAACTATATTACAAACGGTTTTAAGTTCATAATTTCATCAAGTATATTTTCTAATGTTATTTTTTCGTGATGACTCTTTCACTTTTAACCTCCTTGTGTAAGTGACTACATTAAATGCTCTACTTATGTTGTGTTATTGTTTAAATAATCACATAATGTGTCTGATGTTTTTGTTATATATTTTTTATACTGTTTTTTTATTAGTATGAGGGTCCTGGTTAAAGTAGCACTAAAGTTTTTCAATCAATCAACGAGTCATTAGTGTAATAGGATAATTAATACTTTAGTAGTCTTTTTATTTACGTCCCAACATTTTTATAACTGTCATACCAAAGACAATCTAAACGTAGAGGTAACGTTTCGGCTTTTGTAACTTGAAAAATAAACAAATTCGGTAATAATTAGACTCACAATTTGCAGTAAGTAAATAATATTAAAATTGTTGTATCTAGTTTCTTATTCGATTTCATATATATTTTACAATACGAAACGAGCATAGACAATTGAGTTGAGGCTTGGAACTCCGCGCGCGAAATTCAATTTGATAAACTCGTTGCTTGGCAACGCGATAACAATCCAAGTCGCACAGTAGTTTTCGGGCTTTTTTGGTGGTTGGTCGGTTTTGGAATAATTTTACAAAACATTTATCCCATGGTTGAACCTCTTTGAAGGCTTTTATGGCAAGCTGTTTACCTTTTACGAAGTGGGGGGGTATTTTATTTAGTATTGAGTTGCTTCGATATTCAGTATGTTGTTAAAATATTATTTACGGACGCGACACGTTAAATAAAACAAGTGTTGTGAGAGTTTTGTTATAAAACATGTTAATTGTCTTGGTCATTTCAATATTTAGTTGTTTATTTTTTAATGTTTTGGCCGAAGAATACGAGAATGATGAAGAGAGAAGTAAGTACCAGCATTTTCGTATGTTTGCTTGAAATTATTCCCTCGGTCAGTGTGATTTTTAATCAAATAACTCGGTACAGTCAATCAGTACTATCCATAATCCATATATACTTACTTAATATTATAAATGCGAAAGTGTGTCAGTCTGTCTGTCTGTCTATCTGTCTGTCTGTCTGTTACTTCTTCAGGCTTAAACCGATGAACTGATTTAGATGAAATTTGGTATAGGGATAGTTTGAGTCATGGGAAGGACATAGGATAGTTTTCATCCCGGAAATCACCCTCTAAGGGTGTGAAATAGGGGTGAAAGTTTGTATGGAATTACGATATAAAGGTCCACGCGGATGGAGTCGCGGGCAGAAGCTAGTGTGGGTATATAATATTCATCATTGCGGCACTACCACGCACGCAGTATCAATTTATTAGTGTTTATAATATTCATAAGTTTGTCGTACAGTCAGCATCAAAAGTAACTGCGCAATTGACGTCTTCAAAAGCTCTTATATTCCCTTTTAATAAAGACTTTTGACGTCTTCCTTTGCCCAGTTACTTTTGATGCTGACTGTACTAACTGACCTAGTTTAATTCCGTGTCCGAAAAGATTGAAATATAAAGTCAAACATAGTTACTTATGTCAGAACATTTTGAATTGAATTAGAGCTCAGCCGTCCCTAATTATTTGATTGTTTTCCTATTTCTTACCCATCGGGTTACCTACCTAAGGCATCTGATGCCTAAATCTCAGCCATTCATTACCTAGTACCAATGTATGTGTTAGTAGATGATCAGAGCAACTTGAAGTGTGTACCTATTATCTAATCATGATTGTATAGACTTTTCTGTCACGACTTGAACCATAGAGCAACTGTCCTCATTACGCGGGAAACATTTTTTTTAATCGATCAAAGGCAAGGGTCATCTCTATACGGTCGGCTGCTTCCAGTATGTCCACATCCGTTGTACACACAATAGACTCGCGGACGACCGCGTAAAACCACTACCATTTATGCAGCCATTATATGCCTTTTTAATGCGATTGTGTGTCGTTATAAAACCTGGTTACTGACACGATGCGTGCTCTAATATTACTAGTATATGGTTTAGGTTTAATATGTGTTAAGGCTCCGCTTTACAGACCGGCGCAGTTATCTGTGGTCAGATTGCGTAGACGTTGGTTGTCGGTCGCCCATCTTATTAATTTAAGTAATTTGGTGGACTGGAATTGATGATGAAGACCACAGATGACTTATGGAATTCCTCAATTATGTACTTAAAAGTACAAAAGTATATCACAGATTCTGATAAGATTCCGTTGAAATAGGAACTATTAAAGTGCCAAAGGTGATGATGATCTTGGGGCATCGACGGAAGTCCTCAAATATTATCGGCCCACATACAGCGATTCGGTTTTTTTGTTCTAATAGATAATCAACGCATTTGCTCTCGGAAATCAGTTCATGTGGTAAATTGGAAAATAAATGTGGAATTGTTCTCGTGGCTTGGCGGAGTAGGTACTAAATTGAAGTCGGTTAAAACTTTGTTTTTAAAGTAAATTATTACGTCTCTTGTGCTTGACCAGGAGTTTTCTACATGTTGATCCAGTGCTAATTCTTCAAATCTGTTATTTAATTATATTTCAAAGTTATGTTCAATTGGGGTGCCTGTCGTATCGCATAATATCATCTAGATAAATAAGATAGGTTCGTTAGTTGCCTTTTGTGCTTCAGAGCAGAAATAAATATTTAGGACAATCTATATATATGCGTAAGAAAATGTATGCACAACATTTTTAGAACATTAAATATTAGTGACATCAGTTATGCATATCAATCATTCTAAAAAAAAAACTTCGACACACTAAACATTCGGACAATAAATATTTAGGACAATCGATATTAGGAACAACAATTTCGGCAAATAATAAATATGCACAACAATTTTATGCCACCCGATATAGACCCGTTTAATTGTCTGGTCATTTAATCTGTCTGTGTCTATTAAGCTCTACGTTATGTTTGCGCTGTTTTCGGACTACACTAAGTTTTCAATTCAATTTAATACCAAGCATGTAGTGATCACTGTCACAGTCATCTCTGAAAGATCTTACGTCTAATCTAAAATGGAACTTTTGCGTCTATCGTCTATGAGGACATGATCAATCTGATTAACAGTATTTCCGCCCGGGGACTTCCATGTACCTTTGTAGATATCTTTGTGTGGGAACATTGTGCTTTTGATTACCATATCTTTGGATGTAGCAAAACTTATGAGTTTCAGGCCATCGTCGTTAGTTTGTTCGTGTTTGCTATGTTTCCCTATTGTCGGTACAAAAATATTTTCGCGTCTCACCTACGCATTAAAGTCACCGACTACTATTTTAGTATCAACTGATCGTACACATGTTCTAGGAGTTCATAAATTCATCCATACCGCCCTCATCAGCCACTTCAGTTGGAGCGTAGGCATTAATAATTGAAATGTTAAAGAATCGACTTTTAATGCGAAGAACACAAAGTCTGTCTGATACTGCGTCAAAGCGAATTACGTTTTCTACGATGTTATTGGGCACCAAGAATCCATTGCCATTAGTGTGGTGACCAGAATCACTACCGCTATAAAACAATGCAGCGCTATTGTCAACATTGCATTCTCCTTTACCCAGCCACCTTACTTCCTGAAGGGCTGCCACCCCTACACCATACCTTTGCATCTCCTTGTTTACCTGGTACAAGGCTACGGGTCTGTAAAGTCTCTTTGGTCAGCGAGTCCCTTGGACTTAGCCGGATCTCTAGGCTGTACTACCGACCGTTCCCCCCATCCGCCACCCCGGGGACGCTCCTCTGCGCCGTGAGGCCCAGCGCGAGGCCTTTATCACACAGTCGAAGAAAATGGACTATTCGTCAGATGGCCACGTTTCATCTCATTATATTAGCCGAAAAACGTCCACGAATTTTAAATACAATACTATTAGTTAAGTCGATGCCTTGCTGTCTAATTTACGCTACTGGTCTCCTTCCTTCTACCGCAGGGGGGATCTATCCAAACGTAAGTGCACGATAGATTGAACCATCATAGACCCGCTAAGCAGGTCCATCTGTGTAGCCATAAGCATCGTGGCTTGGTTAAATGCTACTTAAGCGTGCGATAAGCCATTACAACATTTTCCCGCTTTGCAGCGAAAATGCATGTCTGTCATCTAGGACAATTGGGCATTGCAATTCCTCCGATCAGGGCAAGGTGAATATATTTTTAGGTGCATTATCACTTGACCTAATATTTTATGTCTAGACAAAGCTAGACCGTTTGCCAAAGATACTCACTCTTATGTGATGCGGTTATCGTTTGGAGCACATCAATTTAAATAAGTGTTCCGTTTTTACCAACTTTGTTACGGGTCACAAAAAATAAAAACTTCTGAGTAGTGTACCTACTAAACTATGTTATACTGAACTACCTGCCCGCGCGGCTTCGCACGCGTATAGCAAAAAACGCAGTTAAACCGCGGGATAAAATAGCGCATGACCATCCGGAAAATCCATTTTACACAGCGGTGAAAGATTTGTTTGACATCGGTCCGGTGGTTCCATAGATTACATACAAATTTACATACTTACAAAGCTACAATCTCACAGTCTTTTCCTCTTTATAATAGGTACATATAGAGAATAAAGAACTCACTCTTTCTTGGACGTGGAGGGAGCGTTCGATCGTACCACGTATGCTCAAGGCACTGAGAGTGTTTGGAATGTGCAGATCAGTGTATGGCAAAACATGGGGACTGAACCCAAAGGTACTGAGGTTTAGATCCACCTCAGTACCATGATGGTGAGACTCATAATACTGTACGGTAGCCTGGTATGGTGGCCAAGGACTTTAATAAACACATGTAGAGAGGCCCTGGTGAAGGTGCAGAGAACGGCATGCATGGCTAGAACAGGGGCGTTTCGAACCACGCCTAACAGCGGCGCTCGAAGTCCTACTGGACCTACCGCCACTTCACATGGTGATTAAGTCAGAGGCGCGCAAATCGCTATATATATTAAGAAATCTTGGACTGTAGAGCCGTAGCAAACCGAACACAAACATAGAAATCGACGGTTTCTTAGACAGAATAACAAACCAAGTGTTATATATGAACATATGAACTATACAACAAAAATTCCATCCAAGGCTGAATGGGCCGAAGGTCTAGAACCACCAAGGTCTGGTATCGAAGACAGCATATGGTATACGGACGGACCAAAAATGGGATCCGGTACGTTAGTAGGCATTCATGCAAATAATATCTCGATTAAAACAATAACTTCTGGTTAATTCCTTTGTCCGTTCTAACTTCTAAGTAAGAGTTAAGTAAGTTACTTGTTCTTTTATCGTTGTTTTTTTTCTGTATTTTTTTTATATTTATTTTGTTGCTAAATGCCAAATAAATGATTTATCTATCTATCTATCTAAGAGGCGAAAATGTATTGCTTATAATATAACGGGTAAGATATTATGTTGAACTACTGAAAACTAGTTATGACAGTTGAGGAGTTAGAGCAAATCCTTGCAATATATTAGTCTGGCCTACCTATGCATCAAAAACATTTATGATAAATATGCTGTACACTGTCTAACTGACTGTAGATACTTCCACTACCAGTGGTATCGATCATAGCCGATTTATATGAGATTTATCTAATGCATGCAACGCGACCGCACAAGTACCGTTCGGGAGCCAATAATGTACGGCCCAATAATGTACAGCCTGATAATCCGCGTCCACTTTTTGTGGACTCGGATTATTGGGTCGTGCATTATCAGCCCGGACAAAAGTGGCTTCCAATTATTGCCCCGGACCAAGTTTGCTCAGGGTGATAATGCACGGCCCAATAATGTACAGCCTGATAATCCATGTACAGTATAGACGCGGATTATTGGGCTGTACATTATTCTGGCCGTGCATTATTATGGCTGTACCGGCACCGTATCGTTCCATAGTTATCATAGTGAGATACGACTTTCTGAGTGAGACTGGCAAATGATTCGTGACGACAGCCATAAAACGAAGCTTCCTGCGCTTCCATAATCTTGCCCCAGTTTACCGCACAGCGCAAGTCCTTTAATTAATATTGTAGCCTATGTTTGTTGCTATGCTTTTCTTTCACGCAGGAACGGATCGCCGCTTTCTTTAGTAGAGACTGAGTGCAAGGCCTGAGTGGGCGCCCCGCTCAGAGCGGGGCGTCGAGCGTCCATATAAATTGCATTCGTTTTATATGGACGCTGCACGCCCCTCTCTGAGCGGGGCGTCCACTCAGGCCTTGCACTGAGGGTGAGTATGACCAGAGCTGAGCGAGGCGGAAACCGAGGAAAAAACCCGCAATAGCGTGGCTGGCGACGCTCGCGCATCGCTTCCATATTGGTTATTTTTTTCCTCGCTTTCCGCCTCGCAACCTCGCAAAGCTATGTGGATACACACCCTTATGGGAGACAGTAAGAACCACGATTTTCGGTAAAAGCAAGTGCTGCCGACATAGGTACCTACTTACCGCTTGTGGAGACTGGTGCTAGTACCTAAGTATTAGGTAGTTTTGAATGCCGCGATACAAATTTAGACTAATTTAAAGATACCAACGTAATTCCGTGGAACGTTCAATATCACTAATTCATTACGGAATACCTTCATCCTACCAAGAGCGCTCATAAGTGTATTTTCATGAAAGGAAACAAATGTATCACTAGGACTAGGGTCTACAATACTTGTCGTCTTGCTGGGTGCAGAACTTGCTGATATTTTTCACCCCAATCAACCCCCCAAGATAAACTCCTCGACTATAGAAAACTAGTAGGTATAGTTGCTTACGTTCGGTACATCCATATCCCGCTGCAACGCTGCATTTTTTATCGCCCCGTCGAAGTGTTTGAGGCAGGATCGATGTCCTGGCGCTTTGCCACGTACCTAAACACTTGTCGCAGGAATTATTTATCCAATATTCTTTTATCGTTATAATTTTATAAATATCTGTTCATATCCGATTCGATCAGTGGCGGCGCGTGAAAATGTTCGATGGGCTAAATACCCGGAATAAAAAAAATTAAGAATACACGATGATTTTCAATTCGTGATCAGGAGTAATTTTTTCTAATTCTGTCATTGATACCAAACACGATTAACTCGAAGTTACCTAAAGCAAACGTTCCTTTTTTTCTGTATAAAACTGAATAAGGAATCACTTTATAATTCAAAATGATTGTCACCCTAACGGTCGTTTGCGAACGATGAAGTGTGGATGAAGTAATGTCAGTTTATTAGAAGGACGGTGAGTAGGTACACTTTTTGTATTTTTACTAAAAAATTACACTGGAAGCTGTAGCTATTTATTTCCTTTTAGGGTTCCGTAGTCAACCAAGGAACCCTTATAGTTTCGCCATGTCCGTCCGTCCGTCCTCGCCTTAGCTCAGTAACCCTTACAACTAAAAAAACTGTAATTCTGCATGGGTATATAAATAATAAATAAATAAAATTACGCCGACATAACAGTAGAATAAAATCTTCAAAAACATTTTTTTTAGGGTACCTCCCCTACACCTAAAGTGGCAATGTATTTTTTTTTCTCGTTAAACCCATGGTGTGGGGTATCGTTGGATGCTTGTTATATTATGGGTTTCTCAAAATAATTTTTCAACTCAGTGATTCGTTTGCGAGATATTGGGCTTTAAAGCCAACATTTTTGTTCGAGTCATGCCCCCCCCCCGGCTAAATGGCTGTAAGTACGATGTACTTAGAAAGGCCAACTTTCGTGCAACTTCGGCCGACGCAACCATTTAGTTGGCGCGCGCGTGTCGATGTAACTAAGAAAGACAGGCAACTACGGAACCTTACACTGCGCCTATTTTTTTTTAAAGATGGGCTCGCGTGTTCTACAGCTCACAGAGCCACTATTAAATCGTAGGTAGGTACTTACAGTAGAAAATATTTTACCAACATAATATACTCGTAAGCCTAAAATCGGCAGTACAATTCCCCGCCAAAACATTGAACGAATTTATATTCGTATCAATATTGTGGCATCGTTGAGGAAATGCGTTTTATTTTCTATATAAAGCGGGGGATGGCACGGCCTGGTGCAAAAGTATTTTCCTGGCGGGCTGGCTTGAGTTACAGGAGAATAGCGGTCGGTTCAAGGAAAAAGAAACAGGCTGGGCTGTAGAGTCATGGGTATACAGATTATGTGATTTACCCCAATTTGTCAGTACAACATGTCGTAGTCATGATTGGGTGTAGCGTAAAGATGTAACAATCCGACCACATTTGCATGCAATTTCTCAGTACAACTCGTTTGACAGTTGGATCAGCAGCGCAACATGCCTCCAGACGATAGCAATTAGTCAGCTTCTCAAATCATGACATGTATATGTCGCAGGGAAATGGCTAAAACAGAGATTTGAACAAATCTCTAAGGGATATGATCAAATCACGCAGGATGTTAAAATGGCGAATCCATTTTATCATTTGCCTAGAAAAAATCAGGCATTTGATCAAATCCCTGAGTCTGTTTAGTGAAATGACGAAATCGGCCAAAAAAGGCAACTCGTTTTTTCATTTCACTAGATTTGTTTAGTGATTTGACAAAATCCCTGAACCGCGTCAGTGAGTTGACGAAACTAACTCGCAAAGCCAACTCGTTTTACCATTTCACTAGACAAGTTTAGTGAAATGATAAAAATCTCAACTCTAGTACGGATTAAGTCGCTCAAGTGCGGTCGTCTTACCCCCCTCCTGCACCTTACCGCTACCCGCTCTCGCCCTTGCGTATTAGGCACCGGCCGGCTCAGACGCACGTGCGCAGTACGTAGCAGTTAAAATAGCACGCTGTTACCCTGCGCATGTCATTTTTTGTATGGAAAGCGAACCACCTTAAAATGATTATATTCTGGTTTACAAAATTCTTGTATACGATTAAAAAATCTGATTTGACATACTATTTTATTACCTAATTTCGACATTTTATTTTACCATTTCACTAAATCATGTCAGAGATTTCAACAAATCTCTAAGAGATATGACCAAATCACGCAGGATGTGAAAATGGCTATTCCATTTTATCATTTGCCTAGAAAAATCAGTCATTAGATCAAATCCCTGAATCTATTTAGTGAAATGACTAAATCAGCCAAAAAAGTAAACTCGTTTTTTTTTCATTTCACCAGAATTGTTCAGTGATTTGATAAAATCCCTGAAACATCTTGTGAGAGATTTGATCAAACTTAATTGTAGAGTAACACTGAACCAGTTCAGAGATTTGATCACATCACCTATACCATGTTACAGTAGAGACTTTATCATTTCACTAAACGTGTCTAGTGAAATGGTAAAACGAGTTGGCTTTGCGAGCAGTTAGTTTCGTCAACTCACCGACGCGTTTCAGGGATTTTAACAAATCTGGTGAAATGAAAAAACAAGTTGCCTTTTTTGCCCGATTTCGTCATTTTACTAAACAAATTCAGGGATTTGATCAAATGACTGATTCTTTCTAGGCAAATGATAAAATGGATTCGCCATTTTAACATCCTGCGTGATTTGATCATATCCCTTAGAGATTTGTTCAAATCTCTGTTTTGGCCATTTCCCTGACACTCAAGGGCGAGAGCGGGTAGCGGTAAGGTGCAGGAGGGGGGTAACACGACCGCACTAGCGACTTAATCCGTACTAGAGTTGAGATTTTTATCATTTCACTAAACTTGTCTAGTGAAATGGTAAAACGAGTTGGCTTTGCGAGTTAGTTTCGTCAACTCACTGACGCGGTTCAGGGATTTTGTCAAATCACTAAACAAATCTAGTGAAATGAAAAAACGAGTTGCCTTTTTAGGCCGATTTCGTCATTTCACTAAACAGACTCAGAGATTTGATTAAATGACTGTTTTTTTCTAGGCAAATGATAAAATGGATTCGCCATTTTAACATCCTGCGTGATTTGATCATATCCCTTAGAGATTTGTTCAAATCTCTGTTTTGGCCATTTCCCTGCGACATATACACCCCATCATGCTAAAATTGATAACGCAGTGTTGCTAAATGTAATTATAATATAATTAAAATCATAAAAAGATGATGATGAAACATGGACAAGGTCCCTCTTTCATTATATTACATCAAGTTTAGAAAAAAATATATATGTTATTGGCCACGAGTAAATTTAAAGCTACCAATAAAATCCTTACGCTTTTATAGAAACAAAATTGTACGACAGCTATCGACCTAAACGCAGTATTTCGTGACCGAAACAGCAATTTACTTGATTTTCCATGCAGAATGTAAAGTCATACTTTTATGTCATAGGTGTATGAATCGTTTCGGTTGCGCCAGCGTAGTCCGTCTTTGACTATGTATTTTTTTGGGTATTTAGGTTTTTTAATTGTAATTTCTCCCATACTTTAAACATTTGTTCCTCTCCAAAAACTGGTTCGAATGGCATCGTAAAAAAATCTTAGCACCACCCCTCCTCTATTCATATGGCAGGTTTAAAGTTCGGAGTTGCACTATCATAGTTAATGTACGGCTTTATTACTCGTAACTGAACTGATGCTTCGCTCCGAAATTGTAGCTGGGCGATAAATATTCAAACCTTAGAATAGGTATTCACAGGTCAAATTCGCCCTCTGAGTGCGGAGAAAGGGGTGAATTTGTTAGAAATTAATTAGGAAGACCGGCATTATCTTAAATGAATAGAAATCATCTTGAACCACGATGATTCTGTGAACCAAACAAAAAAAAATCTTCGCTCATATTACTTTCGCTTCATTCGAGATAATTTAACGTCTTCCTAACGACATTCTTGGTTCAAGAATGATTTACATCGAATCAAGTTTTTGTTTGCTGCGTACACTGGACAACCCCCGCTACCACCCACAATGTGCACCATACAATTATCCTGCGAAGCCGAACTTATGCCAGCCAATAAACCCAACAGCACGTCACGCGATGCAACCTGCGGTTAGCCTGTCATCGACGTTTGCTTGTTATGCCATTGAATAATGAGGGATTAAGTTATTTTACCGCAATAAGCCTTAGGGCGCAAAATAGATGAAACTCAAGACGAGCTTAACTGAGGTTCAATTACAGAAACCGGTTGAAGGATGCCGTCTTTTTACTTAGCTGCCTATAATAGGTATATAAGTAAGTATAAGTACTCTACTCTTAGTTAACCTACGTCTATTCCGCGAGCGCGAAGTGCAATAGCAAACATCAACCTTTAATTAGAAACTACACCAGCTCTGACAAACTAGCTGGCTTTCTAACAAATGTGTTGATTTCGATCAATTATTTGTACCAATATCATTACCTGTCCCAGCCAGACGGACGCTCTATCTTGTCACTTATCGCGTGATGCGACCATGAGATCAGATTACTGGATTAAGGGCCGAAACGAAAACTGATACTGAAAAACTCGTAGAAAACTTCTAAAGCAAATTTAAAATGTTTTGATTTATCCATTATCTCTTTTCTTGATAGTGTACCTCATGGTGTCCCCGGATCATGAGCGAACACCACGGCTCGAGGACTTCTTCTGGACGGGGTCAGGCGACGGGCCCCCGCCTCCAGACTCGCCGCCCGAGCCCTCTCACCCCACACCAGTCGTGCACACGACCACTGTCCTCGCCACTGTGTATCTGGACTCGTTCCCATCGCAGGTAATTACTCCTATTAGCAGTAACGCTAACGCTCGTAGCCTGTACCGCGGTTTTCCCGCTAAGTTGGATAGGCAAGCGCCTATGACGAGCGGAAAGCGCTTAGCGGGTTCGCGGTCACTGAAAACTTACCTCCTGGTTTCTCAGAGTAGCATGCTACGGCTCCAGAACTTCTGGACGAGGTCGGAGAGGAAGACCTTCTCCCTGCCTGATGTAAATCTACGAAACTTGGCCTATAGCCCGTTTTGACACGTCTATAACGTAACTGAGACTCTCTCTTGTACGGTCTAACTCCAAAGAACTTTTCTTTAAGATGTCACATGATGTAGGAAAAGGTATCCAATGGCCATCTTTGGCACCTTCTGTCAAGTTCTTCCGGCCATTTAAGGACTGAAAGACTTATGTTTACTCTCTCTACGATTAAAGGGCTAAATGATGCCACGTGTGTCTACACCCTTAAAATTTTGACCGGAAGTGAAAGTGAATTTTAGGTGCGATAACCTGATTCTCGCTCAGCACATTTTTTTCGACCGTGTGCCATGCATTTTATCGCGCTGTCATGAGACGTAGGCATTTTGGGAGCGGGCTTACGGACTAAAAGGATTAAATTGTAAATAAGGTGCTGGAAATCAGGATCCTCCTTGGTTTTCTACTAATTAATTACTTTAATTATTTCAAATACAGGCGGTGACAGACAAGACGACGGGAGAATGTATCCTCAACTGTGGAGAGCCCGTTCCTCCCGGCAGCTTGGAACCAGAGATTCCAGATGACCGCCGATATTGGCTGTTGACAGTCATACAGGGATCCACCCCTGACAGTCTTCAGTTACGACTAGCTCGGTTATACCAGAAGGCATTTCTTAGGTTAGTACTACATACGAGACCCAAGATTCGACGCTCAAGACGCAAGTTAAGTAGAGGCGTAAAGTCAGAAGTGGGATTAGGAACTGGCCTAGAATAGAAGGTACTTCAGGAAATGCATCCCTCTATTTGGCGTGCTATATCGGTGCATATCCTCGCTACTTTTTGCTACAGCATTTCCTGGCCTAGAATATTCCGTGTAGTATTAAAACTTTAACGTCTTAAGTAAATATAAATCATAATTGGATTGATGTAAATAGTGAAAGTGTTTTTCAAATATTTTAGGCAACAAGAACGTCATCTTGGAATAATAAAGTCCTTAGACGCCCCGACAACAAGGAAGAAACACGAAGTACATTCATTCGTAGTCAACAATGAAGAAAACAATCAAATCGCTGCTTCCAACACTCCTCTGAGATACCTCGATAGCTCAATGATAGCTCCTTCCATGACTGAACTTGTACAGCCAACAAAATATGTAGACTATTCTAAACTAGATATTCCAATTGAAAAAGAAAATGTTACTTTAATAAATGATATAAAAGCAACCAAGCTTTCCGAAATCGAATCGTGGATCCTAGTTCCTCCTACAGTAGTAATCAGGAAAAGAGAAGTTACAGATCAAGAGAAAGATCGTGAGAAGGGAGAGTTAATAGATATTCCCTTAGAAGAAGATAATAGCAATGAGACGATGTTATTTAAAAGGGAGATTATAAAACCTGAACAACAACCGCCAGTGCAAGTCCATATCCAGAATATAACTGAGGTAAGAATCCACCTGAAGCATCCTATCCACCTATTCCTGATTTCCAAAAAATAAAATTGTTTAATCTCATCAAATTTTCAGTCAACAGAAACTGGCAGCATCCAGATAGTCTACGTAGTATTAGTAGGCGGTAGAGCGGTGCCCGCAGCCGTAGCCGCCAGAGACATGAGGCTGGTGCGCGACGCCGAAGTGGCCACGGAACTGGGAGCCGTTGTCACTACTAAATCTGAGCGTGAGTATTCTATCTACAAAAACTGACAGGATGCAGATAGTCTGGTGGTGTAAGTGGGCGGTAGAGCGACGCAGCCGTAGTCCCCAGAAATGTACTATCCTCAGGGCCGGATTTGGAGGTCTGGTGGCCCAGGGACAACATAGAACCAGAGAATAAGAGGGGCCCAAACAATGGAGATTTATCTGTATTACGGAGGCCCCTGGGCAGCAGCCCCGTCTGCCGTCCCCCAAATTCGGCCCTGACTATCCTAACCTGACAGTTTTGTCACGAAACGTACGAGTATGCGTTTTGTGGTTAACGGTACATATTGTAATGAAAATGCTCTAAAATAAGCTACGAGGTTGTTTGATGGTACTCTCTAAAGCAATACTTTTCAGCAGCGTACCTGAAGGCAGCCGAGGGTCTCGAGGGCGAGGCGGCCGTGAGTGGTGTGCACGGGACGGAGTTGTGGGCACTAGCCGTGGGCGCCACTATAGCTGTTCTTTTGCTGTTGGTGCTATTTGTGCTACTGTGTTTGGCTCAGAGGTGAGACTTAAATTCCCGAAATCCTCTGAGTTACTAACGCGGGTGGATCCATTCACAAATGCAAGTCTAGTTAGTTACCTACTATATAAACTGTTATATCATTGAGGTTATTTATTTATTTAATCGTATGACAAACAGGATGAGACAGATTGAGACAATATTGAGGCCAATCAGTCATTTGATGGCTTCGTCGCTAAGAACGATCAGGTCTTTTGGAGGGCCACCGGCATAGAGAGTTAAGGGGCAGTCCTCGATGATGTGCTGCATGGTCTGTACATGGACACCGCAGTGGCAAGCTGGTGATTCCAGCCAACCGTAACGATGTGATTGGAAGAACTGACCCTTCTATTGTAGACCTGGAATGATCCCGGAGCCTAGCTTTCCCGGCATTTCCGAATCCCATAACTCCGACCATTCCTTCATTCATTCATTGAGTTTATGAAGCTTATGCCAGAATTGTGTTCTATGCCAAAGCAACTGTAACTTTTTAACTGATATAATACGTTCGTTTATTGCTCTTTAGACGAAAAGCGATAAAATCTGCAGCTTCACTCCGAGCATATAGAAATGAGATGATTAGAGAAGCAGAACGGAATCAGTTGAAGCAAGTCCACGAAGAAAAAGATGGCCGGGTAAGCAATACCAGCTTTATTCGTTAAGTTAGTCTACAATGGATAGTGATGATGGGTAGGAAAAATCGTTAATGACCACTTAATAGAGGTGTCATTCAGTTATTAACCACCAATATTTTTTTAGGCGTGTTTTCATAGACGATACTCTAGATAGTGTAGATAATAGTACGGTATTTGGTTATTATAATTTTGTTCAAAAATACTAACAGATTCTTTGCTTTCTACATATTTTTGCGAACTGAGGCTTTGCTATTTAATACAGTTCTCTAGACAATACGCTTTGTATTGGTTTTCAGTTGATCAGCGTGGTGTCTCCGAGCAGGACCAGACCTAGCAGTACTTTGTTACCCATTTACAGAGCAGCTAGTGCTTCTAGGTGAGTTCTACCCATCCATTATCTTTAAACTGTATTAAGCAAACATTTACTCCCGAAACGAATCTTTTTCACATGAAATTCTCTTCGTACCGAATATCCGAAAGGTAATGGAAACATTGGATCCACATTCAAGGAGCTTGCACTTAACAACTGGGTTCAATTACTGCACCTATAAACGAAAGACGGAGAAGTCAATTCGTACTTCAGTGTCAGCGTAAATAAAGAACCATTTCCAACCACCAGCAACCAGTCTTTAATTATTTCCATAATTACGCTCGCCACATACTAGCTGAATTCCGCTACCGAAATCAGCTGACTGATTCCGCCCGCAGCTGCTCCATATATCATCATCATCATATCAGCCGAAAGACGTCCACTGCTGGACATAGGCCTCCCCCAAAGAGTGCTAAAGTGACCGGTCCTGCGCCACCCACATCCAGCGGACTCCAGCAACCTTCATCAGTCCACCTTGCGGGGGGGGGGGAGGGGGGGGGGGGAGCCGAGCCCCAGCCTTTCTGTTCTTAGGATTGGCGATAAATGCATGTTCGATGCGATCAATTCAATAGTCCATTTCCAACAGCTCATCCACAACATCCTCTGGCGTCTCCGACGACGCAACGGTGCGTCGGCGGCTGAAGAAGCCCCACGCGTTGCGGATGCCGCAGAAGAAACGGGTTGGAACAACTGACAGCTTGCTGGAAGCCGCTGGCTTGGACAGTTCAGATAGCGGCCAGCCTTCAGCACCTCAGACTCCAACATCCTATTTGTCTATGCCTTCCGTTAACTCGTTTCCAAGGTAAGTGTGGCCGGTTAAATTTGACGACGTACGGCAACTTACAATCATGGATTAGCCCTATTGTGAGCTCTGATGTGGCTGGCGAGCCCAAACTGGCTCTTCAACATTCTATTGCATGGTTGACAGTAGAGTTGGTCAGTAGGTACCTTAGCAGTACCACGACGTCCTCTGGAGTACCTAACAAGCACAACGCGTTGCGGATGCCGCAGAAGAAATGAGGTGGGACAACGGACAGTTTGCTGAAAACCGCTGGCTTGGACAGTTCGGATAGCGGTCAGCCTTCTGCGCCTCAGATTCCGACGTCTTATCTGTCTGTCTTCAGTTAACTCGTTTCCAAGGTAAACCGCCTACACGGTTATATTTTTTTTTATACAACGACGGTGGCAAACAAGCGTACGGACCGCCTGATGGTAAGCGGACACCGCAGCCTATAGACGCATGCAACTCCAAAGGAGTAACACACGGTACACGGTTATATTTTACGACATACTAAAGTCCTCATCGATTTTTGGATTTGCCTTGGAATAATTACTCATAGAGTACGTCTGATGGTCCGTCAACTTAGACCAGGTTGAAAGGACTGACAACACAAGAACCATTAGTAACCAAGTAGGTTTTGCAATTTAATTGATTTAAAACGATAGGGTCCTATCTCATCAACAAGTTAACGCATTTCCTCCTTTCCAGTGTTTAAGCAAATTTTGGATACATGCTAATTCAATCAAGACTACAGAATAGAAACCCGGCATTGTATTGTTTTCTTATCACGAGATCTTGACAACCTTATACAAATCCCGAACCCTAACCTTACCAACCTTGTTATCTTCCAGAGGCAACGTGGTGGAACCCCTCTCTCGAATCCTCGAGCCAGTCTCAGTCCGCCACCTAGACATCGACTCTCCAATCACTAGCCCAAGATCCAGAGCCCAAGACGCCGTGCCTAGGCGTCAGATGGCTTCGCAGTTAGTACGGCTGGGGAGCATCGATAAGGATCCAGGCGTTATCGGACCGCTTGTCTGGGACCTGCATTGTCAGAGGATCAAGGATGGTATGACCAATTGTTCTAAGCCTTCCGCTATAGTTTGGGAATGCAGGGTGACAGGTGGGTAAGGAGCCAAATTCTTGGCCAGCTTAACTCACTCAATTAGTCCGCTCGCTAGTTTTAAGTTAGGTAGTGCCTAAAAATGATAAAATTGTTTTTTTTTAGTTCTAGTTTTATTTATTTTTGGGGCTCTCACTGAAAACCAGCTTCACAACATGCTGACCTACCTTTTTGATTGTATTTTATTTTCCGTTTTTTGTGTGCTAGATAAATAAATTCTTATTCTTGTTCAATTAAATTTCCTATGAAAGTTTTCCGTTGTGACACGAAAATTAACCATACAATTCTATGGTTAATTTATGTGCCCTAAAAATGAATTTGACGCAAATTTATAAACAATTATCAATTATTTAGGCGGACGGGCCGCGGGCGCGTTGGGTGCGTCGGGGGCCGGGCGCTCGGCGCGCCGACGGGGCGGCGGCAAACACAATACCAATTTGTTTTTGCCATTGCCAAATATTTTTCAAAGTTTTATCTCTTTAGGAATAACGTCTAAATTCGAACTATTCGAATTTGCAAGAACAGCAGATGGCGGTGCACGGTGGCGACCAAGATATCAGTTTGTTTTTGCCGTTGATAAATATTTTTCTAAGCTTTATCTCTTTAGGAATAACGCCCAAATTCGAACTATTCGAATTTTCTCAATAGCAAAACGGTGAAGAACGCGTTGGTATTATTACAAATTTATTTGCAGAATATGCTATTGCAAAAAGTGTTTAACGGCTTCATACTCTTACGAATAGCGTTCAGTTTTGAATGAAGTCGAATCGGCTAGCAGCAAAAAGTGACCTTCACTGTGTGTGTCACTGGGTGGGTACAAGCGACACCGCCGCGAAAACACTCATCCTGAAGAAGAACTCCCAAAGAGTTCGAAACATGTCGCCCGTAGTTACATTGAATACGTGAGTTGAACCGTGTAATTGTTAGTATTATTTCAACATTTCTCACGAAAGTTTAAATTCGAAAAGTGATCTTCACATCTGACGTCACAAAACTGTCGAGTATTTAACAATTTTTCCCCATCCCAAAAAGTGCTCAGCGCCGCTAAAGAAGTTTTCACTTCAATAATCATTTATTGGTGTGACAAAGACATTATACTTGCCATTGAAATGCACCAAATTGGATGCCACTCAGCCTGTGCCACCAGCAATACATTGTTCTTTCTATTCCCAAATCAATCTGAGAGATTCATATCCCCGCAACTCGAGGGCCAAGAAAGTAGAGCCTCAGCGTAAAATGGCGACGCTGTTTGGTAGTACGATTGTGGAGCATCATTGAAGGACTCTACAATAGTGGCCCTTTTGATGAAGCTAAAGATAAAGATACAATCATTTATTTGTCCAACATAGGTTACCGGATGTTACAGAGTTATGGCCAGTTTCACTATGTGGCGCCTTACGGCTTACAAATTGTTGAACATGCATGTCAAAATCACTATCCATATCCATCCATACTAATATTATAAATGCGAAAGTGTGTCTGTCTGTCTGTCTGTCTGTCTGTCTGTCTGTCTGTCTGTTACCTCTTCACGCTTAAACCGCTGAACCGATTGCGATGAAATTTGGTATCGAGATAGTTTGAGTCCCGGGGAAGGACATAGGATAGTTTTTATCCCCGAAATCATCACCTAAGGGGGTGAAATGGGGGGGTGAAAGTTTGTATGGAGTTTGTAACTCGCAATCGGTTCAGCGGTTTAAGCGTGAAGAGGTAACAGACAGACAGACAGACAGACAGACACACTTTCGCATTTATAATATTAGTATGGCTTTTCGGAGCCATTCCAACTACATTTTTTTGGAATAACATTGTTTTGGGTATCATTGGGTTTTTTATTTTATGTGCTACAAGTTACAATTTAACAAATATCATCTCAACAGGCCAGGCCACGCAGAAAAAAAATGACCAAATGTATCATTACACGGTACATTGCTACATGGGCCAAAAGTGCGGAAACGTCCCATATTACCAATTTAGATTTGTGTACAATTGTAAGTTGTAGTTTTATTTAATCGTATGGCATGGCGAGTAACAGTTGTCCCCCCTTTCTCAAGTGAGTGTGCAACTCGACTGTTAGAAGTTCTTAAGCCTCCCCAAAGCCTCTAACTCGGCTTAACGACTACTGTCATAGACAGCAGCCTAGCGAGCCTGGCCTCAACTGCTTGGCGTGCCTTCCAAAGCACGGAAGCGCTCATTTATATTAACCACTCAAACATCAGGCGGTCACCCATCCAAAGACTGACCGCTGCCATCTTTGCTTAACCTGCGTTATCGTTTCCGACTCGCAGGCGCCGCTAGGCTATGAGCGCTTCGCCGCTATGCTATGAGGGCTTCTACGTTGGAGTAGCTTCGTTAAACGGCCCGCAGGCACCATATAACCCCTTACCTGGGACGCACATTGCCAGTCGCAGTTCCAACTAAGAGCTGTCGACTACAGCCAAATCCTCTACTGTATCATTTTAAGAATATGAGGAACGTAACTTAGAACGTTTACCAACAGCATCCAAACCTCCAAGTCCTGCTAAATCCACCACACCTCGCAAAGATAGCTCACGCATGCGACAACGCTTCAACGAGTTAATGGACGACGCCTTTACCCTGTTCGGAAGCGCTGGATCGTCGCCTAACTCTCAAGGAACCTATGTCGTTGAGGAGAAGAGAGGTTCACAACAGCAAGGTTAGTTACACTATCCCTATCCTGTGATAAATATATATACGTGCCATATACAGGATGTATCAAAAATGGGGTGTGAACCCGTCCAGGCCTGGTTCGATAGCGTATTGCGATACCAAAAATGTATATAAACAAATACATACTCTTAAATACTCTTTTTAATTTTTGATTTGTTTTTGTTTATGTTTTGATCACAGTATTTTTTTTAATTTACATTGCTGTGTATGGCAACAATAAAGTTACCTGCGTATAAAAAAACATACACATAACATTTGTTTTCGTAACACAGCAAAAACAAAGTCTGTGATATAAATAAAAACAAAAATAATCGATATGATACAGAGAAAGAATATAACGGAAAAATAAACCATCTTCGTCTGTAGCCCCCACAGGATTCGAACCTGCGACCTTTCTATTAACGCTAGACTGCTCTACCAACTGAGCTACGAGGACAGTGACGTAAGCTGTGTATTTTTGCATTACATTCCCGCTAAGACTAGCGCCCTCTGTATCGTGACTTGTTTCACAGCCTTGATAAGGGTATTTAAAAACAAAAATATCTATGTAAACAAAAAATAAAAACATAAGCCCGGGAATCTCTCGTAATACTTATTCAATTAATTTGCATGTTTTTTTCTTTAAATAATCTGCATTTTTTTCAGAAGCAGATATAGCACAGGCGCGCAACGACAACGTCCGCCTCCCGGGCTCTCCGTATACTGCCTTCGACACTCTACGGGGCCGTTCTGCCGGGGCCGGGTAAGACACTTCCTTCTAGGGGCCATAAACTAGGATATAAGTAGTACCAAGCATAAGTTGGACATTAATCCACCGACAAGCAAGAGCCTGGCTCTTGATGACGATAAAAGCAATAAGCTTGATAAAATAGGGTCTCCGGTCCCCACTTTGTCGCGACATTCGCGACCGTTGGAACTAAGATGAAATTCGATTGCGTGCTAGCATCCGTGAACGTGTAGAAGTGAAGTAAACCTACCTAGTAATGTTACCTGAGGCGTTTCTTTAATTACAAATTTATTATTCCACTCGGAACTTACTCATCTACCTATTACCTACTTTCTCGCCTCTACAACAATCTACAAGAGCTATCAAATATCTGTTTACACGTGCACGTGCTCGAAAAGAGCGTTTACAGTATATATGGTGCTACTTTCCCGCACTAGTGCGGAAAGAGCACTTTCCGTGCATATGTCGAAAATTTAAAGAGCCATATGTACCTAGTACCTACCTACAGTAAAACGTTGTACGACACACGTGCGAATAGGTAATTCGCAACTCGTGTCGATTTAAAACGCTCCCTTTGGTCGTGTTTTAATTTATCACCACTCGTAGCGAATTTCCTATTTTTGGCACTTGTATCCTAAATAACTATTTCTAAGCAGCCAAATCGTGCGGAAAGCGCCACTTTTCCGCCTTGTGCTTTTTACTTTTCTGATTTATTTTAATTTTCATTTTCGTCGTCAGTGGCTGAACGTATATTTTTCCTTATGCCTTTTGCGATACAACATGGCTGCTATTTGCACATGCGCAGTAGTACAATATAGGAGACGCTACACGGGCCGATATCGGCAGGACTGCATGCAGGCCGCCGAGTGATTCGGCCCGTGTGGATACGTGTCGGAAGCACTGTGTGTCTATTAACTACATCACGGTTCATGAGAGACAGCCTGGTGACAGACAGACAGACGGACAGCGGAATCATAGTAATAGGGTCCCGTTTTACCCTTTGGGTACGGAACCCTAAAAATGTCAGTCGTCGGAAATCACTTACTTTATAATAAATAAGTACCTATTGTAATTACAGACGAGGCAGCACATCGGCCGCGATAGAATCCGAGTCGCGGCCGCGCACGAGCAGCCGGCGCGCCCCCGCCCCCGCCCCCGCGCGCGCCTGGGGGCCCGCGCCTCCGCACGTGAGCACGAGTCACTACACATCGGGCTATTCCCATTGGCCTTTTTGTTACCCCTGGAAACAAATGGGAATTAATATTCCCATTTGTTACCACTGGGGACAGCTGGGAAAGAATCATTCCCATTTGTTACCACTGGGGACAGCTAGGAAAGAATCATTCCCATTTGTTACCACTGGGGACAGCTGAGAAAGAATCATTCCCATTTGTTACCACTGGGGACAACTGGGAAATAATTATTCCTATTTGTTACCACTCGGGACAGCTGGGAAAAAATCATTCCCATTTGTCCCCAGTGTTCACAAATGGGAATGGACATTATTTTTTTTTCATCACATTTGCTCGAAAAGGGCTTCATAATGCGCAGACATACAGAGCTGTAATAGCCTGTGTTACGCCCACGGGCGTAATGGTTTTTTTCTTAAATTGTATCTGTCACTCATGCGGCAGTTACAAAGCAAAGAGGTTTTATATCAAATACGATGTCTCAAAACGTATTTGTAAATAAATTTAAACTGAAAAAACTACTTAAACATGTTTAACTGAATTATTTACAGATTTTATATGTAGTTATTTAGTGTCTATGTAAAATGTTTTTAAGTGTTTTCTAATCGTGGCTGTATACCGAAGGGTCTTTGCCATACGCGCCTCACGTCAAATTCAACAAAATGGACGACTGACATGATGCAGTGTTTATTACGATTTGTATTAATTTCATCTAAAATGTATTTGTTTCCTCGCAAATGTGATGAAAAACATTGTGTATAACACGGGCGTAAGAATATTGCAAACTCGAGTCATCACAAGCCCTCCGCCTTCGGCGTCGGGCTTCTGATAGACTCTTGTTCGCAATATTCCACTTCCGCCCCTCGTTAAACAATGTACTATAGCAGACTTCAAAAAAAGGAGGAGGTTCTCAATTCTGTTGTACGTCTGCGACTGTAATAATATATTTTTCTCAAACATGCAATGAAATATTGACGTTGTGTTCTTCATAATGGGCTTCGAAGTGTCACGTTTCGGGCGCAGCGAGACGAGAGATCCGTAGTGGCATTTCATACAAGATTGGAGGCCTAGGTCTTTCGTTGCATGTTTGAGAAAAGCACTATACATACGGCGTGAAAAGGGGTTGCCAGCCTCATAACTATCCGGCATCGCTACGCTCGGCCGGCATCGGCAACCCCTTACTTCCCGGCCTCTGTAGTAATGTACTATTATTTACCCCATTGCAGTCCCTGACCCGTCTGCCACCGGCGCCCACAGTGAACCCAGCCCTAGTCTTGGCGCAGCCACGCCTGCCGCCCAACGACCCCGCCTTGCCTCTCATCTCCGCCATCAAGACGGAGATACAGCGCGTGCGCGACCAACACAAGCCTAACACTTAGCTTCACGTTTACTATACAGATGTTGACCTGTGACGTACCCAAATAATAGAAGGTATAGGTATTTGGCACTTATTTTTTTTTTTTTTTTTTTTTTTTTTATGATATAGGAGGCAAACGAGCAGACGGATCACCTGATGGTAAGCGATTACCGCCGCCCATGGACACTTGCAACACCAGAGGTGTTGTGAGTGCGTTGCCGGCCTTTAAGATGGGAGTACGCTCTTTTCTTGAAGGTTTGAAGGTCGTATCGGTCCGGAAATACCGCAGGCGACAATCCATTCCACAGTTTAGCAGTGCGAGGCAGGAAGTTTCTGGAGAAGCGCACAGTTGAGGACTGCCAACCATCTAAGTGGTGAGGATGGTAATGTTGTCGCGTTGGACGATGGCGAAAAGAAGCGGCAGGGATTAATCCGAACAATTCCTCGGAGCACTCCCCGTTATACATGCGATAGAAAATGCAGAGAGAGGCCACATCTCTACGCAGCGCCAAGGGGTCAAGCCGAACCGAAATATGCTCGCTGTCGACAATTCGAGTTGCTCGTCGTTGGATGCGATCCAGAGGGAGAAGCTGGTATTGGGGTGCCCCTGCCCATAGATGAGAACAGTATTCCATGTGTGGACGGACCTGCGACTTATAAAGCTGCAGGCGGTGGGCCGGTGTGAAATACTGTCTCGATCTATTGAGCACACCGAGCTTTTTTGAGGCTAATTTGGCCTTACCCTCTAAATGGCCGCGGAACTGGACTTCACTCGAAATGTCGACGCCAAGGATTCCGATACTGGCTGCGGCAGTCAGGGGACTGCCGCTGTACTTACGTACAAAAGCTCATAGCAAAAACGAAGTTTGACATTTAGAAACTCAAATGATGGCATCCCACTCAATCGCATAGCACGGTCCAGAGCTATAACCATGAACTTCGAAAGTCGTTCGTATTTCCATCTCTATCGCACTTACGTCACTTGAGTGACAGGGATGCATGTATACGAACTTCGAGTTTCGATTTTCGTGGTAACGCCGCAGGGTCGTCATCGTCACCTTTCCATACGCAAGATAGTCGCCATCAGATATATCGGAGCGGACAAATATCTGAACACGTCTCTAATGCCTCGATAATAGAGACATGTTCATATTTGTGAGCGCTTTGGCCGCTCCGATGTATCTGATGGCGACTGTACAACGCAGACCGCGGTGCCTGCGATGACAAGAGCGTCAGCGTTCGGGTGAATTTCACCTCGGAGGTGCGCAAGCAGAGTTCAGTCGAAACTTTACCTTGGGCATCCACGGAGTCCCGTTATAGTCCAGTCAATGAAGTGACAACTTAATGGAAAAAAAAAACAATTTTGTTAATAATTTATAATAGCTTATCTTTTCTGTGTAATGGATATATTATCAATTAAATAGTTACCCAGCGACAGAATCCGACAAAATTTCAGACATCATAAAAATGATAAAGTAAGGGTCCTTACGCTTAAAACGAGCGTATTTTGCAAAATGCTTGCTTTTTCATTCAAGATTACGACGTAACTATTAGTATTTATTCAAAAACTGATAACGTACTTAAATAATTATTTCTTAAACTAGGGGCTAACATGGTTCAAATTTTCATTGTCTGTTTTTAAACCTAAAATAAATGAGTTTTCTTGGGAGTCTTTTTCAAAATTTGCAGTGAGAAGTGTCGTTTCGGTTCTCAATTTTGCAGTAGGTAAACAAGAATCATTAGGTACATGAATGATTACAATTCACATCACCAAGTCTTTTACGAGGGGCTGACATGATTGAACATCAAAGATTCATTTTAAAAAGTTGATAAAACACCTTCCGAGTTTTCTTAATTTTTTTGGTGAAAACAGGATAACATTATATTTTTTTACCGCAAATTGTACTTTTATTTTGCCCTAAAAATAATATGATAGCAAATTATAACTTTATGTTAACCCATAAAAAAATAATCATAATTATAGGACCTACGATGCCGTAAATGTATTTTTTTTTAAAAGACGTATTAATCACGCTGCACAGATGCTGCGCGCCGAAATTTATTTTTTAAAATTTATTAAGAGGTTAAGAAATGATTATTTAATTACGTTATCATTTTTTGAATAAATACTAATAGTTACGTCGTAATCTTGAATGAAAAAGGAAGCATTTTGCAAAATACGCTCCCGCTTCTACTTGTAGCGTAAGGACTCTTAACTAGCTTCTAAAAAGTCAGAAAAAATGTAATAAATATTTTTGTCTTTATTTTGGTTCATTTACATTTGCTTTATAATATTCAGGTTAAATCATACAAAAAAAGACAATGCATGCTTCATTTAAATCTACATAATTACTTCCGGTGGAAAGTTTGTCGGATTCTTGAATACAGCATCTTAGAATAACATTTTAAAATGAAATCAACAAAAAAAACGCTATTGTAAATTAATGTTTTCCAAAACCGTATTTTGCCTGGAGTATTATTTATGTCCCCAGCAAGCTCGACTCCCGTAGTTAAAGTAGTTTGATTCTCATTTTAAAACGGCATAACATGAAAGTTCGAGACAACAAAGTCCCTCCCTATGGTTGGTATGGGGTATGGGTGTTGGTTGGTAGTGACCCTTCCTACGAAGCCAGAGGTCCCGGTAAGGGCATTTGTTTGTCTAATGAGCATGAATATTTGTTCCTGAGTCATGGATGTTTTCTATGTATTTCAGCATTTATTTATCTATATAAGTATGTATATCGTCGCCTAATACCCATAGGACAAGCTTTGCTTAGTTTGAGACTAGGTCGATTTGTGTAAGAATGTCCCCAAATATTTATTTATTTTATTTTGTTTTTTTTTTCTATTATAATTTCTATCAACAGAAATTAATTTCCGAATAGATATGGCGGATTCCATTGTTATACAAAGTTTCATGTTATTCCTAGTTTTAAAAGAGCCAAACTACATTTGTATGGGGTGTCTAGTGTCGAGCTTGCTGGAATACATGCCGAAACTGGAATCCACGTTGCAATGTCCCTGTCGCTTTTATTCATTTTCCCGATACCATTCAGATTTCAGATTTTATTCATAAAATACATTATTTCCCTTCCCCCCTTTTTCTCGTCTATTACTAACCGACAAACCAGTCTATCCACCTGGTTGGACGGTTAGTATTTTTTTTTCGTAACTAACAATCTGCCTAGTTGGTTGGTTAGTCATATGAACTTTTATTACGAACCGACCACCTTCTTATAAACTAATTATTGGTTTGTCGGTTGGTAATTAAAATATACCAACCGAAAAACCGCCTGACATGGTATGGTATGGTATAGAAGACGCTAAAATAAGCATGTTTTGTATGAAGAAACTTTAAGGCAGGTCGGTGTAGGTACGACGACGAGCGAAGCGAGGAGGAGTGTTAGGAAGAACTGTGACCCTACAGCGCGCGAGCCGAGCGAGCGAAGCGAGCGTGCCGCGGCAGCGGCCGGCGAAGCGCCAGAACCGGACATTTTATTACTACCTAATAGTAACATATTAAATAAGTCTGAAAATCATTTTTTACCCATTGAAATTTTTACAAGTCCTAGAATTTTCCCAACTTTCAAGTAAAATATCTCGGCCGTTTTTGATTTTAGACAAAAGTTTTTTCTACAAAACATGCTTATTTTAGCGTTTTGCACGAAATTTTTCTAACCGACAACCAACTAGGTGGTCAGTTAAGAAAAAAAATTAACAGCCAACCAACTAGGTAGTCAGTTAAGAAAAAAAATTAACCGCCAACCAACTAGGTGGTCAGTTAAGAAAAAAAAATAACAGCCAACCAACTAGGTTGTTGGTTACGAAAAAAAAATACTAACCGTCCAACCAGGTGGATAGACTGGTTTGTCGGTTAGTAATAGACGCTTTTTCTTCCCTTCCCTCTAGATCCGCTACTGATTCCGTGGATCCGCGTTCGCCGCATACCAAAAGTCAATACTAACCAAAGGGAAATGTGGGATACCATACCACGTACGACCTATTCGACCAAACTGAATTAAAATTATAGGTACAATTAGGTACTCTTCATTAAGCCTCGTTTTAAATATTTTTAGAAATAAGTAGGTTAGGTTTCTTGTGTATATTTAAGGTGTTAAAGTTTTATAATTATGAAAATTGTGGTAAAAAGATAGTATGATAAGGTTTACAATGCGACGGTAAATAGTTTTAATTTAGGTAGGTGGTTAAGTTATATATAGTTAATATTTACTCTCAATAAATATTCTTTGATATTACTTTTAGCTAATTAAAAATATTTTCGTTAGTGCTCCACATAATCTGTTCTTGGGCAATTGTTACATTGATATTTTATGACAAATTGTGTTGATCTTTCGATAATTTATAGTTTTGATGTTAATATTTTAGTTGTACCTTAAAAGGTAAGTTATGGTTGGACAATGATAAAACAATAGTCAACAATTTAGCAAGTAATTAATAGTAATTAACTAATTATGTATTAACATCTGTGAGGCCAATTTATTACCAAACCACTCATCTACCTGAAACTTAATATTCTAAAGTAAGTTTCTTAACAATTTATAATATAAGTAATAAACCTTTTTCGAAACCCATGTTCATTTAATTTCACAAATAAAACAATAATTTTGGTGCAATTATATATTTTGTACTTGTTTGATTGCAATATAAAAGTCTACAATACGTTTATCAGTTCTAGATATATAAAAAGTCACATTTACATACATATAATAACTATGCATTAGAAGTGAAAGCTTCATTCGTCATTTCATCTTGCATCCCGTTCGTAAAGTACGTCATATTATAAGTGCGAATGGGACAGAAGATAAAATGGCAACGGAACTGATAACTGTCACTCAGGCACATTTTTTACAATTGCAGAAAAATTAGGTACCAACAAAGTTGTTTAAAAATATCTTTGGATTTAGAATTGCTATAAACGTAAGTGCTGACATTTTTTTCAGGCGAAGGTGCCAGAAAATGTTGTCATTCATTGTAAAATGAAGTTGGCACTGCATTGGTACTAGGTAGAGTATTTTTTTTATTGCTTTTGTTGTTACAGGAAGGAAGACTTAACACTAATAAACATCTTTGAAAATTTTGGTCTATTTAAAATTAAAAATGTATTTATTGATTATTGGAATCATATCAAATATATCAATCGTATGATCAAAACTTCTTAAAGTAAAATGGGCCAACATGTCCAACTAAACATATTCACAATTATCAATAACCTGGATCTTATAAAGAACTATCAGCAAAAATGACAGGCAATGAGAAAACCTGCCGCCTTACTTACATTTCGCCTGTATTCTAATTGATCTTTATAAAACCCACCCTTAGCAAACACAAATAAACTTACGCATCAATTTTGAAACAAATAATTTAACGATTTAAAGTAATAATATCTGTAGATTGCCAGCAACATTAAAAAGAAAACATCACAATATCGTGATAACTAGCCTCATGATGTAAATTTAAATTGATTTTAGCTAACACTGTCATAATAGTCTTAATTTAGAAAACATATCAAACTCTCTAGCCTTTACTAAAATTAACAATTTAACACCGATTGTTATGGCAACTAGCCTTTTCACCAGTAGCCAAAGCAGCTACAAGTGTAAATTGCTCAAAATGATCTAAAAAAGCTCCTATTGACTTATAATTAAGACGTGTGTAGATCATTCTGACCGCTGCATACGAGTTGCTACTGCAGCTGACTGGACATAGCATTATTAGCAATACAAATAAATCTTGGTTTTTCTTACATATCCCTTATGAGGTCATAAATACGTCAAAAGGCCCAAACGGTATTTGTTTAACGTCTAAAATAGCTCACAGGTCAATCGATCTATGTTCGGAGCTACAGCTATTGAATAGACAATCTACACATTTAAGTTCTGAGGCAGTGACAGTAATTTGATTAGAATATTTCTTTAGATCACCGTAAAGGCCGTAAAGCTTTTAGTCTATCTAATATCAGAAAGCCCTGATTCTAATCGGCTGAGAGAACACTATTAACGGTTATTTTATCAACAAAAAAATCAACAACACTCAAACCTGATGTCAAATCAATCCCACATTTCGTCTGCGGTTTTACTATGCTTTTATTTTCAAAAACCATTTTATAAGCTTAAGCGGCCCACCGTATAATAAAGGTTAAATAGTGGCCAATTCACGGTTCAATGTCAACAAAAATCTTTTCTATACCGAGCGACCGAAAAAACCCATAAAAGTCTAAGTAGCGCCGCAAAATGGTTCCACAGAACGGGTGCCATTGCCATTATGCGGGGATGGGGGCGGGGTGTCAAAACGATGCCGGATAGGAGATAGGAGAAATAAGTATTTTGTCTATCATATCACAAAACGTAGTCTGTTTTGTCAGCTACATAATTAGGCAGACAATTTAGTCATAATGAAAGTAAAATATGTATTACAGGTTCTAACTTTTTTGCCACCAATCGAGACATCGTCACGCCAACACCATTGAGCGCAAATACAAACCTTATACTTTCGTATAAGGTTTGTATTTGACTGAAGGTTGTTTAGACAGCGTGCACTATAACACCACCTTTAGGATTAATCAAGTCTAATAAAGAGTAATTTGACGATACGGGCATGTGACGTCTATTCGGTATTATTTGTCTAGGTTTTTTCGTCTCAGGCTCACCGCTTGACCAAGCTTGTTGACATTACTTTTCAACCGTCTTGGCTATCTCAGACATCACGCAGCTGACAAATTAATAAGCTTAGCGACAGTGAGATGACGATAGCTTAGCGACAGTGAGATGATGATAACTTAGCGACAGTGACATGATGATAGCTTAGCGACAGCGAGATGATGACGAGCGAGATCTCCCAGGATTCGCAGTCACGGGCAACAGGAACTCGGCAACATATGCGAAAAATGTCATAGTAGCCTGGTAAAAAAAAAACTATCGCCCGTATAACTGTCCTAAAGTTGTAAAGCGACCAAAGCATTGGTCTCGTTCAGTCTCAGTGGAATAGATCACGTCCGCTACGCAGAGGGCACGGGCTGATGAGGCGCGAGGCGCCGCCATTGACTCCGTTGGCGCTCTTGGGATTCCTCGTCCTGGAAAATTGAATTAAACTTTATGAGTATTACTTTAAAAGGAAGATAATGGAATACAATGCGCTATTTAGATAAGTGGCACAAAATTTATAAAATTGCCATGAATACGACTTTCTTTTTGCATTATTTATTTTGTTTGGGGAACCTTGGTATTCTGCAAATCGTCAAGTCAGATTATAATTCAAGGCTATATTATTTACACTAAAACTTTGGTCTTTGGCTATTAAGTAACACATTTTATCGTAGCGAATCCAAAAGGGACAATCTTTAGTGGCCAATTTCACGAAGTTGCATGTTACAATTTTGCAAGCTTAGTGGCAACCAGTGTTGCCCGTTATGCCATGTAAAATTGTAACTCGTTCGTTCAAAAAATGGGTAACAGTTTAACTTATTCATTTAATTTAGAACCGTTATTTACCTGAATGATTGTGATGGATACTGTGTCCGGTTTAATGTCCTCCAGCGGCTTGTGTTCCTCCTCCGACCCCTGTTCCACCAGTTCCATGTTCCTACACCTGTAGTTCAAAAAACACGTAAGTATGTGAACACAAAACTCGTCTTTCAACCAAGTGTTAAAAGTTAAAAGCAATTTTATTACATATTGGCAACTGCTACTTATTCCATGTTTCCAAGGAAAAATTTCGCGTAGCAATCGAATATTTGGAATAGTAGGAAATGCCCAGTTGTCGAAGTCACTGTAGAGGTTTAACCTACCCTATGAAGGTGAGAACAAATAGCCATGTCGATCAAATTATACATAACTATTTATTCTCACCTACATATATTTACCCTCTGACTCTGATATGATTGTAGGTAGTAGGGAAAATTTCTATTCATAAGTTCATAACTTTTTTTTGAGTTAGTTGTATAAATTTTGAACAGGCAATCAGAAAAAGTTAACAAGTGTGCATACAATCTGAATAAATCATCAACGAAATCCAAAATGTAAAGATACGTACTTTCTGCTCCCGGAGTGGAACCTGCCGCCCTCGCCGCGTATTCGGTTCATTGCATGCCTGTGTCTCGATTCGTGCAGATATTTCTGAAAATTAACAATATATATTATCAAATTGGGTCGACAGGTCTTGGTACTAAAGATTTAAGTTTGTATAATTCAATAGCCAGGTCACACAGGAGAGTCGAGAGACTTGCCGATGACTGCCCTGCCTTTCCTCGGAGATTATCGGATCTATCTTCTCTCTTGTGCGAAGGGATCACCATCCTCCTAGCATTATTCCCGGTTGTGCCCTAAGGACTAATGGCGGGTTGCACGAATTTACGATTACAGATCGACCAACGTTAAATATGGCGTCGGCAGCTATCATTTCACAGAAACTTGTCAAACTGTCCATAAATTCAGATTTTAACGAACACCGCTTACGGTTACAGAAGTTTTGGTGCAACCCACCCTTAGAAGCTCTCCCACAGTGCACGCAGCCGGACATAATGCCAGTTAAGTACATAAATGGCTGCAAGCAGTAAGTAAAATCCGTCCAAGCGCCCGATGCGACGCAATCCCGCAGAGTAATCCCGTTGAGTGCAAGTCGGAGTGGTCGGCGGTATATCAGTTCGCGTGCCGCCCGTGCGCCTTATAGAACTAGTTTTAAAACGAGCTGAGGTGCTTCATGTGTTGCATCGTTTGGATGGTGCCTCACTCGCAGAATGCGTCGCTATTTTCCGATCTGATTCCCCATAGAATTAGACTCACAGGTCTCTCCTTCGGGATCTTGCCCTGTTCGTGCAGCTTGGCGCGCGCGGCGCGGCGCTTGAGGATGCGCTTGTACTGGCGCGCGTTGACGTACAGCAGGGGCTCCTCGTCCGAGGCCGCGGCCTCCGCGGGCGCCGAGGACGTGCTCGCGGCGCTGTTGTTGTTGTTGTTGTTCACCATCTGGGAAATTGAACGGATCTTTTTATCTGGTGCTCCGAGCAGGATTCCGACCAGCGGGCTTCGGCACTGGCCGGGGCTTCGGCACTGGCCGGGGCTTCGGCACTGGCCGAATCGCTACGCCAGTGGAAGGAGGAGCTGGCATCAGCAGAATTTGGCCTTTCGACGGTGGGAGCGATACTGCCTCATCTGGAGCGCTGGGTCGATAGGCGACATGGAACGTTGACGTTCCACATGGTGCAGATACTTACTGACCATGGATGCTTTGGTAAGTATCTGCATCGCATAGGGAGAGAGGCAACCCCCTGTTGTCACGAGTGTGGCGCGCCTGTCGACACAGCGCTTCACACTCTGGAAGAGTGTACCGTGTGGGGGCCTCAGCGGACCACTTTACAGGCGGTAATAGGGGCAAACCTCTCGCTGTCGAGTGTTGTCAATGCCATGCTCAACAGCGAGGAGGCGTGGAGAGCGATGGCCTGCTTCTGTGACGACGTAATGTCACAGAAGGAGGCTGCGGAGCGGGCTCGCGAAAACGATCCTCTCGCGGATCCGCTTCGCCGACGACGGACTGGAGGCAGAGCCAGGCGCTATGCGCATCTGTTGCCTCCGCCGTAGCGGAACCATGCAGGGAGTCAAGCAAGGGGCAAGCCCTGTAAACAAAGGTTCCACAGGACTGGAGGCGCTCGCTTAGCTGACGCTTCAAAATGTCTGCGGCCTGCTAATGTGGGCCGCCCGCCGGGACGTACGCAGTTGAATGCCAAGAGCGATCCTGCGACGCCCCCCCTACAAGGCGGAGCCGGATGTCGTTGGTGGTTTTAGACGGTAGTCCAGTTTCGGTTAGTCCGTCATACCCGTCCTGCCTCCCCGGATTGGACGGGATGCGTAAACGCATTTCCCCAACGTTAAAAAAAAAAAAAAAAAAAAAAAAAGGATTCCGACCAGCAACCTTCTGGCATAATATATGCTGCCAGACGTTGCTACCAACAGAGCTATCGGAACCAATTACTCGGATAACGAATCCTGCAATCGGTTTTAGGCGCTGTAAGGGTCTTGGTTGTATTATTTTCACTGTCTGTTTTTTTTCGGTGCAAACGACAGAGATTATCTAGGCAAAAAATACTTATAATGTTGACAATGTGGTATTCGGGAACAGTAAAAGTAAACTATTTTAACTTTACTAACAAACAAAACATTCTAAAATACTCGGAAAATATCAAGCACTAAGTAGTTTTTGCTATTTTAAAGATTATTATATATACATATTATCCATTAATTATTATAGTATTTCACCACAGAACACAGTGAAGTCTGTATTTCCCAACAAACTTCACGCTAACAGAGCGTTTTAAATGATTCATTCAAAATCGCATGTATACATATTATTCAAAGATTGTCTGTATGTGTATAATGAACAACTCTGTATTGAGATGACTAAAGTTTAGCGTGTACTGATAAAGTGAGTAAATATTTACCATCACAATATTGGGCTGGTTGACGACTTGCTGTTGCTGCACCGTGTTGACAGCGCCCGAAACTTGCACCAGATTACCGTTTAAGTTGATTACTGTAACAAAACACAAAGATTGTAAATGAATAGCCGTCTGTCTGTGTGCAGTCTACACCGGACACATGCTCGGCCGCATGTCTCGGGCGAGGCGTGGCTTGCCGAGGCACGTCTACACTGAGCGCGCACGCTTGGGCGAGGCATACGGACTCTCGGCCGCAAGCCTCGGGCGAGACGTGGCTAGCCGATGCAAGCGCGCACGTTAGGCCGAGGCACATCTACACTGAGCGCGCACACTTGGACGAGGCGCGGCTGGCCGAGGCGTGCGGATACTCGGCCGCATGTTTCGGGCGAGGCGTGCCTCGGCGTCTACACTGAGCGCGCACGCTTGGCCGAGGCGTACGTCCGGTGTAGATACAACTATTACAGAATACACTGAATCTGAAAAGAATATATAATATGGCAGGAGATGCAAAGGCAAAGACAATATCTATTTAGCTAGAGGTAACTATGATAACTACTTCCCACCATGAGACGACTCGCCTGTTAGCCGACATCGTAGTTTAAATAAGATTTAAAACAGAATAAAATTATGAAAAGGTCAATAATCAAACTTAAACTTTCGTGAGACATGTTGAAATAATACTAATAATTAGACGGTATTAAATGTGCGACATGTATCGAACTCTTCGGGAGTTCTTCTTCACGATGAGTTGTTGCTTGAACACCCTGAAGAAGAACTCCCGAAGAGTTCCAAACATGTGGCCTTAGTGACACTTATTACGCGAGTTTAACCGTCGAATTTTTAGTGAAAGGCCAACACTTCAAATTGACTTTCAAAAGCACAGGGGCTCCCTATAATAATATATGGTCAGTCCAAAAATTATTCTTTAACTTCTCAGAACAAGATGGATTGAATGATGAGTGCGAAACATGTCGAGCGATATTCGACTTAAAAGACGTGAGTGACCAGTTTCATACCGTATTCCTTACCCGCAGGTTGGTGGATGATCTGATGCTGGTCTATGGTGGGCTGTGGAGCACTGGCGCTCGGCTGATAGATGAATGTCTGGCCGTCTGCCGTTTGGACTAGCTGCATTGGCTGCATGTTGTTGCTTGTACCTGTAATTGAGTTTTAATGTTTTCATTATTAATGTACGAAGCAATGAGACTTGAAAGCCATGATCAATCAAAGATGAAATTTCATCAATTCAACTTACCTAGCGTTGAATAATACTAGTAAGCCATCGGCTCCCATCCAATGATTATTATGATAGCTGATTGACGACCTCTGTAGCCTAGTTGGTAGTGACCCTGCCGTCCCTGCCTACGAAGCTGGAGGTCCCGGGTTCGAATCCCGGTAAGGGCATTTATGGATGATAGATTCATGGATGTTTTCTATGTATTTAAGTATGTATTTATTTATCTATATAAGTATGTATATCGTCGTCTAGTACCCATAGTACAAGCTTAGTTTGGGACTAGGTCGATTTGTGTAAGAATGTCCCCAAATATATATACATATATATATATTTTTATTTTATTTATATGATGAATAAATAATTACACAAAAGCTCTGCCAAGCTTTTTAAAACTAGGTTAATACTATGTATATGCTACCTTGAAGACTGGATAGTGGTAAGACTTGTAACTGCTGGAGTTGCTGTCCATTAGCTGTCGTCATCTGTAAACATAAATCACCAGGATCTTGATACTTGTTGATAAAACTTAATGTTATGCTGACGACCAATTTGCGATTTCTTTAATTCCTACATAACTCATGCCTCTCATACTTAGATGAGATTCTTACGTGATATAAGATGATAAATCAAGTAATTTAGAACTTATAAATACTACTACCTGAATTTGTGGTGTTCCCAGCTAAGGTAAGCATGAATGAATAAAGTTGGTTCATATATTAATATGCATGTTTATCTACATTTGTCTAAAGAAAGAAATGTATATACTTAAACAGAAATATATATAGTACTAGCGACCCGCCCCGGCTTCGCATGGGTACTATATTATACTAAACCTTCCTCTTGAATCACTCTATCTATCTATTAAAAAAAAAACGCATCAAAATCCGTTGCATAGTTTTAAAGATCTAAGCATACATAAGGACAGACAGCGGGAAGCGACTTTGTTTTATGCTATGTAGTGATGTTTCTTTTATTTTTTAAATATGTAATGTTGTAGAATAAATCATTATCTAAACAATCAACAATCACATTGCCCATATCTTATCTTTCTTATCGGTATAAAATAATGTGTTTAGTCATACTAGCACTTAATTTAAATTATCAAAATCTTTTTTAATTCTTTTTTTATCAACTATATAATATATAGGTTTGAGAATTGTGATTCCACTTTACTGGTGTCTCTCATTTACATATATGTGCAAGTGCAACTTACTTTCCAATATTAATGATTGCCTGACAAGTGTCCTAGGGTCATTTCGCTGGTTACGCGACCACCTTCGGTTAGCGACCACCTGAAGGAGAAGGTTTTTTCTATTGAAGATAACATCAATTCTACACACCCTATTGAGACAATTACTTGTACATGCATTTTTTTGTTGTTTTAGAATAGAAATCTACTCAAAAACCGAGAAAATATCCTTTCAGTTCAACAACTCAGCTTAAGTGGTCGCCCAGTGGCATATGAAATTAGGTGGTCGCTAACCAGCGAAATGACCCACAAAAAATACATCTAAGAATAACATTAGTATTACCTGAATAGTAGGTGCGTTATTAGGTATAGCGTGCACCACAATCTGTTGCCCGTTAGGCCCCTGTATCATGTGCGGGCCAGCGCTGTTCATCTGCAGCACTTGTAGCTGCTGTCCATTGATGGTCATCACCTGCGTGCCATCTGAGCTCTGGATCTGAGCGTGCTCCATAGCTCACTAGAATTCCGTAGACTTAACTTTAGTTTCTATATACTATTGATAGCTTTCTTTAGGTAGAACAGACAATAGAGAATATTTAAATAGCCAATTAGAGAGCCGGGCAAAATATTGTTCTGCCCCCTCATTGAGAAAAAACCATAAGTGACAAAAAGTGAGTTTGGAGATAAATCCAAAAAACTTTACACTTCCGTTCAATTGGTTTTATTCCAAAGTACAAAGCTGAAACTTGTGTTTATAAATCACGATAAATTGTAGAATTTTAATGCAACTTAATTTTATTAATAATCTTTTTATTTGAATTAGTTATTAAGAAAAAAAGTTCTGCTTCTTAAAAAAACATTAGAAAAATCGTTTCAAAGAAAGAACAACACAAGTGCGCAATTATGTTGTTTGTGTTAACTTTGCACTATACCATCTAAGAAAAAACAACACTAAGTACTCACATAATATGCTTCTATTACTATGTGATCTAGGAACTTGAAAAAGCACATGTAGCATATGTTTCATTTTAAGTATTTTTAACTCAAGTCATTTGAAACTAAATTAAAATATGATTTTTCTTCTTACGATAAAACATATAGGCACACATCCAAGACAAAGATTAAAAAGCATAGGCGGTTACTTAGTACTTTTCTACTTGAACAAGAACTTAACAAAATGACATGCACTTATGCTTGTCTAAATCCTGGTTGATTAGAGATCCTAACCTGTGTGAGATAGAAAAATCATATTTATTTTCCGGAGTCCGAGACTGTTAAAAACTCAATTTTACAAAAATTTACACTTATGGTTTTTCTCCTTGAGGGGGCATTATTGAGGATAATATTGAGTTAGGATGTAAAATGTTAAAGTTCAAATAATTGATATTATTATTTCATTTTTAATGCAATTAGATTAAGGGTCTAACAATGGTATATTTATCTTGAACTAAACAATAGTATATTATATCCAGGTACCTATCCACAAATAGTGCCCCGCAAATATCACAATCATGAAGTTACAGAAAGCAGTTTTAAAAGGATACTAAATTGTACCAACAGACCAATACACGACTAAACAAAATTACCGGTGAATATTTCAGCCTTCAAATACCTACGAAACAAGTTTAATTTATTTGAGAACGAGGTTAATGTACAAGTTTGTAGTCGATATGCATGCGTGTAAAGTGCTTTCAAGTACCTAATTACTTTTTAACTCTTCAAAAATAGAAAATTTAGGGGAAAACATATCGGCACTAGAAGATATACCCGGTTATTTTACGGTTAAGATAAAATATTCTTACTTGAAATACAAAAAGTACTTTGTCATAGATGTTCACGTCACTCTTTAGAACTAAGAACGAAAGTAACGTAATCAAAATGGCCGATTTCAAGTTATTTCTCCCAACATGTAACACATTTTCCAGCTTAAAATGAAAGTTTCCTTATAATTCCAATATCGCATGTCCATTTCCAAAGTGATATTCAGTCAAAATTGTAAACTTACATTGGGTCTCCTCACTGGTTTTTCAATGATTGGTTGACAAAGGATAGACCAATGGCCGAAGTCAATGATCACGGGAACGCAGTAGATTGGTTCGGCGCATTACCACTCCCAAATAAGCGCGGACGTTCCACTATCCAATGTTCGCTCACGTAATTAAATTCTCGTCTATGGTTGGCTTCACGTTTTGGGATACCCTACTAATGGAAGAAATTCAAACAAATCATAGGTATAAATTATTCATAATGTAACTATTTTGTGTAAAGAATTATTACGTTTGTAATTTATAAAATTCATATTTTAGGCATAAATCAGCCTAGCGAGAATGAAAGTATGAATTGATTAAGATGAAATACCTCAGAAAATATAAAGCAAATGGTCGTTTCATGTGTAAGTTTAGTCTTTATTATTTTTATATATAAATACATATGTCCGTATGTGCAGTGGCAGGCATACCTGCCTTTTATGTCAACGGGACCCTATTACTAACGGTGTATCTAGCACCGTTCGTCCGTCGACCGTATCTTTTGAACCGTCCATATTTTTTGCGAAGAGAACGAAGTTCTCCGTTTCAGCTGGGGCAAAAATGATTTTGTATAACTGGCCGGATGTTGTTGTGTTCTCCTTTACAGGCTGCATTTCTCCAACTGTTCTCGTCAAATTTTGTGGATTTTTCGGAGATCCAGTTTATGGAAATTATTTAAAAAAGATGAAGAAATAGGCTCGTGAGGTCTACTACTCACAGAGCCACTGCACAGCTATCATGCGACGGCGCGCAACCTCTCTCGATTTTTCTCACACTATCCGTCTCTTTCTTATTATAACACTTAGAACAAGAGATATAGTGCGAGAAAAATCGAGTCGTGGTCGTCGCATGATAGACGCTGGTTATACAGCTTATGAGTGAATTTGGCCAAATAATTCGTAATACACGAAAGGTATTTCGGTCGTGGACGCTACCCCAGAGTAATCCTTAAAGATGTATGATGTTAGTACGTAAACAAATATAAGTTTAGTAAAAGTCTGGCAAACGAAAGTTGAACCCACTAAACTCAATTACGCGGCAACACTAAACGTCATACGCATACATCAACCAGTGAGTTAGATCAACAGTGTTGCCGCGTAATTGAGTTTAGTGGGTTCAACTTTTGCCAGCCTCTTAACACATGTCCTGTGTGTGTGTGTGTGTACCTTATGACACAATGTCGAACAAGTTAAGAGGAAACTCTAAGGGCGAGATAATTGAGAAATAGGTATTTGTAAAATGTATTGCTGTCGCACCAACCTCAAGCCTTACCCCCCAGAGCGCGATAGAGACAACTGCAGCTTGGACCGAAAATACCTATTAAAAGTACATTAAATCAACGTTTCGGAGTCCCCTGCGGCGCTACCACGAACTTCGAAAGTCGAAGTTCGTAATACATGCATTCCTGTCACTCGATTAAGGGAGTGCGATAGAGATGGAAATACCCGAACTTCGACTTTCGAAGTTCGTGGTAGCGCCGCTGATTTCTTCGCCAAAACTTGACCTATTTAACAATTTTTTTTATTAAAAATCAAAGAAAGGCTTTGGCTGTGAAAAAAACATATTGCTCTACTGCCATTATCCAGGGAAAAAACAGGGGACTACGTTTCTATGGAAAAACGGTCCTTGTGTTTCCTCTTAAGCCTGCTGTACACACTGGGCCAACGTTGGCGCGTGAGCAGAAATCACCTATGCGTTAGAGGGAGAGGGAATACTCGCAATATACCTCTCTTTCTAACAGTTATTTATTTATTAAACACATTTAAGTTTACAGTAGGAAACCAAAGCACTTCTTCTAAGTGTTCTAATAAGAGAGAGACGGAGAGTGCGAGAAAAATCGAGAGAGCACGCGCGCTATCTTGTGATAGCCGAGCTATATTTTACTTCTGTGATAGTAGTTTTTCAATAAGCTGGTAACATTATTTTGGAACAATAGACAAAAATATGTATAGAAGCTAAGCTAGGTGTTTTATTACACAAACAAAGCCAAATAAACCAAAACATTTGTAATCTAAAGATGTCCTTTAGACTCTTCTAATCCTTTTCTTAATATAAATAAGATAAAATTGCTTAAATATTACCTTGTAATCTGACAACTTGATTTTAGAAATTTATTCTACATACTTCACTACTACATTCTCATACAAAATAAGCCTCTAATTGTAGTATAAAGAACCTTATAACGAATCTTTTCGTTTATGTTATGACATACAAAGTTTACTCTATGGTTGCCATTTTGTGGAAGACGCTAAAGCCTTTTTGTTTTCGTAAAGTTAATAATTGTACATAGTGAATTAATCAGCGAATGTTAATATTTGAAACTGCTAACGTAAGATGTATTCGACAACATCTGAAGATTTGAGCCGAGATCTTTTGGCTCTGCAAGTTACAAATTGTCTAAGTAGGTTATGTTACAATAAGTTTTGTTTTGCGAATTCAGTTGTTTTACTTAACCATGACAACCAATTGACTGGTTTATTTTGTTTCAGAGAAAATAGTGGAGAACCATCAAACTGTGACACAATTACACAAAGAATTGGTGGAGATCGATTTGTCTTTTACTGCTTATATTGAAGAGAGTAAAAATCGCCTTCAGACGCAGAGATTGAATCTGGCTAGCCAAGCCAAGAGTTCCCAAGAAGTTGTCGAAATACTCTCCGAGAAATGTAAGTAGCTCTATGATACCTCAACTGCAAATTACCTTATTGTAAGTTGGTAATTCAGTGACGGTTTTCTGAATAATTCTAATAAGCAACCCATTATTTCTACTAAGATACATAAATGTATGTGTGGTGGGTATGACATTGTATGTATAGGCAACTAAGTACTTATTGTACTTGCAAAGAACAAATGAGAAACATGTTTGATTTCATTTACAGAATCTGAACCATGTCCAAATCGCCAGCTACACCTCGCAAGCAAAGTAATGTAACCAAAACCTACAATTTAAAAACATACAAAGAGGATAACAACAATGCCACAAACAAGTTCACAGAGCTCCAGCAGGCACGGACTTTCATTGCATGGTACAAACGCATGATTGACCATGAGAGACAAAATTTCGGCTTGTACCTATCAGATGATGCCATTCTCGAATGGTTCGGCAGAACAATCAAAACGAGAAAGAAAGTGCAGTCTTTCCTGAGATATGATATGCAGTGCTCCCGACATGACTTTACAACCATTGAAAGTATTGAAAAAGTCCAGCTGAGGCATGAGAGAATTGTCATAAGGTTTGTTAAATGATGTCTTAATAAATTTCATTCTATAATAACTTAAGTTTTCTTTCTAACTACTCCTTCCATAATGAACAGAACAATTCCTAACAGCTTGCCTAACCCAAGTAAATTGCTCAAGCACTTCCAAAATGGATGTGGAAATATTAAGTGTAATTAGCAAGCTAGACTATGGATGTAGACTGATGCCATCCTGCATCCCACTGATTTTCAATTCATTATACATTAACAAGTCCTTGAATCTGAACTTTTTCCTTTATTCCTGAATTCCTTATATTAATGATATCAATAAATAACAAGAACTGCCATACCTACTAGTTCGCTTTTAAAAGCACTTTCTTCTAGGTTTAAACATTAGTATAAATATGAATTGTAGATACATACATACACTCACGCCTTTATCCCTAAAAGGGGTAGGCAGAGCACATGAAACTTGTGTTCCAGTGCCACTTTTAGCATAAATGTGGGTGCTATTTTATAATTTTATGTATGTCTAAGGTATTTGTAACTATGGGCCTTAGATGCCTGGAATAAATGGTTTATTATTATTATTATTATAAAATATTAACAAAATGTAAATATGAATTGTTCTAATAAGATTCTTATTAACCTTGCAGAAAGGAAGATACAGTTCTAGCTAGTCCACTACAATCACCTGAGCCAACAAGTACCAAGTCATCAGCTAAGAAAAGGATGCTCAGATCCAACTGTAACAGTCCCGAGTGGGCTGAGGGTTGCCAGCCTGCTGAAGAAAAATGCACTGAAAGAAAAAGGTTGAAGAGCAGACATATTGAATCTCTACATGATCATGACGGTCTAAAACGTAATCACCCAGACGACTCTATGATCAGTAGCAAAGGTGATGGTATTGCAGGAAAGAGGCCTAAACTGAAATGTGTAGCGGTCACACCACCAAATCACGAGCTTGGCCAAGGAGACTGCTTGCCTTCTACAAGTAGCAACACCGCTTCACATGAGGCATTAAACGCTCAGCTGCCAAAACTTGCTGTGGAGTGTACCGGGTACATAGAATTCACAAGAACTAGAAATAACCGCACAACAGACTCGATGAAATGGGAAAGAAAGTGTAAAGTCCAAATTAGTTACTCTGAAGATCCGTTGAACGTAGGTGAGTACATAATTTGGTCTTTACATTACATTGATGAAAGTAAGTGTAGGAGGAATCTAATGGCTGCCTTTGAGGCGGTGGCTAACGAGGAAGAATCTAATAAGATCAAGTGATTTTTGCTATTACATTTGACTTTGTTTTAGCATTTTTATTTTATAAAACTATATTAATGATGCTATTATCACAAAATATGCTAAATGCTGATATGGCCGGCTATTTCAGTTTTGCAATTGCACATTTTCTTATACATTTGGTAACCTTGTGATAAGATAGTTATATTTTTATTTGTTACAACATTTATTATTTTATGTATTGTGTTCCTGATATAAGAATATCTTTAACTTTTGACAGTGCCTTAAGGTGTATGAATTTGATGTTATAGCATGTTTGTCTTCCGAACTAATGTTACAGAATATGGTAGCAATACCTTTCAACTATAATTATAATGTAATGTTAAGTTGACAATAAGAGAATGCTTTATGATTATGAAATACATAAATGTGATGAAATGGTGTAGATGTCATGTTCTATTATGTGCATTATCAATAGTTCACGAAATAACCAAATAAAACGAAATATCGATTATGAAGTGTAAAACACTACAATTTCGAGGGGTCTATTTTTATACTTCAGATATGCCATTGTTCCAAGAACACCATTATTGTGCTCTTTTGGCAAAGGACATGTGACTAAGTTCATTGGAAAGTTTATGTATGACATTGTTACAAAAGGGTTAGGCTCGTAAAACACTTTCCCGAAATGTGCACTTTCTGTTAAGGTGCATTTTTTTAGAATGATCATTTTCTCGGAAAGTACACTGTCTCTAAAAGTGCACTTTCCCGAAATGTGCACTTTCTGTAAAGGTGCATTTTTTTAGAATGATCATTTTCTCGGAAAGTACACTGTCTCTAAAAGTGCACTTCCCGATATGTACACTTTGTCAATAGGTGCACTTTCGCAGAAGTTATATTTTCCCGGAAAGTACACTTTAGGGTTAGGGGAGTCCCTGTTTATAGTACTAAGGGTTTCTATGAAATAGTGCAAATGCAAACAGACGGACAGACAGATGGACAGATAGACGGACGGACGGACAGAAAGACCGAAACTATAAGCGTAAATGTGTACCTTTTGAGAAAGTGCCCTAAATGGGAAAGTGTACATTTTGGGAAAGTGTGCGTTTTGGAAAAGTGCACTGTTTGAAAAAGTGCACATTTCGGGAAAGTTTCCAAATTGGGAAAGTGTACATTTTGCGGAAATTGCACCTTTGCAGAAAGTGCACATTTTGGGAAAGTGTGTTTTACGAGCCTAACCCTTAGAAAACGATGTTGGAGACATCCTGAACAAATGTGAATGGTCGCACAAGATTTTTCCATCAAGCTTTTATATACAGTAACTTAAGAAAGAGGTTAACCACTTCAATTTTATTATTTGAAAAATGGTGGTGGTTCAAATGTCGAGACTTCTTTCTTGGCTTACTGTACTTACAAAAAACCTCAAAAAAATAAGTATTCTAAACAGCATAGGTGCATTATGTAAATGGTATGTCTGGGTCATGAAAAAGCAGACCATTTAGATATATAATAGCCATATGACTGACTGATTTCATGTAACTCGTATTTTTACTACTGGTAAAGTGCCTTTTAGCTTTTACAACTACTGTAGGCTTATATTATTTTTACACAGTTGATGTGTATTTTGTGTAGTTGTAAAAATAATACAAACAGCATGTAGTTTTACTATTTAGTATCTTGGTCTCTGTATGAGATTTCAGTTTCTTTTCGATCTCTTTATATGACGGTGGAGGTTAAACTGTATTGTGAACTTGATCGAACAGAACACTGTGTGTCTAAATTACTTACTCTTATTCTCATGTGATTAAAGTCTAAATTGACTTGCTAGAGCGCTAAGGGTGCGAACATGACACTTATACATCCTTCTGTTAACTTGTTTGATTCATAAAATAACTCGGGCCTTAATAAACGCCCCAAATACTAGTGAAACTGACTAAAGCTGGGTTCACACGGCATTGCCCTGCACGTTTTCTGCACGTATTCGGTTTGCTTGACAAGTCCGGTGAGTATTCGTTTAAACGTATAAACAACATTTTGTATGTGCCACTATGTATACGTTAAGATGTATTCTGCAAAAAAACGTGCAGGACAATGCCGTGTGAACGAAGCCTTAATGCTCGCACATATTGTGTTTGGAGGTATGCGGTGTTGTGTTACTGGTGAGCCAGGGCGCCACATGCCCCGAGGATGTGCCGTGTTGAGAGTGAGGGATGCGTTCGTCTCTAGCTATCAACACAACGAATCCTCAAATCGATGAAGGGTCGGCAACGCGCTTGTGATTATATTGATTTAAACTTTCACGATTCTCACACATTATTTACACTAAACGGGACTCAATCGCGTATAATTAACTTATTTATTTACCTATGTAAACCCCCAGACGTTTCAGATGTGTTGCAACATCCATGGTCACGGAACAACATAAAATAAACACAAACACGAACATAAATAAATGTATTATACGCGATTAAGTCCCGTTTAGTGTAAATAATGCGCTTGTGGTTCAATTCACGCAAGCGTCCATACTCTGTGGTATATGTTTACCATCAGGCTGATTGTAACATCATGCATACGTTAATCAGTAATCACCGTATTAAATACAAAAAAATAGATTACCCATTTTGAATACTTTTGTACCCTTCCTCTCCCGCTGACCCATATATGGGTCACTTTTTTCAAAATATGTTTAACCTTTTCAACGCTCTCATATTTGAATGAAGTGATCATTCACACGCCAAGAGCTGTTGCCTTATCAAAAATGACGAATCTCGTAGTGCTGTGCAAAACATGATTAGATAGATTTTATTCATGATCAAAGTACAACTTTATTCCGACCTTTTTATGGGTTGTTGGCGTGGTGGGCACGACAGCACTCGACCACTTTAGTGGCTCTTGGCGTTGAAAAGGTTAACTCAATTATATTATATATTAAAATTCTAATTACAACATGGTAAAGTCCGGGATTTGAACACCTTTCCACTTTCAAGTTCACGGGAGGGTGAGGAAGGGTTAATCTCCAGTGTCATTTGACCTCTAGTACGTTTATATTGCACAAATCGTTTGTCCCTCTCTCACCTACTCATTTGTTAGAAAGGGATGGATGCTTATATCCGCAGTAAGCATAACGTGCTTGGGGTCCTTTCTATCATACCACCGATTTTTTTTATTTCCTTAGGGGTAGATTGTTTAGTTACTTTAGCTATATAATATACATTAGATTATTTTTACTATAATTATATGTAATGTGTATGGAATGCTTGAAGTTAAATGATGTTAATGGTTTAGTAAAACTATCACATAGCCTGTCAGTTGAACTGAGTGCTCGTCCATATGTCACCTTAAAGAAAGGGATGCATGAATACCTACTTGCTACTTCATGAAATGTTCAGTCGAAATGAATTGTAAAGTTGCGGAATGAAAAGGTGCGCCGCTTTTCGACTTTATTTCGACGTTGTTAAGGCCCAAAATTGAGGAACTGTTTCGTTCCACGACTTTATGGATAATGCCAAAGATATGTTACACTTTAGCGCCATATTTTGTTGTAAGCTCCTAAGGGCCATGGACTTACAGATACGACTTTTTTAAAGCATTTTAAACCATTTTCAATTGGATGTTTGATTGGAGTTGCGTTTGTTTTGTTTCGTTCGTTTTCTGAAACAAAAGAAATTCAACTCTATTCCGACACTGAATGATTCAAATTTCAATGCCATTTTTTATTGTATGGTATCTTAGGAGCATAAGGCGAAAAATGTATACATATCTTTGATGTCGACTGTTCACTGAACATATATAGTTAACAGTAGTGATGTGCAAATTGCGGAAAGGTTCCAAAAAGTTGGAAAAGTTCTCGGAAATTTCTAGAAAGTTTCACAAGGAATTAAGGAAATGTCCATGTTGGAAATGGAAAGTTTCAATTCCCATACAAAAATGAAGCAAATTTCCGAAATTTTCCTATGTTAAATTGCAGAAACATTTCGCAATATAGGTAACTTTCCGTCGGCACATCAGTAGTTAACAGTATAAGCTCTAATTTCATTTGCCTGGTTGCGAAGGGCCAGCCACCCGACTTTAGTTTAACTAGCACGGCTATCACGCGACGGCGCGCGAGCTCTCTCGATTTTTCTCTCACTATCCGTCTCTTTCTTATTAGAACACTTAGTACAAGAGGTATAGTGCGAGAAAAATCGAGAGTTTGTCGCGGCCGTCCCATGATAGACGTGCTGAGCGTCATATAGTTAGTAGCAGCCAGAGTAGCCAAATATATCGTAACACCCTTATTCTTACAGTAATAAAGACGTGTACCGAAATATTTGGCTACCTTGGCTGCTACTAAGTATATGACGCTGACTGTTCACACAGTAATGTATAGTATCACTGCCAATGCCAAAAATTTCAATACATGAGGTCACAGCCCATACAAGACATATTGAACTGTGATATTATACATACAGCGCCATCTAGTGAAAACACAATATATATTTAACTTCTCCAATTTACAAACATTCTACATTTTTATAGGCGGAAATTAAAACCTACCTACTTAAAACGTTTGCCAATGTTTACTAATCTGAAAATCTGAATCTTCATTCATGTAATTTTATGTCTATTTTTGTTAGTCTTGATTGTACACATGAGCGAGCGAGCTCTGGTCACCTATAAGTGGCTAAGCATCTTACTTAGATTTTTTGTATTTAAGAGGCTGACAAGACCTTATTTGGTGAAATTGATGTTATTTAAGCAGTTTTTTAAGAAAAACTATCTGTTCTAGCACATCAAATAAAATATATGTTAATATTCACCATATTTCAAAGACCGTGGATAAGCTCGATACATAATTGGACGAAATCGGCTCGATAGAAAATAATTGCAAAGATTGGTCTTAAAATCACATTAAACGGTTCTATGTCTTTATTTTTTTGACGTATGGGTCTGCAATTAAAAACATGAAGTCAACATATTCATACCTAAAGCGCTAACGAGTCATATTTCACAAATAATCCACCCTTTTTTTTATTTCAATATTTATGTAATATTATCTTCAAAAACCGGGCCGCCCAGTAACACTCGCTCTCGTATACTTCGATGCAAATAGACAGTGTGCGCGCTATCCAAAATCCTCAGGGGCATTTTGGTGTTGACAGCGTCTTAAGCCAAATTCAGATGTGTTAGCCGTTAAATAAATAATAATAATACAGTTAATATTTATGGTGAATAATGTCATGCATCTCAGGTAAGATAATTGTGTCTATATCTTTTGTGAACTATGATTTACTTTCTTAGGTCTGTATTGGTGTAATTGTGAATTAAAACAATTACTCAGTTAGGTTTACTTGGTTTTCAGTAACTGATAGTTTGTATTGACATATGCACTGTTAAATGAGATTTAGCTATTTTTAAGTTGTTAGTCATTACTTGGAGTAATGAGGGAAAGGATTTTTGTTTCATTATGCTAAAATGTATAAATAAGCTCAATAAACCTGTTTAAATAAGTTTTGGTTTTATTTAATACTGGCTGCACGCGCGGCTCCGCCCAGCTATTACAAATAAGTTATTTGGATGAAATATGGTCTAGGTATGTCACTTAAGAATGAATTTTGGAAAGTTTTTTTCTTGATTACTAAACGTATTCTTTATTTATTGACGGGAATATAAGAACTAAAACATGTACAGTTCCGGAGATTACACCCTACATACAAAGTCACAAAGCTACACACTCAAAACTTTACCTCTATTATATAAGGGGACAATCTTACACAAATCGAACTCGTCAAATTAAGAATTTGAAGAAACTTTCAAGGAGTTGCAAGACTTGCAAGTCTCCGTAGACTGCGTTGACAGCTTACCATTCGGCTGGGGTGGTCCAACCGCTTCTTGGTCACCTCCGTAGTAAAATTAAGACTATGAGAGCGTGTATAGATTTTTTGAACACTGCTGATTAGATTAAGGCTCGACCTTTGAAATTTTCGTGAAAATGAGTTGTTTAGTAACCATTTTATACATTGTAACGTAACAATTTCTGCGTCGGAAAAAATATATCATAACTGCTCCATCTTTTATCAGAAGATGAAATTTTATAATCTTTTTCATAAAATAATGAACAAGAACTTTGTTTTCTTACTTACTAAAATGACCAATTAACACTAAAGTTATGACCAGAAAACCAGTTTTTTGTCCTAAAATTGTTCAACTTTCATGCTAAATATCTCGAAAACAATGAAATCGATCTTCTTGTTTCTTTTTTTCTGTAAAAAAACAGTAGACATACGCACCTACACACACACACACAACTCATCGTAATGCTGGCAGTACTAACTAAGATTATTTATATCTAATGCAGGGCATGGGTAGCAATAAAACATTCAGTGTAAATATATAATACCATTCCTCTTTATTTTCAATATAGTTTACAATCGCTTCATACAACACAATAATGTTATAAAAAAAAGGTCAAATACTTATTGTATCACTAACTAATGCTGTTTTCAAAAACACAGGTACATCTATGCTATTCACAAACTATAGTCCGACCGCTTAAGACTGTCTTCGTCTGCGCGGCCCGCGGGGGGGGGGGGGGACCATAGTTCATGACATCCAAGATAATTGTCCTAGTGCCCGACATTGTCCCAATAGTTACAACCTTCAATTTTAATGCATTGTAACAAAGGTCAATTTTAATTATTGGAAGTCAGGTGTCGGGCATTGGGGCGTTTACCTTATACGTAATTAGATATCTCGATGTCGATGCTGATCAGAAATTGAATGGTCCAAACAATGTAGACCTCCAATTCGGAACAATAACTACGAATCCAGTGCTCAGAAACAATCATCCGCGTGGTATGAATTAGCCTAATTCTTCAGTTGCCAAGGGGTCTCTTTCATTCCCATTCTCTGGAATTATATATTTCATATTAAATCGATTTTAATACTTTAACGTAGAACCGGATATTTTAGAATCTGTAGCTGAGATCCACAGTGAGCCAAGTTGGTATTGACCACTCGTAATTAATTCTATTGGTAGAATGTAAGTGCCTGCCATTTTGACACTACAAACGTATTTACTTTTATTTGATTTTCGAGCGCTCGAAAGTCAAAAATCGGTCCCCTGATGTAATTACATTAAAATAAGTCATAACCAAGCAACTAATAATATAATTGTGTTTAAAACGAAACAGCCTTGGCTCTGGAACTCCAGAAATTTGAGGTATATTTTTTAAAAACAACACTGGTATTGTAAATATTGAGCAAGGAGTAAAAAATCAGATCTAAAACTACACAAATTGTGGCACCATAATGGCATATAATTTATAATACTTAATTTAGGCAAAATATTGCGACTAACTAACAGGATAACAGAAAGTAAACAAACTGGGCTCTTATCTCACCTGCAGTATTTGTAAAGCTGGTATCTGTTATTCATACATTGACTTGGAATTCTTGTCTACATGTTATACGGGTTGAGCAAATGGGTTACAATATTACAGGAAAATTTAATGTAAATATCTCAAAACCCCATAAATTACATAGCAACATTATTCTTTAATAACAAATATGCTTTTTGTATCCATAATAAAATGACAACCTTGGGTATATGAGGGTCTTTAAAAATATTTAAAGGCAGTTTTTCCTATGTGTCACATTTTCTGATTATGTCTTACTGGCTCATTTGAATTTCCTACTCTATATATGGTGACACACGAGAATTGCTACAAATGAATATCAAATTGCTTTCAATTTATAGCTAATTACACGTGTCACATCCGAAAGTGGGCAGGCATGTATTTGAGAATTTATTCCACAAGTCACCATTACCATATACTCACAAGCTTAAAACCAAACAGTAATAACTGTAAACAAGTTCATTCTAAATTCGACTTAGAAACCATTGATATGAACACAAGATTTTTTTTTCTATTCATGTCGAATCTCCAACTCTTGCGATCCCACAACCATATAATTATACTATTACAATTGCAGTGTGGCTCTACTTTTCTTGACAATATTTATTTTCTTTAAAGTAAATACTTTTCAATGGCCTTTCCATATTTTTACTTTAATGATGACTAAACACAGGATTTGCCAAGAAAGCACTATACCTGGGCCGTTAGCATCTCAGCATTAGGGTAATAAAACCCGCCCGCAAACACCCATGAGTGCGAGCGAGAAGGCAATAGCAGAGTTTTATTGCCCAAACGCTCAGATGCTAACGGCTCTATTATAGTGATGAAGGATAATGTTCCTACGTTTAGGACCTTCTCATTAGAGCCACAGTTTGACCTTGTTTGGAATACACGTTGACTTCACTAGATAACACAATAGTACATTTTATAATGGAACAATATAGCCTTGTACACCAAATATACAGTTTTTAAAAGTTAATTGGTGTATAGGTTACTTGTACACTTAATGCATATATTCTGATTTAGTCACAGAACAACCTTAAAAGTAGTAATCACTCCATCATGTGTATGGCTCTGACATTGACACATTTTTTTCTCCTAATGTCACTTCCTTATCTAGGGTAGACAGCATTGAACTAATTTATACATACAGTAAAAAATATAGAAAATCATCCATTTACCTACATCAGTAACAACACCCTCCTAAAATGGTAATTCTTCCGGAACAGCTAACAATATATAACTATCATAGAAAAATGAGTAATAAATGCTATTTAAACCTATCATCATAAATGATATAATGTCATGTAGTTAACATAATTGCACTGGGAGTGTTTGTTCAAAAAAGTATCAGCCAAATATAGACATGAATGTATGTATATACATTTTACAACACTATTAATTTGTGATTCAACAATTTAATTTAGGAATCCAACCAAAGTTAACACAATTTGGCCTTTCATTACCCTTATCAGTCAAAAGACGTAACAATCACCTTTTTGTATTGCCGCGCCAATTATTCCTTACATTAAAGTAACATGTAACATGATTACATTTGAGGATCAAAACCTTGGTCATCATTCAGTACATTTGTATCATCAATATCTTCCTTGGCATCATTGTCGAGGATAGGTTCGTTCAGGGGTTCATGGGCATTAAGAGCCGGGCTTAACTTGGGAGGCTGGGCGGCCGGAGTTACTTTTGATGACACTAAATTAGCTGCATGCTTCGTAGTCATTGATGCCAAAGTAGCCTTCAAGGTCTCCACCTGCTTCTCTAAATCCTCTATCTTCTTCTTTCTATCAGCCAACTGATCTGTTAAAGTGACCTTCTCTAGTCTCAGAGTCTGTATCACACCTTCTTTACTAAGCTGAAGATTTTTTAAAGACTCACGCTCCGCGACGCATAGCTGCTCGTCCATTTTCGTTCTATTAACTTTAATTTCCGTCTCAGTCAATTTATGTTTATAGTCCTTAATGTCTTCAGTCATCTTAGATTTTTCTTTGTCGAGATCATCGAGTTTTGAAATGTAACCGTCTTTTTGTTCGAGAAGCCGTAGAGACTCTTCCATGCACGATGTCTGTTGTTTAGAGCACTCTTGCAACTGTACGCTCATCTCGGCGACTCTGTTTCGCAACACGGTGAGCATACTACCACTATTTAATAGTGAAAGGACCAACAGGATGCACACGGCGAACATCAAATACATGGGCCAGCGACGCATGTTTTCTATACCCATATTATTTCACCTATCTTAAATATAACTATTCCACTTATTTCTACTCACAGTACCATAAAATAAATGCTTAATTTATTTATATACGGGTCGGTCGAGTCAAAATAGCTAGCTGTGACTGCTCTGCTTGGTGACAGCAGTATGACGTATCGTATCGTATGTATGTATATATATATATATATATTGTAGTCTTTGGGTGACAGACTGATTGACATTGGGGTATACAGAGTACGTGATTTTACCCCAATTTGTCAGACCAACATGTCGAAGTCATAATTGGGTGTAGCGTAGACGTAACAATTGCAACTACAATTTCATTCAGTGTGGCCAGTTAACAGTAAGAAAGCAAAATTGCCGCATTCAAACATTTCAAACGGTCCTGCGAAGCGGACTGCAAGATTGTTACTAACCGATGAGATAGAGCAAGACAGTACGTCTATCATGGGACGGCCGCGACATACTCTCGATTTTTCTCGCACTATACCTCATGTTCTAAGTGTTCTAATAAGGGAGAGACGGATAGTGCGAGAAAAATCGAGAGAGCTCGCGCGCCGTTGCGTCATAGCCATGAGGGGCTACGCTACCGCGAAACGAAAACGAATTTCGTTCGTGTATCTCCCTCTCTGTTGCACTTGCTAGTTCGAGGGACAGAGAAGGAGATACTCGAACGAAGTTCGTTTTCACTTCGCGGTAGCCCCTCATGCAGTACATAAAAATCGAGAGTATGTCAAGGCCGTCTCATGATAGACGTGCTGTCTCGCCCTATCTCATCGGTTAGTAACAATCTTGCAGTCCACTTCGCAGGACCGTTGGAATGCGGCAATTTTCGCTTTCTTACTGTTAACTGGCCACACTGAATGAAATTGTAGTTGCAAAACACCGGTATAAAAAAAATTACAATATTACAGTGTAAAATATTAAAACAATATTCTTTAGTATATATTTTTTAATTTTCGTTTAAATTTATTTGAATAAAATTTGTGAGAAAAAAAAACATTTGGCAGATCATGCCAATTCCATGGTCCAAATTGTGATTTTCATGCAATTAGTCGGACAACTCGTTTGACGGTTGGAACAGCAGCGCAACATGCATCCACACGATAGCAATTAGTCAGATTCTGATGAATTGGAGCTGACAAATCATGTAATGTATATTGCCCATTATAAATAATTTTGACATACATTTTGTTTGTAGAAATTGTTACGTATTCGATAGTTTCATGACTTTGTACTAAAAAGTGTTAATAAACTAAATAAATTTAAATCGTTCGCAGTTATTTCAATCATGTTGAATCATTCCTATTTATGAATTAAATAGCCAAGCGTTAAACCCGTAACAGCCTTTACAAACTGCCATTGTAATCAATAGACAAATAAATCCGTTTTAAATAAAGATGCCTATTGATGTTACGACTGACGATTATATATATGTTTTAATTGATGCTGGTATCACCAAATATGGTCACGTGACCCACTTATCATCTTTCGGAAAGCCCATAGACAATCCTTCATCGACTTCTTTGCTTTATAGCCACGAGGTTTTTAGCTATATTTCAATTTATTAGTGAAATAATATAAATACGCTTCGTTTTCTTTGAACAAAATGCCACCCAGTAATCCTTTGCCACCCAAAGAAAATGCGCTATTCAAAAGAATTTTAGTAAGTACAATTGTAAACATATATTTTGGTTTAGTACAGCTTGTCATCCTCGGCGAATTTATTGAATTATAAAATAATGCATATCTTTTGAATGTAAATTCTTCACTTTATGCGATCGTACGTTACCCTTATTATGTATTAGTAGCGACGGCAAATTCCATTGAGAAGATTTAGTCATATTTTTTATGCAATATCTTTGAACTGGCCTTGCATCTTCGAGTGCCAGTGTCTAATAATAAATAGGGTTAAATAATTACCAACTATAATAACATTTATTTTTTCAGCGTTGCTATGAACACAAACAATACAAAAATGGGTTGAAATTTGCGAAGCAAATCCTCTCCAACCCAAAATTTGCCGAGCATGGAGGTGAGTGTATTTTACGAGATAGTTTACATATAAATAAATCTTCGTACTTATAGTTTAACATTAGTTTCAAATAGAGATTAATTTCTGACAGAATCCGCTCGTGTTATTATGCAAAAAGTATTTCTTTTTACTGCACATTTCAGTCTTGCATGTTTTTTTTCAGAAACACTGGCAATGAAAGGTCTAACACTAAACTGCCTTGGGCGTAAAGACGAAGCGTACGAATACGTGCGTCGGGGCCTTCGCAATGATCTCAAGTCTCCAGTGTGTTGGCATGTGTATGGTCTCTTGCAGCGGTCTGATAAGAAATATGACGAGGCCATAAAATGTTATCGGAATGCTCTCAAGTGGGAAAAGGAGAATATACAGATCCTTCGTGATTTATCCCTTCTCCAGATCCAGATGAGAGATTTAGAAGGATACAAGGTATTGTAAATTAGTTCATGGTGGTTTTCATATTAAATGCAATGCAATTGTTCATAATGTAATGCATATTTTTTTAAAGTGTTTGTGCTGTGAAAAGCTCTTTGGGAAATCTAAATAGACATTCAGAGATGTATCTGAAGACCCTAACCGATACCCATACCCATACTGCCCAGCCCATACTGGGCCAGTGCGGGGACTACTGCCCATTCCCTGGCATCTATGATAGGAGGCTAGGCACAAGTAGTGGCTTTTATATTATATTATAGGCTGGTGATGAGCTATCAAGAAGTGAAATAATTTATTAAACTAAACATCCAAGGAGACTCAATATTTAGTTTTTATTAGGCTAGTAACTACATTAACTTGTGGAACCACCACATTAATATGTGTGTGCTAAGTTTATTTGAATATGTAACCAATTATGTTCCATGGGTAAACACATTTAGTTTGGCTGTAATACTTTTGAAAGTGATTGCTAATAAAAAATAGGTTATGATGATTAGAAAGGCTAGGCAATAGAGGAGGCCTATGTCCAAGTCAACTTCCAGTGTTCCCTTAATCAGTTTACCCTGGTCATTATAGCTTAATTTTAAATTTTTGATTTGAATAGTTAATTAAACCACTTCACATCTATACATCTATTTATATAAAATATAGTCAAGTTAGTTACACCATCTACAACTATAGACCGGCTGGGCCGATTTTTTTGTTGGTTTTGTTGTATTTATCTTCACTCCAAATTAAAAAAAATACAAATGAACTTTCTTATATATTTTGTATGGCGATACGAAGTTCACAGGGTCAGCTAGTAATTTCATACAAATTTTACTATACCATTTAGTTTTGAGCCTTCAACCAGTATTTAAACATCCATCATGAAAATTTCAGGACACCCGCTATCAGCTGTTCATGCTCCGACCAACACAGAGGGCTTCCTGGATAGGCTTTGCAATGAGCTACCACTTGCTTGGGGACTATGAAATGGCCAACAGCATTCTTGATGCCTTCCGTACCAACCAAATGAAGGGTCCGTACGACTATGAGCATTCAGAATTGCTGTTGTATCAGAACATGGTTCTCGCGGAGTCCGGACAGTTTGACAGGGCACTGTTGCATCTACACAAGTTCCAGACGCAGATACTTGATAAGTTATCGGTGAAGGAAACTAGCGGGGAATATTATTTGAAGTTGAAGAGGTAAGTCTGACTCTTAAGTCTGTAAGTCCCTGTGTGATGTCTGTCGGGTTAGAATTTCACCACCGCCTTTCTTGCCCTGGGTGTCGTAAAAGTCGACTAAGGGACCTGGGTTGAAGTGTGTTGTAGGCGATGAGCTAGCAACCTATCACTGCAATATCACATTTTGTAGATCTTTTATACCCACATTTATGCTAAAAGTGGCGCTGGAACATACGTTTCATGTGCCCTGCCTACCCCTTTTGGGAATAAAGGCGTGAATGTATGTATGTATATGTATGTATGTATATGTATGAAGAGGTAAGTTCTTACGTTTGGCGGTTTATTACCAGATTTATACGATTTGTTAACATCAATACATATCTGAGCTTTCGTATTGATGGAATGTAAATGGAAAGTATGAGTTTGACTGAATGATTGCAAGGCTAAACCATAACGATCTCTTGATGGGTCTCTAATGTACGACCCAATAACCCACGTCCGCGCGATCCATGTATCTTTCTCTCTCTATGCATCGGTTAAAAAGAGACCTAGATGTAGTGGACGCTGGATTATTCGGCGGCACATTATAGACCACTTTCTTTTTGATTACTTGATCCTATTAACTTGAATTTTGATGTGACCTTTTTTTTTGAAAAAAGTTTATTGAAAGGGTCTTATAACATTTCTTCTCTTCAGACATCCTAGATTTCCGAAGCATCAATAGTCTCTTGTAAAGGCAGGGGCACTTTTGAACAATAATAAATACTTATGACGACCTCTGTAGCCTAGTCGGTAGCGACCCTGCCTATGAAGCTGGGTTCGAATCCCGGTAAGGGCATTTATTTGTGTGATGAGCATGAATACTTGTTCCTGAGTCATGGATGTTTCCTATGTATTTAAGTATCTATTTATCTATATAAGTATGTATATCGTTGTCTAGTTCCCATAGTACAAGCTTTGCTTAGTTTGGGACTAGGTCGATTTGTGCAAGATTGTCCCCAAAATATTTACTTATTTTATTTTGATAAAGTTTTGATCACCTATCCTATTAATTATTGCGTATGCTGTTTCAGATTCAAAGAGGCGGAGGCAGTTTATGAAGATTTATTAAAGAGGAACCCTGAAAATGTGATGTATTACCAGAAACTTATAGAAGCTAAACAACTAAGTGACCCTGATGAAAAAGTGGCCTTCTTCGAAGTATATAAGTGAGCATAATACTGATTCTATCAATTAATACCATTGTCAATCTTGTCCTATTGTATATTGACAAAGAAATGATATGGGACTATATATTCCCAAAGTAGATATTCTGTAAATAAAAGCTAATTTTGTAATAAGCCGTGTGTACACCGGGCGCATGCCTCGGCCAAGTATGCCTCGCCCGCGTGTGTAGACGTGCCTCGGCAAGCCACGACTCGCCCTAGCGTGCGCGCTATAGCGTGCACGGCTGTTGGGATTTGCATTATGAAACCGTTAAAAGCAAATGTTATGTTTGTTAACATTTCAACAGTGATATATATGGCTATTCTATATCAAACCACATCCAACCTGCTGGATATTTGATAATGAACATATGCTCTCTGTGTTCTTTGCTTTGAACAGATAATACATATTATATAAGTTTTTATAAGCTTTCATGATCAAACGTATTGTGCAATGCACTTGAGATTATCTTTACCTAGAATTATAGGTGGCTTACACTGATTATGCCACCTACCTGCTAATTATTCCAAAGGCATTCGCTAATTTGCTAAGTTAACATATATTTACACCATTAGTTTTTTACCGCCAGTGTAATTTAGTATGTTTGTTACTCAATAACGGCTGGATTATTTCACCAGGCGAAGACAGACGTTGTTGTTTAATAAGGTGGTTCGATTTCCATACAAAACGTTTTGACATTTGCAGGCTAGCGGCGTGATTTTTTAAGAAACCTATGTAAGTAACTTTCACAAATTGGCTTTCCATTTGCGTGAAATTCCCCCTTTCCTTGAATAAACTTGTATAAACTAGAATAATTTGAGAAAAACGGTTTTCCAGATTATGACGTCACGAACTAATCTCATCTCTTATTCAAGGAAAGGGGGAATTTCGCGCAAATGGAAAGCCAGTTTATGAAAGTTTGTTACATAAGTTTGTTAAAATATCACGCCGTTAGCCTGCGAATGTCAAATAACGTCTTTTCTTTATTGATTTGGGCCCTTGATTCAGAACTGCAAATGTAAAACAAACTGTTCATCAACCTAGCTTTTTGCGGTTGTACTCTAAGGAAGCAAGGAGTCTGCATTGGCACCTAAACTCAAGATTTGGAAAGCGACTGCTTTCTGATCTTGCAACCCAGATGGAAAACAATAGGGGTGTAGAAACTAAATAAAATAATCAATAATGTCATATTTTCTCGAAAAAGTATTAAATATGTAGCCAAATGGAGAAAAAAATAACGCAAGAGGTTAAATAATCACGAAGTTATAAGTGTCCAAAGTTTTAAGAAGGGGGTTCTATCCCTTTTTCGCAAAGCGTAACTTGTGGATTGTGACGTCACTAATAGACGGCAATGTGCCGCGCCCCGTCGTGTTCGGCGCCGCCATTGCCGCGCGCGCGACGCGCTCAGCGGCAGCCTCGCATATTGTCACACACTGTTTGCGTTTTCTCTCTCTACCAAGCAATATTAAAACGGTTGTAGATCCGTAATTCTTTAAGATATCTGAATGGGATTTTCGTCACCAGGCATATTTTTTGTCCTTCTCTCTTTTGGAGTAATAATAATTTTCGAGTACACCTGTATTGTAAAAAGATTGTTTGTTAAAATCAATTCAACTGTTTCCAGGAAAGACTATCCGAAAGCGATAGCGCCTCGGCGTCTGCAGCTCTCCGAGGCGGTGACGGCGGGCGTTTTCGCGCGGCTGGTTGACGACTATCTGCGTCACGGGCTACATAAGGGCATACCGCCGCTGTTCGTCGACATTAGGTGAGTGTGAAAGAGCTGTCGGCTCGGTTGTACAGTCGGCATCGGAAGTAGCTAAGTGAAATAACACACTCAAAATTACCTAGTTGTTTCGGGAAGGTTGCGGGAGTCCGCTGCATCCGGGTGGCGCAGGACCGGTCACTTTGGCACTCTTTGGGGGAGGCCTATGTCCAGCAGTGGACGTCTTTCGGCTGATATGATGATCATCTTTATTTCCTTGACATTTCTTTGTTTCGGGAAGGTTGCTAGTACGCTGGATGCGGGTGGCGCAGGACCAGTCACTTTGGCACTCTTTGAGGGAGGCCTATGTCCAGCAGTGGACGTCTTTCGGCTGATATGATGATCATCTTTATTTCCTTGACATTTCTTTGTTTCGTGAAGGTTGCTAGTACGCTGGATGCGGGTGGCGCAGGACCAGTCACTTTGGCACTCTTTGGGGGAGGCCTATGGCCAGCAGTGGACGTCTTTCGGCTGATATGATGATTATCTTTATTTCCTTGACATTTCTTTGTTTCGGGAAGGTTGCTAGTACGCTGGATGCGGGTGGCGCAGGACCAGTCACTTTGGCACTCTTTAAGGGAGGCCTATGTCCAGCAGTGGACGTCTTTCGGCTGATATGATGATCATCTTTATTTCCTTGACATTTCTTTGTTTCGTGAAGGTTGCTAGTACGCTGGATGCGGGTGGCGCAGGACCAGTCACTTTGGCACTCTTTGGGGGAGGCCTATGGCCAGCAGTGGACGTCTTTCGGCTGATATGATGATCATCTTTATTTCTTTGTTCCGGGAAGGTTGCGGGAGTACGCTGGATGCGGGTGGCGCAGGACCCGTCACTTTGGCACTCTTTGGGGGAGGCCTATGTCCAGCAGTGGACGTCTTTCGGCTGATATGATGATTATCTTTATTTCCTTGACATTTCTTTGTTTCGGGAAGGTTGCGGGAGTACGCTGGATGCGGGTGGCGCAGGACCGGTCACTTTGGCACTCTTTGGGGGAGGCCTATGTCCAGCAGTGGACGTCTTTCGGCTGATGATATGATAATGATCTTTATTTCCTTAATATTAGAGTCCGTGTGTAGATCATTTTGAGCACAAGGACCGCTTAGCGACTTCTGCTGCTGACTACGGCCTAAGAATACGCATCCACTATATCTGTGTCTTTTTAACCCACGTGTAAAGAGAGAGAGAGAAAAATACGCCTACGCAATTGGGATTGCAACATACATTATGGTTGTCTCAAGTGGATGGCTTGGGTTCCGGAAGTATAGTTACTGCGATTTTCATCTCTTCATCGAAATTATGTAAATCATCCAGGAAGACTGGGAAATCATGGCAACGAGCAACTTAAAATTGAAATTGTCCCAAAGCAATTGTCCTCTGACACTTGCATTCTACACCCGACAGTGTTGCCCATAAACACAATTGTGCTTGCCAAAATCCTTGCTCTTCATTTCTATGCAAGATCCAAGTGAGAGTGCCATACTATATACTACGGGCAGTTTTGTACAGTTAAAATAAGTAGTTTCTGAAATATTTAACGTTGGGACAGACAGATAGATAGATAGTTCCTTTTTTACCTTTTTGGTACCATAAAAACAGGATAATATAGTTGGTCGATTTAACATATATCATCATCCCCTCCTAGCGTTATTCCCGGTTGTGCCCTAAAGGAGTCCGGGCTGTGCTTTGACATATAAACCCAAGAGTTGGTAAAGGCACTAGTTTTACAAAAGCAACTGTCATCTGACTTTCCCACCCAGAGGGAAAACTAGACCTTATTGGGATTAGATCGGTTTCCTCACGATGTTTTAAGTTCCGAAGAACTCATTGTTACAGCCGGGATTCGAACCCACGACCGCTTGACAGCCGCATGCCTGAACCACTAGGCTACCGTAGCTTTTCTTTTTCACAATTTAACACGTTCGCAACCAAGAACCCGCCTAGCGGGCACTCGTAATGTTTGCTCAGATGCCGGCTGAGCCCGCTAGGCGGGCAGTAGTATGAACTTACACGCCTAGCGAATTCTGTCGGTTTCTGGTGAATTGTTCCATTTTTAGTCCGGTTGCGAAAGTGTTAACGTGTATGTTTTCTCTAATTCCAGATCGTTATACACAGACAGAAGCAGAGCCGAAACGATAGAGAACCTAGTACTGCAATATATAGAGAATTTATCCAAATCCGGCGCGTTCAGCGCGGAACCTAGCGAAGTGACACAACCAGCCAGTGCGCTGCTGTGGGCGTACTATTACGCGGCGCAACATTTCGACTATAAAAAAGACACGGATCGGGCGTTGAAGTATATCGACGCTGCAATAGAGCACACTCCGACGTTGATAGAGCTCTTTATTGTTAAAGGAAGGATATTCAAGGTTAGTTTTTACAATATTAACTTGCCCTGTTAGTATGGGACAAATCTTGCGAGTGAAATTTGACCCACTTCCCGGTGACCGATTGAGCTGAAATTTTGGGTATAAGTATAGTTTGGATGACAATTCAATATTAGGGTACCATCGCTGATCTGATGATGGAGACAGAAGGTGGTCATGGGAATACAGTACTTAACCGACGCAACCCCGTTGAGTTTGGGCTCGTTTAGAATCGTTTCAATGAGTAGTTGATGATGGTATACAGAAAAGTGCAGTCGGCAATAAAAGCTTGTACCAAAAATGAAATTTTTGACAGAAACTTATTTATTTATTTAATCGTATGGCATTCATTATATATTTGGCCTTTTAAAAGTTTGTCACTCTTTAGTACCATCCAGGGGACACTTGCAGGGTTGTGGTAGGTAGCTCCGCGAGTAACAGTTGTCCCCTCTTTGTCAAGTGAGTGAGCAACTCGACTGATAGAAGTTTTTAAGCCGCCCGAAGGTCTCTAACTCGGCTTAACGACTACTGTCGTAGACAGCAGCCGGGATCAACTGCTTAGCAAAGCACGGAAGCGCTCATTTATAGTAACCACGCAAACAGGCGGTCACCCATCCAAAGGCTGACCGCTGCTATCTTTGCTTAACCTTAAGAGTCCGCAGTAAGCTCGATTCTCCATACAAACGTAGTTACGCTCTCATTTTAAAACTACGTGTTGGATTGTAACGAAAATTTTCATGTGCAATGACATGAGGTATATCCAGGTCTGTAATTAGTTTATGTAGCTTCAGATACCATAGTAAAAAAATACAGCGAATTTAAGTTTTTCATACAAAACTTGTTTTTGCTCTATTTCGTTTGTTTTATAAACTGGAACCATGTAAACTAATTACAGACATAGATATACCTCATGCCATTGTATATGCAAAGTTTCGTCACAATCCAACACATAGTTTTAAAATGAGAGCGTAACTACGTTTGTATGGGAAGGTGAAATTCGGCCGAGCCTACTGCGGACTCTTAAGGTTGGTGGACAGTACGTTAAGCTGGGTCCAGACGGTGCAGACTTGCGATGCGCAGACTGCTGCACGGACAAAAGTATGTGCGACTCACATCGTCCACACGATACAGACATGTCAGTTGTTCTTTAAACCTAATGGTGTGCGGACGTTTGCAATGGCAGATATCAATCGACGGCGTCGTTTACTACAATTAGCTGCTCTTGCCGTTTTACTTTTTTTCACTAATATCTCATAAGCCTGGGTCTTCATATCCCTATTACTGTACTCCTTGGACTTAATTTTCCATACACCTGGAAGGGACTTATATAGATCTATAAATTCAACTAAGAATTCTCTCGAATATTTTCTTAAATCGTTCATTTTTATAATAAAAACAAAGCAAACTGTGAATGAATTAACCAAAGTTGTCGTAAGTTGACCCAAACAAGTCTGAACATGCGTCCACACAGTGCAGTAGTCGGCGCAAACACGCATGTCTGCGCCGACTTTTTGATGCCAGATACAAAAATGCACAGATGTCGATACTTCACGTCCACACGTCCCATTTGTAGCGACTTAAGTCTGTACAGACACGCTGCGCAGACTATGCCGTGTGGACCCACCTTAACAGGCAGTAGTGGACATCAGTAGACGCGGCTACTAGTCTAGTAGCGAGCGCGAGCCACTCCCGCAGCTTAAGGGGACGGGTAGGGCAAGCCTTCTCCATACAAATTTTGTGCAAGTTTTGCTTCATTTGTGTTTGCGCTACAAATATAAGTTTTGATCAGTATACTTATTTTTCTGTTAGCTATTTACTGATGTTATTATTTTTATTTTTTATATTATTAATTCAATATGAGCAAGCAAAAAAAAACAAATATTCTCTAGTGCCAAAACCGACGAAAAAAATTTGCACAACGTTTGTATGGAGAATGCCTTGGTGTACCCGTCCCCTTAAGGCTCGGACGCGGCCACTAAACGCCCAGTGTGCGTCGCTGCTGTACAAAATGCATGAAAGAACTCCGTTTTCAACTTGTTGCGGCCACACATCCCAATGCCAAAGTTTGTTAACGAAAGCTACTAATCATTCGAAGTTCGGGTTGCACAGGGCGGTTCCACAGCACTTAAGGAGCTCAAATACCGCGAGCCATACGGTTGTCTCTTAGACACTGCATCTACGCTTCATTGCTCTGAATATTACGTTTCATCCTTTTCCTGAAAAATTCATTATGATAAATTTTATGGTTAAAGAATTTTATTCTCATTGAAATTCTATTCTATCCATTTACATGAGACCATTATATTCTATGTTATATCTAAAGACAAAAGCGCAGCGATTTTAACACTTTCGCAACCGGACTAAAAATGGAACAATACACCAGAAACCGACAGAACTCGCTAGGCGTGTAGGTTTATACTACTGCGGGCTGAGCCGGCATCTGAGCAAACATTACGAGTGCCAGGAGGGTTCGTGGTTGCGAACGTGTTAAAGTGAAGTATTTCTCAAATTCTATTTTCATTTTCAATTTTCCCAGCACGCCGGCGACCCGATATCAGCGTATCAATGGTTAGAGGAAGCGCAAGCCATGGACACGGCAGATCGTTACGTGAACAGCAAGTGCGCGCGTTACATGCTGCGCGCCGGCCACGTGCAACGCGCGGAAGAGATGTGCGCCAAGTTCACTAGAGAAGGTATGTGCCACAGGGCCAGAGGTATTTTATTTGTTTATTTCTCAAAAGAAAAAGTTATCGTACAAAAGGCGGATTTAATGCCGCATTCTCTACCAGTCAAAGTTTAACACTTTCGCTAGCGGACTAAAAATGGAACAATTCATCAGAAGCCGACAGAATTCGCTAGGCGTGTAAGGCCCTATACGATCAATTAAATTGCACAAAATTACGAATTGTGCAATGTTTTTGATGTTGAAGATTGCGCAATGATTGAACACAAGTTTGAGCAAGTTTAATTTTTATTGTACCATCTTTTGTTATTGTACCGTCTAGGAACAGTATTGCACAATAGTTTTTAGTCTATGCTTAGGCAGCGGCAGACGCATCAAAGTTATTGCGCAATTTTATTGCGTGAAAATATTTATCGTTTGATCGGAAGAGCTAGTTCAATTATATCGCACCATAAAAATATTGTGCAAAGTTATTGTAGGTCTAGGGCCGGCCTAAGTTCAAACTACTGCCCGCCTAGCGGGCTCAGCCGGCATCTGAGCAAACATTACGAGTGCCCGCTAGGCGGGTTCTTGGTTACGAACGTGTGGCAAAGCGGTAAAGATTGTGGGCAGTGTGTAAGTATGTGGTTTACAAGCCCTGCTCGGCACACGGCGTTTGTGCGCGCGGCTTTGAGGCTAGAGTTTTGTGCAGAGCATGGCTCGTTTGACGAAGCTATACGTTAAAATTTTACAAGCCTAAAATGCCAAGTCGATATTGGTCAGGCGCCTCAGTGTTGCCAATTATGACTTGTACAATATCTAGCGTCAATTCTAGCGTCGCGAAACGGGTCACAAGTCAAATGACATAGACATATAAAGAAAATATTCAACATCACATATTTATGGTGTACAAATTAGACTTAAAACCTATACAGTACCTTACGATACGAGGCATAACATGTGATGCTGAAAAGGGGTTAGACTCATCATAATCATCATAAATAAATAAATAAATAATGTTGTAGTGAGTACCTGCGGAGGTACCTACAACGCAACGCTGGTTTTCAGTTAGTCCCTTTCATATAATAAGCTTTAATCATAAACATATAGGCAGCTAAGTTTATTAGAAAGGGCAATGGAGAGGGCTATGTTCGGAGTTTCTTTGCGTGATCGCATCAGAAATATGTCTCAAGCCGAGAGTCTCTGACCAGTATGTGTTGCCAGTGATGACATATGGCACTGAAACTTGGTCGCTTACTATGGGCCTCATAAGAAGGCTCAAAGTCACCCAAAGCGCAATGGAGAGGGCTATGTTGGGAGTTTCTCAGAAATGAGGCTATCCGCAGCAGAACCAAGGTAACCGATATAGCCCTCCGCATTGCTAAACTTAAGTGGCAGTGGGCGGGGGCACATTGCACGTAGAACCGGTGGCCGTTGGGGTGAAAAGGTTCTCGAGTGGCGACCACGTACCGGAAGGCGCGGCGAGGGTTATTTATTTAATCGTATGGCATACGTTAAAAACAGGCAATTTAACTTAATTTTGGGTAGGCCCCAAACAAGGTGGACTGATGACCTGGTAAAGGTCGCGGAGTCCGCTGGATGCGGGTGGCGCAGGACCGGTCACTTTGGCACTCTTTGGGGGAGGCTTATGTCCAGCAGTGGACGTCTTTCGGCTGATATGATGATGATTATGATGATGATAATGATTTATTTCTGTCATCGTTTCACAGGTGTACCAGCGACAGAGAACCTAAACGAAATGCAGTGCATGTGGTTCCAAACGGAGGCTTCGGCGGCGTACCAGCGCGCGCACCAGTGGGGTGAGGCGCTCAAAAAGGCACACGAAGTTGACAGGGTGAGTGGCTCTAACACAAGCCCTGATCACCAGGGCAACGGAATCTAATAGATTTATTCCCGTGGGTGTCGGTAAAGTCGTGTGGAGCAGGGTTGAAGTGTGTTGTGGGCTATGGGCTAGCAACCTATCGCTGCGATATCACATTTTGTCGAATTTTTATACGCACATTTATGCTAAAAGTGGCACTCGGACATTAGTTTCATGTGCTCTACTTACCCCTTTTAGGAATAAAGGCGTGAAACTATGTATGTTTCTACAGGGTGTACCAAATATGGGGTGTGAACCGAGCAAGGGCATATTCGGTAGCGCATTGCAATTCTAAATATGCATTTGTTTCTGTTTTTTTTTTGTTTTTTTTTACATTTGTCATTGTTTTTGTTGACATTGCTTGTGTATGACAACATTTCCCCGCGAGGGTGAAAGTTTAGGGTTTATTTCATTTTCAACCACTACGCGCACAGCTGCTTTATGAAAACAAATGTGTTGTGTATGTTATTTTGACACGCAGGTGACAAATTATACGTTTTTGATGTCATACACAAACAATGTCAACAAAAACAAAGACCGTCATGTAAACTAAAACAAACATTTCAATGTAAACAAAAACAAATCAAAAACTAAAAAAATAAACAAATGCGTTTTTGCAATCGCAGTACGCTACCGAACGCTACCTGTCCTTGATCGGTTCACACCCCATTCTTGGTACACCCTGTATAATAAAAATATTTTATTCATAAACCTTAAAATTAATGTTAACAATGTGCTTGCGTATTAATACATAGCATATACATACAATGCTACGTGCGTCTGAGCTAGGATGAACCTGTGTTTCAGACAGATAATAATTATAAACTAATTAGTACAATGCGCACAAGGAAGGTATTAACACTATCGTACATTTAGAATCAATTGGAATATACAGCATAGTAAGTTATATCTATTTAAATTAAAATATTTAAGTATATTCATATAAATAAATCGCCTATTAAAATTACGTTAAGTATACATAATTATTGAATCAGCATCTGCGTTAGACTAGGTCAAGTAAGTTTAAGTAAATTGAGTTCAATAACAGTGTACATTACTAGAAAGGCCGGGAAGTAAGGGGTTGCCGGCCGAGTACAGTCGAGTTCTCCAATATCTACACAGACAACCTTTCAAAAATATCTATACAGAGATAGATATTTTTGAAAGGTTGTCTGTGTAGATATTGGAGAACTCGACTGTACATATAGATATAGGATAGTTATGTTATGAGGCTGGCAACCCTTTTCACGCTGAGGTATGTATAGTGCTTTTCTCAAACATGCAATGACATAAATAAAAAAAACTCCAAGAAGACAAACTTTAATTTTCATGGCCGAACGCCGTGATGCTGTCCCACAAATTGTGGAATGGAAATTAAAAAAGACCATCTTGCCGGCCTAGGCCTCCAATTTTGTATGAAATGCCATTACGGATCTCTCGTCTCGCTGCGCCCGAAACGTGACACTTCGAAGCCCATTATGAAGAACACGACGTCAATATTTCATTGCATGTTTGAGAAAAATATGTTTAACAACAAATAAAATATCTATCATATCAGCCGAAAGATGTCCAGTGCCCCAATGACTAGTCTTGTGACAAATTTTTCAGCAGCAGTGACAAGATATTTCCGTTGTGACACGAATTTTTCGATTTAACACTTTTTTCCACTGCAACACTATTTTGTCTTTGATACATTTTTTCCACTGTGACACGTCTTTCTGCTGTAATAGGGGTGTAGACATTAAATAAAATAATCAATAATGTCATATTTTTTCGAAAAAGGATTAAAAATGTAGTCAAATCGAGAAAAAATCAACGCAAAAGGTTAAATAATCACGAAGTTATAAATGTCCAAAGTTTTAAGAGAGGGGTAGTCCCTTTTTCTCAAACATGCAATGAAATATTGACGTTGTGTTATTCATAATGGGCTTCGAAGTGTTCACGTTTCTGGCGCAGCGAGACGAGAGACCCGTAATGGCATTTCGTACAAAATTGGAGGCCTGCAAGACGGTCTTTTTTAATTTCCATTCCACAATTTGTGGCACAGGATCACGGCGTTCAGCCATAAAAATTAAAGGTTTGATTTCTTTGAGTTTTTTTAATTTATTTCATTGCATGTTTTTTTAAAGAGCACTATACATACCTCGGCGTGAAAAGAGGTTGCCAGCCTCATAACATAACTATCCGACCTCGCTACGCTCGGCCGTCTATATATACTCGGCCGGCAACCCCTTACTTCCCGGCCTCTGTAGTAATGTACTATTTCGCAAAACGCAACTTCATATGAAACGATGATGCTTGTAGATTGTGACGTCACTAATAGACGGCCACGTGCCGTGCCCCATCGTGTTCGGCGCCGCCGTCGACGCGGCCCCCCGGCAGCCTCGCATATTGTGACGTCACACACTGCGTTTTCTCTCTAACAAGCAATATTAAAACGGTTGTAGCTTCGTAATAGGGAATATGCATGTGATTTAGAAATGGACAAAAAAAATCACGTGTAATCTATATTGCTTAATAAATATACACACATGATTATTTTTTCAAATTATCATGTTTCTATTGATAAAATAAATTGTTTAAAAGTACTATTTTTCAAATTCCCTCGCAGATTTCCAAAACGCAACGCTATTGGCGGAGCGAAACGTGACGTCACCGTGCAGGTCGTTAGTATGATTATTGAAAGTTATTCGCATTGTTTGGCCGCTGTTTATGATAAATAATCAGTGTTTTTTGGTAATTATTAAGTGAAAAAAGACTCGCCACAATGACTAAAGGCGGTTTTGTCAAGGCACAGTCGGATAATCTGCCTAAAATTGATGTGTTCATGATGACTAAATTTAATACATACTTCGCAAATATTTGTGACTTTACGTCCGCTGAACTAAGAGGAGTAAAAGCTGCAAGGTAAATAAGTTACAGATATTCAATAAATTTTCATATTCTTTGTTTTTATACTCGTGAGATTGGTCAATTAAATAATTATAACCTATTTTGGCGATTCAAATATCTAGACTTTTAAACTACTTCAAATAGGTGTCTCTGTTAAATAAGTGGAATAAAAAACTAGTACATATTTATCCATACTATATACTATTTTACTATACTATAACTTTATATATTATATATACTAACTTCTGCCCGCGACTCCGTCCGCGTGGAACTCATTTATATCGTAGCTCCATACAAACTTTCACCCCCACTTCATCCCCTTGGGGGATATGGGAGGAGCTACGATATAAACGAGTTCCACGCGGACGGAGTCGCGGGCAGAAGCTAGTTATATTATATATTTTATATATACTTACTTAATAATAAATTATAAATGCGAAAGTGTGTCTGTCTGTCTGTTTGTTACCTCTTTACGCTTAAACTGCTGAACCGATTTGGATGAAATTTGGTATAGAGATAGTATAAACGAGTTCCACGCGGACGGAGTCGCGGGCAGAAGCTTGTATTATATAATCAAAGATATGTAGGTACCTATTAGGAATGTTAAATGTTGAGAACATCTTTATGAACTTTAACAAACTAGGTTGTTTTCGTCAAGGCTTATAAATAAAACAAATTTGTGTAGGTCACTCAGTAAAAAGGATTAAATTCTTTTAACTTTCTTCGATCAACAGTGCAAACAAAGAAACTTAGCTAAAAGGTTTCTTGATCAAAATCAACACTCGTAGTCAGCTGTTGATCAACAAAAATCATAATATTTGTAACATTAATAACTAAAAAAATTGGGAATCAGAATAGTTTTATGAATAAGTATATAATACAATAGGGAATATGCATGTGATTTAGAAATGGACAAAAAAAATCACGTGTAATCTATATTGCTTAATAAATATACACACATGATTATTTTATCAAATTATCATGTTTCTATTGATAAAATAAATTGTTTAAAAGTACTATTTATCAAATTCCCTCGCAAATTTCCAAAACGCAACGCTATTGGCGGAGCGAAACGTGACGTCACCGTGCAGGTCGTTAGTATGATTATTGAAAGTTATTCGCATTGTTTGGCCGCTGTTTATGATAAATAATCAGTGTTTTTTGGTAATTATTAAGTGAAAAAAGACTCGCCACAATGACTGAAGGCGGTTTTGTCAAGGCACAGTCGGATAATCTGCCTAAAATTGATGTGTTCATGATGACTAAATTTAATACATACTTCGCAAATATTTGTGACTTTACGTCCGCTGAACTAAGAGGAGTAAAAGCTGCAAGGTAAATAAGTTACAGATATTCAATAAATTTTCATATTCCTTGTTTTTATACTCGTGAGATTGGTCAATTAAATAATTATAACCTATTTTGGCGATTCAAATAGCTAGACTTTTAAACTACTTCAAATAGGTGTCTTTGTTAAATAAGTGGAATAAAATACTAGTAGATATTTATCCATACTATATACTATTTTACTATACTATAACTTTATATATTATATATACTAACTTCTGCCCGCGACTCCGTCCGCGTGGAACTCATTTATATCGTAGCTCCATACAAACTTTCACCCCCACTTCATCCCTTTGGGGGATATGGGGGGAGCTACGATATAAACGAGTTCCACGCGGACGGAGTCGCGGGCAGAAGCTAGTTATATTATATATTTTATATATACTTACTTAATAATAAATTATAAATGCGAAAGTGTGTCTGTCTGTCTGTTTGTTACCTCTTCACGCTTAAACTGCTGAACCGATTTGGATGAAATTTGGTATAGAGATAGTATAAACGAGTTCCACGCGGACGGAGTCGCGGGCAGAAGCTAGTATTATATAATCAAAGATATGTAGGTACCTATTAGGAATGTTAAATGTTGAGAACATCTTTATGAACTTTAACAAACTAGGTTGTTTTCGTCAAGGCTTATAAATAAAACAAATTTGTGTAGGTCACTCAGTAAAAAGGATTAAATTCTTTTAACTTTCTTCGATCAACAGTGCAAACAAAGAAACTTAGCTAAAACGTTTCTTGATCAAAATCAACACTCGTAGTCAGCTGTTGATCAACAAAAATCATAATATTTGTAACATTAATAACTAAATAAATTGGGAATCAGAATAGTTTTATGAATAAGTATATAATACAATTTTGAGGTTAGGTTATTGTTTACCTATATTGTTCGCGAGTCGTAATAAAAAAGATTTTAGGTAGGTACATACATATTTAATACTCACGTCGAAATGATCTTCACAACAATATAAACTACTCAAGCACGATACATTATCTCTCCTCATCGCCTTACACCACTTTATCCTTATATTTGCACCTTTGGGCATATGAAAATATTTGCAGTTTTAATGTGATTTTCACACATAGGGACAATACAATATTTATAATAAGCTTTTGTGTGCTCTTCCATTACAATAAGTTGATCTTATAAGCTTTAATCACTCACATTTATTAAAAGTGTGAATCAAACACTTTGTTGTTAATTTGTTTAAGAACCGCCGTGCACTAAGCTGCACGGTGACGTCACAAATGAGCGCGCCAAAATGGTGGCGTTTTGATCGTCCGAAAATGATAGTAATTTTATTTATTTTTTTTAGCTTATTTAATAATATTGTGAAAGTGTTATATTTTTTTCCGGTTATATAATTACTTATAGAATAGATAAAAAAAATAAAAAAATGTCATGAATATTCCCTATTGTGAGGTTAGGTTATTGTTTACCTATATTGTTCGCGAGTCGTAATAAAAAAGATTTTAGGTACATACATATTTAATACTCACGTCGAAATGATCTTCACAACAATATAAACTACTCAAGCACGATACATTATCTCTCCTCATCGCCTTACACCACTTTATCCTTATATTTGCACCTTTGGGCATATGAAAATATTTGCAGTTTTAATGTGATTTTCACACATAGGGACAATACAATATTTATAATAAGCTTTTGTGTGCTCTTCCATTACAATAAGTTGATCTTATAAGCTTTAATCACTCACATTTATTAAAAGTGTGAATCAAACACTTTGTTGTTAATTTGTTTAAGAACCGCCGTGCACTAAGCTGCACGGTGACGTCACAAATGAGCGCGCCAAATTGGTGGCGTTTTGATCGTCCGAAAATGATAGTAATTTTAATTATTTTTTTTTAGCTTATTTAATAATATTGTGAAAGTGTTATATTTTTTTCCGGTTATATAATTACTTATAGAATAGATAAAAAAAATAAAAAAATGTCATGAATATTCCCTATTCTTTGAGATATCCGAATGGGATTTTCGTCACCAGGCATATTTTATTGCCTTCTTTCTTTTGGAGTAACAAAAAAAATTCGAGTCTACACCCCTATTGTGACACGATTTCCTCTGCCCCGCTAACCTGAAACTCTCCTTCCAGCATTTCTCGGAAATAATGGAGGACCAATTCGACTTCCACTCGTACTGCATGCGCAAGATGACGCTCCGCTCGTACGTAGCGCTGCTGCGGCTCGAGGACGTGCTGCGCGCGCACCCGTTCTACTTCCGCTGCGCGCGCGCCGCCATCGCGGTCTACCTGCGGCTCGACGCCTGCCCGCTGCGCGACCAGGCACCCAGGCAGGAGCCCGACACAGGTGCGTACCATTACACCACTCACCAGACAACGGAACTGTCATAGGGACTTCTCATTTATCGACTTCCGATATTCATATTATATCGATACATTTGACTGTATTGGCCGGTTCCAATAATCAATCTACCGATAGTTTTCCTTACTGGCAGTTAAATTTTGACAGATTACCCATAGAAAATGTGTCAAAATGTAACTGTTGGTAAGGAAAACTATCGGTGGATTGATTATTGGAACCAGCCATAAAAGAAGTAATTTATAACCAGATAATTTTGAAAAAAATATGACTATCTATTTCTTTTATAGAAAAAAAGACCGGGAGTGCCGGCAGAAGTGAAAACTCAATAACATTGTAACAGTTTTTCGATCAGGTCACGTGACATCTTACGGTGTTACCCTAAAAATGAATTTGACGCAAAAACAATTATCAATTATTTAGGCGGACGGGCCGCGGGCGCGTTGGGTGCGACGGGCCGGCTCGCCCGTCGGCGGCGGCAAACAAAATACCAATTAGTTTTTGCCATTGCCAAATATTTTTCAAAGCTTTTATCTCTTTAGGAATAACGTCCAAATTCGAACTTTTCGAATTTGCAAGAACAGCAGACGGCGGCGGCGAACAAAATATCAATTTGTTTTTGCCGTTGGTAAATATTTTTCAAACCTTCATCTCTTTAGGAATAACGTTCAAATTTGAACTATTCGAATTTGCTCAATAGCAAAACGGTGAAGGACGCTTGGACAAAATTACAAATTTATTTGCAGAATATGCTATTGCAAAAAGTGTTTAACGGCTTTATAATCTTACGAATAGAGTTCAGTTTTGAATGCAGTCGAATCGGCTAGCAGCAAAATATAAAAGTTTGTGACCTTCACATCTGACGTCACAAAAATCTGTCGCGTATTTAACAATTTTTCCCCATCCCAAAAAGTGCTCAGCGCCGCTAAAGAAGTTTTCACTTCAAAAACTAATGTTGAAACACTTGTTAGCACTAAAACAGACTTTAAACATGAAATTGATAAAACACTGAACTGAACTGATTAAATGTGACAATGTTAACATTTCATTCTTTTCATTATTTAGCGATAAGACCGCCCGTTGTTTACCTCTACTTTAAATCTTTTAATATGTTGTGTCATATAATGTATCGATATAATATTAATATCGGAAGTCGAATGAGAAGTCCCTATGACAGTTCCAAAGTGCCACGAAAATTCCGGCCTCTGCTCATCACTCATGGCCCGTCATTGGAGCTCGGAATATCCACGGCAAAACAAAGGACTGTCGCAATCTAGCTAGGGTTACAATAGTTATTTACGATACAAGTGCCGAAAATAGGAAATTACCTATTCGCACGTGTATCGTACAACGTTTTACTAGCACCACATGTACTGTAAACATTTTTAGGGTTCCGTACTTAAAGGGACTCCTCTCTCTCTGTCCGTCTGTCACCAAGCTGTATCTCATGAACCGTGATAGTTGGACAGTTGAAATTTTCACAGATGATGTATTTCTGTTGCCGCTATAGCCGTTATAGTAACAACAAATACTAAAAAACAGAATAAAATAAGTACTTAAGAGGGCTCCCATACAACTAAACGTGTTTTTTTTTGTCGCTTTTTTAAAATAATGGTACGGAACCCTTCCTGCGCGAGTCCGACTCGCACTTGGTCGAAACGGTCTTTCCAAAACAAAATATTCAATGCGAAATTTTTCGTGAGGGGCTTGCTTGGGGGGTATCCTTGAAGATTTATATAATAGTTATTACAAGTTATTATAATAGTTATCTCCCATGCAACTAAACGTGTTTTTTTTTTTGCCGCTTTTTTAAAATAATGGTACGGAACCCTTCCTGCGCGAGTCCGACTCGCACTTGGTCGAAACGGTCTTTCCAAAACAAAATATTCAATGCGAAATCTTTCGTGAGGGGCTGGCTTGGGGGGTATCCTTGAAGATTTATATAATAGTTATTACAAGTTATTATAATAGTTATTAGTAGTTACAAGTGCCGAAAATAGGAAATTCGCAACGAGTGGTGATAAATCGACACGAGTTGCGAATTAACTATTCACACGTCGAAATTAATTTTGTATTTTTTTCAATTTTTCCTTTATTTAAAAATGTATAATTTTGTTAGCAGCGTAACTGCTTAATACAAAATTAATTTAAGGGGGGGGGGGGGGGGGAATTTAAGGGGTGGCGCATCGTTACTGACGATTTCTCAATATAATTGTGCCGTTAAGAAGCCTAAGTCTTCTGGTAGATGTCGCTACACGCCTCCCTAAGGTGTTGTAGGAAGGAACTGATTGAGGAATTTGGTGCCCGAACCGCATTGTTCCGATAGCTCAGTTGGTTAGTAGCGACGGGCCATGAATGCCTGTGGTCGCCGGCTCGAATCCGGCTCGGAGCATTATTTATTTTTCAATTTTTCCTTTATTAAAAAAATTGACGAAACTTTAAAGAGCCATATGTACAGTCAGGGAAATGTATTCACGTACCTTTTTATGCCTTATTGTTATAGTAACAAGAGCTAAAAAGGTACGTGTTTCAATTTCCTTGACTGTACAGTAAAACGTTGTACGATACACGTGCGCATAGGTAAAGTCTGAGATGATATTCGAGATCAAAAATGTAAACAAACAACTGTCAATGTCCAAGAGACATTCCAGGGGTATAAAATCTTTTTTATCCAATGTATTCACCAAACATAAATAATGCATGATTTTAACTGACAGATACAGCTATAGGCCGAAAGACTTTCGGATATCTATAGTGTTTTGACAGGAATACAAGGAGGAAATAAAACACTTAATATATATATTTATTCACTTTTACTTGACGACGTAGTGGAATCAGAATCAGAATTTACATTTATAATAAATCTATCGTTGACATTGTCAATCAGGTGGTCGAGTCGGTACATTTTGTCTTCTACTTTAATGACGTGATTTACACAGTCACTCCATGTTTTAGGCCCTGTTTTTGTGGGTGGTGTAAATTGAGAGGCAGTTTTATTTTCATTCCCTATTCGACGTACTGTAACCGCAGAAATGCCAAGAATCTCACATATTTATAAGTATTCATCACCATAAGTTTATCATTTACGGACATAGAACTGCGTGGCCTTTTCTTCGGCGGTGAAAGATTGTCCTTTGAAGGGCCTGGCTGAGGTTCCATAGGCCTTGATTTCAAGAGCGTGAGCATAAACTAAAAGTCAGACAGAATTCGTTCTACAAATGTCAGACAGAAAACAAACTATTTTAAAATATAATGGCCGCTATGACATGACACAATCTACGCATACCCATGTTGTATGTTCAGAAATATTGAACGTATTCTATATTCCCGATCTCTTCTTACTTTGGTACTTAACAACGAGTAAGAAAGGGATAGAACCATGTCATCTGCCAGGTCTTCATACGTCATTGTCTCTGCTTTTTCGCTCGCACGATATATCTCGCTCTCTCGCTCGCTCGAGAGTTAGTGCAGCGAAAGATATTTTGTTACAACTTATCGACATCGATATTTAATTTTCATATATTCGTCATGTGCACCATTCGTAAATAAATTGATTCTCCATACAAATACATGTATACAAAATGTCATTTACGGCATTTACCACAATAAAAACAAAAACCATAGGTATCTTAACTTAAGTACCTTAGTCCTGTTTCCGAGACACAACTACCTACGTGAGGTGTAGACAGCTACTTGATTCGGACTTTCAATAAATATTAAAATGAAATTAAGCCGTATTTAACAACTATAATAATAATCTGGATAGTTTTAGTTATCTATTAAAATAAACAATACAAAAGTTAATGTGGTAGGTATACGAATGTAGTTTCTTCTAAATATGTAACGTTAAGAGGCTGACAAGACCTAATTTGGTGAAATTGATGTTTTTTAAGCAGTTTTTTAAGAAAAACTATTTGTTCTAGCACATCAAATAAAATATATGTTAATATTCACCATATTTCAAAGACCGTGGACGGGCTCGATACATAATTGGACGAAATCGGCTCGATAGAAAATAATTACAAAGATTGGTCTTAAAATCACTTTAAACGGTTCTATGTCTTTATTTGTTTGACGTATGGGCCTACAATTAAAAACATGAAGTCAACATATTCATACCTAAACCGCTAGCGAGTCATATTTCCCGACCGGTTAGCCTAGTGGGTAGTGACGCTGCCTACGAAGCTGAAGGTCCTGGGTTAGAATCCCGGTAAGGGCAAATATTTGTGTGATGAGCATGAATATTTGTTTCTGAGTAATGGAAGTTTTCTATGTATTTAAGTATTTATATCTATTATATATATCGTCGTCTAGTACCCATAACACAAGCCTTAATGAGCTTACTATGGGACTAGGTCGATTTGTGTAAGATTGCCCCCTAATATTTATTTATTTATTTATTTCTCAAATAATCCACCCTTTTTTTTATTTCAATATTCATGTACTATTCAAAAACCGGGCCGCCCAGTAACACTCGCTCTCGTTTACTCCGATACAAATAGACAGTGTGCGCGCTATCCAAAATCCTCAAGGACATTTTGGTGTTGACAGCGTCTTAAGGCAAGTGCTCTGTTCAGGCTGTGGTTCTTTCATTTGTCCACCACATTTCCGTGGTTGAGTGAATATAAATAACATAAACATAAAAGTCCTACTGACTGCTGCCTGACTCACTTAAATCAACGCCCAGCCCAAACCGTTGAACCTAGAAAGCTGTTTTTTTCACAATAGGTAGTTTATGTGACGTAAGTACCCACTTAGAAGGGTTTTTTGAAAATTCCACCCTCAAGGGAGTAAAAAGGGGGTTGAAAGTTTAAGTGAGAGACTTGAAACTCTGTGTATGTACTCCTTATTATAATACAAGAAAAGTAATTTTAGGGTTATGGAAAAACCCACCCCTTAGCGGGTTAAATACGTAAAGTTTGTACGGGTGCAATTTGGTATTGAGATAGTTTGAGTCCCGGGGAAGCCCATAGAATAGTTTTTATCCCGAAAATCAGTCCCTAAGGGGGTGAAATAGGGGGGTGAAAGTTTTTATCGAGCTACGATAAAAACGAGTTCTACGCGGACGGAGTCGCGGGCAAGCTAGTTTAAGATAAGTGCGTATTGTAAAGTATTCCACAAAGAGAGAGACATGGACAAAGACAAAATATTCAAATTTTTGCATGTTCCTTGATTCTCTTATCTTTTTCCATATTGTCTTGCATTTGATTTAAGTTGCTTGTCCACTGGCGACAAGAGACGAGGCGATGCGCGTACTTTCATACGATGATTTATATAAAAAAAAAAAAATCGCTGACAGTATGAAATTTCATGCCTTCCCTCGCATCTCCTCACCGATGAAAAACCTCCATCGTTTATTTAGGTAGAGGTGTTTCAAGAAAAAACCGTTTAAATGTTTACATTGTTTTATTTTACTTTTATATTCTTTGTATTAAAAGTACAGTACAAAATCACAATGATTCGTTATTATTAATTTGTTAAAAATAACAATCATTACCACAATTATTACACAATGCTCAATACATTGTCACACTTATTATCATACCATATCACACATTCCATCGAAAATACTGACAAATAAATAACAAACTATGCATGCACCGCAGTCTCTTACAATAATTTAATAAATAACTTCTAAGAGCGTCCAATCGCTTATGTCACACACTAAGGACGCACGTCCATCGTTTCTCTAAATATGGCAACGCGGGATCGCCCGCTAGTCTCGCTTACACTACTTAGGACACTTTAACATCACATTTGCGCTTTATATTTACACAATCTTCGCCTTGGCTTCAACTGTTCAGACTAGAGCTTTGGTTTCACCGTCCGTAGCCGGACGACCGGTACCGTTCGCGTTCCCGCGTCTGCGCCGCCTGTGGCGTCAGGAAATACACGTGAGCGCCTTCGCCAGGCAGTCTGTACGACACGAACGAACCCGGCCGACCTTCTCCCGCCGTGTTCACGGGCGATATCCACTCCGCGTCCGGATTGATAGGCGGCAGCGGCCTTCTATAATTCACAGCCGTATCTCCCGCTAGCGAGGGTCTGGTCAGATCATATTGCTCTCCAGTAAACTGTGGCCTTTGCACTTGAGACTGCACCCTGTACTGCTGAGATCGGTAACCCGGATTCGGTATCGGGATGAACTCGCTGTCAGGATTTATCGGTGGCCGCGGTAGCCGCTCGTTCACTAATGTATCGTCAGCTAACGATGGAGGCTTGATAGGCTGTACCAATTCGGCATTATGGTGTCCTATTGGCTCGCTGTTGGGGTTGATAGTCGGCCGTGGATGTCTTTCGTTGACAAGAGTGTCTCTGTCTAACGAATTTGGACTCTGGGACTCGATGATTTCATATGCGTATTGTAGGTTGATGTTGTTGTTTATCGGCGTCTTCACCGTCCCGATGGGAGGTGTCACAGCCAAACCGTTTACGTCGTGAGTACTATCTTCGATCTTCTTGCCGAAGATATCGAAGGAGTTCTTAGTGATGTCGTCCAGATACCTCTCGTCCTGCTGCGTGTAATACCCGTGACTGATCGGACTTGGGGTCACGCTTGGAACTCTGTTGCTTACGTGATGTATTGCGGGCTTCTCATTTTGTACCGGAATGTGGTTTCGATTGTTCTTCGGTCGGACCTCCTTGATTATCGGAGTGTCGTCGTAATCTTCGTCCCTGGTCTTCGATTTGGGATAGTATCTCGTAGATGTCGGCGTTTCAGTGGTCACTTGTACATTCTCTATCAAATATTGCTGGGGATATCCCGGCGAGGCCGATGGGGTGATGGCGTTAAATTCGTTGCCCAAGTTAAAAGGTTTGCTGTAGCTGACCATGGGCCTGAAAGGTTCAGGGTCCAGTTTTGGTGCACGGAAACTGAACTGTTCGGGTCTTTGTTTCGGTTGATAGCTGAATTGGTATACTGGCACTTGCACGGGTCTTGATGTGATGGCTTTAGGTTTGTGTGCGTGTTGCCTATGTTGCTTAGGCCTATTTGTTGTAAACAAATCGATCGTCTGCTGTATGTCAGCTATTTGCTGGTAGAACGCCTCAGGTCGTTTTGGCTGCTGTTGTACGTACACAGGCTTCTGAATGCTGAAGTATTCCTGTGTCAGCGTGCGGGGACCTTGTTTCTGTGGCCACAAGAACAACGCATCGGCTTGATCAATAGCTCCATACGCTACGTCCACAGACGGGTTAAAGTTTTGTTGGGTACTGATAGCCTGTTGCTGATGTCGTTGATGCTGTGGTGTTGATACAGTATTGTAATAGTTTCTGCCATCGAAGAAGGGCGCTGGGGCCGGTGAAGTTTTAGGTTGTTCGTCATAGAAATAGAACGATGCTAGTGCATTATCATTAGGCTTTCGGTTGTATACAGGTTGAAGCTTCGTGATTGGTACATTACTATTCTGGTTGTTCGAGTAGTAAGCTCTTAATGGCACTGGGGTTGATGTTACTAAATTATCCGTGACTACATCGGGAGTTTTCTCTGGCACGTTATAAACAATGTAAGGCTTCTCCGTTGTGGTAGGCGGATTAGTGTCATAACTAGACTCAGGATAATCGTATATAACGGACACTGACAATGGTTTCGAGGTAACCTTGCTTCGGATTTTGTATATCGGCTTTTCTGTTTTCGGTCTCGGGGCGATTTCTTCAGGCAGATTCTGCACTCGCACTGGGACTCGTTTTGGTATCTGGATAACTGTCTGTGGCTGTCTATACTTCTGGTTCGGTACCATTTCAACCGGTGGTGTCGTTAGTGTGGTGGGCACTTCAGTTGTTCTTGGGTATTCCGTTGTAGTGGTAGGTCTAGTCTTGTATTTGTTGCGATGCACCGAAGGTGTCGGCGTCGGCCGTTTGACGGTCGGTTTCGGCCTGGCGTAAGTCGTGGTCGGTCGAGTGGTAGATTTGGTCGCTGGCGTTGTTGTTTTATCTTCCAATGGAGCAAAGAAATCCGGAGGCGGAGGCAGTATAATCCCAGGTACTAATGGTCCAGCTGGCACGCTATTATTGTAGTCAGCGCGGTAAGAAAAATTGTAAGGCGGCGGATAGTAGATCGAAGGGTCGTCTTCGTCGTACAGGTCTGACTGGTTGCTCGGTGGTGGTAGGAATGCTGCGCCCGGAGGAAAGCCTTCTGGAAAAGAGCCGTTCATCGATGAGGGGAAAGGGAATGGTCCTTCGCTCGCATTCCCGGGTAGGAATGGGAACGGAGGAAGTGGCAGCGACGTTCCCCCGGCAGAAGTGTTTCCCGGATTTTCACCCGGGGCGTAGGGCGGGCCTGGTGCAAAGGGGAATGGCGGAGGATATAGAGGGCTTTCGCCTTCTCGCGAAGCGTAGGGAGGGAATTGGGGCGCAGGGACACTGCCGTTAGGAGTGAGGAAGACGAGCGGTCCGTCGTCGGAGAGTCGTACTGGAAAGGGCGGTGGCACTTTTGGTTTCTGCGGTAGTTTTACTTGCCTTCTAGGCGCCTCGTAGTCATCTATCGGTGGCCATGGCCTGCGAGCGGTCTCTTTCGTTCGCTCCGGGAAGGCACCACCTTTCAGTACTAATAGATGGTCTTCCGCTAGCCAAATTTCGTCTTTCTTCAGACCTCCTAAAGTCTGGATATTATCCCTATCTCTGGTTTCTGCGTTCGGTTCGTAACTGACGATTCCCGGGCGCTTAGGGGTTTTGGAAAAAATCTCGTTCTGGATGAGACCGTATTTTCCTTCGGCCACCTGATCGGAGAGTGTCTTTTTGTCCTCGTCTACCTCTTTGGGTTTGACGGTTTCTTTGCCTTCGCCAGCGCTGGACATGAGCATGCCATCGTCCCATATGCCCTGGTTCCATCCTACGGTGCCGCCCGACTGGTCCGGCACGATCACACCTACAAACTTGCCGGTTTCGCTCTTGGCGTCGTAAGCTATGGAGTTCTTGGGGTTGCCGTACTCCTTATCGGGTTTTATCTTGATATGTCCGCCGATGAGTCGCTTGATGGTTCGCTGCGACTCAGCGGGGTCAGTGTCGGGCGGAGGCCCGAGACTACGCTGATCGCGCACGAACGAGTCAGGCGGCAGCACGTATGTAGGCACGAGCACGCTTGCACGCGCTTCGCACGCCCATGCCAGCGCTAGCACGAGCAATATCGCCGCCCCTCTCACCATCTGAAAGTTTACAAAACATCACCCTTTAGTTAAACACTCACAGTATTACGTTTCACTAAGTACACATCGTAAATCTATGAATGGACTCATCTAGTAAACAGATTGTTATTAAAATACGTTCCGTCGCTGTCGCTCATGAGCGCGCGAAGTGAAAGGACTCGGAGACAAAGGCGGCGGCCACTGATTCGGGCACTGCCGCGCCGCGCGCCGCTACTCGCCTTTTATCAAGTTTTACGGACCACCTCCGACCCGCCTGGCATTGAGAATCAAGCGTTTAATTGGAAATTGAATGGTCAGTAATGACCACGAGACAGGAAGGCCGGCCTTAATACGAAAAATCCGAGTGTCATGCTGTTCGGCTTTGACTCCATATTCCATTTTCGTTTCAATCAATCTCAACGCGTCATTGTTTTAGACCTACTTTAGACTCTTTAGCCTCGACGAGAGAAATGCTCATTAGCCGCAATCGTTAACGACATGAAATCTATGCGAGTTTTGAAACAATGATCGGATAATTTTTCAATATCGAGCGGCACGAGCTTGTAATGCAATTTTATGGTCGGAGTCACGACGCCTTGTATTAGCTTGTTGTGTGCAAAATCGCGTCTCTTAGATGATTGCGGCGTGGGGGAGTGTGACACGGGGCCGAAATGCTCCGCGAAATGTTTAAACGACATTATATTGCGAAATGACCGCGTTTATGAGGTTGCAGCGAAAGCGCTCGCAGGCTGTATTGAGTCGTATAATGGTGGGACTAGATTTAGAGCAGTTAGGGCAGTGAAGGTTGAGTCGCCGGTGTCCGGTGGGCGTGCCCAGGGCGCTGTGAAAGGCACGGTCGCCTAGCTCCGATAAGAGCACGAGTCCGCTCGCTGCGGCGGCAGAAAGTACACCGGCCCATTAAACAGAAATAGGCGGCCGCGCGTGCCCTGCCGCGCCTTGCAAAACTGCGCTATCGATGCTTTTAATTGGTTCGATTCTGCTCCAGATTGATGCAAATGATATTACCCCAATAGGTTACTCTGACCTTTTGACTTACACGATGTTATAATACTTATAATACTAGACGAGTTTTCACGAAGGAGGGAAATTCTTGACGTGAATCACAACAACCTTGATTTGTTTAATAATCGCATTGTCGACACGGTTGAGCAACGCTTGCATAACGCCCACCGGCTGTTTGCTTTCCGAACCCAATAACTACCAGTTAACTAAACTATATATCAGCGACGTTAACTACCTTTAATTCGTAATTTTGCAATATTACCCGTGTATCTACCCAAAGTTCAAAGTAAACATTGAGCAGGCACCTGACATTTGCCGACGCATCCCTGTTAAGTGCATCCTTTCGTTTACGATAACTTGTTAGCCTTCGTAAGAATTGTCGCGATTGTTACCACCAAAGGTTTTATTATTAAAAGCGGGCTGTCGTAATGCCGACATGAGCGATGGAAACTAAGACAAGCGCTCGGCCTTGCCTCGGCAAGGTGCCCGATTTTTTTGCGGTCAGCACAAAACGTGAAGTGATTAAACAAAACCAGCGGCCTGGGAGTGTCGCAGCGGCTTTCAACAATGCCCAACCTTGTGGTTGAGCATGAACACGCCCTAAGCACCGATCGGTACACAAAGCCATTGTTTTTCCCCCGATTCTAATGCTGTGAGCTTTCTTTACGTTCTCTTTTCACTGAGCGTTGGGAAACGCTCGGGTGATGCATTGTTGACGATTTGTATTCAGCGCTCGGATAGCCAACTTTCCATCGGCCTTTGTTTGAGCTCGCGTCCACAAACACCAGGATGTGTGTTTCGTCACACGCATTTTTCAAAGCCGGGTCCTTTCTAGCGTCGTGCTAAAGTTGCTATTACTGTGATTACCGCACGGACGTTTCTGACCAGCTGCATAATTGCATGCATTGATCTCCTTGAGCTTACGGAACGACGGAAACCTACGCGTTTATTTATTACAGCTTACACTAACTACCCACTATTTGCAACCTGTGTACCTTATTATTAGTTTGATAACTTGTCCGTTAGGCATACATCGTAACCGTTACTCGTTCTGGACACGCGTTATATATTGTGCAACATAATAAGAATTCGATCGTATCAATCGATATTATTAAATGAACACGTGGCGAGCTGGTTTTGTCGCGACTTTCGAAACTGTAACAAATTGTTAAATGTGGCATTGGTGGCCCCGAGCGGCACAATTATGCACTTTGTCCTTATAAGGTCTTGTGTGTGTGCGTGGCGGGCAACAATGTGATCATTACTATCGGAATGTCCACCTTGACTGGTCTTCGGTAATTACTTCGGAAGTAGGGTTTATAAAAAGCTTGTTTTCCGCACCCTGGCTCCATATACATAGGTACAGCATCATTAAAAAGTGATAATCTTTAAGCCTATTACAGTATGTACCAGCCGATTCCCACCGGCTTGCCTATAATTTATTTTTAGTCAAGCCTATAGTGTATTTTCTAACTCTTTCATAACTTTTTTTGTTCGGGTTGCCCATCCAAAATTTTCACGCACCTCCGGTCCTATGTAAACTGCCGCTGTAAGCCGAAATCGGTCAGGACATCACAATTCCATAATTGTTAACATTATTGATCAAGAAACACTAAGAATTGTGAAATAAATACATTATTTAATTGTAAGTATACTCAACAGGAGCAGTAAAACATACTTTTGCACGTTATTCCATTGTATTACGATGAAAAACTGTTAACTTACTTCTGCTGTTGACTCCCATTTTTTTCCTATATCTATTCAAAACCTCAAATGTTATATGCAAAGTATAATTATTCCTCAAAGTATGACAGGGTTAATTGTGATTTAACACGTTCGTTGCATCGCGTCACGTAATTGAGTCGGTAAATGTTTCGGGTCAGCGCGAGCCGTCCGTTAGGATGCGCACGCGTCGAGTCGTTAGCGTGGATCGATTAGGGTTGCTAATACTAAACAAAGTTAAAAAAAATATATCGAAAGCTCGAGATGAGGCTTGCTTCAACGTTTTAAAGCAATGTTTAATATAGCTCGCTTTTAGTGATCTATTGTAAATTAAACAACTGCAGTGCTGTTAGTGTTCCGTTACTAATTAGAAATACCGGGATTGCGAAGCTATTTTACCAAAACTAACACTTCATAATCTAGAAAACAACATTTATCCATCTTTAAGTTTATCTTCTTAATCATAACTAACGTAATCTTACTTAACTTCAATAAAACTGTGTCTTAAACGTTGAGAAATGGATACGCCATTTCTCAACGTTACATATAATCTAAATCTTCAGCTGATCCCTACAAAAACCAAAGTAATTGAAATAACTAAATTGATTATTTTGCGTAACGCACAGTTGGCAACCCTAATGCGGCGCGCGTGCCGTCTGAATGATCTACGGCCTCATTACCTATCTGCCGAGTAACTTTAAAAGGTCCGAAATACATCTGGTTTTATATTACAAACATGACTTTTGTATCTGGCCTGGTTGCAATAGTTATTCTGAATATTAACGCAAAATAAATGCAAACAGAAGGTACACTTCCGTCTAATCTCAATTTTAATACTTGCGAAAGAACTATTAAACTTTCTACAGAGTAGACCAGCCATACTCAAACTTTTTTCCACGAGGGCCGCAAATACATTTTAGCTGAGAAGCCCGGGCCACGAGGTACATTTATATTTTTTTTTTTATTATTTATTTATTTAATAAGAAAGAAACAATAATACAACATAAACAAGTACTGGGTCCCGCAAAACCGTTTGCACAGTTTGACTGTGGGATCGAGCAGCAATATGGTTCGTATACTCGCATGGTGGCTGGCGGACCACTCGCAAAAGCTCGGCGGGCCGCAGGTTGAGTATAACTGGAGTAGACCTTCAGTAAAATACTCAGATCTGTGATCTCAGACTTAACCGCCAGCTAAGCCTTTGTTTTAAAAATAATACTGTCGCGCATTGTTCGTCTACTTGATTAATTCTGTGATCATAGAAAATTCTCCACACATTTTTCACGTTCTGACGTAGCCTTAGCGATACCTATCGCAATTTATCACAGTGGAATGTCAGTCACATGAATAAAGGTTGGCTCCCTTTGAATGCTAACATCGTGGATGCACAAATGTCGTCTTCAGTGCTAATTGCGATTTAAGAATCTATTGTTCCATATTGTACGTGTGTTATGCAAATAGTGTCAGGGATTACGGCGGTCAAGGCGAGGGAACCTGTTATAACGCATCCAGTGGAGGCATGATCGTGTCAATTGACACCGATTTCTAGTTGAAGCGCGTATTCTATTTATGAATTCGCTTTTCGATTTTACTTTACGTAGCGCTTTGAGACACCTGGAGCCCTGGACGTTATGCTCGGACCGTAGTGAAAAACGATGCAATGAAATGAAAATGGAATTGATTTCATTTTAAGTCTTTAAAAAAGTGAGCTATTAAGGCTTAAGGGGCTCCCATACGCCAATGACCTTCGATCTGAATCCCTTAGTTTTCTCATGTTTTTTGTAGCTTATTATATTATATTAACAACAACGGCTTTAAGCTATATAGTATCCCAAATTTACTTCAAAGTTCATTGTTTTCGAGATATTTGGCATCAAAGTGGAACAAATTTAGGCCAAACAACTGGTTTTCCGGCCATAACATTTGTTTTAATTAGTAAGATTGTAAAAACGCATATCAAATTTATAGGTAAGTTCAGTATGTAGGAGTAGGTATGAGTTTCGGGTGTATAAAAGTTTTAATGAGGATGAAGTGTCGGGTTTTGTATTTTTACAGACCTCTCTTTAAAAATGTATAATTAATTCTGTATTAACGTTTTTCAAGTTATTCAAAATCAAAAATGTTAAACAGGAATCAAACTTTCCCATATCTGCACCTGGAAAGCTAGCTTCAATAAACCAAGGACAAGTGTCGAAATGAAAACTACTAATTTTCGTTGATTTTTGACGGGAGCCCCTTAAAGTGGCCGTCAATAGAACTTGCTAACTATGTAAACAAACAATGTATTGAAATTGACATTTTAAATGCAATTAAATTAGAATGAAATGATTTCCATTTACATTAGAATTTTTGCTTTAATCACTGCATCGTTTTTCGCTATGGTACCGAACGTCTACAACCTTTATCAGCAGCGAACGAAAAAATGTTTTTTTCTGTTGCTGTTTAAATATCAGATTGTATTTAAAAGATAATGACTACCCTATTTTTATGTTCAGTATTTGGAGAAGCATTAACTGTTGCATTGCGTCGTATTTCTTTTATATTTGACTTCATCCGAAACTATGCTTAACTAGATAATGTAGCAACTATTCAAAGTATAATAATTTCAAACAAATATATGTTTTATCATCGCTGAATAAATTCACCACGCCTGGTTAAGGTCCCCTCGGCGCCGACCTCGCATTTTAATTCACTATAATGTGGGAATTCCTTTATTATGTCTTCAACGTTACTTCTGAATCAGATTATGTTAGCTTAGACGCTAAGGTAACAAACATGTTTAGTTTGTGCGAATTCACTTATTTCGGAATATTGAGTCTGAACGTAGGCGTTTACGATTATGATCCTTAAATGTTAGTCATTAGATCTGATTGAAATCCTTTTTAGTATGTGGTTTTGCCTAAACAATCGCAAATTTGAACAACATGTCAATAATCTTTGTTATTTCCGTTTAATGGTATGAGATCACCTTGTAAAATCGATCTAATTCCTCGAGTCGTGACTGGGTTTGGCGCGCACGCGCCGCTCGGAGTGAAATATTTCAAAGCATTTTTCTATGGGCTCTGTCATGTGGCCTATTGTTGGCAGATTTATGATTTATAATGGTACTAAAATCCAAGGTAACGTTTACCGCGTTGTGTAAGCCTTTCTATGATGGATATACAAAGATTTTAGTATATTTCGTAGACAGAAAATGTATTCCTCGACTTTGATTAGCGGTTCCCACCCAACATGGAACGTTGTGTGACGCCTAGCCTACTATTCATTGCAATCGTATATCATTGCATGTCAATAAGTGTTAGTATTTCGATGTGCCCAAGAGGAATAGTACATGTACGTTTTTGTCTATTTATTTAAATGCATGCGTTGAATAGAATCTCACCCTTGAGTTTTTAAGAAAATAACCTTCACACCAATTAATGTGGTAAACTTCCGCGTGCCACAGCAGTTGTTAACGTCAACAGAACGAACAAATATGTTGTGTGTCCATTATTTAATGTATCACTACATCTTACGGATCTTGATAGCGATAACGAAAACGTGTTTTCATTTGACGGCTAATTAAACAAATCTGTCTCAGATTTGTGTCCCAATTCTCTATTTATATAACACATGACACGTTTAGTTGGGTTTCTTTTCCCACTAAGGCTTTCTTGTTGTACTGTTTCGTAATTCCGTAAAGTGGTCGCATCCAGCTTTATTGTACGTAATCTGCCGTGTAATGCGCTCCCATGTCATCCGCTCGTAATTGCTGTTACAGCATCCTCAAATTTTACATTTCTCACATACGGTTCCGGCCTCATCAAATACGTGGCTTGTTAACTTCTGAACTTCCTTATCGACAGAAATGTCATCAAATTACTTTTTATTGTCTTTAACGTGCTCCTCTATTGTTGCAGGTAAGTTAGTATCATGTCTATCATCTCGGTGAGTATGTTATTAACGGCCAACGATTCAGATCGGGTACCACTTACGTGTGATATACCTGTTCCATGAGGTAAACATCAATTAGCTGATACATAGATAATGTTAGCTATTAGTTAGTTCTGTATTGTTTAATATGAGCGTCTCTTTTGCAATGAGTTTCAAAATTTTTCCGCTACTATGCTCTGGCTTTTGGTGTTTTTCGGAGCGTAGCGCTTAATAGGCAACCTTAGATTGCGCCCGAGTCCTTCGCTCGGTGCGCGGCGTGAAAACCTGCATATTTTAATACCTACTGCATTTTGTAACATTATTTTCGAGCTCAACTAACGGCAATTTGGATAGCTATCAGATTATCGTTTGCGGTAATTATTTCCAAGGTAAACTTTAATATCTTGCGATAGGGACGTAAGTACGTGCACAAGTACCGGGGACATTATAGCTACAACGTTATAGTTATAACTATAATGAGTGATGGTTGCGGTTATTTCGTCTCGTTAGTCCGCTGATGACGAAGCGCGACTAACTCAACTATTGTCTCACCGGAATCTTGCTACATACGTGGTTACTAAAAAAAACATTGTCTTTTTCGTTTGTTTTTGCTATCTCGGTTTTTCCCTGATGGATCGTAGTTTTTGTTGCACTTATTTAGCCGGACCTTTGCTCGTACTTCTTGACGTCATACGCGATCTCAAATATAAATGAGTATTTAGTAATCCCTATCCTAATGTATAATCGCATGGCGGCACGCGCTTCGTCTCGTTTAGCAACTTCTGGGTTACTAACGCGCACATTGTCGAACTGCGTGTGAAATAGATCGAGGACGCCAGTCTCGTCCACTCAGTCACACACGAAATCTGATACCGCACATGTTGTATATGACTCGCGATCTTGAAAGCTTGCTATATACATCGCTGTTTGTATAAATTATTTTCTTAGTTTATTTTTCAGTATGATTACATTTGTTGTGAAGTCTGATTCACTCAGAACATTTCCAATTCAAGGCAGTACTTACATATGACATTGCTGCCAGGTAGGACACAAGAAGGTGAACTAGCTATATGGGATATCGAGGAGTCATCGCTATTTCTGATATAATACCATAACGGTTCACATTTCGCATTAACATCGGCCTTATGTGTGCTGAATCTAAAGACGTGTGCGTTTCATAAAAGTGAAAATCTCTTTTACTTTCTATGCATTCAAATAGCTTGACTACCGTACTTAACGAAGACATAAGTTGCGCTATAACACATATTTGCGGCCATTAGTTTTTCACAATCACAACTAACTTGCCATATTTGCTTTATCGTGATTCCGATCTCGGCTGTTATGGTTTTTTAACCGCATTTAACAGGTTTTTACTCACGGATACAATAAACGAAACTCGTCTTATGTATCCGCGTTTTTAATTGATATTTGTGTTATTTTCACACGATTCGCCTAAACGCTTAAACGATAAGGGTTCACTATTGTTATTGTTTACTTCCTCATTGTTTTTAAAATCGCGTTTGTATTGCTTTTGTAAATGAGCTACGTTTATTCCTTGTTTTAGAGTTACGTCATCGTGTATGGCTTTGGAGGCTGTAGGTGCATTTATTTTAATATCTACTGAACACGATCGGAAGCGACTAATTTACTCTCTAATGCTGATAGCTACACCATCATTATTCATCTTCATACTCGCTTGCAGGCAATCAAAATATTCATATCAACTTTCTTCTATTAAAAAAAGAATGCAATTCGATTAGCAATTATAAATTGAACCTGGTCCAGATTTGACCGTTCTAATTATCGATTATGTATCAATACCTTTAACGATTTGTTTCCTAACTGGCCAGTACGTGACATAAGAGTTAATCGAGTTACACATATTGAGTTAATCAAGCTTAAATAGTCACGTAATTCGTATCGATAGTTCTATGTAAATGCACCATTAGCACCTCACACACGTAAGATCGCTCTACCGTTACGATTTTATGTCTTGCTTGTTTACAGTTGAATGCTCAATTCCTATCGATAATAGAAAGAACATTCCAGATTTAAAATGGTGCTCAGACCGTTTTGAAAATTAGCATGCTCGTGTTCACGTGAAATTTGTAGCTACCTGTAATGGTATTCCATTGTGTCTTAACCCAGCAGTATGTTGCAATGGAATCCACACTCATATGCTATTAAGGCAACCTAACATAGGGTGAACCCATTATTTCTAATAAAGACATCTAATCCCATGTTACGTGGTTATTCAGAGCGATTCGCTGATTGCTTTGAATGAGTTGTTACGATGTACTGATGCTTAACATTAGCACACGCACATCCATTCATAAAGTCCTACGCTTGATTTGCTATCTGCGTTTGGATTGTTTTGAAGCGTAGCATCGCGTGGGCATTTTGACATTGTAGGCGTTTTCAGGTCATGTTTTAGTATACATATTGTTATGAATTTGCGAAACTGTTTATTATTCCTTTATGTTTGCGTTGTCATCGGATTATCGGAATTAATATAAAAGATTTAGTCATGTTTGGTATCGAATAGGAAACGGAGTCGAGACGCGATTCGCTGAAACCCGCGTTTGTTTGCATTTTCCCACAGGTGTTTCTTTATATGCACGTCATTGAGTTTTATGTCGAAGGCTGAGCTCTGTGAAACTTTGACTTTAATATTTCTGACGCGATACCGAACCTTATTGTTGTTGGAGTCATTGTTGCCGGCGTCGTGAGATCTGGGTCGGGGCCCTACTGATGCAGAATTGTCATCACAACTCCGATAAACACATGGAAATTCATAAAATATATCATAGACTTGCGCTTACATTTATGATAACGGTTGAGGCTGCGGCTAATGTCAACACTTCTTCAACAATCGCACATCACACGGATGCTAAAGTCACTTCACTTAGTTTTTTAACACTGGTCAGTCACAGGCACATGTCGGGAACTGTCTCGGTGCTCGGTCGGTGCTCGAATGTCCCGGGTCCAGGTGGTGGGGTCGCACGTGTGTTCGTCGAGTCTCGCGGCGCATGAGTGGCGGAGTGGTAGGGGGCGCCCGGAGTAAATACTCCGTCTGTAGCGCGTGCGGCGGCTACGCATACACTCGCAAGAACCACGCACACGTCTTTAATACTTATGTCTTATAACAGTGACGCGAGATCTAATCACGGCTCTTTGATATCAAATTGATGGGGGAGCCCTATCGTCCTCGTACTCAGACGGATGTCGCTGGTACACTATTGTTCATGCGATGATGTAACGTGTTTATGCTATGGATCTTGGAAAAAATTACATCCTACTTACTATATAATTAACGACGCCCTTCTATGGTCTTTTGATTTAAGTTGAATCACTTGGAGTATATCGGTTCGTTTCATATCTTGTCATTAAAAATAACAAGTGAATCAAAATCGTCTTTTGAAACTTCTCCATAGCGAAGAATGTCGCAGGAGAAAAAAATAATATAAATACACATTGCACTTTTTTTACACATAATTATCTTTTTTTTCAATATGGTCAATGACATATTTTTCTTAAATTACTTTGGGTCGGAGGTCACTACGGTTTCTTTCCCAGCTCAGCATAGACATGAGCACTATCACCCTAGCATACTAAATCCCAAGGAACTCTCCAACAAAGGATCAGATTGTACCTACATGTTTACGATAGGTACTTCAGTTTGAATAAAATTTATTTTTGTCTCAATTGATGAAATGAAAGACGTAGATACTTTCTTGGTGTTAGTATTACTTACTCAGCTTTGTAAATATTTTGATTACGTTTGGTATTATCGCGTTTGTTATTCCTGCATTGTCAATAACGGGCTAAGAACTGATATGCAGGCATAATATGATTAGGACGTATTTCTGCTCTTACGATATCGTAATTCATCCGCAAATCTCGTCTAACAATATTATAAGTCAACAAAATCATTGTTTAAGTAACGCAACGCCGTAAGGGTATATAGACGTCGCTATTTAGTGCTTCTTCTAATTAAGACTTATTCAATATTACTCCATCCTTCGCCTGCATCAGAGTTAACGTTTTATTACTCGATAATAACCAATTAAACGTCGTAAACTGGTTGCGTAACGTGTCATCGACACGGCGTCCTCGTAAGGTCGCGTCGGAGCCCGGAATCCCCCCAATTTGCATAATGGACTGTGTACAGAAATGTTTAACAGTTGTTTTTTAGGCGTCCCGGATCTTCGGAGTGCATTCCGTACACAATATAGAGTATGGTGAGCTGCAGAGAGCTCTGTTTGAAGAATGAGATGTGCCTATTCGATTTTTGAATTTAAAATTCTCTACTGCGTTTTCTTTTGTTCTATTATATTTTCGACATACCTGTCGGTTAGCTTTAGCAGCAGTGTGTGAAGTTACACCACATGCTTGAACAAGCATATAAAGTTTAAAAAACTGAATCCCGACTACGGAAAACGGTTTATCATCATTTCATAAATGATCATTTTATAAACAACGATTCACAAACGATTCATTTCACAAACCTATAATTCCTCAAAATGCTCATACTATAAATAATTATTTGACAAATAATCATATGGCAAATGTTACACTTGAAAACATTTTTGAATGTTAAATTGTAATCCTATTCATAAACGATTTATTTGGTATCGTCGATTGTTTCATAAAAATAAATATCTGCCATATCACGGTATCTAGCGCACTAGCCAAGAAACATTCGTGTAGTAAATCCTTAAAGAAGTATAGAATTAAAAAAAAAAACGGGTTCTGGCGCTTCGCCTTCCTCTACCGCGGCACCCTCGCTTCGCTCGCTCGGCTCGCGCGTTATAATATCGCGGTTCTTCCTAAAACTCCACCTCGCTTCGCTCGTCGTCGTACCTACACTGACCCGCCTTAGAGTAGGATAGATAGGTAATCCGCCTGTTATATCAGTACATCTTTAGACCTAAAAGTTGTTTATTAGGCTATAATGTAATGGTAATAATGTAACAGGTGTCATGATTGGCTTCCTACTTACTAACACTTTTAGACTTATCCGTGTGCTCATTCAGAATTATACAATACCTGTATAGAATTATACAATTATATTGTAGTTTAAAACTTTATCAACACGACAAATGATTTACGAAATTAGATATTGATTTACCAAACAGTGCAGCTTCATTCATTTCATTCAAACATTCTTTTACCATAAGTTACTTCGCCAATAGGGAATATGCATGTGATTTAGAAATGGACAAAAAAAATCACGTGTAATCTATATTGCTTAATAAATATACACACATGATTATTTTTTCAAATTATCATGTTTCTATTGATAAAATAAATTGTTTAAAAGTACTATTTTTCAAATTCCCTCGCAAATTTCCAAAACGCAACGCTATTGGCGGAGCGAAACGTGACGTCACCGTGCAGGTCGTTAGTATGATTATTGAAAGTTATTCGCATTGTTTGGCCGCTGTTTATGATAAATAATCAGTGTTTTTTGGTAATTACTAAGTGAAAAAAGACTCGCCACAATGACTGAAGGCGGTTTTGTCAAGGCACAGTCGGATAATCTTCCTAAAATTGATGTGTTCATGATGACTAAATTTAATACATACTTCGCAAATATTTGTGACTTTACGTCCGCTGAACTAAGAGGAGTAAAAGCTGCAAGGTAAATAAGTTACAGATATTCAATAAATTTTCATATTCCTTGTTTTTATACTCGTGAGATTGGTCAATTAAATAATTATAACCTATTTTGGCGATTCAAATAGCTAGACTTTTAAACTACTTCAAATAGGTGTCTTTGTTAAATAAGTGGAATAAAATACTAGTAGATATTTATCCATACTATATACTATTTTACTATACTATAACTTTATATATTATATATACTAACTTCTGCCCGCGACTCCGTCCGCGTGGAACTCATTTATATCGTAGCTCCATACAAACTTTCACCCCCACTTCATCCCTTTGGGGGATATGGGGGGAGCTACGATATAAACGAGTTCCACGCGGACGGAGTCGCGGGCAGAAGCTAGTTATATTATATATTTTATATATACTTACTTAATAATAAATTATAAATGCGAAAGTTTGTCTGTCTGTCTGTTTGTTACCTCTTCACGCTTAAACTGCTGAACCGATTTGGATGAAATTTGGTATAGAGATAGTATAAACGAGTTCCACGCGGACGGAGTCGCGGGCAGAAGCTAGTATTATATAATCAAAGATATGTAGGTACCTATTAGGAATGTTAAATGTTGAGAACATCTTTATGAACTTTAACAAACTAGGTTGTTTTCGTCAAGGCTTATAAATAAAACAAATTTGTGTAGGTCACTCAGTAAAAAGGATTAAATTCTTTTAACTTTCTTCGATCAACAGTGCAAACAAAGAAACTTAGCTAAAACGTTTCTTGATCAAAATCAACACTCGTAGTCAGCTGTTGATCAACAAAAATCATAATATTTGTAACATTAATAACTAAAAAAATTGGGAATCAGAATAGTTTTATGAATAAGTATATAATACAATTTTGAGGTTAGGTTATTGTTTACCTATATTGTTCGCGAGTCGTAATAAAAAATATTTTAGGTACATACATATTTAATACTCACGTCGAAATGATCTTCACAACAATATAAACTACTCAAGCACGATACATTATCTCTCCTCATCGCCTTACACCACTTTATCCTTATATTTGCACCTTTGGGCATATGAAAATATTTGCAGTTTTAATGTGATTTTCACACATAGGGACAATACAATATTTATAATAAGCTTTTGTGTGCTCTTCCATTACAATAAGTTGATCTTATAAGCTTTAATCACTCACATTTATTAAAAGTGTGAATCAAACACTTTGTTGTTAATTTGTTTAAGAACCGCCGTGCACTAAGCTGCACGGTGACGTCACAAATGAGCGCGCCAAAATGGTGGCGTTTTGATCGTCCGAAAATGATAGTAATTTTAATTATTTTTTTTTAGCTTATTTAATAATATTGTGAAAGTGTTATATTTTTTTCCGGTTATATAATTACTTATAGAATAGATAAAAAAAATAAAAAAATGTCATGAATATTCCCTATTGTCACAAATAATAAATGAGTAATTTGTCAAATAATGATTTATAATATGATGTTTTTTTAAGTAAATATTTTTTGTAATGTAATATTTGTAAAACAATATGTTATTAAACTACTAATTTGTAGATCGTTAGTTTGCAAAACGTTGTTTTTAAAATGTATATTTGTGAAACGTTTTTTATGATATGATTGGATACCACAGAAAACTAAATGAAAAAAAATTCTTTTTTTTTTCCATACAATATGTAGCCTTTGTCACCCGGAGCATAATTTCGATTTGATTGAAATTGGTTCAGTATCTTGCACGTTACCGCTGAACACACGTATTATCAAACTGCGATTAGAATACACTTCGAAAGTACCGTTAGCACAAAAGCTAATAGAGAAAGCTTGGAAATTCCCACGTTATCCACGTTAATCACCTGACCCCGATCACCCAGGGGAACCTAGCAAGGCAAATATTTTATATTCAACTAGGAAAAAAATATAATGTTCGGTTATGGTTATTGCCCATCGCCGGACGCTGCCGCGTCACGCTCGCTTCGCTCGCTCGGCTCGCGCGCTTTAGGGTCGCAGTTCACCTAACAACCTAACCGTTTTTTTTCCCTGGGGGATCAGGCTAGGGGATTAACGTGGATGACAGCGAAATTCCTCGTACTGAAGTACTTATCAACATAGGTAGGTACTGCAGTAAACTATTTTTATGCTGTCAAATGTGAATATGCGTATTTAGCACTATTTAGCACACTAATTATCTATTTTACTTTCTTTGTACCAGGTTCAGTCAGACAGTTCTGAAGACGTTGATGTTATGTTATGAGGGAATAATATTACATTATTTGTATTTTATTTAAATAGGTAATGTTATTTATGTTATTTTTCTGAGCTTTAGATCTTATACCTTTATAACGAAACAAATTAGTATTGAATTAAATATTTTTGTTTCGTGTTATTTTTATTGAGGAAGTTACCCCGATCATTTAGATCGTTAGATCTTCTTCATACTGAAATAATTATTTTCATTTATCTGCACACTCTACCATTGACAATGTCATTTCATGTATTAATTCGGAAACGGCATATGTGCTCAAGTGTATTCTAATCGCGGTTTGGTAATAAATACAAACATAGACTGCTAAAACATAACCCTTCTACTCGGCTCTGCCGTAGTCGGGTAAAAAAAAACCGCGATCCCATATTTTGCTCTAAGGTATGTTCCAAGACTAAACAGGGTATAATCAATCCTTCTTAGTCTTGACGCCCACATAGCAGAACGAATACATTGTCAACATTTTTCTGTCGCTTTTTAAACGGTCTAGCTCCTCAGGTGACCTTTGAGATAACTATTATTGAAAATAAATTAGAAGACGTCTTTACTGGCGCCGCGTTGGTTTTCCGCAGTCGTTCTTATATTTTTCTCCGAATCGAGTTTTAGGTGGCGACGACGAGGCGGCCGATTGGCCACTCCATAACTTTAATATTTACCACCTTTGGCGAGAATGTTCCGTATTGTTATTACTATAAACACGTTAACATATGGAGGACGATACAATAAATTAATAATACATTGCATACTTTATCACGTCTCGAACTAGGGCAACGTTTATATTAAGAAACTGTTGTTCGATACGAATTTTTGATTTACGAATGTATATGTTACAATAGGGGCGTAGACACTGAATAAATAATCAATAATGTCATATTTTCTCGAAAATCTCGCCCATCGTGGTCGGAGCCGCCGTCGACGCGGCCTGCCGGCAGCATCCTGTAATGTGACGTTACACACCGTTTGCGTTTTCTCTCTCTAACAAGCAATATTAAAACGGTTGTAGCTTCGTAATTCTTTGAAATATCTGAATGGGATTTTTGTCACTAGGCATATTTTTTTGCCTTCTTTCTTTTGGAGTAATAATAATTTTCGAGTCTACACCCGTATTAGTTTGTATTGCTCCTGTCAGTCAATGGTGTCCCGACAAGGATACATAATTTACAGTACACGCAACTTGGACATTTAAAGGACTTGTTTTTTGTTGTTCCATATCTGTATAGAATAACCCTATTATAAAAGTGGGCTTTATAGACAGCTAGAGTAAACAGTCTACCTCTGTGCCGATTAAGTAATTACTTGGACAAAGTAATGTGGAATTTAAGCAAAATCCAGAGACCCATATTAGGGATTCATGAAAACGGTATAAAGTTTAGTTTAGAACTATTACTTACTTTAATTTGATGTATAATTATATGTGTAAAAAAAACTTAAAATTTGAATTACTTCATTAATAGTTATCACATCGACTCAAACCTTGCGTGCCATTGGTCTCGGCTACCGGACGCCCTACAGCCGTATAAGTTTACTCATATGTTTTGAATGCGGACAAGTTGCTTGCGTTACGCGGAATGCGATGACAGTTGAACATCGATCTCTGATCATGACGTTATCGAAAAATTATTTTATTTGCACAGGACCGTGTGACGGTAATCGTTTATTTGATTTGTCCAAATGCAGATTTGACGGTGGTTTGGATAGATTTCCGTTTATGGACATTATGGACAATCTTGTTAGGCGATTCAAAAGATTATTTTTGTGGACTGTGTCTACAAGTTCCACCTGACACAAAGCGAGTAGATAAACAAGGAACATTTTATATTACGCTAGAATTTGTTGTATTCAAAATCATATTAATTTTCCCAGCGATTTCCAGGTTGTACTCCAAAGGACGCTGTGGCACCTAATCCTAAGATTTGGCGGAGGCACTTGTTTCACAAAAGCGATCTGACCTTCCAACCCAGAGGGAACACTAGACCTTGTTGGGACTAGGTCGATTCCCTCACGATGTAATTTGTTGTATTGACAAATTATCGACAAAGATATAGGGAGAAGAGTTAAGAATTCATCGGTTAAACTCATTCCTCAGTAAGACCCCGACGGGTTGCCCCTTCGGTCACATAAATTATGTAATTCGATGCAAGGTTTTTAACCGACTTCTTCTGTACAATACCCAAGATGTTATCGGTAAATAGAATCGATTTCACGTTGTCTGTGCAATTTCTCATTACGAGGGCTGCCTTTTAAGTTGTGTCGTTTGGAAAAACTAAAGACAATTTAAGTGTTAAATGGTATTTATTGTTTTTCAAAGTAATCACCGTGATATGTAATACACTTTTTCATTCGATCGAACCAGTTTTCGAAACACTATTCCAGTCCGAAGTCGGGGTCTCCAAAATGGCCGTTTTGTATGCCTCAACCGCTTCTTCAGGCGTCTGGTACCGTTGACCACGAAGTCGTTGCTTGATTTTTGGAAAAGTAAAAAAATCGTTAGGGCTTAAGTCTGGACTGTACGGCGGGTGTTCCAGAATTTCGACGTTTTGCTCTTTTAAAAACGCAATAGTTTGCCGGGCGGTGTGCGAGCTCGCATTATCGTGGTGCAGTCTTATACGACGTCTTGGGTTATTTTTTCGAAACTCGCCGATGACTTCTGGTAAACAGACAGTGGTATACCAGTCAGCATTAACCGTTTTACGATCCTCGAGCACGATGGTGGCAACGTGGCCACTTTTCGCCACAAACGTGGCGACCATTTTTTTCGAAGTGCTCCGTGAGCGTATTACTTTGGTCGGTTTTGGCTCATCTTGGAACACCCAAACAGTCGACTGCTGTTTAGAATCGGGATCGTAGGCATATATACAAGATTCGTCACCACTGATAATGTCGTAAACATGTTTCGACTTTCCTCGGTTGAATTGCCGCAGAGTTTTGCGACACCATCGAACGCGAGCCGTTTTTTGGTCTTCACTGAGTAAATGTGGTATCCAGCGTGAGATCAACTTTTTTACGCCTAAGTGATCATACAAAATACTGTGAACACTGGTCCCTGAAATACTTAAGGAAGCTTCTATCTCACGGTATGTCGCATGGCGATCTTCGATGATCAGTTGCCGTACAGCATCAATGTTCTCCTGGGTTACGGCTGTTTTTGGTCGACCTTCACGATGTCTATCACCAAGACTAGAGCAACCACGTTGAAATTCTAAATACCAGCGTTCCACAGTCCGAAGGCATGGTGCTTTATCATTGAAAACCGTAGTCAACTCTTCGAAGCACTGAAGTCGCGTTAAGCCCCTTATGAAGTTGTAAAAAATTATCGCACGTAAATTTTCCTTCGAAATTTCCATTTTCACAACTGACTTGTCAACTTTGAACGAACGCTGTACTAAAACGGTTGGGCCGATTTCGAGTCATTCTTTTGTTTTCGAATTCTAAATTCAAATATTTTAACGTGACACTAGTTCTTTTTTATGCAATCACGGGAGGTTTGCAAACGACAGAACTTAAAAGGCAGCCCTCGTATTAACCTGCTGTTTCGTTTTTTTTTTAATATCTTTATCTTTTGTTTCCGCTGTTTGGTAATCGGATTCTATTTAATTGTTGCGCGCTTTGGGCTTATGAGATCCTCGTGCAACATTAGCAGGTTTTTTTATTCTAATTTAATTGTTAATCGATTTCGCTCATCTGAATTCGTAACATCTATTAAATATTCCGTGATGCTAGCACGTTCACAAGGATGCTCTATTAATTTTAAAACGGCTTCGTTATTATTGTGCTTATCAAGTTATCATGTAAATACGTGTATTTGTTGACATCAGATGTATTCAATTCTTTTGATATGACGATATTTTGACGCAAAACTCTAAACTGGTTCGATAAATTACTAAAAAGGTGACTAGACGCAATAGATTCGAAATTATAATATCACCTGGGATACCATTTATATTATGCTTATAGGAGCTACATATATTATCACGTGTTTGCTTTAAAGCACATCCGTATTTATTGAATAATATTCAGGTAGTATATTAATTCATTTGTTTTTTATCTCTAACTTACTTAAGACTTGTGGCTTTACAAAGTCTAATTCAATCTACAATTTGGACTACTTGCTGGAATAGTAAACAACCTTTTTCCTGCCACTGCTCGAAAATGTAGCAAGAGTCAGAACAGGCTTCAAAACTGTGGTTAGGAACGTCGCACAAACAGGCCTTCTATGAACACAAACTTGGACAGTTGTTTTTTCATCACACTTGCTCGTAAAGGCTTCATAATACGCAGGCATACAAAGCTACAATAGCATATATTACGCCAAATACGATGTATGAAAACCCACTGCTGGGCAAAGTTATCCCCCCATCCCGATTTATTGCCAATTCTAGCCAGTCGCTTTGAAAGACGTCCAGTTCATCCCGCCATCTCCTCTTCGGCCGGCCACGGCGCCGTTGCCCATCGTGTGGTGTCGACTCTGTAGCTATTTTAGCCCACCTCTGTGGGTGCATACGGCAAACGTGACCAGCCCTGTCCCATTTGAGCCTAGCAGTCTTAACTTCAACGTCGAAAATTCAACAAAATGGACGATTGACTTTTAGTATATTTATTCCGATTACTATCATTTTTGTTTCAAATGTATTTGTTTCTTCGCAAATGTAATAAAACATTGAATCTTATGTCAATGTTTAATTTTAAATTATTTTATTTTTCCTTATTTTATCTAAATCTTATAGTGTACGTGTACCGTTTCCGTCAAGAGTTGCATTTTCATTCGCACTGATATAATATCTATGCGTCATATTGCTCGAAATAGGTTTCCTTCGCCTACTTCTGCCATTCGACATTCATACATTTATAATTGCCTCTTTATTTATAATGGCAGTTTTTCTCGGTAGTTATCCCGACGCCTGCCAAACCTTTTATGAATCAATTATATAATATTAATACAGCTGCGTAATATAGCAGCTACGTATTTATTTGATTCTTATTTTGACTGACGCCACGTCGGGTTGTATACGTAATTTATGTATTTTGTTTTCATGGAATTGCTTTGCGAGGGGGTAATTCGTTTTTACTTTTACTCACTAGACTATTATTAAATTATTATAATCGAAAAAACGATGACGTAACATATGGACAAGCTTGTTCTGAATTAAACTGATTAAATTAAATTTTATGACATAAATAATGCAAACGTCATTTCTCTCTTGTTGCAGGTCAGTGAAGAACTCGTTATCTTTATCAAGGTACGTCGGTACTATCTAAAACTTAATTGAATAATTGATTCTCATCCTAATGGTGCCCTATTAAGAACTGCACGGGCGCACTATGATACATTTAATTCTATTGTTATGTTCTTCTGAACATTTTCTCATGCGGTGTTGCAAGTCTGGACCTCGCTCTGGTTTTTGCATGATTTTAGCATTTGTTAGCACCCTTGGATGCAGCCCACTTAGAACGGGCGGCGATGAGTAACTTTTTAATTGAACTTGTGAAATTATGTTTCACATATTACTATGAAACACACGAATAGTTGACAGGTAATTGGGAAACGTTTGTTGGAATTTGGCTCATAGCGGTTTTAGAAATATAATCGCGATATCAATTTTTTTGGACGACCGCGTTAGCTTAGTTGGTATTCTGCCTACGAAGCAAGAGGTCCTGGGTTCGAATGGCGGTAAGAGCATGTATTTGTGTGATGAGCACGAATATTTGTTCCTGAGTCATGGATGTTTTCTATCGGCCGTAGTCAGAAACGTCCTATAAGCCTGTTTTAACTAAAATGGCGTTAAAATTCGTTTGTCCTTATCTGTCACTTTGACATTTGTGTTCGTAAGAAAGGGACAAAGCACATTTTATTTTATTATATATATATTTTAGCAGAAGCATTTTAAGTTTTATGAATAAGGGGGTATGTATTTAAGTATTTCTTTTTACAAGCTTTATATTAACTTGACTTGTTCGTAGTATGTAAGTATAAAAGTAGTAGTAGTTCTATGTATGTAAGTAAGTTGTCCGTCAAATCTTGCATGTTAAATTTGACCCAGTTCCCGGTGACCGATTGAGCTGAAATTTTGGGTTTAAGTATAGTTTGGATGACAATTCAATATTATGGTACCATCGAGCTGATCTGATGATGGAGACAGAAGGTGGCCATAGGAACTCCGTAATCAAACCACATAACCCCATCGAGTTTGGGCTCGTTAGAATCGTCTCAACGAGCAGTTGATGATGGTATACAGAAAAGTACAGTCGGCAATAAAAGCTTGTACCAAAAATGCAATTTTTGACAGAAACTTATTCTATATAAGTATGTTTATCGTCGTCTAGTACCCATATAAGCTTTGCTTAGTTTGTCAATTTGTGTAAGATTGTCCGCAAATATCTATTTTTTACTTCCACTTGCTAAACTTTTGAAGTCAAATTCTGTCTAATATTGTCTGGCAAGTCGAGGTCAGAATATTCGTTACCTATTGTTATTCAAATGTCAAATATCTGACGTTTGATTTGACATTTACTGTAATGCGGTAACTATTTCTATTTTTATTCTAAAGTAGTGCTTGTGTCTTTACCTTTTATTTAAATTGTGTCGTTGTGACTACATTAGTTCTTTTCACGAACATTCATCATTATCCTCCCAGCGTTATTCCCGGTTGTGCCCTACAGGAGCCCGGGGTCCGCTTTGATACCTAATCCTAAGATTTGGCATAGGCACTAGTCTCTCACGAACATTATACCTACATAATTTAATATTCCACCATTGTTCGCTTCCGGTTAGTTCCCTGTCCGCCTCCTCTCAAGTAAAGCAGGATCATCGCTCAAAGTGATACCGCACCGTACTTACGCAATTTCAATTATCATACCTCAAAAGAAAGCCGTAAGCCCGTAAGGGCGACTGACCGACCTTTGGGTCTTAGGACCTACATTTCGAAATTAAAACACTTGCGAAACGCATTTTTGATAAGTCGGCTATTACGAAAACTCTCCTCTTTTGGTTTATTACCTAACAGTAAGTGATGTTAATTCTTTACGATGTCGGCATACCTTACGACCTTCGAAAAGGGTACAGTTATGCATATTGTAATGTGTTCCACTTAATGTTGTATGGATTGTAGTGTTTCATTATGGATGTTAATGAAAAAGTTGAGGTTATGAGTCAAATATGTTTTTGCAACAAACCTTATCTCGAGGAGTTCATTTTTGATTCGGTACCATTATAATAATAGATTAAACATATATAGTGATGCTCTGACGGGCCATATAAAGTATAGAAAAGTATGCAAGAGAAAGCCATGCTGCGCCGACCCCAAGTAAATAAATAAACAATACAAATAAATACGTCTAATCCCGCACTAATACTGACGTCAATCCCGCACCTATGGTATTTTATGGTAATAGACACGGATATTGATTTTCCTATTCATTATACAGTGTAACCCTCAATAAATTTAAAATCTGATAGGTTTTTAATGGCCTATTAAACTGTTTTGTTTTATTTAATTGACTAATTAACTTAATACAGTATATTTCTAGAACTAAAAAATATATGAAACTTCATAATTAGTCACTATGATGGGCAATTGCAATTTAACAATCAAAACACCCCATCGTTTATCAACGTCCATCATTGGCCTTACTTATTCATAACGGCTCTCAAAATACCAAAGTCGTCGCACTGTGGAGATTGCGGATTTGACTCGCCGACTGCAAACTATGCTAAACGGCATGAACGATCTGAATTGCCGGGTTTTACGCGGATCTAACCCCCGAAACCCAAAAAGCTCTTTGAGTTGGCGTTGCGCAGGCTTCACTGTTACGTACAGTTTTTTGTTCGCTTTGCTGTTATTTATGGGAACAAACGCAAAAAGTTTGTGGCGTGAGACGTCGGTTAGCCTAGTGGGTGCCTAGTGACCTGCCTACGAATCTGAAGATCCTGGGTTCGAATTCCGGTAAGGGATTATTTGTGTGAAGAGCATGAATATTGGTTTCTGAGTCTGGGATGTTTTATATGTATTTAAGTATTTATATCTATTTAATATATCGTCGTGTAGTACCCATAACACAAGCCTTAATGAGCTTACCTTGGGACTAGTTCGGTTTGTGTAAGATTATCCCTTAATTTATTTATTTATGAGTGAGAATATAATGCGCCTTTGCTCTCATAGATAAATATATTTGGGTTTCATGCTGCCACTATATCAATGTCTTATGTATACATATATGTACTATCGGCTGCAATAATGCATGGACACCTTACGGCCTAGTTTCGCTTGAATGGTTTGACGTCTTCAACTCACATAGTTGCACGTTGTGTGCAATAAATAAACTAGATGGCGTTCTTGGCGATGGTATTTGAACATCGCGGAACATAAGCCAATTTACGATAAATTTACACCTATTATCACCAGAAGTATTCTCCTAATAGTGTAATTATACTAATTATTAGCAAATACCAATTTACAATAGCTTTATTTAAGTGTGATACAACTGATATGTGAATGCTATATTTCCACTAGTAATTAAAATGATGCGACAGCCCAGTGGATTGAGACATGTGCTATAAACTCGGCAGCCAAGATCGATCGAAGATCGATTCCCTGTTAATGGTAGAATAAGTTATGTTTTTGCTTTTTTATAGTTTTGTATTTCTAGATGGAAGTTTTTTAGATATAAATAAAAATCGTTTAATGAAATAAAATATTAATAACTTAAATAATTAAGACAGCTTTTTTTGTTTTTATTGTGTTTATTTCGTTAACTACAGTACTGCTAACGCAGTTTTTTAATAGAACTTAGTAATAGTTACTTAGCAACTTTTCTAACATTTAATTAAGGTGATAGCTTAAGTTTCATTTCCGAAAATTGGAAAAAGATTGAAGCTATACCCCCAATAAATATAACATTAACAATTATTAACTTAAGGCCGGGTTATCTAACATTCAAATCAATCGAACGGATTTAGATGTTAATTGACATACTTATACATATATATATCTATACCTATGTGAGCGTTCAAATAATGAAAACTGTTATTGATTTTTTAATAATGATAATAATATTATTCGGACTTTCACGGTTACTTACACTAGTTAGAACTTATGATTATATAGTTAATAATAAGTAATAATAACTCACAATCACATTTCGAATAGTAAAGCGATAAAAAAAATGCAAACATCATACCTACTAAGCAATGTTTTTGTTTTTAATTTGTCTAGCATAACCCGGCCTTTTCCTAAAACATAATGTATAAATCTAAATGTAAACTGCACTGCACTGTTTGGTCGGCTTCGTCACCTTCTCCATGTTAGGAACTACGCGAACATTATCATACGTATTATTATATCATAAACTTAAACGGCCGTGTTCACTGGATTTAAAACACTTCACCATCATTTAAATTATATAGGGTAAATTACAACCGTGCCGTTTTCTGTGCATCTGTTAGCAACGGCGAACTGTGTCTTCAACTCTTCACTTGCGTGGAAGTGGCTTATCGGTTATAAGCAACTTTCTTCGTAGGTCATCACCATTCACCATAGCTGCACGCTGAATAATGGTATGATTGAGACCTGATCTACTAGATCCTTCCTTTTGTGCCCATAAAACAACCGTTTTTTCGCTGTAACAACAGTATTACATAATAACAACAATGTAAGATACGAGTAGGTAATTAGATTAAGTATCATTAATATTACAAAACATGTAAAAACTACTTACGTTTATACATTATATTAAATAGCAATTAACTGTGATCTTTTAAAGATCAATCGATAACTCATTGCTATATTAGTAAAGAAAGGAATCAATTGGTAAACGGCTAACGAATGAATACGAAGTGAGTGTAATAAAAAAGATTACGGTAGTTATATGTCATCTATCTACCTTCTTCAATTATTATACTAAACGTAGTCGTAATGGATATCTGTAGGTATAAAAAAACAAACTGATGATTAATTTCAATCTACCATCCAAATGGCAAATGGCCCAGTGGCAAATAGACTGCAGTTTAAAGTCGACCTGAGAATTCGGGTTCAAACCCGCGGCCGCGTCCAGCCAAATTATGTTTTTGTAATTTATTCGATGTTTGGAGTTCGCTCTTAGTGCAAAACACTAACAAGAAGAAGAAAATTTAATAATACCTCCACGAAGGTGTTGTTAAAAACAAAAAATCGGGAATGCGTTAAAGTTGACTCGATAAATATACAAAAATAGTAGGTGGTGGTTATCCAAGTAAATAGAAATTTCGAAGACGCGGACGAAAACAATTTTTATTTCATTAAAAATCAGCTAACAACGCCATCTAGTGAAATCTCGCTTAACTTTTGAGGCTTACATTTACATCTATAATAATACTACACGTTGTGCTCATAGATGGCGTAGGATTCGGCGGACAAGCGAAACTGTTTCTGAATTGACCATGGACTTTTGCTGTCTAGTGTACATTACGAATTGTCTTCAATACTTTAGCTGTCATTTGAAACCCGGGTTTAACTAAAATAGATAAGGTATGTGGTCTTTAATCTTCCTTATAGATTCACAGAAGCAAACATTTACTTTTTTGGAGACATATTATGGCTTTTGTCGCGACGAAGGTCACCATTTGTCTCCACGAGCTCCTTGTATTACTCGGTGGGTCGAGTGTCTTAACCGCAAACATTTTATAGGCATGTTTATCTGATCCTCAAGATTCACGACCATGTTGTCAAGGTAAAATTGGTGATATCCGAGATCCTATTCTGGAAACATTACGGTTATTGTGTGGTTTTGCTTGGAAACGGCAGGATCCATTGATCTTATAGGGTATATTGACTCCATCGTATAATGTTTTCGCTGGAAATCAACGTTGAGTAGGCGTAAATAGGATAGGTATACAGTATTAGCAGCATTTATGCCCTAAACTTAAAGGTCACCTCTACAGGTCGCCACACTCTAACATAAGCTGTAATCCTCCGGTACCTGGCTTTCGACACAACAGAAAAAAACATATGCCATTACACAAAATATAGAAAAAAATACTCGCACATGTCAGTCTTTTAACTTAGCTTACTGAAATTTTTAAATCGACTCCAAAAAAGGAGGGGGTTCTCAATTTATAAATTAAATTATTATTGTGTTACGATGGTGTCAAAGGCGCGTGCATTCTTGGCCTTCTTTACTGTCACGCATGCGAAAGGCCAACATCGGCTACCCATGTAGGTCCCACAAAATTCAAGTGTGACGTACGTATTTTTAGTAAAGAAAGTGAGTGCAATACTCGCCAATAAACTGTGTTTGGCGAACTTATAAGTAATAGAAAATGTAACCTATTCTTTCGGGATACTTCTGAACGAATAGTAATTTCGAAAGTCCCATTTTAAATTAACTAAAGTTTTTCTAATCGTTATACGTCATTCTCGTATGTAGCATACCGTCGCGTGAAAAGTCAGTTATTATGGAAGTATAATAGTACAATACAACACAATACAAATACTCTTAATTGCACTCCTCAAAACATGAATCAAATACAGGACATAAAAACTTAAAAATAGAGGTTAACAACAAGCGGTCTTATAGCTAAAGAGCGATCTCTTCCAGACAACCTTTGGGTAGCGGAGTATTGTAACAAATAATTACGAGTACACATCACTGCATCACATTACTACAGAGGCCGGGAAAATAGCGATTGCCGGCGAAGTAGGTATTGATGGACCTAGGGATACGAGGCTGGCAATCCCTTTTCACGCTGAGGTACCTATGTACAGTGCTTTTCTCAAACATGCAATGAAATCAAAAATAATTCCAAACTTTTTTTAATGGCTGAAGGCCGTCATATCGTCCCACAAATTGATATTGAAACAAAGGAATTTCACTTTGCAGACCTAGACCTCCAATTTTGTATAAAATTCCATTACGGATCTCTCCTCTCGACGCGCCCGAGCCATGATACTTCGAAGCCTATTATAAATGACACAACGTCAATATTTCATTGAACGTTTGAGAAAAAAAAAGTCGCAGTACATTGTTGTGTATCTGAGCAAACTAGTCTGACAATTAAAAGCTCGTGATAAAGACAGGAGAGAGGCCATTATGCAACGGACGTATCCAGTTCCTGCGGACGTGGCACGCTAGAAAGTGGTCTGGAACCACATAAGTCAGATAGCCACTGAAGGGAAAGGGATCGTTAGCGAAAACATCCGACGGAAAGAAATCTGATATAATTTTGACGGAGTCAACGAACAGGCAGAACTGCTGTTGTGATAGTACCTGTGATATTTATCTCTTTTGCTGATATAGCGTATTAGATGCTTCTTACATATGTATACTGGTTAATATTTGCTAACATAATAAAATTTCTATCAAAAAAAAAAAAAATTGGTACAAGCTTTTATTGCCAACTGTACTTTTCTGTATACCGTCATCAACTACTCAGTGAGACGGTTCTAACGAGCCCAAACTCAACGGGGTTGCGTCGGTTAAGTACGGAATTCCCATGGCCTACTGTCTCCATGATCAGATCAGCTCGATGGTACCATAATATTGAATTGTCATCAAAACTATGCTTATACCCAAAATTCCCACACTAACAAACGTACAGATCGAGTTAAATAAAAGCTTGTAATATTGTATTCCGAATCGCTAAACTTAAGTGGCAGTGGGCGGGGCACATAGCACGTAGAACCGATGGCCGTTGGGGCGGAAAGCTTCTCGAGTGGCGACCACGTACCGGTAGGCTCCCCACAAGGTGGACTGATGACCTGGTAAAGGTTGCGGGAGTCCGCTGGATGCGGGTGGCGCAGGACCGGTCACTTTGGCACTCTTTGGGGGAGGCCTATGTCCAGCAGTGGACGTGTTTCGGCTGATATGATGATAGTGATGATATTGTTTTGACTGGTAATATGCTCTTCCTTGCTGTAGAGACTTCAGCGGCTTTCACAGGTTTTTGATTTTCGGGTTCTCTTGAACTAAGTATGTTACACTTTGTTTTTGTGAGCCTGTTGAGTGTCCCATTGCCGGTCAAGGAGGGGCCCCGTGATCTCCATGCTTACAAAAGCTACCGACTTTCCAGGGCCCGATTATCAGCCCCTTTTTGACCCCCGACGCAAAGAGAGGCGTGTTATAAGTTTAACGTGTCTGTGTATCTGTGTATCTGTCTGTGGTATCGTAGGTCCCGAACGGATGGACCGATTTGAATGCGGTTTTTTTTATTCGAAACCTGATGTGATCCCGAGTGTTCTTAGCCATGTTTCATGAAAATCTGTTTAGCCGTTTTTGAGATATTAGACTTTGAAATGAAAATGTCGGGGGTTTTTCAACTTTTTTAAGTTGTAGTTGTTATCAGGCACACCGCCCCGACTAAAAAAATAAATCCCTGAATACAGTGTAATTAATAACTGCTTAAAGTACTTGCATTTATTTACGTGTCTTGTCAAGGTAACCTGCATCGTTATCTCTCGCTATTACTTCCAAGTTACACTAAAATTAACTAATTTAACCTGTATTACTTACAATATGTATGATACGAAAAACAGTTGTGCTCGTTCGTGGGTTTCTTGATATCGAACGTTCTTAGAAAATTTAATGACACTGCATTAAGGTCGTTTATCAGGAAATCTCATAACCCCAATGACCGAATTGATAACCGTGTCAATACCACACATATAACGTCACCTAGTCACGTTTAATTCTCCTTAATCAGGCATAATCATTGGAAACGTGCCTTTACCTAAACCCTCAGAATCAGTATGGCTGTTGTACAGGCAAATTCATTAATACAACTAATCTATTGGCTCTACAATTATGAACGATATCGACCCAGTATTAGAATGCTCACGTATGGAATTTCTAAGATTACCCGCTATTTGCATATATAAGACATTGAAATAGGCGCCTAGAGTTTAAATTAATGCAGCAGAAATATCTGGCGTCTTAATCTCGGGACCTTATAACTTGGACACGCGTTCCGTTGATTTAAAATATTTATATCTGTTCTTAAATCCCACAGTGTTAATTAAGTCATCATCATCATCATTATCATCATATATTATCAACCAAAAGACGTTCACTGCTGAACTTATAGTCCTTCCCAATGACCGGTCCTGCGCCACCCGCTAAACATTTTTAATTACAATTATTTTAACTTCAAAATATAAAATAATACTAATACACGGTTAAACTCACATTTAACGCGACGTGTTACGAACTCTTCGGGAGTTCCTCTTCAGGATGAGCGTTTTCGCTGCAATGTGTCGTTTCAAGCACTGGCCGTGTGATTATTAGTAGCTATTATTTTAAAAGTTACCATGCAATCGTAAGGATATATCGGACAACAAAGCGGTTTCTACGCGGATAACATTTTAACGTTATACAAATGTATAACGTTAAAATGTTATCACTAATTAGGTCTTAGGTCGCTCTTAACTTGCGTCAGTTCGCCCAGTGTGTGTTTCTGGAGTGCTACTTACGAGATAGCCCAGAGCGCGGCAGTTCGAAATATCCCGAGGGACCCAAAGCTAAGTACCAAAGTTCCACGAAAAAGTGTCAATAACTGAGTTATTTCGTCTATTGACCTTTCCATCCTATGACTCAGCTAATAAGGAAGTGAATCACATTGCTTAATTTACCTCGTAATCTTAATTCTCCTATTCTCCGCTTCCGAATACACGGCTAACATTGACATTGATCGGCGATTACGTGGCCCGTCGAGTAAGTGAAGTGGGCGTCTTTATATGTCAATGTGTAGCTGACCCTTCAACAACCGCTGCAAATCAGAAACCCGTAAATCATGTCCGTTCAAACATTTTCCAACGACTCGAACAATAACGAATTGTATTGACCGAAACAGTAAAATATTTTAATAAATGATTGAATGTAAGTTAGTATTATGGTGTATTTGCTACATTTAAGCCGAGATAATACTGAGGGCGTTTGAAGATTCCTCTAATTCGATGGCAAACAATCCTGCGGCACGCCTGATGGGTAAGCGGCTAGCCGGCTACCGTAGCCTATGGACACGGGCTCCAGGGGAGTCGCATGCTCGTTGCTAATGCTGACACTCCAAAAAACTGTACACTCCGTGTAAAACCATACTGTGAAAAACCTCGGTATAGCTCATTCCATATCCGGAGGTTTCTTGGGAGGAAAATCCACTGGAACCCATACCGTGCGCGTCCATTTAGGTTCCATAGTATTAGGAAGTATTAGGAGTTGTAGCAAATGTTATCTGACCTAATGCCCAGTTTACATTATTCCAATCCAGTAATCCAGCAAGCCAATCCAATCCAGTACCTACGGTTCCGGATAATATCGTCTACCTTATTCCAGTCCATTCCAGTCCATTTAAGAGGCTGACAAGACCTAATTTGGTGAAATTGATGTTATTTAAGCAGTTTTTTAAGAAAAACTATTTGTTCTAGCACATCAAATAAAATATATGTTAATATTTACCATATTTCAAAGACCGTGGACGAGCTCGATACATAATTGGACGAAATCGGCTCGATAGACAATAATTGCAAAGATTGGTCTTAAAATAACATTAAACGGTTCTGTGTTTATTTTTTTTGACGCATGGGTCTGCAATTAAAAACATGAAGTCAACATATTCATAGCTAAACCGCTAGCGAGTCATATTTCACAAATAATCCACCCTTTTTTATTTCAATATGTATGTACTTATCTTCAAAAACCGGGCCGCCCAGTAACACTCGTTTTCGTTTACTCCGATGCAAATAGACAGTGTGCGCGCTATCCAAAACCCTCAAGGGCATTTTGGTGTTGACAGCGTCTTAAGAGTTGTTGGATCGGTAACACTAAATGTTGTTCACTATTCAACGTTTAATCCAGCACTGGACTTGCTGTCTATACACTGTTCCAGAGGCGCTGGATTGGGCGAGCTGAATTAAAAGAGTAGTCCGTCAATCCAGTCAATGGACTGGTTTGCTCACTGGAATGGATATATATCAGTGCTGGTTTCGATGAACCGGGCATCATCATCAATATCATCATCATATCACCCGAAACTTGTCCTCTGCTAGACGTAGGCCTCCCCCAAAGAGCGCCAAAGTGATCGGTCCTGCGCCAACCGTATTCAGCGGCCTCCCGCGACCGGGCATAAGTCTATTAATTTTACATGCTGTTTATTATGTATACAGCTAATCCAAAACATTTATTGCATATGAGAAAACACAAAATAACATTAATCACACAAACAACATAAAAAATAAAAACAGAAACAAAAACATACATTTTGTAACATTAAGCCCAAGTCTAGTCAAACAAGCCCCCGCGAGTTGCACTCGGTGCAAAGGTGCCCATCACGCTGGCCGCGTTACCACGTTGGATGGCGATTGACAATCTTTGCACCAGCGGGGCTAGCACAACTGACGCCGCGCCGCGACGCGAGTCGAGAAAGATCTACCCATCTTATTCGGGCGAGCAGCAAGTTGTGCTAGACGTACAGGTACGAACCCGCGCGAGCATCGGAACCTCTGTCTTTAATTCGACGCCCCACCTCCTTTATGAAGGCTAAAGTCTCAGACCCCCAGCAGTCCCAGCACCCTGTCGTCTCAAATCTAATTGCTAATTGGTAGATGTTTGTAGCACTGAATGACGTAAACATTCGAACATTTAGGCGTTGTATAAATCATGGTCAAAGACAGCACTAGCCTTTTTTAGTGATTGGTTAAAAATATGCGAAAATCCGCATCTCCGCATTCCAGCGTGCGTATATGGCGCCGGCTCGACAACACCGGCGCGGGATTCCCGACCGACTTAAACAAACAACTTATTAGCAACCTAAACGTGTGCTAATACGGTTTATTCTCCAATGTAGTATAATCGGCGCGAAAGCCTTGCCGCCAATTTGGCCTTTTTTACAACTGTGACAAAGTTTGTTTCGATGTTAGATGCTTGGCGCCAAGTCTCGTTAATAACATGGATGTGTTACACCTAGATGTGTGTTTGCATGGACCTCAGAACAGGCTCTCCACTGTAATAATTAAATAAGCGAGCAAAGCGAACGAAGTTGCTTGGGAAAAAATGTTTTCCGGATGTCGGGCTGCTCTCCTCTACACGTCGCATTGCTTAACCGATTCTCGCGAAATTTTGTAAACAGGTTCGTAAATGATGTAGATTTTTTTGCAAATTCAGATTTTTTTAGGCACATTCTAGGTCTACTGCTCACAGAGCCACAACTTGGCAAATTTAAGCCGACATAGTTGGCCAGAACGCCATTAAAAAAAAGAAGAAGTAATGCAACTGCTGGGCGAAATAGTCGTATACAAATCTTGTTGCATTTTTCATAGTTTCACTTTTTTCTAAGATAACGATTGCTTTATTTTTAAGGGGCTGTTACCCAAATGAAGTAGGTTATGTGTATATACCGTCAGCCATTTTAAAACGAGTTCTCATTTTAGCTGCATGGGAGCCTGTTCCGTCCCTTACGGTGGCACACTTATGGCTTCTATGGGAATCTTCCTCCAAGTCACGGACGAACACTGTCGTGAAGAAAGTTTGTAATGAGCGAATGATTAGTGTTTAAATTAGTAAAAAGTAACACGTGGGAAGTGATGTCGTGACCTGTGTATTATTTTCTATTTTCACCTGATTAGTGTTCAAGTTTATGATGTACTGTAATTTTGCAACATAAACTTCCATCGCGTGTTGTTGTGCGCTCAATATAAAATAAGCCGACGTTTTTTTTATTAAACTACAAGACTAAAAGTAGAGTTAATCAAACTCAAACCTAAAATTATCTAAATTCAAGTAGGCCTAGGAACAAGCAATATACGGCATAGGTGTGAAACATAAATATGTAACGTAATCAAAATGTATTGCAATCCATAAAGTTAGCAACCTTTTTGCTAAGAGGCTCGTTTGCTTTATAATATTTTGTACAAAACAAACCTGTCAATTTGATAGAAATACGTAAATCGATTGTGCCTATACAATTTGAAGAGTTCCGTCGTTTCCACATGGATCCATTCGTCGGCAAAATCCTTTGGATATTTTATGCAGTGTAGTATGTTATGAATAATATGTGTTGCATTATAGTAGCTATCTGGCAGGCAACCTACGCTACGACTCTCCATAATATGTATCGGTATCAGTCTCACCTAACTTAACATATCTAGTTCAACATAGCTTAACACATCCACGGCAAAAGTGGGTTCGATTATGTTATGACTGACTTATTTTGTTAAAGAATACCGATTCGGTGAATAATTCAAAAGCTGTGATTAATGGCGGGTCGAATATAAACAAGCTATAAAATTCGCCCGCTACGGATCCGCCGACTTCTGTATTAGCATACCCGCATTTTAAAATGTTGCTTTGGCGTTCTGTTTAAAGCCGGCGGCGCCCATAGGACAGATCTATAATGTGCCTGTATTGAATACCCTCTGCAGCTATGATGATATATACGCGCCTAGTCCAGGTCAAACCGTATTATAATCGTTTTTTAGCCGCTGGCCGGTGGAAATTCGGCAAGCGGGATTTTCCACCAGGACAGGCACCGTCAAATTGTGTATGGGCGGCGATAAAGAAAGCCTCAGATCACATGTATAACTGCGTCGAGACTTGACTAGATTTTACAAATCCGCAGTAGGTGATAGTGACATCTCCATGTTCATCTCTGTCTTTCAAAATTGATATGACAGCGACACGTGGGACACAACACTGACGCGGGGACTAGTCACATTTTGTAAGTAACGGTTTCCTAATATCATTGTTTATTAAACCTTTCGGTAACTTATAATTAACACCCCTCTTTTTGCGTCGCGGGTTAAAAACAGAATAGACACGTTACTCTTGTGTAAGAATAATGAATTTGTATTAACTGCCTTCGGCTGAAGTGCAATTCAATTCCTATGAAATTACATTACGGAAAATCAATTACATAAAAAACATGCTGCCGAATTGAAAACCTCCTTTTTTTGAAGTCGGTTAACAAACTGGTGACTGTTGTGGACATGTATCTTTACAGGTTATAGCCTAAGCCGGCTAATAACACGTAAACAATCTGTTATATCGTTCTTTTGTACGATCTTGCAAAAGGTATTTATTTATTCGATATTTGTTTTCGTTATTTGGATCATCGACCTTGGATCTTGACCCTAAGAATTGTCTCACCAAACCATATAGATACATAAACATAATAGGTAGGTACATGGAATGTAGACGCTTCTTATTTGGTCCGTTCTCCAGCAAAAGGCAAAAGTTCATTCAAAACGGCTGATTAGTTTCACTTCTATATTAATTAGAGTTTTATTTTAACATAATAATGAAACGGAAATAGTTGTAATTCGGCCTTGAACTTTAGAGAAAATCTGAAAATATTATTTTAATATAACCACTAATGCATTTAAACTACATTTTAATTCGACGTCTTTTGTTAAGTCCGGCCTTAAAAGTAGATAGCTGATCTATTTAATTCTAATTTGACACATTCCTATTCATAAAGAACGATTTCCATACCACACCCTCAGTTAATAAGAAAATTGTTTAAAATATTTTAGAACGTATAAACTAAGAGCAATAAATACGGGCGTAGTTCATAGATCTATATGTCGCCGTGATATAGATACAGTTTAAGGGAAATATCATGTCTAGTCCTTTTTTTGAAAATGAGAATTTTATCTCAAAATTTAGAGATAGCAACTAATTCTTACGTTACATTCGCATTTATTTTTGACTCATAGGCGCGATCATGCTTGACTGATGTCTTGAAAAGTGGTGTCTACTGATTCAAGTGAAACACACAACCTTTGAAAAAGTTCAATAACAACCTGTTCAATATTCAACGAACAAATACGAAAATTTGCTCGTACACCCCTCTACAATACGGATGATGACTAAGATTTTTTTGTGACGTCATTCGAACCAGTTTTTGGAGAGGAACAAATGTTTGTATGGGAGCAACTACAACTAAAGAACATAAATACCTAAAAAATTGAGACAAAGATTGACCTCGCTGGCGGCAGCTCGAAACGCTTCATACTGTGTGTCTATACAATTGTGACGTCACATTTGTATATTTGTACTAATCATAGTAAAGAAAATCAGGTAAATTGGTGTTTCGGTCGCGTTTAAGTACTAGGTATCATACAATTTTGTTTCTAGAAAAGCGTAAGGATTCTATTGGTAGCTTTTAATTTACTCTTGGACAATAATAGAAAATGCATATTTTTTCTAAACTTTCAAGGTTCATATCTTTATGATTTTAATTATATTTTATAATTTATACTTTATTACGATAATTTGATGGTTTACTATCCATTTAGCATCACTACGTTATCAATTTGAACATGAGGCATCATGCCTATTATGTCTATTCTCAACATTAACAAGATGAAAGGAATCTGATTAGTCTAATTAGAAACCAGATAAAGCGAGGGAACATTTCACTTTCGATGCATGTATTGTGTTCACTAGGAAAACTGTGTTTTTTCCGCAGTACTAATCGTTGCATGTGTAATGCTCACCTGAGAATTTAGTGGAACGAGAGAAATGCCCATCTACCGGTGCATAGATGCTGCTAGAAGGAGCTCGATTTGAATGAGCGAGCTAAGCGAACCACGTTCTTCCTTTCAGCTTGGTTCGGCTGTTCTGTACAGAGGCTCTAGTATAAGTTTTACCGAAACAAAACTTTACGATCACGTTTGCGTTTTACCCTCAATTTGTATGCGATTTGACAGCCAAACGCAAACGCGGTCGTAACGTTTTGTTTCGTTAAAACTTATACTAGAGCCTCAGGTCGCATTTCTCAAACGATTCTCGTATAATTTTGTGAGTACAATCATTATTTTTTGTCGGTTCAGTTTCTCTTTTGAATTTGTTACCCAATAAGCGAAGCTACGGTAGCCTAGTGGTTCAGGCATGCGGCTTTCAAGTGGCGGTCGTGGGTTCGAATCCCGGCTGGCGTACCAATGAGTTTTTCGGAACCTAAGGAATATATACCGTTAGCTTTTCGGTGAAGGAAAACATCGTGAGGAAACCGGTATACTAACAATAAGGTCGAGCTTTCCCCCTGGGTTGGAACGTCTGATGGTAGTCGCTTTCGTAAAACTAGTGCCTATACCAAATCTTGGGGTTAGGTGTCAAAGCGGACCCCGGGCTCCTTTAGGGCACAACCGGCAATAACGCTAGGAGGATGATGACCCAAAAAGGTCAATATAGTTTTGAAAATCGAGTAAGGTTTGGATTTTTTAAATAGAAGAGCTATATTTTTTATGACACCTGTATTATTTAAGGTAAATATTAAACGAGTTCTGTCTCCAAGAACGACACTAAATTGTCACATTTTATGATATAATATGATATTTATGTATAGTATATGCAGAGATGGTCACATCAATCTGGACTAGACATTAAAGCAATCATTCTTCAGTATTAATGAATGATATCAGACATATTATTACAAATATTAGAATAACAATATTCTCGACCTTATATATTCATAATAATTCGGTAACGTTAATTTGCTTTTTGCTACCAAGTTACGAAATAACTTATCTTATCTTATCTTATTCTTACTTTTTTATGTCCTATTTGTTTTCACGATACACACATTGTCATAGGAGTGGTTGATGTTTTAAACATATTAAAAAAAAAATGTTCCATTCTCCATCTTTACATTCTCATGTGGACAGCCTGATCCCGTAATGTATTTTGTTTCAAACAGGCATTTTTTTATTGGCTTACAAACACCAGAGTTCTGATGTTACAGTAAGAAAATACAGTCGAAATAAATATATATCCTTTATTGAAGTGAGTTGAAAATGAACTAAAACAAAATGAATGTCCGTGTTGGCTGCGCTCTTGGCTGACGCCATTGCGATGTTGACAGCGGCGCTACCATGAACTTCGAAAGTCGAAGTTCGTAATACATGCATCCCTGTCACTCGAGTAAGGGAGTGCGATAGAGATAGAAATACCCGAACTTCGACTTTCGAAGTTCGTGGTAGCGCCGCTGATAACATTGCCGCCGAATTTCATTAAGATTGGCATCTCAGAGTAAAACCTTGCAGTTACGCAAGCAGATTAGAACCAGGTCTATCCCGCCACGTGGACTATGGAGAATTTTAATCGACTGACTATTTATAAATCATGAGAAATTTACTTTATTTTGTTTTTAAGTAGCAGAGTTTATAATTTTAAAACGAGAAGGTTCAATATGGTCAAATATTGATACTCCAAAGTTTTTACAAGTTTTTTTTACGTGAAAGTATTTCCTCTTTTCGACTATATTTTTGACTTCGATTGTAGTAGCCGATTCGATAACAATGTAATCGTCTTAAAAATGTTTCCTTATCTGGAAACAAATCTTTGTTTTACAGTTGCAATGTGCTTACGATTTAACGCCTATCTCTCCTTAGATAATCGGACATCGAACCACCAAAATCTTCCACTAACTTTCGATATGTAAAATATCAGCACTACAGATGGTTTAGGTGATCTCTTCCAATCTCTCTTTCGTCTTAGTGTCAAGTCTAGTTGCATCCTAACATCCTAAGAGACCGTGTTTTAGTTAGGGCTCCGCTTTCGGACTCTTTCTCTACTTTCGCAATCTTCATTCAGTGATTGGCACGGTTAAGTACAGGGTTTACCAAAAATGGCGTGTGAACCGAGAAAGGGCAAATTCGGTAGAGCATTGTGATTCCAAATGCATTTGTTTATGTTTTTTATTTTATGATTATTTTTGTTTACATTGATATTTTTGTTTTTGCTTACAATTACAGTCTTTGTTTTTGTTGACATTGCTTGTGTATAATAACCAAGGATAGGACAAACGCCCGTCATTTTGAAAACTTAACCCTGTTCTGTACAGTAGAGACTTCCTTATATTAATAAAAAAAAAATATTAATTGATAAATGTGTTGAAGTACATTAAATTATCATATTTTGAGTAAACTTAAAAAAAAAAAATTTTCATTAGGAAGTCTCTACTGTACAGAACAGGGTCAAGTTTTCAAAATGACGGGCGTTTGTCCTATCCTTGATAATAACATTCCCCCGCGAGTGTGTAGGGTGGGAGATCATTTTCAACCGCTGCGCGCACACCTGTGTTATGGAAGCAAATGTTATGTGTATGTTTTTTTGACACACAGGTGACAGCTTTTACGTTTTTGATGTCATACACAAGCAATGTCAATAAAAACAAAGACTGTAATGTAAACAAAAAAAATAAAATTACAAAATGACTTTGCATTTATGGAATTGCAATACGCTACCGAACATGCCCTTGATCGGTTCACACCCCATTTTTGATACACCCTGTATACATAAAAACATTACATAACAAGCATAAAAACTGTATCCCGACTACGGAAAACCAACTGAAAAGAATAACCGTTTTTTTTTCATACAAAACGTACACAGGTATGACACCCGGAGCATAATTTGGAATCGTTTCATACCTCATTCTTCAAAATCGGTTCAGTATCTTAAACGCTACGGTGGAAGACACATAAATACAAACATAGACTTCTAAAATCATACCCCTTCCTTTCGGCTCTGCCGTATTCGGGCAAAAGTAGACAATAAATAATAACAAACTATTTATATAATTAATTTGACAAATTCTGCACAGGTTTACATAAAGTAAATTCTGGATAAACCATTCAGAATCTGCAAAGCTTGGTTATTGACTTTACCAGTGGCTGGCCTGGTACTCACACTAAGCGAGACCTGTTCCGTAGGAAAAAAACCAGATTACAGCCAAATTACCAATAAAATTAAACCAAATTTGACGCGAATTATCCCGATTATGCCAAAAATACCGCTCCCCCCCCCCCCCCCCCTATGTCCGGCAGTGACGTTTTTCGGCTGATATGATGATGATGATCCAGATTATTGTTTTATAAGTAGTAAATTACAATCGAGTTGACGAGTATTCTTTCTATGATTTTATTATATTATATTAATATCTGTCAACTGCTTCTTCCATTCCACCTGACATCCGAGCCGTCAAGTTTCTCACGGGAAGCGCGCAATAGACAATGAGCGGCCTCGACACTGACAATCAGATGATAACCCGACCACTTTCCACTTTCCCAAGGCTTCCCACCAGCGGCCTCGTGAAAAGCGCTTTGCATCAAGTGGAAACGTGTACCACTACTACAAGCAACTTACCTTTAATCATTTTAATGTCCATACATTCTGATGATTTTTTTTCTTGACCAACCATTCCTTAAATGATGTACCTTCTTCACCAACCTTTCCTTGAAATCCCGAAGTTGGGGTCTTCCCTTAGCTTTCTATAAGTATTTTCGTTTGAAACTAACTCTGAATACGGCCTAAAAGAAACGAACGGAACTATTTCCGTTTGGCATCTAAACAAAGTGGGTTTGGTTGGAAACTGTTTATAGAGAGCGTAGTTCGTAAGTTAATTTCACTATAAATCGAACAGTTCAATAAATCACCGTAATAGCCTACAATTCCCAACTCGCACCGCTTTATCATCAATCGAGAATTTATAGTACTGTCTGGATATCATAACTTACAGCCACTTAGAGTTAATATCAGCGAGGAACATCCATCTCAGTTACCGCCGCGCCAGTTGTGCCAAATATGTCACTGGTTTCACTTATGAAAATTTCTTAGACCTTGTAAGTGTCCGCACTTTCTAGGCAATTACTGTTAACTGGATCTGAAGTAAATTAGGAACCTTTCTGGAGCGCTGGCGCAGTAATATCATTATCGTTTCATACAAGGCGCTACAGCGTCACAGGTTCTACGTAGAATTTGCAATCAAATGCCATCACACAAACCTTTATGTTGCCTCAATTTGACGGTACTCTTACTTGTGAATAGAATGCCAGGTAATACATAGAACAAGGAAACCGTCATGTGAAACCAATAGCAGCCTCGTGATAATGCCTAACCGAGGACAGACACATAATGGAACACAATTATGTGCATCACCGTAGACATATTTATTTGTAATGACTTGACTTTATGTGTTAAGCTATAAAAAAAAACATTATTTCATACTATTTACCACACATATCTGTTTTTCCTTTGATCAGGTGCTCGCTTTACATTTCCGCCCACATTTCAACACCTAATCACTGCATACGGCCGGCAACTGCACATTTTCTTGGTTTGTTGCGTTACGATCGCTTACTAACTGTAGTCCGTGTAATCTACATCGTTCTACATTTTGCTACTGCATTTAATTATCGAGCATTGCGGGTTATCTTAAGATAGTAGAAAGTATGCACATTTTCAACGTTATTGTAGCTAAGCTACCTTGAAAAATTTGCTTTATGAAAAAAGAATAACATTTTTAGTGCAAACTATTGAATGTAAATGCCAATCAATGGTTTACTAATCTTGATAATCTAGTAAAAAAAAACTTTGCCGCAAGAGACAAGTTAACAGAATTGAATTGCTGAACTACATTTGAACTTCATTGCTATGTTTTTCGAGTATATTTCCATCTTTGAATTTATGGATTCTATTTAAATGAGTGGGCACTACTTAATTGAGGCAATATAAACTTTATGCTACCATAACAATCATCGCTTCTCAAATAATATACCTGTTGATTAGAACTCGCTTGTGATTTATTTCTTTATTGAAGTAACGATTTTGGAAACCCCGCTATCATATATCAAATAATTTTAGACAACTATCATGTTTTTAATTTTTTCACGTCACATCAACATGATTTTGTCTTATGTCTAACAAAGCACGTTCGTCTATAAAAAAAAATTGGGAAAACCAATCGATACTTCGATTCTCGATTGTTCGCATGATTTGCAAATTTGTATTCATAATTTCGACTACTTATTTACATCATAAAGTTTTGTTTACCGTATACAAACGCTGATTTCATCTTAATTAAAATCACTGCCGTCTTAAACGCTATTAAAAAGTTGCTTCTCATTAATTACCAGATTATTAATGATGCTACTTTGCTAATCTAGCAACGGACTATTCGATAACGCGTTCTCCAGATCCGTGAGGTCGTTTTGTATAGCGAGGGGTCAAGTTCGAGTCTTCCACATTCGCGGTCCGCTGGCCGCATCCATTGACCGGTCGTGACCGACTAGGCGCGGCCCGGGGCGAGATATTGAGGACGGCACCTAGTTCATGACTTGAACTTTGAGCTCTTTAGAAAATGCGAAAACTTTTGGCAATAGCAATGAATGAATTTACTTTATGGCAGAATTTTATAGCAATTTTACCCAAGTTTCTTGCCTTGGAAACTCGCTTAGCAATGAAACGTGTGTATTATGTTGTATCTGCATTTGCTCTAGTGCTGTATTGCATACTATTAAATTCCTTAATAAGCACAATTTGATATGATAATGCTCTTTGTTGTCGTAGGTACCTTTTGTTGTGCCATTATAATTAAAATCAAGGTACTCGCCGATCGATTTAACCATAGATATTTATCTCTATGTTACAATTTACGATTCGGTATGATTTAACGCGCTTGTCAGTAGATTAGTAGAAATAAATATTTTATTGCTCATTGTTCCTTTCCCATGTTTGTCTCCTAGTACGCGGTTTCTCCGGAAAAACACGAAAGATACCTACCGGTCAAAGCACATTCTCGTAAGACACATATTATTGATGCTGCTAAAGACACATTGAATTGATGGCGTGTACAGGGCCGGATTAATACTTTCGGGCTAGGGACTTTCTTAGTTTCAGTACACCTATGTCCAATAAAACTTTTTAAAGAAACAAAGAAAGAAAACATTTATTCATGACAAATAAGCAAATCAGGTAAAAAAAAAAACTAATTCTAAAAACATATTTTGCTACTGTCACGAAAAGGTCCCGCCTCAGCATAATGACTCAAGAGCCGCCGCTAATCTTCCGGCGGGACCTACCCCACCCTATCTACTCTACCTACCCTATGTGTACCTAAAAGAATAGCTTTTGCCTTCAAGCTAGTCATTGTTACCATCATCATCATCATCCTCCTAGCGTTATTCCCGGTTGTGCCCTAAATGAGCCCGGGGTCCGCTTTGAAACCTAATCCCAAGATTTTGCATAGGCACTAGTTTTACGCAAGCGACTGCCACCTGACCTATCAACCCAGAGGGAAAACTAGACCATATTGGGATTAGACCGGTTTCCTCACGATGTTTTCCTTCACCGAAACGCCAAAGGTAAATCCGTACATAAGTTCCGAAAAACTCATTGGTACGAGCCGGTATCTGAACCCACGACCGCCGCTTGACAGCCGAATGCCTGAACCACTAGGCTACCGTAGCATTGTTACCATGCAATTTAATTTCCAATGTATAAAATTATTATTTTCTATAAAATGCCACTGTAACCTCGATCAATCTTCTGAATAAAAATAGCACCGGAAGAATTTGCAATAGTATAACGCCATTATAAGATCAAAGATCGAATCCTGTTGTTCCATTGTTCTGTATCAAATCAAGTCGACCGACTTATAACATACGACAATGACCTCGAATGTCACTATGTAAGTCTATTAGATCATACATTACACAAATGGTTGGTGCGAGATCACAATCTCCGACCGTGAATGATTTAACTAATGTATTTATAATTTAATCATACTTTTAACTTTGTTCATGCGCTAACTGATCAATTTGCACCAATTGTTATTCTATAACTATTGACCTTTGGTTTACTGCCACTTGTTCTGGTTTTGCATGAATGAATTCTAATTAGTTTTCTTTGACTTGGTAGTTACAATGTACAGCTTTTTTCTTATGATAGCAGTCTTTCAAAACCCTTTATACTTTGCTTAACAAAACACTATTTCCATTTGAATCTTCATTGCTTAGAATTGTTTCTTGGTCTTCCCCATTGTCGAGGTGGGAATCATGTAAGCGCTCTTGTGAAGCTACAATTATCAGAATGAATTTCTATAAAACAATGAGTTCAATTCCATTTTTAGTGTTCACCGTAAAACCTACTCCGTCGAGATGTAAAGATAATGATATAGTAAACATCAAAGTTGAAAGAATAAGGCAATAATAATAACTAGTAATGGGTAATTGGGTATACCTAAGGTTAGGTTAGGTAAGGTTATTAGTTCATTATTTCTTACAATATTTTCCCCTTTTGTCTTTATCGCATGTCTTTCTTAAAGTTCGTTGATCCAATTGTATGTTATGTTATTAAATAGTTTCATTAGCAAAAAAATGTAAGCAACCCGTAAATGGGGTCTGACCTAAGACTTTTTTACGATGCCATTCCCACACAACCCAATCGTAATGTGTAAATAGACTATTCCTTAATGGATCATGCAGAGATTTAGGTTCGCTTGCTTCCTGTGGGCATTGAAAAAATTAAGGGATATAAAGCCTGATTTTCGGTTTGACTGTTAATTCGCATAAACGTAATCCCCTCCCATATAATCGTACGCAATGAGGCTTCTAAACGGGCAACATTTTTACGTGCGGCCGGCAAGTATGTGCATCTTGCTCTAGCGTACAAAGTCAGCGTAAGACAGCAATAGTTGCCGGCCAGAAATTGCAGGACAATGTGGCCCGTTTAGAAGCCCCATATAAAAACAAAAACATATATATATATAAACCAGTAGTTTATATGTGCACTGAAATTGCACTTGTGCCCTTTACTATTGACGACAGGAAAAATAGCTTCTATACCTGTTCGCCATTATATCGTAATGACACTACGCAACCGATGCGCACCTCGCCGCGCCGTGAACTTGACCGTTTCGGATGCGCCCGCGCCGGCGGGCGGTCAGCCTTCTCTCAATAGTCTCAATAAGGCGATCGCAATGCCGCACCATTCTGATCTTGATCTTCTCAATATTCAATAGCCACACGGTTGTTTGAACTGCCATATTCGTTTCTGTATAGATCTATATTAGGACACTGTCGTTAGTTTCGTATGCCTTGTGTTACATTCTGAAACTCTAAAGACTTAGAAATTCACAGAGAAATTTCTGGTTTTCCCAGCAGCCGATTTTGAAATCACTTTCATTTCTATTTCTATTGCATTCACCTGGGAATATCGTCTTCATATAAATTTACTATTGCCTTTTTTATATGGATCAACATTTTGCGTGGCATATTTATGTGTGAAGGTTCAAACATTTTCGTCGGCGCACAAACACACAGCGACTGAAACGTTTGAAATCGTGACACGAGCAAATGCACCGTTTTACCGTATTTTTATTCGTTTGTAATTATACTTTTGATTTATTGATATGGTCTTTTCGACCTCAGTTTTAAGTTGCATCGTAAAAACTTGAAGTTTTCTATCGGTCGCAATATCCGCTGAGAATGGTGTAGGGTTTTTATGAAGATCGTTCGGAGTTCGTAAAAGTTATAAACCTCTTAAAACTTGAACTTCATTTTCTGTTCAAGCACTTTACTTAAAAAATAACAGAGAATAAAGAACTTTAATACTTGACGGTACGTTTTATGTAAATATGAAGATACTCAACAATAGGTTATTTTTAATGCATGCGGGCTTATATTCAATCTACTTATAAGCTACTCAATAAACCTGATGTAATCCGTTATTTTTATGGAATTAAATATTTATTTGATAAATAGAAGAACTAAATATAAATTAATGTAATACTTAAGAAATTTCTTCGAGTTTATTTCAGGTTTTGCCAAGTTTGTACAAATAGGAATATTTCTAATCTTACAATTCTAGCGAAATATCGGCCGTCTAGATAAGTTTAACTAGTTTATCACCTCGTCTCCCGTAATGGCAGGTTGCAGGAACCGACTCTAAGTTTACTCGCTCCATAAATCTACCATTGCGCCATGATACACTTAACGCCAAGCTCGTTGGTCATGGACCCATGGTATTTGAAAGAGAATTCGTATCGACCTTGCTGACTGTCGTGGCTGCCGTAGCCTTTGCATGTGGGACCGTGTCGTTTTGACACGGCTCTGACAACGATGTCGTGTGACAGTTTTATATTTAGATATCAGGCAAATGTGGCACGAATAGTCACGCCACTGAATTCGGGCAAATTAGACTGCTGCGGAGGCCATAGCAAAAACTGCCGGTGACAGACGGACAGATACCGAAAGATCGTAATAGTGTTCTGTTAGACCAATTTTGGTACAGAACATTAAAATGGATGCAATCGGGTCGGTTACACAATTTGCTTTATGGCTCATACACAGATTGAGGTGCTAAATTACTTTTTCTCAAACATGCTCGGAAATGTACGCGTTAATATCACGAAATGAAGACGTGAAGTTTCTTGTTTATGGCTCCCTACATTACTTCTTGGCCTTACGCCAAGAAGTAATGTATGAAAACCCTAAGTAAAACCATTATTGTCCGCTACTCTAACTTTTTAAATTTGCTTACTAATATTAAACTGACAAAGGAAAATTTACATACTGCCAACCACCACTAGACACTGTAAGCATACTTGCTTCATAGAAAAAATAAAAATAATCTATGGTACTATACTTTATGTGCGGTTAAACATGGTGCTCGAACGGCTTGTTCAAATGGCATGTTTAAAAAATAAAAAAGGCGCAATTTACCTATTATTTAATTGATTACCTTGTATTTATTTTAATTTTAATATTTCCTCACATCGTTTGAGAAAAGTACTATACAATCCTCGGCCGGAACAGGGATTGCTGGACTCGTTGTATTCGGCTTCTACGACTCGGCCGTCTACCCCAATCTCGTCCAGCAATCCCTTACTTCACGGCCTCTGCAGTAATCTACTATTTATCGATTTTTATGGACAGAGCATTAAATACCCCTAACTTACAGGTCACATTGACTAGTAATGCATATGCATATCACTAAAGCTACGTTGTTGGCGTTATAGATCGATATAATTCAGAAGCAGATCAGTGTCCTTTACTAAAGCGAACGAGGAAAGGGCGACTCGTGTTTTTCAGTGTCTGAATAGCCTACATAATCCTATAATGTAGGTTGTGCATATTATTTACTTGTACAATATTTGTGGAACGCAATACGTTAGTTTCTAGTCTAAATAAACAACCTCCATTTGTCACTAGTAATTTAAACGTAAACATTCACTAAATCGTAACGATTACCGTTTGCTGCCTAGATTGTCTTGTTAGTCATTTGGCTTAACGTTCAATGAATCATTATCTTTTATTGCAGGCACCAAGGCTAGGAAAGTGGCGGGCATAGGTATCGTGGGCGCCGGTGCTAAGGGAACTTTTATGAATGATTGCACATATCCTTATTTGTGGATATCATCTTACGACTAATCATAATGATTCAATGCTCTTCATCGTAAATCTTGTATTGCATTTCCATCGGAGGAGCGCATCTTGCTTGCGGTTTTGGTATTGCCTCATGGGGAATGTACGAAGTCTAGATTTTTGTAGGTATTTACTTGTAGTATCCTGATACTAATCTACGGTGGCCGTAGCGTTTCCAAGCGTCAGTATATTAATGAACCCGTGTGCCACTTACTAACTTACCTATTAAGCGACTTAAATAATGTTCAGAAGTAATAATTTCGGGCAAAGGTCAAACCTCCTACTGACCCATTCCGACTGACAACACTGCATTGTCTTTGATCTGAACAGCATGCTTTGCTTGTTACTATACTTACTTAATTAGTCTCCGCCGAAATGTTTATTTAAGAAATGATTAGAGTTTAAGAAATGATTATTTAAGTAACACTGCATTGTCTTTGATCTGAACAGCATGCTTTGCTTGTTACTATACTTACTTAATTAGTCTCCGCCGAAATGTTTATTTAAGAAATGATTATTTAAGTACGTTATCAGTTTTTGAATAAATACTAATAGTTACGTCGTAATCTTAAATGAAAAAGGAAGCATTTTGCAAAATACGCTCATCTGTAGGAGTAAGGACTTAAGTAATAGGTTCTTAACGATGGCGTCATTGTCTTACATTTAGTTCTATTCATATTTTTTCGTATCAGGCGTTTTTCGTGTCAGGGTTTTGAGAAATGTGAAAGAACTAGAAAACAATGTACTTTGGCATGGCTGATCTTAGCGGGCGGAATTATTAATACATGATATATTCGAAGTCACAGGAATTTTACAGCTCGCAGCTAAAAGCTCTTACAACACATTTTTCTTTAGGTGCATGATTAATTGATTAGGTAGATCTTTAGTCATAGGTACAAGCAAATGAATGTTATTGATTTTCCTTTACTAGATTTTAGATAAAAATATTTCATCAGGTTACCGTTTTAAGTTGTTGTCCAGTTTTTGCCAGATGTACCTATTACAATTCAGCTTGTCGGCTTGCTCAGGCGTGCCTTCCTCATGAACATAACACGACCGCAGCATTGTTCTTAGCCAGACCCATTATTGCTGGTTTGCGGAATGTTGGTTCACGACTTTTCAATGTGTTCATTTAATACGGGAACCTTTTTATGAACATGGTACCTATTGTTTCTTGTTTCGTATTAGTTTGAGTTGTATTACTGTTTGAGGTCAGTTTCGGCCTGTACAAAGTAAATAAATATCGATTTCTCCCATAAGTAACTTGTGATCTATATGCTCGGACGATAACTTTAGACTTTGCTTGCAAGTTAACCAGTTATTATTACAATTTAAGACGCATATACTTCTGGTTCCGACACAAATCCTAATGGCTAGCTTACTAGTCATACACTAGTGCCTCTGTCAGCTGTAGAACTCGCGAGACAGTCATTAAAAAAAATATTTCGATGAAGTGTCTCGACGTAACAATCTATATAATTAACGAACCCGCGAACAAAGTTAACGAATATCGGTTGAGAAGTGCGACCTGTAGCGGGAAACCGGGACATCTGGACATCCGGACATCGCTTCGTATTAGAAGTATATTAATAGTCTTTCAATTCCGATATTTTTTGCTTTATCAAGATTGTCCTTGGGGCACCACGAAATTGAACTCTCGAGTGTGTTTAACTCGCAATCTACAATAATTCTATTATTCAGCTGAACTTAACGAAGTTACTAAATTGAAATCAGCATTCGCATAAAACAAACAATGGCGAGTAGCATTTATTTGATGCATGAATTGAACGTGTTTATGCACAATGAATAAAGCTGTTCTCACAATGATCGGGCGTTGGGCAACCTGTTGGGTTAGCAACCTGCTGAAGTGCATTGAGTGGTTGTGTGGGTTGCATTGCGAAAGAGCTCGTGGATTTGTCAAAATTTGCTTTTAATGAGTTGGAACACTTTGAAGCGTATACCTAGTGATCTAAAACATTTACATGTACCTTAATAAAATCTTATAGCAGCTTTCTGGATCTGAACAACAGATTTAATTCTTTAACGAAGCTAGGCATGTACTTTTGCCCTGTTATGGTGAAATAAATATTCCGTGTTTTATTTTATTTTAACCTACAACCAATATCTTGAGTATTATTATTGTTGTTGATGATGATGATGATTATTGTTCATATTATTTTGTCATCGAAAATAAACATGCACATATAAGTTTTAACTCAAGCCGACCACTAAAAAGAGGTGAAAAACGACTTCCAACATTAAAAAAGTGCATGGTATAAGTTTAAAATAGGCTTAATGTTTATTATTTTACCATAAAACAGGTTCATATTGGTATTTAAAGAAGATTAGCATACTGCAGCGCAACGGCCGGCTGCGCATGACCTTGCAAGGTCGCGCATCGTCCGGTTAGCAATTACTTGAAACACAGGTGGCATCGCGAGCTCACGAAACAAGGTTTAAAATAAGCTTTATTTACATCTTTCATTCCCAGTAGAAAATGCCCATTTTTTTTACGCTCCGTTTTAATATTTTTTGCTAGCAAGGCTTGAATTAACTCACGTTTTTAGGGTTCCGTACCAAAAAAGGTAAAAAAGGAACCCTTATGGTGCGGTGCGACTTTGTCCGTCTGTCTGTCTGTCTGTCTGTCACAAAGTGAAATATCTCACGAACTACTTGAGCTATCAATTTGAAATTTGGAATGGTTTTAAATGAGAGTTATCCACGTGCATGGAAAATGAGAAATTTAAATATACATTTTAATTTACTATGAAAAAATACAAATATGAGGAGGGGACAAAAAAAAACAACTATTAGGTCAAGTGGGGTATCATATGAATGGGCTTGAGTTGCACTTTTTAAAACAGTTTTTCTTTTTTTTCTACATTGGTACAATTTCGATCTATGAAGGAAAATGTAAAAAAAATACCATTCCCCCCCCTTATCTCCGAAGTTATCCAAGCGAAAAATTTGAAATAATTACTTGTAATATAAACATAAATATTACTAGAAAAGTATAACTTTTTCTGTATCTAGCGTATTTTTTGTTTTATTTTCAAAAATCATTTCCTACTCAAGTTTGCAATTTAATGAACTTTATAAGTATTTTTTTGTTTTGTAATTCCTATAAGACTATAATAGAAGTACTCTCTTTCAAATAACAAAAAATAATCGAGGTCGGTTCCCGTGATAAACAATAATCGCTAAAACTCCAACATCCATACTAAGCTGATTGCCCTTTCACGTTATTTAGTACCAAATGGGGCCGATAGATGGCGCTGACCCCATTCCTACTTCGCGCTGTTAAGATTTTTCTAGAATTAATGGGGTTGGGACGGGTATATTTCAATAGCAGGTCAAAAAAAGATCGGGATCAAAATCAAAAAAACACAATTTTAGTGACTTTCGGGGTGATTATCTCCGACTCTATTCACTTAATCAAAAAAATTGCTGAGAAACCTTATATTTATTTTGAAAGGCCTATCGATTTATGTGCCACACGTGGGCTTGCAATGAAAAAAGATTGTTTGACTTTCAGTTTTATGTATGGAGAGCAACCCTAAAAAAGATTTTTTTTAGTAATTTCATTACAAAACTATGTAGCGGCTAACAAAATACACCTATCCTCAAAATTTAATTCAAATACACCTTATAGTTTTCGAGTAAAATACCTGTGGCATACGGACGGACAGACAGACAGACAGACATGACGAATCTATAATGGTTCCGTTTTTTGTCATTTGGCTACGGAACCCTAAAAAAAGATCGTGACACCACTGGCTGGTGGTCAGGCAGGCGATTGTGGCGGTGTGAACAGCGGTCAAATTTGGATATTCAGAAAGTTGAAGGGGACAAATGGCAAGTGGATACACGTGATAATAAGGCCGTATGTCCCAAGTGAACACTTTTACAGACTGATGAAAATGTTGATGTTCTAAACTCTTCAGTTTTAAAGCATAATTTGTTTGAATAACTTCTATGGCTTGTTTACCTAATCAACCTGTTTCAAAATTACGCAACACATTACGCAATGTTACCTACTGTTTGTATTGCGTATTACATAAACAATACTATGTTATTGTCGCTTACTTACCTTAATTTTTACTCCATTTTTTTACGCAATAATCGTGGGAAAACTTTCTTGGGCTCTTCCGCATTGTTTTAACTGTTTTAATCGTTTTGTGAAAACAGTTCCGTTCGGTCCATTCATAGTTATCTGTCGCTTAGCTGTATTTCAAATATTTAATCTCTTTATAATTAACCCTTTTGAATATTACTTCACTAGCTGCCCTCGCGCCTCCGCCCGCGTATTGCAAAGAACGCAGGGAAACCCTCCAGATGAAATATAGGCCAAGTCCATCCAGAAAGTTTATTATATGTATATACACAGCTAACATTATTTTTTTATCGGATAATTGGTGTGGAGAATACGTGACCTACATACAAACTTACGAGGCTACTAAAGCTAATCCCATAGACTTTTCCTCTAAATAATACAAGTTAAAAGAGCGGGCGAAGCGAACGAAGTTAGGTGGATGTCGCACTGCGCCGCATCTCCGGACGGAGGTGCATTTCTCGTTGTATGCAAGTACCTCAGTTTGTATATAAATCCCGTATGGTACGGCACGCTGCACCGCATCTCCGTCCGGTGAATTTTGTATGCAGCTCCGCACCTCCTTCCGGAGATGCGGAGCAGTGTGAGGACCGCCTTTTCCGGTTCAGCTTGGGCAAAAATTATTTCGTATGTCCGGCTGTCCGGCTGCTCCTCCTCTACAGGTCGCATTTGTCAACCGATTCTCGTGAAACTTTGTGAGCAGGTTGTATGGTTGGTTCTTTTTTGTTTTAATTCAGATTTCGGAAATTAAAATACTGGCGAGTTCTACAGCTCACAGAGCCACTTGTAGTTAATTTGTTTTCGTAGATGATGTCGTTATTTTGTTGCTTTTATTACATCTTCTAAACAATTATTCTTCTTTTCTAGTCGATTGTCGATAGGTCGGTGGAATCTCTTCTGAGTTCATTGTCACAGACTAAAAACGGATGTCTATATTCATTCAATGGGAAACACTTGCTTTTCTTATGCGTCAGATTTTCGCATGATTGTTTTACCTTCAAAGGTATTACACTCTACTTAAGCATCATCAATGGCCTCTAAGTCTATTACGGACTACACAAGCTGTGTCAAGAAAGGAGACAACGTCTTTCATGGCTGTGTAAGCTAATGCAGGCTTGACATGCACTGTATCAGGAACATCTTGGGCGTACACTTGAAGGACAGGGTCAAGAACCCATCTCTTTCTTGAGATTGCACTCTACTTAATACTGTTGCTATAAAGCGACATGTTTCCGTCAAAAAGTCGCATTACTTTACCAAAGTCTGAGTCATAAACTAAAGTTGTCCCACGTAAATTCGACAGAACAAAACTACGACGCGCAAATTCGCTCCGATAAAACATAATACTCGTAAAATTAATTTGTTTTCGTCAACCATTTTTAATTGACTCGTTTGTGTTATCACGAAAAACATATCAAACCTTTTAAGTATACAATTTATTAATGTTACTTGAACAGACAGGTCTCTTTTATTACGCAGCGGAGGATAATCAATCGAGTTATAAAAATACATCGCTAATTAAATATAAATATTAGTGGACAAATCTTACATCAAATCGACCTAGTCCCAAACTAAACAAAGCTTGTACTATACTGTGAGTACTAGACGTCGATTAACATACGTATTATAGATAAATAAATACTTAAATATATAGAAAACATCTATGACTCGGAAACAAATATTCGTGTTTATCACACAAACGCGTAAATGCCCTAACCGGGATTCGAACCCAGGACCTCTTGCTTCGTAAGCAGGGTCATTACCAACTAGGCTAGAGCGGCCGTCGACGTCGACGGCGAATTAATGAAGCTAAGTGCGTTTCGATACCTAAATCCACCATTTTATGGATGAACGGTCCCTTATAAAAGGGATCGGGGTTGATAGGTTTGTAGGTTTACTATTTTTGGACGAGATGAATACCTAGTCAACTAGTTGAACAAAGTTTTTCCTAATACATATATACATAATAAACACCGAATGTCTCAAACAGGCAATTGTGAACAGATTGAATTTGACTAAACAAAAATAAGGCCATCGAATATTAAACGTCAACATTGTATCGACGAAACCTGGAAACAACTATATGGTTGGACGAATGTACACTAAAACCGATGAGTCGATGACATACATCGACTCATCGATGATGATGAAGCCAACTATCCCAATTTTGTGCACGGGTAGGGTACTCTTACAAAATTGCTGCATGTGATTCAAAATCTATTTTATCTCTGTTCCGAATAGCTACCGGCCGGTTCCTGTCCAGCCCACCTCATTGACTTCTTGTTTTAATTATCGATATTGTTGCTCAACTCATCAACCTACTTGTTTGACGGACAGATGATAGTATCTCCTGGATACTTGAACACTATGAACGATCGACTTCTCGTCTTGTTTTGGTCTTGTCGTAACATAATAAATCGTAACATATTCGCTCTATTTTACAACCAATTTCAGCATTGGTAACGTTTTATAGTACTCGTTTTGATTATGCTATAGTAAAGAGCTATGCTATATCTTTTGCTAAACAGGGCGTATTATCTAGCGTGCTGTTAGCTAACCAACACAAAAAGACAAAAAGTTGTCGTGTTAGCCTAGGTTCTAAGCCGTCATTAGAACAAAAACATTACATAAAAGGTTTTGTTTCACATGCAAATAAGCAGATGTCTTGGTCCCTAACAATCAGCTTGATTGGACGTCGTTTAAAAAAATCCGCATACAATGAAACTGTTGCATAGAAAGATCCGGCGCGTTGGAGTTTTCACACGCTCTGCCTCTACGAGTTAATTATCATCGCATGGGTTTGAATGGTCTTTAAGAAAAAGCCTTTAATACAATGTTAGTAACGTGCGTCCTTTGCGGTAGGTCGGTACATGCACTAACGCACTTCCAATTATAAACACCTATTAATGACGTACCTTCGACGTATTAACTTAATGCACTATAATTGGCTTCTCTGATAACATTTACCGCGTGTAATTTATTCGTGTCTTGTTTAACTGCGACTAGAATGATCATAATATGATTCGTATCGTTAATGTCATGCCATGTCCGATATAACTAACGTTTTACTTTAAATGGTCTGTTCTGTGAGCAATTGTATTTAGGGTTCCGTACCCAAAGGGTAAAAACGGGACCCTATTACTAAGACTTCGCTGTCCGTCCGTCTGTCTGTCACCAGGCTGTATCTAAGAACCGCGATAGCTAGACACTTGAAATTTTCACAACTGTTTTTATAGATAATGGTACGGAACCCTTCGTGCGCGAGTCCGACTCGCACTTGGTCGGTTTTTTTATAATCTTGTGTCAAGTAACTGATTTAATTGGATTTATTATCTACTTAAATCCTAATCTCCCGTTTGCCTTGATCGTTTGCCAGAGCTTCCAAGGATATGCTTTGAGGGCGGGGGGACCTGTATCCCCTACTAAACATTTTCTTCTAAGCCACTCATAGACATCGTAGTGAAAAAGAAAATCTGCTATTTAAAGTCACGATTCTCACCTCAGTTAGAAGAAAATGTATTACCTAATTAGTGTCAAACCATTTCGTTTCTATGACATTATGTCTGTCTCGCGTCAGTTGACAGCTTTCTTCAACGTCTAGCACAAAAGTGAAACTGCAATTCAATACGACACTGGAATCGTGATTTTGCTAAACAGCACCTGCACTCGCAATTTGAATTAGAGGACTTAATCGCAATTCACACAGATTTTTCGTAGATTTCCAAAGCTTTTTAAGGTCAAAATAGTTGATGTATTTACTTTTTTTGATAATCCTTACTAATAATGCGAAAGTGTGTGTGTTTGTTTGTTTGTATGTTTGTCCTTCTTTCACGTCGCAACGGAGCGTCGTATTGATGTGATTTTTTGTATGGAGATAGTTTAGAAGCTGGAGAGTGATATAGGCTACTTTTTCCAGCGGGAAAACATCTAATTCCGACGGGAAAATTCAATATGTTACATTTTCCTATAACCACGCGGGCGACGCCGCGGGCATCAGCTAGTAAATTATATTTTTCTTTGGCTCTATAGACTAACTCACTCCCAATTGCGAAAATGCGACAATTCCTTGTATCTATCTGTTCACCTCGGCTCTACGCTCTCTAGTTGTTTATAGAATACATATAGCCTGCGCATACATTTCTTGGTATATATCATAAAAAGTTAATTTACACACCATTAATCATGTTTATCGGCAGTTTGCTGTAAAACAGCCGAGAAGTACTTCATAATGTTAGTTTTTACGCTTTCCCCGTCTAAACTAACTGCCGCGAAAGTTCTACAGGTGACAATCGTCACACAATGTTCTCAACTCAACTCTTACCGTGCCATTATTTCGCAACATTTACGGTTAATTTCTTATTTGCTCTTTGACACTTGCGAACAAATTGTCTTGCCTTATTTGCCTTGTGAGATTGCCTCAATTTGTATGTGAACTCTATCGTAATATTTACATATGGGTAAGGCCGTTCTTTCTTGTTCCTGATTAAGCAGTTTAAATAGTCTACATTTTAATCAATTCCAGTGTGTTACGAATATTAGTAATCCATTTATATGGCTAATTGGCGTAACACACTGGAAGAGATTAAAATTTAGACGATTTAAACTGCTTAATCAGGAACAAGAAATAACGGCCCTACCCATATCATTAGAAAGTACCGTCAGCAGCATAAACATGTCATACATTCTAGGTGGTACAGTCAGCATCAAAAGTAACTGCGCAAACGAAGACGTCAACAGTATTTATTAAAAGGGTCTAAGAGCGTTTGACGTCTTCGATTGCGCAGTTACTTTTGATGCTGACTGTACGAGGACCTTTTTGCTTAGAGATGAAGGCGAAAAATGTACCTATGTATGTTTATCATGCTGACTACTAGGGAATGCAGTCTCGCTTGATTTCGAGATTTAAGAGATCTCGCGAGATTAGCTTGTTTCACTGATGATGATGATGAACCACCAAATTTTAATATACCTAATTAAAAGTAATAAAAAAAAGAATAAAAGCAAGTTTTAGTTTGTCAGTCATGTTCTTGGTAGTGTTTTTATGGAATGTTCAATCTCTCGAGATCTCATACAAAAATTGTACGAGACTAAGTCTCGTAAAAAATGGACGAGATCTCAGATTGCATTCCCTAGACACTTTCCTTTCAATTAAAAAGATCTCTTGTAAAAATCTTTTTTCTAAACTTGGTATAGTTCTACTATACTTTCGATATACCTGTTTATTAAACGTTGCTTAATATTGTCTAAGTACCACTGATTGTATCTCTCTGATTAATGATACCGTAGCACCTTTCTTAACTAAATCGACGTATTTACTAGATACAGTTTTAATACGAATTTAATTGCCGGCCACACCAACAATGGACATAAAACATTCCTTACTGACGGACGAGTCTGTCTTATTGCACTATAGTGTTGGTCTGTGGTTTGGCTTGTCAAAATATATTTTTAAAACTTGCATCGTACTATTAAAATGCGAAATGGTCTGTTACCTTTTCCACCGTTTACCCAATAGATGAAATTTGGTAAGAAGATGATTTGGATCTCAAAAAAGTTATTGTTCTGGAAATCATCACGAGGAGGGAAATGAGGCGTCGAAGTTTGTATGTTAAGGAGTTCTATGGTAGTGGGTGGAGCCATTGGCAAAATCATTATTAAACTCCAAAATACGCTTTTATGGATGGTATCTTAGTAGACGGGATCTCTGCATGATTTCAATCTTTACTTGATAAATTTTACAAATACAACACCGCACGTCATTGACGTCTAAACACGTGACATTATTACAAGCTTAAATGTCTATTTAAAGCCTTTTCCTGCCAGCATCGCGTGCATAAGAACAATAAAGTAAATTTCTAATGAACATCGTCACCGATACCTTAATGTGACAATTACACGAGAGAACCTTTTCTCGGAAACGGCTCACAGCTGAAGAATGGCTATTATGATTAGCTTAGACATTTCTAACAAATTGTGGTTATAGAAACAAACCACAAATGCCTTCTATTTCAATATACGTTGCCGTCGAATAGATATGTATAGTTTGGATATTAACTAGATAGCCTATCCACGGAGAGCGCCTAGTTTAAAATATGCAGAGGCGTGAGGTACAAGACGCATCTTCTATAAGATAACACCCAACGCGAATAACTTTCATAAAGTAGGTCTGATGACCTAAATTTTTGCCTTTTTTGTTTTGTCACCGAAAATGGGTACTAACAGTTATATGGTATTAGCTACATATTGTATAGGCATAAATCACTCGTATACATATATTTCGGTAAGGATATGTTTATGTCGCTATTTTAGTACAGTCATATAATTAGTAGCATTGTCGCCATAGTAGACAAATATATCGTAACACATCCTTACTCCTACAGTAATAAAGTCGTGTTGCGATATTTGGCTACTTTGGCTGCTACTAACTATATTATTTATTTATTTATTGAATCATTAAGTATGCAACATTTATAGTTTTCGCCAAAGCGTTACATTGATTCCATGCTAAAACTACTATCTAAAGACTAACCATATGAGGCTGACTGTAACTATATAAAAATATATTTTCATCTTTTTTTCAGCGACCCCATTTAAAACAAAAACAAACTTGTGTCAGTTGTCTGAGAACTGAACTGAACTCATAATAGCTTTACAAGACAAGATAATTAACTGTAACACAGTGCATGACAGGTAATTAGACCTTACTATTGAAAGTTGTTTCGGGCATAAGTACACTCGGACAATTTAATTCGTGACGTGACTCACCTAATCTGAATCGATTGAACTACCAAGAATACATGCACATTCAATAAGTTACTTCTGTTTGTCTCACAAATCTCACAATGTAGACTAAGTCTCGTGGTGGCTGTTCGAAACCTCACGTGTCATAAGTAGACGTTTATACATCCATTTATTCATTGCGATCATGTTCATTTAAAATTAAATGCGGTTGAGTTCCCGGTCTCTTCAAATGATCTAGGTGGAACCGTCATTTGTAATATTCCTCAGAATGCTTTTATCTTAAGATCTTTGGATTCCGCTATTCTCGAATTAGTTTAGAAAACAATATTTTAAACGAAGTCGTCGGCTTCGTTCTTAGCTATACAAATTAACCAGCACATTTATTTGTTAGTAGTTATTTTTGTTGAGCGTTTTTATCAACAGCCTCATCTCGTTTATCTAGTTTTGATGCAACACCAACATCGCGTGCTGTTTTGTTACGATCTATCGGCTCAGTTACGTCATGTAACGACGACTTTTCACTTACCTAATAAGTACGATTGTTTTATGTATTTAGTGGGTCATGTTGAATAATGGTCCGTGGAATCCCTAATCACATATAATTAAAGACTAACTAAATGGTGAACACGACTCACAATTGTATCCGTTGTTCGTCCTTCATCTTCATTTATTAGAAATGAAATAGAATTTTATTATAATATGTTATTGATGTAATATTCTTATAGGTAATATAAATTGATTTCAAACACAATTGTATATTGTTAATTAATAAATTGAATTGAATTGAATTGTAAACATCACAACATACGTAAAATTGGTGAAGGAGATGGGATGTAAAGCCAGCACATGACTATCCATATCTTTCTAAGCGTTCTAATTAGAAAGATACAGGTAGTGTATCTCGCCGCGACATAGCTCGCGGCCCGTCCTGTGATAGCCGTGCTGAGACGAAAACATTTTTGTGATAGCAGAAAAATGAAGGCCTAAAAATTAAATGATATTACACACAAACAACAGAAAATCTTGCAGGAAAAATTATAAAATGAATATCTTTTTTGTATCCTTTGCTCTAAGTTTTGTTAATCATTTCACTTAATTGGTGTTCCCCGCGTCAGCATGTGTGCATTACCGATTTTTGAGAATAATTTATGCGAAGCTTATGAATTCGGTTTGGTTCATTGCCCACGTCAAAGATATGTGTTTTGACGAATTTGAATTTATGCGGTATTATTAATCAAACTTAAAGTGAGGCTAAGAAAATAGATTTGCGTATTGAGGGATCCCGAAAGCAGTAACTTCAATAACGCCCCCTTCCCCCACACTACAACCACTGAGTCAAGAGTAATAATAATAATAAATATTAAGGGACAATCTTACACAAATCGACCTAGTCCCACAGTAAGCTCAGTAAGGCTTGTGTTATGGGTACTAGACGACGATATATATAATAGATATAAATACTTAAATACATAGAAAAACTTCCATGACTCAGAAACAAATATTCATGCTCATCACATAAATATTTGCCCTTACCGGGATTCGAACCCAGGACCTTCAGCTTCGTAGGCAGCGTCACTACCCACTAGGCTAACCGGTCGTCCAAAGAGTGAACTACTAATTCATTTCGCGTGCTCCAACGTTACCACATCCAACCTGATATCGGGTCGAACTCTTACGCTATATAAACCAAACACGAATTCAAAACAGTGGCTGGCATTCCAAAACTAATTACGCCCCCATTCCAAACGGTTGCGTGAAATTGAAAATTATCATCTCGTACCATCATAATCATACTCATAATATGTTATTATCGCTTAGTGTATTTTATATATAACCCGTGCGTTTATAAATAGGTATTATTTGTCTTGCATACTTTAGTTTCTGACGACCACTCATAACTATGCTTTACTAATGCACTATCAAGCTCTGAATGACGTCTTATAGAATATTGATGTTGTGTTTATAGATGATTAAAATACCCGGATATCTGTTAAGTGTTCTCTAGGCGGAACGTAGGTTGATACATTTTTAATGAGCCTTGCTAATCGAAATGGTTTATGACGCCTGTCGGATAAATCAGTCGATTATTGTATAGTAAATATGCGATGTACCTGTATCGGGACGATTTAGTTGGGTACTACTTAGGACATAGTATGGTATATTGCATACCTACAAGCAATCTTTAAAGCACAAATGATACAGACCATTCGATTTACAAGTATGCAGTTGTAAACAGTCGATTTTACCAACCATGTTAAATGGGCAGTGGATTCTAGAGAACGCATTTGTCCAATAGAATATTATGAATACGCTCGCTGGTTTCTCGGTTTTGTCTTCTTTAGTTTAGTTAAATAAGTATGTGTTAAAGTAGCGAAAACTTGCAATCCGTTTTTTGTTTTGCAAGCTAACCACAAGCAATTTATTTCATATAAATTTTTCTTTCATTTAAATTACTCAACTTCACTTTCCTACTGAGTATTCAAAAAGCCAAGTTGTATTCGTTAAGGGCCTCGCTATTTTTAATAAAATTACCATGTGAATGTAGATAAATATCGTCTGGAATGCATTAGCCGTCTGTATGCTAATCGTGTAGACTTTTAACGTACTTTTAATTTGTAAAAAATGCGTACGCACATTGCAGCGCCGGCGCATCTTGCGTACGGCATCGCTAATTAATTGACAAATATTGACAGTCAATTGTATACTTTATTTCAGTGAGAGTAAGGTTATTTCTTGTTGTTCAAGTCGATTTATTTCCATGACTTTTCGTATGGTCAGCAAGTTTACGGTTGGCTACTGTGGCTACTCATGTGTGAAATCGTAGTTAACCGCAGTTTTTTTTTTAATTTCTTTTCCCGTAATTATCTCAATGGCATCATTCTCGTTACAAGTGTCAGGTGTGGGATTGACGTTTTTATTATCTTCCTGGAGCCAAGTGTTGAAGTGCTGTTATATTTGTGAGCACGAAGCGGTTAAGCCCCCACCATAATTGGTGCTAGAAAAACTAGCAACAAAATGGAATTTTTATGTTTAGGGCTTTGAGTTCCTGCAGTTGCACACAGGGGCAACATTGGACCCCTTCGCCTCTGATGCAACCGTTTTGATGGTGTGGAAAAACCGGCTGCTTTCCGGGGACAGGGGATATATGTAGGGTTGTCATATACATCCAAGAGTATGAAACCAGCCATTTGATCCCCAACCACGACGAGCACCAATCCTTGTTTGGATATGTGCTCAGTCGTAGTTACTCTGGTATTAACGAAGTTTTGGCCAATCGGGGTCTTGTCTGGGTGAACGAATTACAAGTTTTTGTCAATGGCCAAAAATTTGCCGGGGATTTCAGGCTAGACGCGGTGCATGAGTTTATAGACATTCACGAAAATCCGGCAGACTTCTTTCATTTGGAAAGCCGGGCAGCCGAATCCATCGGAGGGGTTCTAAACACTTTATTCCAAAAAAGGTGCATCGTTACGGTCATTAATTGGAAGCAGTTCCTTGTAGTCACGGGTAGCTCTACTGCTCAAACATTTTGCGGTCGGGGTTGTTCTTCAAAGAACATTGAACCATTTGTTTATAGCAGAAAACCTGCTCTACTGCTGGGTGGAGGACAACCCCAAACGGTAGGACACAAATTATAAGGCCGCTCCTTAGGACCGTGACTTTGACGTGGACAAGCTTATTAGGATAGACACCGCTATGAGTCCCTGGTGCTGCCCTTGGCGTGTTTCCAGCGATTAAATACCTTCCAAAATTACATGCAATTAAGTGCCACCAAAAAACTTGTGAGCCGCCGATCTCAAAATTATGCTTAAGAGCTGATAATGTAGCGGGGGCCTCAGCTATCCACTGATGTTATCATATCGAAATCGCTGGCGCGGTACATCAAGCCCACCACAGTGCCCGGTTCCAGTTATTCCTCCGCCACAGCGCCCAGGGCCACTATCCCCTCCGCCACGGTGCCCGGTCCCACTATCTCTTCCGCCACACCGCCCGGGCCATCGAATCCCGCCGCCGAAGAGCGCGGTCCCTCGCCGTGGTCCACCCCAATGCCTATACTCTGGCGTCCTCTTCTGCTCCAGTGTCCGGTCGCTTATCTCGCAATGACGGAGAGAAACATTCTCAAAAGACGAGAACTGGGCAATAATGGCATTCCTCTCAAACCAATACAATTTACTAAGGGCAAAGGGGGTAAAGGTTTGGGAGGATGCAAAAATGTGTAATAAGGCGCTGCAGAGGAGGTGGTGAGCTATACAACGTGTTAATAAAATAACGCAAAACCTGAAAACTGTTTGTTCAGAATCGACAGTAGAATGTGAAAAAATATAGAAAAAAAAAATTCGACGAGTTTTTTTTTTACCTTTGTATGTAGCGTTGGCCGACTGAGGCGACCTGCTCCATAGAAATGTAAAAAAAAAACGCGTCAAAATTTTTTTTTGATTTTTTTTCACATTCTACTCTCGATTCTGAACAAACAGTTTTCAGGTTTTGCGTTATTTTATTAACACGTTGTATAAACCGTTCCTATCAGCTCGCGAAGCTCTCGGCGGCTGTGCTGCACGAGAGCTATGGGATGCGGCTTGATAAAGCTAAGTCGTTTTAAGGTATTTTAACTTGATTACGCAACAGACGCACATTTACTGGCAAAAACGTGGAATATCGTACCGTCCTCGCATGGGTATACATACACAGTCATCAAAAACATCAATATTTGAATCATGTGCAATAGAAGTAAAGGCTTGTGATGATAATGATTTGCTGACCACACGCAAAATATGTGCTAGTTCGTTGTGTGCGCACGCGGCACCGCGATCGTGACCAGCGCTCGCGCCGGCGCCGCCAGCTGGCTCGCTATTCACAAGTTACAAGACTGACACTTGATCTTAGGGGGACCAGTATAAATCTGACATCTGATATTCATAGTCCAAACGAATGTCGGGGTCTAGAGTTATTAGGGACTAGGCGGACGGTGAATCAGACAGGTTATGAATCGTATCGCTGGACTCGAGTTCACAACGCTTACCGACAACTCGCCACGAGCGAAATCGTACAATTCAGAACTTTGATTAGATATTTCATATACATGTAGTTGTAACGAATGCCGGGTTCATGATAGAGGTATACTAGGGACTATATGAGGTAAAAACCTGGACACAATTTATGGTGTTCACAATATGGTTGAGAAATTCAATCAGACGCATAGTACCAGAAACGCAAATTCCCTGATACGACCACATACACAGTCATCAAAAACATCAATATTTGAATCATGTGCAATAGAAGTAAAGGCTTGTGATGATAATGATTTGCTGACCACACGCAAAATATGTGCTAGTTCGTTGTGTGCGCACGCGGCACCGCGATCGTGACCAGCGCTCGCGCCGGCGCCGCCAGCTGGCTCGCTATTCACAAGTTACAAGACTGACACTTGATCTTAGGGGGACCAGTATAAATCTGACATCTGATATTCATAGTCCAAACGAATGTCGGGGTCTAGAGTTATTAGGGACTAGGCGGACGGTGAATCAGACAGGTTATGAATCGTATCGCTGGACTCGAGTTCACAACGCTTACCGACAACTCGCCACGAGCGAAATCGTACAATTCAGAACTTTGATTAGATATTTCATATACATGTAGTTGTAACGAATGCCGGGTTCATGATAGAGGTATACTAGGGACTATATGAGGTAAAAACCTGGACACAATTTATGGTGTTCACAATATGGTTGAGAAATTCAATCAGACGCATAGTACCAGAAACGCAAATTCCCTGATACGACCAACCAAACCTGATGACCAAAAGTGCATTTCGCAAATTACCACACACGCCTCCGTGCATTTGACGTCTTATAAGTTGTTCTATTTATATCGAATTCCTGAGACAGGCTCGACGCCGAGCCATTAATGAGAAATGCACGCACATTGTGTTGCGAATTGCGAATAGCTAAATTAATTCCGATGGCCGCTCCCCTTTAAGTTCGCTCTGGGATAGAGACACATTCCTGTGTTTTCTTTCGACGTTTTAACACTTTATTTATTACTAGCTTTTGCCCGCGACTCCGTCCGCGTAAAACTCGTTTATATCGTAGCTGCATACAAACTTTCACCCCCCCATTTCACCCTTTAGGGGACGATTTTCGGGATAAAAACTATCCTATGTCCTTCCTCGGGGCCTAAACTATTACTATACCTAATTTTATCGAAATCGATTCAGCGGTCTGAGCGTGAAGAGGTAACAGACAGACAGATAGACAGACAGACTTTCGCATTTATAATTTTAGTATGGATGTTTGTACCGTTAATAGAAACTCTATAGTTACACGTGGGAATACCATATTTAAGAAAGACAGGAATTATTTATAGAAAAAATGGGCCAGTTCCACCTGCACGGTCATCACCAGACGGCGTGCGAGCTGAGTCGCGGCGAGATAGACTATCCGTCTCATTCTAATAATAACACTTAAAAACAGACTGATAGTCTATCTCGCCGCGACACAGCTCGCGTGCCGTCTTGTCACAACTGTGTTCTGCTTTTATACATCGTACATTTAAGTGCCTCATCATCATCATTATATCAGCCGAAAGACGTCCACTGCTGGACATAGGCCTCCCCCAAAGAGTGCCGAAGTGACAAGTCCTGCGCCACCCGCATCCAGCGGACTCCAGCAACCTTTACCAGGTCACGAGGTCACGTTCAGCACTGGAAGGGCTATAGCTGGACTACGAGGGCCGTTTGATAAGTTTTTAAAAAAGTCAAAAAAACAATTTTTTTTTCATACAAATTACATTTAATTCTCAACATAATCTCCTTGAAGGGCCAAACACTTATTCCAGCGAGTTTCCAATTTTTTTTTATCTCCTCCAAAAAATACGATTTGTCGAGGTCTGCAAAATAAGTAGGAGTAGCCGTCCTACGAGTAGCCGTTCACGTCTGCGATACGGTCTTCATTTGTCAAATGTCCTCCAAGCCATCATTTCAAATTTGGAAATAGGTAATAATCAACCGGAGCCAAGTCCGGTGAATACGGAGCATGAGGGGGAACTAGCTCGAAGCCTAATTCGTGAATTTTTGCCTTTTTTGAGGTGTAGTGTAACGGGGGCATTGTCTAGATGAAAGAAGACTTTCGTGGGGGGTAATTATTTCCAACAATTGGTCTTTAAAACGGTCTTTAAAATAAGTCTGCGTACTAACGGCCAAGTAATCTTCCCCTTTTCTAGGTAGTAAATTATGATAATTCCTTCGCCATCCCAGAAAACTGTTGCCATCACCTTCTCAGCCGACAAATCAGTCTTTGCTTTCTTTAGGGCAAGTTCACCAGCAGCCATCCATTGTTAGGACTATAGTTTTGATTCTGGTGTATAATGGTGGACCCAAGTTTCGTTCACAGTGACAAATCGTTTCAAAAAATTCCGAGGATTACGCTTTATCATATCCAAACACAGCTTTGAAATTCGCTGTCGTTCGCGTTTTTGTTCGATCGTCAACAAACGAGGCACCGAGGCTTAGTCATAGCCAAATCTTCGTGCAGGATTTTATGTACTCGCTCAGTGGAGATGCCCATCTTCTCAGCTATTTCACGCACCTTTACTCGGCGAGTACGATATTATGGACTTCTTCAACAACATCCTCAGTAGTGACTTAGATTGGGCGACCAGAGCTTAGATGAGCTTAGATGTGCTTGACTGAAATTCAGATTTTTCCATAGTTGTTAATAATTTATAGGTGATCACAGTTAAGCAATTGTTAAAGTGACAATTTGTCGTTTTTTTTTTGCTAAAATTTCTACATTTGGAAAGATTGTGCCAGCCAGTATTTACCAAAAAAAGGTTTTATAAAACGTTTTTTAAAAAGACTTATCCAACGGCCCTCGAGCATCATACGACAACTTGATGTGTCAAGACCCGGACGTAACCCCTCAAGCGGGGATTTCTAAAATAATCCACATACATATCGCAATTATACCACAATGATCTCAACCACACGTCAATACGTAATGACAAACATTCGAAGGACTTTGCAAATCACGGTAATTCATAAACGTTTTAAATCACGGTTTTACCTGTACAAATGCAATATTTATAGATAATGAGTGATTCAAACGGGTCAACGGGTACAGTCAGCGTCATATAGTTAGTAGCAGCCAGAGCAGCCAAATATTTCGTAACACAACCTTATTCTTACAGTAATAAAGACGCGTACCGAAATATTTGGCTACCTTGGCTGCTACTAACTATATGACGCTGACTGTACATACGGAAAGCCGGATGCTTTTTTATGCGAGCGCCAGCGAGTCCTGCCAAGATTCCGTATTAAAATGCAGTTTGCAATTTAAATACAACTTATACATGCAAACGTGCAACTAATAAAAGTAATAAAGTATTTCCGATTCAAAGGCTTCCACTATTACTTGATATCCAATGTGGGAACCTTTTCGTGTATCGCGTTTGCCAATACAAAAGGAACATTTGAGAAAAAATCTCAATAATTCAGTCTTTGTCAGCTTTATTCAGAGCAATGACGCGTAATTCAATGTCGGAGAGGCAACCGGATGGCTCGCGGTATTTGAGCTCCCGAAGTGATGTGGGACCGCCCTGTGCAACCCGAAATGAGCCAACTGTGACTGGTTCGGAAATAGGAGGGGGGTGGTAAAAAAATAAAATATCGCGGGGCAACCGGATGAAACGCGGTTTTTTTTTTTCGCTTGCTTACTCGGCCCCGGTCGCACTAGGAGGGATGGCATAAAATTTTCATTAGATAAACAGCGTACACTCTTTCAGGCTACCGCGTTTCATCCGGTTGCCTCGCGAGATTTTTTTTTTTTTTACAACCCCCCTTCCTATTTCCAAACCAGTCACATTTGGCTCATTTCGGGCAGCACAGGGCGGTTCCACATCACTTCGGGAGCTCAAATACCGCGAGCCATCCGGTTGCCTTTCCAACATTGAATTACGCGTCATTGCTTTAACTACTTGGCTTGTTCTAAAGTTTAGATTATTTTTAGAATGTTTTATTTATCTAAAACTACTTACTGTGGTCCTAAGGGCTTGCTCATATATTGCTTCATCGTATTTTGTCGATTTTTGACCCCTCCTCCCTATCATCATTAATTCCTTGAATGACCCCTCTCCGCCTAATAAAATGATTACCGTCATCCAATGGTCAGCCCCCCTATGACGTAATATATGGACAGCCCCCTACATTCGTTGATTACCATTGCAACTTGCAGATAATCAGCATCGTAGTCAGGTACGTTATTAATATTTCAAAATGATGGCAATGAAATCTCAGATCTTAATGATTTTCCTATACGCCCGCCCTCTAATCTAGTGATCAAATAAGTACCGATTTGATAAATCTAATACAAGCAGTATAGCGTAAATCAATATGAAACGTCTATCTGAATTCAACCATAAACCCAAGAGTTATGATATACATTGGAAAGTGGATAACAATACAGTTTTCTAAACGCACATTTTGTACGAAGTCAATTTGCGCCCATGAGCTGACAAGGTTATGCCCGTTCAACTGCAATTAAAAGTTTGTTTTGACACGTCATTCTATAATTGCAGGTTTCGACTATTGCCCGAACTCTGGGCGTAGGAAGTTGTCTATTACGTTACGAGATAATTGGATATTTTCATTGACTCTGTTGTTTTAAAACGTGCCTTAAAGTTTTGGCTAGATCATTATAACATCAGTTCCAAATGATTATGAATCAATTATTATGCTCATCCTCCGCATCGATTGACTCGGTAACAGTGTGTTACGTTACTATTACGTGCTATTTTTGAAACGTCAGTGGCCAATTTTTTGCAGTGAAATAGTACATTGTTGTAAAGGCTAGAAAGTAGGCAATAGATGGACGAGTGAGTTCGAGGTCCGAGCCGCGGGTGAAGACCTCGAAGGAGACGAGTCCATCTATTGCACTTTTGGCCGAGACATTACATAGTGCTTTTCACGCCTACTGCGAGAAAATTGCAAATAATTATAATTATAAGTCAAAATGAAGTACCTAATTAAAGATCACAATATGAAACACCCGCCAGCAGCAGCAGCGCGCCGGGCCTACCGCGCACTGCCCTCCACTCCACACGCGAGCGGGCGCGGGCGGGGGTGGGGGCAGGGGCGGGGGAGATGTGATTGTTCGAATCGTTGTTCAAACTGGACTACAAAAACATTGTTGGATAGTTTGAACTCATAGATGGCCTGTTCGTGCGACGTCCAACTAACCCCAGCTTTGAAGCCTTCTTCAGAATTCTAACCATCTTTTGCCACATTTCCGAGCAGTGGCGTGAAAACTTCTTTAGCGGCGCTGAGCACTTTTTGGGATGGGGAAAAATTGTTAAATACGCGACAGAGTTTTGTGACGTCAGATGTGAAGGAGGTCACTTTTTGCTGCTAGCCGATTCGACATTATTCAAAACTGAACGCTATTCGTAAGAGTATAAAGCCGTTAAACACTTTTTGCAATAGCATATTCTGCAAATAAATTTGTAATAATACCAAAGCGTCCTTCACCGTTTTGCTATTGAGAAAACTCTAATGGTTCGAATTTGGGCGTTATTCCTAAAGAGATAAAGCTTTGAAAAATATTTGGTAATGCCAAAAACAAATTGGTATTGTGTTTGCCGCCGCCCCGTCGGCGCGCCGAGCGCCCGGCCCCCGTCACACCCAACGCGCCCGCGGCCCGTCCGCCTAAATAATTGATAATTGTTTATAAATTTGCGTCAAATTCATTTTTAGGGTGACACCGTAAGATGTCACGTGACGTGATCGAAAAACTGTTACAAAGTTATTGAGTTTTCACTTCTGCCGGCACTCCCGGAGTGCAACCCGGTCTTTTTTTTTTCTAAGAAATTATTTGTATTGTTAAGTTAACTTCAGTTAGGTTATGTTAAGTAAGCATCATGTATACAGGTTTGGTCCACAACACGTGCGCAAACACCATATTAAACACGAGTACTGTGTTTATATTTAATGGCCATAGCACATTCTGAGCTACAAATGGCCCGCTGATTACCACGGACGGTTTGAAGTGGCTAAAACGACACTTATCTTAATAGTAATCGCCTTGTTAATGGTATAAGCTTGACGTGTATCTGCTATACGTAATGTTGAAAGTAAAACTTCCTGATTGTTACTGTTTTTCACTTGCCTGAGACACATTTAACTTTATTTGCTGCGGTAGCTCTATCATAGTACAAAGTTATTCGCAGATCCCAACTGTGTAGATTTTTGTCATTCATAAGGTGTTATATTAGCTGTTGTTTTTCCTTGCAAAACCTGTGGTAGCTAATTAGGATTCATGTAACAAATATTTGAAATGAAATGGTTTTTTAAACTCTAGCTTATGCGGATGTTAAGCTTTAATAACAAAAATATTTCCTCGGACACTTATAATTGTTTTTAACTGTTAGATAACTTTCACGCTCTTCAAATTAACAGCGTTGTGAATTGTTTCTCTAATTGGCTTTCCATTTTTATTGTTTTTTATTGCCCTTACAATTGGTTGTTCGTTTTGGTCAATTTAGAATGCACTCGAATGGGTATTGCCCTCGGATGTCAACGACACATTAGCATCCGGCAAACACGTACGTTGAATATGTATGTCACGATCGATCTTGCCCTTAGTGAAGTCCTGTATAATCCGTCTAACAATAGAAGCGCAGGTTGCCAAAGGATATATACACGCACGAGACAAGAAGACTTCCAGGGCAACATTACGGATTTATTTATAGTTCCTTGGTTTGTTGAGAAGATTTTGTACATCACTGGTAACAAATATGCTCTAAATCTTAAATACTTATCAAGTTTCATGTTGTTTTTAGTTACATCATGGAAACTTATTTCTCCAAATTTTTTCAACCACATCCTGTTCAGTTTCGCGGCCTCTAATTTAAACATAGTCTTCTCAGCATTGCTCTTATTCACTTGACCACTTCCGTTTCCAAACTACACACGATTTACGTTGTGCAATATTGTAAACGAGCGTCTCCAACTGCTAGAATGAGTAACGAAATATGCGCATCGAATCTGTAAATTACTATGTTGAATAGTGGGCGAGACGATGAGTCCGTAAAAGGACACCTGCCGGCGCCGTGATTCACGGTCCTTCGTCCGCAATTGGTAAGAAACATTAATTCTGCATGGGTTACCTAGAAATCACGACGTAAACATTCGTATACTTTTTGTGTACATAAACGGACCTCTATTGTTAATCTTTCGTCGTTGTCATCCGATTCATTAGTGAGGTCAACTAGCCAACGATTTCCGTTTGTTAATACGGTGTCTCGGAAAAAACGACATTCATTTTGACAGAATAATGTTCCGCTTTATGCTTTTGTAACGCTACGTCCAATTTACGCGTGTGTAAGTTAGTGCAGTTTTGGCTTATTCTTTTTACGTGGATTCTAAGATTATAAAAATAGATCGAATATAATCGATCGATGCGCAGCAACTAATCGTAGGTAGTCGAAACGTTGCAATGAACGCAACTATAATTATGTTTGTTCCTCGCGTATGTATTTTTCATTGCAACATCTTCATCATGCAAATGAGCATTTACATAGCAGTCATCGTAAAAAAACCCCACATTGGACGGTTTAAAACAATAAGATCTCGTCCTTGTCAGTAGTAGATTTATTCGTTCCCACAGAATAAGTTATTATACCAGGATCCACCTGCGTCTATTGCTCGGTTTTCTACGTATATGCAATTATCTAAGTATGTGTATTTCCTAGTACCGAACGATATTACGCATTTCTATCATTTTAATATTGATGAGCACTTGATTCCGGCTTGACAATTTATTTCATATCCTGATACTTGGTCATGTCAATATTTTTATACTATGATCAAAAAGACGTTGTAACCTGTAACGTTCTCGTACTCGTAAGCTCTTTTTGAAATTAGAACGGGTGAATTATTTTATTACATTCTCATTAAAGTGGTACCGTTCTAGTTATCATCTTATTATCGTATTGTAATAAAGTATTATGGAGCAATATATATTGTGTCCTGTGATTGCAATGCATTAGTTTTTATGGAAGAGGTAGTAACCATTAAATTTAATGGATGACCTTTTAAGGCTAGTAGTAATCCAGTGACTGATCATTATTTAATACGATTTCTGTGAGTACTTCGTTAATTAATAAAAACATCGCATTATGGATCTTTTGCTTTGTGCTTGTCCTTTAGCGTTTTGTTGAAGCTAAAAAAATATTAGGACGACAAGACACATAACATGTCTACCAAATGAGCAAAAAGACATAATGACATGTTTGGTTAAATTATATTTTCGTGTGAATGATGTCTACGTGATGTCTACGTGTTGTGCATTTCGAATAAAATGTTTGTACTGGATTTATATTGTTCTCCTCTTTAATTCGCAAACACGTTTTGACCATATTCCTTTTTTCAAAGTGTTTTAATCCCGGATCTCGACATTGAAGCAAGATCGCACGTTCTCTGACATCCGGGTCGCTGCTCGCTTTGATATCTTTTGATATTGTTGCCAATTGCAACATCCTGATTGCTCTTTTCATTAAAGTTTTCTTAATCGGAAATATCCCTTAGTCATTCACGGTCATCGCTTAAAAAAAGTTCTTGGATTGTACGACAATTATTAACGTTACATTGAGTCACATGTCTGTTTACTCGAGCCATGCTAAATTCGTCGTCAGTTTCTTTGTCACCGTTTAGCTATGCTCTGACGTTGGCTGTCATAATGTTTCCAGCGTGCTTAATGGTGATGTCATTGTGGTTTTATGCTCGTCCCGTCATCTATGACGTAGCCAATATCATCGATCTTTGAGCTTTTCTGTGTCGTTACCTAGGTTGTACGAGTAGCTTAAATAAGGTTGCAGTATTATCGCCTAACAAAATTTTCCTAGCTCGATCTATCCATTATTTATTCATCTTGATTCTGTTATTTAACAACACTAATGTTTCTCTAAACATCATTATCTTCTATACCCAATTATCTTGATTTAATCTGGCTGCACCTTGACACGTTATCTTAACCATACTTAGAGTTATGATGCATTGTCTGCTTCCGCTGACATGGCAGGGTCAACGATTTATGCCTACGTCACTCCCACGTTTCGATTATTGCCTATTGGCGTGATGAGGCTGTACCGATGCCGCGCACGCGCGCCGTCGCCTACGACATGTTCCAGCTTAGGACGTGACTACACGGTGGTGACGGTGTTCGTCACACAGGAATCGTGTGGGTTTTTCTCGGTACTGTACAGTAGCGGTGATGCGCGGACGCCACCGGATTGCGAATTTGAAGCTTTACGGATGTGTATCGTGTCGATTTGCCAGCTGCTAATCGCAGTGTTTATGCGTGCGTGACTTGCCGGTTTGTTTACATCGTTTTCGGCGGTGGCTGAACATTTTTGTCCTCGTGCTAAGTTTCTTCTTACTTCATATCGTGTTCGAAGCAGTAGCTGAATCTGATCAGACACTGAAGCGCGCAAGCATTGAGTGCCCAACAACAAGAAAATGCATTTTTCGTTCGGTTTAGATCAACCCTAATAGCGTCATTATTTTAGTTATTTCTTTTTAATTGCATTTGTCTTGTAATCGCGATGACAACGATGAAAAATAAGATATTACCATAACGGTATTTCCCGGGTTTTAAGTTCGCGTCTAGATTTGGTTAACGTAATTGACGTAATTTGTCCGTCATCGTCCTTCGCGGTCGCACGATCGCTGTGACGACAATTGGATAATTTTACTTACAATTATGCAAAACTATCCAAGTTGCAGTTGTATGTAGGTTATTCGGCAATTTCTAGATTTAAACGTGACTCAATGTTTATTTTATACTCTGACAGTACTGTATTAATATTCTAGGAGTGGTTGTGGGAATCATTCTGAATAAATCTATATTTTTTATTATATCGTGTCTATATGATTGATCTATGTAGTAGATCTTATTTCTCAGTAAATTACATTAAGAAGCGTTAACCCACAGGCCCAAGAAAGTGGATATATGAAGATAATAAACTTTAAATGGAATCCTACACTATTAACCAATTGTATATATAATACATTAATATTTCTTTCATGAATGAGCTGCTCAATTTGATTTCTTTATTTATTTTAGGATAACCAACCGCTATATAATTTATTACTAGCATGAATATTAACAAAAAAGCCAATTACTGGATCTCAGATAGCATTTTGTTTATAAAGGTGATTAACGTTTCCAAATGATTCACCAATATTGAGCTTTATCACCATGCCAGCTAGGTCCCAATTGTCTTGTGCATCCGCTCGCAGTACCCTTTGCAACATTGCTGTTTCAGATCAAATCTGCGCCAGCCCTAATTCTGGACATGCTTTCTATTTCGAAACGTTATTCATAATTCTCATTACGAACATGCGTAAACGATGTCGCAATGCCGGTGATATAGATTATCAAATGCGAAATGCACGATCATACATTACATTAGCTATATACTAATGTTTAGTCATTTTATGTACTTCAATTTGCAACGGTTTGGTGTGTGCTTGGCCTACGCTTGGCTACGCTACCGGAGGTAAGATAAACTTTTCTGCCGTTTACAATAGTTGTGGTATTTTTTTTTAATTAATATGGATAGCCAAAAGCATAAGTTCATTACATATAATTATCAAAATTATTGAATGAGTGCAAAATAATGGCTTATTAGAAGTCAGTTCCGGATATACATTTTATTACTTGACTTGCTTTTATGGAAGAGTGATATTTTTTATTGTCAGTTCGTGCATATTTGCAAGTATGAAAATGAATACTAGCGGAAATATAAATAGTTATCGGATGCGAACAAACTTAGAAAGGTCATCGTGCAGCTGTTGATTCGTTCTAAAATAAATTATCGCCTCGATGCATGTACGAGGGACGGCTGAAAAGAAATCTACCTAAGTATGAAACAAAAGACTGTCATGTATGTATTTTTTTTATTTTTCAATATAGTCCCCTGCTAGTGAAATACACTTATTACATTTGTCAAATATTGACATTAACCCATGAAAAAAAAAATCTTTCGGTTTCTCGTCAAAAAAGTCACTAACTGCAGCCTTCATTTCGTCATCGGTCAGAAATCGTCTTCCTCGGAGATCTTTTTTGAGGTGTCTAAATAAAAAATAGTCGCATGGGGCTAGGTCTGGACTGTAAGGTGGATGGTTAACGGCATCGAACCCTAATTCCTTCATGGTAAGCATTGTTGTGCGGGCGGTATGCACAGATGCATTATCGTGTAAAATCAGGATCCCTTTGCTAAGTTTACCCTTCCTCTTTTCTTTTATCGCGTCTCGTAACTGATGTAGTAAGCTGGAATAATATTCAGCATTCATTGTCCTTTTTTTTGGTAAATAATCTATTAGTAAAATTCCTTCTGTATCCCAAAATACGGTAGCCATAAGTTTGCCTGCCGACGGCCTGACCTTAAACTTCCGAGGAGGCTTCTCATCCTTGAATTTCCACTGCAAAGACTCTTGTTTGCTTTCGGGGTCCCACTGTCGAATCCAGGTCTCATCACACGTCACCATTTTAGAAACAATTTCTTCCTCATTACCTCGACTCATTTCCAAAAACTCCTCACAACATTTGACACGTCGGTCCTTGTCAAACGCCGTTAACATTCTGGGGACCCAACGTGCACTCACCTTGGACATATTCAGATGCACATGAATTATCTCATTGACTCTTTCTTTACTGATGCCCACATCTCTAGCAATCTCCCACTGCTTCACTCGTCGGTCTTCTAAAATTATTTTTTTAACTTTGGCTACATTTTCGTTTGTAACGGCAGAAACCGGCCTTCCACTACGAGCGTCATCTTCCAAGCTCTCACGACCGAGTTTAAATTGTTTAGACCAAAACTTTATAGTAAATTCGGAAGGGCACGAACTACCGAACACACACATCATACGTTCTCGGATCTGTGAGGGAGTATTTCCTTCTTTTGTTAGAAATTTAATCACTGCACGATGTTCAATTTTAGCGATATTCATTTTTTCAACCGATATGTCGCAAACATTCGAGAATTGTAGAAAAATGGAACGGAAAAAACAAATGAACGTCAAATAATTCAAAAAAAGAATAACCAAAGAACAAGAATGCATTTCAGCCAGTATCATTTTCGCATATTTTTTTAACCAAGGAGATTACTTTTCAGCCGCCCCTCGTATCTTCTACGAGAATTGTATTAATATACCAGGAATATATTATAATCTCATGCAATGCTGATGATTTTATGCTATGTGAAGCTATTCTCATCATCACCATCACTTTTAGCCCGTAATCGCCCACTGGTAAGCATAGGCCTCTCTTCAGGTACCTGCTTACGCCTTTTGTTCCGGTCGTGGACCCTCTTATCTAGGTGCCCATTTCACAAAGCTGGATACAATATCACTAGTCTAAACTGGCAACTCTAAGGCTCATCTGACCAATAACAGCTGACCTTTTGACCAGTGTGCAGTGATGCCAGTTATTTTTTTCTAGGCAGAAGCGACTGCTTACGAAAATAATCATTTCCTATCAGTGTTGCCTCGCAATCTTCATAATATCTTCAACCTATAAAACTTTTCTGAACCAGTACAAATCCGCAAGCTAACCTAACCTTACAAAAGCTTGTGAAAGGAATACCTACCACACAATCGCATTTTCTATCTGCCTACCAGTTTACTGCTATCAATACAATTTATCGACGTTTATTAAAATGTAGGACGTCGGCGCAACGCGGAACAAAAACGGCCATAGTGTAGCAAGTGCAACTCCAAAACCAGAGCTAGCAACCCAGATCCGTCCGAGCCTGCCGGTTGCACAGGTATTACTAATGGCTTTAACTGTAACATATCCTGTGAATGTCCACGAGAAACAACCGCTTTCCTGGCACTTTGCTGCCCGGTGAATTTGCCTGACAGTCCAATGTTGACCCATATTCGCCCCCAACAATTTTCGGGTTCCCATTCCTGCTTGGCGAACATCAATATACCTTGACCTGGGAAAGTTAGGGATCAGAGAAGACTATTTTTGCGTTGGGTCGACATTGATACTTTGACTAATTAGACATACGAGTGTTCCGCAAATTAATGTTTTCTAAATTAAAACAAACATATATAATTCTGACGTGGCCCGGTAGTCCAAAGGTGGTTGGGTGTTTACAATCACAATAGGGGGTTTCATTTATAACAACATCAGGACATTACGCTTCTCTCATAAATATTTACACTAGTGACAAATATTAAAATGATCCGCTACGTTTAAGTGCCACACGAATAACGTACGAGTTCAGTCACTGTTCACGAGAGACTTGATGCTTTTGATATCGCCGATGCTTAGGCGTTCTACGCTGACTTCTTGATTTTCCTATCCACGTAGTAACTAGGGTTTGACCTATAGATTACTTTATATCCCAATATGCTGCGCTTGCTTGCTATCGTTGAGGATCGACGTTTTTAACATTTTGGACTTGTTTTTGTGATTTATACTTACTGCATATGATATTAATATTCAATGCAGATTCGTCGCTGTTGCTTGCATACGCGCTAACTTGCTGATCATGCTGTGTGCACTTGCCTTGGATGTCATGCTAGTCTATAAGCTATTCATAAAGAACCATTGTATCTCATAATGTATGATATCTGTAAAGTGTACCTAATAAATAAATAAATAAATAAATAGATCTGTTATTAGCTCAGTCACTACTACTTGTCACTACTGTTTTAAGCTACTGTGTAGTATTTATGCTGATGATCTTCCTATATAAAAATATGCCCAGTTCTTAAAGGATAGGCCATACATATTCTCAGTTACCTATACAACCCATATAAAATCTTAACGATTACTGGTGTCAGTTTCATTTCAATAGTCCATTGAAGTGACAGTGCAGTGTTATTCTCATTTAATCGTAGTTGACTTCTGGCACTGGACATATAAGTCTGATGCTCATGCTTTCCTGTCCAATTTTTCCAGGTGTTCATGCCAAGTATGTAAAAGCAGCTGTAATGTTCAGCATCATCCTGTTAACCAGTTATACATCTTCTATTAATATAATTTGAAGTGTAAATTATTACTAGTGGCTCGGTGCGCTCTAGAAATCGAGAGCCTGTCTTTTTTATGTATTTTTTAAATTAGAAAATGTGAAAAACAAAAAAAAATGTAACGAATCTGCTAACAAAATTTTACGAGAATTGGTTGAGAAATATATCCTGTAGACGAGAACAGCCAGCCGGACAGCGGGGAATCAGGAAACGAACGAATTTTGGCCCAAGCTGAAGCATAGAACTTCGTTCTCTTCGCTCACTCGTTCGATAAATGAAGAAGGTTTTCCTTTTAAGTTACAAACTTCGAGTTCCATGCGTACGTAATTGAAGCTACAAATTGATGCGTAATCAGTCGTTTCACACAATAGAAGATAATTATGGCAACTTACGCCAATTTGTTTGGAAAGGCAACACAAGAACTCGATTAAACAAGTCAATTGATGCAACTGACGACCCAATTCAGTTCACATTACGATTTACGACCATCAAAGCGCTTTTTCATTTGCCACACTCGCGGGAAGAACAAAGTCGGACATTATGAAACAATGTCACAAATCCAGCCTTCCTCGTGGACGAGCTCCAAAATAGTTGCACAACGGTTATATAAGAGCTCGATAAGGATTCCCTTAAAGATTATAACGACTACGGAACGTGATTCGTTACGTGCTTTCTCACAGTCGGTCGCCTGTTACGGCCGGACCGTTCTCGCTGGACATTGGGAAACGGGTAGCGTTCACTGTTTTAGTCTAACTTAGATGTGTGTAAGAGATGTAAGAGCCTGTACATTGAATCGCAACACGGCACCGTTAAAATTGGAAACACTAGTCCACAGTAGATTCTTATTAGAAATTGCGAAGTATAGGTACTTAATCGCGACACTCATAATCATAATCATCATCATCATCAGCCGAAAGACGTCCAATGCTGGACATAGGCCTCCCCCAAAGAGTTTCACAATAACCGGTCCTGCGCCCCTCGCATCCAGCGAACTCCCGTTAAAATCGATAACACGACACACGGCACATGCTACCTAGAACATGAGTACCTAGTCTGGTTTGTACTGTTTTCATTTCTCCTCCTATTCTTTGAAGATTCGGTTAGCATGCAATCTATACTATAACTACTATTATGAATGCGAAAGTAACTATGTTTGTCTGTCTGTCTGTCTCTCTGTCTGTCTTTTACCCTTTCACGCTTAAACTCCTGACCCGATTGAGATTAAATTTGGTATGGAGATAGTTTGAATCCCAGGGAAGGACATAGAACAGTTTTTATCCCGGAAATCATGCCCTAAAGGGGCAAATAGGGGGCGGAAGTTTGTATGGGGGCACGATATAGACGACTACACGCGGACGAATTTGCGGGCAAAAGCTAGTAATTTATAATTAAATTGTCCCACTTTCGGCGATCTATTTAAATTAAGCATTACTTACCTTTGTACAATTAAAACGTTTGCATTGTGACTAATCGCTTAAGAAGATCCTAGTACCTATTCCTTTCCCTTTCTTATACAGGGTGGGCCACAAGGATGTTGGCCGTTTGAAAATTAAATTAAAATAAAACTACTAATCATACAATATTTTTATTAATAGTTAAAAAAAATACAGATAGTGGGAATTTTATCACTATTAATGTTGGCCAGGTGACGTCCCTCCGTGGCTTGACACTCTTGAAGGCGGAGTTACAGGTTTTGGCCAAATAAGTATGGCCCCACGACACCGATGTTACTGCGGCCCACACGACGAGCTTAGGGCTGTGAAGTGGACGTTGATGAAAGTGTTGTGGGTTAGTCTCTGACCAGATCCGACAATTTTCCTCGTTCACGTGACCATTTAAATGGAAATTCACCTTGTCGCTGAACATCACATGGTGGAAATAAGCAACGGAGGGACGTCACTTGGACCACATTGTTTTTAAGTCATAACATTTCCAGTAACTGTACTTTTTAATAATATTAATTGAAATACTGTACGACTAGCAGTTTATTTTCAATTTAATTTTCAAACTGCCAACACCCGTATGGCCCACCCTGTAACACACGCGTGGCCTTGGTTTATAAGTAATAATAAACGTGGATTCCTCCTGCATAAAAGTCACTAAGCACTGCAGGGGTCACTTTGATCTTGTGAACTGCCTCAACTACCGGAAATTCAATATCAATCTGAATATCCCTTCACAAGCAAACGACCTTGATTGCTCCTTCCAGGCCAAACTTGATAACAAGTTTTCTGCGAAGTACCTTTAATAAGAAAACGATCTCTCTATTAGATAACTAGCCACAATGGTCTCTACTGACGCTGATAGGATGATCTAGTTCAGGGATTCCTAACCTTTTACGTTGAGAGATCCCGGAATTCAATGTTTTCGTACTCTTTAAAGTAGCCAAATATATCGTAACACATCCTTACTCCTATCGTAATAAATACGTGTTCCGATATATTTGGTTACTTTGGCTGCTACTAACTATATGATGCTGACTGTACTTAAATTATGTTCACGTAACAAGAACATAAAACCAATGATGGTTATTCGTTTTTTCTCCCCATAATTTCCTGCTTGCAATCGCTCTACACTCTCCTAAAGGGGCGCACTGGTTGGAAACACCTGACCCAACTAATGAAGAGGCTTTCTGAGAAACGGGTCCTTAATCTACGGCATACCGCTTAGGTCTTGGATCAATGCCAACAGGAAAATCCTCTAAGCAAGGCCGATAAGTCAAGGGATTCTAGGTGTGAGATTTATGAGTTGCAATTCAATGAAATATTTCTCGACGTTGGAATTTGCACGATTTGGATGCTCTATAGTAAGATCCGGGATTTTTCTTGAGAGGTTCGTAAAGTTTTAAGAATACCATCGAAGTCAAGAAATACTACCTCAAAAACGTGCTGTGTATGCCGTTATGGGAATTACCGACGCTAATGTAAAGAAACTATATTTATTCACGGATCGATAATAGTCACCCACCTCAAGATACGACACGTACCTAAACATATCGGGTGTTCCAGAAAGTATACGCACGTATTTGATACGACACGTACCTAAACATATCGGGTGTTCCAGAAAGTATACGCACGTATTTGATACGACACGTACCTAAACATATCGGGTGTTCCAGAAAGTATACGCACGTATTTGATACGACACGTACCTAAACATATCGGGTGTTCCAGAAAGTATACGCACGTATTTGATACGACACGTACCTAAACATATCGGGTGTTCCAGAAAGTATACGCACGTATTTGGAGTGCTCCCGTCGTTACTAATAATGATAAGAAAACAGTTTGAATGTAGGTTTTCTGTTTCCATGGTTACCAACAAATACTGTTATTATTTGAAGTGCATTTCTGTAAAATGCACAAAATGCGAGGCATATCTCCCGAAAAGCGTAAAATAATCGTGCACAAATGGTGTACAATCCCTAACATAACGTTAAAAGAGTAGGCAAAAACGGTGGGAGTCCGCATCGGAGCCGTACTACAGCGATACGAAAGTACGGCGAAGAATACTCCTTTTGCGATGCACCGAAAAGCGGCCGAAAACCGGGACCTTCAGACCGAAATCTGGACCGGAAAATCGCTCAAGCGTTCAGTAGAAATCTATCTGTTAGGGATGTGGCCAAAAAACTACGAACATCAGCAAGCAATGTATATCGAACCAACTTTTAAGTGTTTTTTTTTGTTAAAATGTTAGTTTTGAGCGGAAATAGCAAAACACGTGTCCATTATTTTTTCATGTTCTCCAACATATATTAAAACTACTAATTAACAAGCAGTTTGCTTGAACCAAACTCTTCCGAAGTTAGAGGGTTTCGCCATTTTTCAGTACTTTGGAGGACAATATCTCCCGATAGGTTGAGTTTGGGCAGCTAAAAAAAATTACTTGTCGGTTATTTTAGACTACTCTATAACATGTATGAAAATCATTTAAATCGGCGCCGGACAGTTGGGTATGTTTCCTTGTAAGTCGAATACGTGCCTAAGCACATGAATCCTCCAAACTGCCCAGAAGCCAGGCCTATTGAGACTTTGGGCACTAACCAAGGTATATTTTCGGAAAAAACACTAAGGCCGCGGATTCCATTGAGGCTTTTAAAAGAAACTGGTTGAAAGCCTCCAAAGTCGTCGGGGGAACAAGTCTATGCTAAAGCTTATGTCTAGTGTCAGGTCCTGCGGCGCTACCACGAACTTCGAAAGTCGAAGTTCGTAATACATGCATCCCTGTCACTCGAGTATGGGAGTGCGATAGAGATGGAAATACCCGAACTTCGAAATTCGTGGTAGCGCCGCAGGTCCGGTCATTGGCTTACAATTAATGACGTTGGAAGAAATTGTACAGTAATTGATTAGATTATAAGTTAAATGTATTCATCATACAAAATAGACGTAACGAATATTATTACTTTGTTTAATTTTATATAGAACTCGTGCTTATATGTTTTGGAACACCCGATAGGTAATCCTATAGGTAACTATGAAATGAGCAATATTTGTATTGACGTTCTCGAAAACGGCTCTAACGATTTCAATAAAATTTGATGTATAGGGGTTTACGGGGGAGAAAAATCTATCTACCTGGGTCTCATTTCTAATTAGTTTTCTCCGTATTGTCTCTAATTTCACCCGAGCAGAGCTCGGTCGCCCAGGGACTATAACATAAAATAAGTTGCGATGTTCTTATTACTTACTTAATTGTATGGCATACTTTATTTCGTCTTTAAAGTTTGTCACTCTTTAGCACCCAGGGGATGTCCTTATTAGGCACTTCGATCGCGGCAATGAATGTGCCCTTAGCGATATATTCCGCACAGCCTATCGATTGGAATGTAAGTAATGTAACGCCATTTATAAAGATGAGGCGTTACTTAGATTTACTCAAGGGGCTTCCTAAACATTTTTTTTTTTGTTTTCGGAGGCCAAACATATGAATGGGCTTGTTGTCTTATATTATAACACTGAATGGCATTGGCTCATCCATCACCGGCTTCTTCAATGATCTGATTTATACGTATCCTTGTGTTAGTTACGTGGCTTCTCTGTGCAAAACAAACAAACGGAGAATGCGTTTATGTAACTTTTCAATCAGCTTTGTTGGCTTAAGCGTTCATTTGCGTTCCACTTATATTGATTTATATTCTTCGGACGTCCATTGTATAATGTTTATAAATGATTTGATTCTTAATTTAGTAAGATCGTCCTCTTAAAAGATGTCTCAATTGCTTAGCGAAACTAATTCATTAGCGATGGTTTCTAAATTAATAGGTTTAGTTAATTTTCTAGACTGTTGCCTTCTAAAAGGCTTAATTGTATAACATTGTTAGTCGCTTCTACAGTTCATCGGGGTTGAGATATTTATAGAAATTAATATTTATACGTCATATCGGAATTGGGGGTCGTTCGTTGTACGACATGAATTTGAATACAAAGACGCTTATGATAATTCGACTTGAAGCAAAGACATTACACTTATGAAATTGTATTTGGGAAATCCCAGTAAACCAAGTTTTCATGTTTTGACAATAAACACAATAGCAATGCGAACACAATACGCGATATTAAGTCACTGATTTTGGTTTTTATAAATTTTGAAGTAATTCATCGTGCTTGTTTAAGCTGTTATTGTCTACAAAGTAAACAGTACTTATTTGTAAGGTATTTCTATAGACGATGAACCTCCTGTTTCCTTGTAGCATTTTATGCAATCATTTATACCTTTTCCTGATAAGTTGTTGTTGTTCAATATCGGCGGTCTCTATTTGATACTGCAATGCTAGCTGGCTCACCTCGATATCATAGCATTATTATCAGCTATGCGATTCACAACCCCTCTAGTCTTATCTCACAACTCATACCTAAACTTCACCACGAGATTCAAAGCAAATAGCTACGCCGGTTAGAGTTGTACTGGTGTTCATGAGACGGGTATTCTATTCTGAATATCAGCTCAGCTTGCAGTTTCCGCCAGCCAATGTCACCGGCCACGCCGTGCACTTTACGCATCGCAAGTATCTTGGTGTCATGTGACCTCCCATAAATTACCCTTTTCTTTGTTATAACATTTTTTTTGTTTATATTGCAAAATATGTATCTTTGTTCATTCTTTGAAGCACAAATATTGCGTTAACTCGGGCGTAGGTAGACTAGTTTCGATAGTTATCTTGAATAGACAAATTAACTTGAGTTGTAGTGCGTGAGTTAAGATAACTGCCATATTTTTCCTTAAATGTCGGTTTTAAAATGTCATTCTCAATAGTACCTTCAACGAAATTACAGAATATATGACTCACTGTAATTATTCTGCAATTTACTATGTGTGTAGTAATTTGTGATAATTTATAGTTAGGTAGTTTCAACCTCGTTAGAAACTAACAACTGCTAAATATTAAACCATTTAAAGCTTTACTAATCTCATTCGAACTTAGCTACATATAGGGACGTATACTCGTATAGGGTTTCGGTGCGGCGCCACCAAGGCTTCCAGTTCATAAATATCAGACCTTAAAATGTTTGGAAACAGTCAGGCCTGTAAGCAGGGGCTACGGGGCTGCGAGCTACATTTGGTGCCATTATTGTAATATCATTGCTCTGATCGGGCAATATTTTACGATATTTATATCGAAGTTAATCCTACGCGGCCGGTGGCCAATTTATGTTGCTCAGGAATCTCAGGATTTTATCGTTTTAGGGCTTTTAGGCATATCGTTAGTTTTGATTAGGTAGGTACCTAGGTGTACCTAAAGTTTTATAATGATTCGCTGTCAAAATGTAATACAGATTAAATGTAAATGATATTGTTAATCAATTTATATGTGTATTGATTTTCTGGGAACGGCATTTCTACGTGGATGATAGACGTAAGACGACACTGATAAATATGGATATATGAATGCTCATAAATATTTGTACATAGATATCGCATCAAACGGTGCCAAGGTGTACCTAAAGGTTTATAATGATTCGCTGTCAAAATGTAATACAGATTAAATGTAAATGATATTGTTACTCAATTTATATGTGTATTGATAAATGGTGGTAACTTTTCCGCATTGGTCAACAATTATTATATCTATCCATTACCCGCAACCACCGCAAAGTTCAACATATCCGCGCATTCTTACAGGTGGTCTACTTTCACAACGCGCTCCAAACTGTCATCAATCTAACCACATCATTATTAATGACGCTGACGGACACGGCCGCTTCGCCAAACCGTATACGTTCTTAACGACTTCTTCGTACCATTATTTTGGTTTGGTCAACTTTGTTACTGACTCAAGGACCACGTTGTGACAGAAACTCACAAAGGGCAATTTGCGTTTCTTAAAAAAAAGGTAACACAATGGTTTTTGCAAGTGTACGGCTAAATTACTTTTCATCAACAAAGAATATGTGTTTAGGGAGTCTCCTTTACACATGCATAGAATTTGAGAAGAATGGAGAACTAAATATATGGATTTTTGTAAGGGTTTTTTGTTGTCCTGTAAACCAAACTACAATGTTGTCGGTCATTAAGTTCTTAGTGCAGAAGTAACGATGCTGTAATATTATCTGAGTTTTAAATGGGGTCGCGTTGTGGTGAATGGAGGTGCTAATTGATGTGTAAACTCGTCCCACGCAGCTTAATTTGTTAAGATATGTGCGACATTCTACATGTCCCTAAAAAGACCTGCGTGATCTAATGATGTACAAGTTTTTGTAGACTGCTAATATTTAAGCTTTGACTGTGGAGAGCAGCTTACTATGCCTTCCTCCACATGCAACATAGAAGGTTTCGGTGACAGATATAAGTCAGAAACTTGTCTGAACTTTTAATCTATATTTTTTTTTGTTCGTACAATTGCATTATAAATCTGTTCTGTAATTTCGCTCCAAATTTTGCCCCCTTCCCCCTACTCTCCTCGCTCGTAACGTAACCAGATCCCCTGTTTATAACCTTTTATAATAATAATCGTTTCCACTCTCACTCGGAAGTCGCCTTGAGCCCATTTTGAATATCCGGTATACCTGTCCATTGTCCGGTTTCAGGACCAGTAAACAAGTCAACAATATAACATTTTAAGCCTTTTGTCCAACTCGTGCACGACACTTCCGATATCATTGCGCAACACCATTAGGAAGTGTCCCTCATGCCTTGGGACAGGTGTAAGCACAGCAGGCCATTAATACCTATCACGACACGTGCTCTTTCGCCATCCGTCACGCCCCAGTCTGATTCTGCCACTCACCCCGCCTATCTCACCCAATAATATCATTGCATTAACAACTCTATCCAACGAAACTTAAGACACAAATTAAAATTGTATTCTTGGTGTAAGATTGATGTTAAAAATTATAATGTGTTAATTTTAATTCGGCTAATCAATCTGCGGATAAAGATGCTCTCTTGTTATGTAATGATACTAATGATGACATGATGTTTTTGTGTATGTGCGAATGTTAACAGTTCGTAGGATTAGAGATGCTATTAAGTATGTTTTTTGAAATAGAGTCTGTCGCAATACCCGTAGTTGTGGAGTTAGGACACCTAATACATATTGTTTGTTTTGTTTTGATTCCAATGTTCAAGATAGTGTGTGCCCAAATTAGGTTGCCGTTGTTGTCAAGGGTAGTTAAAAAGTTGTTTCATTTTGTTTTTTATACGCCACCAGAATTGTGACAAAACACTTTAAGCAGCGATTAATCATATTAGAGAAGCACAATAGGGATGATGACTAAGATTTTTTTGTGACGTCATTCGAACCAGTTTTTGGAGAGGAACAAATGTTTGTATGGGAGCAACTACAATTAAAGAACATAAATAGGTACCTAAAAAACTGAGACAAAGATTGACCTCGCTGGCGGCAGCGCAAAACGCTTCAAACTGTGTGTCTATACAAGTATGACGTCACATTTGTACATTTGTACTAATCGTAGTATGGAAAATCAGGTAAATTGTTGTTTCGGTCGCGAAATACTCTGTTTAAGTACATAGTTATCATACAATTTTGTTTCTAGAAAAGCGTAAGGCATCTATTGGTAGCTTTTAATTACTCTTGGACGATAAAAAAGGATGCATATTTTTTCAAAACTTTCAAGGTTTATCTTTTTATGATTTTTTATATTTTATAATATACTTTATTACGATAATTTGATGGTTTACTATAGCATCACTACGTTATCAATTTGAACATGAGGCATCATGCCTATTACGACGAAGCAACCCAGACAAAAATAATGACAATCATTTAGAATAAATATGTATAGATTTTCTTATTGAATCTAATCAAAACACTTGTTTCATTAATTTAGAACCCACAAAAACGAATCTACCAAACATCCCGCCCCGCAACTCGATACTTGCAACAAAAAACAAATAAAGTAACATTCCTGTCTACAAACGCAAAGGTGAACGAGTCACGAACCAAACATTCTGCCGAAAGAATTTGTAGGTCCCTGTTAGTACATACATATACAACTATGTAGCGTCACGTGGCAACAGAATGGCGTTGGAAAATACAGGGTTTCTTGGTAAAAGTTTGCAATTCAAATGCAACATTATATTGATTTCATTTCATATTCATTACAAAGCGGACACGTGCATATTTAATCATGCCACACATATTTAAAATAGTATCTATTTAAATCCTTCGGGCATGCAGGGCCTCTATACTGTTCACAGTGTTCGCTGTCAATGTGTTTCGCGCTATCGCTCTTGTACATGGAAGCAAGGACGCGCACCATATTGAATTGCGATACAGATGGAAGTGACGAACAAAAATAGACCAACCTAGCTATCATGTTCGCGTTTGTGTCGGACATAAAGCATTCGTCCCTTACTAACGAGTATGTAAAGTGCGAGAGGCATGCTAGCAAGGCAGGTCCTTGCTGCAACTGCTCAATATGACAGCCGTTTGATTTCGAAATATAATCTAATAATTATTGGATACAAGACTAAGGATCGGATCAGGAACACGGAGCTGCGTGCCAAAACTGGCATCGTGGATGTGGGTGCTAAGACCGCGAAGCTAAAGTGGGACTGGGCTGGACATGTCTGCCGGATGCACGCGGAGCGATGGGCCAAATTAGCCGCCGAATGGCTTCCACAAGATGGCTTCCGAAGTAGAGGCAGACCGAAAAGGAGATGGCGGGACGACCTTGATACGTTTTGCACAGATTGGCGAACAGTAGCACAGGAGCGAGACGAGTGGCGGAAAAAAGGGGAGGCTTTTGCCCAGCAGTGGGACACAATTTAAGCTATTTGAAAAAAAAAAAAAAAAAAACAAGACTAAGGCAGGCTAAGGCTCTACTCACGTAGGTGTTTTATAGGCTAATGTGCCTCACTTAGATCTTTTGAGATAGGGATTATAATTTTAGATATTTTTATATCGGTTAGGACAAACAATAGATATGTATTATTAATTAATGACCGGTTCCAATAATCAATCCACCGATAGTTTTCCTTACCGGCAGTTACATTTTGACAGATAACCCGTAGAAAATGTGTCAAAATGTAACTGTTGGTAAGGAAAACTCTCGGTGGATTGATTATTGGAACCGGCCATAAGCCTCTTCTGATTTATTGTCCGTAAGCCCACTCCCAATACACACAATAAAGGTGGCCAACTCTGGGACCGTCTGCCAAGTACTTCCGGCCATATCTGGAATGACAGACATAGGTTTACTCTCTCTACAATTATAGGGCTAAATGATACCACATGTCTCGTAATGTTGTCACATGACGTAAATATACCTACCCATACAAATTTAATTAAGTGAAGGACTTTCAAACTTTCGGCCAATTTTAGGTGCGATAATCTTCTGATTGTTGCTCAGCACAACTTTCTCGACCTGCTGCCATGCAGTTTATCGTGTTGTCGTGAGACGTAGGTGTATTGGGAGGGGGCTTACGGATTATTAGGAAAAGATGAAACAGTATTGTGAAAACAGTAAAGTTAACATCCATTTAACTTTGGGTCAGATATCAGTTGTTAAATTATGAAGCTCCAGTAAACTTATATGATGGGTTTTGATTGTTTTGTTACATTTCATCTGTACTTTACCTTTTTAATAGCTCTACGAGCGTTTAAGGCAAATTATAGTGCAATTTATAAATCAAAGTTTAGTACACATTAATTTCTACAGAGCAAAATTGTACATACATAGTATAACATAAGCTTACGAAAGCCTTGCCCATTGATTTAAACGTCTGAAACCATGGCGCCTATAGGTTGGTACACGTAAGGCAAGAAATTCTCGTTGGGTAAAAGCTAATTCGCTCTAAATCTCCTTTTAATACATAATGAAACCGTAAATCACATCATGTTAGTACGAGTTATTCCTTACGGTGTTGCGACACATGGGACCGGCTACTGATGCTCTGAGAAATTAAAGTTAAAGGGCCATAGCCAACATGTTTTATTGACTATTCGTGACCATTATGGCTAGTTTTGTGACAAAATTATTATGTGTAAAATTTGGCGAATTTAAATATAAAGCTGTTGTGAAGAACTTGAATATTGGATCTGCTCACATACTCTTACTATTACTATAAGGATTTTCATTGCTCTACGAGTACAAACAAACACAGCTCCGTACCCTTAAGAGCCTGTTCACATATAACTATAGCTAACATAGTATAGGTTAGTGTCGGAGCCTGCCACGATATCGTACCATGCAATGCAATGTGAACACTGATCAGGGACCATGGTTTCTATTTCCTCTTCCCGCCGACGTCGTTGCCGGATCCTACCCGGTAGGAGTAGGGTAACGAATAGTGTGTAGTAACACGCTATTAAGAACACTTCTATAAGTACCTAATACTACAGTCAGCACCCATACCATATAGTTAGTAGCAATCGAAGTAGCTCAATTATATCGCAACACGTCTTTATTAGTGTAAGAGTAAAGATTGTTACGACGTATGTGGCTATTTGGCTGCTACTAACTATATGATGCTGACTGTACTGTACAACCAGATGATTTCATTGGATGCCTGTGCTTGCAGTGAAGAGGTCAATAGCTTAACCTGAAGTTTGATCTAATGGTTGGCTTGTTGACGGTTAAAAACTGCCTCGAGGAATATGTCTGTCATTCTTATTGTGTAACCTATTATTTTCAATCTCCCGTCTAGGAAGTTATTTTAGAAGTCTCTTTTAGATTGAGTAGCGCAATACTTAGATTAAACTTTTCGAATATCACCCCTAAAGGAGTTAGAAAAGGGGTGAAAGTTCGTATCATCATGTAGAAAATTCCCAACACGGTAAATTATTGCGGGCCTTAGTACCCTATTTCATAAAATTTTACTTATTGGTAAAGACGCTGTCTCTCGCGTTCACGCGTAACCAAATTATTAAATTTTAAGCATATAAGTGATGTTCTTAGCACCAAGACGCAGGCCTCGTGGTAATAACAAATCAGTAGTTTAGATCTAAACAAAGCTATAAATCGTTCAATCGCTCTTTGACGGACGGAAGGACACACAGGTCCACGAAAGACTAGAGCGCTTGCTCGGGGTGTAAACAATGTTTTTGCTGAAAATTCTGACCGAGCTGCGCAACCACGACTGCATTTTTTTACTCAAAATTCATAACAAAATGTCTGACCTCCGACGACCCGATCCGCGGCATGCGCTCGCGGTTTCGTTTTAGTTTTACGAAACCCGAGTGAATTAGAGCAGCAATTTATGTGTGCGACGTGTCCTAGACGGATTAGGGCACAATGCGTTGCGTAACGCGTTATTAGCGGGACCGCCGTATGCGCACGCGCCTCTTAAACAAAATACCATGTCCTTTTTAAGCTTTTCAGGCATGTTACGTCCTTTTGAAATTACGACAGAACTCTCATATGCTTTTTCTAGTGTCTTGTAGATTCGTAATAAAATAACGATGCGTTATCAGATGTCGAATCTTACACTGTCCGCCTTAGGATATTAGTTAGGCGTTGTGCGTTGTGAATGTGAGCCTGGTCTCATTTCAAAGTGTATCATTATTTATTTAAAAGTAAACCTTAGTAGTTAAGCTTTTCAGTTTAATTTTGGAGATGGCCAAATAATTCAAGAAAGATATAAAGAAATAAAATAATTTTCTCAAACATGCTCGGAAATGTACGCGTTAATATCACGAAATGAAGACGTGAAGTTTCTTGTTTATGACTCCCTACATTACTTCTTGGCCTTACGCCAAGAAGTAATGTATGAAAACCCTAAGTAAAACCATTATTGTCCGCTACTCTAACTTTTTAAATTTGCTTACTAATATTAAACTGACAAAGGAAAAATTACATACTGCCAACCACCACTAGACACTGTAAGCATACTTGCTACTTAAAAAAAATCAAAAAAATCTATGGTACTATACTTTATGTGCGGTTAAACATGGTGCTCGAACGGCTTGTTCAAATGTCATGTTTAAAAAATAAAAAAGGCGCAAATTACCTATTATTTAGTTGATTACCTAGTATTTATTTTAATTTTAATATTTCCTTACATCGTTTGAGAAAAGTACTATACAATCCTCGGCCGGAACAGGGATTGCTGGACTCGTTGTATTCGGTGTCTACCCCAATCTCGTCCAGCAATCCCTTACTTCACGGCCTCTGCAGTAATCTACTATTATTAATGCAAAAACTGTACATAAATATAAATTGAGCACTTTTCGGCAACTGGGGCGCGTCTTGTGTGGATTATCGTGCTTTACTGTTACGTACTCTGTTCTCAAAGCATACAACCGGGAATAACGCTAGGAGGATGATGGAACGGGAACGCTTTTCCAATCGCCGTTGTAAAATTAAGGCTTTCTCAAAGGAGCGAGCGAAACGATCGAAGTTCTATGATTTAGTTGGGCCGAAAATCCTTCGTCTATCCGGTGTCCGGCTGTTCTCCTCTACAGGTCACATTTCTCATCCGATTCTAGTAACATTTTGTGAGCAGGTTCGTTAGTTATATAGATTTTTTTTGGCACTATTTTTTTTGAAAACAAAAAAATTTTTTTTTTTTTAAAGACAGGTGAGCCTGTTTTTTATGTCACAGAGCCACTAGTTGTATCTATGTAAGTAATAAAAAACGACCGGGTTGCACTCCGGGAGTGCCGGCAGAAGTGAAAACTCAATGACATTGTAACAGTTTTTCGGTCAGGTCACGTGTCCGTCTTGCGAATTTTCAACCTGTCGAATCTCACGGCCACGTGACATCTTACGGTCACGTGACCTGTGGCGAGTTAAACAATTTTTCCCCATCACAAAAACTGCACAGCGCCGCTAAATAAGTTTTCACTTCAAAAACTTATCTGGGCAGTGGCAGATTATACTTAACCAAGGAACAAAAATATATAATAGGGTCATGCAGAGATTGAAATTTGCACCTTCTCGTGGACATGCCCCATGTTAAGGACTATAAAACTTAATTTTTGATATTCTTCGATTACTCTTTGAAACTACTTTATTTGAGTTTAGCCAGTGAACGAAAAAAACCACAGAAGTCTAAGTAGCGCCGCAAAATGGCCCCACAGAGTGGGTGCCATTGCCATTATGCGGGGTTGGGGGCGCGGTGTCAAAACGATGCCAGGCAGCCGTTTAATTAGAACATATACCGGGTTTTGGGCACGTGTTTGGGTAGAAATTTGTAAGGAGCTCGCATTCTATGGTTTTTTCGTTCGCTGAGGTTAGCACTATTATTTAAGATACCTACCAGTGACACGACACCTAACTAATTTGCACCCGTAGCCGAAAAATTACCGGACAGGAAAGTAAAATGAAGCTGTTTCCTGTATGGTATCAGTAAATTCATCTTTTTGATAATATGTATTATAATCATAATGCATACTAGTTTTACATAATATATTATCCCATAATGAAAATTGCTGTGGGCTGTATATCCAAACGAGTGTCATCCGTCATCTCAGCGATCCGGGCCTCAATTCAGTTCGTCTCTCCACACCCCAATTGAATTTACAGTGTTTCGCGCGCTCGGTCTAACTGGTTAGCTTGGTGCGCGTGGAAACATACTGGATGCGATGCGACAATGAAAAATAGACCTCTAGACTGTAGTATCAACGGGAATGCTGCGGGCGTGCCGGATATCAACATAGGCAACACAGACTGTAGGTACGTTAAACCTACGTTTTGGATTTTGAACCTTGTAATGTATCAAACAAGATGTGATTCCAATTACCCAGTTGAATGTAGTAAGATATTTTGTTAGTATGCATTCGATTAAAGCACAAATTGAACTGATTTAAACGTTCAAATTTCGCAATTCATTCTGTTAACAAGTAGGTTATTTCGATTTTAACATTATTGAACGGTGTGCTTTAAACATTTATATCCTGTCTGTGAAATTGGCTACAGGCTAATTTAACTTTATGGTATTGTAATATTTAACGGTGTTCGACATTATTTACGATAAGTTTAATCGTTTTGTTACCAATTTTAAACGATTATTTTAACGTTTAGCCAGTCAAATAGTTTCGGCTATTATAAACAACACAAAAATAAACAAATCAACGTCCATAACTAGTCATGTGCAACGTCCATACCAGCACAAAAGTCAATTGAAATAGGTACTTATCTGTTCACGCCTTAGTCATAAATTGACAATACAGTTCTGTACAGATATTTTCATCTATGTTCAGTACGAATATCTATGTGACGCTATTAGGCATTCTTATAGAAGATAAGTAAAACAACGATAATAACTGTTAACCGCGCGGTGATATCTCTCTATTAACAATCACGGCTAGCACAACACCGCACATGAGATAACCGAACCCTCTCTTTCTGACAGTTCTAATTAAGACAAAGACGAATGGGCTATGCCACGTGCGAGAAAGTTTGTGCTCAGTCTTGTGTTAGCCTTGCAGATCCTGTCTTGTTACAACTAATTGCAAAGACAAGTCGACTGGGCTGTTATCACTTATCAGCGAGCGAGACCGGATCCGAGAGTAAAATGTCAGTTGTACCTGTTCTATTTAGCCCTTGTTATTTGAAATGTGTCTATGGTCCGTCCATTTAAGAAGCGTAAGCAAATATGAGCATGAGAAGAATCAACTTACTTAACCCTTTGCATGCCAATTATAGCCGTTGTAAGCTGTGCCCACAGTTTAAAAACGACTCTGCAATTATCTTAGCGTATGCTGTTGACAAACAACGTTAAGTTAAAAAACTTCGGAATAAGTCGATGCCACACTGGTTGAGCAGACTATCGTCCATCCTAGTATATGAGTATGTATGCAATTACAATATATATTATAAGTGCGAGCGAGATGAATTCTCATATATTCGCGTCCAACAATAGCGCATTTCGCTCAGTAAAATGGACCGCATAGTAAACCTCAATATGAAAGAACACTTTCCAACTAACCAATCTTAAAATTCTCTAACTACTCGTTACCGTTGTTGGACTCTATCAATACCTAGTATGCAGCGAGCTACACTAACCAAGAATGTCGCGTGAGCCTTAAAACCCTCTATGGTGTTATGCCCTAACAGATCATGAGCACAGCCTGTGGCTATAGTAAAAAGTGGTCGAGATACGTGACTGGATAGCGCGTTATTGGTGCAATGTTATGCATAACGAGTCCCGATGGCCGTTGGTTCGATACGTAATAACAATAACCGTAGATCTTGGGCATTGGCGACCACGATTGCTGGGCCCCGTGGATGAAATGTGGAGGCTTTCTTAGCTGGTGTGGGACTGCTCTTTGTTTTTTAAATATTTGTATGTCAAAGATTGATACGGAATGAATATTACGGAATGGAAGTTCAAGTATTCTTTTACGTACCTATAACTACTGACAAACTTGGGATGTTATAAACTGGGGTACCTTATTAGTCAGAAACGGTCGTAGGTCCTCATATTTTGCGCGGTATTGGACTGTGATATGATCTTTTTATCACACTTGTCATTTGGGTAGACTATAGGACTATCAATGTTGTTAGTTCATTATTTGCTATCACTGTAACGTATAATTATATTTACTAGGCTATTTTATTAATCTGCTGGTTAAGTTCCGAACCTAATCATATTATCATTTGCCAACAACAAAAGAGCTACAGCTTACAAACATAATTGAAACGACAATTTCAATAACCACCACCAACACTGCAATGGTACTGCCGATTTCAGATGTTTTGGAAACGATTCAATTATGAAAAAATAAAGTGAAAAATAGTCACGTAGCCATGGTTACCCCAGGTGCGGGCCGCTCCACGGTGGGCTGGATGGCTCGAAAAGAGGACATTCGCACTTTTTTCAGAAAATCATTTTTTGAAAACTGCTATCCAATAGAGAATTATATGAGGAACAATAAATGTGGTATACATTTTTGCGAATGAAGGCATATTGACAGCAGAAAAAAATAAAGTCTGTTTTTTTGTATGGGACCCAAAAATAGGTATCTTGTTTCTCAGAAACTATTAGAGGTCCCGTCTTCTACCTTTCAAGACTTTGTTTTTCTACTTTTATAGAGTAAGAAACGTTAAGCATATTTTCTATTCAGGTGCCGTTTTTTTTTTTTAGTCCAGTAAAAGTTAACACATTTTAGATTTTTTCGTTTATGTCTTTTTTGGGTTTTTACATTATATTTCGATAGTTAATAGTTCGCAATGTGAGAGAACACCATGCTAGAAAATGTAGCAGAACCATGACGAATGAAGATATTTTGTACAACTTTCTTATATCTTCTGATCCACAAATAACTCTTCTAAGGCCACGACTAACTAAGAAAGCTAAAAAACTCTCACCCGAAGCTTTAGAATTACTAATTATAGAAAATAATACGAGTGACGACCATGAATATAATCTTTTTGAAATGTTAGAAAATACCAATGAATAACTTTTTCACTAAGTGTAGTAATTTTTGTATTTAGGTATATGTATTTTTTTAAGAAATGTTATTTATGTATCGTAATTATTATACCATAACCATATTTCTTTTTGTTGTTTATTGTTTATTTTAAATGACATGTGTCTATTGTAAAAAAATAGATTATTTCTTTTTAGTTGTATGAAAAATGTAAAAAATGTACTTAGGATTTTTTTATAACTTAATAAACGTTACATATATTATGTGTTATTATCATTTTTACTTTCAACTATCGAAATATAATGTAAAAACCCAAAAAAGACATAAACGAAAAAATCTAAAATGACTTTCAACTATCGAAATATAATGTAAAAACCCAAAAAAGACAAACGAAAAAATCTAAAATGTGTTAACTTTTACTGGACTAAAAAAAAAACAGCACCTGAATAGAAAATCTGCTTATCGTTTCTTACTCTATAAAAGTAGAAAAACAAAGTCTTGAAAGGTAGAAGACGGGACCTCTAATAGTTTCTGAGAAACAAGATACTATTTTTGGGTCCCATACAAAAAAAACAGACTTTATTTTTTTCTGCTGTCAATATGCCTTCATTCGCAAAAATGTATACCACATTTATTGTTCCTCATATAATTCTCTATTGGATAGCATTTTTCAAAAAATGATTTTCTGAAAAAAGTGCGAATGTCCTCTTTTCGAGCCATCCAGCCCACCGTGCGCTCGCGCGCTCGTGTCGCAAATGTTGCGACAGTGTAATGCCGCTATGGTCAGCGACCTTAATGAAACCGCCCATTGTTCGAGGGATAGCTGACGATAAACGTGAATACGATAGGGGACATACAGGATACAGAAAGTACCACCCGGGGGAAGAAAGTGTAGATGCTATCTTTTGAGGGATTACCTCTCGCGTAGGCTGTGTTTATGGAATGAGGGACAGGCAGTCGAGGTTTTTACGGGGACCTCTTGAAAAAATAAGTGAATATCGTGGTGTAGAACGAATTATTCGCATGCAGGTGACTTTGAGAGTTTAGCACTTTTGACCTTAAAATACTTGTCCTTATTGGGCATAAAAAAGTGCACAATCGAGACCGCGAGACATGAAAAGTCTACCCTCCTCTGTGTATTTATACAGTGCGAGTGAGACTGGAGGAGCTGAGTCGGCGTGACTCGACTTGGCAGCAAGTTTTGTTAACCCTCCTGATGTGTCTTAACTTGCTTGCTCTCTTTCGATTTTCTGCAACCAAATGTCGCGGCGAGTTTGTCACGGTTTGGGTGCGTATGGAGGTGTAGCTTTCACAAACTCTTATCACTCTTATTTTACGTCATTACAAACACTACCTTATTTCAAGATAATAAAGCGTACTTTCAATAATCAAGCATACGCTTGATAAGCACTCCCTAAATCTTCCACGTCTTATGTTGGTGCGTTTTCAGCCACACAATGTCCTTACTCGGTTCTGCGGTCGTATTATCAGTTTGCAAATGATATTAATCGTAATGACAGCTCGTAATTTTGATTGTTTACGCGTATTTTGTAAGTCTTCTTTCGTTCAAGAAATTGCTCAACGAAATTAATATGTATAGAATTGTTGGCAAAAATATATGTAACGTAGTTCCTGTAATAAACGGTCACGCTAATAAATAGCGACGTAATAAATAATACAGGCGATATATATTAACCTTCAATATTTTGAGGTTTTTAAAAATAGGTGTTTTCACTTAAAAGCTAGTGTTCTTCTTTGGTTTAATTCTTATTTCGTTTCATTCTGCGTCACTCATTCTTTATTCGTCTTGTTCGCTTTCGTAACTATATTCTTTGGTCAAATTCTGTAACTTGTCTGTGTCTAACTCGTTTTTCAACATGGTCTTCATTGGACTATACCTATCGGTCGTTTAACTCGTTTGGATTGCAACAATGCATTTTCAAGTACATTTTATACCTTATTGAACGTTTTCTTCGAAATGAGATCAATGCACGCTCCTTAACACTTAAGTGCCAGGATCCCGCTAGGTGCATGGGCGCTCTGCTCGTAGGTGCTTCCTCTGCGTACGGGTGTTCGCATGTTATCGGCTACGAGGCTACGAAATCGTTGGCAGTGAATGTGCTAAGGTAGGTTATCAGCGGTGTTAGCGATCTGCATCGATCTGTCAATGGCGTCGTGACTCGGGCCCTCGCAGCCTCACGCGCTTATCAGCTGATCTGACATAATCGGCCGCGCCTTGCACCGCTTTGATAACAGCCGAACCGGCTACCAACTTGAAGGGAATTTACGGACATGCATAGCGATTTATCGGGCTAATGTTGCCCAATACTCGTTTAGTTTTATTTACCTCTGTACTCGGTACTTCTTGTGTAGTGTAAAAATGTATACCACCTTTACATATATCTCGTAACATAGAAGGTAACTTTATATGTCCCTATATTCTTATAACGAGTTAGTTTATAAGAAATAACGAATACATTTTTTGTTTCAATGTTTGGATTGAAGACTAGGATTAAGCTCGTCTGCTTAAATAAAATAAATAAATAAATCATCTTATTTCAGACAACAGTCCATTCAGCTTGTTAGTTACAATATTTTGCCTATAATCTAAAGTTAGTACCCATAAGCTAATGAGTTTAATTAATTATAAATTCCTACCCACGTGCATTGCCGTCCGCCGGGCTAGCATGGGGCTGTCCCAGCGGTTCACGAACACGCTAAGGATACGGTTGGGACTGCCGCGCAGCCGAGACATAATCCCAGCACTTCTCTTCCTCATAAATGCAGCAAAACCATCAGACTAAACAAAGCAAAGTTAGTTTTAAAATAGGACATCGTTTTTTGAGCCATGATCTTGACAAATTGTCACTGTCCAAAAATCGAGGCGAAAGTGTATTTATTTTTATTTTTACAAAGACGTTAACGTTAACGATCTTGAATATTTTCCGGCAATATAGCACTGCGGTACCTATTTATCTATCAATCAATTATTTATTTACACTTCACTGCGCCTGCGATAACTACATTATGACAAAAAGCAGTCGCCACAAAAACTAAACAGTCGTGTTTAACAACTTTGGTTTTCTTGTCGTTTTATCTATGTAACTCAGCTAAGCGGACCTTGTTTGAAAGCTGAGTGTTTTAATAAGTAGATATCTTATCTGTCTTCTTTAGCACAGTCGCTTCAACCTGAGAAACCCACGCACTCGTCTCTTAGGGCATTAAACTAACCCGCAAGTCATGTTTCATTCGGTACCTAATATGCATGTGGTTGATTGACCCTCCAAATTTACACATTCTGATCCTCGTGTCCGGCAGTGGGAGGCAGATAGGTTTATAATATATAACTTATAGTGATACCGTCTAAACTATAGGATTCTAACACACATACACCCATCTGAATGTTTCCGTCTTGTTCTTTACTTTAGGAGAATAATAAAACTACGAAACTTTATCTTGAATATCTAGAACAATAGTGTGGGTGATGCGCGCTCCCACGCCGTCGTTTGAAGACATCCACTGTTTGTTTTATCGTTCAATGCCATTTTACCACTTAAATCTCCGCAACTACACTACACTCTTTAAACAAATGTGGCTATTTCCTTTTCAAATTACAGGTCGAAGACCTTTGATCTCCCGTATATATATGTCTACACTCTTGAGTCATTTTGGTCACCCTACGTACAGTTGACCTTCGAAGTAACTGGTATCATGCAACACGTTAAAGTGGTCAGCATAACCAAATGCGCTCGCTACCACCTGGTCAGCTGCTAGGTGGCTGGCTAATCAACGGACATTGTCCTTTAACGGACTTTTAGAAGGCCTTGAAATCACATTAAACGCCCAATTATATATATGGGCTAATCTTGGAATATACTGTATTCCCGCTTGGGTCATAAATATCACGAAATAAATACATCTGCCGCAGATTTCATTACAAAAAGGTAGGGAACAGAGACGTCGATATCTTATGGATTTCGCACTTACCAAAAGATCTGCCTATTCTTAATACCTATTGAAATGTGTAACCTACATCTGACTCGGAAAAAAAAAACCTCATTATTTTCTATTAGATTTTTTTTAGAGGACACCAACAACTACCAGACAGACCATTTCAAGTGTTTCTACAGACAGCGCTAACTAGTATTTTCTACGATAAGAAATAGTCGAATTGTTGTTATAGTTACGTACTCAAAAGCAATTGTTACCTGACAATTTGTAGCTGTTGAATTTTCCCATCATACCTCATGTTAACAAAGTGCCGCCACTCAGGGTTTTCACACCACGGTCCCATATTGTCACACGTCGCTTGTACTTACTTATTAACATTATTCACGCAATACTACTATTACCTAGCCTATAACAATCGGTTTAGCTTATACCAAAGGCCTAGGTTTCTAGTCCAATTATACATTCTAAATTGTGTATTAAGGTGCTTGGAACATGAGAAAATATTAGTCTGAACTGAAGAAGTTAAGATTTAATTTTGTATATTTCTGTCATTTTGTCACGAGAAGAAAAATATTCTATACGCATCCACCTGACTCAAGCTATCTTAACGACCTGTTAATGATACTAAATGACCTATTTTAATATACCAACAAAATGTACAAACCCTTATATATCGACATTGACATAATAACATAAACTATAACATAACGTAGGCGTTAAACATGGACCGTGACATATCGCCAGCATCAATAACCACAATCAAGATCCTAATGAAGATGTACGACTATTATATCACTTATTATCTTATTAAAGCCCATTTATCGCTAATTCGCCTGTTTATACAGCTCTAACGGCCTCCTTTTATGTCATGTTACGTTACATCGTTAGACCGCACGGATTTTAATATACCCACAGACCCACAAGTATGGTAACCTATTATTACGTGAACTGTGTCATGTTCAGCAGTTGAGTTATGTTGTGTGTTTGTTCGCAGAGAACCTCGCGCCGTCCGAACTGAAGAAACTGAGGAATAAGCAGAGGAAAGCGAAGCGTAAAGCCGAACAGGAGAGCATGCTGGCTGCTCAGGTACAGGTAGGTAATAGTTATTTTTTAGGCTATATTGGGATATTTGAATGACATACAAATATTATAAATGCGAAAGTAAATGCTGCCTTTTCACGCTGAAACCGTTGAACTCATCATTGGGATAGGAAATGGACGTAGGATCTTGAAAATCTAGGTGTGAAATAAGAGTGGAACTGTGGGAGATGGGGAGGTTATACTTATTAATGAGGTGTGTGTCATTGCTAATATTTAAACCTTCGGTCATAAAGGGTTAAAGCCACCCGATTGTATATTTTGTATTCGAGAGTTGTAAGCAGGTGTAAAGCAAAGCAAGACAAAATTAGCTAGACTTACACCTAGCCACTGTCGCGTAATTTTAATTACCGCGCGGCATTTAAATATATCCTCAAGATCAAAGAAAACCCCGTCAGTGGGACCACATGCCTATAGTTCCCGAGTGTATTGATCTCCTAGTATTTTAATAGGTATTTGACTAGTTTAGAAAGTGTTAGCTTGGCTAATGAACTGTGATCTCCATAAAGTAACGGCGAGGGTATTAATTACAAGTTTAGCTGTTAACTTGCGTAGGTATTGGTAGTTATACAGCGCCGTGTAGGATTTTATTAGGTTTTACTCGATATGAAATATGCTCATGTATTTTCTTGACGCTGACACTAAGCTTCAAGAAAACAAATTTAAGAGGGATAAGAGAAACTTTTAAATCTTAAATTGCCATCCTATAATATATAAAGTACCATTTTTTAACGATAATTTTAGTTTTAATCGCCAACTGTTCCATCAGGTAGCTCACGATTAATACAATACAATACAATACAAATACTCTTTATTGCACACCTCACACAAACAAAGCAGTTAAAAAGAGAAACAATACAATAACATGTAGGTAGAGGTAGACAACAGGCGGTCTTATCGCTGAAGAGCGATCTCTTCCAGACAACCTTTGGGTATGGGAGAAAGATTAATGTTATTGTTAAATAGTTGTCCGAGCGGCTTTGCCCGCGTATTCCAGCTAATCTAGGCAGAACCGCGACATAAAGTATTGCCTTTGTCCATCCTGAAGGTCCATTGTATTCTATATACATATGGAGATTATGAAGGTTCATTCGTATAAGTAGTTCCGAAGATTAGGTCTGTGAGATTGTAAGTCTGTATCTAGACAGACTTACAATCTCACAGACTTTTTTATTTTAGACTAGCGACCCGCCCCGGCTTCGCACGGGTACTATATTATACATATAAACCTTCCTCTTGAATCACTCTATCTATTAAAAAAACCCGCATCAAAATTAGTTTTAAACGATGCGTAGTTTTAAAGATCTAAGCATACATAGGGACAGACAGCGGGAAGCGACTTTGTTTTATACTATGTAGTGATGTCTCAATTGGCAACGTGATCGCATTTCAGGTGAAGAGAGAACAGCATCACAAGGCGCGGCAGCAGCAAGAGCAGGGCGACCCAGAGGCGCCGCAATTAGACGAGCTCATCCCCGACAAGCTGGCTAGGGTGAGTTATGATTCCAACCATGTAGGCTCGGGCGAGGTTAGGTCTACAGTCTCCCTCCACTCGAGGAGCGAGTGTTCTTCGCAGCAGGGGCGACGCACGGCACTCAAGTAAGGCCTGCAACACACTAGCGGCTGGCAGGTCGTGATACGGCGTGCCGTACCAGAGCACGGCCAGAAGAGTTGCCAAGCAAGAGGCGTGCCTTAATGGAACCGTAGCGGTTCTATTACGGCACGCCATTGCGCCAGCGGGCGTAGCATAGTTGATCACTTATCGCTGTGGATAAGATATCCGTCACTCTCGCACTCGCATATTTTTCAGAACGTGCCGTATGTCTTATCCACGGCTATAAGTGATAAAATGGCAACCATGCTACGCCCGCTGTGCTCGTTATTTATTTCTATAACCGTGGAAAATGTGCACCTAACCTTAAAAAAAAAAATTTTATTTTAAACGGCCTTTACCTACTGGAGACTCGACGTTACCATGGACAGCCTAAGACTTATTTCCGAACTAAAGAAGTTTGAAGAGCAGTTCTTAGTATACATGAGAACGCCGAGCCAATAAAATTGTTGTAGAGCGTGTCGTCCCAGCGGGGCAGGCACAAATGGCGCCACAACGCGACGAATGACGAGAAAAGTCCACCCTCCTCTTTCTAATTTTCATAGTGCGAGTGAGAACGCAGTCGCGAGACGGCGAGTCGCGCTCGATGCAAGTTTGCAAAAAGTTGTCTTAGCCCAAGGAGGGCTCGAGTGCGCTCAGCGCTCTCATGTGGAAGACTCGTATCCCAGATGAGTCCTCCGCCCGAGAGTACAGATTACAGCCGTCTTGAAGTCTTTGAGCGGTTACACGACGACTTTTTTGCAGCGATGCAATCACGCGACATTAGCCATAGAACATCTGTATCGTGTTTGTACCGCGTTTTTAGCGCTGCAAAAAGTAGGCGTGTGTATCCGCAACCGCTCTTAGTGGGATAGGAATACCACGTGACCGTGCCGATAGCTTACCAGGATTTCTCTAAAGGAATAGGACCTGATTTAACATCACGGATGCAGATAATGCTAAATAATATACCGCGATCCTTCACTTCTAGACATCCGCTAAAACGCAATTAAGACATATGTGGAGTCACGTTGACTGTGGACACAGCCATACACGTTTTATTTCTGATTCAGAGGCTATTATAGTTCGCTTCAGGTAATGGCCAGTAGTTAAGGATGTTGGAAATACCACTTCATTGTTATTATTATTGTCGTGAAGTATAGTTATAATAACTAACTTATTTATGTTATTACCCGCCTGCCGAAGGAGAGGAGGGTTATTGGTAAATGTAAATAAACGGAATAGTAATAAATAATGATAAATGTTGGAAGTGTGACGTTTCTCAACTGAGTAGGTATTGTTGACTTTTACCCTATACGAACCGATTACCTGATCGACACTAATATTATTCACTCCACTGGGTGCAATTCCCAATAACAATATGTTACAAATACTCTTTGGAATTCAAGCCATATTATTTTGCAATATATACTCCAAAAGCCCGATCTCTGGTTATAATAATTATAATTGTGTCGCTTAACTTCAAACTCAGATAAATCCATTCGACCCTCTCTGCAAATATCTACCCTATTACCTTTTCATAATACCAAAATCGCATGATCTTACCAGAAAACCCTGATGGATTTACCTGAGTTTGAATTTAAGCAACTCAATTTAAGATGAAAAAAAAACCTTATTGCTAACGTTACATGTTAGGGAATTGATTAAATGCGCCTGAACTAGGATTATCCTGTATCTCAGGCAAAGAGATATTATACTAATTGGAAAACAATTTTACAAATTAAAATCAATACACATCAAAGACATAAATAACGAATTATCTTACAACATAAATATTATGTGTGCACAATAATCTAAGAATATATATTTCATTTACGTACGCTATTGCAGTATCAGCGTCGACAATAACTACAAACTAGGTCATCGAGTTTATTGACGACCTTTGTAGCCTAGTTGGTAGTGACCCTGCCTACGAAGCCGGAGGTCCCGGGTTCGAATCCCGGTACGGGCATTTGTTTGTATGATGAGCATGAATGAATGTTCCTGAGTCATGGATGTTTTCTATGTATTTAAGTATGTATTTATCTATATAAGTATGTATATCGTCGTCTAGTACCCATAGTACAAGCTTTGCTTAGTTTGAGACTAGGTCGATTGGTGTAAGATTGTTCCCAAATATAAATAATATTTATCTATTTAATTTTTTAGTGGAAAAAATATGCACCATATATAACACTAATATAGGTAATAAGTAAACTATATATTGAGCGTTATTATTATGTAGTTAATTGCGTGTTACAGGCGGAAGATCCTCTAGAACAAGCGATCAAGTTCCTGCACCCACTGCGGATGCTCGCCTCCGATAGGATAGATACACATTTAATGGCCTTTGAAATATACTTTAGGAAAGGTGAGTGCTTCTTTATTATTACTCCAAATTACTATTATGAGATTCATGAGTCTCTGCTGGGCGGAAAGCTACGCCTTCTTTCACTGCTCTTGGGTAGCTTCATCAGGTCAGGTCTAAAAGGGAGCAGGGAGGAAATAGAAGTAATATTGTTTAAAGTGGTTCGATTTCCATACAAAACGTTATTTGACATTCGCAGGCTAACGGCGTGATAATTTAAGAAACTTGTGCAACTAACTTTCACAAATTGGCTTTCCATTTGCGCGATATTCCCCCTTTTCTTGAATAAACTAGAATAATCTGAGATATTAGTTTGTGACGTCATACTTTGGGAAAAACCGTTTTTCTCAAATTATTCTAGTTTATATATGTTTATTCAAGAAAAGGGGGAATTTCGCGCAAATGAAAAGCCAATTTGTGAAAGTTACTTACATAGGTTTCTTAAAAAAATCGCGCCGTTCGCCTGCGAATGTCAAATAACGTTTTGTATGGAAATCGAACCACCTTAAGCGAAGTTGCTGCAAAACTGCTTATGATTGATAGTCGCGTGCCTCACCGCTCAGCCACAGTGGGTCACCTCAGCCACGTGTGTGCACTGCATGATATAATACAGATTACCTCTATTCTTGACAATCATTCACATAAACTTTTGTCGTGCGCACTTTGCCTAAATGATTCCCACGTCCCCTGTAATTGCATAATGACTGAACTGAATACATATTACTGCTGTGAAGACCGGTCTAATCCGAACAAGGTCTCGTTTTCCCTCTGGTTTGGAAGGTCAGAGGGCAGTCGATTTCGAAAACGCTAGGAGGATGCTATATTTACCTCATCATCATCATAAACTTAAGAGCCGGGCTCTTGTCGGTCGAGTAATGGCCACTCTGTTCTTCTCTCTGCCACTGTTTTGAGCTCTTGATACGACATAACATTAACTTTCACTTTAGCTTGGTCCATAAACGCACGTCGTCCTCTTCTGTTTTCAATCGTTTATAGTAGACATCTTCTTTCTCCTATCAAATTTAGAACCCCTTCGTTTGTTCTTCTTTCTGTCCAACTAATACCTTCCATCCTTCTCCATGCCCACATTTCAAATGCGTTCAGTTTCTCTCTATCTCTGTATTTACCTGTTCATTTATAATTCCAGAGAAGCCCCTGCTAATGCTGCAGAGCATAAAGCGCGCGTGGCGGCTAGAGCCCGGCCACCACCACCTGCACGACTGCCTGGTGCGCTTCCGCGGCTGGCTCGACCAGCACGCCGACCTGTCGCCCGCCGTCGCGGAGGTGGTCAACAAGGAGACACAAGAGGTACACCCGTGGGACACATACACAGTGCTGGTTTTAGCACTACCAGCGCCCTGGGCGAGATTTCTAGGGTGCCCCCTAACTCAATTAGCGAGAGGACATAAAGGGGCGCCGGTGCCCCTTTATGGCCGGCGCCCTGTGCGGTCGCCCCACCACGCCCTAACAGTGCCTCAGTACCAAACAGTTCGTAGCGCTACCTTTCTGGCGCTGAAAATGTTAACTAATGCATGAGAAAACGACTCGCAATTTGCTTCAGAGATCGGAATTTTTACGGCAATTCATAGGACCGTCGCAATCTAGCTATGCCACGAACGATTAAGAAAGAAAGAAAGAAGACATTTATTCACTACACAAAAGACACACAGAGACAAAGGGAGTCGAAATACAATACAATTGACACATGTGTGTGTCTTCGCGGCAGTGAATCGGTCGCTGTCTCAGCATTATGCCGAGGTGTCAGACAGACACCTACAGCGCTGATTTTCAGACAGCAACGTTTACAAAAGATTAAAAAAATGTCACCTCGAGTAAGTAATTAAATTATCGACATCGATTAAAAATGTTTTAACCCTAGCTAGATTGCAAGAGTCCTTTGTTTTGTCGTGGCAATTCCGATCTCTGGTCATGATCCATGAACAAGGAGACACACGAAGGTTTAGTAACACTTATTAGGCTACGGTGTCCGCTTACCACCAGGCAGACCATATACTCGTTTACTACCGTCCTGGTATAGATTCTCGAGGGCTAATTAACACATTGACCAACGAAGTCGTTTCCTTCTTGTATAAAGCATCGAAAGCCCTCGCCTCGCTCCAAAACCCTCGCAAGTCATCAATAAGGAGACGCAACGCGAGGTCCAACTAACACATGCCCAGTCGTTGGATTCCTTTGAGAAGCATCGAAAACCACTTTCAACTTGGTCACTCAACGTAGCGAGTTGGTGATCAGGCAGGTGTCGTGTTCCCTTATTTGACTCCCGCTTAGCTTAGTAACACTTCATTCATTTGACTCCCGACTGCCTGGTGCGGTTCCGCGGCTGGCTCGACCTCCCATGTCGCCTGCAGTCGCGGAGATCGTCAAGAGGTAAACACGAGGCTTGACACATGCGGAGCTCTTCCTGGGTGAAGCATCGAAAACCAATTGCAACTTGGTTATTCAAGGTCTATGAGTTGGTTAACAGGAGACTCGACAGCGCCAAAATCATGACAGACGAAGATCGAAGCTGGAAAAGATTTTCGTATAATCGCCTGTTACTAATCACTTCTCTAGTCGTTTGCTTCCTTTGTGAGCCGTTGAAATTGACTCGCAACTTAGTTGAACCTCGAAAGGTGCCGTCGTTGTTTATTTCTGGGGTCTTCAACAAGGACACGCTTGAGGTCGGCGGCACGAAGGCCAAGTAACACTGAGTGCTCTCTGTAAGAGCCATCGAAAACGACACGCAACTTTAGTAGATCTCGATTTTTCTCGCACTATACCTCTGTTCTGAGTGTTCTAATAAGAGAGAGACGGATAGTGCGAGAAAAATCGAGAGAGCTCGCGCGCCGTCTCGTGATAGCCGTGTTGGTTGTCAACCAAATATATACAAACATACCTACTTTTATTACTTGTAACCAATTGAGTTATTTGTTCCAGTCGATGCTTGGCCGCAGCGCCCGCCAGATGGCGGAGGAGTTCTTCTCCGGGCCCGCGCTGGAGTCGCAGGCCGCCGCGCTGTGGGGCGCGCGCGCGCTGTGCCGGCTGGAGCCCGAGCGGACCGCGGAGGCCCGCGCGCGCGCCACCAGGCTCGACCACCACGACCTAGATATACAGGTACCGATGCCGATATGACGCGTCGCTACAATAAATTTTATACTTCGCCGAGATCGGCGGTACATGAGTCCGTATACCGCGCACGTGCGGCGTAGAACTGGTTTTCAATGGAACGCTTTACTCCAGGTCTGAAGAAACTGGTTGAGTGCTGCTTTAGCTTATACATACAGAGTGAAACATAAGTCGTAAACAGATTTTTTTGTTTCTATCGCAGTATCTTAAGGGACATTCATTGCATTAACTCTAGAAGCAAACAATTAAACTTTATTTATTAGTACATTACCACAGAGGCCGGCAACCCCTTTTCACGCCGAAGTATGTATAGTGCTTTTCTCAAACATGCAATGAAATAAATTTAAAAAAACTCCAAGAAATCAAATTTAAATTTTCATGACTGAACGTCGTGATCCTGTGCCACAAATTGTGGAATGGAAAAGGCCTAAGCCTCCAATTTTGTATGAAATGCCATTACGGATCTCTCGTCTTGCTCCGCCCGAAACGTGACAATTCGAAGCCCATTATAAAGAACACAACGTCAATATTTCATTGCGTGTTTGAGAAAAAATATTTTTTAATAGCAAAAACATAAACCTTATGGTCACCCTATTCAACAAGACTTGGTCTGTAGCTTAAAGTGACATTTTAAAGTAGCAATTACGGTGACAATGAGACACAGTAAATAAAATAATAATAATAACAAACGTTTACATATTTTTGCCTGTTGTCGCGTCCACATGTTTAAACTAAAGTTAAACAGTAAGAAACACATATTTTTTGTCCACGACTTATGATTCGTTCTGTATATTGATTGTGCCATAATTAGACTTATCACTTCTCAGTTCAAACATTAGTTCATTATAATCTCATGGATAAGAGTTGAAATAGCGCAGCATTATATTCGACGGTATTACGTTTATACCGCGGCGTCGCCTGCGTTCTTTGTAATACGCGGCCGGAGCCACGCGGGCATGTAGTGGTAAGACATTTGTGGGGTACAAATTTCGCTAATAAAAATAATTGATTGAAATCCGAGCACAACGTTGTGACAATACTCTCGCTATTCATCTTTCTCGCAAAGAAAAGTTGCAAAAACAAACATGCATCGCGGCCGCACTGCGATACCTATAGGTACAGTCGACAACACAGCTAAGTGACCATCGGAAATCTAATCTGACCTTAAGTGCGTTGTAATAAGGTTCTAGGTTTTCACGGTATGGTTAGTTAGGTGTGTTGCTGTGTGTACTAGCCCTTCCAATTTTATTCTGAGCAGTCCTAACCAAACTCTCTCAATTTCCAGGGTTGCGTGGAAGTCCTAGAGAGCCTCAGAGAAGGCCACTTCGGCTCGTGCGAAGCAGAAATCGAGGCGTACATCGAGGCGTGCTCCGCCAAGTACCCGTACGCCATCGCGTTCAAACCCCCACTCACCGAAGAACCCAACCACGTCACCGACGCGCTTCAGCCTAAGGAGATGGCCAATAATTGAGCGGATCAGGTCTTACGACTTATTTGGTAAACTATCTCGCTGCATGAGACTATTAAAAAAAAAACTTATAAGGCTGTGGCAGTGGTCGGTTTAGTGATTGTAAATCTTCTCAAATATTATTGAAGCCTTGAACGCCACACTAATTGTTGTGGTATGGTAAGGTAAGGATCATATTCGTGTGGACATGTGACATTTTATGTAATGAGTGGCATTCAAAGGGTTAACCGATATAACTTACGATTACCGACGGTTGGAAATTCTGAGGACAATCGTCATGTTCCCATGCAATAACAAAATTTTCCAAAATTAAATGTCGTGATTGCCCGCCATGTGTTCTGGACTGCTTTATCGGATGGCATCAGAAACATTTTATGAACTGTATTTTTTATGAGCTGAACTGAAACCGAAAATTTCAAAATACTACAAGGAAAAATTATTGAACCGTTGAAAAGGATTCAGACAAGTTTTATTTTTATGACTTTGGTTGATTAGTCAAATTAACTCTATTCTGCCTTGTAAATAAAGCAGACCGAGACACATGTAGCGTCACTTTGCCAAGCCTTCCTCTGGGATTGCTTTATTACTATATGAATAAAAGATAAGTTTACCAAATAAGGCGTAAGAACGAGTGGTCCGTAGTCGGCAATAATAGGGTGTACAAGTGTGGTATATGATAGCCGAAATAGTCTCGCAATCGAGATGATCGTACCAAAAATTGGTTTTGAACCTACACATACTAACAGAATTTATTTTCTGTATAGGGGGTGCTGCACGGGGATGGTCGAGTGTGTTTCTTATGTAGGTAGGAGCGTGCCTGAAGTAAATGGCTGCAAATGTTGTGTCATTGTCCACGATATGCATAGAAACTCAAGTAGCGTGTTTCAGAGCATGGGTAGAGATTGGCCACTGCTTCAACTAACATAAAGTTAGGAGAAAGAGACGCAACCACTTACCTACAGGCATTCTACCTAATTAAATGAGAGTCCTTGCTTCGGATGAAACCGCGAATATTCGTCTAAAACCCTAAGGATTCTTGGGTTCACAGATATTTTAGGAGGGTAAAGTTAGTATGCGCTCAACAACACCGTTTTCAGGTGGATGGTGTGATTTTAGGGAACATTGTGTATGGGATTCGCTGCAAAAACTTGTACAACCCTATTATGAATTTGAATACTCTTATGCTTAAAGCGCGCTCACTTCCCGAATGGAGTAAATTTACGAAAGCATTTTATGGTCTTTTACAATCCCTGACTGATTCTGATCAAGGAAAAATGCAGTTCAGTGACTGCAAAGTGTTTGTTAGTTTCAAAAACAAATGTTTTTTAATCATAATAATTCTCAATCACAGATAATTATTTATAAAGAAATTATACATATAACGTACTAATTTTAAACTACGTCGAATTCTCTTGATTCGAAATTGGTGTTCATATCAGCAAAAATTAAAATGTCACAAATACTGGACCGAAAATTTTAAAGCTTGGTTGCGTCATAAAAAAACGTATTTTTTACTTTACCGGCAAATTTACTAAGGCCGGATTCGACCAAACAGGAATAATGATTGAAGCCTCTCACACACTGGCGCGGCCTGGCCGCAACGGTCAATAGTAACTTGTCAAATTTACTATTGGCCGCCACCGCAGGCCGCGCCAATGGCATGGCAATGTGATGCAGGCTTTAATCTGAGAATAAGCGTCAACATTTTATGAAACTATCTTGGATATCAATTTTGTGTCGCCAAAATGACCCTACGAATGTAACATAAATTTAGTCACCCGCTTATTTAGTATTTTATGTGTAACCAAATCTGAAAAAGCCGATATTAATTGGCTAATAGTAAGGTATTACTGGCTTGACACAATGTTCACAACCAAATGCCGCTTGATAATGTTCCTTTTCATAGTTTTAAGTCTGTTTGTGTAAAACATCTTATGGGCCCCTGTTTTTATTTTAGTTTGTCCAATAACGGATTGATTGTTTTGGTTGACCATATGCTTATATGAATTGAACTGATGTAACGAAAAGCAATGTTTGCAAATACAATTATTATACCGAATTAACTAGGTACATAAAATAGCAAAATTAAATGTCTTATGATATGATAATGAACGATGCCGACAGTCTAGTCCCGCGCACTCGCATCGGTTTCCACACCAATAGGTACAATAACCTTTTATCTAATTAGTGTAATTTTTTCAATATTTATAATAAGCATTTCATATAAAAATCTGTGTAATCTCTATTTTGAACTTAACTGTTTAGTTAACGGTGTGTGGCCTCACGTGTTCATTCAAACAAATGTATTTAGGGGTTTTAATGACTGGTTGAAAATGTGTATAAAATTGTGTGGCTATTCTCGAACCTCACGCAATATAGACTCTGAGGTACGCTTTGTAAATAATTCTTATATTTAAGTTTGTACTATACAATATCGTTAGAATTCGGCAGTTGTGCAGTTGTCGACGAAGTATTGACTGCTGCTTGGGGGCGCTAGATATGATTTAACATTGTTCGAATAACATGGACTCAATAAAACCATTCGTTTAGTTTTCAGACAGTATATTTATGTGTAAAGTTGGACAATAATTAAATAATTGGATACACCAAATTGTCATAAATGCACACTGGTTGTGCTGAAACTTTAACATGCACATGTTAACTTTTATTTGTACTCTATTATTAGCACATAATTGTGTTAAAATAGCCATGTTGTTTTTCTATTCAGTTGTGTGAACGGAGTATTTGTACCATGTCATCGTGTACATAAAGTAATAAAATTTAATTTTACAAAATTGATTGAATTTTATTTTATTTCTTATAAAATATATTCTTAATATTTATGAGATTTATGTCAAATAATCTTACCAATAATGGTAACACATTATTAAAAATATCTATAAAATGTCTTTATCAGTATAAATAATACAAATTGCGTCATTTTCTAGGGCTCATCCTGTCCCAGTCAATATCTCTGAAGTTTATTTCAATCTTCTCATTCTTTGGTTGAAATTGCCTGAAACAAAAAAAAGGTTTTAGTTTTCACTTGACCTCCAGATTTTATTTAAATACTGTGGGAAACAGGTATTTTAAACCGGACTTTAGCGGCAATTACGCCGCATGTTGCATGCAAAGACTAGCGAGTCGCGCCTGTTTTAGTGACCGCAGCAGGCGGACAGACTAATGTAAAGACTAGCGAGTCGCGCCTGTTTTAGTGACCGCAGCAGGCGGACAGACTAATGTAAAGACTAGCGAGTCGCGCCTGTTTTAGTGACCGCAGCAGGCGGACAGACTAATGTAAAGACTAGCGAGTCGCGCCTGTTTTAGTGACCGCAGCAGGCGGACAGACTAATGTAAAGACTAGCGAGTCGCGCCTGTTTTAGTGACCGCAGCAGGCGGACAGACTAATGTAAAGACTAGCGAGTCGCGCCTGTTTTAGTGACCGCAGCAGGCGGACAGACTAATGTAAAGACTAGCGAGTCGCGCCTGTTTTAGTGACCGCAGCAGGCGGACAGACTAATGTAAAGACTAGCGAGTCGCGCCTGTTTTAGTGACCGCAGCAGGCGGACAGACTAATGTAAAGACTAGCGAGTCGCGCCTGTTTTAGTGACCGCAGCAGGCGGACAGACTAATGTAAAGACTAGCGAGTCGCGCCTGTTTTAGTGACCGCAGCAGGCGGACAGACTAATGTAAAGACTAGCGAGTCGCGCCTGTTTTAGTGACTGCAGCAGGCGGACAGACTAATGTAAAGACTAGCGAGTCGCGCCTGTTTTAGTGACCGCAGCAGGCGGACAGACTAATGTAAAGACTAGCGAGTCGCGCCTGTTTTAGTGACCGCAGCAGGCGGACAGACTAATGTAAAGACTAGCGAGTCGCGCCTGTTTTAGTGACCGCAGCAGGCGGACAGACTAATGTCAATATGACCGTAGTAGTTTGAAACCAGTTCAGCCACCGTATAAGGCGAACCACGGAATAAACGTTAACATAACGATCTCGACAGAGAAAACTTTTCTTACTATCTTAGTTACGTCTAATCTAGTCAGTTTTGCAACAAAACATAAACCGTCAGTTTTGTGACCACCTCGTATATAAATGAAAATGCTCTAATCTTGTCTTTCGTTTGGAGATCAGGAAGGTGTTGTTAAGGCTGGTAAATAAAAGTGATTACAGTCAACTCGTAATCATACTCATTCATTCTTTTTTTTTTTCACAATCGTGATAAAAATCTGATTAAAATTATTTTTCTATTAGATTACAAACTCACAGTCATCAAAAAGTGCCGGACCTCGTACAAGTTAGGGCCATGGCAAATGCTCAGCAATTCTAAAGAAACTAGAATACTACGCGACGATAAAAACTCCGATGCCTAGTTGATTAAAAACTAGTAATACAATCCCTAAGCTTAGCCGGTGAATTTTAAACCCATGTTCGTAATTGTTTAAAGCTACAGTAGCCTAGTGGTTCAGGCATGCGGCTGTCAAGCGGCGGTCTTGGGTTCGAATCCCGGCTCGTACCAATGAGTTTTACTGAACTTATGTACGGAATATTTACCGTTAGCTTTTCGGTGAAGGAAAACATCGTGAGGGTACCGGTCTAATCCCAATAAGGTCTTGTTTTCCCTCTGGGTTGGAAGGTCAGATGGCAGTCGCTTTCGTAAAAGGGCATTTTCGCGAGAAGAGATGCATCGTTAGTGATGTCACAGAGTACAAGTAAAACATGTTCCATTATAAATAAATAAATAAAATAAATAAATATTACGGGACAATCTTACACAAATCGACCTAGTCCCATAGTAAGCTCAGTAAGGCTTGTGTTATGGGTACTAGACGACGATATATTTAATAGATAGAAATACTTAAATACTTACATAGAAAACATCCATGACTCAGAAACAAATATTCATGCTCATCACACAAATATTTGCCCTTACCGGGATTCGAACCCAGGACCTTCAGCTTCGTAGGCAGCGTCACTACCCACTAGACTAACCGGTCGTCAAAATTATGTAACCAAAATTAACCATACAATTTGTATGACAAATAAAAGTTACAAAATGGAACACTTTAACTTATACTCGGCGACGTCACTTATTTTATTATGCATCTCTTCTCGCGAAAATGCCCAATTAACGAGTACCTATGCCAAATCTTGGGATTAGGTGTCAAAGCGGACCCCGGGCTCTTTTAGGGCACAACCGGGAATAACGCTAGGAGGATGATGGTTTGTAATAGGGGTGTTGACACTAAATAAAATAATCAATAATGTCATATTTTCTCGAAAAAGAATTAAAAATGTAGTCAAATGGAGAAAAAATCAACGAAAAAGGTTAAATAATCACGAATAAGAAGGGGTATGTTCTGTCCCTTTTTCGTGACGTCACTAGAAGACGGCAACGTGCCGCGCCCCATCGTGTTCGGCGCCGCCTTCGACGCGGCCCGCCGCGCGCGCGGCTCGCTCTGCGGTGGCCTCGCATATTGTGACGTCACACACTGTTTGCGTTTTCTCTCTAACAAGCAATATTAAAACGGTTGTTCGTAATTCTTTGAGATATCTGAATGGGATTTTCGTCACTAGGCATATTTTTTTGCCATCTTTCTTTTGGAGTAATAATAATTTTCGAGTCTACACCCGTAATGTTTAATAGAGTCTGGCAAACGAAAGTTGAACCCACTAAACTCAATAACGCGGCAACACTGTTGATCAAAATGTATGCGTATGATGTTTAGTGTTGCCGCGTAATTGAGTTTAGTGGGTTCAACTTTAGTTTGCCAGACTCTATCACATACTACACCCAATGCTTAAAAAAAATGATGCCATAACAAAGAAATACGAGGGTGTGCGCCCAGGTATGATGTATGAGTAAAGAGATCTTAAAGCCTTACGTAATGGTCATCGAGGCTCGACAACCGGCCTTTAGCTGACCCTGTTACAAGTCAGTGTGATGAAAAAGATTTATCCCATATTTGGATTCAGATTCTTGTTCCGCCGGATTTTTGGATGCTCCTTTAAAAACAATGTTACTTAACTGTAAAATTGCCCTTGTGAAATGCCTCAACTTGACCCAGCTGCGCAAAACAGATGATTGCACAATTTATTTATCTCATCTATGCGTTACCTAGTTTCGTCCTCATCCAGCGGCGCTACCACGAACTTCGAAAGTCGAAGTTCGGGTATTTCCATCTCTATCGCACTCCCATACTCGAGTGACAGGGATGCATATATTACGAACTTCGACTTTCGAAGTTCGTGGTAGCGCCGCAGAGGTCCGCTTGCTACACCAACATTGATTATTTTGACGATACAATGTAAACGAATTAGTAATTACTAGCGACCCGCCCCGGCTTCGCACGGGTACTATATTATAGATATAAACCTTCCTCTTGAATCACTCCGCATTAAAATCCGTTGCGTAGTTTTAAAGATCTAAGCATACATAGGGACAGACAGCGGGAAGCGACTTTGTTTTAGACTATGTAGTGATAATATCTATCTAACAGGATATAATTATCAAAGTGCTTCATTATTTTATTGATTTTACTTACAAGCTACTCTCTTACATGTGTGACATAAAATATCAAACGAATTTCTAATTTATTTATTTATTGTGCTGGTAACCCGCGCTAACATTTATTTATTATTAATTCGATTTTGGAAGAATCACAATCGCGTTTCCGACCCTTTAATTATATGAGGATTCACTGTGTTGATAGCCAGAAACGAACGCGCGTCCCTCACTCAAGTGGAGCCACGTTCCTAAGGTATTGTTAAGCTGACAATATATTCTGCGAAACAAAATCTGGTAAGTATACCAAGACTTCATGGTGTAAGGTAGTCTATCTCGTTCTACCATCTTTCACTCAATTGCTCAAAGGTTAGCTGGAAGAGATCCCTTATAGGGATAAGTTCGCCTTTGTACCTTAATCTTATACATCATGTTTATGTTTTAACCTGTTTTCTGTACAATAAAGTGCATACATACTTCAGCGAAACGGGAACAAATCACGTATGAGGGTAAACTTACCAATATTTGATCCCAGCAGCATCAAACATCCTCTTCGAAGCCACTGTCTCTGGTTTGTGCGCGTGCTTGTCCGACAAGTAGATGACCTCCTTGATTCCCGACTGTATGATTATCTTCGCACATTCGTTGCAGGGGAACAGGCCCACATAGATAGAGCAGTCTTTCACATCTGCAGAGTTCTTGTTGACAATGGCATTCATTTCCGCATGGCATACTGAAACAATACGTAGTTATGAAAAATACGGGAGAGCTGCGCGTCTTGCCTGTTTTGGATTTGGAATGTGTCATTTACTCCCCAAATAAAAGGAGTTCATTGGTTTCTTTTTAACCGCCGACGCAAAGAGAGGGGTTTAACGTGTCTGTGTCTGTCTGTGGTATCGTAGCTCCCAAACGGATGGACCGATTTGAATGCGGTTTTTTAGTGTCATAGATAATTTTATCCCGAGTGTTCTTAGCCATGTTTCATGAAAATCTGTTCAGCCGTTTTTGAGATATAGGACTTTGAAATGAAAATGTCGGGAGTTATTCAACTTTTCTAAGTTGTACTTATTTAGATACTAGTTGCCCCCGCGACTTTGCCCGAGTATTGTTCAAAACGCAGGCAAATCTGCGGGATAAAATGTAGCCTATAAACACCCAGAAAGTGCATTCTAAACGCAGGTGAAAGAATTTTTGATATCAGTGAAGCGGTTCCGGAGGTTACCGTTAACCGTAACTTACATTTTACGAAGCTACAATCCCACAGAATTTGCTTCTTTGTAATAAAATATAGATGGTGTGTAAAGGCAGCGAAAGAGAGTTACTTTCGCATTATTTATATTATGAATGAGCCGTGTCTCCTGCTACTTTTGATTTTTCGAAACATTACAGAAAAAATCTAAACAGTGGCGTGACCATACAGGCGGTCACAATTAAAATGCTTTTCCACGAAATAAAAAACCATTGTGTTTAGAAGTCTGCATAAAATAAAATAATTTTAATACGCGAGCTGTGTACGCAAGCTGTGTACGTAAGCTGTGTACGCAAGCTGTGAACGCCAGCTGTGTACGCCAGCTGTGTACGCAAGCTGTGTACGCAAGCTGTTTACGCAAGCTTATGAAAACAAATGTTTTCATATGGATTTTATGTTGCTGATAGTATTTGGTTTAAGTATAATATAAATATTAACAACTTATTAGAAGATGCCAAGGATTTGAAGACGGTACAGCTACAGCACAGATATCACAGCACGGCCTGCGAGCTGTCTCGTGGCGACATAGACTATCCGTCTCTTTCTAAGCGTTCTAATTAGAAAGAGACGGATATTCTATCTCGCCACCGACACCGCTCGCGGGCCGTTTTATATAGCCGTGCTGTCTCTTTAATCTATGCCAAGCAATGTGTTGTATGAAGCAACTAACATGGCCAAATATATAGCAGCAGCATATATATACAGCTCAAAACAAAATAAGCCACTTACATATTTCTAATTTATTGTTAATTATTGGACTTTGATAAGTCGCTAATTAATGATGTCTCTTGAGAATCAAACCACGTTCATGCTGGTGTTTAAAATAAAATAAATAAATAAATATAATTTTCCCCTATTTTCTTTTGAGTAGTATAGTTAGAAGCAACCAAAATAGCCAAATATATCCGAACACGTCTTTATTACTATAGGAGTATGGATGTGTTACGATATATTTGGCTCCTACTAACTAACTACATGATTATTTAACGGGACTTAATCGCGAATAATTAACTTGTTTATTTGCCTCACTGAGGTCTCCCGACGTTTCGGATGTGTTGCAACATCCATGGTCACGGGACAACGGGGGAAACGTCGTGAGACCTCAGTGAGGTAAATAAATAAGTTAATTATACGCGATTACGTCCCGTTTAGTATAACTATAAATAATGTGTGAAAATCGTGAAAGTGTAAATCAATAACTACATGATGCTGATTGTACCTAGGCTGATATTGATTTGCTTTTAGGAATTAACAAGAAACTTACCATACAGGTATTTGCTATCTAAAGGAGATGGAGTATTCTTTCCCCAGGGGAATGCGTCGTCATTACAGCCTACTGGCATCCCATTGTATCTGTAATAATAAAATAACAATCATATTTAATGTTTTCCTTCAATTTGCAATTCCAATTGCTTTATCATTTAAATGAAATTAGCAAACAGGTTTTTTTATCACAATAAGTAAACTGCAAGTGTAAAGCCTGCTGTACACACTGGGCCAGCATTGGCGCGTGAGCAGAAGGCAGCTATGCGTTAGAGGGAGAGGGCTATAATTCGATCTCTTTCATTTACATAGCTGCATCCTGCTCAAGCGCCAACGTTGGCCCAATGTGTATAGCCGGCATAATGTGGACGACCGGTCAGCCTAGTGGATTGTGACACTGCCTATAGTGAAAATGTCCTTACATCCAATATTTGACAGCTGTCATCCCAGTACAATTTATGTCATCATGTCATCATTGACGTTTATTGTACCCGGATGACGGCTGTTAAAAAAAACGAATGATAGTGTTATAATAATGACCGTTGATTCTCGAATACTACATTATGTTTTTTTTTTACTGGACTTTCTTCAAGCTGGGCACCACATTATGCCGCTAGTTACTGTTTCCTTTATACCCTAAACCCATCACCATGATCCATGCAATTGAATGCTTTGCAAGGCCTGCTGTACACATTGGGCAGCTATGTAAACGAAAGAGATTGAGTTATAGCCCTTTCCCTCTAACGCATAGCTGCCTTCTGCTTACGCGCCAACGTTGGCCCAGTGTGTACAGCAGGCTCAAAGGTCACAAATAATCCCAATTGCATCACAAGAATTGTCCCAAACATTGGAATATTTTTAATAAGTACAGATGCACCATTAGTCATGGAACATCCTTTTGCCAAACTGATTATTCGTAACCAGTTTATTTCTATTGAAGTGCATTAGCATATCGTTGAACATTTGTTCTCAAAAACTTTACTTAACACATATAGATATGGCACGGAAATTGGTTAGGAAGGTCATTCAAAACAAGTTACAATAATGATTCACATATTAACCTTGCAAGGACTGTTAATGAAGTCAATGTGAGCAACATGTTTAATCCACTGGGTAGTATACACCCATACTTTGTGCAGCTTGCACCCATTGACTGCAGTTACAAGCACAAACATTAAAAAAAAAATTTACACATATTCGGAATAAAGAGATTTTTTTTAAACAGACAATTGTAATATTCTGTGGTAAGTGTTATTTTGTTTTAATTAATTCATTAAAAAAAAAAATACTAATTCAGCAGCACTTGACATCGCGGCTGTAAAGGCTATGTATTAGGTTTGAAACTTTAAAATGTTGCAATATTACAGACCACTGTACAATTTTGTTTTAACATCCATACTAATATTATAAATGTGAAACTGTGTCTGTCTGTATGTCTGTTACCTCTTTGTGCTTAAACCGCTGAATCGGTTTGGATGAAATTTGGTATAGAGATAGTTTGAGTCTTGGGGAAGGACATAAGATAGTTTTTATCCCGGAAATCATCCCCCAAGGTGCTGAAGTGGGGGGTGAAAGTTTGTATGGAGCTACAATATAAACGAGTTCTATGCGGACGGCAGAGTTCTCGAGGATGTCTTGTGTTGAGTAAGGGGCCAGCATTTGTCTCTAGTTCAACACAATGAATCCCCAATCATAAAGCGTCCAAAATGCGCTTGTGAATTGTGATTCTTTAATAACTTAAAAAATCTCAAGTATAATCCTGTGGTTTGACTTACCCAACGCCAACTATTTTATTATCTTTGTTGACGATGCAAGCACCAACTTGCGAAGAGGGATCCTTGCTGCGTTTTGCGGCCAAAAAAGCCGTGGCCATGAAATACTCTCGCCAGTCTATGTAGTCCTCTCGCTTCTTCTGAACACTGCTGTTTAAACTGCAATACACAACAAGACACCTTAAGTTACGGATATCGCAGATATTAGGACAAAAACACTGTTGTTCTGAACCGGAAAGACACAACAGATGGATTCAGCCGCAGAACTGAACTCACAATGGAGAATCTATAAACTTTAACTTTAGCTCTTACTTTTGTAAAGACATATTAGCGGTCATTTCGGCGAGATCCATTTTGTAAAAGTGTGAATAGCGTTACTAAGAACACCACGTTGAAATATAATCCGGCAGCAAAATTAAAAGACAACAGGCCAAGTGGCCTACCAATTAGAGCTGGGCGTTTTTTCCCGTAAGCGTTTTCAAAAACGGTTTCTCGTACAATAACGGAATAACAGTTTGTGGCTAGAAACACAAACTGTTTTTATAAAAACGATCGAACGGTCACACGCAACGGTTGCAATGCAAAACGTGAAAACGTAACTCGAACACTGTAAACTGTTTCATCCGTTTTTTCGTTTCACTTCGTTTGGCGACCGGCGACGGCGCCAACGCACGGAGAAACTAGTTATTTTTGAAACTGTTTTTCAAAACAGTTTTGTGAGAGAAAAAAACGGTTACGTTTCGTTTCACGGAAAAGTCGAAACGACCCAGCTCTACTACCAATACTGACACTGACTTCTATCAATGACATTGACATGTGTCTAATGTCTATTTTAATTGTCAATTTGTCATCAAGCTGTCAGTTTTGGTGTTGCCAAGGTTATGTATTGGTTATATATAGTGCACCCATTCATGAGTCGACTCGACTTTTCTGAATTAGAATTTAACTTTTTGATTTTATTACGGAAACTTTTTATTGGATAAGATACTTTTATAAAGATTCCCGAAAATTATATTCAAGATTTGGTTGAAATACTTGCTAATAACATTTGATATTTTCGTGTTAGTGCGTGCGAAGTCGCAAGTATCCACGCGACCGCGCGCCGCTTTTGAACAGTGCAAACTTAAACTAATATAAAAACGAACATGCTGGGAATTTAAATCAGTGATAAATATCTGAGATCATAACGATAACAAAGCATTTTTACATTGTTTGTAGTATCCAATCACGTTATACTGCTTAGTATGACTATTGCTGTAAAATGCTGGATGAATAGGTAATTTAAAACTTACTTATGAAAATCCTTGTCACATCATATATTTTTATTGAGTGCCAATTCATACGTGAGGCAGTATCGTTAGGTTATCGTTTGTCTATTATAATTTATAATACATTTCATAGATGACATTTAAGTACTATTTTTATTCGCAGGTGTCGAGCGGATATACACGTAACTAATATAATGTACCTATACGTGCTCAAAATAATCTATTCGAAGCTGTGACATTTGTGTGTCTGTGAGAGATTGACTCTTCGTTAATTAAAGTAAAACTGTTTTTATAGGTGTATGAATAAAGGACAATACGGAAAAAAAAAGATTTCCCGCGTATTTAAGTTTAACCAAGATGGCATCCGTGAATCGAGCAGTGAACAAAGCCCTGTCTTCGATGCAGTCTTCAGCCAGGAGTTCTAGCCTGATGCGATGGTTCTTGCAGACCCTAGCTATCTCACAGGCTGTAATGCCAACTGATTGGCCGAGTGCGCACAAACTACAAGGTAAGGCTTGGTGTTCTAGTCTAGCACTGTTTCAATTAAGAATCTTCCGTAGTTAAAAGTTTACTTTTGATTCGTAATAGGTAGTAGTTCTTTAAAAACAATTTTTTTTACCAACTTCAATTTAGTAGGTACTCCGCTTCAAGTGTGCCTCTAAAATTTGAAGTTCCTTCGATTTTCCAGGATCCCCTCATTAGATTCTGACCTCATGACCTTGGGATTACCTGGTACCCCTTTGAAACAAAAACTATATTTTCCAAATCGGCCCACTCTTCTTGTAATCGGGGAACATAAATATACAATAGTACATTACTACCGTACCTGGCGCGGTAAAATTAAGAATGTCTCAGATCGCAGGTATTTGACGCCTGCGGCGCTACCACGAACTACGAAAGTCGAAGTTCGGGTATGTCCATCTCTATCGCACTCCCTTAATCGAGTGACAGGGATGCATGTATTACGAACTTCGACTTTCGAAGTTCGTGGTAGCGCCGCTGAGCCGAAGGCAAGAGCGATAAATATGCGATCGGAGGCTTTCTTTATAACCGTCCGTGGTGAGTATGTTACGTCTCTCCCTGGCCAGGAAGGCTGATTTTCCGCACGCGTAGCGTGCGTTAATTGCTACTTTATGCCAGGTTTGAAGTAAAAAATAAAAGATTCCGACGAATGAAAACCTCCTCCTTTTTTGACGTCGGTTAAAAAAAATCTTATAAGTTTGCGGGCTATTTAATTTTTTGGTCTCTAACCTTAGAATCAACATACCAAGATCATTATCACATCTAGGTATGTGATAATGATCTTGGTATGTTGATTCTAAAAATCCTAAGCCATTACAACCTAGTGACTTTTTTAAGGCTGCTATGCTCTGAGAAAAAAAAAATCACTACCGTATTCTAGTCAGGTTCCTAGAATGATCGAAGGTCCACTTGAGCGTCATACCTATTAACATTCGTTTTAAGCGTTGTCTATCCATGTATTGTGGATAATGGTGTGTGCGGCATTTTTTTTCTTACCAATTTAAACCCAGGGATTGTACTATCGAATCGGACTCGGCTGGTCAGCGTTCGTCATTGCATAGGGGATGTAATGTGATGGAGGTGTAGCTTAACGACGTTGGGTGGTGATAGGTGCCCAAAAGTAAACTGCACTTTACACTTTCAATCGATTTTTGAAGTGAAAACTTCTTTAGCAGCGCTGAGGACTTTTTGGGATGGAGAAAAATTGCTAAATACGCGACAGATTTTTGTGACGTCAGATGTGAAGGAGGTCACAAACTTTTATATTTTGCTGCTAGCCGATTCGACTTCATTCAAAACTGAACGCTATTCGTAAGAGTATGAAGCCGTTAAACAATTATTGCAATAGCATATTCTGCAAATGAATTTGTAATTTTGTCCACGCGTCCTTCACCGTTTTGCTATTGAGCAAATTCGAATAGTTCGAATTTGGACGTTATTCTTAAAGAGATAAAGCTTTGAAAAATATTTGGCAACGGCAAAAACAAATTGGTATTTTGTTCGCCGCCGCCGTCCGCTGTTCTTGCAAATTCGAATAGTTTGAATTTGGACGTTATTCCTAAAGAGATAGTTTTGGAAAATATTTGGCAATGGCAAAAACAAATTGGTATTTTGTTCGCTGCCGCCGTCCGCTGTTTATTATATACCCTGGTTTTTATAGTAGGTACCTAATTGATAATTGTTTATTTTGCACCAAATTCATTTTTAGGGTGACACCGTAAGATGTCACGTGACCTGATCGAAAAACTCTTACAAGTTATTGAGTTTTCACTTCTGCCGGCACTCCCGGAGTGCAACCCGGTCTTTTTTAATTATGTTTCTTCTTAGATTTAATGCTCCGACCAGAGGACTGTAACTGAATCATCGAACATTTTGTTTTCTGCCAGCTTGCTCCTATACAGAGTGTTTTTTTTAAATGGGACAGTATGGGGAAATCCGAATCTAAAGGAGATAGAGGAAAAGTGTCCAAGGAGACATTAGGTGTTTTTTTATGTAAAGAAATTTGGCTCATTAAAATTTTTGGTCAAGCGTGAGTTGTTCTTAAAAAATTATAAAGTTGGTAAATTTTTTTTTTGACGCGGGTCGGCTCTGTTTCATGTAAGGATTATTTCATTGTATGGAAAGAAAAAAATCTGAACAGCAGAAGTTGGTCAAATTGAATGAAAACTAATCTTCATACAATTGCAGTATTCGCCTTTTAATATTGTTGCAAGTGCCTAGTGTAAAAAAATATTTAAAATTATTCCATTTTTAAATTTCGATAATCGATAAGAGCTCCAGATGATTCAACAGAAGAACATTTTTTTTAATCTTCGTAAACATCATGGCACGCGATAGTCTTGAAATTATAAAAAAAAGAATTCAAATTTGGAACGTAAGTTATTTCTGCAGCTGTGATTTTGTTTCCAATCAGTTCATGCTTGTAATTTTATTCATCATGGCGTTTTTCTTATGGTTACCTTAAGGGTCGAATTTATGAATCCCGATACAACTCCGTACAAGAATTAAAAGATGCTGTTTACAACACTTTAAACACAATTCACCATAAGTCTCTGTTAAATGCAACTAGAAGTGTCTTGAAGCGTGCTCGTACCTGCACAAGACGGCGGCCACATCGAACATTTACTCAAGTAATAAACCAACTGTATGAAGATTAGTTTTCATTAAATTTGACCAACTTCTGCTGTTCAGATTTTTTTCTTTCCATACAATGAAATAATCCTTACATGAAACAGAGCCGACCCGCGTCAAAAAAAAAATTAACCAACTTTGTAATTTTTTAAGAACAACTCACGCTTGACCAAAAATTTTAATGAGCCAAATTTGTTTAAATAAAAAAACACCTAATGTCTCCTTGGACACTTTTCCTCTATCTCCTTTAGATTCGGATTTCCCCATACTGTCCCATTTAAAAAAAACACTCTGTATACTTATTTAAACAGCTAATTCCAATCGTGTGACCAGACAGTTTAAGAGGCTCCCATACGCCAATGACCGTCGATCTGAATCCCTTAGTTTTCTAATGTTTTTTGTAGCTTATTATATTAACAACAACGGCTTTAAGCAATATAGTATCCCATATTTACTTCAAGCTTCATTGTTTTCGAGATATTTGGCATCAAAGTTGAACAATTTTAGGCCAAAAAACTGGTTTTCTGGCCATAACTTTTGTGTTAATTGGTTTAAAATTAAAACCCTCTGCCAGTTTTTAGAGACGTCATAGACGAACCCAAATTTGTAGATTTCGTATATGTTAGATCTTTCACGTCAATAGAGATGCGAAATAAGTGTTTTTTTAGACAATGTTTAAAAAAATCATACAAAATTAAGTATTAATTTGTTTCAAAATCCGGTCTGTCAAAATGGAGATAAAAGATTGAAGAACCGATAGCCGTTTGATTTATGATTATATCTGTAGTGCAAAAGTAGTAGATACGATTCAAAACTTGTCAAAAATCGATGAAAACCTCGGGTAGCCCCTTAACCCACGGGCGTAGCCAGATATGGGTTTTGGGGGTTCAAACGGGGGGAGTTTTTTTTGGCAATATTCAAAATATGCCATCTGAGGCTTTCTTTATTACCACCCGTGGTGAATATAAAATTGTACGTCTCTCTCCCTGGCTACGAAGGTTTCCTTATTTATTACTGTCATTTTATGCATATTTTTGTTGTTTAATTTTCTTCCAATCCAATCCCCCCTCTGATATTAAAACTTGGCTTAAACCTCTTCATACCCCTACACTCTGCAGTACGTAACATAGCAGTGAGTTCCTTCTTAGTGGATTGAACGGTCTATTGCCCCTATACCTAGATATTGTTTGCGCAGATGGGGAGAAATTCGACTTCATCGTGGTCGGTGCTGGGTCATCGGGCGCTGCGCTTGCGGCGAGACTTAGCGAGGTGCCGCAATGGCGCGTACTGCTGATAGAAGCCGGGGGGGACCCGCCGCCTGCCAGTGTGGTACTAAAAGAAACAGTCTGACCAGCCAGCCGTGTCCGCAGTAAGGGAGCTGAAGACAAACTTTTGGGGGTTAATGTAAAGAAAAAAGGGAATGCTGGTAGTTTTTTTCTACTGACTCGGGTGGCTGGCCAGGCTCCCTATATTTCTGTCCCCCTCCGATAAAAGGAACCTTTATCGCAAAAGTATTATCATGCACACGCGCGAGAAACCGCGGGCATACTTAACTAGGTACATTAGTATTTATATTGCTTATGCAAGTGATCTGAACTTGACTCAGAAAACCCGATTCCTACAATAACAGTTTTGCTCCTGACCTTCATTTAATTTGTCCGTTTTCGGCGGCCAAGGCATTCATTACGGCTGGATTCGAGTGAAAAAACATCTGACGCCTGAATTATCTTAATTTCGACAGCCTTACCCGCCTGGCCTTACTTATAGTCAAGGTCACTTATTTGGTCACAAGGAAGGGATTAGTGCCAATAACCCATACGCAAAATAGGCGCTTTTTATGACGTCGAGTTGCGGAAACCCAGCCCGCGTACACCTATAAAGGGATTGGAAATTAACTGCAAAAATCCGTGTTTGAATTTGGGCGCTAAATATATTATAGCATTCTACTGACGTCTCCAACGAGGACAGCTCACATAAAGATCATTGTACCGATTCTGTCAGAAGGGGTTTTACGTAGTTAAATCTCTGGCATTCTCTAAGTAGTCAATTAAAACGAAATGCTCCTAGCGTTTTTTTCCCCGGTAGTGCTCAAACGAGCCAGGGGTCCGCTTTGACACCTATTCCCAAGATTTGGCATAGGCACTAGTTTTACGAAAGCGACTGCCATCTGACCTTACCCAGAGGGAGAAATAGACCTTATTGAAATTTCTTTCACCGAAAAGCCGCTGGTAAATATCAAACTCAGACCAAGAAAAAAAGATTGATTTTTCTTGGTCTGAGATGTCAAATGAAACTTTGTACTTAAGATTTTTTCACGCGATAAGTGACAAGATAGAGCGTCAGTCTCGTTCTATCGAACGGTGTCAGCCAATGACGGACGCTCTATCTTGTCACTTATCACGTGATAAGGCCAACCATGATACGGGGCATTGCAAGTGACGTGCCTTACCGCTCGGCTACAGTGGCTTAGTGGCTCAGATAAACTAAACAACAAGTAAGTAATTCATGTTAGCCTTCTAAAAGGATAAAGGTTTAACCCAGTTCGCGTTCGACCGATCATGTGCATTCATTCATTGGTGCGCGCTAACGGATGCGCTTCAGACATTATGCCACGAAACAACTTCACCTTGATTCTAATAAATTCGCCTTTGACATAATAACCGGTTCGCATCTAAATAAGCGAGAAAAACTATTCAAAAAACTGTATTCATTAGGTAGGTATGCTAAATGACTAACTTGACATTGACTTTGAAATCGTGTTTCGTTATATGGCTTAGGTAGTAGGAAGTTATGTTTAGTATGCGTAAGGCGAGGTAAGTATGGCATTCCCAATACGATTTGTGGTATTTATGATAAGATTTTCTATAGAACGGACTTTTTCGCTGCAAATTGTTATTCATTCGCTGATAGTAAAACAAGGCTATAATTTCCTTCTTCGAAAAAAAAATTAGGCAAAGTCCACATTTGTAGCCTCGCTAATAGCGAATAGTAAAAACTAATCAATCAATTCAGAAAAAAGAGACTGATAAATAGCCGATATGGAGGTTTTCCAACGGCGGCGTTACAACGATAGTATGGAATATCTCGCTCCACCTCTCCTCAACGATGAAAAACCTTTATCACCAATGTAGTTCATCAATTATAATATACTTATTGCATAATATCAGTCAACACAACAACACAGTAACATTAGGTATCAACCTACGGCCTACATTGGTGAATTTTGATTTGACTCCGTTTTCATTTCAGTCGCCCAGTTTGTTCGCCACTCTTGCCCACACGCCATCCGACTGGGACTACCGGGCCACACTAGACGCTGGAGTCGGCAGCAGCCATCCCAACCGGACCATATACATGACCAGAGGCAAGATGCTCGGTGGATGCTCCTCCAACAACTATGAGATCTACGCTAGAGGGGTACCAGCTGACTACGACGAATGGGACCGAATCGCTCCTGGTTGGAACTGGAATACAGTACTGCAGTACTTCAAAAAACTGGAACGAATGACTGATCCTAGTGTGTTGAATGAAGATAACTACCTTCATTCTACAGAAGGGCCGGTTGCGATATCGAGACCTATTCAAAATGCCTTTTTTGAGGCCGCGAATGAGCGGATGCTTAATTCCCTCGAGGAGATAGGAGTGAAAAGAGTCCTCGAGAATTATGGCCCTGAAATTCTTGGCGCGTCAAAACCGCATTTCACTTTTTCTCAAGGAAGGAGATCTAGTACAGCAGAAGCATACTTAAAACCAATTAAAAACAGATCTAATATGTACATAGCCAAGTTTTCCAGGGTAACGAAAGTTCTAGTCGACCCTTCTACGCGTCACGCTTATGGGGTACAAGTCATGGTGAAATCCAAGACAACTGTCAATGTTTATGCTAATTTAGAAGTAGTACTGTCAGCAGGAACAATAGATACTCCTAAGCTTTTAATGTTAACTGGTATCGGACCAAAAAAAGAACTAGAGAAACTAAATATCGAAGTCATCGCGGATCTTCCAGTTGGTATGAATCTTCACGACCATATGTTGACCCCGGTGGTGTTACAAGGTCGAAGCGGTTTACTGACGTCAGTGCAAAATCTGGCTACTGTTACAGAGCTAGATTCTTATCCTACACCAATTCAGGTTGGATTATTCAAATTGAACATGTCTTCTGCTAATTATATAACGGAAAACAAGCCTCAATTCCAGTCCTTTAACATTCATATAGGGGCTGGTGTCCCCCCTTTGGTAGTGTTCGGTTGTATGAGCGTGGCTAACTTTGACCCTTCCTTCTGCACATCGGTTGGGAACGCGAATATAAATAACGAAATTGACTACACTAACTTGGTTCTCTTACATCCCAAATCCCGAGGCCAAGTCAAGCTCCGGAGCAAGAATCCCCTGGACAGCCCTCTTATAGAACTAGGGTATTACAGGGATAAAAATGATTTAGACGTGATGGTCGAAGGGATAAAATACTTTACTCGTGTGGCGAAAACTTCTTACTTCAGGAAAGTTAAAGGTAAAGTGGCGAGGTTAAATGTGAAAGAATGCAGAGGGTTGAAATGGGGCTCAGATAATTACTGGAGATGTTATGCTAGGAATGTTCCAACGTCTTTGCTCCATCCTGTGGGGACATGCGCTATGGGGCCTGATGGTGTAGTGGACGAGACTTTAAAAGTCCATGGATTTTCTGGACTGAGGGTAGTGGATGCATCCATCATGCCGACTATTCCCAGTGGTAACACGAACATTCCTGCCATAATGATTGGTGAAAGAGCGGCTGATTTGATTAAAAATGAATATCAATCTAGTCTTTTTGAATGAAAGAATAACGATTTTGTTGTTGCTTTTGATTTTGCTTATCATATTTCAAGATCGGCTGTCATGCAAATCAGACACCGACGAGCACGTTATCCACGTTAATCCCCTAGCCTGATCCCCCAGGGGAATTAGCGGCAATTATTTTATATTCAACTAGGAAAAAATGATAATGTTCGGTTATGGCGCTTCGCCGGACGCTACCGCGTCACGCTCGCTTCGCTCGCTCGGCTCGCGCGCTGTAGGGTCGCAGTTCAACTAACAACCTAACCGTTTTTTTCCCCTGGGGGATCAGGCTAGGGGATTAACGTGGACAACAGCCCGACGCGACTTATTTTAGAGGTAGGTATTTAAAACTACTAGGGCGGCGTTCTGGCAGTTATCGGTTAGTACCTATCTAATAATGCTGTGCCGTAAATCACTCTCGTGTCAGGCTGTATGTGTTGTGTCGTCCATACGTCGTTCCTACTCGAAGGACAAAAACGAAAATTTCCGATAGCCAAGGCTGAGTAATGAAGTCAGAATTTTACCATGCACCGTTCCATTTGACAAATCACGCGTCTCACTTTAAGCGAATTGAGATTAGATTCCAGCGACATGGGGCTTGCGGGTAAATGAAGACAAAGACAATATTGTAATTGAAGCGGCGTTAAGAGCGCCATTACGCGGAGGGCGCAGGCAGCATTACCATGACAAAGCTACCCTTCAGTTTATGGTAATGCTGACGGGTTCTTTCATTGTTTTTCAGCACCGTCGGGAGTTAATTTGAGTTTTGAGCACTGATTATTCGTGGCACGAAAACATTAATTACCTACGCTGTACGAGTCGTTTCCAATCTTTATTGGAAAATTACTGTAGGTAACTGTGTATTGTTGGGAAAGTTACTTCTTCCTGTTTACTTGTTCGTAACACAAAATTTGTTCTAAAATAAATATAGATACCTTACATGCCTCTGTCTGTGATTCATATCTCCATGTTAATGGATACATTTAGTAATTACTGCTCATCATATACATTTAGTGGACTTGCTTGAAAAATTCAGTGATTGAGTTGGAGTAAATTCGGTAACGAAATGATAAACCCATTAAAATAAAGGGTCAAATCAAAAATAAACCTTGCAGAGCCGGGTAATACCGGCTAGTATTTTTTTTAAATACCTTAACACGTTGCTGGACACTACTCCAGACACAATAGAAATAACAATAGAATTACGCCTATAGGCGTCTACTGTCCATCAATGTATTAATAGGTATTTTTAGGTATTTATTTCTCACAAACACACCACACCAACCGGCCGAAACAACGGAAAGATGTTTATAAAATGTATTTATATCTAAATAACTAAGTATATTCATCATCATCATCATCATCATCATAAATAAGATTGCTTTAGTATGATGCTCGTGTGAGATACTTATAAGAGTTATAAAACTTATAAATGGATAGTCTCAGAACACTGTAGGATTTGACGACCGGTTAGCCTAGTGGGTAGTGACGCTGCCTACGAAGCTGAAGGTCCTGGGTTCGAATCCCGGTAAGGGCAAATATTTGTGTGATGAGCATGAATATTTGTTTCTGAGTCATGGATGTTTTCTATGTATTTAAGTATTTCCATCTATTATATATATCGTCGTCTAGTACCCATAACACAAGCCTTATTGAGCTTACTATGGGACTAGGTCGATTTGTGTAAGATTGTCCCCTACTATTTATTTATTATTATTTATTATTATTATAGGAGCAATTGTCTTCTGGTAGAACTTCTGTAAGTGTGAGTGTGTTCTGATAGGGCTTAGTGATCTTCTGCTAGTTGATTATAAGATCGTTATAAGAAAGCAATGCTCCTATAACTGCGCCCAAATCCGTGTGTGTAGTAAACTACAAGTATCTTATAAGTACAATAAAAATAGGCTTGATAAACACTATAAGTACTGATTTTGCTTGTTGGGCGACGCATCATTGTACTGTACGCGCATGGCGTTAATATTAGCCCGCTGCGTGTACCTAGTCAACAAGCTGCAGGTGTACAGCGATGTACAGAACGCACGAAATAATGTTATTTTAACTGGCGCTGTACACCGGCTGGACCTGCGAGCTATCATATTGGCCCTGATGGCTAAGGCTCTCCTCTCCCTCTCAATATCAGCATCATCACGAAAATCGTCAGTTAACAAGTGCCCGAGGTATTTAAATGAGTAAACCCTTTCCAGCAGCTTGGCATTCGAACGAATGGGTGGGATGTGTGATGGGCACTTGCTTCCCGCTTTGAAAACCATGTACTTGTGTACATTATATTTAAGGTTGTGCGTCCGGGCATATGACTCACACTTTTCAATAAGCATTGAACATTGAACATAAACGTTGCTGCTCGATAAATTAAAAAAAAATTATTACGCTTTTAAGTTAGTCTTAATACCAGATTAACTTATTTTTTGCAATATCGGTTCATAGCCCTAACACCTACCTCTAGTTACAATTTAAAAATACAGCAGTATGTACAGTCCGAGACCTCTTAGAAAAGTATTCGGGTTTCAGGTGAAATCGTTTCATTTGGCATAAGAACCTGTAACAGCAAGCGAGACAGAAATATAGACCCTAATGTCATGTTTCTAAGGACTCGCTAATGTACCTACTTCTATCTCTCTATATCTACTGTCATGTTTACCTTCCGCTGTATCGTTTATGTCGTCAGTTTAAAATCATAACCAAGACGTTTTGACCCTCGAAATGGGTCGGTCGCTTGTCGGGCCCGTAAAGCGGTCGTTTACATGACAAAGTCTTAGCTAGTGCTATTAGGCCATGATTATCTCGCCTCGGCGTCACTATGGGAATCGGAACTCGTAGTGTTCTCACTGACTGTTAAATATTTTTATTTTACTGATAACATTTTGATTACCATCCACACGAACACGCACATAACATTTTGAATATCCTCATTAAAAGATTTCCTTTTCACAGTTCCGTTTTACAAGTAAATTATCAATTACTATAATTAAAATACAATGAGCCAAATTATCTTTAATACCTGTGGTAACGTCCTTCTCCTAACCGGGCGGTCCAATACAAGAACAAAATCACCATCAGATGTTATTGATAAGTGCTTTCCGAAGCGCTACCATGACTCTTATGCTAGGTTTATCCGGGCTTAGTAGCTAATGCTTAGTACTTACACTTGTCACCGGTGTGTAAACATGTTGTATAAGTGCTTAGTATTAGTGCAACTGCAAGTGCAAGTAAATAGAAGCCGGTCCTATTTACTAAGCGACAAGCACCTACCCGCAGCTAAAAATCCGCTAATACTTGTCACTTGTGTGGTGTGAACATTCATGACAAGTGAAGTTTGATTACTCAAGAACTTGTACTAATACCATTCCCTACCACCTACGTGTAGACGGCTACTTGCCACTGGTCACTCTCCAGATAAGTCCCTAATCACTTACACTAATACCAAATACTAAGCCCGTGTACCTAAACCTAGCATTAACACTTTCACTGCCAAGAATCGCTATGCGCTACGCGCGTAGCGGAAAGCGGCTACGCCGAGAGCGCCCGCTAGGCGGGTTCCTGGCGGCAGTGAATATGCGACCTTTATAATAAATATTTGAATTTTATAATTCAAAACACATATCGAGAATCAAGTGACAACCCTCCACATAGTACCAACACGAATCGGGGGTAATGACCCATCTCGGGCATGCCGAAATGGGGCTTAATGTCTCGGAATACAGTCGATTCTCCCGCCTGATGGTAATGTTCACCACTTCACGACTGACGGAGATACAAAAAATAATGATGATATTCGGGAACCTATTATTATTCTGAATTTGTTTATCTGAAGTATCTGGATATAAGAGTTCTGTTCAGTCTTTGGACGGATCATCATTGAACATTTTTTTTAATTTCATTCAACGACCGATGTGAAAGAGATCCACTCTATAATCAGTTATGATTAACTTCTTCGTGAATTGTGGGTGTGCTTACTCATAATCGGCGAATTAAGTAATTGTAAAGTAGGTAAAAATAATTCGCGATAATTAATATCTTATGTAAAGTTTATGGCTTGCTTAGTGCGTAAGTATGCCTACTTAGTGAATTATTAGGTTACTGGTAATTATTTCATTTTTAAAGGCATTATTATACCGACCAAATATATATAAAGTAAAACTATACATAGGCTTCGTCATATTTTTCTTTAATTTTTTGCCTCGCCCACCAATCTCCATTTATACCCGCAAATCCTTGCAAAGCGTAAAACGAATAATTTAATAATTGGGGATCCATTAGGGTTGGTAATAATGGGCGAAAAATAGCGGATTTGTGCATTAAATTGAGTAATTCGCGGCGGAGAGCGTCGGAGGATTCCGCAAATGAGATTGGGGATAAGCCCCGAATCCATTTAGAAAAAGTGGGGGCTTACACGTGAAAACAAAGGAGTCATCTATATTAAAGCGGGCCAACTATCAAAGGTACCGTTTTAAAGATGTCTTCCAGCGAGTAAACAAAGTGAATTTATTTTAGAAGGAAAAACTACTCCTGAGCCACACTGGGATAGTGTGGTCATGGAAATAGGTCGGGCAGGTGGTAAGATAATAGGCATGATGCCTCATGTTCAAATTGATAACGTAGTGAATGTAGTGATGCTAAATGGATAGTAAACCATCAAATTATCGTAATAAAGTATAAATTATAAAATATAATTAAAATCATAAAAAGATATGAACCTTGAAAGTTTAGAAAAAATATGCAATTTTTTTTTATTGTCCAAGAGTAATTTAAAAGCTACCAATAGAATCCTTACGCTTTTCTAGAAACCAAATTGTATGACAACTATGTACTTAAATGCAGTATTTCGCGACCGAAACAACAATTTATATACTACGATTAGTACAAATGTACAAATGTGACGTCACACTGGTATAGACACACAGTATGAAGCGTTTTCCGCTGCAGCCAGCGAGGTCAATCTTTATCTCAAATTTTTAGGTATTTATGTTCTTTAATTGTAGTTGCTCCCATACAAACATTTGTTCCTCTTCAAAAACTGGTTCGAATGACGTCACAAAAAAATCTTAGTCATCATCCCTATTGAATCCTATAATATATGGTTATTTCAAAATTACCCGCTAATTTAGTTAGTTGAGCACAAAGCTACCTTGTGGGTACCTCGTTAAGGAAATAGGTGCTTGAGTTACATTTTATAAGTAATTATTTACCTAGTTATATAATAAAGTCGCGGTTATATGGGAGTATATTCCACTGCCATGAACCGCATTGCGGGCGCCTACGCGTAAGCGCTTTCTGGTACTTAGCGGGAACGCCACGGGATCGGCTACGAGCGTAGCGCGTAGCGATTCTTGGCAGTGTTCAGAATGTTTTGTAGATTGAAATAACTTTTCTTGTTTTTGTGGTTTTTTTCAATGCAACTGAAACGGAATAAAATATAGTTACTTATCCGATATTGAATTGCGTTCTTCATGAATGATTAAGTACCTAATGCAACAAATAAAACTTGTATTGATTTAGAGTCAGCTCCCACAATGATCAGTCAAATCTACATAAATTACCTATTGTGTGCCTAATCCAATGTATAATTAATGGTCCGCGTATAATGTTATTTACTGTGGCTACCATAAAACATTGCTACTATAAGGGTGGATTATCCACCAGTGATGTGCGAAACTGTCTTCAATTTCATATATTTGATACAATTAACCTATTACTCAGGACAAGCTATGGTAATAATAATACCACGACCGAGGGAGATGGTAATATAGCTACAAATCCCAATAAGTTAAGGGTGATGGGTCATTCTTGAGAATTGCATTATTCATCTCATTCCCTCGGCGTTTTTTATTTTAAGAAATTTCTACTAAGTTACAATAAAATCAAATTAAGTATTTAATAATAAACATATTTATCGAATAGGCATCACTTTGGGTCAATTAGGTACGGAAATATACCAATTCAAAGTTTAGCTGTCGAGGGAATGAGAAAAAATGACGGGGGAATGATAAAAAGTACGAGGGAATGAGAAAAATAACGGGGGAATGATAAAAACTACAAGGGAATGATAAAATTGACGAGGGAATGATAATCTTTGGTATTAGATCAGATGTTTTATTAAATAATACAAAATATCAGTTTGAATAAAGAAAAAAATCACAGTTTTTTCTTAATAATCTTATAGACTAAGTACCATAATTTGAGACTTCAGTCTTAACCTAACCATTCATTGACATTAATTCTTCGCATTACTTGCAACAATCATCATTATCCTAGCGTTTTTCCCGGTAGTGCCCTACACGACCCCGGGGTCCGCTTTGCAAAAATACTTCTACAAATATATATTTTTCTTTTGCTTATCACAATCTAACAGGGAAGTAATTTTAATAACATCTAACTCACTTAAATTCTCAAACTTCTGAAAATGATTATCATTAGGTATACGCTTCGTATCAAAGACTAAAATAGGTACTTTATGTTTTTTTCTCAAATACTTGATTTAATATTTGAGATCCCATAAAATTGCATGCATGATTAGAAACAAGTGAAACAACACACAATAATAGGTCCAGTTCAACAAAAATAACACACAAATCGTTTTGTTTAACTGGACATTTGTTTTAAAGCAATTCTTTTTTTATAAGTTACATTTGTTGATAAAAATCAGACTATTAGTTAGTTACCTAAGTATTAACATCTTTTTGGTTTGATTCCTAAAGAAACTAAAATTGACAACTTTACTTATAGCATTAATATAATATTTTTGTATTACTGGAATAATACCTTTTTTTACTATAGTCGTAACATTTTTTTATTTACTACGTAATCATAAATATCACTTTAGATCACAAATAAAACATATTTGTAACATTTATATAAAAATCAGACTCTTAATTAGTTATTAACGTTTTTTTAGTAACAATTTAATAATAAATGTATATTTTCTAAATTCTAAAGTAACCTAAATTGACAACCATGCTTATACTTAGTATTGATTTCAAGACCTTCTATTTAACAGAAAATGTAATGTTACGTTCATGATATTATAAATAAATTGTTGAAATAAATGATTCGACCATAATATGTTATAAGTACGGTATAAGGGTTTGGCCTGTAATAGGAGCAATAAATGAAACGGTGGATTACTAACCCAATCAGCAATCACTTCTAACCCACTTAAGTACTTAACAAAAAACAAACAAGAAAACACTATTAATCACTATGACATATATATTCTATGGAGTCATCCTCTAAATTTATTGTTCCTATTACAGGCCACAGCCGGTACACCGGTGTGAAGTTAGCGGCCAAAGTTAGCGGCCGATGATAACCCGACCAAATTAAGAAGTTATGTATATTTTCAACAGGAATACTGTCAAAACAAGCAGAACCGCAAAATATCTTCTTTCTTATTAGAAAACAACAAAAAACAAACAATTCTAAAGATTAAAAAACGATAATAACTAGAAATGCACTTTGGCCGCTAACTTCACAACTTATCAGCCTAAGTGTTTTTTTGATATCTTTTTCATAATTTCTGCACCTTAGACAACAAGCAATGAGCTATCAAATAACACTATTTCTAGAATGATACTCGACTGCATATAAAAGAAACAGAGGCGACCACAAAGAAACATCAGCTTTCCATGAACAAGTGCATTAAATCAAGATTTTCTGCATCTTAGACGGCAAGCGAGTAAACCACACCCAATGTATCGTGCAGTGCATTACATAAGCTAAAAACTGACATTAATTTTAGAGTGATACTCGACTGCATATAAGAGTAACAGAGGTCACCAAGTAGAAACATCAGCTTTCTACGAAAAAGTGCATTCATTTATGATTTACTGCATCTTAGACGGCAAGCGAGTGAACCACACCCAATGTATCGTGCAGTGCATTACATAAGCTATCAACTGACACTTATTCTAGAGTGATACTCGACTGCATATAAGAGTAACAGAGGCTACCAAGTAGAAACATCAGCTTTCTACGAAAAAGTGCATTCATTCAAAATTTACTGCATCTTAGACGGCAAGCGAGTGAACCACACCCAATGTATCGTGCAGTGCATTACATTAGCTATCAACTGACACTTATTCTAGGGTGATACTCAACTGCATATAAGAGTAACAGAGGCTACCAAGTAGAAACATCAGCTCTCTACGAAAAAGTGCATTCATTAAAGATTTACTGCATCTTAGACGGCAAGCGAGTAAACCACACCCTATGTATCGTGCAGTGCATTCCACTAGCTACAAAAGAAAACTATTTATAGAGTGATACTCGACTGCATATACCAGTAACAGAGGCGACCAAGTAGAAACATCAGCTTTCTACGAAAAAGTCCATTCATTCAAAATTTACTGCATCTTAGACGGCAAGCGAGTGAACCACACCCAATGTATCGTGCAGTGCATTACATTAGCTATCAATTGACACTTATTCTAGAGTGATACTCGACTGCATATAAGAGGTACAGAGGCTACCAAGTAGAAACATCAGCTTTCTACAAAAAAGTGCATTCATTAAAGATTTACTGCATCTTAGACGGCAAGCGAGTAAACCACACCCTATGTATCGTGCAGTGCATTCCACTAGCTACAAAACAAAACTATTTATAGAGTGGTACTCGACTGCATATACCAGTAACAGAGGCGACCAAGTAGAAACATTAGCTTTCTACGAAAAAGTGCATTCATTCAAAATTTACTGCATCTTAGACGGCAAGCGAGTAAACCACACCTAATGTTTCGTGCAGTGCATTACATTAGCTATCAATTGACACTTATTCTAGAGTGATACTCGACTGCATATAAGAGTAACAGAGGCTACGAAGTAGAAACATCAGCTTTCTACGAAAAAGTGAATTCATTTATGATTTACTGCATCTTAGACGGCAAGCGAGTAAACCACACTCTATGTATTGTGCAGTGCATTACACTAGCTACAAAACAAAACTATTTATAGAGTGATACTCAACTGCATATAAGAGTAACAGAGGCGACCAAATAGAAACATCAGCTTTCTACGAATAAGTGCATTCATTTATGATTTACTGCATCTTAGACGGCAAGCGAGTAGACCACACTCATTGTTTCGTGCAGTGCATTACATAAACTATAAACTGACATGAATTCTAGAGTGATACTCGACTGCATATAAGAGTAACAGAGGCGACCAAGTAGAAACATCAGCTTTCTACGAAAAAGTGCATTTATTTATGATTAACTGCATCTTAGACGGCAAGCGAGTGAACCACACCCAGTGTATCGTGCAGTGCATTACATTAGCTATCAACTGACACTTATTCTAGACTGATACTCGACTGCATATAAGAGTATAGAGGCGACCAAGTAGTAACATCAGCTTTTTACTAAAAAAAGGAATTCATTCATGAATTACTGCATCTTAGTCGGCAAGCGAGTTGACGACACCCAATGTATCGTGCAGTGCATTACATTAGCTATAAACTGACACTTATTCTAGAGTGATACTCGACTGCATATAAGAGAAACAGAGGCTATCAAGTAGAAACATCAGCTTTCTACGAAAAAGTGCATTCATTCAAAATTTACTGCATCTTAGACGGCAAGCGAATAAACCACACCCAATGTATCGTGCAGTGCATTACATTAGCTATCAACTGACACTTATTGTAGAGTGATACTAGACTGCATATAAGAGTAACAGAGGCTACCAAGTAGAAACATCAGCTTTCTACGAATAAGTGCATTTATTAAAGATTTACTGCATCTAAGACGGCAAGCGAGTATGTCACACCCTATGTATCGTGCAGTGCATTACATTAGCTATAAACTGACAATTATTCTAGAGTGATACTCGACTGCATATAAGGGTAACAGAGGCTACCAAGTAGAAACATCAGCTTTCTACGAAAAAGTGCATTCATTAAAGATTTACTGCATCTTAGACGGCAAGCGAGTAAACCACACCCTATGTATCGTGCAGTGCCTTTCACTAGCTACAAAAAAAACTATTTGTAGAGTGATACTCGACTGCATATAAGAGTAACAGAGGCTACCAAGTAGAAACATCAGCTTTCTACGAAAAAGTGCATTCATTCAAAATTTACTGCATCTTAGACGGCAAGCGAGTGAACCACACCCAATGTATCGTGCAGTGCATTACATTAGCTATCAACTGACACTTATTCTAGAGTGATACTCGACTGCATATAAGAGTAACAGAGGCTACCAAGTAGAAACATCAGCTTTCTACGAAAAAGTGCATTCATTAAAGATTTACTGCATCTTAGACGGCAAGCGAGTAAACCACACCCTATGTATCGTGCAGTGCATTACACTAGCTACAAAACAAAACTATTTATAGAGTGATACTCGACTGCATATACCAGTAACAGAGGCGACCAAGTAGAAACATCAGCTTTCTACGAAAAAATGCATTCATTCAAAATTTACTGCATCTTAGACGGCAAGCGAGTAAACCACACCCTATGTATCGTGCAGTAAATTACATTAGCTATCAACTGACACTTATTCTAGAGTGGTTCTCTATTGGATCGCATAAAATCATTTGGAATAATATAATAACGCATAATTTTTTAAAGCCGAATTAGCGTTAAGCCTAATCATGTTATGGCATAAATTTTTAGGCATAAAATTATAAAGAATAAACGAAAATAGCATAATCATTACAAAGACTAACATCAGATAGCATAAATACAAAAAGACATAATAATTACTTGGCATCATTACAAAACGCATAAAAATTGTGTCCTAAAAAAAAAAAAAAATATGTACGGCCCAATAATGTACAGCCTGATAATCCATTTACAGTATGGACGCGGATTATTGGGCTGTACATTATTTTGGCCGTGCATTATTACGTCTATGACGCTCATCTGTGCGGACTAATAATCTCCAACGAGTCGACGCCACCCCGCTGCGCGGGGTGTCTATTTCTGGTCTGAGGGACACAAGTGAACCCTAACCTAACCAACCTAAGACAGTTCGCTTATGACAAGTATTTTTGTCCACCCTGATAATGCACGACCCAATAATCCGCGTCCACAAAAAGTGGACGCGAATTATCAGGCTGTACATTATTGGGCCGTGCATTATCACCCTGAGCAAACTTGGTCCGGGGCAATAATTGGAAGCCCCTTTTGTCCGGGCTGATAATGCACGACCCAATAATCCGAGTCCACAAAAAGTGGACGCGGATTATCAGGCTGTACATTATTGGGCCGTGCATTATTGGCTCCCGGTCCGTCATGTCTGAGCATGTCGTGGTCAGCATCTGGGGGTTCTCTATTGGATCGCATAAAAGCTTCAAAACAGATATGATATATAATTATTAGCCCATACAATAGTATGCATAATGAGTATTAGTCGAATACAAATTAGTCCAAGTAAAATTATTCTAAAACCATAGTATGCCAAACAAAGTAGTAGGCCAAAGTATAATTATGCGACAGTATTATTATGCCAATAGAAATTATGCCAAATCAATTATGCGAAACTATATTAGACTAAAAAAAGTTATGCCAATGAAGGGGATCCCTTCTAGAGTGATACTCGACTGCATATAAGAGTAACAGAGGCTACCAAGTAGAAACATCAGCTTTCTACGAAAAAGTGCATTCATTAAAGATTTACTGCATCTTAGACGGCAAGCGAGTAAACCACACCCTATGTATCGTGCAGTGCATTACACTAGCTACAAAACAAAACTATTTATAGAGTGATACTCGACTGCATATAAGAGTAACAGAGGCGACCAAGTAGAAACATTAGCTTTCTACGAAAAAGTGCATTCATTTATGATTTACTGCATCTTAGACGGCAAGCGAGTAAACCACACCCTATGTATCGTGCAGTGCATTATATAAGCTATCAACTGACTTTTATTCTAGAGTGATACTCGACTGCATATAAGAGTAACAGAGGCTACCAAGTAGAAACATCAGCTTTCTACGAAAAAGTGCATTCATTAAAGATTTACTGCATCTTAGACGGCAAGCGAGTAAACCACACCCTATGTATCGTGCAGTGCCTTTCACTAGCTACAAAAAAAACTATTTGTAGAGTGATACTCGACTGCATATAAGAGTAACAGAGGCTACCAAGTAGAAACATCAGCTTTCTACGAAAAAGTGCATTCATTAAAGATTTACTGCATCTTAGACGGCAAGCGAGTAAACCACACCCTATGTATCGTGCAGTGCATTACACTAGCTACAAAACAAAACTATTTATAGAGTGATTCTCGACTGCATATACCAGTAACAGAGGCGACCAAGTAGAAACATCAGCTTTCTACGAAAAAATGCATTCATTCAAAATTTACTGCATCTAAGACGGCAAGCGAGTATGTCACACCCTATGTATCGTGCAGTGCATTACACTAGCTACAAAACAAAACTATTTATAGAGTGATACTCGACTGCATATACCAGTAACAGAGGCGACCAAGTAGAAACATCAGCTTTCTACGAAAAAATGCATTCATTCAAAATTTACTGCATCTTAGACGACAAGCGAGTAAACCACACCCTATGTATCGTGCAGTGCATTACATTAGCTATCAACTGACACTTATTCTAGAGTGATACACGACTGCATATAAGAGTAACAGAGGCTACCAAGTAGAAACATCAGCTTTCTACGAAAAAGTGCATTTATTTATGATAAACTGCATCTTAGACGGCAAGCGAGTAAACCACACCCAGTGTATCGTGCAGTGCATTACATTAGCTATCAACTGACACTTATTCTAGGCTGATACTCGACTGCATATAAGAGTAACAGAGGCTACCAAGTAGAAACATCAGCTTTCTACGAAAAAGTGCATTCATTCAAAATTTACTGCATCTTAGACGGCAAGCGAGTGAACCACACCCAATGTATCGTGCAGTGCATTATATAAGCTATCAACTGAAACTTATTCTAGACTGATACTCGACTGCATATAAGAGTATAGAGGCGACCAATTAGAAACATCAGCTTTTTACTAAAAAGTGCATTCATTCATGAATTACTGCATCTTAGACGGCAAGCGAGTTAACGACACCCAATGTATCGTGCAGTGCATTACATTAGCTATAAACTGACGCTTATTCTAGTGATACTCGACTGCATATAAGAGTAACAGAGGCTACCAAGTAGAAACATCAGCTTTCTACGAAAAAGTGCATTCATTCAAAATTTACTGCATCTTAGACGGCAAGCGTGTGAACCACACCCAATGTATCGTGCAGTGCATTATATAAGCTATCAACTGACACTTATTCTAGAGTGATACTCGACTGCATATAAGAGTAACAGAGGCTACCAAGTAGAAACATCAGCTTTCTACGAAAAAGTGCATTCATTAAAGATTTACTGCATCTTAGACGGCAAGCGAGTAAACCACACCCTATATATCGTGTAGTGCCTTTCACTAGCTACAAAACAAAACTATTTATAGAGTGATACTCGACTGCATATACCAGTAACAGAGGCGACCAAGTAGAAACATCAGCTTTCTACGAAAAAGTGCATTCATTAAAGATTTACTGCATCTTAGACGGCAAGCGAGTAAACCACACCCTATGTATCGTGCAGTGCATTACACTAGCTACAAAACAAAACTATTTATAGAGTGATACTTGACTGCATATACCAGTAACAGAGGCGACCAAGTAGAAACATCAGCTTTCTACGAAAAAGTGCATTCAATCAAGATTTACTGCATCTTAGACGGCAAGCGAGTGAACCACACCCAATGTATCGTGCAGTGCATTACATTAGCTATAAACTGACATTAATTTTAGAGTGATACTCGACTGCATATAAGAGTAACAGAGGCGACCAAGTAGAAACATCAGCTTTCTACGAAAAAGTGCATTCATTCAAGATTTATTGCATCTTAGACGGCAAGCGAGTAAATCACACCCGCTGTATCGTGCAGTGCATTACATTAGCTATAAACTGACATTAATTCTAGAGTGATACTCGACTGCATATACCAGTAACAGAGGCGACCAAGTAGAAACATCAGCTTTCTACGAAAAAGTGCATTCAATCAAGATTTACTGCATCTTAGACGGCAAGCGAGTAAACCACACCCAATGTATCGTGCAGTGCATTACATTTGCTATAAACTGACATTAATTTTAGAGTGATACTCGACTGCATATAAGAGTATCAGAGGCGACCAAGTAGAAACATCAGCTTTCTACGAAAAAGTGCATTCATTCAAGATTTACTGCATCTAAGACGGCAAGCGAGTAAATCACACCCGCTGTATCGTGCAGTGCATTACTTGTACCCATAGTACAAGCTTTGCTTAGTTTGGGACTAGGTCGATTAGTGTAAGATTGTTTCCAAATATTTATATTTAAAGTCAACGTTGGCATGTCGGCAAGTGAAGTATATTTATCAGAGGTCTAGTTTCGTTAGGCGTGACGGGTGAGATGAGTCGCATTATCGCGTTCCGAATAACAACCCTGCACGGCTAGCACGACTTACAGCGATTCGCGCGAGAAGAGACAAATCGGCGCGACTTCGTCTGCTTGGAATCAGTAATAATCAGCGGTTATAAACTGGTGAAATTATATCTATACCAAATTTCATCTAAATTGGCTCAGCGGTTATTTTGACTACCCATACAAACTTCCACCCCCATTTTCAACACTTTTAAGGCACCGTAGGTTCATGGTCTTCTCTCCCTCTCACTGAGCATAAGCGTGAGCGAGATGGAAGTGCGTGCTCGGAAGCGCGGGTATCATGTTTTTTAATTTTAATTTTTTGGCCGTTTTAATAAATAAAAATGTAAACAACTATTGCCGATTTTTAGAAGAAATTTTAATATTTATAGCTTTTGTGCATAATTTGTTACGAATATTTTAAGTGTATTTTTGTGTGTTTTAGACGGGATCCCCTTCATTGGCATAATTTTTTTTAGACTAATATAGTTTCGCATAATTGATTTGGCATAATTTCTATTGGCATAATAATACTGTCGCATAATAATACTCTGGCCTACTACTTTGTTTGGCATACTATGGTTTTAGAATAATTTTACTTGGACTAATTTGTATTTGACTAATACTCATTATGCATACTATTGTATGGGCTAATAATTATTTATCATATCTGTTTTGAAGCATAATTTCTGTTTTCTAAATAAATAAAACACAGTTTCGTTGTTAGCATGCATTTACACTTTTCGTGGACGCGGATTATTGGGTCGTGCATTATCAGGGCGGATAAAAATGGCTTGTCATAAGCGAACTCTGTTTTAGGTCGGTTAGGTTAGGGTTCACTTGTGTTCCTCAGACCAGAAATAGACACCCCGCGCAGCGACACAATTTTTATGCGTTTTGTAATGATGCCAAGTAATTATTATGTCTTTTTGTATTTATGCTATCTGATGTTAGTCTTTGTGATGATTATGCTATTTTCGTTTATTCTTTTTAATTTTATGCCTAAAAATTTATGCCATAACATGATTAGTGTTCGGTACCGGCTTTTTACCGCGGGTATCACTCGGTTGATAATTTGGGCAGAAAAAGACACGTCACTTTTTGACGTTTGACGTCTGCCATTTTAGTTAGTATAACCTAGAATTTTGCCTTTGTTAGATTGAACACGTTTTTCGTTGATTTGTATTTTGAGTTTTGTGAAAGCATTCGGGACATTTGATTTATGTTGATTGGAATCAGTTCATAATTGAGGCCAGGCGCTCCTATCGAGGAGCTTTGTTGTTGCCTGTGAGTGAAGTGATAAATCGGTGCGCGTACGTGGTGAGCTATCATCCAGGAGCCAGGAAGTGTTCACCAGGACACGCGACGGCCTCGACACCCACACCCATATACTCACCCATTCATTCACACATACACCGGCCGACAGATAACGGCGGATGAAGCTTCCATCAAGGTAAAAGCACGTTTTGTTGTATCGGACCGATACCTGGCGCATCTTCGGTATGCCACGCTTCTTGGAAGCTATAGCTTAGCGGGGTTATACCGGTCGTTCTAGTCCAGGCCTCTACTCGGGTCAGGAACTCGTCGGGCCCAGCCCTGGCTTCAACCGAGTAGAGTCTTGCAAGCCCGGGCTATTAGCGAACAATTAGGCTTAACGCTAATTCGGCTATACAAAATTATGCGTTATTATATTAATCCAAATGATTTTATGCGATCCAATAGGGAACCGTTTTAGACCTATGTTCGTGATTTTTTTCTATCGAGCGAAATTTGCTTTATCATGTTTCGAAGCACTGATTTCCCTGCAGAAAAGCCTCAAGATTACTATTTATATTATATTGAAACCATATTATTATAAACAGACGCATTATATTGTTTAAAAAAGTCTGTTCGCTTAACTTCGCTGAACCTACGGCGCCTTAAGCAAAATTTATTGCTGCGGTATTTCCGGACCGATACGACCTTCAAACCTTCAAGAAAAGAGCGTGCTCCCATCTTAAAGGCCGGCAACGCACTCACAACACCTCTGGTGTTGCAAGTGTCCATGGGCGGCGGCCTTTTTTCAGTTACCCAAACTGTCTCTAAACCAAATTTCAACTAAATCGGTTCGTCCCCCCTCCCTTTTCACACTGTTTAAGAATGGTTTCTCAGGTAAAACTATTCTGTCGTTTCCCGCGAGTCAAACTATCTCTATACAAACTTTCGAACTAAATCGATTCAGCGGTTAGTGATTCCCCATACAAAGAACCCCTCCCGAATACCAAATTTCAACTAAATCGTTTCATCGGTTGTTGATTCCCCAATTACCCATACAAACTTTAACCCTCTTAAAGGTTGATTTCTGGTATAAAAACTATCCTATGTCCTTTTTCGGGATTAAAACTACCTATATACCAAATTTAAACATAATCGATTCAGCCGTTTAAGCGCGAGGAGGTAACAGACAGACACACTTTCGCATTTATAATATTAGTAAGTAATTAAGTAATGGATTAATACATACGATTGAATATTGCAAGAAAATATGGACCTCTCACATACCTATTTAAATATTTCTTTATCCTAAATACCTAGGTTGAGGATGAGGACCGCTGGCCATTTCTATGAAAATGCTAGGTGGGATTATTGCGAATGAATATGTGTATCGTAATAAACCCAGAGGGGTATTTCCGAAATAAAATGAAAGACAACACGTGGACTTCGTGTTCCCCTCAATCAACAGTAAAAAACAATAACCTATAATACTAAAAATCAATTATTTTAATTACTTACCTGGGTTCCGAGAAAAGAGTGTTGGGGATAGCCCCAACACTCTTCGCGATTTTCGCGCCTTTTTGGGTGATTCGTAATAGTACGAATCACCCAAAAAGGCGCGAAAATCACTGGTCTGTTGAGACGGCACGTTACTCACACACTTATGCTAGCAGCGACGAACTGCGATTGGAGCGTCAAAGCCGATAACAACGGCGTCTAAAGTAATGTTACCAGTAAGAAAATATCGCGGCGTTTGGTTAGTTTTCATTAACTTTCGGAATATACCCAATTTCGCAATTACCCCAAGTCACCTTAACTAGTTTTAAAATTGGCTGAAATAGTGTACCGTATTCTTAGATTGATTTGAAATGGAGGACTTTTTAATTCCTTCACTTTCTTGTTGGACTGTAATAAAAATAGATAGAAATCTGATTGTTGATTTTAGATTTTAATTAGACACTACCGGTCTTATTCATAAAAAGTTAAAACAGTGCTATAGCGGGCCTATAGCACTGTTTCGCAAAAATGTGATTCATAAACGTCAGTTAACGCAGATCGGTCCGTCAAGCCCATTTTAACGACTCGCAAACTTAGCGAACGGTGGACCCTTCTTTAAACCTATTTTATCTCCATTTTAAGGAGAAAAATGGCCGCCAAATTGAAAACAGCTGATATTGACGGCAAGTATTCGAGCAAGCTCGCAATACGATTTTGAATGTTTTTATGTTATCAAAGCTGATTAATGCTTTGTCAATTTATAATGATGTAACCAGATAAATAAATGAGTAATTTACACGAGAAAAGGTTTTAAATTCGATTACAAATAGTAATTCCTGCACGAACAAGTTGATAGCTAATGTAATGCACTGCACGATACATTGGGTGTGGTTCACTCGCTTGCCGTCTAAGATGCAGTAAATTTTGAATGAATGCACTTTTTCGTAGAAAGCTGATGTTTCTACTTGGTCGCCTCTGTTGGGAACATAGGTATGCATAGTCAGCGACACGCGGCTCGATGCATGCCCATACAGTTCCGCGCCGCAACTCGCTACCGTCACTCGTCTGTGTACCGCATATATTATTCAATAGTTGGTAGCGAATAAACTTAACTTTATATATCCACTCGACTTGTGTTATTCCAACAAGACGTCGCACCTTCACCTCACATAGGAGTCAGATTCAACCTCAGCCGAGGTCACGTACGGGGGTTGATAATACCAACCCCATAAACCGCACAGTGGTGACCCGCGACAGAAGGACATCGGCGGTATATATTGAAAGTTGACGGCAACATAATCGGGATGACTGGAGGTCAGGCGCCACTGCCAAACCCGCAGGCACAACAACAGCACCAAGGGCAAGTGCCTCAGACGCCACAGGTGCATAACGCTACTACGTTTAAGCACCACATGCAGGAACAGCCCGCGACGGCAGACGTGATGGCGATCTCACTGTCATCAAGAGTACCAGATTTCTGGACAGACCAGCCACGCGTGTGGTTTATCCGTACAGAGGCAGTACTGGCGCCGCAGAAGATGGGCGATGACGCCAAGTTCGATATCGTAGTGTCGAAGCTGCCCAAGGAAGTGATACTGCATCTCACAGACTTCTTGGCAAAACCTCCCAGCACAGGCAAGTACGAGGCTCTCAAGGCAAAACTACTCGGTATGCTGGAAGATTCCAAGAACCGGCAGATAGAGAAGATGCTCGGGGAAATGGACTTGGGAGATCAGAAGCCCAGTCAACTCCTGTTCCAGATGCGGAATCTGGCCAAAGATAACTTTCCGGACGACACAGTGCGCATCATGTGGCAGAATCATCTTCCCACAACAGTTCGAGCAGTGTTGGTGGCATCACAAATCACCGACCTAGACAGTCTGGCGAGCATCGCGGACAACGTTGCGGAGGCTACGCGTTCCGGGCAGGTTGCTCAAGTTACGCAGAGGCCAGCAACAAGCACAGGCGACACAGCATTAATTTTGGCGGAAATAGCGAAGCTCAGCGTCAGGATTATGGACCTGGAACGAGATCGGTCAAGACAGCCAGATCGCTATAGACGACGTAGCAATTCGCGTGCAACATCGCGAGGGCGAAGCACGTCACGGCATCGAAATGACCCAAATAGTAGGCTCTGTTATTACCATTATCGCTTCAAGGACGCCTCTACTAAATGCAGATCGCCGTGCGCATATAAAAAACCTTCGGAAAACTAGCAAGTTTGGTGCAGGCGCCGTCGGAAGTCTGTACCATATCGCCTAGCAGCCGACTTAGTGTTACGGATTATAATAGTGGTTTACGTTTTCTAGTGGATACGGGCGCAGACATTTCGGTATTACCGGCCACTAAGAAAAATCGTTTTAAAAGTGCGTGCTCGGGTTACAAACTGTTCGCAGCCAACGGTACGGAGATAAAGACTTATGGAGTGAAATCGTTAGTGCTGAACCTTAAGCTACGACGACCGTATCGTTGGGACTTCGTGGTTGCAGACGTTAAACAGCCAATTCTAGGCGCAGACTTTTTAAGCTTCCACAAACTTTTAGTTAACGTGGGCGAGCGTAAGCTGATAGACAAGGTAACCGATATGGATGTAACTGCTGTAACTGTAAGTAGTAAACAACCTTCTATATATACAGTCGTTGAGAGCCATCCGTATCATGAATTGTTATCTCGTTTTCCCGCAATCACCAAGCCACCGTCGTTCAGGGAAACTCCACCCCATAATATTGTACATCATATCGAGACGACCGGACCTCCCGTGTACGCTCGCGCAAGACCTTTACCACCCGATAGGTACAAAAAGGTCAAGGAAGAATTTCGCCTAATGCAAGAGTTAGGGATTTGTAGGCCATCCAAAAGTGCATGGGCCAGTCCATTACATGTCGTAGCAAAGAAAAATGGCGAAATTCGTCCTTGCGGTGACTATCGAATGTTAAACGCAATAACAAAACCAGACCGTTATCCCATACCAAGACTTCATGATTTTACCTTTATTCTAGCAGGTAAAAAACTTTTCTCGAAAATAGATATAAACCGCGCTTATCATTGTGTCAGCGTAGCACCGGAGGACGTCGAAAAGACAGCGATTATCTCGCCTATAGGCTTATGGGAGTTTCCTAGGATGAGCTTTGGTCTCCGGAATGCAGCCCAGACCTTCCAGAGGTTTATGAACAGCGCAGTGTTGCAAGGGCTGGACTTCCTGTTCAGCTACCTAGATGATGTCATTATCGCCAGCGACGATGAGTCGCAGCATAAAGAGCATCTGAGGCAGGTGTTCGAACGATTCGAGAAATACGGGATAACAATTAACTTGACTAAGTGTAGTTTCGGCCAAGTCAAGCTAAACTTTTTAGGACACGAGGTTTCCCAAGAAGGAATTAAGCCTTTAGCAGAGAAAGTACAAGCTATAGTAGATTTCCCAAAGCCGGAAACCGTAGAGCAACTACGCAGATTTTTAGGGATGTACAACTTTTATCGGTCCCATATCCCGCACGCAGCGCAAGCTCAGTCGGAGCTCGATAGATATTTAGTCAATACCCGAAAACGGGATAAGACTCCGATCGTGTGGACGACCGAGGCCGATGCAGCATTTCTAGAATGCAAGTCCGGTCTCCAAAAGGCCGCGCTGTTAGCGCATCCACAGCAGGACGCGATTCTGGCCTTGATGACAGACGCGTCAGACACCGCGGCCGGCGGGGTATTACAGCAACGATTAGGGAATACATGGCAACCTCTAGGATTTTATTCCAAAAAGTTTAACGCAGCACAACGTAACTACAGTACGTACGACCGTGAGCTTGCAGCCACTTATCTAGCCGTAGTTCATTTTCGTAAGATGTTTGAGGGTCGACCGCTGATAATATATACAGACCACAAGCCTTTATGTTACGCTTTCCAAAAGTTAAGCTACAATAATAAAGAATTACCTAGGCGTACCCGTCAGTTATCCTTTATTAGCGAGTTTACTACAGACATTAGACATATTAGTGGTAATCAAAACATCGTGGCCGACACGCTATCTCGCATCGAAACTATAAGCTGTCCCACAGTACTCGATTTCGAAGAACTCGCCGACGCGCAAACTAGCGATGAGTACTTACAACAGGCAATGCAAAATAGGGATCGCGCGGCAGCTAGCAAAATCGTTTTAAAGGCGATATTGGTTCCGACATGTAGCAAACCTATTGTTTGCGAAATGTCAACCAATAATGCAAGACCCTATGTACCAGAAAAATATAGGCGTTTAGTTTTTGACAGTTTGCATAGTTTGAATCATCCTGGCATTCGTAGCTCAAAGAAACTCGTAAAAAAAAAATATTTTTGGCCTAGTCTAGAGAAAGAAGTAGGCATATGGGCTAGGGCTTGTGTACAATGTCAGAGATCGAAAGTCAATCGTCATACGGTATCAGGATTAGGTAGTTTCGAAGAAGCAGCAAGATTCGATCATCTCCATGCCGATATTGTTGGTCCATTGCCGACATCTCGACAAGGATATCGCTACCTGGTCACCATGATCGACAGAGGCTCGCGTTGGCCTGAGGCTGTCCCAATCGTCGAAATGACTGCGGAAGCCGTAGCCAAAGCCATTTTTGAAACGTGGATAGTACGTTTCGGTTGCCCACTCAGGATAACCACTGACCAGGGTCGTCAGTTTGAAAGTAATCTGTTCAAAGAACTCATGAGGGTGTTAGGGGTTGATAAGCTTAGAACTACCGCTTATCATCCCCAGTCTAATGGTTTCGTAGAGAGGGTACATCGATCCTTAAAAGCAGCCCTTATGGCTAGGATCGCCAACAACAGCTCATGGGTAGACGAACTTCCTTTAGTCATGTTAGGATTAAGAGCGGCAGGTCGTAGCGACAACGGGATATCTCCCGCAGAAATGACCTTCGGTAAGGTTTTAAGGTTACCAGGAGAGTTTTTCGACAGTTCAAAGCGTACGGAACCCTGCGAACCGTTAGAGCTAGTTAAGAATATTCGCGATACGATACGCAAGCTCAAACCAATACCGACGGCCGCGCGCGATAACAGAACGCTATTTATCCACCCTGACCTAGCTACATGCGAATATGTTTTTGTTCGTAATGACACTGTACGTAGAGCACTGCAACCACCATATGATGGACCATACAAAGTATTAGAACGTAGTCCAAAAGTGTATTTGATACAGGTTGCAAACAGACAAGCTCGGATCTCGGTCGATCGGTTGAAACCGGCTTATTTGTTGAACGTCACAGACGGTGGTGCAAACACAAGCGCCACAGCGGCGGCGGACAATTTGTCCCAACCTAGGGTCACGAGTGTTCCGGACACAAGTCCACTTACAGATCAGTCAGCACCGCTACCGTATGTTACGAGGAGCGGACGGACAGTAAAAAAACCAGTAACATTCCGAGATACCTATTATAAGGATAGTTATTAGGATAATTAGGATAGACCACCGGAATGTTATACTTTGCACAGGACAGGATTCGCATGGCACTCACGAAAGTTTTGTAGAACGTTGATTACCAACTATTTAAGTATTAGAATTGTATTAAATTAAGTATACACTAGGTAATACATAAGCGATAGCGATTTAAGAAACGATCGCCTGGACCCGACCCTAAGGTAAGCGTCGACAATGTAGAACGCTAACAGTAATGTATGATAAGCATTTGTTTTAGGTATGTTGCAATAAGTGTAATTTGTTAATTAGAAATATGGTTGTTTTCGTGGACTAGATATATAAATGTGCATAATTCGGAAATATACATGTTGCAATATGTTATTGTTCTAGTAAAACACTGGAAAATAATGAGGCGCAAGCGCATTTTATATGATATATTAAGATGAAAACTATAATTAAACTCATACATTCTCAAACCATCACGATAACAAGTCGAGCATATTTACCCCGTAAAAATTTCTTATTGCTAATTGTAAATACGAAGTGAAACATGGGCTACGGACAAAGTAAACAAGAAAAGGATTCCCACGACGCAATCGCTATAGCCCATGTACAAAACTTGTCGGGCCAAGTCGAAGCGAAGTTAAACTACGTTGGCATAGGCGTAATAATTTTGTGCGTCGTGTTGACGCTATTATTGTTATACCTCATCCGGAGCAAATGTAAGCAGTGTGCGAGGGCCTGGGTGACACGGACAATGGAGAAGGCAGCACCACCTCTCGCCGTGGTTAGAGTTCAGAGGGATCCACCACAAGTGCCACCAGGGTCCGCTCCCCAACAAGTGATTTACCAGCAATAAGCTGGATAGTGCCTATGTAAGTTCCATTTCTATATGTTATTTTTTGTAGGCTCCACAAGAGAAGCCAATGTATGTTTATAGTGTTATAAATATAATTAATTACGCAATCTGTACCAACTATTGTTACAACAGTTCAGATTTCTTGCAACTGATGCATTGAGCGCTGACATCAGCGGCAATGCACGTGCATGAACAACATGTTATGACGGACGTCGCAATAATAGCGCGTTAGCAAATAAGATGTACCTATCAATGTAGGTAATGAGTTAAAAAAGTTATTTAAAAAAAAAACTTTTTTTGGAGATAAGGAGGGGGTTGCTGTTGGGAACATAGGTATGCATAGTCAGCGACACGCGGCTCGATGCATGCCCATACAGTTCCGCGCCGCAACTCGCTACCGTCACTCGTCTGTGTACCGCATATATTATTCAATAGTTGGTAGCGAATAAACTTAACTTTATATATCCACTCGACTTGTGTTATTCCAACAAGACGTCGCACCTTCACCTCACATAGGAGTCAGATTCAACCTCAGCCGAGGTCACGTACGGGGGTTGATAATACCAACCCCATAAACCGCACACCTCTGTTACTGGTATATGCAGTCGAGTATCACTCTATAAATAGTTTTGTTTTGTAGCTAGTGGAATGCACTGCACGATACATAGGGTGAGGTTTACTCGCTTGCCGTCTAAGATGCAGTAAATCTTTAAGGGGCTACCCGAGGTTTTCATCGATTTTTGACAAGTTTTGAATCGTATCTACTACTTTTGCACTACAGATAGAATCATAAATCAAACGGCTATCGGTTTTTCAATCTTTTATCTCCATTTTGACAGACCGGATTTTGAAACAAATTAATACTTAATTTTGTATGATTTTTTTAAACATTGTCTAAAAAAACACTTATTTCGCATCTCTATTGACGTGAAAGATCTAACATATACGAAATCTACAAATTTGGGTTCGTCTATGACGTCTCTAAAAACTGGCAGAGGGTTTTAATTTTAAACCAATTAACACAAAAGTTATGGCCAGAAAACCAGTTTTTTAGCCAAAAATTGTTCAACTTTGATGCCAAATATCTCGAAAACAATGAAGTTTGAAGTAAATATGGGATACTATATTGCTTAAAGCCGTTGTTGTTAATATAATAAGCTACAACAAACATTAGAAAACTAAGGGATTCAGATCGAAGGTCATTGGCGTATGGGAGCCTCTTAATGAATGCACTTTTTTGTAGAAAGCTGATGTTTCTACTTGGTAGCCTCTGTTACTCTTATATGCAGTCGAGTATCACTCTAGAATAAGTGTCAGATGATAGCTAATGTAATGCACTGCACGATACATAGGGTGTGGTTTACTCGCTTGCCGTCTAAGATGCAGTAAATTTTGAATGAATGCACTTTTTCGTAGAAAGCTGATGTTTCTACTTGGTAGCCTCTGTTACTCTTATATGCAGTCGAGTATCACTCTAGAATAAGTGTCAGTTGATAGCTAATGTAATGCACTGCACGATACATTGGGTGTGGTTCACTCGCTTGCCGTCTAAGATGCAGTAAATTTTGAATGAATGCATTTTTTCGTAGAAAGCTGATGTTTCTACTTGGTCGCCTCTGTTACTGGTATATGCAGTCGAGTATCACTCTATAAATAGTTTTGTTTTGTAGCTAGTGTAATGCACTGCACGATACATAGGGTGTGACATACTCGCTTGCCGTCTTAGATGCAGTAAATCTTTAATAAATGCACTTTTTCGTAGAAAGCTGATGTTTCTACTTGGTAGCCTCTGTTACTCTTATATGCAGTCGAGTATCACTCTACAATAAGTGTCAGTTGATAGCTAATGTAATGCACTGCACGATACATTGGGTGTGGTTTACTCGCTTGCCGTCTAAGATGCAGTAAATTTTGAATGAATGCACTTTTTCGTAGAAAGCTGATGTTTCTACTTGGTCGCCTCTGTTACTCTTATATGCAGTCGAGTATCACTCTAGAATTCATGTCAGTTTATATTTTATGTAATGCACTGCACGATACAATGAGTGTGGTTTACTCGCTTGCCGTCTAAGATGCAGTAAATCATAAATGAATGCACTTTTTCGTAGAAAGCTGATGTTTCTACTTGGTAGCCTCTGTTACTCTTATATGCAGTCGAGTATCACTCTAGAATAAGTGTCAGTTGATAGCTTATATAATGCACTGCACGATACATTGGGTGTGGTTCACTCGCTTGCCGTCTAAGATGCAGTAAATTTTGAATGAATGCACTTTTTCGTAGAAAGCTGATGTTTCTACTTGGTAGCCCCTGTTACTCTTATATGCAGTCGAGTATCACTCTAGAATAAGTGTCAGTTTATAGCTAATGTAATTCACTGCACGATACATTGGGTGTCGTTAACTCGCTTGCCGTCTAAGATGCAGTAATTCATGAATGAATGCACTTTTTAGTAAAAAGCTGATGTTTCTAATTGGTCGCCTCTATACTCTTATATGCAGTCGAGTATCAGTCTAGAATAAGTTTCAGTTGATAGCTAATGTAATGCACTGCACGATACAATGGGTGTGGTTCACTCGCTTGCCGTCTAAGATGCAGTAAATCATAAAATAATGCACTTTTTCGTAGAAAGCTGATGTTTCTACTTGGTCGCCTCTGTTACTCTTATATGCAGTCGAGTATCACTCTAGAATTCATGTCAGTTTATAGTTTATGTAATGCACTGCACGATACAATGAGTGTTGTTTACTCGCTTGCCGTCTAAGATGCAGTAAATCATAAATGAATGCACTTTTTCGTAGAAAGCTGATGTTTCTACTTGGTCGCCTCTGTTACTCTTATATGCAGTCGAGTATCACTCTATAAATAGTTTTGTTTTGTAGCTAGTGTAATGCACTGCACGATATATAGGGTGTGGTTTACTCGCTTGCCGTCTAAGATGCAGTAAATCTTTAATAAATGCACTTTTTCGTAGAAAGCTGATGTTTCTACTTGGTAGCCTCTGTTACTCTTATATGCAGTCGAGTATCACTCTAGAATAAGTGTCAGTTGATAGCTAATGTAATGCACTGCACGATACATAGGGTGTGGTTTACTCGCTTGCCGTCTAAGATGCAGTAAATTTTGAATGAATGCATTTTTTCGTAGAAAGCTGATGTTTCTACTTGGTCGCCTCTGTTACTCTTATATGCAGTCGAGTATCACTCTAGAATAAGTGTCAGTTGATAGCTAATGTAATGCACTGCACGATACATAGGGTGTGGTTTACTCGCTTGCCGTCTAAGATGCAGTAAATTTTGAATGAATGCATTTTTTCGTAGAAAGCTGATGTTTCTACTTGGTCGCCTCTGGTACTGGTATATGCAGTCGAGTATCACTCTATAAATAGTTTTGTTTTGTAGCTAGTGTAATGCACTGCACGATACATAGGGTGTGGTTTTCTCGCTTGCCGTCTAAGATGCAGTAAATCTTTAATGAATGCACTTTTTCGTAGAAAGCTGATGTTTCTACTTGGTAGCCTCTGTTACTCTTATATGCAGTCGAGAGGCACTTTATAATAAGTGTCAGTTGATAGCTAATGTAATGCACTGCACGATACATTGGGTGTGGTTCACTCGCTTGCCGTCTAAGATGCAGTAAATTTTGAATGAATGCACTTTTTCGTAGAAAGCTGATGTTTCTACTTGGTAGCCTCTGTTACTCTTATATGCAGTCGAGTATCACTCTATAAATAGTTTTGTTTTGTAGCTAGTGAAAGGCACTGCACGATACATAGGGTGTGGTTTACTCGCTTGCCGTCTAAGATGCAGTAAATCTTTAATGAATGCACTTTTTCGTAGAAAGCTGATGTTTCTACTTGGTAGCCTCTGTTACTCTTATATGCAGTCGAGTATCACTCTAGAATAAGTGTCAGTTGATAGCTTATATAATGCACTGCACGATACATAGGATGTTGTTTACTCGCTTGCCGTCTAAGATGCAGTAAATCATTAATGAATGCACTTTTTCGTAGAAAGCTAATGTTTCTACTTGGTCGCCTCTGTTACTCTTATATGCAGTCGAGTATCACTCTATAAATAGTTTTGTTTTGTAGCTAGTGTAATGCACTGCACGATACATAGGGTGTGGTTTACTCGCTTGCCGTCTAAGATGCAGTAAATCTTTAATGAATGCACTTTTTCGTAGAAAGCTGATGTTTCTACTTGGTAGCCTCTGTTACTCTTATATGCAGTCGAGTATCACTCTAGAATTCATGTCAGTTTATATTTTATGTAATGCACTGCACGATACAATGAGTGTGGTTTACTCGCTTGCCGTCTAAGATGCAGTAAATCATAAATGAATGCACTTTTTCGTAGAAAGCTGATGTTTCTACTTGGTAGCCTCTGTTACTCTTATATGCAGTCGAGTATCACTCTAGAATAAGTGTCAGTTGATAGCTTATATAATGCACTGCACGATACATTGGGTGTGGTTCACTCGCTTGCCGTCTAAGATGCAGTAAATTTTGAATGAATGCACTTTTTCGTAGAAAGCTGATGTTTCTACTTGGTAGCCCCTGTTACTCTTATATGCAGTCGAGTATCACTCTAGAATAAGTGTCAGTTTATAGCTAATGTAATTCACTGCACGATACATTGGGTGTCGTTAACTCGCTTGCCGTCTAAGATGCAGTAATTCATGAATGAATGCACTTTTTAGTAAAAAGCTGATGTTTCTAATTGGTCGCCTCTATACTCTTATATGCAGTCGAGTATCAGTCTAGAATAAGTTTCAGTTGATAGCTAATGTAATGCACTGCACGATACAATGGGTGTGGTTCACTCGCTTGCCGTCTAAGATGCAGTAAATCATAAAATAATGAACTTTTTCGTAGAAAGCTGATGTTTCTACTTGGTCGCCTCTGTTACTCTTATATGCAGTCGAGTATCACTCTAGAATTCATGTCAGTTTATAGTTTATGTAATGCACTGCACGATACAATGAGTGTTGTTTACTCGCTTGCCGTCTAAGATGCAGTAAATCATAAATGAATGCACTTTTTCGTAGAAAGCTGATGTTTCTACTTGGTCGCCTCTGTTACTCTTATATGCAGTCGAGTATCACTCTATAAATAGTTTTGTTTTGTAGCAAATGAAAGGCACTGCACGATACATAGGGTGTGGTTTACTCGCTTGCCGTCTAAGATGCAGTAAATCTTTAATGAATGCACTTTTTCGTAGAAAGCTGATGTTTCTACTTGGTAGCCTCTGTTACTCTTATATGCAGTCGAGTATCACTCTAGAATAAGTGTCAGTTGATAGCTTATATAATGCACTGCACGATACATTGGGTGTGGTTCACTCGCTTGCCGTCTAAGATGCAGTAAATTTTGAATGAATGCACTTTTTCGTAGAAAGCTGATGTTTCTACTTGGTAGCCTCTGTTACTCTTATATGCAGTCGAGTATCACTCTAGAATAAGTGTCAGTTGATAGCTAATGTAATTTACTGCACGATACATAGGGTGTGGTTTACTCGCTTGCCGTCTAAGATGCAGTAAATTTTGAATGAATGCATTTTTTCGTAGAAAGCTGATGTTTCTACTTGGTAGCCTCTGTTACTCTTATATGCAGTCGAGTATCACTCTAGAATAAGTGTCAGTTGATAGCTAATGTAATGCACTGCACGATACACTGGGTGTGGTTCACTCGCTTGCCGTCTAAGATGCAGTAAATTTTGAATGAATGCATTTTTTCGTAGAAAGCTGATGTTTCTACTTGGTCGCCTCTGTTACTGGTATATGCAGTCGAGTATCACTCTATAAATAGTTTTGTTTTGTAGCTAGTGTAATGCACTGCACGATACATAGGGTGTGACATACTCGCTTGCCGTCTTAGATGCAGTAAATCTTTAATAAATGCACTTTTTCGTAGAAAGCTGATGTTTCTACTTGGTAGCCTCTGTTACTCTTATATGCAGTCGAGTATCACTCTACAATAAGTGTCAGTTGATAGCTAATGTAATGCACTGCACGATACATTGGGTGTGGTTTACTCGCTTGCCGTCTAAGATGCAGTAAATTTTGAATGAATGCACTTTTTCGTAGAAAGCTGATGTTTCTACTTGGTCGCCTCTGTTACTCTTATATGCAGTCGAGTATCACTCTAGAATTCATGTCAGTTTATATTTTATGTAATGCACTGCACGATACAATGAGTGTGGTTTACTCGCTTGCCGTCTAAGATGCAGTAAATCATAAATGAATGCACTTTTTCGTAGAAAGCTGATGTTTCTACTTGGTAGCCTCTGTTACTCTTATATGCAGTCGAGTATCACTCTAGAATAAGTGTCAGTTGATAGCTTATATAATGCACTGCACGATACATTGGGTGTGGTTCACTCGCTTGCCGTCTAAGATGCAGTAAATTTTGAATGAATGCACTTTTTCGTAGAAAGCTGATGTTTCTACTTGGTAGCCCCTGTTACTCTTATATGCAGTCGAGTATCACTCTAGAATAAGTGTCAGTTTATAGCTAATGTAATTCACTGCACGATACATTGGGTGTCGTTAACTCGCTTGCCGTCTAAGATGCAGTAATTCATGAATGAATGCACTTTTTAGTAAAAAGCTGATGTTTCTAATTGGTCGCCTCTATACTCTTATATGCAGTCGAGTATCAGTCTAGAATAAGTTTCAGTTGATAGCTAATGTAATGCACTGCACGATACAATGGGTGTGGTTCACTCGCTTGCCGTCTAAGATGCAGTAAATCATAAAATAATGAACTTTTTCGTAGAAAGCTGATGTTTCTACTTGGTCGCCTCTGTTACTCTTATATGCAGTCGAGTATCACTCTAGAATTCATGTCAGTTTATAGTTTATGTAATGCACTGCACGATACAATGAGTGTTGTTTACTCGCTTGCCGTCTAAGATGCAGTAAATCATAAATGAATGCACTTTTTCGTAGAAAGCTGATGTTTCTACTTGGTCGCCTCTGTTACTCTTATATGCAGTCGAGTATCACTCTATAAATAGTTTTGTTTTGTAGCAAATGAAAGGCACTGCACGATACATAGGGTGTGGTTTACTCGCTTGCCGTCTAAGATGCAGTAAATCTTTAATGAATGCACTTTTTCGTAGAAAGCTGATGTTTCTACTTGGTAGCCTCTGTTACTCTTATATGCAGTCGAGTATCACTCTAGAATAAGTGTCAGTTGATAGCTTATATAATGCACTGCACGATACATTGGGTGTGGTTCACTCGCTTGCCGTCTAAGATGCAGTAAATTTTGAATGAATGCACTTTTTCGTAGAAAGCTGATGTTTCTACTTGGTAGCCCCTGTTACTCTTATATGCAGTCGAGTATCACTCTAGAATAAGTGTCAGTTTATAGCTAATGTAATTCACTGCACGATACATTGGGTGTCGTTAACTCGCTTGCCGTCTAAGATGCAGTAATTCATGAATGAATGCACTTTTTAGTAAAAAGCTGATGTTTCTAATTGGTCGCCTCTATACTCTTATATGCAGTCGAGTATCAGTCTAGAATAAGTTTCAGTTGATAGCTAATGTAATGCACTGCACGATACAATGGGTGTGGTTCACTCGCTTGCCGTCTAAGATGCAGTAAATCATAAAATAATGCACTTTTTCGTAGAAAGCTGATGTTTCTACTTGGTCGCCTCTGTTACTCTTATATGCAGTCGAGTATCACTCTAGAATTCATGTCAGTTTATAGTTTATGTAATGCACTGCACGATACAATGAGTGTTGTTTACTCGCTTGCCGTCTAAGATGCAGTAAATCATAAATGAATGCACTTTTTCGTAGAAAGCTGATGTTTCTACTTGGTCGCCTCTGTTACTCTTATATGCAGTCGAGTATCACTCTATAAATAGTTTTGTTTTGTAGCTAGTGTAATGCACTGCACGATATATAGGGTGTGGTTTACTCGCTTGCCGTCTAAGATGCAGTAAATCTTTAATAAATGCACTTTTTCGTAGAAAGCTGATGTTTCTACTTGGTAGCCTCTGTTACTCTTATATGCAGTCGAGTATCACTCTAGAATAAGTGTCAGTTGATAGCTAATGTAATGCACTGCACGATACATAGGGTGTGGTTTACTCGCTTGCCGTCTAAGATGCAGTAAATTTTGAATGAATGCATTTTTTCGTAGAAAGCTGATGTTTCTACTTGGTCGCCTCTGTTACTCTTATATGCAGTCGAGTATCACTCTAGAATAAGTGTCAGTTGATAGCTAATGTAATGCACTGCACGATACATAGGGTGTGGTTTACTCGCTTGCCGTCTAAGATGCAGTAAATTTTGAATGAATGCATTTTTTCGTAGAAAGCTGATGTTTCTACTTGGTCGCCTCTGGTACTGGTATATGCAGTCGAGTATCACTCTATAAATAGTTTTGTTTTGTAGCTAGTGTAATGCACTGCACGATACATAGGGTGTGGTTTTCTCGCTTGCCGTCTAAGATGCAGTAAATCTTTAATGAATGCACTTTTTCGTAGAAAGCTGATGTTTCTACTTGGTAGCCTCTGTTACTCTTATATGCAGTCGAGAGGCACTCTATAATAAGTGTCAGTTGATAGCTAATGTAATGCACTGCACGATACATTGGGTGTGGTTCACTCGCTTGCCGTCTAAGATGCAGTAAATTTTGAATGAATGCACTTTTTCGTAGAAAGCTGATGTTTCTACTTGGTAGCCTCTGTTACTCTTATATGCAGTCGAGTATCACTCTATAAATAGTTTTGTTTTGTAGCTAGTGAAAGGCACTGCACGATACATAGGGTGTGGTTTACTCGCTTGCCGTCTAAGATGCAGTAAATCTTTAATGAATGCACTTTTTCGTAGAAAGCTGATGTTTCTACTTGGTAGCCTCTGTTACTCTTATATGCAGTCGAGTATCACTCTAGAATAAGTGTCAGTTGATAGCTTATATAATGCACTGCACGATACATAGGATGTTGTTTACTCGCTTGCCGTCTAAGATGCAGTAAATCATTAATGAATGCACTTTTTCGTAGAAAGCTAATGTTTCTACTTGGTCGCCTCTGTTACTCTTATATGCAGTCGAGTATCACTCTATAAATAGTTTTGTTTTGTAGCTAGTGTAATGCACTGCACGATACATAGGGTGTGGTTTACTCGCTTGCCGTCTAAGATGCAGTAAATCTTTAATGAATGCACTTTTTCGTAGAAAGCTGATGTTTCTACTTGGTAGCCTCTGTTACTCTTATATGCAGTCGAGTATCACTCTAGAATAAGTGTCAGTTGATAGCTAATGTAATTTACTGCACGATACATAGGGTGTGGTTTACTCGCTTGCCGTCTAAGATGCAGTAAATTTTGAATGAATGCATTTTTTCGTAGAAAGCTGATGTTTCTACTTGGTCGCCTCTGTTACTGGTATATGCAGTCGAGTATCACTCTATAAATAGTTTTGTTTTGTAGCTAGTGTAATGCACTGCACGATACATAGGGTGTGGTTTACTCGCTTGCCGTCTAAGATGCAGTAAATCTTTAATGAATGCACTTTTTCGTAGAAAGCTGATGTTTCTACTTGGTCGCCTCTGTTACTCTTATATGCAGTCGAGTATCACTCTAGAATAAGTGTCAGTTGATAGCTAATGTAATGCACTGCACGATACATAGGGTGTGGTTTACTCGCTTGCCGTCTAAGATGCAGTAAATTTTGAATGAATGCATTTTTTCGTAGAAAGCTGATGTTTCTACTTGGTCGCCTCTGTTACTGGTATATGCAGTCGAGTATCACTCTATAAATAGTTTTGTTTTGTAGCTAGTGTAATGCACTGCACGATACATAGGGTGTGGTTCACTCGCTTGCCGTCTAAGATGCAGTAAATTTTGAATGAATGCACTTTTTCGTAGAAAGCTGATGTTTCTACTTGGTAGCCTCTGTTACTCTTATATGCAGTCGAGTATCACTCTACAAATAGTTTTTTTTGTAGCTAGTGAAAGGCACTGCACGATACATAGGGTGTGGTTTACTCGCTTGCCGTCTAAGATGCAGTAAATCTTTAATGAATGCACTTTTTCGTAGAAAGCTGATGTTTCTACTTGGTAGCCTCTGTTACTCTTATATGCAGTCGAGTATCACTCTAGAATAATTGTCAGTTTATAGCTAATGTAATGCACTGCACGACACATTGGGTGTCGTTAACTATCTTGCCGTCTAAGATGCAGTAATTCATGAATGAATGCACTTTTTAGTAAAAAGCTTATGTTTCTCTTTGGTCGCCTCTATACTCTTATATGCAGTCGAGTATCAGTCTAGAATAAGTGTCAGTTGATAGCTAATGTAATGCACTGCACGATACACTGGGTGTGGTTCACTCGCTTGCCGTCTAAGATGCAGTTAATCATAAATAAATGCACTTTTTCGTAGAAAGCTGATGTTTCTACTTGGTCGCATCTGTTACTCTTATATGCAGTCGAGTATCACTCTAGAATTCATGTCAGTTTATAGCTTATGTAATGCACTGCACGATACAATGAGTGTGGTTTACTCGCTTGCCGTCTAAGATGCAGTAAATCATAAATGAATGCACTTTTTCGTAGAAAGCTGATGTTTCTACTTGGTCGCTTCTGTTACTCTTATATGCAGTCGAGTATCACTCTATAAATAGTTTTGTTTTGTAGCTAGTGTAATGCACTGCACGATACATTAAGTGTGGTTTACTCGCTTGCCGTCTAAGATGCAGTAAATCTTTAATGAATGCACTTTTTCGTAGAAAGCAATGTTTCTACTTGGTAGCCTCTGTTACTCTTATATGCAGTCGAGTATCACTCTAGAATAAGTGTCAGTTGATAGCTAATGTAATGCACTGCACGATACATAGGGTGTGGTTTACTCGCTTGCCGTCTAAGATGCAGTAAATTTTGAATGAATGCATTTTTTCGTAGAAAGCTGATGTTTCTACTTGGTCGCCTCTGTTACTGGTATATACAGTCGAGTATCACTCTATAAATAGTTTTGTTTTGTAGCTAGTGTAATGCACTGCACGATACATAGGGTGTGACATACTCGCTTGCCGTCTTAGATGCAGTAAATCTTTAATAAATGCACTTTTTCGTAGAAAGCTGATGTTTGTACTTGGTAGCCTCTGTTACTCTTATATGCAGTCTAGTATCACTCTACAATAAGTGTCAGTTGATAGCTTATGTAATGCACTGCACGATACATTGGGTGTGGTTTACTCGCTTGCCGTCTAAGATGCAGTAAATTTTGAATGAATGCACTTTTTCGTAGAAAGCTGATGTTTCTACTTGATAGCCTCTGTTTCTCTTATATGCAGTCGAGTATCACTCTAGAATAAGTGTCAGTTTATAGCTAATGTAATGCACTGCACGATACATTGGGTGTCGTCAACTCGCTTGCCGTCTAAGATGCAATAATTCATGAATGAATTCCTTTTTTTAGTAAAAAGCTGATGTTACTACTTGGTCGCCTCTATACTCTTATATGCAGTCGAGTATCAGTCTAGAATAAGTGTCAGTTGATAGCTAATGTAATGCACTGCAAGATACACTGGGTGTGGTTCACTCGCTTGCCGTCTAAGATGCAGTTAATCATAAATAAATGCACTTTTTCGTAGAAAGCTGATGTTTCTACTTGGTCGCCTCTGTTACTCTTATATGCAGTCGAGTATCACTCTAGAATTCATGTCAGTTTATAGTTTATGTAATGCACTGCACGAAACAATGAGTGTGGTCTACTCGCTTGCCGTCTAAGATGCAGTAAATCATAAATGAATGCACTTATTCGTAGAAAGCTGATGTTTCTATTTGGTCGCCTCTGTTACTCTTATATGCAGTTGAGTATCACTCTATAAATAGTTTTGTTTTGTAGCTAGTGTAATGCACTGCACAATACATAGAGTGTGGTTTACTCGCTTGCCGTCTAAGATGCAGTAAATCATAAATGAATTCACTTTTTCGTAGAAAGCTGATGTTTCTACTTCGTAGCCTCTGTTACTCTTATATGCAGTCGAGTATCACTCTAGAATAAGTGTCAATTGATAGCTAATGTAATGCACTGCACAAAACATTAGGTGTGGTTTACTCGCTTGCCGTCTAAGATGCAGTAAATTTTGAATGAATGCACTTTTTCGTAGAAAGCTAATGTTTCTACTTGGTCGCCTCTGTTACTGGTATATGCAGTCGAGTATCACTCTATAAATAGTTTTGTTTTGTAGCTAGTGGAATGCACTGCACGATACATAGGGTGTGGTTTACTCGCTTGCCGTCTAAGATGCAGTAAATCTTTAATGAATGCACTTTTTTGTAGAAAGCTGATGTTTCTACTTGGTAGCCTCTGTACCTCTTATATGCAGTCGAGTATCACTCTAGAATAAGTGTCAATTGATAGCTAATGTAATGCACTGCACGATACATTGGGTGTGGTTCACTCGCTTGCCGTCTAAGATGCAGTAAATTTTGAATGAATGGACTTTTTCGTAGAAAGCTGATGTTTCTACTTGGTCGCCTCTGTTACTGGTATATGCAGTCGAGTATCACTCTATAAATAGTTTTGTTTTGTAGCTAGTGGAATGCACTGCACGATACATAGGGTGTGGTTTACTCGCTTGCCGTCTAAGATGCAGTAAATCTTTAATGAATGCACTTTTTCGTAGAGAGCTGATGTTTCTACTTGGTAGCCTCTGTTACTCTTATATGCAGTTGAGTATCACTCTAAAATAAGTGTCAGTTGATAGCTAATGTAATGCACTGCACGATACATTGGGTGTGGTTCACTCGCTTGCCGTCTAAGATGCAGTAAATTTTGAATGAATGCACTTTTTCGTAGAAAGCTGATGTTTCTACTTGGTAGCCTCTGTTTCTCTTATATGCAGTCGAGTATCACTCTAGAATAAGTGTCAGTTTATAGCTAATGTAATGCACTGCACGATACATTGGGTGTCGTTAACTCGCTTGCCGTCTAAGATGCAGTAATTCATGAATGAATGCACTTTTTCGTAGAAAGCTGATGTTTCTACTTGGTAGCCTCTGTTATTCTTATATGCAGTCGAGTATCACTCTAGAATAAGTGTCAGTTGATAGCTTATGTAATGCACTGCACGATACAGTGGGTGTGGTTCACTCGCTTGCCGTCTAAGATGCAGTAAATCATAAATGAATGCACTTTTTCGTAGAAAGCTGATGTTTCTACTTGGTGGCCTCTGTTACTCTTATATGCAGTCGAGTATCACTCTAAAATTAATGTCAGTTTTTAGTTTATGTAATGCACTGCACGATACATTGGGTGTGGTTTACTCGCTTGCCGTCTAAGATGCAGAAAATCTTGATTTAATGCACTTGTTCATGGAAAGCTGATGTGTCTACGTGGTCGCCTCTGTTCCTTTTATATGCAGTCGAGTATCATTCTAGAAATAGTGTTATTTGATAGCTCATTGCTTGTTGTCTAAGGTGCAGAAATTATGAAAAATATATCAAAAAAACACTTAGGCTGATAAGTTGTGAAGTTAGCGGCCAAAGTGCATTTCTAGTTATTATCGTTTTTTAATCTTTAGAATTGTTTGTTTTTTGTTGTTTTCTAATAAGAAAGAAGATATTTTGCGGTTCTGCTTGTTTTGACAGTAATCCTGTTGAAAATATACATAACTTCTTAATTTGGTCGGGTTATCATCGGCCGCTAACTTTGGCCGCTAACTTCACACCGGTAGCCGGTACATATGATAAAATATTATAATTTTCAAGAAACTTCAGAAATCTATCACTACCCCGTTCAGAAAACCGGGAGAATGAGAGTCGAGGGAATGAGAATCGAGGGAATAAGAGTCGAGGGAATGAGAAACCGAGGGAATGAGAGTCGGGGGAATAAGAAAAAGTAGGTTTCTTGTCGATTATGCCGAAACTGTTATTAATATAAGAGTAACTATTAAATCAACACATGCAATCATTCATGTGTTATTCTCTACACTAAATATTGTATGCCAATTGCAGGAAATAGATTTTATACGTAAATATAGGGTAATGATAATCATAGTGAACCAAAGTTAGGGGATGATATATCTACCTTCATTGCTCCGAGCTCCAGCGACGAGACGCGCCCTCTCTCCGCGGCGTCGGTAGCGCTACAGACGAGGGTGAGACACGGCCAAGATTACGCGTCACAAGTCGTTGCAGTAAGGATGTACGCGTTGTTTGGTCAGGCATTAGGGAAATAATAGGTTAGCTCTGGACAAACCTTTGATATAGATTCCTATAAAAACTATGATAAATAGGGGAACCATATTTTTATTTTTAAATCATTAACTTATATTCTAACGATTTAACTCGATACAATATTTGATTTTGATCCATAACTAGTTGTTTTCAGAGTAGATTGTTCACAAAATGGCGGATGGACGCACCGGGGGAATGATAATTTAGGTGTTTGACATTTTTTTATGGCTAATTCTACTTACCTTTAACAAAAAGTTAATCCTGCCCCAGTTAGATTAAGTGTTGAACTACTGTACAAAAATGTGTAAGGTCAATTATTTTATTTTTTCGGGTACTTTTTCCCTCTGGACGCTGAAAATTGACCCTCTCAAGAATCACCCTGATACATCAGTCGTTGTCCCTGTCATAGTTCCACTAAAAACAAGTGGAACTATGTCAGGGGTTAAATATAATGACCACCAAAAAATACTTTGATACTCTAAGCTCTCTTACCAAAAAAATATACTGAACACCATAGTACATTGTGATACAAGTGAGGTATGTTGATAATTCCGCCTCTGATGTAATTATCAAAGCTCACGCGTTTCATACGACGTTTTTCAACACATTTTACTGTACATAAATGGCTCTTTAAAGTTTCGACATATGCACGAAAAGTGCTCTTTTCCGAACTAGTGCGGGAAAGTAGGACCATATGTACTGTAAAATATTTGGCAATGGCAAAAACAAATTGGTATTTTGTTCGCCGCCGGCGGCGGGCGAGCCGGCCCGTCGCACCCAACGCGCCCGCGGCCCGTCTGCCTAAATAATTGATAACTGTTTATAAATTTGCGCCAAATTCATTTTTAGGGTGACACCGTAAGATGTCACGTGACCTGATCGAAAAACTGTTACAATGTTATTGAGTTTTCACTTCTGCCGGCACTCCCGCATTGCAACCCGGTCTTTTTTTTATACAACAACGGTGGCAAACAAGCGTACGGCCCCCCTGATGGTAAGCGGACACCGCAGCCTATAGACGCATGCAACTCCAAAGGATTACTCCTTTAGGGCGTTGCCGTTAATTTACTCTACTAGGATAACGAGATGTTAAATATTTGCTTGACATTTTAATTTAAAATTTGGTTAAAATACTGGTCATAAAATATTTTTGGGTTAACAATGATCAGTTATTCGATAAAAAAAGGCTTCAAAGACAGGGTCGCAAGTTCTATACCTCACATATAGTGTATTAAAAATATTTATAACTATGTTTTATTTACCTTGACATTTCTGATGTTCTACTGTGAATGATCTCGAGGGTTGAAAATCGTTAGCCACGTGCGCTCTCAGTTAACCTTACAGAAATGGACACGCGTAGACCGACACCGATAATCACTGTAATTTTGGTATTGCTTGTATTTCCTTATATAATGATACTAGACGAGACCCCCCCCCTCACCTGGCTGTTACTTGTTGTATCTTCAATTTTTTTTTTTTTTTTTTTTTTTTTTTTATGATATAGGAGGCAAACGAGCAGACGGATCACCTGATGGTAAGCGATTACCGCCGCCCATGGACACTTGCAACACCAGAGGTGTTGTGAGTGCGTTGCCGGCCTTTAAGATGGGAGTACGCTCTTTTCTTGAAGGTTTGAAGGTCGTATCGGTCCGGAAATACCGCAGGCGACAATCCATTCCACAGTTTAGCTGTGCGAGGCAGGAAGTTTCTGGAGAAGCGCACAGTTGAGGACTGCCAACCATCTAAGTGGTGAGGATGGTAATGTTGTCGCGTTGGACGATGGCGAAAAGAAGCGGCAGGGATTAATCCGAACAATTCCTCGGAGCACTCCCCGTTATACATGCGATAGAAAATGCAGAGAGAGGCCACATCTCTACGCAGCGCCAAGGGGTCAAGCCGATCCGAAATATGCTCGCTGTCGACAATTCGAGTTGCTCGTCGTTGGATGCGATCCAGAGGGAGAAGCTGGTATTGGGGTGCCCCTGCCCATAGATGAGAACAGTATTCCATGTGTGGGCGGACCTGCGACTTATAAAGCTGCAGGCGGTGGGCCGGTGTGAAATACTGTCTCGATCTATTGAGCACACCGAGCTTTTTTGAGGCTAATTTGGCCTTACCCTCTAAATGGCCGCGGAACTGGACTTCACTCGAAATGTCGACGCCAAGGATTCCGATACTGGCTGCGGCAGTCAGGGGAGTGCTCTATGTATATCCGGGCCAATCAAACGGGTTTTTAGGCATATTTTACGGAGCCTAATTTTAGATTAAAGCACGTCTAACGATGAGTAATCGGATGAAATATGAATAAATCTTGGTCTATACTAATATTATAAAGAGGAAAGTATGTGAGGTGGTAATTTTGTATGTAGAAGGGTGAATTCGAGGAGGAAAAATCTTTGACCAGTGTAAAACGGAGCTTCAGGACCGACATATATTTTAATAATAATCATCATTTATTTCAGGTAACTATACATACAATTATAAAATTAAAACACTAGGTTTTTTTTTTAAATCTTAATAGGAGCCATGCTATTATCTAATAATTGACGACCTCTGCAGCCTAGTTGGTAGTGACCCTGCATACGAAGCCGGAGGTCCCGGGTTCGAATCCCGATAAGGGCATTTATTTGTGTGATGAGCACAAATATTTGTTCCTGAGTCATGGATGTTTTCTATGTGTTTAAGTATTTATTTATATATATAAATATTTTATATCGTCATCTAGTACCCATAGTACAAGCTTTGCTTAGTTTGGGACTAGGTTGATTTCTGTAAGAATGTCCCCAAATATTTATTTATTTATAATTATGATATTATTAGAGAGAGATAATGTATCACACCAGGAGCCACGATTCCAGCTGTCTTAATGTCAGAGGGGAACATCCCTAATAACGTCACTTTTCTTTCATGTCTTGGACATCACATTTTGAACCTCAAATTGAGTCCCTGAAATCGCGGCCTGCAATTATTATGACAGAAGAAAGTGGTAAAATGCTCTCACAACTCTATTTCAATAATGATTTTTTATACAAATTAACGCACTTTAATTGCTCTTGACACTCTCAGTGCTAGGAACCCGCTATAGGCGCGCTCTGCAAATCAAGTGCAAAAATATGTATCGATTGAATCGTGTCATAAATATGTGCTGGAATGTTAATCCGCTGACATAAGAGCGATGGAACATAAATATATGTGTAAGTTGTACACACCCATATTTTTGGACTGTACATACGGAGTTCCCCATGATATCGGCTATGATCGTAGCGTTACGATTATTGTCAGTTAATAACTGGTTGAGAAACTTCCACTCATTTATTTATTTATTTAAAGGTTCACCAACTAGATACTTACAGATAGTTTATAGTTAAGTGTCTTATGCTTAATGTATAAACTACTTATCGGTAAACACAGCATGCTAATATAAACAACAGACTTAATTAAATAGAAAAACCTATCAACGTTAATTAACTAAATGAACAAGTTTCTAATGTTGAATATTGAGTCAAAGTTTATGTCGATAGAATCGCTATATTTGTTGAGTAATTTGTTCAATCGTGGTAGAGGGGAGGAAGAACCTATACTCCAGGCAAAATACGGTTTTGAAAAACATTAATTTATAATAGCGTTTTTTTTGTTGATTTCATTTTAAAATGTTATTCTAAGATGATTAATTCAAGAATCCGACAAACTTTACACAGATTTAAATGAAGCATGCATTGTCTTTTTTTGTACGATTTATCTTGAATATTATAGAGCAAATGTACATGAACCAAAATTAAGACAAAAGTATTTATTAATATTTTTTCTGACTTTTCAGAAGCTAGTTAGTTTATCGTTTTTTTGATGTCTGAAAATTTGTCGGATTTTGTCGCTGGATAACTATTTAATTGATAATATATCCGTTACACATCAAAAATAAGCTATTATAAATTATTTCCAAATTTGACTTTTTTTCCATACGAGTTGTCAGTTCATTGACTGGACTACCAACACAGTTCGTCTTAGGCAGACAGTGGCTTGGCACCAAAACGTGGAATTCTACGAGGCACTGAAAACCGAAGACTACTAAGGAGTTGTGGTCTCTCCGTGTTGACTGTCCCTACATCATGCACTGCTGTGACAGACATGTTAAAACCGGAGTGGGGACTTCTGAATTTGGTAATTTAAATTTTTAATTTGATTTGTATTTGTGTGTTTATCTTCTTGTACCTATGAGCCTCTGTGACGCTTGAAATAAATTAATTTTATTTTATTTAAGTGTTTATAATGGTACTCTCGGTAACTCATCAGATATTAAAGCCATCTTACGCCACCAAACATTTAGTTAAATCTAATATTGAAGCTTTATTTAGCACGTACGTACATGCAGGCGAAATAACGCAATGGACGGTGCACCGTGTGTCGAATACGGAATGGCGGGTAAGTAACTCGTCTTGCTGTGGGGCTCCAAAACGCCGGCGAATCAAGTGGCTCAGTGGGGCTGGCGAGCCAAACTGACACCGCGACGTGACGCGACATTGATAACCTAATTTAGGCGATGTGTTGAGCGAGATGGACCTCCAAGAACCAAAATAATAGGAAGCACAGTCAGGGGTATTAATATAAGTACATAATTTAGGACATAAGAAATTAACTGTTTATTTTATCATAAATACAACGTGTTCCCGCCAATTTCCGTTAATTGAAAGGGGGCATAGCTTAGGTCAAATAAAGGTAATTTCTCCAAGACACCAGTATTTTAACTCTTCCTGTTATCAAGATATTCAACATTTTAATTTAATCAGTTATGCAACTTTAACCAGTGTAAACAGTTTTTTGACGTGCATGTCATGTGATGTCATTTGAACATTATCACATTTGACACTAACTTTTCATTAACTCTTAAGACCCTTGTACAATAACCGTTAATGCTAAATTTAATTATTTTGTATGAAAAACGAATTTTTTTTTTTTTTTTTTTTTTTTTTTTAAACTAATTATGCTTCTTTGTTTCGGTGAATGGACTCTGCAATATGCCGAAGTTCAAGGAAATTCAGAAAAACACCCTGTATATGTATGCCCCTTTATGACATTAACAATAGAGTCCTGATCCCGTATCATGGTCGGCCTTATCACGCGATAAGTGACAAAATAGAGCGTCCGTCACTGGCTGACACCGTTCGATGGAAAGAGACGGACGCTCTATCTTGTCACTTATCGCGTGATAAGGCCGACCATGATACGGGGCCTGAACGTTAATACCCCTATGGCCTATGTCCAGCAGTGGACGTCTTTCGGCTGATATGATGATGATGATTAATACCCCTGACTGTACCTATAAATTACCCACACAGGGTGGTAATTGCCACATCATGACCAGGTGTGACGTAAAACATAATTATGTGTGTTATTTGATTCAAGAGAGATCCAATGGTCAACTATGAAGTAAATATGATTGTCCCCAAAATATTTATTTTTATTTATTAGGAATCATAAAGCTCGCTGAATCCCATGCGGGACCGCACTCAAGGGGCTCCCATACGCCAACGACCTTCGATCTGAATGCCTTAGTTTTCTAATGTTTTTTGTAGCTTATTATATTAACAACAACGGCTTTAAGCAATATAGTATCCCATATTTACTTCAAAGATCATTGTTTTCGAGATATTTGGCATCAAAGTTGAACAATTTTAGGCCAAAAATCTGGTTTTCTGGCCATAACTTTTTGTGTTAATTGGTTTAAAATGAAAACCCTGTACCAGTTTTTAGAGACGTCACAGACAAACCCAAATATGTAGAATTTCGTATATGTTAGATCTTTCACGTCAATAGAGATACAAAATAAGTGTTTCTTAGACTATTTTTAAAAAATCATACAAAATTAAGTGTTCATTTGTTTCAAAATCCGGTGAATCAAAATGGAGATAAAAAATTGAAGAACCGATAGCCGTTTGATTTATAATTATATCTGTAGTGCAAAAGTAGGAGATACGATTCAAAACTTGTCGAAAATCGATGAAAACCTCGGATAGAGCCCCTTAAGAACGTCGTTTTAATTTTCTTTTAAAGTCTATTTTGATTTCACTTGTTTTAAATTAGCTCTCTACTACCCGTAACTAGTCGTAACTCGATTATTGTCTATTTTGAAATTCCCCATCCTCCATGCAACTGGCCCCACTGGCTCGGCACGTGCCTGAAATAGTAAAGTGCACGTATAAATGCATTTCGCAAGTGAATGCCGTTCACTTTCCGCGGCTTAGCGAGTAAATCGAATGTTTACCAATACAAGCTTAGTATGCAGGTTTGTTGGGACTGAAAAATCATGTCAGAGAGCAAAGGAGCAAACAAACTTAAAAGAAGCACTGTGCGTCTAGCGAGTCATCATTATCATCATCATAATACCAGCTGAAAGACGTCCACTGCTAAATTAGTGCCCCATTAAATACTTTGGGCAGATTCCCAAAACTGCTGCTGCTATACGCCAAGAAAACATAAACGCTGCGCGTACGGTAAAACTCGCATTGTGGCCAGGTAAAGACGTAAAATTGTGTACTCACCACGGGCGGTACTTCGTAAAGCCCCAGATCGCATATTTATGGCCAAACACCTGCGATCTGAGCCATTCACGAATGCACCGCCCTAGGTACGTAATGTACTAATTCATATCTCATGCTCAGAAAGTGGGTCGTTGTTGTTCTAAAAAGTGTGCAGAAAGTGATACGTTTCTGCTCTAGTGCAGAAAAGTAGTGGATTCCAATTAGTCCTAACCCTATAAGCATTATGCGGGAACTAATTCTAATAAATATCAATACTTACCCCGCGAATGACAAAGGGAAATAATTTTATTCTTACTAGTTCATGGAATTTATTTTATTAAATAAGTATAAAATAAATTTATGATGTAAATTCATTACTTTTATTTTAGCTAAAATATTCAATAGGGTCTATGAGGTGGTGACAAATGGAATACACCCCCAAAAGCTTTTTTTAATTTGAACCTGTGTATGTGAGCTAAGGCAGAAACGCATACAGCCACACTTCAACTAATACCTACTAATAATAAATACAAATCATGAACCTATAATTTAGTATGGACAGGCTATGGTAATAATAATACCACGTGCGAGCGAGCTGGTAGCATACAAATCTCGATAAGTGTGACAGACAGAGATATATCATTCGTTATCCTTGTCATAGTTCCACTTTTTTTCTATTTGGCACAACAGTTGTGGCATACAATGCTGTCAATGCTCGCGCGTGGCTGCATACGAATCCGAAATATTTAATATTATTGTGAATAAAATAGTGTCCTAAAAGTAATTTACGCACGATAAGGTATCTCGTGTTCCGTCTGTGCCAAGAAAATGGTTAATTGTTGCGTGCTTGGCTGTAAAAGCCGGTCGGAACAATGTGATGAAAATATAACCTTTCACACGTAAGTAGAACATCTTTCACTTTTCTGTATACGCAATACGTAAAAATAGCATGGTAAAATTACATTACGCTCAAAATCTTGTAAAATTTGACGATTACAATAGAAATAACATCATTGTTTACATTGTACAAGAAAATATTTGTTGACAAATTATCCGCCCAAATTACGTAGATTGTTTATGGTAAGCTGCGAGAGGTGTTAGAATGCGTTCTCGATTTAGCTTCTTTGCAATCATTTTAGGGATACCAGCCAATACAACTTAAAAATACCCGATTTCTCGGGTAATTTATACTCTAACAAAATTCTCGTACTTGTTATTTCATAACATTCGTCTATAATGGATGGGATATATTCTTATATACGTATATTTACTCTGTACTCATAGTAAAGATAAGCTTTTATGTAGCGAGTAATCTCGGACTGTTCATCCGATTTCAAAAATTCTTTCATCTGGCTTTATTTAATCCTGCATCTGCGCCTCCGCTTGTGTTCTTTCTACTACGCGGGTGGAGAGGAGACGCGTGGACAGCTAGTAATAAGTAAAGACGATCGACGGTTTAGAATGAATCATAATTTTCTATAAGCCCTTTGCTTGAAAAATTTTATGTAAAATAATATGTTTTTTTTCTAGGTTTCCACTAAATGAGGATGCGCGTGCGCGTAGTATTTGGGTTAAGGCTACATATAATATATTTGTGATCGCTCTAGCTAGGTCTCATATCTGGGAAAAATCGTTCTCAGCATATTTTTACCCGAGCAGAGCTCTTTATCATTAATCTGTAATAATTTGAATATTTGAATAGTAAATGTTTTTTAATATGGTTGTGTCTCATTTCGGTATTTAGTGTCATTATTTTTCCCGCCTTAAGCCTGCATCGCGGTCAATAGTAAATTTTACAGCTAATGACAAGTTTACCATTGATCGCCGCGGCCAGGCCGCGCCAGTCTGTGAGAGACTTTAAGCCTCTCACAGACAGGCGCGGCCTGCGGTGGCGGTCAATAGTAAATTTGACACTAACTGTCAAGTTTACTATGAATCGCCACCGCAGGCCGCGCCAGTGTGATTCAGGCTTTATAATAATTAAGTAGATCAGCACGGCTATCACAGGACGCCCCGCGAGCTGTGTCGCGGCGAGGTAGACTGTCCGTCTCTTTCTAGTTAGAACGATTAGAAAGAGACGGATAGTCTACCTCGCCGCAACACAGCTCGCGGGCGTCTTGTCATAACTGTGCTGATAAGAAACTACCAGGTAAGCCGCTTGCACAAGGACTATTAATTACCTACATGTCATGTTCTGTTACTAGAATCATATTTCATGTTATTAAGCTGAATATTACTAGTGGTTGCGAACAGAGCGCCTGCTAGGCAGTGAATGTGTGTAAAGCTTCAGTAAAAACTACTTACAATAAAAGCGCATTATTTAAAATAAACATATGGAAGCCATGGGGTAATTTTTAGTTATATGGCCACCCCACGGGAATCATCTACTTTGTTGCCGTCCCTCATTGTGGCGACACTTACGTCGCCTCTGTAGGTATATACTCTAAGATACAAATAGTATGAAAATATTTGAATAGGCTATTTTCGTCTATCACAATGAAATTATGAAAGTAGGTAGGTATAGTTTTGACTTTAGGAAATACGAATATGACACTATTTGGTTATTTATAAGAACATGAGCAATATTTTTGATTTCAAAATTAAAATCGTAGGTTTATTATCTGTACGTGACCGAATTACACCATATAACCATAAGCGCGAGCGAGACAGATTTTTGTCTCTTTCTTTAGGACAGGTGAGATGGGACTATTCTTTCGGCTCGGATGACGTCACGGTAATGGCGGCTGCCGTTCTTGAATTGTATGTATACTTTGAATAAACATATTGTTCAATTTTCCGTCTGTTTTTTTTTACTTTCCTCGTATTCGATATGAAAAGTAGAGTGATTTAACTCGGGTGAAAGTCACTCATTTCTGACTCGAACCATTGGCGCTCTCACTTCGTTCGAGCGCCAAAATATCTCGTCAGAAATGGGTGCCTTTTAGCCCTTGGTTAACAATCTACTATTACAGTACATATGGTGCTACTTTCCCGCACTAGTGCGGAAAAGAGAAACTTTAAAGAGCCATATGTACAGTAAAACGTTGTACGATACACGTGCGAATAGGTAATTCGCAACTCGTGTCGATTTAAAACACTCCCTTCGGTCGTGTTTTAATTTATCACCACTCGTTGCGAATTTCCTATTTTCGGCACTTGTATCGTAAATAACTATTTCGCCCTGCTATTCAGAAAAAAGCAATTGTTGCCTCAAACTGAGGCATCAAAGTTGTAGGTACTTTCCTTCCCTGACCCCGTATCATGGTCGGCCTTATCAAAAGATAAGTGACAGGATAGAGCGTCCGTCACTGGCTGACACCGTTCGATAGAACGAGACGACGCTCCTATCTTGTCACTTATCGCGTGATAAGGCCGACCATGATACGGGGTCTGATCCTGCTATTCAGAAAAGAGCGATAGTTGCCATCAAATGAGGGATTTCAGCTTTCCTCATAGAAGGTATGAAAAACAGTATGTGCTACTCGGTAGCATAATTATTTCCGTCTCGGGCGCAAACACATGAAACTCTCATTACGCTCAATATTCTACGTTATTGTAGAATCTTTCGCTTCACCCATGATTCAATATACCGCCCTCGCCGTACCTAAATATATTATTTTGCTCCCTTGAAACACAACATAATAGGAAAGTATGGTTGCTCGGACTCTGTTGTATGTAAAATTTGCCGTAGGTAAGGCAAGTGTGAATTTAAAGTTTATTTAGATCACATATTAGTGAAATAGTGCTTTTTCTTTAGGCATAAGGACCAACCTTTATCTGCAGAAAGTCTCAGTCGCGTAGGTCGGTAACTTTACCATAAATGTTCCATTTATCTTATTTCATTCCAAATATTACTTGAAACATAACCATTAGCTGACTGTAGCAATGTTCAAAGTTCGCACATTCACAGCACATGTCGCACATGCAGGGCTTTATCGCAATACTTTCAATTTATAGCGACTCGCACAACTTGTTAACCCTTCGGTGTTAGTGGGGGGGTTCACTACCACAAAGTTTCATTGTTGACATGGTTTTATCAAATTAGTAGGTACTCTTTATTGTTAGGTATTTATTTCTTTTCTATTTCTTTTCTTATAAATTATAGTCTTCAAAATTATATTATTTTAATTCGTATCAAAATAAATACTCTTCAAGTATACTTACTATATACAACAGAGAGGTAAACAAGTAACGTAATAAAGTTTTTATCTATTTATCTATCTGTCGCTAAAAGACGCTGTCAACACCAAAATGCCCTTGAGGATTCGGGATACGGCGCACACTGTCTATTTGTATCGGAGTAAACGAGAGCGAGTGTTACTGGGCGGCCAGGTCTTAGAGGACAATAATAAATAAATATTGAAATTAAAAAAGTGTGGATTATTTGTGAAATAAGACTCGTTAACGGTTTAGGTATGAATATGTTGACTTCATGTTTTAATTGCAGACCCAATACGCCAAAAAAATAAAGACATAGAACCGATTAATGATGATAAGACCAATCTTTGCAATTATTTTCTATCGAGCCGATTTCGTCCAATTATGTATCGAGTCCGTCTACGGTCTTTGAAATATGATGAATATTAACATATATTTTTTTGGATGTGCTAGTACAAATAGTTTTTCTTAAAAAACTGCTTAAATAACATTAATTTCAACCAAAATTAGGTCTTGTCAGCCTCTTAAGCCCTGAAGGCATTGGTAAGTCAACCAGTGTAATACGGTTGTTAATGCCTGTTAAAACAGCATCCACTGGTAATCCCGCTCGCTACTGATCCCTCACGGAACCCGTAGCGTGGAGCTCAAGATATTGACATTAAAACCTCGTATCTATGCTGACTGTAACATTGGAAAAGCTACCTAGCTCCATAGACCTAAAGTATAAATTTCAGCTGTGTTTTAAAGATTTGGGAATAACTCTTAATCTTCGTTAACATGCCAGCTTACGGTACGTCTTATGACGCAACAGAGTTCATTGGTGTTTTAGATAATTAAATACGACCAATAAGTTTGAAAATATGTAGTCTCATTAGCTGTCGATCTCGTAGATACTTGTAGCATAAATAAAACTTTACGAATTTAACTCTTTATTTTAAAATACAAATTATGTAACTAAATATTTACTGATACTGGCAGTGTAAAGTTTAAATAAGTGAATCTCGCTTATTTTTTATAACATATTAAAAATAGGGTTTTCACGTAGGGTCTAATACTAAGTACTGTCGTATTCAGAGAGTTTGTATTTAAATATTCTTATAGTTTTCGAAAACTATGGGTGCAGGCTGGCAACATTTCCGACAGCGGCACAGTTTTTCAGGATTCTGAAAAAGTTAAATACGTATATATTGACAAACATTCCTAATTATTTCACCGTTAAAATAATGTAATGTGCGCGTCTGTACCTTCCATTAAAGCTGTTACTAAATTAGAGTAGAGTTGTACAGTCGCGAACACGGGTTCACACGGAAGACATAAAGGTGGGTATCAGACGGTGCCGCGTGGACGCCCGTGTTAAATGCCGAGGGCTACTTTATTGGCCAGCGACTATTGTGGCGGTCGGAGATGATCAATGAAATTCCTCAAATTGTTGATAAGTTCACTTCCCGACTAAAATACCTCGCATGCCTCGCGCCTTATTTCACGTTCCTTTTTGTAAAACCAACTTTGGCAAGCACTCACCTGTACCTCGCCTGTCGCGTGCTTACAATGATCTCGTTACAGAACAGGAAAATATCGATATTTTTTGTTATTCTCATAACAGCTTCAAATGCAAAATCAGGGTGAACCTTGAACCATAGCCTGACTGATTTAGTTTTAAGCCTAGATAGTTTAGTGCATTAACGCAAAAATTGTAACGCATGCCGTGGTTGCCTATTACTAGGGTCACAATTAGACACACATAAGTTCTTGATGTTTCCACATAAAATATAACATTGTGAACTCCGTTGGCAATCCTTGAATAAATAAATAAATAGGCCATTCTCATTTTTGTACAGACTGTCACAGCCATGGATTTGGATGTCACTACCATGTGTTTAGTGTTTTACTCTTTATTTAGAAGAAAGGCAAATTATTATTTATTTAGGATACTAAATAAATTCATCATAACATGAGTGTTTAATAATTGCATCCGCTCTGAAACATCCACGGCTGTGACAGTGTGCACAAAATTGAAAATGGCCCAAATGTGAAGAGTGGAAATATGTAAAAGTAAGGGAAACGTCCTAGTTCTCGAAGTTGGTATGACATGGGTACTTTATGCCAAAGTAAATTAAATTCGAATGAAGAAAAACCCTCTTAGTTCGAATTGAACCCATATTGCTTCAAAGTGCCCATATCGTATACTAGTGCAACGTCGAGGACTGGGACCTTTAACGGGCAAAGTTAAAATTTATTGATAATTCAAGTCTCTTGCTATTGTGTAGACCTAAAAATACTGGCCCATAAAAAAATACAAAAAGATGACCTTAACAGGTGGTCATTTTGCCTATGAAATTTAGATTGTGCCCTATAAAGGGTTAATAGCAATGGCCTGATAGGGTTTCAGTTGCACAGGTTTACTATAGCCAAATTGGAAGGCGTATGGAGTTAGATTTATTTTGAAGTGCCTATTAAAATTCTATAGGCAAGTACACTCGCTGCGCTACAAGTTTTCGTTTGCAAAAATATACTTATTCTTATCATTTATCAAGATACACATCCTAGTCGCTAACTACATAGTGAGGGTAACTTAAACGAATAAGATCAGTTAATAATTACTTTCAGACTTACTAAAATAGAGAGCTAGGACACAGCGGAATGTGTTCATACCTCATGTATGACATGAGGTATGAACACATTCCGCTGCTTTTACTCATTGCAAGAATTTTTTGAAAGTTAGTTAATACTGTAGTATAGTTCAAATATAAGCTCACAATCAGTTAAATAGATCTGTTACCCTTTAAAGATTATATTTTGCATGCTCATTATTTTGTTTACAAATAAGAATTAAGTGACAGCCTTAAGCTGTTGTAAAGTTACCAAAATTTTAGTTTTAGTTATATTGATAGTTATTGTTGTTACCCTTCAGGGTGTCATGACTGAACAAATATAATGTACTCGTACCATCTTGTATTTACCTATGAAAGCAATAAAGATATTGATACTGATATTTGGAGCAGCCCGACTGTTTAGGGACCTTCAGAAGGCCGCAGCCATAATAACACCACTACACGTGTTATAAAAAACTTTTCACATCTGTAACCAGAGGCTCTAGTATAAGTTTTACCGAAACAAAACTTTACGATCGCGTTTGCGTTTTACCCTCAATTTGTATGGGATTTGACAGCTAAACGCGAACGAGGTCGTAACGTTTTGTTCCAGTTATCCTTACGAAACGGCTAACTTAGGGTATTCCTCGCGGGTAGTGTTACGGCAATATAGGCAATGAATGACCGCTTTCAGTGTCAGAAGTCCCCTATGCGGCCGCTGCGTAGGCGCTTTCTTCTACGTACGGAGTTCCCCATGTTATCGGCTACGAGCGTAGCGCTACGAATTCAATGGCACTGTGTTAAATGGTGCCTTGATCCGAGTCGATTACGCGTATGCCTTCCGCGCATGAGAAAAGAGATGCAACACACTTCGGGAATGGCCGAAATTCGATAAATACCTAGCTTAGTGCGAGCTTAGTTTCTTCATATTTTATTAAGTGATATTTTAATGAGGTAAAATACCATACTATTTATAAACTTGATTGTGTCGTAAAACAATGTATTGTTTCAGTAGGCTGAGTTTAAAAAGGAAAATAAAAAAAGGTTTTTTATTCTGTCGAGGAAATTTAAAGATTTCATGTATCAATCATATAATAAATAACATAGTCAAGAATCAAACATCTGTAAATCAGTCCTTATTGTTTCCCGCTCACTTGACTTCGGATTTTAAAAACGCTAGCCTAAATCGCTTCTAATTTTTCTTTATCAATGCAGCCCATACTTTGCTTGGCAACCACCGTTGCCACAATCAGTTTAGGGGTCCGCGAAATTGGCAACTGTGGTTGCCACACTTGCCACTAAGCAAGTGAGTGGTTAAAGGCATACAGCTAAAGACGTAGTACCTACTTAATTAAAAAAAAAATACTATTCAACCGAAGAGTACCTAATAGATAAGGAATGTAAGTAATTTTAAGGGATATATGGTATCGTATTTTATGTATAGCCGTAAGAATGCAACGCCCTAGCAGGGTTCATGATTGAAACTTTTAATGCAATTATGTATTAGAATTAAAGACCTTGTAAACAGCATTATGCAATAAACAACTTGAACTTAGTCTACTCAGAACGACGATACAAAGAGCGCGATATTTTCTCCCGTCATCTCCGCCGCGGCGTCCACGGGCGTCAATAAAAAGCACGCGCGCCCTTGTCACCTCGTACGGACCCTGCGAACGGTCGCGAACCCCCATAAATTACCATGTGCACTCAATAACCGAGTTTTATGTCCACTTGATCCGCGTGTACACGGTTTGTTACAAGCTTCAGCCAATTTTGCTAGAAGCAGGTTTGGAAAATTTTGAACGAGATTTTGTTTGTCTCATATTCTGACATTGGAATTTATACGATTATGTTACTTACGTAGTGCATAATTATTTTCCATCGTAATTTCACGGAAACGTACGAACGTGTCTAGTATTTCAGTCAGTCTCGGTACAAAAAGTACTGAGGTTGACTGAAGTAGCATGACAAGTGTACACACCTTATTAGTTTCATTTTTCATGATATTCTTAATGCATTGCATAATACATAGTTCAGTCAGCATCGTATAGTTAGTAGCAGCCAAAGTAGCCAAATATATCGTAACACTTCCTTACTTCTATCGTAATAAAGACGTGTTCCGATATATTTGGCTACTTTGGCTGCTACTAACTATATGATGCTGACTGTTCTAGTTACATTGACTAATGGAATGGCCACCAATCCACCGATGGTTTTCCTTAACGGTGTCTGTCTGTGTAATCAATCTGTCAAAATGTAACTATATTTTGACAGATTACCCGTAGAAAATGTGTCAAAATTTAACTGTTGGTAAGGAAAACTATCGGTGGATTGATTATTGGAACCGGCCATACTCTTATGGTACACAAAGTCATCCTCTGATGACTTTGTGTACCAGACGGGTAATCAACTAATCACGTAACGTTTTGAACGCGGGTTAGTACAACTTAACTGTCACTTTTCCATATAAAATTTACATTTAGATCTACCTAACGTTCTTACAATGCGTTACGTGATCGAACTGCTGGGATCTTTGGTAACAAATGACGGCAACTACTTGAGAGAGATCAGCCGAAGAGTCGGAATGGCTAAAAGCGCTAATGACGAATCTCGACAACGTGTGGAAAAACCGATACATTATTCACCGGAGAACGAAGTTGCGATTAGTCCTGGTACTTAATTGAGGATTCCGTGGACAGCCAGCCAGCCAACTAATTACTCCAACTTTGAGGAACTCGGCATCAGCAGAAGATACTCGGAGATCTGCCAGGACTCTTTGTCCGGGCATATCATGTGTTCATCCAGGCATGATCAAGAGATACAAATAATTCTATTAGGTTCTGTGGAAGGCAAACGCGCTAGAGGAAGGATTCCAGTGCGCTGGATTGATGCAATTAAGAGAGCTGCAAAATGTAGTCTTTTCCGTGCATTCCACTTGACGAGGAACCGAACTACATGGAGGGCAATAGCATGCAGTCACGATCCTCAGTCATGGGGGATCGACAAAGAAGAAAGAAGAACATTGACTGTCTAACCTTTTACTGCAATTCTCCGATTAGATCCGCGAACTTCCATCGGTATCACTGATTTCCAACTTTCCCGTATTCCTTCACACACTAATTTCAAGTCAAACTACTTTCTTGATATTCGGTTAGAATCAGGTATTAACACTGAACCATTAGGGATTCTATTTAACTCATTGTATTGAATTGAACTCTTTATTGTATTTCCAGCGAGCGCTATATTATACATGGACCTGTCTATCCTAAAAGCAGATTTATTTTTTGTTTAGTTATTAGAGCGAGTTCAAAGTGTATAATTGAATCTAGCACTAATCGAAGTTTACCTAAACAAAATGGCTGCTTATTCTTTGATGATCTACCAAATCAGCGCGAGCGACAAATACCAAAACAGATGCTAGCGTAACTCGTGTGCTAGGGTGACTTGAAAAAATCTTTTCCTAGGCCGTGCTCGGGCCGACACCGTAACCCGGATAAATGACGTGTTTCTTCACAGTCACACATGGCGTTCAGTATTTTTTGGCATTCGGACGCGATTTCGTCGGGTATTACTTAGCGCTTGTCGGCCAACGCCATGGGAATGTTTGTTGCTTAGTTTTGTATATGTCTGGTGTACACTCAGGGCTATTCATAATTAAGGAGATAAATATCTGTGCAGGACTCTATTGTCAATGTTATAAAGGCGTGTAGGTAAAGATATTTATGTCATTATTTATGTACGTATATTAATACCCCTGACTGTAATGTGAGTCATCCATTAAGTTGAAGCGAGCAACAGCTTATAGCTCGCAAAAATATATGTATCTAGTTGGTGAAACACCAGTTTATCCTTAAAAATCACTAATAATCAGTCTCTGATCTAATGGCACTGGAATTGAGCAGGTAATCACCGACACATCACTTCTACTCTAGGCCAGACAAATGATGCTGCGAAACAATTCACTTAGCGAGATCGATGCCCGGATCTTGGCGGGGCGAGGGATCAATCCTTCTACAGAAGAAAAGCTATGCGTCGTAGTCACGGCGTATAAGGGACAGGGTAAACCAGGGGACCCATCTGAGATGTTGGTATCGCGTTCTAGTTTGATGTCGCGCCGCACTGATAGTTAGATTCAATTAAAATTCAGTAGGATTTGGATTGGTTGTCATATTCATATTAATTTATTCATTGTTGTCACATGGCACATATTATACAAGTATATCATGGCGACAGATGGTAGGTCTTAACCTAAGTCACCCTGCAAGGGCACCACAATATAATTAAGCCTAGGTACACAAAAATAAAAAATATTATTATTATGAAACTATGTAGATTACAGTAGGTATGTCATATTTAAAAAAAGTCAAGTAAAAACTAAATATTGGTATTCAGTCTATATATATATATTTTTAAGGATTAGAATAAAAATAACATTATTATTATTAAATTACTTTACAGCATGTCCTATTCAGTCTTATCGCCTATATAAAATGTCACATTACAAAAGAAAAGATCAATAATTTAATGGAAGCCAAGTAAAAACATAATGGCATTTGGTCAATATTATTTTACATTTCTTTGAGGTTATTATCTGTCAAATCATCACATGCTTATGCGTCTTGCATCTTAGTAGAGCAGAATGTATTAGACATTAATGTTTATACCACCTTGTTTTGTAAACTACATTCCCAGAATTATTGATTATAAGCATAGAATCGTCGTTTAATGGGATGCCTTGATTTGAGTCGAACACGCCTCTAGACAGAGATACGCTTATGCCTTCCGCGCACTAGAAAAAGAGATGTAACACTCTTCGGGAATGGCTTTTATGGACAAATGTCGATAAATACCTAACTTAGTGAAGTTTTATTTAAATTTCATCAAGTGAGATTTTAGATGTGATAAAATACTATATTAACTTGATTGTGTCGTAAAATAATGTATCGTTTGAGTTGGCTGAGTAAAAAAGGAAAATACAGACCCAACTTTGGATTTTTTTTCTACAGAGGAAATTTTAAGCAATCATGTAGGTATCGATCAAATCAGAAATCGTCTTTGTATAAACTGCATTTGTATGAAGCGAGGCCAGTGGGGCGCTTTTTTTGCAATGATCTAAATATTAATTATTAACATTGACACAGGAAAAAAACCTTAAATCAAGAATTTCATTAGAAAGACCCTCATTCTCTTAAATTAAACAGATGAATTAAGAGGATTGTCTCGAATCAAGAAATAAAATTCTTATCTCAAGATAATTTCGCTTCATTCGAGATAAATTAACATGTTCGTAATGTTTCAAGATTATTATCTTCGAATCAAGATTTCTCCGTGTAGCGCCAATGTGTAAACATATTTGTACATGACTATTTCTTTCTCAATACACTTAGTGATACATAAATTGATTCATCGCACTCTAATGAGCGCGCACCACCTCCCATCCATCTCAGACGAGGCAATAAGTTACGTACGCTCCATCCGCGGAATGAGGGCGGACGCGAATCGCTTTATTTATGCACGCGCCCTTAGCGGGGATCACCTTGCGGGCGAACTGATTGAATTCACCGCGCGCTGTGGAGATGAGCGGAGCGGATAGCGGAGTGGGGCATGGTGAAGAAAAATATGTTTATGTTAAGAACTTCAAGATGGTTAGTACGGTGAATACAGGCGACAATCAGTGACAATTTTCAGAAGGGGACAGTAACCCTAATCTACAGGGTGTGGCCTGTAATAGGAGCAAAAAATTAAACGGTGGCTTATTAAGTTAATCAGTAATTATTTCCAAGTGGTTAAATTGAAAAAAAAATAGAAAAAAAAAAATAAGTAAAAGCGTACGTGTGTTCTTTTGCTTAACTGGAATGATATCCATTTTGTTTTACTTCAAAAACACCAAAAAATCTTGTAAAATTGAAAAAAAAAAAACAAAAAGAATTAGAAAACCAAAGTTAGTATAATCGCAATTACGAAAGTGCCCAGTGTTCTACCAAGATAGTTAATGACTGGCATGCTACGATATCGAGATGTCGAGATCCATTACTTAGGTATCACAACTTCAGATAAGATTATTTCCGAATTCAAGAATCTTGAAACACTGGTACCTTTACAGAATCACTGCGGATAATACATAGAGTCAGCCCTTAAATTTATTGCTCCCATTACAGGCCACACCCCGTATATGTTTTTGGCTTTCAAATTACAAACGTATAAAAGTGGGGATTTTTGTCAATTATCGCGGATGGCATCGCGGTCTGGTTTTCGGTAATTTAACTTTGGTACAGTCTCATTTATCTCCAGCGTGCGTAAAAGAGCTCCATATTTCTTCACTAAAAGGTTTCTCCTCAGTTTGGCTACGGTTATAAGTAGGTGGATAACCGTACAAAACGACGAAATCAAATAGATGTGCAACAGAAAACCCCATGCAGCACAGCGCGAGCGGTAAAACTAATGGCCAAGCCTTTTCGTCTTCACCTCCAAATGCCGAAAAGATGGAAATATTTCTGGTTATATTCGTAAATCAATAAAATCTTAATAAAACACATTCTTTTAATATCTAGGCTAACCAAGAATCTAGATTATGTCAATATTCCATACTCCTCTCGGTGAACTACTTAAAGCGCTTTGACGCGCGTCATATTAATTATGTTCTCCTGTATACCTATGGATGAGATTATTTAATGTGACCGACTTTTTATAAAACTGCCATTGAAACTAGAACCTTCTAATACCTTCGATAGCGTTGCTTTTGAATGTACTACTCTCATGCGATTCGGCGAACTAAAATAATCTCAAGTACCTATACGATCAGTTTAACCCCCAGGCGTTTTCCCGCTAACCCTATCACCAAGCCCGCCGGGCTGATGCGTTACTTCGTGTTCGTACATTATTCACTCACCAAAGAAGCACTTTTATTTGTCCCTCATTGCATCTCTTATTCGGACCGCGTTACGTGGCCCGTGTAAGTCATATAACGTAATCTTTTATTCAGCATACGGCTGGATAACTTTACGTTTTACGTCTTTATGGTCACATTCAAGTTTGATTGTATTTGAAGTAAACCTTATAATATACTGGCTTCCGCCCGCGGCTCAGTCCGCGTGGAAGTCGTTTATATCGTAGCTCCATACAATTTTTCACCCCCTCAGGAGATGATTTCCTGGGACTTCCTTCTCTGGGACTCAATTATCTCTGTACCTACCAAATTTCATCTAAATCGGATCAGCGGTTTTAGCGGCAGACAGGCAGACAGACAGACCGACACAGACAGAAATACAGACAGACACACTTTCACATTTATAACAATAGTAAGGATAAGGATGGATATGGATTAAGACTGCGCCAGTGGTTAGTCTGATGGTAATAATGGTTACACTTACCTTCCTATAATTCCTTAACGAAAGTAATGCAAATACGATACTTCAGTGACTAAATTAGGGGTTGTTCTCATAAAAGTGGCATCGGCAGGGTAAAGTAAATGAAAAAAAAAATAAGTGTTTTTTTTTTACTTTTTAGATCTAAATATGTTTTTGAGTGCATCAATGATACCAAATTTGTGGAAGGGAACGAAATAGTCGTAAAAACGTAGAACTTATGGCGAGATGAAATTTCAGAGATACAGGAGAAAGTGACAATAGACAGGGTAGTAGGGAAAATGTGGCAGGTTAAAGAGAGTTTGAATAAAAAAACAAGTTTACCAATAACAATTCAACTGTTTTATTGAACTTAAACTTAATATATACCGACCATCATGATTTTACGCCCGAACAGCCTCATGTTATGATTCAAACAACTTTCTTTAAGTAGAAACAAAAAGGACAATAATAAAATTGTTAAACAATAATCAACTTTTTTTTGATAACAGTCTAAATATAATCACAGTCTTGTAAAATAACAAAACATATATAATTATTACAACTCGATTTTCCTTTTCAATTAAATTATAATAATAAACAGCTGGCTTTAGTTTTTGTATTACTTTACAATTTTAATCAAAGTCAACGTAAAATAATAAGTATTGTTATAACTTTAAAGTAATTTTTAATGTCTTCTTCTATTCATAATGCATAAAACTCCTACGTAATACTGATCAACGCAATAATTAAATATCAATTCCTAACAATCAAAAGATATTGAATTCTGAACTCTCACTATCTAAATTATGTCTTGTGCAACTGCTTAGTGGAGATTCAGTTTAGTTTTCCGGATCTTCGGTTAATATATTGTCCAATACGTTTTAACACAGAAGACAGTTCTATCTCAGAAAGTGCAGAAAAAATACTGACTCTTTCGAGATTTGCGACTAGTTCACTGGCATCACTGCTTTCAGAAACGTTGTCATTGTCACTTTCTCTAACGAAATGAGAACCACTGGCATCACTGCTTTCAGGAACGTTGTCATTGTCTCTTTCTCTAACGAAATGAGAACCACTGGCATCACTGCTTTCAGAAATGTTGTCATTGTCACTTTCTCTAACGAAATGAGAACCACTGGCATCACTGCTTTCAGAAATGTTGTCATTGTCACTTTCTCTAACGAAATGAGAACCACTGGCATCACTGCTTTCAGAAATGTTGTCATTGTCACTTTCTCTAACGAAATTAGAACCACTGGCATCACTGCTTTCAGAAATGTTGTTATTGTCACTTTCTCTAACGAAATGAGAACCACTGGCATCACTGCTTTCAGAAATGTTGTCATTGTCACTTTCTCTAACGAAATGAGAACCACTGGCATCACTGCTTTCAGAAATGTTGCCAATGTCACTTTCTCTAACGAAATGAGAACCACTGGCATCACTGCCTTCAGAAATGTTGTCATTGTCACTTTCTCTAACGAAATTAGAACCACTGGCATCACTGCTTTCAGAAATGTTGTCATTGTCACTTTCTCTAACGAAATGAGAACCACTGGCATCACTGCTTTCAGAAATGTTGTCATTGTCACTTTCTCTAACGAAATGAGAACCACTGGCATCACTGCTTTCAGAAATGTTGTCATTGTCACCTTCTCTGACAAAATGAAAACCAAGATGTGTACCATGTTGGCATAATGATGCTTTTGCTAAACAGGTTTCTTCAGTACAACTTACTCTTCTGAGAGCAACAGATGATTTTTCATGTTCCCAAACTGCTTGATGAACTTGTAGAATTCCCTTAAAGGTCTTTAAATTTGTTGGTAAAAGCGAATCTTTTGCAAGAATGTCATCGTCTGTAACGGTTCAGAGTAGGTACGTAAACCGTATTCTTAGTCCAAGTCCAAGCCGAACCAAACCTACTATAGTAATTCAAATATTTTCAATTATTTATAATCATCAGCCTTTAATATGCGAATAAGTTTTTGTCAAAAGAAATATTTTTGATTCAAGCTTTTATCGCCAATATATGCATTGTCATTCAAACTAAGCGTGTAAATCAGCTCCATCGGTTGAAGATTTTTACTTCAAATTGAGTTGCAAGATTTGACCCAAACATACAAACAAACATACAGACATACATACATTGTTAGTACAAACCTTGTAAAAATAGCTTTTTTTACTTTATCTTGCCATAAGAAACATTATCCTGGACATGTATCTCTTTATCCTGTCAACAGTCACTTTACCCTGCAGAATGATTGCAGGATAAAGTTACACAGGGTGTAGAGAAAAGCCGATTAACTAGATATTATCTCCGAAGCTGTTAATAATACAACTGTCATAATTTTAGTATAAATAGTTATACCTTAATACAATATTAAAATGGTATTAGTAAAAAAACTGCCGTATTAATATTTTAAAATAATCATGCCAGAATAAAGTGTACATACCTGTTACAAACTCCGAACGTCACACTTCGAAAACTTGTCGCCTCAAGACCGCGGCACCTCACGCAAAAGCCTTCACACCGGCGGCTAGAACCATACTGACTCCGTGTTTTGCGTGTATTAGGGTCTCAATAAGACTTTACTATGTGTGAGTGAGGTTCAATGCCGCGAACGCACAGGATATAGAGAAAATATCGCTGGACAAACTTCGAACGTGAATATTTGTGTTAAAAAGTAATCTTACATCCTGTGCAACGTATATTTAATAATTTAATAGTCTAGTTTCTATAAAAAACTATGTTTTATTATCATAGAACTGTATTTCAATAATATAAAGAGCTAAAACTGGAGCAGTGTCGAGTTTGGACAAGGCAGGGCACAGTGAAAAACGGTATTCTTTTTTTTTTTTTTACAAAAGTATTATATTTCTAGAGAAATAATGTTTTGGCCTCGATATGTCATGTTAGTGTCTATCTATGAAAATTTTAATTATATGTGAAAAATATATATTTGGCATACTTTCTATTCAAAAACGTGATGGCAGGGTACGATGCCACTATTTTGAGAATTACCCTTAGGAAGGCTTAATAAATAGGTCCATTTCTGTGCCTTAGTCTAGGTCAAATACGATAACTGAGTGTTGTCCTCGGTTGGCAATAGGTGGCAGTGAACAGGCTCTTGTAAACTTTTTAGATTAATTCCTACCCGTATGTACAATCAGATTTTAACCGACGTAACTTACGATTACCAACGAATGAGTATTATAAAAATGGCGCAGACAGCTGCCAATGGCCAGTCATGACCAGAAAAATAGCTAAAATCGCAAGCTAACGGCTAGTTGTGATTTTTTAATAAGTATGTAGTTAGGTCCACTACCAGTACCGTATATCCATGTTTGCAGCTTCGAAAAACGTGCGCTAACTTTGCAGCACTCGAAAAACCACGAAATTTTCGTAGTTTTTTTGTATTGTTAATATAAGTCCTAAACTATGCGGTTTTTAATATACAAGTTTGTTTAAGTAGACTAAAATTGCTACAATTGAGATCAGAACCAGCTCTGTATAGGTTCAATACTTATCGAGGTACCGCTCTCATGTTTTTGTCGCTATAGTTATTTTAAAAATACCAAAAAAAAGTGTTTAAATTTCGTGGTTTTTCAGTGCTGCCAACTTGAATATATACGGTAGGTACTGATAGTGGTCCTAACAACATATAAAAAATCACAACTAGCCGTTAGCTTGCGATTTTAATGTTCAAAATGACTGGCCTATCATGATTAGTTCAATTCAGTTTAGGCTTTGCAGTCATCAATGAAATTCGGCAATACAAGGACTGCACTACGTAAAGGATTGACGGAAATTATAATCTTATTGATTGAGTCAAGGCTCGATCTCTTCACTAGACGGAGGTAGCAAACGAGCAAATAGGCGCCAGGATTAGATCCTGCGGCGCTCCAGTCGGAGAAATCCTCGCAATTTTCCCGTTGAGGCTTTCAACACAGTACAGGTACAAAGGCAGTAAAATGACAAACATTTTAATTAACCGTTGCACATGAATAAATACTATACTTGGCCCTACAAAGATTGTTGCTGTTCGAACGAGCGCTAGGAGGAGTTATGTACTAAGTGTAATCGTCTTCAAAAATAACAGGTGATACGTCCTAAAGCGTATTCAGAAAGCGCGGAGGTTACGCGATGCTGTTTTCAAAAGTTAAGGACGCTGTAGCCTAATAGGCAAGGCATGCGACTGTCAATCTGGCTCCGTATCATGGTCGGCCTTATCACGCGATAAGTGACAAGATAGACCGGTGTGAACGTGGTGTTAGCGGCCAAAGTTAGCGGCCGATGATAACCCGACCAAATTAAGAAGTTATGTATATTTTCAACAGGAATACTGTCAAAACAAGAAGAACCGCAAAATATCTTCTTTCTTATTAGAAAACAACAAAAAACAAACAATTCTAAAGATTAAAAAACGATAATAACTAGAAATGCACTTTGGCCGCTAACTTCACAACTTATGAGCCTAAGTGTTTTTTTGATATATTTTTCATAATTTCTGCACCTTGGACAACAAGCAATGAGCTATCAAATAACGCTATTTCTAGGGTGATACTCGACTGCATATAAAAGAAACAGAGGCGACCACGTAGAAACATCAGCTTTCCATGAACAACTGCATTAAATCAAGATTTTCTGCATCTTAGACGGCAAGCGAGTAAACCACACCCAATGTATCGTGCAGTGCATTACATAAGCTAAAAACTGACACTTATTCTAGAGTGATACTCGACTGCATATAAGAGTAACAGAGGCTACCAAGTAGAAACATCAGCTTTCTACGAAAAAGTGCATACATTTATGATTAACTGCATCTTAGACGGCAAGCGAGTGACCCACACCCAATGTATCGTGCAGTGCATTACATTAGCTATCAACTGACACTTATTCTAGAGTGATACTCGACTGCATATAAGAGTAACAGAGGCTACCAAGTAGAAACATCAGCTTTCTACGAAAAAGTGCATACATTTATGATTAACTGCATCTTAGACGGCAAGCGAGTGACCCACACCCAATGTATCGTGCAGTGCATTACATTAGCTATCAACTGACACTTATTCTAGAGTGATACTCGACTGCATATAAGAGTAACAGAGGCTACCAAGTAGAAACATCAGCTTTCTACAAAAAAGTGCATTCATTAAAGATTTACTGCATCTTAGACGGCAAGCGAGTAAACCACACCCTATGTATCGTGCAGTGCATTACACTAGCTACAAAACAAAACTATTTATAGAGTGATATTCGACTGCATATAGCAGTAACAGAGGCGAGCAAGTAGAAATATCAGCTTTCTACGAAAAAGTGCATTCAATCAAGATTTACTGCATCTTAGACGGCAAGCGAGTAAACTACACCCAATGTATCGTGCAGTGCATTACATTGGCTATCAAATGACACTAATTCTAGAGTGATACTCGTCTGCCTATAAGAGTAACAGAGGCGACCAAGTAGAAACATCAGCTTTTTACGAAAAAGTGCATTCATTCATGATTTACTGCATCTTAGACGGAAAGCGAGTGAACCACACCCAATGTATCGTGCAGTGCATTACATTAGCTATCAACTGACACTTATTCTAGAGTGATACTCGGCTGCATATACCAGTAACAGAGGCGACCAAGTAGAAACATCAGCTTTCTACGAAAAAGTGCATTCATTCAAAATTTACTGCATCTTAGACGGCAAGCGAGTGAACCACAGCTAATGTATCGTGCAGTGCATTACATTAGCTATCAACTGACATTTATTCTAGAGTGATACTCGACTGCATATAAGAGTAACAGAGGCTACCAAGTAGAAACATCAGCTTTCTACGAAAAAGTGCATACATTTATGATAAACTGCATCTTAGACAGCAAGCGAGTGACCCACACCCAATGTATCGTGCAGTGCATTACATTAGCTATCAACTGACACTTATTCTAAAATGATACTCGACTGCATATAAGAGTAACAGAGGCTACCAAGTAGAAACATCACCTTTCTACGAAAAAGTGCATTCATTAAAGATTTACTGCATCTTAGACGGCAATCGAGTAAACCACACCACATGTATCGTGCAGTGCATTACACTAGCTACAAAACAAAACTATTTATAGAGTGATACTTGACTGCATATATCAGTAACAGAGGCGACCAAGTAGAAACATCAGCTTTCTACGAAAAAGTGCATTCAATCAAGATTTACTGCATCTTAGACGGCAAGCGAGTAAACCACACCCAAAGTATCGTGCAGTGCATTACATTAGCTATCAACTGACACTTATTCTAGAGTGATACTCGACTGCATATACCAGTAACAGAGGCGACCAAGTAGAAACATCAGCTTTCTACGAAAAAGTGCATTCATTCAAAATTTACTGCATCTTAGACGGCAAGCGAGTGAACCACACCTAATGTATCGTGCAGTGCATTACATTAGCTATCAACTGACACTTATTCTAGAGTGATACTCGACTGCATATAAGAGTAACAGAGGCTACCAAGTAGAAATATCAGCTTTCTACGAAAAAGTGCATACATTTATGATTAACTGCATCTTAGACGGCAAGCGAGTGACCCACACCCAATGTATCGTGCAGTGCATTACATTAGCTATCAACTGACACTTATTCTAGAATGATACTCGACTGCATATAAGAGTAACAGAGGCGACCAAGTAGAAACATCAGCTTTCTACGAAAAAGTGCATTCATTAAAGATTTACTGCATCTTAGACTGCAAGCGAGTAAACCACACCCTATGTATCGTGCAGTGCATTACACTAGCTACAAAACAAAACTATTTAAAGAGTGATACTCGACTGCATATTCCAGTAACAGAGGCGACCAAGTAGAAACATCAGCGTTCTACGAAAAAGTGCATTCAATCAAGATTTTCTGCATCTTAGACGGCAAGCGAGTGAACCACACCCAATGTATCCTGCAGTGCATTACATTAGCTATCAACTGACACTTATTCTAGAGTGATACTCGACTGCATATAAGAGTAACAGAGGCTACCAAGTAGAAACATCAGCTTTCTACGAAAAAGTGCATTCATTCAAAATTTTCTGCATCTTAGACGGCAAGCGAGTGAACCACACCCAATGTATCGTGCAGTGCATTACATTAGCTATCAACTGACACTTATTCTAGAGTGATACTCGACTGCATATAAGAGTAACAGAGGCTACCAAGTAGAAACAGCAGCTTTCTACAAAAAAGTGCATTCATTAAAGATTTACTGCATCTTAGACGGCAAGCGAGTAAACCACACCCTATGTATCGTGCAGTGCATTACACTAGCTACAAAACAAAACTATTTATAAAGTGATACTCGACTGCATATACCAGTAACAGAGGCGACCAAGTAGAAACATCAGCTTTCTACGAAAAAGTGCATTCATTCAAAATTTACTGCATCTTAGACGGCAAGCGAGTGAACCACACCTAATGTATCGTGCAGTGCATTACATTAGCTATCAACTGACACTTATTCTAGAGTGATACTCGACTGCATATAAGAGTAACAGAGGCTACCAAGTAGAAACATCAGCTTTCTACGAAAAAGTGCATACATTTATGATTAACTGCATCTTAGACGGCAAGCGAGTGACCCACACCCAATGTATCGTGCAGTGCATTACAATAGCTATCAACTGACACTTATTCTAGAATGATACTCGACTGCATATAAGAGTAACAGAGGCTACTATTTGTCTTCGAGCTATTGAGCCTGCGAGTAAGTGGCGACAAGACATTGGCTTGCAACTTTGTGCATTATTTTCGAAAGAAACGTTATTTAAAATAACACCTTATTAAACGTTCTACGACCATTTTTCTGTGTTATAGTCACCAATATAAACACATATACCTACCATAATAAATACGATTAACGGTTTTCAGAATGGCATTGTTTGTCATTATGAACGACGAAAGGCGCGCACGGCGCATCCAAAGGACGAGGATAACGGACTCGGCCAACCCCTTCGAGCTCTCGGACCAAGAGTTCCACCACAACTATAGGATCAACAAACCCATGGCCTTATATTTGTTCACTTCACTTACACATCTTATCTTTTTACGAGTTATACTTATTCAACATACAATTGACCCATTTCACATTAAGTTGCTCTAGTTACAGTAAAAGACTTAGATAGGTATTAATTGATGAATCGCGTTCTATTTTTTTAGATTGCCGATGTAGACTGCAGAATTCTGCACATGAACGCGCAGTTGCCGGGCCGAGTCCATGACCAATTTATATTCAATCACTCGGTGATTAAGCAAAAAATGCGGAGACTGTATGATCAAAGGATTGGATCATACTATCTTCTGGGTACATTTAAATCTATACTACTTCTCACTACTTCATACTAGTATAAAATACTAGATTTGTGTCGAAAATCAGTTTTCGATGGATAGGATATTTCAGAAAAAAATATGCATGGGCGCGCGGTCGTCTGGCGCATTCTGAATTTCTTTATCCTTTCGTCGCGCTAAAACGGCTGGACAGATTTTGGTACGGGGATAGCTGTTCATCCAAAGATGGTTATAAATAAATAAATATTAGGGGACAATCTTACACAAATCGACCTAGTCCCATAGTAAGCTCAATAAGGCTCGTGTTATGGGTACTAGACGACGATATATTTAATAGATAGAAATACTTAAATACATAGAAAACATCCATGACTCAGAAACAAACATTCATGCTCATCACACAAATATTTGCCCTTACCGGGATTCGAACCCAGGACCTTCAGCTTCGTAGGGGGTAGAATACTTTTTTCCGAAAACGGTAAAAAAAACGTTTCACGCGGACGCCCTCAAGTATATGCACCTACCTAACCTACCTGTTATCAGTTTTAATTAAAATTCAAATGCCGTTCTAATTTCGTCTTTACTTTTCAAATTCAAATGCTACTAAATATAATTGGGGAATCTTTAATTGCACCTCTAAATAAAATTATGCAAACAAAATTATGGCACTAATAAACTATGCGTATAACTTTTAAATTATTGCACTTCAAAGAAACCACTTTTCACTCAAAACAAGCATAACTAAAAATATACCTAATAAGTCTTATCAAAAGTAGAGGATCTTTTTAACTGAGTGTGCACCAAAAATTTGTCTGATAACACTCAAATACTGCCTTTAAAACAAAAATTGTCACGACACACCTAAACCACAACAGTTTGCATTAGGGTATAAAAAGTTTGCAAAATTAGTATTACTTATTTGGTATGCAAATTTAGTGTGCAATCAGTACTTTTTGTATTAGTTATGCGTTTAAATGCCAATCAATATAATTTAAATCATATTGATTGGCATTTAAACGCATCAATATAATAAAAACCGCCATACTGAAATTGTCTTTCACTATGGCGGTTTGTTTACATAGTTAGCAAATTCCATTGAAGGCGACTTTACTTAATAATCGAATTTAAACTTTCGTGAGACATGTTGAAATAAGACAGAAGACATTTATTCAGCAAAATAGTTTACACTTAAATTTTATTAAATTGGGTAGTATATTAAATATTATAAATATCAGTTTAAATGAAGAATAAAACGTATGTGTGTTTGTAAAGTGTTTGTGTGTATGTTTTACTTGACTATTTCCAGGTTCTTCTCTATGTCCTCATAAGGAAGTGAATGCTAATAATTACACGGTTCAACTCACGTATTATAAATGTCACTACGGGCGACATATTTCGAACTCTTCGGGAATTCTTCTTGAGGATGAGTGTTCAGGAAGAGTTCGAAACATGTCGCCCGTAGTGTATTTGAATACATGAGTTGAACCGTGTAATCATTACCATTATTTTACGTACTTAATATTTAAATTGCATCTAACCTTGTTCACGACTATTGTTTATAAATCGTACCAAATAAATACTACAAATACCTGAAGTATTACAGGTTTGCTACCAAAGTGAAGTGTATCTGTGTCAATACTAGTAGTTTACCTTGTGTAAATCTCAGAATAAATAAGAAAATATAAAATGAAAACTGAAAAGGTATTTAACTCTATTCCGTACCCCCACGCTCGTAACAATATTATAATGCCCATTTGAGTTTAATGGTATTAAATTGATGGTCAACTGCTTATTTGGCCTTATGAGTTTCTGCCATGTAGCGTTCTGGTCAAAAACGTAAAAGGCCAATTGAGTTTATGGTATATGAAGTTCGTGGTCAAATGTTAACTGGTCTTGTGAATTTCTGTCCTGTGGCGTACTGGCCAAAAACGTCAAAGGCCAATTGAGTTTATGGTATATGAAGTTCGTGGTCAAATGCGTAACTGGTGTTTTGAGTTTTTGTCCTGTTGCGTTTGACCAAAAACGTATATGGCCAATTGAGTTTATGGTATATGAAGTTTATGGCGAAATGCGTAACTGGTCTTATGAGTTTCTGTCCTGTGGCGTTCTGGCCAAATGCGAAACAGGTAAAATTATTTCCTGGCCAAATGCGAATCTGGTTAATTACGTTTCTGTCCAAATGCTATTAAACCCTACAAACGTGCTGTACAAGTAATGGATCAGACTGAATTTAACGATATTGGACAAAATCAAAACTCATTTTATGAACCTTTGCTATTCCAAACGATCCTTAACAAATACATTCCATTTTTGCCGATGTGGACTAACTTGATTAAGGAAAAGCGGGTGAGCAATGCTCCCATCGAAAACTATTTTGGACATTTAAAGACAAACGTGTTGAACGGACAAAAAAATTTAAAATGCACCCAGTTGATACGAAAATTAAGAGCGGAAACTATATCAAAATCAATAGAGATAATACATGCAATTCCTAAAACCAGACTTACGAAATCAAATAGAAAAAATGATCAAGTAAAAGAGAACAACCCAATAGAACGTTGGCAAAAAAAAACTCTACGTGGCTATACCCATTTCACTGGACGATTTTTAAAGAAACCGGGTCCTCCGGTATTTTCCAACACGAGTATATCAAGCGACGTTCCTCAACATCCTCCATCAGTTAAGCCAGTCAAACTGATTGAAGATGCAGATGACCTCTATAATTGTTTTTACTGCGGGCACGGGACCGGAAAGGGTCCAGATGAGGTTACATCGTGGGTTGCATGCGATAAGTGTGACAACTGGATTCACGCAACTTGTGCAATCGAAATTTCAAAGGACACTATCGGCGAAACTTTTATGTGTCACAAATGCGACCTTCGAGTAACGAATGACATCAATTCGTGCCGTTTTGAGGCTTTGAATGAAGATGATAGGAATGAACATCCGAGTGTCACATGGTATGAGAATGTTCCACGCTATGGTAATGGATTATTCAAAAATCCCGACTTTTATGACTTTTTACCAGACGCCAGAGGATATATTGTTACTCGGATGTCCATTCCGAACCAAAAAATCGGAGAACTACTTGTGGAGGATTTCAAAAGCTTAGACCCAGAAAGTTATCTGACAAATTTTGCAGTGGATCACATCCTACATACGTATAATTATGAAAATAGAGCCAATTTAATTAGCGTGGCAAAGTCATGCCACATTTTTGAAGACTGCAATAAATTACCGCAATTTGTCAACAACATTAACTTGTCTTACGAAAAAGACAACGTGTTCCCAATATGTTTGATGGAACATTTCACACTGGCTATACTATCATCAAAAGATGATACATTAACCATATTGGATCCCCTGGGCAAGGAAAGCCGAATCAAAAAAGATTACATAAACAGAATTAACGAGTTATTAGTCCAAAAGGGAATGGCAAAATCAATAAAACAAATACAAACACCACGTCATGTGTTGCAGACTGACGGCTATAATTGTGGACCCATAATAATTCATTTTTTCAGCCTTTTAATGGAAAATAAAAAGCTCACCCAAAAAAGGAACTTTGACGTTTACCGAAATGAACTAAAATGTCGTTTAATAGAATACAGCGAAACTATGGAAAATGTTTGCCTATTCTGCGGTAAACTGCTACAATCACAAGAATTTAAATGTGTGTGCTGTAAGAGGTCAATACATTTTGTATGTTATGTTAGCGTAAAGGACAGCGACAAAGGTATGACGTACAAAGAAAAAAAAAAAAAAAAACATGTGCGATTTATGTCATAACAATAAATCAAAACTAAAATAATGTATCGTGACAATAAAGAAACGTAAAATGAATCACAGAAAATAAATGCAAAAAAGCAAAATCAGATTGTAATATAGAATTAGTAAATAATATCAATACCGTTGGGTTCAATTGGCGTAAAGGACAATACACTTGTTTTCAGGCTTAAACTGCTACAATCACAAGAATTTAAATGTCTGTGCTGTAAGAGGTCAATACATTTTGTATGTTATGTTAGCGTAAAGGACAGCGACAAAGGTATGACGTACAAAGAAAAAAATAAAAAAAATAAAAACTTGTGCGATTTATGTCATAACAATAAATCAAAACTAAAATAATGTATCGTGACAATAAAGAAACGTAAAATGAATCACAGAAAATAAATGCAAAAAAGCAAAATCAGATTGTAATATAGAATTAGTAAATAATATCAATACCGTTGGGTTCAATTGGCGTAAAGGACAATACACTTGTTTTCAGGCTTAAACTGCTACAATCACAAAAATTTAAATGTCTGTGCTGTAAGAGGTCAATACATTTTGTATGTTATGTTAGCGTAAAGGACAGCGACAAAGGTATGACGTACAAAGAAAAAAATAAAAACTTGTGCGACTTATGTCATAACAATTGTAACATAACTGTTCTACATGCTACGAGTAAACAATTTTATTGAAAATGTATATTATTTACAACCTTAATTCTACCTTAATCCTATTACCTAAACTTAATAAATAAACGAATTACATTTCTACAAACTGGGTAAGAGCCTGGCGTTATTTAACTAACCGACGATCCTGGTGAGATTCTGGCTATGACAAAAGCCGCAGGCGCTTTACTTTACGAATAAGCAAGTCATACGTAGACGTGAGACACCTACTCGCGGATCGGGGCGCGGTCATCGCGCACTTTGTTCGGATCTACCGTACCTAACGTTCACTGCCACCACTATGGGGCGATAATTTTACGTATATTTTAAATTAATTTATTTTATTTTAATTCTCTCGGGCTGTGCATTGAACACAGTATCCGAAGATGAATATTTAATTACCTATCAATTCTAATAAGTGTGTGTGTGTTCCCCAGTCGGGTGAGTGTTGCAAAAGATTATACTTATTGTTTTAACAGTTACTAATGTGAATCAGTAGATTTATATTACATGCCTAATGTTACTTAAAAATGCTTATTTTGTAGCTAGAATCATTCCATTCATGTTTTACCGTTATTCGTGGCACAACTAGGATGATGAAATTCCTTTGTCTACTAAGCTGAGCCCATACCTACCCGCTTGCTATTAATATGTGTTAAATTAGTTTTAAAGCGAAATCGCATATGAATTGAATACTTAATATTATTTCCTAGCTTCTTTTATAGCTTCTACACGCTATTTCGCATTAATTGTTATTTTATTAAACGCTGTAAATTGGTGCTTCCACTTTCCATACCTAAACTGATTTGTCCATACTACTGCAACATCATTGATCACTATTTAATGCTTTTGGTAGCCTCCCTGTTAGTAACGCTTCGATCACCGCTTTTCGTCGGATGTTGCAGGCAGTAACTTGGAATTAGACTTTTTGCAAAGTGTCCAATCCCCCTATCGGTAATTCCAGGGTTTTTACTACCGGGCCAAACTACATTGGGACCCTGATGGCCACTTATTCCTGCTGCTGAACTGCCTTGCCGGACTCCGGACTACATCGGTGACGTCATCAGACGCGCGCCTCCACCGCCACGCAGCTACAGGGAAGTGTTGCCTAATAAGACAGTGTGAAGTGGACACGGCTTACCTACATTTGTGAATTCTAGTCTAGAACCCATCCCTGAGATCTAAATTTACGCTTATCTAATTGTTGGGAGTTCTAACCCACACCATAGTTGAACATTCTGGAGCACCGAAATTTTAATTAAATATTGTAAAGTTGTTCAATATTGTTTTGTTTGACGCATCCCAACAACAAGCGTTACAATGGCGCCCATTCAATAGGTTTTTCACTGAGCCGTGTTCACTTACATTTGTCTGTAGTATTTAATAGTAATCATTGGTGTTGGTTGCTTTAGTTTTAGTTGTTTTAGATGTTAGTACGTCATTAAAGGTGTGATTGATTTTATTGAATTACAGATCTAGTCATTTTGTATTTTAGTGTGCCTACGGGTTTTTACTGTTTTGATATTTTACGTTTTGATGTTTTAACTATTGTTTTAATTGTGACCTTCACACTTTTATTGATTGTTTTTTTTTTTACCTAAAATTGATTATAGCGCTGGGTACATTGTCATATATCGTTGTTTATTTGTGATTGCAACACACACCTACTAGGGAAACATGTCTTACCAAATTAAATTTTTATCTCTACAAAAGGCTGAACTGGAGTACGAGGTTGGTGTACGAGGTGGTACTACCGGTGAATCGGTTCAGGAGCTTAGGAAGCAAATTGTTAAATTAGCCTCACTCCTGCCGTCGGAAGACATTCTAGAGTCTCATTTGGAGCCGGTCGTTGATTTGGCGCAGGTTAGGGATACCTTAGTTAAGGTCAAGGACAACTTAGACAGCTTAAAATCTAAATTTGATAAAAATGTTTACTCGAGAACGGAGACGATGCTACATCATGTTTATTATAGGCTGGTTAGGATTGATAGGCACGTTGATATAGAAGCCATCTACCTGGAACATTCTCAAACTTTCAAGGTCTACCTGCAGGAGCTAAAAAGAATGAAATTTGAAGCACCGTCAACCTCATCAAACCCAGAACCATGGTCCGAGCTGATAACTGTTACTTGCGAGAAGAAACTGGCGTCTGATGTGGTTGGCAAGCTCAAGTTCAATGGGAAGACGTGTGTTAGATCTTTTATTCAGAAGGCTGAGGAGCTTGTGTTTTCGAGGAGTATGCCTAGGGATAAGTTGCTAACTTTTGCCTTTGAGATCTTTACTGATGATGCGCTACACTGGTTCCGTTGCGTTAAGGACAGGGTCGAGACATGGGACGAGCTTGTTAAGCTATTAAAACAGGATTTTAGTCAGAGTGATTATGATTACCGTCTTCTGGCTGAAATACGAATGCGCACACAGGGTGAACAGGAGAATATCTCTATCTACATTTCTATAATGCACGGCATGTTTTCTCGATTAAGCAAACAGTTACCTGAGGAGGACAAGCTAGACATCCTCTTACACAATATTCGTCCAATTTACGCCAGTACACTAGCTGCTTCACCAAACATAACGAGTATTGACGCGCTAAAGGAATTGTGCCGCGGTTTTGAGAGTATTCAAGCTCGCATGGCCCAATTTCATGAACCTCCTAAGGTCACTTCTGACACTCTAGCTCGGGAATTTGCTTATAACCGGCAGTCTTCTGGCACACCTATCAATAGAGGTAATGGCAACACTAATTACTCTACTTACAGACCGGATTATAATAAATTTAAAAACTATAGGCCTTACGAGAACCTTAATAAGACGTTTTACAAACATAATACTGAGCAACTACGTAACGTTAATGTCAATGCATTGAGTACAGTGTCTTCTAACTCGAACACTAGACAACTTTATTGCCCTAGATGTCGCGTTAACACTCATTCACTGGGTCAGTGTCGGCAACCGCACTTTCCAATATGTTTTAAATGTGGCAAGAAGGGTGTACGATTTCCAGATTGCACAGTTTGTAATGCTGAACCTAGTCCAAAAAACGAGTAGCTGTGGATTGTGGTGACGACAAGTACGAAAACGTTGATACTACCGCTAAATTTGATAAGTCTGAATGGTCTGATTGGCTCAATTTTATTTCTAAATTTTTTTCGTGCTACACAGTCACTTCAATCCACAATGTTCAATCTAATTTCTCGCGTCCTCATGTTTCTGTCGAATTGCATGACAGGGAGCTACTCGGATTATTGGATACTGGCTCATCCGTTTCTATTCTGGGTGGAAATAATTATAAATACTTTTCAACAAAGGGTATTGTGCTTCAACAAAATCAACCACTACAATTTGTAGCTGCTGGCGGTCAAAGGTTGAAAAGTATTGGTGTTATGTATCTAACCGTAAAGTTTTTAAGCCAATCACACATACTTGAAATATACGTAGTTCCTGAAATACAAAACGCATTAATTCTCGGTATGGACTTTTGGAATCAGTTTGGTTTATTCCCAAAACATTTAACTTCAGTTGTTATGCGGTCGGAAGCTGAAGTTGCGCTTGCTGATCTAACTACTGATACTGATGCAAACCTATGCAGTTATGAACACTTATCTGAGGACCAGAAGACCACAGCTGACCATATTATCTCTCAATTTCGGAACACATCCTATGAAGAACGTGGCTTAGGTCGGACTTCGCTAATTACACATTCCATTGACACTGGGAATGCTGCTCCCATTCGTCAACGCTACTATAGAATGCCGTTAGAGAAGCAACGAGTTCTAATTGAACAATTAGATGAAATGCTCAAGGAGGACGTTGTTGAACCCTGCGAGAGTGCATGGTCTTCACCTGTACTACTCACACCTAAGAAAAATGGTCAGTTGAGATTTTGTCTGGACAGTCGAAAGCTCAATGCTATAACTAAAAAAGATGCTTACAGCCTACCTTACATATCTGAGATTTTGGACAACCTCCGCGACGCTAAATACCTTACTAGCTTGGACTTGTCAAAAAGTTTTTGGCAGGTACTTATTAGAGAAGAGGACAGATGCAAGTGTGCTTTTTACATCCCAACTCGGGGTACCTTTCAATTTAAATGCATGCCTTTTGGCCTAACTAACGCTCCAGCTACACAGCAGCGTCTTGTCGATCGGTTGTTCTCTGGTCCTGAGTTTGAACACAAGGTCTTTGTCTACATAGATGACATAATTATCGTGTCTTCTACCTTCGAACAACATATATCATTACTTGTGCGGGTTATGGAGAAACTTATCGAAGCTAACCTAACAATTAATTACACAAAGAGTCAGTTCTTCAGAAGTCAATTAAAATATCTGGGCTACGTTGTTGACGTAAATGGTTTACATGCTGATCCGGAGAAGGTAGACGCCATCGTGAACTATCCTTCACCTAAAAATCGCAAGGAAGTTCGTAGATTTCTAGGCACGGCCTCTTGGTATCGTAGATTTATACCAAATTTCAGCTCTTTGGCTTCTCCTTTAAACAAATTAACGTCACAAGCTAAAAAGGCTCCTCCTTTTAAATGGTCTACTGAAGCTGATGAGGCGTTTAAAGCTTTAAAAAAATGTCTAGTTTCTACTCCGGTCTTGTCATGCCCTGACTACTCAAAATCTTTCGAGGTGCACACTGATGCGTCTGATGTAGGTATCGGTGCAGTTCTGACGCAGTCTTCGGAGGGTGTTGAGAGAGTCATAGCATACATGAGTAAATCCCTGTCAAAACCTGAACAAAATTACAGCGCAACGGAGCGGGAGGCGTTAGCGGTTTTAACAGCTGTTGAACACTGGCGCTGCTACCTCGAAAACGGTCAAAAGTTCATTATCTATACGGATCATGCAGCGTTAAAGTGGTTTATAAACTTAAACAACCCTACAGGTCGCTTAGCGAGATGGAGTGTAAGGCTATCCGCTTTCGATTGCGACATTCGTCATCGTCGAGGTTCTGATAATGTTGTCCCTGATAGTCTTTCACGTATACCTGTATCAGCTTTGACTTGTTCTACCAATCCTGTTCATGACACTACACATACTACTGACCCTTGGTACTTAAACATCTATCATGGTTGTTTGAATACGCCTGCATCATTTTTAGATTACCAAGTCATGAATGGTAAACTTTTCCGTTTTAAGAAATCGTTGAATCCTTTATCAAGAGAATTTGAATGGAAGGAAGTAATTCCTCTCGAGAACAGAGTAAAGATAATAGAGCAGAACCATTCTTCTCCTACCGCTGGGCATTTCGGCATACTAAAAACTTACAAACGCCTATGCCTCAGGTATTTCTGGACTGATATGCATCGTGACGTGACAAACTTCGTAGCTGAGTGTGATGTGTGTAGATCTTACAAACATGCTAATCATACTACTTTGGGAACAATGGGACGACCTAAAAAATGCTCCAGACCCTTTCAAATGATTAGTGTAGACTTGGTAGGACCTTTACCGCCATCTCGGAAGCAGAACACCTTTTTGTTCGTCGTCACTTGCTGCTTTTCTAAGTACTGCCTTCTTTTCCCTATAAGACGTGCTACCGCGGAGATTATTACACGTATTCTCGAGGACGAAGTATTTCTAGTTCATGGAGTCCCTAGAACTGTCTTGATGGACAATGGGAAACAGTTTGTCAGCAATACCCTAAAATCCCTATTTAGTAAATATAAGGTTCCTGACGTCCACTATACTCCAAAGTATACCCCTCAAATTAACAACACGGAGAGATACAACAAGACGGCGTTAACAGCGGTTTCTTCTTTTATTGAAGGCGACGATCACAGATCGTGGGATGTTAACATCTCTAAAATTCAATTTGCTATAAACTCATCTACTAACGAAGTGACTGGTTTCACTCCAGCCTTTTTAGTTTATGCTCGTGAACTAGTTACTTGTGGCTCCCACTATCTTGATTCCGATGGTGTCCCTGATATGATATTCGCGCCAAGAGAGGAATACGCGGAAAATCTGGGTACACTTCGAAAAATATTTGATGATATTCAGGCATCGTTAATTAAAGCACACGCTAGAAACTCTAATTACTACAATCTACGTAGGAAACAGGCTGATTTTAGTGTAGGCGATATTGTCTGGAAGCGCACTTACTACCTAAGTGATAAGGACAAGAGCTATTCGAAAAAGCTAGCACCTAAGTACATAAAATGTCGGATAATTGCAAAAAAATCACCATTGGTATATGTCCTCGAAGATACGCAGGGTCGCAATTTAGGAGATTGGCATATCAAGGATATAAAGCTAACAAATTATAGGGTCTAATAAAATCTATCATAAAATCGGAATGTCTTATATTTTAAATACCAAAATTAACATTACTAATAAATGCTCTAAGCACTGTGTTCTAACTGAACAGAACAATCACGTTAGAAGTTATAGACGGATAGGAATGCTGCTCCATTCGTTGAACGTAAAACTGATTGACGCAGGTAATATTTTGAGTTGGAAAAATATAAGACATATCTCTTCTAAAGATCCATCTGAAGCTATTGGCGAGTATTTTGTCAACCTGGAGAAAATACTCAGTATGCTAAATGCCGTAACACAAACTTACATGTGTTAATGCAACTACGAATGAGGATGTATAAGTGATTTGTATAAGTGAGTGAAGTACGCTGTTGAGGACTGTCTGTGAAACTGATAGCTTCAGAGATATACAAATGATAGAGAATTTAACCTAGGTAAAATTCTGCCCAAAAAGAGGGAGTATGTAACATAACTGTTCTACATGCTACGAGTAAACAATTTTATTGAAAATGTATATTATTTACAACCTTAATTCTACCTTAATCCTATTACCTAAACTTAATAAATAAACGAATTACATTTCTACAAACTGGGTAAGAGCCTGGCGTTATTTAACTAACCGACGATCCTGGTGAGATTCTGGCTATGACAAAAGCCGCAGGCGCTTTACTTTACGAATAAGCAAGTCATACGTAGACGTGAGACACCTACTCGCGGATCGGGGCGCGGTCATCGCGCACTTTGTTCGGATCTACCGTACCTAACGTTCACTGCCACCACTATGGGGCGATAATTTTACGTATATTTTAAATTAATTTATTTTATTTTAATTCTCTCGGGCTGTGCATTGAACACAGTATCCGAAGATGAATATTTAATTACCTATCAATTCTAATAAGTGTGTGTGTGTTCCCCAGTCGGGTGAGTGTTGCAAAAGATTATACTTATTGTTTTAACAGTTACTAATGTGAATCAGTAGATTTATATTACATGCCTAATGTTACTTAAAAATGCTTATTTTGTAGCTAGAATCATTCCATTCATGTTTTACCGTTATTCGTGGCACAACTAGGATGATGAAATTCCTTTGTCTACTAAGCTGAGCCCATACCTACCCGCTTGCTATTAATATGTGTTAAATTAGTTTTAAAGCGAAATCGCATATGAATTGAATACTTAATATTATTTCCTAGCTTCTTTTATAGCTTCTACACGCTATTTCGCATTAATTGTTATTTTATTAAACGCTGTAAATTGGTGCTTCCACTTTCCATACCTAAACTGATTTGTCCATACTACTGCAACATCATTGATCACTATTTAATGCTTTTGGTAGCCTCCCTGTTAGTAACGCTTCGATCACCGCTTTTCGTCGGATGTTGCAGGCAGTAACTTGGAATTAGACTTTTTGCAAAGTGTCCAATCCCCCTATCGGTAATTCCAGGGTTTTTACTACCGGGCCAAACTACATTGGGACCCTGATGGCCACTTATTCCTGCTGCTGAACTGCCTTGCCGGACTCCGGACTACATCGGTGACGTCATCAGACGCGCGCCTCCACCGCCACGCAGCTACAGGGAAGTGTTGCCTAATAAGACAGTGTGAAGTGGACACGGCTTACCTACATTTGTGAATTCTAGTCTAGAACCCATCCCTGAGATCTAAATTTACGCTTATCTAATTGTTGGGAGTTCTAACCCACACCATAGTTGAACATTCTGGAGCACCGAAATTTTAATTAAATATTGTAAAGTTGTTCAATATTGTTTTGTTTGACGCATCCCAACAACAAGCGTTACACAATAAATCAAAACTAAAATAATGTATCGTGACAATAAAGAAACGTAAAATGAATCACAGAAAATAAATGAAAAAAAGCACAATCAGATTGTAATATAGAATTAGTAAATAATATCAATAAAGTTGGGTTAAAGTAATTTTAACCCTGAAACCGATTTATAAATGCGGGCTCACGCACAACGCGCACACACACACACACACACACACACACACACACACACACACACACAAACACACACACACACACACACACAAACACACCTGTACTGTAATTAGTTGTCTCCCATATATCTAAATAGTGTTCTCCTTTTCTCTCGATTACATAATGTTAATTGTAGATATTATGCTAGATGTACTTAACTGATACTCATTTTGCTACAATTATTATTTGCTTCAGTTAAAATCCTGACCATATTGTAATTGAAGCACGATCTGTTAACCGCACTCGCAGTAGGCCAAGATACAGGCTCAGCCTAGTTTGGTCACTGACGGACAGCCCCGATTTAATGTAATATTTGTTTTTGTGAAATAAACTATTTTGTATTTTTGTATTTTTTTTTGTTTAATTGGCGTAAAGGACAATACACTTGTTTTCAGGAGAAGTATCACTCTAGACATAGTGTTATTTGATAGTAAGTGTCTGTACGATACAGTGGGTGTGGTTTACTCGCGTGCCGTCTAAGATACAGAAAACTTTCAATGAATGCAAATGTTTATATAAAACCTAAGTTTATAACTAATTAACCGTGCTTTGTTAATATGCCGTCGAGAATCACTCTGGAAATAGTATTTATTGATAGTTAGTGTAATGTTCTGTATGATACAGTGGGTGTGGTTTACTTGCCTGCCGTCTAAGATCCCGAAAATCTTCAATGAATGCATATGTTTATTTAAAACCTAAGTTTATAACTAATTAACCGTGCTTTGTTTATATGCCGTCGAGAATCACTCTGGAAATAGTGTTTATTGATAGTTAGTGCAATGTTCTTTACGATACAGTGGGTGTGGTTTACTCGCTTGCCGTCTAAGATGCAGTAAATCATAAATGAATGCACTTTTTCGTAGAAAGCTGATGTTTCTACTTGGTCTCCTCTGTTACTCTTATATGCAGTCGAGTATCACTCTAAAATAAATGTCAGTTGATAGCCAATGTAATCCACTGCACGAAACATTGGGTGTGGTTTACTCGCTTGCCGTCTAAGATGCAGTAAATTTTGAATGAATGCACTTTTTCGTAGAAAGCTGATGTTTCTACTTGGTCGCCTCTGTTACTGGTATATGCAGTCGAGTATCACTCTATAAATAGTTTTGTTTTGTAGCTAGTGTAATGCACTGCACGATACATAGGGTGTGGTTTACTCGCTTGCCGTCTAAGATGCAGTAAATCTTTAATGAATGCACTTTTTCGTAGAAAGCTGATGTTTCTACTTGGTAGCCTCTGTTACTCTTATATGCAGTCGAGTATCACTCTAGAATAAGTGTCAGTTGATAGCTAATGTAAAGCACTGCACGATACATTGGGTGTGGTTTACTCGCTTGCCGTCTAAGATGCAGTAAATCATAAATGAATGCACTTTTTCGTAGAAAGCTGATGTTTCTACTTGGTCGCCTCTGTTACTCTTATATGCAGTCGAGTATCACTCTAGAATAAGTGTCAGTTGATAGCTAATGTAAAGCAATGCACGATACATTGGGTGTGGTTTACTCGCTTGCCGTCTAAGATGCAGTAAATCATAAATGAATGCACTTTTTCGTAGAAAGCTGATGTTTCTACTTGGTCTCCTCTGTTACTCTTATATGCAGTCGAGTATCACTCTAAAATAAGTGTCAGTTGATAGCCAATGTAATGCACTGCACGAAACATTGGGTGTGGTTTACTCGCTTGCCGTCTAAGATGCAGTAAATCTTGATTGAATGCACTTTTTCGTAGAAAGCTGATGTTTCTACTTGGTCGCCTCTGTTACTGGTATATGCAGTCGAGTATCACTCTATAAATAGTTTTGTTTTGTAGCTAGTGTAATGCACTGCACGATACATAGGGTGTGGTTTACTCGCGTGCCGTCTAAGATGCAGTAAATCTTGAATGAATGCACTTTTTCGTAGAAAGCTGATGTTTCTACTTGGTAGCCTCTGTTACTCTTATATGCAGTCGAGTATCACTCTAGAATAAGTGTCAATTGATAGTTAATGTAATGCACTGCACGATACATTGGGTGTGGTTTACTCGCTTGCCGTCTAAGATGCAGTAAATTTTGAATGAATGCACTTTTTCTTAGAAAGCTGATGTTTCTACTTGGTAGCCTCTGTTACTCTTATATGCAGTCGAGTATCACTCTAGAATAAGTGTAAGTTGCAAGCTAATGTAATGCACTACACGATACATTGGATGTGGTTCACTCGCTTGCCGTCTAAGATGCAGTAAAATTTGAATGAATGCACTTTTTCGTAGAAAGCTGATGTTTCTACTTGGTAGCCTCTGTTACTCTTATATGCAGTCGAGTATCACTCTAGAATAAACGTCAGTTTATAGCCAATGAAATGCACTGCACGATACATTGGGTGTCGTTAACTCGCTTGTCGTCTAAGATGCAGTAAATCATGACTAATTGCACTTTTTCGTAAAAAGCTGATGTTTCTACTTGGTCGCCTCTGTTACTCTTATATGCAGTCGAGTATCAGTCTAGAATAAGTGTCAGTTGATAGTTAATGTAATGCACTGCACGATACACTGGGTGTGGTTCACTCGCTTGCCGTCTAAGATGCAGTTAATCATAAATAAATGCACTTTTTCGTAGAAAGCTGATGTTTCTACTTGGTCGCCTCTGTTACTCTTATATGCAGTCGAGTATCACTCTAGAATTCATGTCAGTTTATAGTTTATGTAATGCACTGCACGATACAATGAGTGTGGTTTACTCGCTTGCCGTCTAAGATGCAGTAAATCATAAATGAATGCACTTTTTCGTAGAAAGCTGGTGTTTCTACTTGGTCGCCTCTGTTACTCTTATATGCAGTCGAGTATCACTCTAGAATTCATGTCAGTTGATAGCCAATGTAATGCACTGCACGATACATTGGGTGTGGTTTACTCGCTTGCCGTCTAAGATGCAGTAAATCTTGATTGAATGCACTTTTTCGTAGAAAGCTTATGTTTCTACTTGGTCACCTCTGTTACTGGTATATGCAGTCGAGTATCACTCTATAAATAGTTTTGTTTGTAGCTAGTGTAATGCACTGCACGATACATAGGGTGTGGTTTACTCGCTTGCCGTCTAAGATGCAGTAAATCTTTAATGAATGCACTTTTTCGTAGAAAGCTGATGTTTCTACTTGGTAGCCTCTGTTACTCTTATATGCAGTCGAGTATCACTCTAGAATAAGTATCAGTTGATAGCTAATGTAATGCACTGCACGATAAATTGAGTGTGGTTCACTCGCTTGCCGTCTAAGATGCAGTAAATTTTGAATGAATGCACTTTTTCGTAGAAAGCTGATGTTTCTACTTGGTCGCCTCTGTTACTGGTATATGCAGTCGAGTATCACTCTATAAATAGTTTTGTTTTGTAGCTAGTGGAATGCACTGCACGATACATAGGGTGTGGTTTACTCGCTTGCCGTCTAAGATGCAGTAAATCTTTAATGAATGCACTTTTTTGTAGAAAGCTGATGTTTCTACATGGTAGCCTCTGTAACTCTTATATGCAATCGAGTATCACTCTAGAATAAGTGTCAATTGATAGATAATGTAATGCACTGCACGATACATTGGGTGTGGTTCACTCGCTTGCCGTCTAAGATGCAGTAAATTTTGAATGAATGCACTTTTTCGTAGAAAGCTGATGTTTCTACATGGTAGCCTCTGTTACTCTTATATGCAGTCGAGTATCACTCTAGAATAAGTGTCAGTTCATAGCTAATGTAATGCACTGCACGAAACATTGGGTGTGGTCCACTCGCTTGCCGTCTAAGATGCAGTAAATCATGAATGAATGCACTTTTTCGTAAAAAGCTGATGTTTCTACTTGGTCGCCTCTGTTACTCTTATAGGCAGACGAGTATCACTCTAGAATAATTGTCAATTGATAGCTAATGTAATGCACTGCACGATATTTTGGGTGTAGTTTACTCGCTTGCCGTCTAAGATGCAGTAAATCTTGATTGAATGCACTTTTTCGTAGAAAGCTGATGTTTCTACTTGGTCGCCTCTGTTACTGGTATATGCAGTCGAGTATCACTCTATAAATAGTTTTGTTTTGTAGCTAGTGTAATGCACTGCACGATACGTAGGGTGTGGTTTACTCGCTTGCCGTCTAAGATGCAGTAAATCTTGATTGAATGCACTTTTTCGTAGAAAGCTGATGTTTCTACTTGGTCGCCTCTGTTACTGGTATATGCAGTCGAGTATCACTCTATAAATAGTTTTGTTTTGTAGCTAGTGTAATGCACTGCACGATACATAGGGTGTGGTTTACTCGCTTGCCGTCTAAGATGCAGTAAGTCTTTAATGAATGCACTTTTTCGTAGAAAGCTGATGTTTCTACTTAGTAGCCTCTGTTACTCTTATATGCAGTCGATTATCATTTTATAATAAGTGTCATTTGATAGCTAATGTAATGCACTGCACGATACATTGGGTGTGGGTCACTCGCTTGCTGTCTAAGATGCAGTTTATCATAAATGTATGCACTTTTTCGTAGAAAGCTGATGTTTCTACTTGGTAGCCTCTGTTACTCTTATATGCAGTCAAGTATCACTCTAGAATAAGTGTCAGTTGATAGCTAATGTAATGCACTGCACGATTCATTAGCTGTGGTTCACTCGCTTTCCGTCTAAGATGCAGTAAATTTTGAATGAATGCACTTTTTCGTAGAAAGCTGATGTTTCTACTTGGTCGCCTCTGTTACTGGTATATGCAGCCGAGTATCACTCTACAATAAGTGTCAGTTGATAGCTAATGTAATGCACTGCACGATACATTGGGTGTGGTTCACTCGCTTGCCGTCTAAGATGCAGTAAATCATGAATGAATGCACTTTTTCGTAAAAAGCTGATGTTTCTACTTGGTCGCCTCTGTTACTCTTATAAGCAGACGAGTATCACTCTAGAATTAGTGTCATTTGATAGCCAATGTAATGCACTGCACGATACATTGGGTGTAGTTTACTCGCTTGCCGTCTAAGATGCAGTAAATCTTGATTGAATGCACTTTTTCGTAGAAAGCTGATGTTTCTACTTGCTCGCCTCTGTTACTGCTATATGCAGTCGAATATCACTCTATAAATAGTTTTGTTTTGTAGCTAGTGTAATGCACTGCACGATACATAGGGTGTGGTTTACTCGCTTGCCGTCTAAGATGCAGTAAATCTTTAATGAATGCACTTTTTCGTAGAAAGCTGATGTTTCTACTTGGTAGCCTCTGTTACTCTTATATGCAGTCGAGTATCATTCTAGAATAAGTGTCAGTTGATAGCTATTGTAATGCACTGCACGATACATTGGGTGTGGGTCACTCGCTTGCCGTCTAAGATGCAGTCAATCATAAATGTATGCACTTTTTCGTAGAAAGCTGATGTTTCTACTTGGTAGCCTCTGTTACTCTTATATGCAGTCGAGTATCACTCTAGAATAAGTGTCAGTTGATAGCTAATGTAATGTACTGCACGATACATTAGGTGTGGTTCACTCGCTTGCCGTCTAAGATGCAGTAAATTTTGAATGAATGCACTTTTTCGTAGAAAGCTGATGTTTCTACTTGGTCGCCTCTGTTACTGGTATATGCAGTCGAGTATCACTTTATAAATAGTTTTGTTTTGTAGCTAGTGTAATGCACTGCACGATACATAGGGTGTGGTTTACTCGCTTGCCGTCTAAGATGCAGTAAATCTTTAATGAATGCACTTTTTTGTAGAAAGCTGCTGTTTCTACTTGGTAGCCTCTGTTACTCTTATATGCAGTCGAGTATCACTCTAGAATAAGTGTCAGTTGATAGCTAATGTAATGCACTGCACGATACATTGGGTGTGGTTCACTCGCTTGCCGTCTAAGATGCAGAAAATCTTGATTGAATGCACTTTTTCGTAGAACGCTGATGTTTCTACTTGGTCGCCTCTGTTACTGGTATATGCAGTCGAGTATCACTCTTTAAATAGTTTTGTTTTGTAGCTAGTGTAATGCACTGCACGATACATAGGGTGTGGTTTACTCGCTTGCCGTCTAAGATGCAGTAAATCTTTAATGAATGCACTTTTTCGTAGAAAGCTGATGTTTCTACTTGGTCGCCTCTGTTACTCTTATATGCAGTCTAGTATCATTCTAGAATAAGTGTCAGTTGATAGCTAATGTAATGCACTGCACGATTCATTGGGTGTGGGTCACTCGCTTGCCGTCTAAGATGCAGTTAATCATAAATGTATGCACTTTTTCGTAGAAAGCTGATGTTTCTACTTGGTAGCCTCTGTTACTCTTATATGCAGTCGAGTATCACTCTAGAATAAGTGTCAGTTGATAGCTAATGTAATGCACTGCACGATACATTAGGTGTGGTTCACTCGCTTGCCGTCTAAGATGCAGTAAATTCTGAATGAATGCACTTTTTCGTAGAAAGCTGTTGTTTCTACTTGGTCGCCTCTGTTACTGGTATATGCAGTCGAGTATCACTCTATAAATAGTTTTGTTTTGTAGCTAGTGTAATGCACTGCACGATACATAGGGTGTGGTTTACTCGCTTGCCGTCTAAGATGCAGTAAATCTTTAATGAATGCACTTTTTTGTAGAAAGCTGATGTTTCTACTTGGTAGCCTCTGTTACTCTTATATGCAGTCGAGTATCGTTCTAGAATAAGTGTCAGTTGATAGCTATTGTAATGCACTGCACGATACATTGGGTGTGGGTCACTCGCTTGCCGTCTAAGATGCAGTTAATCATAAATGTATGCACTTTTTCGTAGAAAGCTGATGTTTCTACTTGGTAGCCTCTGTTACTCTTATATGCAGTCGAGTATCACTCTAGAATAAGTGTCAGTTGATAGCTAATGTAATGCACTGCACGATACATTAGGTGTGGTTCACTCGCTTGCCGTCTAAGATGCAGTAAATTCTGAATGAATGCACTTTTTCGTAGAAAGCTGTTGTTTCTACTTGGTCGCCTCTGTTACTGGTATATGCAGTCGAGTATCACTCTATAAATAGTTTTGTTTTGTAGCTAGTGTAATGCACTGCACGATACATAGGGTGTGGTTTACTCGCTTGCCGTCTAAGATGCAGTAAATCTTTAATGAATGCACTTTTTTGTAGAAAGCTGATGTTTCTACTTGGTAGCCTCTGTTACTCTTATATGCAGTCGAGTATCGTTCTAGAATAAGTGTCAGTTGATAGCTATTGTAATGCACTGCACGATACATTGGGTGTGGGTCACTCGCTTGCCGTCTAAGATGCAGTTAATCATAAATGTATGCACTTTTTCGTAGAAAGCTGATGTTTCTACTTGGTAGCCTCTGTTACTCTTATATGCAGTCGAGTATCACTCTAGAATAAGTGTCAGTTGATAGCTAATGTAATGCACTGCACGATACATTAGGTGTGGTTCACTCGCTTGCCGTCTAAGATGCAGTAAATTCTGAATGAATGCACTTTTTCGTAGAAAGCTGTTGTTTCTACTTGGTCGCCTCTGTTACTGGTATATGCAGTCGAGTATCACTCTATAAATAGTTTTGTTTTGTAGCTAGTGTAATGCACTGCACGATACATAGGGTGTGGTTTACTCGCTTGCCGTCTAAGATGCAGTAAATCTTTAATGAATGCACTTTTTTGTAGAAAGCTGATGTTTCTACTTGGTAGCCTCTGTTACTCTTATATGCAGTCGAGTATCGTTCTAGAATAAGTGTCAGTTGATAGCTATTGTAATGCACTGCACGATACATTGGGTGTGGGTCACTCGCTTGCCGTCTAAGATGCAGTTAATCATAAATGTATGCACTTTTTCGTAGAAAGCTGATGTTTCTACTTGGTAGCCTCTGTTACTCTTATATGCAGTCGAGTATCACTCTAGAATAAGTGTCAGTTGATAGCTAATGTAATGCACTGCACGATACATTAGGTGTGGTTCACTCGCTTGCCGTCTAAGATGCAGTAAATTCTGAATGAATGCACTTTTTCGTAGAAAGCTGTTGTTTCTACTTGGTCGCCTCTGTTACTGGTATATGCAGTCGAGTATCACTCTATAAATAGTTTTGTTTTGTAGCTAGTGTAATGCACTGCACGATACATAGGGTGTGGTTTACTCGCTTGCCGTCTAAGATGCAGTAAATCTTTAATGAATGCACTTTTTCGTAGAAAGCTGATGTTTCTACTTGGTCGCCTCTGTTACTCTTATATGCAGTCTAGTATCATTCTAGAATAAGTGTCAGTTGATAGCTAATGTAATGCACTGCACGATTCATTGGGTGTGGGTCACTCGCTTGCCGTCTAAGATGCAGTTAATCATAAATGTATGCACTTTTTCGTAGAAAGCTGATGTTTCTACTTGGTAGCCTCTGTTACTCTTATATGCAGTCGAGTATCACTCTAGAATAAGTGTCAGTTGATAGCTAATGTAATGCACTGCACGATACATTAGGTGTGGTTCACTCGCTTGCCGTCTAAGATGCAGTAAATTCTGAATGAATGCACTTTTTCGTAGAAAGCTGTTGTTTCTACTTGGTCGCCTCTGTTACTGGTATATGCAGTCGAGTATCACTCTATAAATAGTTTTGTTTTGTAGCTAGTGTAATGCACTGCACGATACATAGGGTGTGGTTTACTCGCTTGCCGTCTAAGATGCAGTAAATCTTTAATGAATGCACTTTTTTGTAGAAAGCTGATGTTTCTACTTGGTAGCCTCTGTTACTCTTATATGCAGTCGAGTATCGTTCTAGAATAAGTGTCAGTTGATAGCTATTGTAATGCACTGCACGATACATTGGGTGTGGGTCACTCGCTTGCCGTCTAAGATGCAGTTAATCATAAATGTATGCACTTTTTCGTAGAAAGCTGATGTTTCTACTTGGTAGCCTCTGTTACTCTTATATGCAGTCGAGTATCACTCTAGAATAAGTGTCAGTTGATAGCTAATGTAATGCACTGCACGATACATTAGGTGTGGTTCACTCGCTTGCCGTCTAAGATGCAGTAAATTCTGAATGAATGCACTTTTTCGTAGAAAGCTGTTGTTTCTACTTGGTCGCCTCTGTTACTGGTATATGCAGTCGAGTATCACTCTATAAATAGTTTTGTTTTGTAGCTAGTGTAATGCACTGCACGATACATAGGGTGTGGTTTACTCGCTTGCCGTCTAAGATGCAGTAAATCTTTAATGAATGCACTTTTTTGTAGAAAGCTGATGTTTCTACTTGGTAGCCTCTGTTACTCTTATATGCAGTCGAGTATCGTTCTAGAATAAGTGTCAGTTGATAGCTATTGTAATGCACTGCACGATACATTGGGTGTGGGTCACTCGCTTGCCGTCTAAGATGCAGTTAATCATAAATGTATGCACTTTTTCGTAGAAAGCTGATGTTTCTACTTGGTAGCCTCTGTTACTCTTATATGCAGTCGAGTATCACTCTAGAATAAGTGTCAGTTTTTAGCTTATGTAATGCACTGCACGATACATTGGGTGTGGTTTACTCGCTTGCCGTCTAAGATGCAGAAAACCTTGGTTTCTTTTATATGCAGTCGAGTATCACCCTAGAAATAGTGTTATTTGATAGCTCATTGCTTGTTGTCCAAGGTGCAGAAATTATGAAAAATATTTCGGCGTTCAGGCACTTAAGCCGAAACCTTATAAAACTGCTCCCGTTAAAACCGCCTAACTTAGTCAGTATTGCCAGGAATTTAACGTAAATCTCGCGATAGGCTTAAACTTTTTTAGGAGACTTTTTAAATTATTTCAGAATCATGAGATCAACTCCACGCGCGTTAGGTAAATGTCCCAATGCTCGACACCTTAAGCTGGGTCCACATTTGTATCATTTTGTTGTATCGTATCTCCGTCGCGTTGCACCGACGCGTATCAAGATCGCTAGTGTGGACGCAAAAACAGCGCGATCATGCGGCGCGCCGTATCTGATCGCTCGGGATCGATGTTGACATGCGTCTATTATATACCCCGCACACTTGCGATCGGCTACGTGTATCAAGATCGGTGGTACTGTTTGTTTCGTGTTTTGATACTGTATCACGATACGAATTTATGATTTGATACACGATACGCCGTGATCGCTCTCGATGCGGTTTTTCTCCGATCATCAAAGGGGATACGGACACGCGTCCAAATTTAATGATACAGCGTTATGATACGATACGCTGCTACGCCACGGTTAGTATGGTATGGACGCATTTTTCCACGCGACGATGCTAGTGATACGGTGCGCCAAAATTGAGCGTCCATACTTAGGATACACGAGCTCGATACGATACGCGTGATCGTGATCGGATAAATGATACAAATGTGGACCCAGCTTTAATGCCTCATATTTTTGAGTATATTTTAGACTTACAGTTGATACTTCATTCTTCATCTCCATTGTTTCGACATACGATTGTAGTGTCATGTATCAGCCCAGTGTCGGCCACTGGGACGTTACCATTATAATGTTCATTATTATTATGAATTCCCGCGACTTCGTCTGCGTGAACTTCCGTATAACTTTCTACTCCTTATTCCACCCCTTCGAGCCACAGACCAACTGTAGTCTATATTTGAATCCCGACAAAAACTATTTCATCATCTTAATCCGTTCAGCCGTATTTGCTGATTAAGTAACAAACATCCAAACTTTCTCATTTATAATATTAGTACGATACGATGACTTCTTTCGACAAAAAAAAAACACATTTCATATGAACCCACAGACTTAGCCCGCGCGCTGAGTTGCCCACTTTGTTTTTTTTTAGAATAAGAATGTATTTATTTAAGACCCAAAACACGGAAAAAAGAAAAAAACTATCAAAAAGCTTACGCATCATTGCGCTAAATAGGAGCATCTCTCAGCATGTTGTCACGGGGGCCGTGACGCTGGTTTTCAGTGAGAGCCCAAAAATTAAATAAAACTAAAACTAACTAACTTTTTCGCAGATGACTCTACCCACACTTATCGGATACAGCGCGCGGGTTCAGTCGACTACTTTTTTACCGGTAAGGGTCCTCTCAGCCCGCGGGTTGGGTCGACTACTATTTTACCGGTAAGGGTCCTCTCAGCCCGCGGGTTGGGTCGACTACTATTTTACCGGTAAGGGTCCACTCAGCCCGCGGGTTGGGTCGACTACTATTTTACCGGTAAGGGTTCACTCAGCCCGCTGGTTCAGTCGACTACTATTTAACCGACAAGGGTCCACTCAGCCCACGGGCTCAATCAACCACAAAGATACTGCTTTAGGGTCAATTCAGCCCGGTAAACGGTTAACGGGTTTTGTTTGAATGGGTTAATCTAGGTACTAGGTTAGTTAAAACTAACTTAAGTACCTATCTATCGTTTGAAAATTTAATTTAAAAAAGTACTTAATGTCATCCACCTTTTATTGGTATCAAGACTATCAAGTAGGGTCTTCCTCTCCCTTTTTATAATTTTAGGGCTATTATATTAGTAATAGCCTATTATTCATGTTGTGATATTAATGCATACATTAGTTAATGGCGGTAGATCATTTGGAAGGGATTGTTCACTTGCTAAGGCAGGGATCAGGATTCGTCAGAGTTACCAAGGGCACCCGATCAGGAAATTCAGAAAGGCACGTACGTACTACTTCCTTCACACTTGACTTAATTATATAATCAAAATTAAAATAAGATTTTTTTTTAATCTCTTATTTCATCAACATTCCTTTTTACAGTTTCACTACCTGCATTAGGGTCTAGACTCCGCACGCTCCGTGAAAGACAACGGGAACCTAATGGTTTACCCTTCTTTTACCGACAAACGTTTCATCGAATAAATTTTCATTAGATCGAAAACATTTTTTTTCTCAAACATGCAATGAAGTGTCGTCATTACGTGCTCAGGCTTTAAAGTATCACGTTTCGAGCGGAACAACTCGAGAGAACTGGAGAAGTTTTTTATTTTTAATTGCACAATTTGTGGCACAGCATCACGGTCACACGGCGGCGTTGATCCATGAGAATTAGTTTGATTTCTTGGAGTTTTTTTAATTTATTTCTTTGCATGTTTGAGAAAAGCACTATACACGCCTGGCCGTGAAAAGGGCTTGCCGGCTTCGTATCACTATCCCTACGGCAAGCCCCTCTTTTCCGGCCGTCTGCAGTAATGTACTATTTTCAGAAACAGTTAACTTTTCAGGATTGTTATAGAACAAACCTAACCTAACCTAATGAGTTCTATACAATTACCTTTTAGCTTTACTTATACATAACGGTTTCTGAGAAAAAAAAGTTCGATGAAATGAAAATTTGATGAAACAAAGCATTCGGTGAAACGTTTGTGGGTAAAATGAGGGGTTGTATTGCCGTCACTTTGTTTGAGGGTAAGTATTATTTCGTGGCCAGCAATAAAGGATAAGTACTTCACATTGGGTAATTATTTCAACTGCAAGAGTTTCCATTGCTTCAAATTTGACAGAGTTGTAAATGGAGTCCCCAATCCGAAGCCTTGACGTCACAAGTTCCCCGGCTTTGCGACGACGTTTCGAGAGTAAGCTGCTTATAACCCTGCTAAGTGAAGACGGACGTATGCGCCTATGAGACTCTTAGAAACAGGGCTATTTGGTTTGGAAAGGCAGTAACCGAAGCTGACTGCATGCGTGTTACAGAAAATTAAAAAACTATAAGGCTCGTTTTATTTTAACGTTTAATTGCGTAATTGTAGTTCGTTTTTTTGCGTAAATTATGGCTGTGAAACCCTGTACCTACAATAACAGAAAAAAATGCCATATTTCATAGTTTTAGTTACAGAAAGGGATCTCCCCATACTAAGCCATGCTGGTTAGTATAGGGAGATGTCACGTCTGAAATTTGACGAAATAGGTAAAGTCGTTGTTTTATTTACGGGGATATTTATTTCCGTACATGAAATGCGGCACTTTCCTGTGATCGTAGTTCCTTAGCAATTGGTCCCTTACAGATGCGAGGCTTTTTTAGTTTTTATTTTTTCTAAAATCTGACTCCTATGATCAAGTTTCCTTATTTCTTGTAGTTTCAGATTTTCCCTCACTGCTCCGTTTGAATAATACATCCTGTATACTGGTGAAATAATGTTTGATCATCATCATCATCATCATCATATCAGCCAAAAGGCGTCCACTGCTGGACATAGGCCTCCCCCAAAGAGTGCCACAATGACCGGTCCTGCGCCACCCGCATCCAGCGGACTCCAGATGCGAATTAAAATAACCGGATTTTTGTTTCATGAGTGCAGTGAATCTATCTATACACGGTGGAATTTAATCGGTGATCAGGAATCCAAAAATCTTAATTATCAATCTACACAGAAACCGTGAGATCTCGTGCAATATAGCTCACAATCTAATTAATCACACTTAATTAACATCGGTAAAATGTACACTGACTGAATAAATGGACACCCTACTTTTATTGAAGGGAAGTTACTCGTAAGTGTACATACGTCAAGTGCTTGCTGGCTTTGGCGGGAAACTAGACAGATCAGACGTTTGTTATGAATTTGACAATGACAAATTGACAGCTTATTGCTCATTTATGTTTTAAGTTTCTATGGCTGATAGTTTGAAAAGAGGTATTGAACTTTTCAGACTAAACCATTAGTAGGGTGACGATAAATTAAAATTAAAATTTAATTTCAACTTAAAAATTAGTTATGATAAAAAAAAACTTGGTTCCACTTAAGTACTACATAAACGTGACCGCCATCGATTACTGAATTAGAAAAATGGGTTCCTGTTCACCGATTAAATTCCACCGTGTATTTATTTTTAAATCAATTGTGAGTGGAATGATAAGGACAAACGTCACGGAGCACTTTTCATACAACGGGACTACTTACGTTGCTTAGTTACAAAACAATTTCATGTTATTGTAGTTTTAGTCAATCAGATTATCTAACAAGTGATATCAAATGAGTAAACCCAAGTGCTTTTTTTTAATACATATTATAGCCTATGTCACTCCAACGTTTATGAGCAATCCAACGACACCTCATGTGCCAAATTCCATCTAGCCGTTTGGACTGTCGCCCGTGAAATAGAATTTTCATGTCCATAGACATATATTTATATATATACAGGGTGTGGCCTGTAATTGGAGCAAAAAAAATGTTATTCTATATCGGTATCAGTGTTTCAAAATTAATGAATTCGGAAAATGATATATTTGAAGTTAAGATCCATAAGTCATTAATTATGACATCTCGATATCGTATCATGTAACTCATTAAATATGTTGGTATAACACTGGGCACTTATGTCATAGTGATTAATAGTGTCTTTGTTTTCTAATCGTTTATACATTGGCTTTCCATTTGCGCGAAATTCCCCATTTACTAGAATAAACTCGTATAAACTAGAATAATCGTTTTCCCAAAGTATTACGTGACAAACTAATTTTTTTAAATGATTTCATGCAATCAAAACATGTTTTATATGCACGGAAGCCCTTAACTATTAACCACAGGAAACATGACAAAAGTTCACATAATGTACCTAACAACTCTGTATCTTACAGCCTAACTATGTTCTACAATAATCATTATTTCTGATTCCGATTCTGTTTTATAGGTAGGTACACTGTGTATGACCCAAAAATGTTAAGGCGCCGTAGGTTCATGGTCTTCTCTCCCTCTCACTGAGCATAAACGTGAGCGAGATGGAAGTGCGTGCTCGGAAGCGCGGATATCATGTTTTTTAATTTTAATTTTTTGGCCGTTTAAATAAATAAAAATGTAAACACTGATTTCCCTCAAACATAATATTGCCGATTTTTAGAAGCAATTTTAATATTTATAGCTTTTGTGTATAATTTGTTACGAATATTTTAAGTGTATTTTTGTATGTTTTAGACCTATGTTCGTGATTTTTTTCTATCGAGCGAAATTTGCTTAATCATGTTTCGAAGCGCTGATTTCCCTGCAGAAAAGCCTCAAGATTACTATTCGTATTTTTTTGAAACCATATTATTATAAACAGACGCATTATATTGTTTCAAAAACCTATTGGTTCTTTAACTTCGCTGAACCTACGGCGCCTTAAGTACTCAAGTAATGATGTCCGAAAACAGTTTCTATAGAAAGTACTCGAAACTTTACAGTAACTAATCTTAAAGTATGTTTTATTATTATCAATGCGATAAAATCCGTTCAAATAGTCGCATTTAATTAAGAGGGTTTATTAGTTGTTTTACTATTTTCCCACATGAATTGTGAATCTGATTTGCCTATTTTGAATTTGTTATTAAATGCAGCGCCTGAGCATCGCCCGCGTCGAATAGAGGCTCTCATGATTTTTCAGCCACTCAACAATTTCTGTATCACAGAGGGCTCAGGGCGACCACACGGGACAAAGCGGGCGAGTCAGCCCACTAGGGATTATCCCGGGAGATTTATCGTGTTGGCCGCCTAGCCCATAGTCAGCGTTCTTTGTGGCTATTGTACGAGAATTGGAATGTGTTTTACAAATCTTTGCGGATTAATTGCGGCTTTATTTGTATGACAAACGAGCTCACAATCTGATAAATGCTCAATCAAGTGTTGGAACGATCTTCCACCACCTATATATCAAAAACTGTATAGCCATTGCATTCTTTAAAATCATAATTTATTTTATCAATCTACAAATATCTAATGCATAAGGGGTCTACATAGTTCTTGAATTTCAATACCACCAGGACCAATAACTATAAATGACATCACATGTACAGTCGATACATCGGAGCGGCCACAAATATCTGAACTCGTCTTTAATGCCTCGACAATAGACGTGTTCAGATATTTGTGACCACTTTGGCCGCTCCGATATATCTGACGGCGACTGTACACCAACATACATTTCATCATATTTACCTACATAGGTACCTTAGACCAGCAGGTCGATCACGTAAAGCATTGTACAGTCGAGTTTTACAATATCTATACAAACAACCTTTCAAAAACATCTACACATGCGTCTTATGTCGGTAACGATAAAGACTGTGTATAGATATTCTTTAAAGGTTGTATGTATGTATGTATGTAAGCACTTTATTGCACACAATAACAGGTTAAAGAATATACATGTCACACAATAGATCAAAGTACAAAGGCGAACTTATCCCTATAAGGGATCTCTTCCAGCTAACCTTTGAGCAATTGAGGTGGTCAGTGGTGGTTGGTGGTGGTTGTGGTGGTGGTGGTGGTGGTGGTAGGTTTGGTGGTTGTCTGTATATATGTATTGGAGAACTCGACTGTGCATACGTTAGGAAGATCTAAATGACAATTTTTATATGGAAAAATGACAGTTGGATCTACCCAACGCGCGTTCAAAACATTACGTGATTACCCCTCTGATTTGCAAACACTTACTAGCTCTGAATGAATTAATTGACCAGCGACCTCTACTTCTCATTAAGGCGCCGTAGGTTCATGGTCTTCTCTCCCTCTCACTGAGCATAAGCGTGAGCGAGATGGAAGTGCGTGCTCGAAAGCGCGGATATCATGTTTTTTATATTTCATTTTTTGGCCGTTAAAATAAATAAAAATGTAAACACTGATTTCCCTCAAACATGATATTGCCGATTTTTAGAAGCAATTTTAATATTTATAGCTTTAATGCATAATTTGTTACGAATATTTTAAGTGCATTTTTGTGTGTTTTAGACCTATGTTCGTGATTTTTTTCTATCGAGCGAAATTTGCTTAATCATGTTTCGAAGCACTTTCCCTGAAGAAAAGCCTCAAGAGTACTATTCGTATTTTTTTGTAACCATATTATTATAAACAGACACATTATATTGTTTCAAAAACTCTGTTCGCTTAACTTCGCTGAACCTACGGCGCCTTAAGTAGGTTTTGTTACAAATACATTATAAGTTATATTTTAAGTTATGTGTATTAAGTGAGGGTTGTGTATGAGGTAATCGCTAAAGCAGAGGCGGTATGACCTAGTGAAGGCTCTCCGGGGAAATACTGCTTACTTGTCACGAGTAACCGTTTACGCTGACAGTTTCAGGAAAGTTGTAAACTAACCAAAATAATCTAATGCAACACATACTCGCACAATGTACCTACATTGTACAAAAATGAAAAGGAAGCTAACCCTTCTTGGGAGGATAATATCTTTTCACACCTTTCATTCGGAAAAGTAATTTTTGCTCCACGACGAGGGTGATCAAAATGCTACTTTTCTGTTCAAGCTACTTTTTTAATTTATTCATTGGCATGTAGCATTTACGCAATGTGCCAATTGAACACAGATCTTAATAAAATAATCGATTGTAATTTCATCGTAATCGATTAAAAACGAACATATCGACGACCGGTTAGCCTAGTGGGTAGATACGCTGCCTACGAAGCTGAAGGTCCTGTGTTCGAATCCCGGTAAGGGCAAATATTTGTGTGATGAGCATGAATATTTGTTTCTGAGTCATGGAAGTTTTCTATGTATTTAAGTATTTGTATCCGTTATATATATCGTCGTCTAGTACCCATAACACAAGCCTTAATGAGCTTACTATGGGACTAGGTCGGTTTGTGTAAGATTGTCCCCTAATATTTATTTATTTTATTTATTTATGTTTATTTAAAGTTTTCTTCATCGTCGGTATGAAAAATAATATGTGTCACTCGGGCGTTAACACACGAAACCCTCACTACGCTCAGGATTTAATACACCGCCCTCGCCGTAAATATACTATTTTGCTCCCTTGTGACACAAATAACTATTATAATACACAATATCACTGTTTTGCACTTTTATTCTGACACGATTTTCTGTGCTATGTACCGACCGAGGCCCGCGCATTTTTAATTAATTAGCGAAGCTTAGGGTTAAAGTACAACTAAAAAATAAATTAGAAAAGATGAAAAACACCCGAAATTTTCATTTCAAAGTCCAATATCTCAAAAACGGCTAAACAAATTTTCATGAAACATAGCTAAGAACACTTGGGATCACATCAGCTTTCGAATTAAAAAAAAAAGCGCATTCAAATCATCCGTTTGGGAGCTACGATACCACAGACAGATACATAGATACACATATTTGCGTCGGGGGTTAAAAATGGATTATTTTAGTTCACGTGAAATACACATCTGATACAGTCAAGCACTTTATATCTATGACTTACGATCAAGAACAATAAAATTATATTATCTTAACCGGTGCAATAACCTAGATTCCAATTTAAAAATATGAAAGTCTATTTGTACGTCAAATACCAAAGACATTGTGATTATATCTCGACAGGTAAACAATCAGCACAAACAGCGAACAAAGTTGAAAACAAATTCTACAAACCAGATTTCACCACAATTATTCCTCAAAGCGTATAAAGAAGAACTTTCCATTGTGGCGGCCGGCAATAAAATAAAAATAATGGTAAAACATAATAAAAGGAATAATGATAAAAAATAATGCGTTCTTTGTACAGCAGGGGAGGTCTTTAGGAAATTTAGATTCGATTCGGCGAGTGTCCATTATCTTTTTGAATGCGTCACCTGTCCTGGATAACGGAGACGTTTTATTACTAACCAACAATGGAATCAAAGGTGGTTTTGAGGCCACCACATTTTCCGGGGCAGAATCTGTATGCGGTAGGTGTTTTGCCCTGCTGAGCTATCACGATAGGTTTTATCAATGATGTAATATAAAGAAGAGGTAGTCAGTTATCTTTACGGAATTCCGTGTTTAAAAATGGCCACCAAATCTGAAAGTTTACGTTTCCATTGACGACGCAAAACTGAGGAAAGTTGGTGCAATTAACTCAGTTTTCGTGTGCCACTTTTGGAGCGCTTATAACCTATCTACTTACGTCTTTTTAGGGTTCCGTACCCAAAGGGTAAAAACGGGACCCTATTATTAAGACTCCGCTGTCCATCCGTCTGTCCGTCTGTCATCAGGCTGTATCTCATGAACCGTGAGGGTTAGACAGTTGAAATTTTCACAGATGATGTTTTTCTGTTGCCGCTATAACAACAAATACTAAAAAACAGAATGAAATAAATATTTAAGGAGGCTCCCATACAACAAACGTGATTTTTTTGCCGTTTTTATAGATAATGGTACGGAACCCTTCGTGCGCGAGTCCGACTCGCACTTGGCCGGTTTTTTTATATTACATCATTGGGTTTTATCGTAAATCTAAAAACAGAAAATATAAATACATCTAAATCTAAATACAGAATATATAAAATAATACAAACCCAAGTTACGAGGGTTCAAAAAAACGACGAACCGCTTCGAGAAAAGGTAGGTAGTGCAAGGGCACTACGCAAGGGCGTTGCGCTTCGCTTGGCTCGTCTTGGCGGGGGCACTGCTGTGCCCCCAGATACATCTAAATCTAAATCATACGACGTAGCATGATACAAAAAGAAAAAAGAAGCTGACCCTTCTTGGGAGGATATCTTTGAATTCAAATATATTTATGCCACCGTTTTGCATTTTTATTCTGAAACGATACTTGGTGCTGTACAGAAAATGCTACTGAAACCCCCCCTACATACATGCGCGGTTTAGATAAGATAAGATAAGATTTATTTGCAACTAAGTACTTAAAACTAAGATACATGGACCCTGGAAGGGTGTAGCAACAATCAGGTAACTTATAGTATGTACATATAGTTAGTTTAGTATTATTATCTAACCGCGATTAGAATGGAATTGGAGGTGACAGTTCCGCCATTTAAATCGGTACTTCAAATTTGAAATGAACTGACAGCTATTCCATTTCCAAACCCATCCATCGTAGTCATCGTGATTGAATAGCCTGAATATTATAATACAATATATTATATAATATTATTATTTAATATTACATTGCCCAAATGCACAAATCCCGGGCCAATCGGGAAGCACTCATTAAGTGCAGGCGCGCGCAGTTCAGATTCTAAACTGACAGACAGTTGACACTAGCTGACATTCTTTTCACATGAAGCAGTCGAGCTGGCCTGATCGCGTCAATATCGGACTTAAAGCATACGACCCTCTCGCACTTATAAAGTTGCTAGCAAGGATTTAATGCGGCATAAACGCGATCATGCTACATCGACAGGTGGTGGTAAATCATGTTAAAAGTCACAATGATTTTGATACAGGTATATCAGGGCTTTATATCTTCACTAATACGCAAAATACAAATTAAGTTTGTTCACTAAACGCGGTCCAATCAATTCAGTATCACCTGAAACGTCACGGCTAAGATCAAGTACTCCAGTTTTCGTCTTGACACCTCTCCTCCCAGTCCGGATTCCACCAGCTCCTGAACTGAGCGTACGAAGACGGCTCCAATTTTCTCTGGTCATTAAGGGCCGCGCACACGTTGCACACATCCTCTACGCGTTCGGACTCTGAGTAGGAGTAGTGTTGGCGCCATCGGAAGAACTCGTGGTACTTGTGAGGGGTGCTGATGATGTCGGCCATGGCGGCGGCGAGGGCTTCCGGGTCGAATGCGCGGGCGTCGAGGTAGGATCCGGGCGGGAGAAACCTGTGCAATGAAGCAATAAGTGAGGTTAGAAGAAATAGAAAAAGAGCTATTTGGATACTCTCTAAATCGAGTCCATGGTATGGTTACCGCACAGGTTATAACCCATCCAGTGGAGACAGACAAAAAGCCAGCTAGATAAAGTCCATATTCAAAGTATATTTTTTTAAGTCAACATTTAGTTGGCTCAGTTAGGTAGTAAGGTTTTGGCAAAATTTGTTCCGCTCGGTAAATTAACTTGTTAGAGTAACATCTGTTGAAGTAAAAGTAATTTTTGTAGTGTTTAACAATACAGTATCTAATTTTACTATCTGGTCATCATTATCATCATTTAAGAGCGTTGCTCTTGTCGGTGGAGTAATCGCAAGTCAGCTCTGTCCATTGCCAGCCTCTTGAATTCCTCATACGACTTGACAACCATTTATCCCTCACTTGGCTAAAATATGTTCTTCCTCTGCCTCTCGTGCTTTAATTTTACATCCTAGAATGTTTAAGAAGAAGCTATCGTGCCGTATCATGTGACCCGCCATCTTGCTTCTCCTATTTCTAATACATCCTAGCAAACATTTTTTCTCTCCTATTATCCTCAAAACTTCTTCGTTCGTCTTTCTTTCCGTTCAATCAATCCTTTCGATCCTTCGCCAGCACCACATTTCGAAGGCGTCTGGTTGTTCTATGGGTCAGCCTCCACGATATGCTCCCATATAAAGCAACACTCCAAATGTAAAATTTAATCAGGCGTCCTTTAGCTGATTTTGATATGCGTGCTTTTAAGAGGTGCTTTTTGTTAATTATTAAATGCCTTTTTGGCCATATAAATCCTCGGTTTGATGTCAGGGGTGCACCTAAAGTCACTGATAATGATTCTTCCTAAATATTTAAATTTCTCAACTTGCTCTATTGTTGTATCTCTAATTTCGTTTGAATTACTATAACTGTTGTGCGTTTAGAGATACTAAGAATCTTGGTTTTACTGCAGTTAATTTTAAGTCCGATTAGATTGAAAATTTCTTCCAGTATTACTACTAGTTGCTGTATCTTATTATTACTATCTTCTGCAAACGCTGCGATGTCGTCTGCCAATCTAATGAATTGTATTGTGTTTCCATTTATTTTAACGCCCCCCAAGTCTGAATCTATTGCTCTCTGTAAGGCCCGTTCTATGAAGATGATGATAATATTATGCATGAAAAGTGAAAGCGGACAACCCTGTCTTAAACCTTGCCTGATCTTTGCATTCCCTTTTCTTCGCCTACTTCTATGATCGCATCGGCTTCTGTGATGGTACTAACTATCTGGTAATAAAATTAACTTTTAATATTGCATTATGAAGTCGCAGATAGGAAATGACATTTACCTGGAATAGTTCGCTCCTCCGTATACAATCGGCACAGCATCATTATTCAACGCGGTTAGCAACTTCTCTGTGACATAGTCTTCCGCGAAGGCATTCTCAAAAGAAAGATAGAAGTAATAATCTTTAGCTACCATAGAGTTACAGATTACCTCCTGCGCTCCATGGCATACCAGTGGGCCACATCTTCCATACACGTCCACCGTCAGATTATAAGGCTCCAGACCCTTTTGAAGTAACTTCACATACTTCTCTCTCTTGCTTCTAGTAATGCAATGAGATACAAACCAAGCAGCAGCCTTTCTCTTGCTCTTCAACTTTTCCTTAAATCCCGCGTCAATTTCTTTCATATCTGTATCCCAGTTCATATCTGTTCTGGGTCCAACCGGCATACCATCTTGGTCCCGTATATACACATAGGAATACACAATGTCAGAGTCCAATTTGTACGAAGACGTCCAGTTGAAGAAGCCATCGTACCAAGGATTGCAGACCGGCTGGTAAGTGGACGACTCCAAGTTGAAGAAGATGTATTTCTGATGCGGTAATCTCTTTTGTGGCAGCTCTGATTGTTTGGTGTACCTCATGTTCCTTCCATTAAAGGCTATGGCATCGAATTTCGTGACGTCTCCGCCGAAAAATGCGGCGAAAAATGAGTGCGCCGTTACATAACAATTAGTGAATTCGCAGTTATTTTTAATGAAACTTGTCTGACGTAGTCCCAAGTAGTCGAATGGAGGAGCATCTTTAGACGTCCAAAGCAATATCTGCTTCATATAATTTTCTGCATGGTTTGAGGGCTTGGCAGTGTTTATAGTACTAGCAATGCTCTCGATGAGATCCTTATTCCTCAATCGCTCTGCGTAATTCGGGTCTGCAGCACCGGCTTCCAACACTTCCTGAATTAATTTCTCATCGACTTTAGTATTATAGTTTTGGATTGAATTCGCGTATATTATAAAGACGGGGAATGCAAAACATAGCAATATGAAGAAAATTCTTGAAAATGCCGGATTTTTGGTAGGCCCGATTTGCGATGTCGCAAGTAGAGTATATTTAGTCATGATGTTGTTATGATCTTCGATAAATTATTTCGTAATTTTAAGGTCATTAATCATTATATGATTTAGATGTCTTCTTTTGATTACAAAATCTTGCTTAAATGATATTTGACCTGAATACCCGTACCAGTTCTGTGTCTTGAGCTGGAATGAGAAAATGTAATGGTGAATAGAAAACCTTACAAACTACGTACTCGTATACTATTTAGTTACGCACAAAGGGTTTAACTAACTAGTGAAGAGAAACAGCTGAATTTGAATAAGGCTGAGCTAGGTTTAAACAAAAATAGAGTTTATAATTCCTCTATGTTTTAAATGATAATCAAAGCATGTTAATTCGCTGGGCATTATATTGCAATGCACCGGACGTCCCCTTACTGCATGACATCGTATAACATAATTATTCGCGATTGGCGACCGAGGTCGCTGCCTCGTGTTATTTGTAATGAGCTCTAGACAACTCGTTGCAATCGAGTTACTGGCATTTCTGCAAAATGCCATTGACACAATGGATGAAGCATCATCAGGCACATCTGTAAATCGAGATTCAGTGATGACAATATTTGCTAATAGTGGCAAGGTGCTATTTTTCCAGACGCTCGGTAAGGCCGACCAAATGCCGCCCCTTCGGAGGGATGCGGTCAAGCAATGATGTAATATCAAAAAATAAAATCGGCCAAGTGCGTATCGGGCCACGCGCAGTGTAGGGTTCCGTAGTTGCCTGTCTGTCTTAGTTTCATCGACACGCGCGCTACAACTAAATGGTGCAGTTGCGTCAGACGAATTTGTACGAATTTTAAGTGGGTCGACTATTACTCGGTAACTAGTTATACCTACTTGGCCATGATAGTTTTCCTTTTAAATACATTATTTGTACTATTGCCACGATTTGTTTCACATTCCCAGTAGTAGCCATTTAGCCGGCAGGGGCGGGGGGACACATGAGTCAAACAAAAATTAGGGCTTTAAAGCCCAATATCTCGCATACGAAAAAATGGACTTAGATAACCCATAATATTTTTGAACACACACTACGTATAGGTTTAACGAGAAAAAAAATTTACATCCCCACTTTAGATGTAGCGGAGCGGAGATACCGAATTACAGTTTTCTAGTAGTAATGGTTACAGCGCTAAACCGAAGACGGACGGACGGACGGACGGCCAGACGGACATGGCGAAACTATAAGGGTTCCTTCTTTTAGGGCATAACCGGGAATAACGCTAGGAGGATGATGAACTATTAAATATATCGCCGACATCGCCGTCTAGCATAACATAAGCCTTATTTAGTTCGATGTGTGTAAGATTGTCTCCAAATCAAATCAAATCAAATCAAATCAATTATTTATTCTGCAAATAGGCCACAAGGGCACTTTTACATGTCAAACGGTAATTTACAATAAAATAGTAATCTTACACAATAATAATTTAAAATTATATATAAAAGGTTTACAAACTAAATGTCACTAAGTTAATGTAAACAAAACAAAATTGCAAAATATGACCATTACATTCGATATAAGATCTGTATCAGCATTAACAGAAGTTAATGATATTATTCAGTATTCCAGAGATATATAAGGTCTCTGAGCGTCCAAATACAATTAATAATTATTCTAAGAGATGTATACGGTCTCTAAGCGTCAAAACAAAAAAGGAACATTAATGTTATATGTTTATGTTGTATTGTGTTTATGTTATATTGTCAGAGATGTACAGGGTACAGGGTACTCCGTAATATTGATTCATTTATTTATCATTTATTAATTGTATAGACTCATTAAACTAACTTGTCATTAAGCCCGCGGTTTTTTTTGTGCAATTCAGATTAAATTAAAGATAAGTAATATTCAATTAAATTAATTCGCATCCGCAGCCTCTGTGTCTTCTCACTAACGTTCGTCATTCAAATGTAGCACCGAGCGTGACTAAAAGCGTCGACACGACTAGTGCCAAATAATAAAGGTGTTTCATTCATGATAGCATTACGTTTACATGTACATAGATAGTAGGAAAGACTATATGGACAGCATCAGTGTTGCTGTGTTAGTTTAGTCATGATAAATTCTCATATGCATGACCCAGTAAAATTGTAAAAATCGTGTACTAAAAGCACCGACTGGACATCGCGGCATACCATGTGTGCCGACAGTTCTAGAACCATCAAACTCGCGCGGGGACGACAAGACCCTAGTTAGTGCCTTAAGAGTGACAACATTAAAGGCCAAAATAATGTATGATGTAATGATTAAATAAATAAATAGTGCCTTCGAAATTGGGACGGCCTCTAGTATGGCAAGCATGCATATGTAGGGGCCTACATAACATTTGACTAGGTACCACAACCAAATGACAACTGGTCTCAACTTTTATCATGTCCTCTGAATGTCATTTTAAATTTCGAGGGTGACATATTTAATTACCTTAAAGCTATTCACACAAGTGGCTATATCTACCTACTCAGATAAACGTTCCAATGTGTGATGTCTTATTACCTATAACTAGCTTCTGCCGCGACTCCGTCCGCGTGGAACTCGTTCATATCGTAGCTCCATACAAAATTTCATCCCCCATTTCACCTCTTTAGGAGACGATTTCCTGCATAAAAACTACTCCATACCAAATTTCATTCGGGTCAGCGGTTTCAGCGTGTAAAGCGAGACGGACACACTTTCGCATTTATAACATTACTAGCTTCTGCCCGCGACTCTGTCCGCGTGGAACTCGTTTATATCGCAGCTCCATACAAACTTTTACCCCCCCATTTCACCCCCTTAGGGGATGATAACGGGGATAAAAACTATCCTATGTTACTCTCCATCCCTTCAACTGTCTCCACTTAAAAAATCACGTCAGCACGAGCACGAGTTTGTCGCTCCGTTTTGCCGTGAAAGACGGACAAAACAAACAAACAAACAAACACACACATACACTTTCGCATTTATAATATTAGTATGGATATAGTATATGGATACATAGTTGACACCTATTGTTCACATTCTTAAATGGTCGGCAACGCGCCTGTAACACCCCTGGAGTTACAAGCGTCCATAGGTTACGGTGCCTACGGTAACCAGTTACCATCAGATGGGCCGAAAGCTTGTATGCCACCGACGTGGTATTAAAAAATACCTTTATCTTTTGAGTTAAGATTGAAAGTTTCAAGTATTGGGCCAGTGTCGAGTGCAGGGATTTAGAAAATTAGGGTCAGTTGTTTAAAACCATCGGTAATTGTAAGTTAAGTCCGTTCTTTTGTAGGTATGGGAAGTTTGACAGTTTTATATGGAACTAGCTGATGCCCGCGGCTTCGCCCGCGTGGTTATAGGAAAATGTAACATATTGAATTTTCCCGTGGGAATTAGATGTTTTCCCGCTGGAAAAAGTAGTACAAAAAATCACATCAATACGACGCTCCGTTGCGACGTGAAAGAAGGACAAACATACAAACACACACACTTTCGCATTTATAATATTAGTAAGGATAACGGCCAGTAAAGAGTGGTGTACCAACTGACGACTAGGTGCAGACCGATCTACGTTAAATATGGCGCCGGCAGATACAATGATACTTCCATAGAAACTTGTTATTTTTTCCATACATCAGATTTTAACGAACATCGCTAACGATTGCAAAAGATTTGGAGCAACCCACCCTTGGAATTGCTCTTAAATTTTTAGTTTATTCATTACCACTGACTTACCTGTAATTCACGTATATTTATCACAACATTGACACAGTTTCGGTGACACACATGATGTTACTGGCGAGTTGCTCACACAATGCGGCTATCTTTATAGATCGATAACGGTAACTGATACCACTATCTTCATTTAATTTGAAATGGTGTCTTTTGATATCACATTGATCATCCATCCTCCTAGCGTTATTCCCGGGTATGCCCCTAAAGGAACCCGGGGTCCTTGGCATAGGCACTAGTTTTACGAAAGCCACTGCCATCTGACCTTCCCACCCAGAGGGAAAACTAGACCTTACTGGGATTAGACCGGTTTCCTCACTATGTTTTCCTTCACCGAAAAGCTAACGGTAAACATTCCGATAAGTTCCGAAAAACTCATTGGTACGAGCCGGGATTCGTACCCACGACCGCCGCTTGACAGTGGCATGCCTGAACCACTAGGCCTAGGCCACCGTAGCTTAACATATGTAGATACTAGCTTCCGCCCGCGACTTCGTCTGCGTGGACCCGAAATAAAAACTATTCTATATTTTAATCCATGCTATAAACTATCTTCGTGCAAAATTTCAACCAAATCGTTTGAGCCGTTTAAGCGTGATTGAGTAACAAACATCTAAACTTCCAAACATCTAAACATTCAAACATCCAAACTTTCGCATTTATAATATTAGTACGAGGATTCACTGAAAATTAGCGTCACGGAGTGTGTCTTGCAGCTCACTCAGTGACACCAGGCGGAGTGAGCCCTTTAGTGCCAATCTCATTATATTTATTAAGTTTTGTTTCACTTTTATGTAAGTTTTAGATTCTATTTGCACTACTATATACCTATTTGTCTTTTATTTTATTTCATGCTAGCTTTATTTAGTCCGCGTGAACTTCCATATCAACTCCCATCCTCAATATTATGCCTTTGAGAGAAGATTTTCTGGATATAGAGCATCGTTTTAATCTTGCAGTTCTGTCATTATAGATTTTGACCCGTGAATAATCAGTTCTTGGATTTTTTTTTCGTAGGTCCCTCGGGGGGTCACTAGGAGTGTAAATTCAAAAAGTAGACTGAATCAGGCTCCTGTGTATATTCGAAAAACGGTTTTTCTTAAATAAGTTGGCCATTTTTAATTTTACAGTAAAACCGTGACGACTAAACTGGTAGAGAATCAAATTTCCTACAATCTTACGGTTTTACTGTAAAATCAAAAATGGCCGAATTATTCAAGAAAAACCATACACAGGAGCCAGATTCAGTCTACTTTTTGAATTTACACTCCCAGTGACCCACCCAAGGGACCTACGAAAAAAAATCCAAGAACTGATTATTCACGGGTAGGGTCGGTTTTTTGGATATAATGACTAGACTATTGGTCTCTCTCGCGAGGGAGCTAGGGAGAGCTCGCGCGCTGTCTTGTGCTAGCCGTGCTGTATCGCAAAAAGTCGACGTCTGTTGTGTAACCACTCTAATTCATAACAATAGAGGTGTCAAATGTGTGTCAAACATTGGGACGTTAGGCTAAGTACAAAGTTTACATTTTTGGCATCTTCTACCGACTCTGACCTTATCGATTCAGGAAGTGGATAAAAGTACAGACACCAAAGTACAACAAAAGCCACTCCGTCCGAGGGACGTTAACGAAAAAAGTTGGCCAAGTTAATTAGAAAAGTTTGGTACGTGCACCCACATAGACCCGCGTGGAAAACCGTGCGTGGCGAATTTCTCAAGGTATTTATACTTATACTTGATTGGAATTCACTGCTTCTAGGATCGTCTTTTCTTTATACCACGCTGTGTGTTTGGTCAAAAAATCAAAAAAAAATCAGATGCGGCGAAGTCTTTGGTCATGGATTTAGTTTAGTAAAATTGTACTGAGATGATAGCTGTCATAGAGATCAACATTCACTGCGATACGTATAAGTTAAGTATATTACGTTTAATTACCTATTTTCCAAAATACAAACCTTCAAGACACTTGTTCTAAAATAAGTAGGTATAACTGGTTAAATATATTTTTTGCAATAATGTGTTGTTGTGTTTTGCAAGAATTATCTGTTGACATCAAAGACTACAATATACATACTGAGAGTTGACATCTTATTGACATTAACGTACGCGCTTTGTACGTTTCTCAAACCCGTAACTCCGTAAGTCGATGGTATCCGGTTAATGAATGTCTTACCTAGAAACTGCCATTCCCACAGTCAAACTGTTACTACGGTTTTGTGGGGCAATGTTTAAGTGGGAAGTATACCTTTGGAAGACTACGTAGTCGTCCATACAAAAAGAGAAAAGGTTTTCCACTTCTAAATATTTTCCAATCTCATGCTTTTTTTAGTACGTTATTGGCATATAAAACCTATACCTAAACCTATTTTTTTCATTGACCTTAAACATGAGACCGCATCTTCTAGTGGCCTTTTCTGTGTAAACTATACTTTACTGTATGACTAGGTCACACGACTGTTGGCTGGATGCTTCTAATATTTATTTTTTAGTGCTGTGTTCCTGGTTGAGTCACAAGATATTCCGAGGAAGTGCTGTGTTGAGAGTGTGTTCTGCATTTGTTTCTAGCGGTCAACACAACGAATCCTTAAATCAATAAAGAGTCGGCAGCGGGCTTGTAATTCTTCTGAACGCTGTCTGCTTACCATCATGCGGGCCGTATGCTTGTTTACCACCGACATGGCATCAAAAATATATCGGTGGTCAGAAGTCTTTGTTCATATCTGTGTTTAGGATGTCAGCGATGAAGTAATTGGATGAGGCCGCGGGCGAGAGCTGCAAATCTACTTACAATCTCTTTGTATTGACTATCGCGGGCCGGCGAGCTACGAAGTTATGGAGCAGGGAAATATGTAATGGTAAATATTCATTTAAATGATGGGGCTATGGCGTATATGTAGGAATAGAACGTAAGGGCAAGTGTCAAACGGAACGTAAAAGTGTATGGAAAGGATGACGAGAGGAGCGAACAGGACGGTGAGCACGATCTCGTGCCTGATTAAGCAAATAATTGTATTTAAAGTGTTTTGTAAAATAAAACAAATAATTATTTATCTTGCTTTTTATTAAGAGGCCAAGAATTTCAAATACGTACTATTCTTGGAATCCATTACTAATAGAGTACAACTTTACTGGAGGTCTGTCAAATTAGACGAGCCACTCCTTGGCTTCCAACGAGGCAGCATGACCCAAATGTCGTGTAGTAAGAAGTAGTAGGCGGATAAAGTGCTCAAAATAATCTGCACACGAGAACTCACAAAAGAGTATTGTTCGAAAGCATCATATCTATGAAATTAAAAAAAAAACAGACACCATTTTCTGCTAAAGAAAATCCGCACAAAAATAATTTCATAGAATAGAGGTTAAGTTAGTATTATATCCTGAAAAATCATAAATTAATTCAGCGGATCATGGTTTTCGGCATTATGAAATTCAGAAAAACATGCTTTCGGACAAATTACTCCGAATTATGCCTGCCTACCATGCCTGAACAAGATGTTTACAGATGCACTTATGAGCAAAATCTAGCCGGCAAATTTCAGGACCTAACCAGGGATATACAATAAAATAATAATAATTCAGAAAAACATGCTTTCGGACAAATGACTCCGAATTATGCCTGCCTACCATGCCTGGACAAGATGTTTACAAATGCATTTATGAGCAAAATCTAGCCGACAAATTTCAGGACCTAACCAGGGATAAGTTCTTGTCCTCTATTAAACTCAGCCATAAATCGGGCAGAAAAGAAGCCGAGACCTGTAATTTCATCCTAGAAGTGCCTGCTGTTATACGAAAAGCTTTAATATGCCAAAATCGCGTATACGTAAATTGGTCCTCATGCCCAGTGAGAGATTTCACGATCGTCGCCAGGTGCCAACAATATGGTCACGCCGCTAAATCATGCAAGCAGGCAGACTACGAGTACACGTGCGGTTATTGCGGTGATGTAGGTCACTCGATCAAAGAGTGCGGAAAGAAGACGGAGTCTCCGAAATGTGCGACATGCAGGCTTTTCAAAAAGCCACATAATCACCAAACAGGTGACGCAGAATGCCCTGCTAAGAAAATCGCCGAGCAAAGATATATAAATTCGATTGACTATAAAGGCGTTTAAGGACGCCGTTCATTGGTGGGTGTTTTAATCTATTCGGAAGTTATATTAAGTTTATTAGAAGAACCTAACCTACCGAATTGTAACAGTCTACTTATTAAAATTATAGCCATACTAGTACTTAGATCGCCTAGCTTTACGAAATTAGTTAGTTTTATCGACCTATTAAATCCTTTATTTCATAACCTCGTAGCTTACAAAACATTGTTCTGATTGTTGAAATACATATATTAAACTAAGTGATGATTTATGCAATTGACAATGACCGAGTTTCCAATTGTGCTGACGCTCACAATGCAATGTCGTGCCTAGTTGAACATATCAAATACCTAAGTATGTAATATCAAGGAACAAATTGTTTTATAGTATTGTATTATTTTATTATTGTAATAGTAATTCGTAGTAGTGTATTAATGGTAAACATTTACTTTGTAACTTAGAATATAATTTGTGCACGTTTTTATCAATTCCTCTGATTGTATGATTTGTTAACTAAGTATTTAGGAATCTACACGAACTCCTTCAAAGCCTGAGATACAGGAATTTCCTAGTTCAGGCTCAAGTATTATGTATGCACCATGTAGGTGTAAGACTTTTAATGCAAATTGTTATTATTATGTATCTCCGATTGAAATTCACGGGACGACACCCGGTCATTTGGAAGGCGTGCGTGGGGATATAGATCCAACACGTAGAGGCCCTTTGGAGACGAAGTTTAATGCTATGTAATACACCTGCTAGAACCCATTCACGGGTACATCGGTAGATTCGGTTCCGTCCTATTTCAGAGCAATGACGCGTTTAGTTGCAGTGTCCAAGTGGCACAAACGGATGGCTCGCGGTATTAGAGCTCCGGAAGTGTTGTTGAACCGCCCTGTGTATCCCGAACTGTTGTTGAACCGCCCTGTGTATCCCGAACTGTTGTTGAACCGCCCTGTGCATCCCGAACTGAGCCAACTTGGACTGGGCCGGAAATATAATTCTAAATATTAAATATAATATGTTAAAATTCTCCAATTCACATCCGTAAGAAAATAGAAGCACTGTGTACAGTTTAGCTGAACAATTTGCATTCATTTTGATTATTTTCCTGAGGTTTCGTAGCTCTGTGTGATCGCTTGTGCGCCCCGGGGCCCCGTAATGACATCAGCGAGCGATAGGCACTCTCCGGGATCGTATCCGGGGATTTTTATCACAAATGCGCCCGATATACGCACAAGTACAAGTAGGTAGGTACTTACGGGGGCGATGTGGTTAGAAAACAATTTCACGTATCATGAGTCTACGTCAGCAAACGAAAAAACCATAGAAGTCTAAGTAGCGCCCCAAAATGGCGCCACATAATGGGTGCCATTGCCATTACGCGGGGATGGGGGCGGGAGGTCAAAAAGGTGCCAGGCAACCGTTTAGTTCGAATATTTAATTCTTTTTAGGCACGTGTTTGGATATAAATTTGTATGGAGCTCGCATTCCATGGTCGCATTATATGGTAACTTGACCTGTTCGTATGTATCTACTCGTAAGTATATGAATAAATTGTCCTACATGCAATCCATTTTTCAGTTACTTGCCGCTATCCGATTTAGCTGAGGGTTTCGCTGACAATTCAATATCATGGTACCATCGAGCTGATCTGATGATGGAGGCAGAAGGTGGCCATGGGAATTCAGTATTTAACCCACGTAACCCCGTTGAGTTAGAATCGTCTCAATGAGTGGTTGATGATGGTATAGAACAAAGTACAGTTGGAAATAAAAGCCTGTAACAAAAATGATTTTTTTGACAGAAACTTGTTATAGTGGATTTGTGTGTTACATTTACTGGCAACAATTCCGTAGCGTTTTGTAAGTCATTTATGACCTAATAGTGATTATATGCAAATATTATGAAATTGATGATACAACTATATATAAAGATTAATATGAAGTTGTGTCATCTTTCACTTTAGTTGTGGACGGACGGTGCAACATGTTTTATCTCCGTATCTTTTTAACCGCCCATCTTTTCCTTGCTCAAATTCTTACTATTCATGTCGCTAAAGTAGTATATTATAATACGGTATTTATCAATTGATTTGTTTTATTATTTTAGATTCAAGTATGGCGCCTAGGAAGACAAACCGTTCATTTGGTACAGTAAAGAGAAAAAAGATATTTTGTGACCCTAAAACATTAAAACCAGACTATAACGAAATCAGCACAACGCTGGAATCTGGAAAGGTTAACGAATTATTCTTATTCATCAGGTGATTAAGCTAATTATACTTTAGGCAAATTAACTGTAAGCATTCGTAGCCGATGTTGTGGTACTCCCGCTAAGTAGAGGAATTCGCATACGATCGTGAATCGCGTGACGACATAACGCATTGTACCTGCATTGTGGTCTAACGATGGGATCGGAAGGAGGTCATAAGAGCCCCTCAATGACTTACGCAATATATCCCCTTCATATTTAGGCTCATTGAACCTCTCAGCGAGGAATTGATGACTGTGCAAAACAGTACAGTCGGCAAAAAAAGTTGCACCACCAATTAAATATTTGATTGAAACTTATTCCCATTTCAAAGTTAATTACCAAATAACGAAATGTCCAAGCGGAGTATGCGCCAGTGAACTGGCGGGCAAGTGAATTAGTACTGGGGCGAGTGGCTTACGGGCGGCCGCGACAAGTGCCCAGTAATGGATACCTATTAACCGCAGACTATACGTTGTGCAGGGTTGCCACCTTGTAAAAGTTTTATAAAAAAAAAATACCGTAAAATGGGGTGAGTAGGGGCAAAACTGACATTCAAACCTCGATAACATTTTATTTTTACATATGCAAACTGAATTTTGTATGTAATAAGTGTTCCGGACGTTTGTATTTTAGATTTTATTTTATTTCGGGTAGTTCCATTTCATAACTTTGACGATAAACAGGAAATCCCACCTCACCCCGTTAGTCCCTCGCAATTGGGGTGAGATGGGTTTTCATACAAAGGTGATTTTGGAAGATTGTTGGTACGTTTTTTTATTATGAGTATTATTTTAGTAATATAGCTCCATTTTAAATTGGAATACATTATTTTTGTAGCAGTAGCCTTAAAATCCCATCTCACCCCCCTTTAACCCTTTCTCTCCCCATTCATAACCTAACTCTCCCCGCGAACCCTACTCACCCCATTTTACGGTAGTAGCCGAACTGGCGAAGTACCTCCAGCACCCACACCGCCGTAGGAATAATAACCTCACTACTTGTTCTAAACTCTTTAGGTAGGTATATGGTTGTGTTCCTGGTGGTAAGTGAGTTTGCCGGAGATCCTGTGAAGGCGCTGTGTTGGCTGTGTCCTGCATTTCTCTCTAGCTGTCAACACAACGAATCCTCAAATCAATAAAGGTCGGCAGCGTGCTTGTGATTTTTCTGGTGTCACTAGCGTCCATAGGCGATGGTGTCTGCTTACTATCAGACAGGCTGTACGCTTGCTTACCACCGTCACTGTATACAAAAAAAGGTCGGCTTAAACATCATAATGTCCAAGCGGAGAAAGCGCCGGGTAACTGGCGGGCAAGTGAATTAGTATTAGTACTGGAGCGAGTGGCTTACGCCGGGCGGCTTCGACAAATGCCGGTAATGGATACCTATTAACCGCGGACTTTACGTTACGTAGGGTTGTCGCCTTGTTTATTTTCATCATCAATTCATCATTGTCAGCCTACATACGTCCCACAGCGGGGCACAGGCCTCCTCTCATGGATGAGAGGGAATGGGTTGTCTACAATAGATGCCAGCGGATAATCTGTTTATGCGGGAACGATTCGGGTCGTTTTCTTATAAGAGTGTTTTTCTGACTACTTACTTTGCTCGGTTGCAAGACATTTTCATATTATTATTTGGTTAAAATGATAATTCATAATTCATAATTTATTGCATAATAATCATGTCGTACATTGGGTCTTAAAATAATAATTAGGATCGAGACATGAACCCTGTAAGGGCACAGCAATTTACAGTTAGGTACAAGCTAATATTAACATGCTATATAAATAATACAGAAGGCCATTGACACAACTCAATAAATAACATTTACTAAATACTATTTCAATTATTCATCACATATGAACTCCTCTATTGAATAGTAGCATTTATCAAGTAATAATTCTCTTAATTTCCGTTTAAATACTTCACCTTTCGATTCCTCCATTATATGCTCTGGTATTTTATTTGCTACTGTTATACATCGGTAATAAGGTCCATTTTTGTACATAGCTAATTTAGTAGCTGGTAATTCTAATTTATTACAGTTTTTCCGTCTTTGCGATTTGACTACCCTTTTCGTAAATAAGTGCGGATTATTCCTGACAAAAAGTGCTGCTTCCAAAATGTACAGTGAGGGTAACGTGAGAATTCTTAGCTGGGTATAATGTGGACGGCAACTATCTGGAACTCTAGTATTTGTTAGGATGCGGATACACTTCTTCTGCATCACAAAGAGTTGGTCGGCGTCGGTACTCGCGCCCCAAAGTATCACACCATACCGGAGCCATGAGTGTGCAAAAGCAAAGTAAGCTGACAAAGCGGTTTGTAAGTTAGTATTTATTTTAAGGACACTTAGAGCATACACAAAACTAGATAATTTTGACTTGATATTTTGTACATGCGATTTCCAATTTAGACTCGAATCTATTTTTATGCCTAACAACTTAAAATCGTTTACTTCTTCGATTTTATCTGTATTTATTTTTAGTGTAATTTCTAAAGGTTTCTTTTGTATGGGTTTGAATTGAATTATTTTGGTTTTTTTCAGGTTGATTTCTAAATTATGATTGTTTGATTCCCGCCAGTGAAATCACAATAAATGTGCATTTCTGCTGAAACATGTATTTGTCTGTATGATAATTGTAACCGGTTATTTTATTGTGTTTTACAATTATGCGGTAATCAACAAGTTATCAAATATTTACAAAATTAATTGTTTTATAATTAAGCAATCTCATCCAGAAACGTTTGCGTGAAATTAGTACTGCCTTTATCTTTAATCAACAAATTAATGTAAGCTGAAGTTTTTGAAGGTGGCAACCCTATAAACAAGGCCCTCCATCCATTACGCGGTTTCCGACGACGACGCAGCACGCAGCCACTTCTGAGATCAAAGCTACCTGTCTTCTTTTATAAAACGATAAAAGCGTAGCGAATAAACATGGCGGTTCGGACCTTTACCGGCGTTTAGGGCCGAGGGCTGAAAAACGAGGATTTTAAAAGGTTTTATCTATATGAGCAAATATAAACATATCTACTATGTCCAGTTACGCTCGCCGCAAGTTTCATCTTAACAAATATGTATTTTATAAATACCTAACCTAACCTACCCCACAAATTTATTTATTACACAAAATTTTAATTAATTTCTTTACCATGTTCTACAATTTTATAAACCATTGTTAGATCCGGCTCCGGAACGGCTGTTTTTCCTGACTACGGCAGAGCAGAGCAGAAGAAGGGATATGAATTAAGCATTACTGCAGAAATAAGTATTTAGTGATCTATACCAACAACATAAGACAATACCACAAAGGTCAAATAAAATGAACAGCCAAGGGTCGTATCGCTTCGTTATCCCGGTAATCCTGAGCAAAACAATGGAACGCTCTCAGGGCGGCTGCGAGTTTTACCGGGGTAATCTGACATCGTTTACCGCGAGCACTTGTGACGGCCGAGGCTTGACTGTCACGTTTGGCACAGTCAAATACTTTTCGAAAACTCTTATAGGTACTTATTGTAAATCTTTACGTCACACCTAGACATAAAGTGGTGATTACCGGCCGCTACGCTTGAGGAAACACCCTATACCAGGGGTAGACCAGTGTTGTAGTAAAATATTGTTCTTACCACGGTCGGTAACAAAGAATGCCTCAGTTATACCAATGTCTTCAACTCGGGCGTCAAATAACTGCGATCTGAGACATTCTTTATTTTACCGCTTTCAGTGAGTATGCTTGTATGAACTAAATATTACCGCAGAAAGTGAAATTCAAAGTTACGTCAAAGAGACTGACAGGAAAAAGAAACTCACTTTATCTAAGCAGATGAGAGAAGACCTCTGACCGAAATCGAGATACTTCCGACCTCCAAACGCCTTGGAGGTCGGAAATATCTTGGTGCTAATAGAACACGAAACACTCCTTTAATGCCGCGAAATTCAGCACACGTGTTCAGCCGGAACATGCAGCTTTTCGTGGGTTTCCTTTTAAAGATAATAGTTGATAAGATTTTATATTTAAGAAATTGCGCATTCTGCCTTTGCCTCAGAGTATGCGTATTAGTAAAAAAATACCAATATTAATTTAATAAACGTGGGGGCTTAAAGGGAAAAACCTGTTACTGAAGCCACAATGCTACAAGGATATTTATAAGCGGAATGCATTTATAATGTGTGTATTGCCATCCACAACCGTCAGAGTTGAATATTTGATTTTAATGAATATTTTCACGCCTACTTCGGCTGAATACCTACATGAAACCATTTATAATATTGTGACATCCTATTTTACAGTGTCCAATGCAAATAAATATGATTGATTGAGTTGATTGATAAAACTGGACCTTGCTCGCAAATTTTCTTCATAACTAAGTTTATATGCTATTTAATAACATAAAACGTGTCGTCATGAATGAACACGCATTGCAAAGGATAGGACAAAATGGAAAGTTTTAGACCTTAGTCAAAGGAAAAGCTGTAAAACCGATTGCCAATAAGAAACTTACAAGTTAACATTGTTAAATAGCAGCTCCTAGCTTTATTCCCGGTTTTGCCCCGAAAGGAGCCCGGGGTCCGCTCTGACACCTAACCCCCAAGATTTGGCTAAGGCACTAGTTTTACGAAAGCGACTGCCATCTGACCTTCCAACCCAGAGGGAAAACTAGACCTTATTGGGATTAGACCGGTTTCCTCACGATGTTTTTCTTTACCGAAAAGACAACTGTAAATATTCCGTACATAACTACCTATTCCGTATTGTTAAATAGGAATTAAGTAGGTATAATGTAATTTAAAGAATCTGTCTGGGAATTGATTGATCTATATAGACAAATCGCGATCGCTTATAAATCAAAATCTCAAGTCGCCTCCCCATTGGAATCGGAGAAAAACCGACATCTGAGGATTAGCGCTCTCTGTACATTTAATTGAAGCTACATTTTACGGGTTATTAAGGGTAAAATGTGGATCAAACTAGGATAAAGTAATGTACTTATACATCTTAACGATAGCCCATTCATCGCTCGGTAAATGTATGCCCGGGTCTGATGTGTCGATGTTACCTAATACGAATTTTCATGTACAGAGGAGTCATGGTTCACGTAGGGGAGACCGGGGATAGTTGACCAGTTTTCGGGTTAAAAATTTGTATTTCCATGGTATTAGAGCCTATATTTCTGATCAGTGATTTAGTTGATAGGTAAACTATCTGGCTTTAAATAAGTATACTAAAAAGATCGCTACTTGTTATAAGTTAGCCTGCAATCTTGATTTTTTTAAACTGGAAAAATTAGTCAAGTTACCCCTTGCTTGGGGTAGGTAGACTAGTCACGTGGGGTAAGTTGACCTAATGTAAGCAAGCTAAATAAAAGGTGCAAAGTCTAAAAAAATACTCAATACAATGTTATAATCATGTTTATTCAGTGAAAAAGAAGATAGATCTCACGATCAGAATAATTAAAATTAACAATCAGTCAATAAACTACAGGCAGTGGGCCTAAGGCCCAGTGCCTATACCTAATCTCAACATAAAATAATCAAAATTAGACAATATCTTTTAGAAAACATAGTTTAGGCAGTCTGATGCCTAGAACTCTAACATCAAAATCAAATTAGACAACTTCTATTAATCATAACTCTGTCAAACAGTCTAAACAATAAACTTAGTAACAATCAGTCTTACCAAAACAACCTGTAGATAAATTTTAATCATTTGGTAACAAAAAAATCTCACTTAACAAATGCAGGAACCTGAAACTCCTTTGCAGTAGAATTAATGCTTTTTTTGTCAAACAAAACTTGTAGACATGCTCTGTCAATGACGTCCTTGGGTATGTTCGCACGCGTGGATTTTCTTTTATATGTCCGCATCGTTCTGAAACAACATGCATACATAAACCACTCATTGCATTTTATGTCTAGCAGCCAGGGGTAAGTTGACTAAGTGGTCAACAAGCCCCGCTTTAGATTAGTCAACTAGCCCCAAATCACCTTGAGATTTTAAACCACGTGCCGTAACCTTGAAGTGAAACGTATCGAAAGACACTGCCACAACATGGGAAGATAAAGAACCAAGCATTCGTTTAAAACACTTTGCCAACCAATAGTAAGTAGTGAATAAGCACAATAACAAATAATATTACGACGATTTTTTTTACTTACGTGTGTTATTTTTCAACATTGCCCTCCCGCTCCGAAACGACGTGCGTCCGCGGCGCCGCGCTGCCGGTGACTGAGCGGCGGGGGATAGCGGTTCGACACAACTAGTCGGTTGACTCAAGGCCATTGCGTGGCACGAGTTATTCACAGTTTGTCAACTTACCCCTATAGTCAACTATCCCCGGTCTCCCCTAATTATTTGAACGCACTTTAGGAAAACTCTGTCATTCCCCAGACAAACAGTAACATTTCTCAACTCTACCTGACACAAGTATAATCAAAATAACTTAATCTAATCTAATCCAAGAAAGTTTCCATTTTAGGAAATTCCCAATAGTATTCAGAGAAATTAAGTACCATAAAATTTCGCAGTTTTTGAAACTTTCCGTGGACACTTCAGGGTTTTCATGGCATGAAAATATAATTTTGTGCGTCACTATCAGTTGTGACAAATTGCATGGTTTAAGTGAGCTAACCTAATACTTATTACGGTTAGGGTGTAAACCCGCAGTTAATAAACTCCACACTCCACAAAACCCAGCCCTCGATCAGCTGAAGCGCAAACAATTCCAGCCAAAAGGCACGCGCGCCGATTGACCGGAAATAGTAGCGGCTGTATTTACAACTTCCGGCCGGTGACGGGGAAACAATTAATAACTTTTATCGCTTCCGGTGGCGAAGTCCCGCGCAATTAGCCGGGCTATAAAAATCTTCCTGATTGGGAATCGCGCCCTTTGCCCTTACCACTTTATCGGCACATATTACACACGGGTTTCCATTTCGCTATCAATATTATCAATGAGACGATACAGCCCCCCGAATCGCTGAACTTAAGTGACAGCGGGCGGAGCAAATTGCACGTAGAACCAATGACCGTTGGGGCGGAAAGGTTCGGAGTGGCGACCACGTACCGGAAAGCGCAGCGTGGGTAGTCCCCCCCCCACAAGGTGGACTGATGACCTGGTAAAGGTCGCGGGAGTACGCTGGATGCGGGTGGCGCCGCAGGACCGGTCACTGTGGCTGTGGCACTCTTTGGGTGAGGCCTATGTTCAGCAGTGGACGTCTTTCAGATGATATGATAATGATGAGACTTTAGTTTTCGCTCGAGTAGGAAGGTCAGGTGGTAGTCGCTTTCGTTGAACTAGTGCCTACGACAAATCGTAGGATTAGATGCCAAAGCGGGCTCCTTTGTGGCACAACCGGAAAAGGAGGTAGGAGGATGTTGGTGACTCTTTAGAATGTATTATGAGTAAGGTACAATGCGAGCTGATACTGATACAAGTCTTAAGTTGCAAGAACTCCATACGGAGTGTACACACAATGGGGTGTAAACAGATCAAGGGCATTTTTGACGCGATTTTTTTTTACATTTGTATGGAGCAGGACGCCCCAGTCGGCCAACGCTCCGTACAAATGTAAAAAAAAATCGCGTAAAATTAAATCTCTCAGTTTTTTCTTATCAGAAAACGATTATTATTATTATTTATTATTATTATTATTATTATTATTCATTTATTTCAGATAACTAAGGATCCATCATGTGTTAGTGGTACATGTCTCAAAAAAAAAAAAGTAATTAAATAATATGTTAGTAGTAGTAATAAGCTAGAGTAAATTAAATTAAATTACATAAAAAAAATGTCAGCAACTTTAACAATACCCAAATTAACGAATTATATAAGTCAAAAATCTAGAACTATAATAAAACTATAATAAAACAAACCGATGCAACGAGTGTACATGGAGGCTATCCCAGTGCATCGCTATGGGGCAATCTAGCCTACCGACGATCCCACAAAGAATGCTGTTGGTGCTGGCCGCCACGCGGTGCTTGATGCACCCTTGATCGGTTCACACCCCATTTTTGGTACACCCTGTATACTTGCATGGGTCCAGCAACAAAATTAAAATGTTGCATGTGTCCACGGGAATGCCTGAACACTAACGCATACACAAATGTTTTATATATCGTTAACGTAGCGGTGTATAGGCCAGTTCTTTTTAAAATATATTATTTAACTTCACATATATATTTTGTTTATCGAGAGTAAATCCTGGCCCCTATTTCACCAACTTGACAATTGTCACCTGACAACGACAATTCTCCGTACATTGCTGGTTCCACAAGTAACCTAGCAACCACATTAACTTCTAGAACAAGCAATGTATGGCAAATTGTAAGTGTCAGGTGACAATTGTCAAGTTGGTGAAATAGGGGCCAGGAGTTGGATGTAGTTGAAATAATGTACACTCACTTACATAAGTCAGTAATGCAAGCTAGTTGTCGTACATTATGGAAATGACCTGTTACCAATGACAATGTACATAATATACCTCCTCAGCTAGATTAAGTCAAAATGATTAAGTAATTTTAGGATATGGCACTCAAGGTCTTCTATATAAGATTATGTAAAAGTTCATTTTTGTATTTGACTGTTTGTTGCCTAAAAAAAAAAAAAATATATACTTTATGCCTACAACACAGTCGGATTCTACAGAGCAAGTCGTTTATTACTTTCTGCACTTGAACACAAAACCTCTACCTTTGCATATTCCCGACCCGGCCAAGCGTGAGTCGTTATCAGTCTTCAGGAAATGAGATTTTTGTCTACCCCCGAACGAGCTTGTCAGCCTGTTTAGCATCGAGTGTATCGCTGAACGGAAACTCAACGAAGTTCCATTTAAAAAGGATCGCGATTAGAAGTTAATTAAGAGTTTAAGTACGTTTGCCTTTGTACAAGTGGTTCTCAAACGGTGGACTGCGGACCATATGTGAGAGCTTCAAAAGTGGTCTATAGAAGGATCATGCAACGTACAATTTGAGAAGGTATGGTAAGGATTGTGAATCGAAAGTAGCAAAAATGTGTAACGAGCCGCAATCAAACACTAATGCCACTTCTATGACGCCACTCAAAGTAAAAGAGACAATTAATGTATCATTAGACAGTACGGTACTCTTTTCGGTGCTTTTCATTTTTCAAAATTCATATTGTTCAGATATTTATGGACTTCTACTTGTTCACATAAAATTGGAATGCCTTAGTACAGATATTTTTGTGCCACTACATGTTTATAAATAATTGAAAAAATCCTTGTTTAGATATTTATGTACTTTCACTTAATTAAATATTTTTGAAAAATATTAGTAGAGATATTTATTACTTTTCAGTTACTTACATATTATTGAGGGGCTTGCTCGGATTAATATGACAGGTGACATGTGTACATATTTTTGATTGAAATATCTGTTCAGATGTATATGTACCTTTCTATGTACAGTCGACTACAAAGATATAGATACGGCCAAAGTTACGAAAAAATAACATTGAGGTCGTGTATACATATTTTTGTAACTTTGGCCGTATCGATCTCTTTGTAGTCGACTGTACGTTTGTTTTTGAAGCCGTGGGAATGCTCATATATTTATGAACTCGACTGTACATCAGAGTACAGTCAGCATCAAAAGTAGCTGCGCTGCGCAATCGAAGACGTCAAAAGCTCTTATTTCCTTTTAATAAAGCTTTTTGACGTCTTCGTTTGCCCAGTTACTTTTGATGCTGACTGTACCTATTGAAATAAATAAAAAACAAATTCATAAAAATTAAGTTTTCCTTGCCTTATACATACTGCGTAACAGAAAGCCCAGCCGCATGGTGTTTAAATTCCAATTTGAATATTACGATTGATTATTAAAATATAAGCCACAATCCGCAACAAGGCTACTTGATTCCTGTTTCTACAAAATGGTTCAACATGACTGAAGGGTAATAAAATAATGAAGGAAAGTACATAAAACATTTAACAATCTTACACAAATCGACCTAATTTTAATAAGCAAAGCTTGTACAATTGGTAACTACGTCACAACATACATAGATTTAAAACAAAATCGGCCAAGTACGTGTCGGGCTTTAAACATTTTACGATTTTATTCTTCTGTTTTGTCGGCGTGATTGATTTATATTTATACATTACCCATGCTGCTGAGGCTGTCCGTAGCAGAACCAAGGTAACCGATGTGGCCCTCCGGATCGCTAAACTTAAGTGGCCGTGGGCGGGGCACATAGCATGTAGAACCGATGGCCGTTGGGGCGGAAAGGTTCTCGAGTGGCGACCACGTACCGGAAGGCGCGGCGTGCGTAGGCCCCCGACAAGGTGGACTGATGACCTGGTAAAGGTTGCGGGAGTCCGCTGGATGCGGGTGGCGCAGGACCGGTCACTTTGGCACTCTTTGGGGGAGGCCTATGTCCAGCAGTGGACGTCTTTCGGCTGATATGATGATGATGATGATGATTACCCATGCCGAATTACAGTTTTCTAGTAGTAATGGTTACTGAGCTAAGCCGAGGACGGACGGACGGACGGACGGACAGACGGACAATGGCGAAACTATAAGGGTTCCTTGTTGACTACGGAACACTAAAAACTAAAATACATAGAAAACATCCAATCAGCATGAAGCGGGACTCGTGTAGCGGGTTTGATTCCCGGTTCAACCATGTAATTATAAAAAGATCTATGAATGTACTCGTAGTTTAAATTGTGTTTTAAATTAAAATAATGTATGTCTTTTAGTAAAAGTTTCCATCTACAATATTCAAGGTACTTTCCCTCCATGTGGCATAGGCGTGGGACGCCCTGTATATAGAATGTGATTTTTTATTCTGCAGTTTATATTTTTTTTTCCCTATTCGAGATTAAAATGGCAACACCCTTATTATACCTATTACGCACGCGTTTATAGACACTATCCCATTTATGAAATATAAGTTCATACATATATAGGTACATTTCGCGCTCCAGATTCTTAATTGGAATATGACAACCTTGCCGTGTTAGATTGCAATATAAACCAGCGATAATAATATAGAGTTTAGATTATCGAGCAATAGTCGGGACGTCGCAGGCTGCAGATTAAACAAATATCACCCGAGCGGGGCCGTAGAATAGAAATGTATAGAAGTGACGTAAAAAATCTGATTTTTGATACAAATGTCCAGCACAATAAAAAAAATTTGGCTGACTATTGCTCATGGGTACTTGTCTTTTCAAACGATCGCTTAGACAATAGGCATGCGGCCTCATGTTCAAATTGATAACGTAGTGATGCTAAATGGACAGTAAACCATCAAATTATCGTAATAAAGTAGAAATTATAAAATATAATTAAAATCATAAAAAGATATGAACCTTGAAAGTTTAGAAAAATGATGCATTTTTTTTTATTGTCCAAGAGTAAATTTAAAGCTGCCAAAAGAATCCTTACGCTTTTATAGACGTCATGCGTAGGTACGTCGTCAGTATGAAGCGTTTTCCGCTGCCGCCAGCGACGTCAATCTTTGTCTCAAATTTTTGGGTATTTATGTTCTTTCATTGTAGTTGCTCCCATACAAACATTTGTTCTTCTCCAAAAACTGGTTCGAATGGCATCGTAAAAAAATCTTAGCCCGCATCCCTATTCATCTGTCATTCCCTCATGCAATAAATTAAATTTAGATCTACTTAACGTACGTACAAAGGCGTTACGCAATCGACCAACTGGTCGGGATCGAACCGGCGTCTCTGAATTCCTGGTCCACTGTCCAACACGATCCAACAGTCAGATGCAATCATTAATTGTGGTGTGTGTGGTGGTGGTTGTGGTGGTGTGGTTTTCCACATTGAATTAGAATCAAAAATAATTATATTATAACATATCATATAAACATATTTATATCTAATAAATATGTTGAGTCAAGAATGTGGACAAAAAATATGTGTTTTCTAAAATTACCTACCTACTCTTTCATATACAGGGTGTTAACGGGGTCATGACCCGGAATGACAAAAAGCGAATAAGATGATCATACTGAACAACCTTTCCCATGGGACCAACCACGAAATCGCAAAAAAAAACCAGGTATTCCATACATAACTCTCAATTAAATCGCAGTTAACTCACAGTTAACTCTTAATTGGCTCTTTTTTTTTGCGATTTCGTGGTTGGTCCCATGGGAAAGGTTGTTCAGTATGATCATCTTATTCGCTTTTTGTCATTCCGGATCATGACCCCGTTAACACCCTGTATACCAGAAAGCCTAAGTGGGCTCATATTTTTTAACGGTGCGATTCGAACTAGTGTTTATAGAGCATCAAATAGAATTAGAGCACAACCACAGGTGTTTTAAGTATATTTTTTATAATTATATGTTTTATTTGTATTTTTTATAGAACCTGATGTATCTATTTTTCTAGCTGATGACGATGCAAAAGTGATGCAAAGAATCCTAACTGAATAAATGAATTATTTCTTTCTTTCAACAAAAGCCAAAAAAAAATAATGAAATTGAGAAGTCTTGAATTTTTAAAAGACTTTTATTATTATTCTGACAGTTACAATTTAATAAATTGTATGAAATGCTGTACGAAGAACGTCTTTTGATCGTCTGCTGATACATATATATATATGATACATTGTGAGGAGAAAAAGATGAATATTACTTATATTGCTGAGTTACTGGAATATTTTTTGTAATTTTCGATGACAAAAACTAACTTTAACGTGAAATAAAACAGCCGGGTTTTTCTTTGAACGGGACTTTCTTTAGACATTCCGTGCTAAATGTGTTAAAAATTCAGTGCCACAAATTAGTAGCGTTACTTTCGTAGCCGATAACATGCGAAAACCCGTTTGTAGACGAAAGCGCCTACTAGCACTGTCCACCTAGCGAGTTCCTGGTTAAGGTGGCTGGTAAGGTTCAGGTGTTAAGAGAAGCTCACTTCTAAAGCTTCCTATGTCTGTAGCAACGCCGCAAGCTTTCGGCGCGTAATGCCGAGCAATATCAATACTGCAAGGAACCTGAGAAATGAGCGCCGCAATAATATTGGTGCTGGCACCGATTGTCGGAAATGCTGGGAGATTGGTTCTGGAGGATTGATGCTCATTTTAAACATGTATTTATTTTCCAAAGTATATACAAGATGATAACTAACATTGATGGTACCGAGGATGCTGGCGGAATTTCCTCGCTGAATTGCAATGCTGGCGCGTTGCGCGAGAAAGCCGGCCAGCTTCGGTCACCAGTTACGTCAACCAGACATTTCGCGATTCCCGCAAATAACTTTTGCGCACTGGGACCCCACGGACCGAGGGTCTCGACGCCAAAAGTTGCACTCTCTGGCGAGGCCTCTAAATTTAATGCGTTTCAGATTTTCGGCATTTTCTGCCGCTGCACCCGCTTTACAAGTAGTCCGCTGGAGGTGGGAAGGTGCCAGCGTGTCTACACTTTTTAAATTAGGATGTGGCATATTTGATCTGTGTTTATGCATTCAGAATGCCTCCACCATATACAGGAGATTCGGCAATGCGTTACTCACGTATTTAAGAGCTGCTGAGTAGGCGCTGTGTTGAGAGTGATTTCAAGTCTTAGGCTGTCGCCACAATTAATCCTGGAATCCTTGCGATTGCGTCAATAGGTTACGGTGCCAGTTTACAGTGGACAAGTGCGAGTCGGACTCACCCACCGAGGATTCCGGTTCCGGGTACAATTGTATAGTTTTGCAATTTTTCCGTGTACTTGTAGTATAAGACGATATTACTTGCCAAATTCCATAGATCTAGGTCAACGGAAAGTACCATACAAATTTGGATTCCCTTGAGATTGTCGAATTATACGTTCACGTTAACTTAGAAGTTTGATTTTTTCACAGAGTGAAGGGACTGTATTGTACGCGCGTCAGGTAGATCCAAATGTCACTTTTTATATGGAAAAATGTCAGTTAAATTGTTCAAACGCGCGTTCGAATCGTTACGTGATTACCCCTCTGAGTATATGGTTTTAATTTCAACTCGATACCTATAGAGGTAAATGGCGTTCCCGAGATAAAAGGTCTTGACAGACAGACAGACGGACAACAAAGTGATCCTATAAGGGTTCCGTTTTTCCTTTTGAGGTACGAAACTCTAAAAAGAGGCGTATTTCAATTGGTCAATTTGCGAAACGAACCGCAAGACGCATCTCGAGTTTCACGAGCTCAGAGCGCGCGAAACACATCCAAACCAAATTTGAATGCGAAATGCACGTGTCAGGTGAAACCCTTGGCGATTGCGATTCTTTAGTTGGGAATTAACGAACAGGAATCATTTACCAACTGACGCTAACTTAAATAAAAAATGGGGAGGCATTTTAGTTACGCACTGCACTCGTATTTAAAATATGAGAGGGAGCATATTTTTATTAGGCTTTTAGGCAATTTTTCTGGTACTGGCTATTTGGTAATTTCCCTGGAGTCGAGGACGGGAAACAATTATTCATCTCCGCGAGGCATGACGGGTCATACTTAGCTAACAGGCCTTTTAAAAAGTCGACCAAATTAACTTAAACTTGAATAACTACCTAGTGGTAAGCCTGTAAGCACCAAACGTATTCCTTTTTCAAAAGAAAAACAATATTTTGATATGCTGAAACGGCAAAAAAAACTACCATTTAATTATTGAACCTGCTCACACACGAGAATTCGTTGAGAAATGTGACAGCGGAGAACAGTCCGGCTGAACTGAACTAATGTGAGTTGATTCATAACAATACTGGTGACTCGAATATACGAAGTAACTGATGTGAGTTGATTCATAACAATACTGGTGACTGAAATATACGAAGTAACTGATGTGAGTTGATTCATAACAATACTGGTGACTGGAATATACGAAGGAACTAATGTGAGTTGATTCATAACAATACTGGTGACTGGAATATACGAAGTAACTGATGTGAGTTGATTCATAACAATACTGGTGACTGGAATATACGAAGGAACTAATGTGAGTTGATTCATAACAATACTGGTGACTGGAATATACGAAGTAACTGATGTGAGTTGATTCATAACAATACTGGTGACTGGAATATACGAAGGAACTAATGTGAGTTGATTCATAACAATACTGGTGACTGGAATATACGAAGGAACTAATGTGAGTTGATTCATAACAAGACTGGTGACTGGAATATACGAAGTAACTGATGTGAGTTGATTCATAACAATACTGGTGACTGGAATATACGAAGGAACTAATGTGAGTTGATTCATAACAATACTGGTGACTGGAATATACGAAGTAACTGATGTGAGTTGATTCATAACAATACTGTTGACTGTTTTTTTCGAACGCAGATGTTTTACCCTAGATTTAGGAGTGCAAGAACTATTTATTTTTTTACGTGGCACATGGCGATAAAGTGGCGATTAACACCCGCTACGCATGAGGGAAATTCCACTTCCTTGCCAACGACGAAGGAGATTTAAAATTATGTACTCAACACGGGCGGTAAGTAATCAATCAAACCTGAGATCACATATCCGTGATCTGAGACATGCTTTGTTTTACCGCCCTAGGTAAGTAATCCCTTTCATCGGGCCCGTGCCGAATAGTAGGACTGTATATAGGCTGATGATAATAAGTTAAGTAATACATGACTGGCAGGGCTTTGATACCGTTTGGACGGCTTGACCCCACTGAGGTTAGATTTTGGCACGATATTGGTACGGACTCTGAGGCTGGATCCGCCACTGAATCCAAAGTAAACGTCCCAATTTTTTAATTTAATCGTATGGCATACATTATTTTGGCCTTTAAAGTGTGTCACTCTTTAGTACCACCCAGGCAGGGCACACGGGTTGTGGTAGGTAGCTCCTGCGGACGCGAGTAACAAGTTGTACCCCCTTTGTCAAGTGAGTGGGCAACTCGACTGTTAGAAGTTCTTAAGCCGCCCGAAGGCCTCTAACTCGGCTTAACGACTACTGTCATAGACAGCAGCCGGGATCAACTGCTAAGCGTGCCTTCCAAAGCACGGAAGCGCTCATTTGTATTAACCACTCAAACATCAGGCGGTCACCATCCAAAGACTAACCGCTGCCATCTTTGCTTAACCTGCGTTATCGTTTCCGACTCGCAGGCGCCGCTAGGCTATGAGTCCCAATGCTCAACACATTGATCGCCAATAGTTGACATCTGTTCACCTCTATTGTTTTGACATAAGATTGAAAGTGTCAAGTATCAGCCCAGTGTCGGACACTGGGACGTTTACCTTACTATGGAGCTCTTTGTCCTGGTAATGCCTGTGTACTGTCCCAATAACGTAATTGTATCTACCCTCGTATTGTTTTTCTAAACGAGCTGTCCGTCTTCGCGGGCTAACGAACCGTGCTCCAACTAGGAAACTGAGTTACGCTACGAGATACGTGTAATGGCTACCTCAAATACGTCTTTGTAGCTAAATAAATATGTCGAAGTAAGTATACAGGGTGTTTTTTAGATTTAGGCATCATTTATGAAAAAAAAACAAAGTATTTATTTTTGTTCGAAAATAATGACAGAAGTGTGGTCGAATGTAAACAAACTAGACACAAAATGTGTTGTTGTGAGGGTAGTTCACATTTACATAAGGCTGGCCGCCCTATCAGAATGAGTTACCCACATAGTCGCCTAATACCAACCACCCAACTTTGAAGTGCCCTAACTCAATATTTTACTACCAAGGGATACTATAAGAAAAAAACATGTATATTATAATTTCGTATAAAGATTAACATACTTCAATTTGGATACTCATAAAACATCCATCCTGTATGTAGGGGAGACGGGGTCAATTTTTTTTTTTTTTTAATCGTATGGCATACTTTATTTCGCCTTTAAAGTTTGTCACTCTTTAGCACCACCCATGGGACACGGGGTCAATAGGAGCGCGGGTCATTTGGAATAAGCTTAATAACTTTTAAACGAGATGATACAGAGACAGAATATAATGGAAAAATAAACCATCTTCGTCTGTAGCCCCCGACAGGATTCGAACCTGCGACCTTTCTATTAACGCTAGACTGCTCTACCAACTGAGCTACGAGGACAGTGACGCAAGTTGTATATTTTTCCACTATATTCCCGCTAAGACTAGCACCCTCTCTGTATCGAGTTATAGACTTGTTTCACAGTCTTGGCACCACTCTAATGGGCAGGTTCGAATCCTGTCGGGGGCTACAGACGAAGATGGTTTATTTTTCCATTATATTCTGTCTCTGTATCATATCGTTTATAAAATGATCGGGGTAACTTCCTCGTTAAAAATAACACGAAACAAAAATATTTAATTAAATCATTTGTTCCGTGAAAAGGGTATAATGTACACCAGCGCCATCTCTCTCGCTAAGTCCGAAACTACCTGATGTGGTTCGATTAGAATGGAGCGAGCGCATAGCTCGCCCATTAGAGTGGTGCCAAGACTGTGAAACAAGTCTATAACTCGATACAGAGAGGGTGCTAGTCTTAGCGGGAATATAGTGGAAAAATATACAACTTGCGTCACTGTCCTCGTAGCTCAGTTGGTAGAGCAGTCTAGCGTTAATAGAAAGGTCGCAGGTTCGAATCCTGTCGGGGGCTACAGACGAAGATGGTTTATTTTTTCCATTATATTCTGTCTCTGTATCATATCGTTTATAAAATGATCGGGGTAACTTCCTCGTTAAAAATAACACGAAACAAAAATATTTAATTAAATCATTTGTTCCGTGAAAAGGGTTTAATAACTTTTATTAAAAATGAGGACGTAATAGCGATGCTTTTAAAAACGTTTACTTCATTCCTATTATTTTAGAAAAAATAATATCGTAAATACATAAATAAAATATCTCCGTTACAAATCAAATCAAATCAAATCAAAATATTTATTTTGTAAATAGGCTTAAGCTAGCTCTTTTACACGTCATGTTTTAACTTAACTACTCAACTTAAGCTATTTTACAGATAAATGCTTCTTTGTCATCTATAAATTTACAACAAACGCAGAGTTGCGAACCATCTCGACGGACAAGACTTTCGATTAATTAAAAAGAGCCGCATTATTTAAATGCAGGTCTCTCTCATCGAATAGGAGCTATGATGGCAGACAGACACACAGATACCCATTTTAAACTTGGTAAAACAGACCTTGGCTTCAAGTGTTCTGTGGTCTTTGTTCGTTAAATATTAATTAAAGATAAAAGTCTAGCTAACTGGATTCTCAAAAAGCACATATAGCACATATTTAGCAACAATATCAGTAAAATTATCCTAAACTCAAACCTAATTACTTAAAACAATGCAAGTTCTGGGCTTACAAAGGCGAAAACCAAAAGAATAAACAGACGCCAAGCAAAACTACATAACACCAAATTTCACATTCTTGTTGATAAATTTTTCATCGCCACCCTCTGATTGCTCGGCGGGGCCACGCAATATCCAGATTGGACTTTTACGACAGACCCGTTTGTGCTGGATAAAGTGATAAACAAATGAATGCGAGAAAACGCGAAACGGGCGTTTAAGACTCTTTTACGAGATTTCTGCGAACTGTTGACGTTTAAAGGGTTGTATTTTACTTTTAATATTTCGATAGGATGTAAATTTTAGTCTACTACGGTGGTTTATGGGTGCGGATTTTCTAAAAGAAGTGAGATAATTCAGTCGAATTGAGCTATGCATATGTATGATTTACACTGACAGGCGGATAAATTCCGCCGCGGAATTCATTCGCCTGTCAGAGGTAGGGCAATAGATTTTGTATCGAGTAGCTGCGCTAGAAACCCCAGCGGAAATCGGCGACGGAATTGGTACCCTGTATATGGCGAGCCTATTTGTAACGGGTGTCTCAATAAGAGTGCACTATTTTGATTGAAAATAACCCTTTATTTACCGCTTTTAGGTATTATTAGGGTAATTAATACTCCACTCTTATAAGAACACCCGTTAGAGCCTTACCATTTCCAGAAATTATTGCACGAGACTGCACACATGCCCCTTTATTACATTTAATATTACCATTGACTCAAGAAAAATGTCGGGAAGAATAAGAAGATAATCCATTAGTATCCCTTTAGAAAACACTTCCATGTAACATACAATTTAAGGAAATGAACGTCATAAACGAATATCATGGAATTTTTGCAATGAAATGCATTCAAATACCGACTTTATTTGCTGGGTGATAAGAATTAGTTTGAATCGGTGAGGTTTTCCTGGTGCGTTGCGTTACTCTTTGTTCTCACTCGATTAAATTTTAGTACGGCGTGTCAAAGTGATTTTATTGTATTCACACTAGCAGTGCCAGTGACTTCGCCCGGGTCCGGTTCGGTCAATTTCAGGTTTTATTTTCACGACAAAAAGTGGGCAAAAAATTTCAATGTATGCATCAAACTTCATCAAAATTTTGTAGTTTAGACGTGAAGCATAAATACGCCGGATTATTAGTAAGGATTTGCTGTGTTGGTTACAGTAAGTTGCTACAAAACATATTATTATGTACTACTCAACATGTGGATCATTTAATTGTTACCATAATAGATGTAATATTAAAGATGCCGTTTTTTCAGTTTCTTCGTACCAAGGGATACACGTATATTATCATTTTGGATTTGTTAGATGGGTTCCTCAAACGCGTTGTTTCAATGTAGCGTTTTCCCGAGTCGCATTTTTCCGCGATCGATCAATTTCCTTGTCGCTTTTTTACTCATAGCTTTATTCAGCGTCTCATTGTTCCGCAATCGCCTTATTTTCGTGTAGATATTTATCGTTTTTCCGCTCTTTTATAAAAAAAAACCTCGAAGACGAAAGCGGAAGCTTTGCTTCCGCTTCCGTCTTCTAACCTATCTGCGATCCGAGTCGGTTTGGCGCCTAAGTCCCTGTTCAAAGGTGGGCATCAAATTAACTTTTTTCTGAGATCAACCAATGCCAAGATAGTGGTGTATCGTAGGCTGTAGGGAACAGGGGCTTAGTAGCAAAACTGACTCGGATCACGGATAGGTTAGAAGACGGAAGCGGAAGCAAAGCTTCCGCTTTCGTCTTCGAGGTTTTTTTTTATAAAAGAGCGGAAAAAACCAACAATATATAAAGCGATTGCGGAACAATGAGACACTGAATAAAGCTACGAGTAAAAAAGCGACAAGGAAATTGATCGATCGCGGAAAAATGCGACTCGGGAAAACGCTACATTGAAACAACGCGTTTGAGGAACCCATCTAACAAATCTCGCGGGTCATTTGGAATAAGCCGAAATTCGTAGGTGCGAAAAGTTAGAATTGCTTTGGAGATATTTCCACATATGAGCACATTCTTAGTACGGGATCCAGCCCATGAATGTCTGTAATTCGCTATATTTTCCTCTACAATCTGAATGGAGCTGCGAATGTCTGCACTCGTGCCGTAGCCAATTTAATAATGCCGTCTTGTAAGCCGTTTTACATCCCCCACCACCGAGGGGCTATGAAAAGATTTTTCCACTTACCCCATACGGCTTGGCGCGAAAAGGGGACAATTTAATGAGAACTAGTTGGCAGTTAGAACCTTTGTAAACGGAGGGGGACATATGTGAGTGTTCTTTTGTTGTATGAGATTTATTTAGGCTACGTTGTTACTAGGTTTGTTTGGTTTGAAAATCTATATGCTTTCAAGAGCAGAAACACTGGTACAATTCTCACAAAATCCTAAACCAACTGTTCAGGTCACGTTATTCTTTCGTTCATTTCTATTAGGCTGTTCCAAAAGTCACGTAAGATTTTAATTATAAATAAAACTGTTTTTTTTCTCTATTTTTCAATTTGTTGTTTTGAGGAAATGGTCATCACGGATTTTCTAGGACGTAACGCACTTTATTACACAAAAAAAGTTTCTGAATTTCGTTGAAGCAGCGTTGAATTCTTCCTTCAATACGAATACAAGAATGCCATGCAACCGAAAACCAAATAAAATCGCCACAGACTCGCACAAATGCTTTCTCAACCCTTAAAAGAGTATCGTGTTCTCGAGAATATATCGCACATTTTCAATCAAACCCTCGTGGCATCAGCTTACTCGGGACTGCAATAAACGCAGGGGTCGATCTGACAATTCAGTTTCGCATTCTAATGTGATTTTAATGTGTGAACATACGCTACGAGTACCACAGGCGGCGAGCGACACTGCTAAACCAACATTCATAATGGTCTAACCTGCACATTGGTCCTAACCTGCGTGATGGGTCTTGGGTCCGTGACACTTTGAGAGACACAAGACTAATGGCAGGCTTCGTGACGTGGCTGTCATATCGGCTGAGCACATTCATTTCTCCAGCACGGCCGACTCAAATGGACTCTCCATACCAAGGTAGTTTCGTTCTCATTTTAAAACGGCATACTGGAATAACATGATTTTTTTATACAAAATCAAGGTCGATAACTAGTTTTATTTGATGCAACAGAAATAGTTTCTGACCTAGATATAGCGGATCCCATTGTGTATAAGTACAAAGTTTTATGTTAAGCCCGCTCCACATTCTCGACAAAACTACACGAGACTGGTTTCGGCAGAACACTTGCCGAGACCGGGCGAAACCGAGAGCGGCCCTCTACATTCTCGCCTTGCGTAGTTGTAATTGGACTTTCATACAAGATGGACGCTTCCTACGGTTTGGCCATTTTACCGACACGAAACGGAGACTACACGAATATAACCAAAACAACACGAACATAGACAAGTACGACGAAGGACGAGAGTGTGGAGTGGTACTCACTCCACACTCTCGTATTCGGCAAATCTCGTGTAGTTTTGTCGGGAATGTGGAGCGGGCTTTTACTCGTATTCTAGCATGCCGTTTTCAAATGAGAACCACTAAATTTCTACGGAGAGTCGTGCCCTAAAGGGCATGTATTGGACAATTCTGAACGGCTGCCTTAACCATATAAATTAAAAATAATGTTTAATCAAGCACTACTAATCTCATCACCATTGAAAACCGTAACTTTAACGCCTGTTAAAGTTACGGTTTTTTACCACATTTAATATCTCAAGAAAATATGCATACAATTTCACAAATTTAGCCAATTATCGACATGTGTCCAAAAAGCTATTCCCGTCTACGAGTCACAACACTCTAGTGTTGTATCTCGTTTTCTCGAGAGAGGGAATCGTTAAAAAGACTTGAGGTATTCCCTTAACATTACTCATTATGTTTTTAATGCATTATTAGATTTAGTGTAGTTTAATCGAATTTAAACTTTCGTGAGACATGTTGAAATAATACTAACAATGACACGGTTCAACTCACGTATTCAATGTCACTACGGGCGACATGTTTCGAACTCTTCGGGAGCTCTTCTTCAGGATGAGTGTTTTTGCGGCGGTGTCGCTTGTGATACAATAGTAGTAGTAGTTAGTTTTAGTGTAGTTTAGTTCATATTTTGTATCGTATAACTTTTATAGACTCACTCCTACGTACCTACTTCCATAATTGTTGTATATATCAGAAATAAATACCTCCTAATATACTAGCTTTAACTGAAATGTAATATATACTCGTATGATGTGGATGTACATAATAAATAAATAAATGCACCGTTCAATCTCGTGATGTATCCCAAACCCCGAGATAGAACGTGTCAGAACGATTGTGCGCGACATTTATATCAAATTGAAATTATTATTTGAAATGCGAAATGTAAGTGTCACATTAACCGTCAGGGCGGTTAGTCACAAAGCTTACCTTCATCAATACAGAGCACCATTATAAAACTACCCGCTGTGCGTACAGGTAGTACGAATCTAAGGGTCTACTTACACTAGGGTCAAGCTCAGAGTCTAATATAAAACATTTTGTGAATATAAATAAGGCTCAAGTGCCTAGTGTGCCTAGCCGAAGCCACTGTTTGGGAAGATCAAACGGGATTCAAGTTTAGAAAGGTTAGGAAAAAGTGAATAGTTTTCTTTGGCACTATATCGTATGCTCTGCAGGCAGATGTTCGCTCCAGTAAAAGAATACCCACCAAAAACATAAATGTAAAAAAGGAGAGCCAAGTTCAATACCTCGCTAGTTGGATCCGCAAAACAGCGACTATTGAGAAAAAGCCGGCAAAGCTTTCGAAAAAAAAATTGTCTGGACTTGGTATACTACCATAATAATATGTTGCAATTGTATACGACCAAAAAGTTGGTTCAAAAATTTCGTAACTGGAGTACCGACACTGTTGGACGGAAACTCCGAAGAAAATGAGGAGACTGTCCAAGCTAGAAACATCGCTAAAATACGCATATCGCAAAACGATATTTAAGTATTCAGTATGGGGTATTTTTTTAAGAATAAGTATGCAGGCGTCTTTTTCGCAAAAACTGACTGAATAAGGACTAAGTTACTAAAAATGTTCCTAAAAAATAATAGAAGGTTTTTTCAATTTATGTAGTTTTTAATGTCTGTTATGTTTAACACAGTTAAGCATTTAATTTTTTGACAAAAATATATTTCTTTTTACTTTTTTATGGCTTTATGGCGAAACTACTCATACTTACTGCCTAAAATAATAAATAAATTACCTGAACATGTACAAAACTTATATGTGAAAGGTTGTAAAATAAGAAAAATATTAAAGATGCACTTTTTAAAATGCAATAATGTAACCTATATTTTATAAACTAAGTTGTACTAACAAAACAAAAACTCAGCCAATTGTATGACCTTGCCTCAGTGTCGCGTCGTCAATGGACACGTATAAACGTGTCTCAGCTGTCAGATTAGGTGGCCATTTTTAAACACGGAATTTCATATAGACAACGTATCTACCTCTTTTTTATATTACATCAGTGGCGGGGTAGTAGTTTTGAGGTCAATGTAGTGCGCTTCCACATACTTTTTGTAACATTTTGTCACCATACTCCCACCGGGTTCACTGTTTCATCCAGAGAAAATCAACTTGATAACGCAACAGGCTGTAAATAACATACAAAAAAAAACCCGCCAAAGTTTTCCGTGTGATAAAGTATAATGTCTCATATCCGACACATTGCACTCATTGTGTGCCTTAATAATGTAATATAAAAAATAGGTAGATATATATACGCCGTCTTTATGAAATTCCGTGTTTAAAAATGGCCACCAAATCTGACAGCTGAGACGTCCATTGACGACGCGACGTTGAGGCAAGGTCATACAATTGGCTGAGTTTTAGTGTGCCACTTTTGGAGTGCTTATAACCTATCTACCTCATTTTTTTATTACATCATTGGCGTGCCCCGTACAAATGAGGGTATAAACTCCACTCTGTTTAATCTCGAACGATTTGGCATTACCACTTCAAGATATGACTTGCAAATAACATTACTGGCATGTAATTGTAAACTTTCTGCACCATAAACGAACAAGATCGATCCCGATATATGTGCCAGTATAGGACACTCGATAGCGGTACCCTCATAAAACGGGACGGCGATGATTGTTTTTATCTCCCGCCTTATGTTCGAACCTTTCGGTCCCTTGAAATTTACTTGGGCGCCCGGGTACTTGTTAGCCACAAATCACGATTCCTTACGGCGTGTGTTTCGTAGGGATCAGCTAACTTTTATGGCGAGACCAAGCCGTACTACTACCGTACTACCAACGAGTCCAAAATATCAAGTAACAAGAATTTTTAACCCCCGACGCAAAGAGAGGGGTGTTATAAGTTTAGCGTGTCTGTCTGTGTATATGTGTATCTGTGTGTCTGTGTATCTGTGTATCTGTCTGTGGCATCATAGCTCCCAGACGGACCGATTTGAATGTGGTTTTTTGTGTCATAGATAATTTTATCCCGAGTGTTCTTAGCCATGTTTCATGAAAATCTGTTCAGCCGTTCATGAGATATTGGACTTTGAAATGAAAATGTCGGAGGGGTTTTCAACTTTTCTTAGTTGTAGTTATGTTTAGAGAATATTTGACACTTTCAATGCCAGGAACCCGCTTAGCGGGCGCCTACGCTGTAGGTGCTTTAGGCTACTTAGCGGGAAACCCACGGGATCGGTTACGAGAGTGGCGCGAAGTGATTCTTGGCAGAGAATGTGTTAAGCATCTCTGGAACGAGCTGCATCTGTTCTTGAAATTGTCGCGATTGGCCTTCGGGACCATTGCATAACGACTTTTTCTCAAACATGCTCAGAAATGTACGCGTTAATATCACAAAATGAAGACATGAAGTTTCATGTTTAAGGCTCCCTACATTACTTCTTGGCCTTACGCCAACATCCGGCCTCGTCTACGGCTCGGCCGTCTACCCCAATCTCGTCCAGCAATCCCTTACTTCACGGCCTCTGCAGTAATCTACTATTATTAGAAGTGGATACCAGTTTTCAACTCTGCATTAGAACGATACTTCCCTGGTCTGGAAAGCTTAAGCTCTGTTTATTCAGAATTATTTTGTTGGTTTACTTTTACTCAATATGAATGTCATTTTATTCAATAAACAACACAATTATCACAATATTAAAGTAAAAACAAATACTTCGAGTCCAAAACGAAAATAATGCTTTAAATTCTCGTAATTGAGAACAACAAACCATATCGAGAGAAATCAATTTAATCAATAAAAAAATACTTTTTGTTCCTGATCTCCACTCAATTGTTCAAAGGTTTACTGGAAGAGGTCCCTTACGGGGATAAGTTCGCCTTTGTGCTGATTTAACCTATTTTGTCTGTAGTTTAACTGTGTCTTCTGTACAATAAAGTAAACATACACATAAATAATATTCGTTTTAGAAATAAAATGGTTGGTTTTCGTAACTCTGACATCGTCGTGATATGGTCGTTTCACTGTATTAAGGGTTCAAAGTCAATGTCGCCATAAACATATCTGACCACATGTTGAAACGCTGAACAGCTTGAACTACTGCATGTCTGTAAGTAAGTATGTAGGTGCTAGTTTATTATTATTATTTAGTCGAAACAAAAAAACAAGCGATTCCAATTCAATTCACCGTGAGCACAAAGAACTGTATTTACTTAACTTGGTGCGCGAGCGCGGGATAACTTCGGAACACCCTGTACGTGATTCGTGCACAAATTCACCCTTTACAAAAACGCGGGGCTATTCTAAGTCGAGCGATTTTTAGCGTTATTTAGTTTTACTGTGCTTTTCATTTTTATTTTTAACATTTGCTTGCATATACGAGCAAAGAATAAATATTAGAATTGTGTGTTTACTGATCTCAGCATCTTTACAGCTAATGTTTATTTATTTTATTAAAGGGTAAGGATCATATTGACATAATTACATTTACTCTTGGACGATCAAGAAAATGCATATTATTTCTAAACTTTCAAGGTCCACCCACATCTTTTTATCAGTTTATTTTATTTGATTTATACCCTATTACAATAATTTACTATCCATTTAGTGAACATTACGACATCACATTGAAACCGGCACGCGGGCATTTATTAAAACTGATAATAATAGTTTAGCAAATGTTTGCCTGCAAATCGTAAATATGTACTTAAATAAACGAAATAATTAAATTTTCAAAATCCTAACTAAATCTGTCTTGATGCCGTCGTAATAAACAAAGTATGAAGAGCGGTCATTTACCCTTATTTCAAATCAAATCAAAATATATATATTTATTTGCATAGAACACAGTACATAGGATTTCACAATATTATAAATGGTTCCATGTGTTCAACCGGCGTAAGCATGCAAATATTCATTTAAATGTAATATTAAATTTCCATAATTATTTACATTTCACATATTGTTTAGATTAATATTACTATTTGTTAGTTTTAGCTAATTAATTCAATTAAGGCCATGGTTAACACTTTCGCTGCCAGGAACCCGCCTAGCGGGCGCCTACGCCGTAGTCGCTTTCCGCTACATACAAGGAAAAGCACGGGATCGGCTACGATTCGGCGGGATTCTTGGCAGCGAAAGTATTGAGTCCAAGAACTATTTTAATTACCCTATTTTAAGATAAGATAAGATAAAGATGAGATAAAATCATTTATTTGTCTTGTTTAAAAAGCCCACTTGCCGGTAACTCACTGAATGAAGCTAAAACAAAAACTCACTGAGTGCAGTAAGAAGTTTATTTCGTGAAATCATCGAAATGTCAGAAAACGGGCAATGTCATATGATAAAATCACACTCCTAAATACATGTCTTATGGCCGTGCGTTATATCGAACATGTCAGAATACCGTCCCTCCGTCCGCGATGAAAAGAGCCGGTGTCGATTACCTAATCTACTTTACGATTCTGACTCCTTTGAAAACTTTCTGTAAAGGCTACCTTAAGGGCCTCACTTGACACGTAACAAGTTAAGGAGTCCCTTCGACTGTTTGCATCTGTAATAGGGTTCAAATTCGATTGTATTTCAACCCGTTGTGAATGTGTTCTGCGATAACTTTCGTACAAAACGGTGTCTGATCTAAAGTATATGTTATTAGGATCAAAATAAACGTCATTTGTAGTAGAACTGCTATTATAGTTCTCAGTTTGTAAATAGTTTCTTCGCTGTACGAACAGGCCGAATTTGAAACGCGTTATTTAAGTATTGAGATTAGCTGTAAATACTTTAATACTGACCTGGTAAAGGTCGCGGGAGTCCGCTGGATGCGGGTGGCGCGGGACCGGTCATTGTGGCACTCTTTGGGGGAGGCCTATGTCCAGCAGTGGACGTCTTTCGGCTGAAATGATGATGATGATGACTTAAATACTAAGTTAAAGCGTCCCAAAGCTTGATACCTTCGATCCAATAATTGACAGCATATTGTTCACCTTTATTGCAATGTATTAAGATTCAAGGTGTCACTTAATGGGGCAGTTCTGATGACTGACATGTTTGCTTTTTAACCCCCGACGCAAAGAGAGGGGTGTTATAAGTTTAACGTGTCTGTGTATCTGTGTGTCTGTGTATCTGTGTATCTGTCTGTGGTATCGTAGCTCCCAAACGAATAGACCGATTTGAATGCGGTTTTTATTGTAAAATAGATAATTTTATGCCAAGTGTTCTTAGCCATATTTCATGAAAATCTGTTAAGCCATTTTTGAGATATTGGGCTTTGAAATGAAAATGTCGGGGGTTTTTCAACTTTTCTTAGTTGTAGTTATTTCATTTGCAGAAGCGACTGTCATCTAACGTTACATACAATCATAAGAGCAACATAAGAGCTAATTTATGAATTGTACCTCGCTCTTCTTATGCTTGATATTGCCTATTCTTAAGAGGAAACACAAGGGCCGTTTTTCCATACAAACGTAGTCCCCTGTTTTCTCCCTGGATAATGGCATTAGAGCAATATTTTATTTCGATAAATCTATGGCTACTATTGACATGTCCTATGTTTTCCTTTTTTTCATAAAATTATTCTTAAAAGAGATATTAACCTTCAAAAACCTAAAAAAATGCCAGATTTTCCGCTGTGTTCAAACATCCAGGAAACAATCTTGACTTCATTATTAAAAAAAAACCGGCCAAGTGCGTGTCGGACATAAGTTACAATAGAATTTGTACGAAACTATTACTTCTTGAAGTACATTTTATAAGTTGGTCGACTATTACTCGTAAACGTGTAAAGCCTACTTAGCTGTGATAGTTTTCCTTTTAACTTCGTTATATGTACTACTACCATTAATTTTTTCACATATCCCAAAACAACCATTTAGCTAGCAGGGGGTGGGGACACTGGAGTCTAACAAAAATTAGCACTTTAAGGCTTAATATTTCACAAACGGATCGTTTAATCGAAAAATTGTTTTCACAAACCCCCAATATTTTTAAAAGACCTATCCAACGACACCCCACACTATGGGGTAGACGACAATAAAAAAAATCATCCCCACTTTACATGTAGGGGAGGTACCCTAAAAAAAATGTTTTTCAAGATTTTATTTTACCACTTTGTTGGCATGACTAATATGTATATTCATGCCAAGTTACAGCTTTCTAGTACCAAGAGCCTCTGAGCTAAGCTGCGGACGGACGGACGGACGGACGGACGGACGGACGGACGGACATAGCGAAACTATAAGGGTTCCGTTTTTGCCATTCTGGCTCCGGAACCCTAAAAAGGAAAACATAGGAACACGGCCAAAGCCTTTTTTTAATTATAACTTAAAAAAATAGTTAAATAGGTCAAGTTTTGGAGAAGAAATCAGGGGACTACGAAACGTTGATTTCATTTACTTTTTATAGGTATTTTCGGTCCAAGCTGCAGTTGTCTCTATCGCGCTCGCGCTCGTATGATCGGGCACTGCGCGACAGCAATACATTTTACAAATACCTATTTCTCAATTATCTCGGCCTTTGTTTCCTCTTAAAAATTTGTGGGAATTTCGAACTAAATGTCTAATTCTATTAAAACCTTAGCCATCGCCAAATGTCCGATCAGAATGGCTTTCAATAACTTAGTTAAAAGTAGCCCGTTCCGTAATCCCCTTTTGGGGAGGCTATCTGAAAAGTGCAGGCAACCTATACTGGTCAGCAAACTACGTGTAATAAAGCTTTGCAGCTCCAAGTGGCACACAAGAAAATTGTATCAATTTATGGAATTGACTTTGGTTTTTACCCGACTGTCGAAGGAGAGGAGAGTTATGTTTTTGGAGCGTGTGTATTATGTATCTATGTGTGTATGTCTTATTGTTTGGCACGCCCTGCAGCCTAAACCGTATATTGGTTTCCCATCGTATTTTCTCGGAAACGTACCAACGTGTCTTGCTATTTCAGTCAGTCTCGGTACAAAAAATACTGAGGTTGACTGAAGTAGCATGACGAATACGAACGTTTCCGGGAAAATACGATGGGAAACCAATATACACTACATCTGTACCTGTTATGCCCTTGATCGCTTCACACCCCATTTTTGGTACACCCTGTATGAGGTGTTATTGGATTCCTCTTAATCGTAGGAGTCACATAGCCTATCATATTTGTAAAAAGCTGTTGGGTTTTTGAAAAAATCTGTTGATTTCACTTGTTAAGGAATCGATTGTCAGTAGTCTAGTGGTTCAGGCTTGTTGTCGAACGGCGGTGGTGAGTTCGAATCCCGGCTCGCACGAATGATATATGTACCGGAACTTATATACGGAATGACATTTGATATTTACCGTTAGCTTTACGTGAAGAAAACTACATACATCTGCGAAGAATTTCAAAGGTGTATGTGAAGTATCCAGCCCACACTGGGCCAGCGTGGGCACTACTGTCCCTTACCCTCACATCCATGAGAGGGGGCCTGTGCCCAGCAGTGGGACTATATGGCTGATTAATTAATTCATTACTTAGAGAAAAATAATTTGTGTCAGGGGAATGCAGCCATTTCATAGCGGCATTTACTCGCCGTGTCATCAGGCTGATCTAAATTTTATTAAAATAATCCGTTTTTTCAGCATCATCATCATATCAGACGAAAGATGTCCACTACTGGACATAGCCCTCCGCTAAAGAGTGCCACAAACACCGGTCCAGCGCCACCAGCATCCAGCGGACTCCCTCTTTACCAGGTCGTCGGTCCTCCTTGTCTGGTCTATCCACGCTGCGCCTGCCGGTACATTCGAGAACCTTTCCGCACAACGGCCATCGGTTCTACGTGCAATGTGCCCCGCTCACTACCACTTAAGTTTGGCGAATACCAATGCAAAGTCCATTTTGTAGTCGCCTTCTTTTTATATTTATCTGGTACCACTACGGTGGTAAACAATTATACGGCGTGCCTGATGGTAGGCAAACACGTAGCCTTTAACACATTCACTGCCAAGAATCGCTAGCGGATCCCGTGGTTTTCCTCGCGCGTAGCGGAAAGCGACTACAGCGTAGGCACCCACTAGGCGGGTTCCTGGCAAGTGAAAGTGTTAAGCACCGTAGCAGAATGTATGGAGAAGACGTGATGCATACCGGTGTCGTCACTCCCTAAAAATTTAATAACTATTCTCAAAACTCTTAGATTGGATAATACTCGTACTCAAGTTTCATTGATACCCGTTTTATTACGTCCAAGAGCGCAATAATGCCGCGTATGGATTTATTTATGAAGCGGGCACAGCGGGACTCATAAATATCCAATCTGGAGATTGCACTGCGTTCCGGATTAGTTCTGAGCTTGAGTGTACTTTCTACCTTCGTTCCTAAGAGGGGCTTTTTACTGCTGGTAGACCGTAGAGGGGAGTTTTTGATCGATTTGAGATTGGGTGAACCGCTACAGAGCTACAAGATGGTGCTAGGCGCTACGCCGTAGCACACGTACCGTTTCCTGGCCAGTTGAAATGATTCACTGCAAGAATTGCTACGCGCTACGCTGCTGGTATTCGATCCCGTGGTTTGTCTCGTATGTAGCGAAATGAGACTATGGCGAAGGCGGCTAGGCGGTTGAAGTGTTAAGGATTGTCTACTCTAAAGTTTGAATACACTGACATTTACGCTGTGACGCTTCTAATATGACGATGAAGCAGCGTCAAATTATTTGGCAAACTTACCAATTGTATTTATTTTCAACTTAAAAAAAGAAATCGTATATATGTCCTGTCACGCGTTCGATAAGTAACGTAATTACGGTGCTGGTATTGGGTAGGATTGAATAGAATATAATAGAAAAACTTTATGGATTGGGTTATTAACTCTACGGCGAGCATACTCGTATTTAGCAAGGCAATAAAATAGCTACGTGATCGACACATGAAAACAGGATAAGGAGTCACAGACAGGTCAATAAGACTTAAATGTTGTCGAAAGTACAGTAACATACTAATACTTTTTAGTATAAGATATTTATGGGGTGTGCGAACTATCTTACTTTCTCTTCTCGTCCTCACAGATAAAGTTTTCAGTGTTTAGGAGCTAAGAATTTGGATATGACAGAGGATTTTGACATTTTTGGGTTGCTAGAGACCGCGGAATGTTAAAATTTTAGGTCACGTGAACAATGTGTAAATTTTATCTTCTACTACCTACCGAATATAAAACAAAGTTGTGTTAGTCACACCATTAATAACTCGAAAACGGCTGAACGGATTTTAATGGGTTTGTCTCCGAATAGCAGAATAACGATTGAAACATGGAAAGCTTTACGATTATTTTTCTTTTTGTCATACATTTGGAATGGCGGTACGAAGTTCACGAGGTCAGCTGGTTATAAAAAATATGAATAACTAATACATACTAGGGAATAGTCTTACACAAATCGGCCTAATTTGAAACCAAGCAAAGGTAATATAAAAAAGCTTGTACTACGGGGCCTAGACGACGATTAACATAACGGCAACATATAAATAAATAAATAACAAAAAAAATCCAAGAATCGTGCTTATCACACAAATAGATGCCCTTACCGGAATTCGCAACCGCCGGATTCGCAGGCAAGTACTACCAATCAAGTGGTCAATTAAAAGATTAGTCATTGTGCAGCCGATTGGAAACTGACGTTGATGGGTAATTACTTTGTTTTTTTGAGGTATACTTTTATGGGTAGAATCCCATATCCACCCCCCTTTAACCCTTCGCACGTTGCCGTCGCATCGGTATGCGCGCCGCGAGCGGCCGGACTCCACTTATAGCAGTTTAATGTTATCCAGTATTGTATTACAGCGGGTGAGTGAACCCACGCGTTTTACAGCTTTTTGAGAGCTTTCCCTCTTGTTTATGGTTTACTAGCATTGGACTTCTTCCGCGTATAAGGGATTAATATCTCGCCTGTACAATCATTTGTAATAAGCTTTTTTTTGGCAAAAAATGACTGGTTGTTGAGTTTATTTCCGCGTTTCTTCTTAACAGTGGTCTTCTGTTTCAGAAACGCTGGTAGAATTTTGACTTGCAAAAGTGCCATTACGGCCTACTTGCTGAATAAAATTAATTTATTTCATTTACTTATTTCAAACTCCAACAGACACTTTCACTCCCATTTTACACCCTTAAAGGTGCATATAAACTTGAGCATTCACTTGCAATGACAATGACCAATCTAGCGAATGTAACATTGCAGGTGAAAGCCTAAAAAAAAAAACAACATTGTTATAGCGAGAATTCTATGTGGGCGTTCTAGCGAAACGATAATTAATTTCTTCCGAGCTTTTTGCCGAGCCGAGCAATTTTGCTATTTGCCGCCGCCGTCCCCCGCCCCGTCCACACCTCTCGCACACCATTCACTTCGTTCGCTTGAATGATCTTGAATGTTCGTAGCGATGTTTGGCGCCGTGCGATGTTCAGTTCGACAATTATTATTTTATTTTATCCGAAAGTGATTTCAGCCATCTTAAGAACAGAAGGGGATGTATCCCTATGATATCGATATTATTTCATCTCAGTGATTCCAGCTGTTTTCAGAACAGAAGGGGATGTAAGATGTAACCCTATCATATCGATATTCTTTATTCTCTCAGTGATTCCAGCTGTCTTAAGAACAGAAGGGGATGTAACCCTATGATATCGATATTCTTTATTCTCACAGTAATTCCAGCTGTCTTAAAAACAGAAGGGAATGTATCCCTATGATATCGATATTATTTCATCTCAGTGATTCCAGCTGTCTTCAGAACAGAAGGGAATGTATCCCTATGATATCGATATTATTTCATCTCAGTGATTCCAGCTGTTTTCAGAACAGAAGGGGAAGTAAGATGTAACCCTATCATATCGATATTCTTTATTCTCACAGTGATTCCAGCTGTCTTAAAAACAGAAGGGGATGTAACCCTATGATATCGATATTCTTTATTCTCACAGTAATTCGAGCTGTCTTAAAAACAGAAGGGAATGTATCCCTATGATATCGATATTCTTTATTCTCACAGTGATTCCAGCTGTCTTAAAAACAGAGGGAATGTATCCCTATGATATCGATATTATTTCATCTCAGTGATTCCAGCTGTCTTAAGATCAGAAGGGGATGTAACCCTATGATATCGATATTCTTTATTCTCACAGTAATTACAGCTGTCTTAAGAACAGAAGGGAATGTATCCCTATGATATCGATATTCTTTATTCTCACAGTGATTCCAGCTGTCTTAAGAACAGAAGGGAATGTATCCCTGATATCGATATTCTTATATTCTTTCATCTCACAGTGATCCAGCTGTCTTAAGAACATAAGGGGATGTAACCCTATCATATCGATATTCTTTCATTTCAAAGTGATTCTGTGATTTTGTAAGACAGAGCAAGAAAGTGGGGTAGGTAATGTGAAATTTCAAATCAACATACTTTGCCCTCTGAATCGCTAAAACCGCTTACCGTGGGGTTAGCGTAAGTAATTATAAATTGTACCACACACAATTATAATTTATCGTACATTCGTTAATAGCAATACACTATACATTACCTGTCATTTCTATAAATAGTATTATAAAACATAGCATCCAATTCTATTAATATTAACTATAAATTACATGTGGTCATAAACTCGCCAATTGAATAATAACTATTCTCTACCAAATGGTCGAATAACGACTTCTTAAAAAGTTTTATTGGAAGAGCCTTAAAGTTGTCAGTAAATGTATTAAATTGCAATAACATCGTCCAGACGATGCAAAGCATCCGGCGATATCCGGTTTCCGGTACAGAATGCATTATTTTCTTCGTTTATTAAAATATTCATGAATACGAAGCTCGATCGTAATATAAACAACTGACCGGCCGCGTAAACAGGATGCTTTCGTATTATACAATAATTTCTCGGCGTTCAATTGAGTCCGACATCACATTGCACAAAAACACAGTAGGTTTGATTAAGTAAGGTAAAGTTTTTACTGTTTGGAATAAAATTCACAGTTAAAATTGTCTTATCTTCTATGGACCTGCTGGCCCCGTATCATGGTCGGCCTTATCACGTGATAAGTGACAAGATAGAGCGTCCGTCACTGGCTGACACCGTTCGATAGAACGAGACTGACGCTCTATCTTGTCACTTATCGCGTGATAAGGCCGACCATGATACGGGGACTGGTCGATTGCGTAACGTAATTTATTGGAAAATTACAGTTGAGTTTTGCTAACATTTAAAAGGTACGAGGATTGGTGGGAGGGATATTTCCCCAGTGCCCAACACTGCCCCAAAAGTTGGTAACATCGATCTTAATTCATAGCAGGTTTTTAGGGTTCCGTAGTCAACAAGGAATCCTTATAGTTTCGCCATGTCCGTCCGTCTGTCTGTCTGTCCATCTTCGGCTTAGCTCAGTAACCATTACTACTAGAAAACTCTAATTCAGCATGGGTATATAAATCAATCACGCCGACAAAACAGAACAATAAAATCTTGAAAAATTTTTTTTTTAGGGTAGGTACCTACATGTACCTACCTCTCCTACACCTAAAGGGAGATGTATTTTTTTTCTCGTTAAACCCATGATGTCAAAAACAATATTACCTGTCTCTCCCTTAAGTTGCCTTTTATGTATTGTATGTATGTGTATTGTATGTATGTATGTATGGTTGTATATATGTCTGCGTATTTATTTGTTTATTAGGTAGGTATGTATTTAAAAGTGTCCTATTTAGTAATATTTGAGAGATTGATGTGTTAGTATGCTCTTCTTGATGAATTCCTGCACTACCTGTTTAAAATTCTAGTTTAAATGATTCCTGCTATAAATCATTAAAGGTTGTCTGGAAGAGATCGCTTTAAAGCGATAAGACCGCCTGTTGTTACCATTATTTATTAAGCAATTCTTTCGTAAGATGTTTCTCTCCTGTCGTGGTGCAATAAAGAGTATTTGTTTGTTTGTTTGTTGATGTCGGGTATCGTTGGATAGCTCGTTCAATATTATGAGTTTCCTTTAACTATTTTTCAAATCAGTGATTAGTTTGCGAGATATTGGGCTTTTAAGCCCTAATTTTTGTTCGAGTCATGGGTCCCCCCTCCCCTGCCGGCTAAATGGCTACTACTGGGGATTTGAAAAAAATCGTGGTAGTAGTACATATAATGATTTTAAAATGAAAACTAGTGAAGACAAGTAGGCATAAGTAGTTACCGAGTAATAGTCGACTAACTTAATGTGTACTTGAAAAGGCCAATTTTCGTACAAATTCGGCCGACGCAACCTTACCGCACGTCGATGTAACTAAGACATACAGGCAACTACGGAACACTACACTGCGCGTGGCCCGACACGCACTTGGCCGGTTTTTTCATTAATAGATTTAAAGTGTCAAACATTGGCTCGTCTTACAGAAAAAAATAATACCTTTAAGTAACATCACACACCTCAAACATATTTTTCTTCGAAATTGATTACTGCAGCATTTAACGTTATCATTAATATTCGTAGTCCACCGTAAATTAAGTACACTGTACCGTAATCAAATATTTGCCGACATGGCCCGCGGCGAACTGTACACATTCCCCTCTTATTGCTTATCTTACGGCGGCATATTGATCTGATTATACTCTGACGAGAATGTACAGCTAATCATAAGTAAGAAGGTCTGCCATGTTAGAGTCGGGTTGGGTCATAATATACAGCGTGGAAATCTAATACGAGCAAATCTTTAAATGGTGGTTAGTACAGGACGTAAGAAGTTTATTTAGATACCTTTTGTCTAAAATTACAACGAAAAAATTAACCATTCAAAATAATTCAGCCCGCAATGTAACGCAAAATATTCAAGTTAAGGCTCGTTGACAGTTACTTGTCAAGTATTTGGACAGCTACGTTTGCGTTACATTGCTGCTCGGTAATTTTTGAAAAATTAATTACAGGCTTTCTATTAAGTGTATCTTAAAAAGTCCCAGTAATTAATGATTACGGTATTAAACCCTACGTCTGGTTTAATTCTTTGCTCGTATTAGATTTCCAGGCTGTATAATCGTATGGTTTGATCATTATATCATTAACATTTCTTATAATTATATAATTAGGTAAAATTCTTATGGCAGATAATTCCAATAGTAAATGAAATAAAAAACAAAACACTTAGGTAGGTGCAGCCGCCATCAGATATATCTGAACGGCCAAAGTGCTCACAAATATCTGAACACGTCTCTAATGTGCCTCGACAATAGAGACGTGTTCAGATATTTGTGAGCACTTTGGCCGTTCAGATATATCTGATGGCGACTGTACATTTAAATAAATGTTTTTTGATACTAGGTATACATTATGGTGTTAAAAACAGCCGCAAAAAAGTTTAGCGAAACTACCTTCTATATCTCGCATACGAGTTCTTATTATTTCATTAATATTCTAGGGTTGATTGATTTGTATTACATCTGTATATAAAACTGCATACCTATATTCTTCTCATATTTTTCTTTTTTTACGTACATTAGGTAGATCTGAATGTCAAATTTTGTATGGAAAAATGACACCTAAAATTTCCTATATAACGCGCGTTCGAAACGTTACCTTTTTACCCTTCAGATGTCTGATATGTCGGTGATCTGTTAAAAGATATGATAAACAGAAGTGCTTACTGTTATTTGGTGTCAAAAAATCCAACAACTCCGTTCTTCTATTCATAAATGTTGTTTTGTGTCATGTTAATTTCTATGCATGCAGAAAGTACATTTTATACAAAGGTGTTTTTAAATTTAAATTAAAGGAAAAATTGAGAAATTTAATGCCTCGAGCCTGAGCATTCATGGCCCGTCGCTACTAACCAACTGAGCTATCGGAACCAACCGTCTCGGCCGCTAAATCCTTCAATCAGTTCCTTCTTACAACGGCTTAGGCTTCTTAACGGCACCAACGTCTATAATTTGAGAAATCGTCAGTAGCGATGCGCCACCCCATAATAAATTAATTTTGTATCAAGCAGTAACGCTGCTCTAACGCAATTATAAATTTGAATTAAAGGAAAAAAAAACAAAACTGTTTAATACAAAATTAATTTAAAGGTGTTTTTTATATCGTGCGTACAAACTTAGAAGACAGAGTCAGACAGACTTTTCTTCTATACTAGAGGACATGGCAGCCAGTTTTATAAACTAAAAAAATCTTTAATGCTTGATCAACAAATAAAACTATATACATATTGAACCTGCTCACAAAATTTCACGATAATCAGAACATCAGATATCCGGATTCCGGACACCCGGTTTCCGGACATCCGGTTTCCATACACCCGGATTCCGGACATCCGGATTCCGGGCATACGAAAGAAGTTTGGTCTAAACTGAAACGGATAACTTCGTTTGCTAACCTCGCTCGTTCAATAATTTTGGTATAGACGATCATTGGTTCGCGAGGAATAACTACTTATCATTCGTAAAGAAACTACAAAAGCCTCTTTTTGCAAACTCGCCACCTCCATAGGGGTGCGTGAAATTGGCAACTGTGGTTGCCACAAGCAAGTGAGTAGATATACACTGAAAAAGTCCAATGGCACATAGTTAATTCTTCATTTCACCCATCATCCATTACAACCATACTCATCATTCATACACAGAAACACTTATTCCATTCGAAATCTTTTACCATACAGTAATTACGGATTCAGTCGTCCGTATCCTTCGCGGGATTGTTTTCTGGTAAAAACAAAGCGACAAAAAAAAAGCACGTATAAGTAGTATATACAGGGTGCAATCTTTTACGTGATACAAAATAGCAAAATGTGAATCTATCCATGATTCTGAGCAACTTTTATTATGGGACCAACTTTGTGTTATGCCAAAAAAATCCAACTATTTCATTAACTCTGCTCATTTTAGACTGACAAGAATGTATGAACAGGTGTGTTTTTTTTGGCATAACACAAAGTTGGTCCCATAATAAAAGTTGCTCAGAATCATGGATAGATTCACATTTTGCTATTTTGTATCACGTAAAAGATTGCACCCTGTATAGTTTTCATTGAACCCTTTTTGCACTTTCAGCGTCAGTTTTGGTTCAAATACTGGCAATAACCCGAATATGGTTTATTGAGCCCCGTGCCCTCAATAAGCTGTCGTTTGAATTTATTATTTGCACTTGACCGGCACGCTTCTAATATGGAATAGCTTCGGGGTAAGATTTGGGTTCCACTGTCTAAAAAAACCTTATATCTTTTATATCTTATCATAGTATTTTTGAAAACGATTTTAAGGTAAAAATCGCTCGACATATTTCGAACCGATTCGCGGTTCTTAGTCACGAGCACTCGTGTTTCCGACACGTTTATCACCACTAATCGAGGAGAGGACGAGTCACAGACCAGTAAATTTTGAACTCATCACTGTTATTATTTGCGAACTGTTAGATTTTATTCGCGTTAAGTTCTGTATCAACTCCCACCACCGATTTCAGCCCTTAGATGATTTTCGAAATAAAAGCTTCTACCCTTCGTTTTAAATTCACTATTTTTACACCAAAGTTCGTATTAATCCGTTTAGCCATTTATGTGTCAGTAACATCCATGCTTTCAGTTTTAGTTCCAAGTTTAGACGCTTATGCGATCACTAAGAGTTTTTACGTCACACCTGGCCATAATGCGAGTTAAACCGCACGCTGCGCGTACGGTAAAACTCTCATTGTGGCCAGGTGAAGACGTAAAATTGTGTACTCACTACGGGCGGTAATTCGTTAAGCTCCAGATCGCATATTTATGGCCCTCACCTTCGGTTCGGGCCTCAAACACCTGCGATCTGGGCCATTCACGAATTCACCGCCCTAGGTACGTAATGTACTATTCCGTCTGTCGCAGGCACTTCTTTATTGAACGAGCAAAAATTCTTCATCATAATCATCATCATCATATCAGCCGTAAGACGTCCACTGCTGGACATAGGCCTCCCCCAAAGAGTGCCACAATGACCGGTCCTGCGCCCGCCGCATCCAGCGGACTCGCGCGACCTTTACCAGGTCATCAGTCCTTGTAAGGGCCTACCCACGCTGCGCCTTCCGGCACGTGGTCGCCACTCGAGAACCTTTCCGCCCCAACGGCCATCGGTACTACGTGAAATTCTCCCGCTGTCCCGCTGTTGTGTGTAGGAACACAGGTCGCATAACATCTCAACCAATTCTCATGAAAATTTGAGAGCAGGTTCGATTCAGTTTTGGACTTTTTTTTAAACAGACTCACAGTTCTACAAGGACTACTACTAGTAAATATACGGAACCTTACGACTTATTTCATCTGTTCCGTCATATTGGCGGGCAATAAAAGGCGGAGTATTAAGATTCAGCGAGCAGTCCTCGCCCGAGGCTAGCGCCTCTTGTGCGTCCTTCTGTGCAAACGAACCGGGGGTAGGTATATTAACGAGCGAGCGCAGCGAACGAAGTTATCCGTTTCAGCTTGCCCCAAAAACTCTATCGTATTTTCCTCCACAGGTCGCATTGTAGTAAAATTTTGTAAGCAGGTTCAATACGGGTGTATACTCAAAATGTATTATTACCTTCATCTGCCTCTTATTCAGATGTGAAAAAAATAAAATGAAAAGCCTGACATTAACATAGTTTCAAATAAGCAGCTGCTATCTTTTCAGTATTTCACACTTTTTAAATTTTGCGTCTGTCTGCCTTTCGGCAAAGGCCTTCTCCAGGCTTCTCTACTCACTACGATCTTGTGCGACCCTGCTCCAGGTGCATCCTGCCACTTGCCTTATAACGTCTTCCCATCTCTTCTCCCTCCCCTTCTTTCTTTTTCCCTCTCTGGGGTACCATTGGGTGACCCGTTTCGCTGAGGAGTAATTCCGAGGAGAAAACATGCCACGCTACGACTTTCACCCCGTAGACCCTCTACGGCGTAGCACTCGTAGCCCGCTGCGATCATAATCTTCGTATTCAAAATACTAAGAGTTAACGACTTGCTGCTTGTTGTTTATTCACTTAAAAATCCATTACAAGCAAAAAACAACACTAATAAATATGAAGAAGGAACGCTTTTACGAACACCTCCATTCCATTTCAAACCTTATGCCTTGGTGATACGGTTAGATTTAAAATGCAGGAGTTTGTTTAAGACATTTTAGCGTGTTTTAAAGTGGGTAAGGGAGACGTCAGAATCAATTCCTCCCGCCATTTCTCAATGAAGTTGTAACACAGAGGCTTTTAAACTTTGACGTGTGTTGTGTGTTGGAACTTGTTGGAACAATAAACATGTTTTATGGACGTTTTAATATAAGATTGTGACATGGGGACATACTTTATATTCAGAGCGAACAAGGAATCAAATTGAAGCGTAGGGTTTTGTCTTGATGTACATATTTATATTATTATTGTATTTGCGTTAATTACTAGTTGACGAGCGATAGAGAGGTATGAAAGCAAAAAAACATGCTGCGAAGACCCCAAGTAAATGGAATAAAGACAAGCGAATGACGACGTATTTGCAATAAAAATGGAGACTATGTTTCATAAAAAAACTTAATTATTCATTATCATATGGTTACTTTAGAAAAAATAAAAGTAATAGTTTTTTTAGTGTCCCGAAGTTTAATACTGCATTTTACTACCTCTATTTTCGTGTTGAGTGAAAAACAGTTTTTTTCCAGTGGTTTTTCACCCGTTATGTGAAAAACAAAACTATTTTTCATGGCAGCATTTTTTTATGTCCTAGGAAACGAGGCTCATATTTACAAATACCTTACAGACTTATATACATATCAATATACAAATAGTGTCTGCTATTTGCATCCTGTAGCTAGTAATCTTACTAAAGCTGGCCATTGACGATAGTTCTAACAAACCAAATGGAGTAGCATCCTCGCGTGTAAATCGGTCCATGAATGCACAACGTGTCCCAAAAATATATAACGACACTGATTGATTGAGAGAAGAAAAAAAGTGCAGCAAAGTTGTATTTTTTACTCTACTTTTTAATTCAACTTTGCTGCACTTTTTTAGCTATGTAAGTATTAATGTAATTTTTGGAAAAATTACATTCATACTTACATAGCTAAAATAATACTTGCAGTTAAAAAATAACTAAACAAATAAATAATTGTAAAAGTATAGTGCAGGGGTGAAGTGTTCAGCCATTGTCATGTTTAGTGTGTAAGTTAGTGTTTAAGATTATATGTAGCTCATATAGCATACATCATATGTATATTTCAAATGGACACCCTGTAATAATGTTATAAGTACAACAGCTACATATCTGGGGGCACGGCAGTGCCCCCGCCGAGTCGAGCAAAAGCGGCACGGCCGTACCATCCTTTTCTCGAAGCAGTTCAGGCCAACTTCGACCCCCCTATAACTTCGTTGTGGATAAAACTAGAAGCCTGAATTTTCAATAACCAAGCACGCATTGTATATAAACACGATATATTTCACATTTCATTCAATAAAATGAACCAGTAGTTTAAGAAATATAACTAGTCAAAGTTTCTTAATTTTGTTACTCACTGACTCACCGAGCATCAAAAGTCTAAGGCACTTCTAGTAGACATAGAAGCTTCAAATTTAGAAAACAATTAGTGTTTAGTGTATAATCAAGGGAAAACTAAAAATAATTGCAATTTCAGTCCGGTTTTCTAGATACACTAACTGCATACATTACTTTGTAATCCGATACAAATATATAGGATTACAAAGTTACATTTGCAGTGAATGGGACAAAAAATTAAAAAGCAAGAATGGGGATGCATACATAGTTTGTATGTATGGATAACACATTAACCTACAAAAAGAAGTGAGATCCCATAAAAAACATTCCATGTAAAAAGAGGCCCAGTCTCGAAACTCTTCCACCGTAAAAAGTTGTGAGATATTTCGTAGAGCCAAGTCTCAGGCATTCTTTATTTGCTTGCTTAATAAAATGTTGTGACTTGGCAATCACACAATTCTACTTAGTTTTAGGTACCTATGAAAAATCCATAAATGCAGTAAAGTTGTGTGATTGCCAAGTTGCAGAATTTTATTTAGCAAGCAAATAAAGAATGCCTGAGACTTGGCTCTACGAAATATCTCACAACTTTTTACGGTGGAAGAGTTTCGAGACTTGGCCTCTTTTTTACATGGAATGTTTTTTATGGGATCTTTATTTTCTTAATTTTTATTTATTTATTTTTAACCGTGATTAACCCTTATATTTATATAAGGGTTAATAAATTGTGTTTTAGTTTTAGTATTTAATTTATTAAATACTAAAATTAAAGCACAAGTGCCTCCGGTTTAAATAAAATGACAGTCTTTTTCCTTAACATGTAATAAAATTAAAATCGTTAGACCTACTAACTTTAACCGACTGTACTGAAAAAAATGTACTACGCTAATTAGGCAAGTAGCTTCAAAAGATGGCTTATTTAGGTTGAATTTCAGAATGGTATAAAGCTTGCTAGATTATTGAAGAAAACGTGTGGTTTTTTAAAGGAGCGTGTCATGCTTGTGGTTTTCTGTGTAATACGCATACATCGGGGTTTTCGGAGCGGGAATGATTTGAGAAAGAGTAGAGATAAACAGATATGTTAGTCTAAGAAAATATCTTATTATACCTAATGAATAACTACCTCTCTGTGAGTTGTATACAATCTGTGACAAAGTTTTATTTTAATTTCCGTAAAAGTCTTATAACTTATAAGGTAACAATTAAAATAACTTTAATTAATTACCTGCTGTAAATTGAATAGTTGACACGATTTTCAGAATAAACTATTAATATTTTTTCTATATTTGGGACAGTTAATCTACGGCGTCTTGCTGTAAATATCCATTTCAAGGAGCTAAATGATCTTTCCACGTCGACAGTTGTAATAGGTGCATATTTAATTTTTTTGTAGGAATCAATTGATGCACGAGAAGTTTGAGATTGAAGTTCTATTTCTTTGCCTTGTACCAACTCATTTATAATTTTTAGTGTGTTATAGCCAGAATTCTTCTTTAACACCAACTTCAGTTTATCATAAATCTGTTTTCCTTTTACGCTCATGTTTAATTTGGAAACATCTCTATAGGTTTCATGAACTATTTTTAAACTATCGCTGATGGACAGCTTCGCATCCTGTAGTTTTTTAATAGCATTTGGGATAGTCATCAAATGATTTGCTATGAAATTTAAGTCGCTTTTTATATTTGCATTTCCAAACGCTCTTTTTGCCTTTCTAATACTCTGGGCTTCGGTGGGACTGAATGTATTTAGAACACGTTTCACTTCATCGTAATGTTTGCTGTAATACGTTGCAGCTTCTATCCAGGTTCCCCACCGAATAATTGTTGGTCGAGGTGGTAAAGGCACTCCGGGGAGCATTTCTTTAAACTTTTGTATTCTTTTAGGAGATTTCAAAAATGTCTTCTTAACATTTGCGATTAAATCATTCACATCTGGATAAAGTTTTCTTACTAGTTCAGCCACTCTATTTAAACCATGAGCCAAACATGTGACGTGCAAAAGATTGGGAAAAATACATTTTAAATTTCTTCCAGCCTTTAGCATGTAGCCCACACCGTCAGTTAAAAGTAAAAGTACTTTATTGTGATTATTATGGTTAGCACCCCATAATTCATCAAGAGCACTTGTGACCGTATTGGATATTGATACATTGTTCGTGCTGTCTAACCGTTTACTGGATATCAAGTGTTGAGTGCCAATGTGATCATCACGTAATGCTCCCACTATTACGTTAGCTATTTGACGACCATAATCATCCGTGGTTTCGTCAACACTCACATATATATATTCATTTTTTAGCTCGCTCCGTATTTTATTCATTTTTTCATCGTAAGCTTTATTTAAATATTCCCGTCGCAGTTGACATTCCGAAGGAACTTTTGCAGTTTTTCCAAATTTACCGGTAACACAATTTTCGATAAAATCTTTAAATATCGGATTGTTTACCTGCGTCCATGGTATATTACAGCCCACAACAAATTTCAAGAGCTCACTATTGAAATCATATTTCATACCTGTATGTTTATTAGATGCGACATGTCGCGTTACACTAGATTTCGTTTGAGCGAAGCTCACATTGCACTTGGTGCAAAATAATAAAGAATCTCGAACCTCTATCTCTGGATTATTTTCTATCCACGAACGCATAAACTCGTAACGAGTTTTTTTTCTCGGAGGCATATTTGTGTTGACTGATTATTTACAGTTTTTTAAAATACAATTGCATATAAGTTTATCTACTAGACAAGCAAGGGTAACGGTTGACAATAGGTGTCTAATACAATGTCAATCTTGACGCTCGATATCTATGAAGCATTTTCTTATAAATGAATAGACTTAACTGAAGAGGTTGAAAATGAATGACCAATATAAAATATGTACCTATATGTATGATTAATCTTTATTTATTTTTCAATCAATTATTCATTCGGTAGAAACCTACTAGGGTACGATCTGTTTTTAAGTAAATACCTACTCTTTGGCTAATGTCAAACGTTCCCGCTCCGAAAACCCCGATGTATGGTAATACGGCATAGGAAATTCGAAGCTCCATCGAGTATGGAAAACATTTTTGTTTTCACAAGTCTTGTAATTATTTTTCAAATTATTATAACTCTTGTTTCCTGGGCCCGACCTCTTCGCCGACGTTTACTTTCGGGACACCTTGTATATTACCTCCAAACACGTTGAAATGCATTTGCGATGTAATTGTAAAGTAAAGTAAAGTTTATTTGTAAAACATAGGTAACAAAGATGGTACAATGGTAATAATAATGTGTATCACTATGTTTGGCCATTAGGCATATAAATTTGCAAGCAGCATGCATTACATGCTTAGTATATATTATAGTCTTAATTAGAATTATATTTCGCTACAGTTTAAGTACTCATTCACTGAATAAAAAGCTTTATCTGTTAAGAATTTAAATAATTTCGATTTAAAATGGGGCATGTCAGTTTCTCTTATAAATTCTGGTAACTTTTTGTGTAATTTCGGTACCATGCCGAAAGCACTTTTTGCTAGTAAAGCTGTTTTCAAAGGCCTAGAATTAATTAGATGCCGCTGGCGTATACTTTTAAAAGCAGGAAATTGCTTGATGTTGCACTTAATATACATAACTAACTCGTTGTGAATCTATGAACAAACACAAGTCCCAAGACTTGTGAGTAAACCAGTAGGTACTCGTAAAACAAGCCAATTAAGGCATGTCGTAGACAATGGTGACGTCATCAGACACCGTAATTACCCCTGCCCTCTAGCGACGCATCCAACATTTTTCTCAGCGTTACGCCCATTGACAGTTGTACGGTGAGTTTGGGGTCTTGATACTTGTCAATTTTAGAAGAAACGCATTTCTGTCCATTGTGTAGTACAAAATGTCAAACATATGTTTATCATTAATTAATTGCAATTGAGCTGTACGTCTAGCACAACTTGCTGACAAGTCGCTTCGCGCGCGACTGATCGCCTCCTGTCTCAAGCGCACCGTGCAAATTAGAAAGAGGAGGGTAGATCTTTCTCGACTCGCGTCGCGGCGCGACGTCAGTTGTGCTAGCCCCCCTGATGTATGAACACAAGCGAAGCCAAGTCGCAGATAATAATGGTGTCATCAGATAACGTTAGCTCTTAAGCGCCACATCCGATATTTTTCCACAGAGAGTGTCAATAGACGGTTATACTGTGACTGTTTCAGATTGATACTTGGATGTGTCTTTTATATGGGACAAAAGATTTAATGAATGGCAAATGACTAATAACTAAATAATGCCTTTGGCTCAGCGCTGTGTATTAAGAAAAGTCAATTTTATTACTTGTTACGGTTTATGCGAGACAGTTTGTACTAACACTGTGGTACAAAATTGTTGATTTAAAATTTCACTATTTTCACATTATTATTTCAACTGAAGTCGAAATGGTGTTCCTATAATGTGTAAAGTCACCTATTTCTTAATAAGGGGAAGGAGAGTACAATCTAGAAATATATAATTCGGTCTAGATGCCTAGTACTTGAAATTTTTGGGCATAATAAGCACCCGGCGGATGTAGGTATTACTATGTAATGTAAGCGAATAGAATAATATTATATTTTTGAAAAAGTAACTGGCAAGGACTCGGCGGAAATAACTTACAGAAATAATTGAACATACAGCAGCGAATATTGTGACTTATACGGTTAACTTTACGGAAACCTTATCGAATTAAATAAAACGATTATTTCACCTTATTATGTCACATAATAACATCTCGACGTTCGGAGACAATTGGAGTGCTAAACTAATATTATCGAAAACGAAAGGACAAAACTAAAAATACCTAAATCAACGGTCCTAACTAAAACATTGAAGGGTCTTGTGTAGGTAAACTGCAAGCGCAAAGATTTATATATTCCGACACAAATAATATAAATCAATATTTCCATAATTGATAAATTAATCAGTCCTAGTCCTTTAGAAAGGACATTTTCAATTTAAACTTATGCCTCTTATCGTAGGAGAAAATAGACACTGCACTTTGTTTCATAGTTATACCAATTTTATAGAGTAATACAACGTAAAACCACCATATTCATATTAATACAGCCACAATAAAGTCAACGTTTCGTTCAAATTAATTCTCGAAAAGCTCTATAAACACCCTTCATTTTACGGTGACATAAAAAATATCCCTCCTATAGTAATGCTCTCTCTAGGCTGAAATTACCCGAAAAATCGCCCTACCCTTGCCGAGTGGCTCTGCCGAGGGAGATAAAAAAATATGCGACGACATGACGAGTGTTATAGGGTTGCCAACCGGTTCCGGAATGTACGTAGAACGAAAATTGCATGCACATGCATAGATGGCAGCAATAGGCTACGTTCTAACAAAAAACAGACTGATAAGACAGTTATCGTAAGCAACAAGCGCCGACAAAAAATATAGGTAGCTTATGCAGTGCACTAACTGGGGGAGGGGAAATAAACATCGTGACCGAGATGTTTAGTCAACTCCATTTAGCATTTCTAAAATAAGATTGGAATGCGCAAGTACGTTTTAAATTGACCCTATATCTCCGCGAGTAAATGTCACGCAAAAACTATTATTTATTTATTTATTGACAAATACATTTACGTGACATTACAGTAAAAACCAATGCGTCACGAAACTAAAAACAACAAATAATACTATTTAGGCGACGAAACGGCGTGGCCCCGTTGCATCGTCATCTCCGGTGTAGGATTCGGCAGGTTGCCCCGGAACCGTCGAAACACTACACCCTTCGGCCAGAAGTCAGCACATGCGATGGTCTCCTGCAGCGGCCGCGGCACGCGCACCACAAACATGCTGAAGTGCACATAGTGGCGCGAACGCAGCTGGAACACCCTCAGCGCGAAGCCGGTCTTCTGACGAACGTACTCCACCACATCATCAGCCATCACTATGTCTAGGTATATGGTGCAAGATAAACCGGTGATGGTGTATGCGCGATAACCAGACGCCCAGTTGTGCTAGTCTTGGGTTAAGGTGGCTTCCTGATTTGGCGGTGCGGGCGCGGTACGATATCATATCAGACCCCGTATCATGGTCGGCCTTATCAGTATCACGCGATAAGTGAGAAGATAGAGCGTCCGTCACTGGCTGACACCGTTCGATGGAAGGAGACGGTCGCTCTATCTTGTCACTAATCGCGTGATAAGGCCGACCATGATACGGGGCCAGTAAGCTGTCAGCGGTCAGTGCCAACTGTCAGTCGAGTCAGTAACGACTTTATTCTGCGCGTCTATATTTAAATGAGCTGTGCGCCCCGCCTCCACGGCTGACATTGCTGACAGTATACCAACAATAGGGGTCTAGGCTCATGTTAAAATTGATAACGTAGCGTTGCTAAATGGATAGTAAACCATCACATTATTGTAATAAAGTATAAAAAAAAGATATAAGTAATTAAAATCATAAAAAGATATGGACATTTTGAAAAAATGTGCTTTTTTAATGTCCCAGGGTAAATTTAAAGCTACCAACAGAAACCTTACGTTTTGATAGCAACAAACATGGACCTAAACGCAGTATTTTACGACCGAAACAGCAATTTACTTGATTTTACATACAACGATTAGTACAAATAGCAAATTGTGATGTCATACTTGTATGTCAATTAGTATGAAGTGTTTTGGGCTGCCGCCAGCGAGCCCAATCTTGGTCAGTTGCTCCCATACAAACATTTATTCGGCATCGTAAAAAAATCTTAGTCTTCACCCCTATTGAGGAAATCTTCGCGACATCATAACCTCACGTCATACCTAACTGCGAGTTTTCCACGGTTTTTAGTCGTATTTTCCATGAGGACCGTGTCTGTAAAACCAGATGTCTCAGAAAACATATGTAGACACGGGTAAAAATATGATTTCCAAATGTGACACTTAAAATATTGGATTGTGCATTGTGACAACCCTAGCATAGAACCGTTCTCTATGTATTAGAAGATTAGATAGCGTTGTGAAAACGATATGGCAGTTTTTTATTGTCATTTCACATGGGTCGTTCTGTCTTTCTCGGATTGCATATGGCTAGAGAAAGACGGGAGTGTGGGTTTGGTTAAAACTAGGGGAAATCGGGGTAAGTTGATAGAGTGAATGAACATGACACTTCTAATATGAGTTTCTGTCTATTTCGTGGCGATTTGTGTCAAGTTTGTGTAATAAAATTTGACTTATAGTATTTTTTGTGTAATTCGTTTTTTTTAAGAATTGATATTAGCTTTTTTATTTGTTTGGTAAGTTTTTATTCAAGCCTTTGTGTCAAATGATAACGATACTTATGCGTTGTCATCAAATTTGTATTTATTTGCTAATTTTTCAGAAGGGACAGAGTATAGAGCTTAAACTTTGGACACATATAACATTGTGATTATTTATTGTCTTGTGTTACTTATTTATGTAAAATTTTATAATTTATTAATAAATGAGTGTTGATATGACTGTGATCCTTTTTCGAGAAAAATAAAAATGATTGATAATTTTATTTGTATCACATGATTTTTATGTAATTAAAAATCTTTAATATTTTAATGGTTGGCAAGAATAGGTTTAAGCTAGTTAATATCGAGAATTTTCGAAGGTTTTGTTTATTATATGTATAAACAATATTTTATACTGTTGTCAAATACTGCATTCTCATATCAATCCTTAGTATCTGGGCAACCTCGCTCTACTCGATTGAAAATAGAGAAAATAAATTACTATATTTAGTACAAAAGTATACAGACTGACACACACACAACACGTTTTACCCGCGTAACCCTTTCTGTGCCGAAAACTCAAACGTACATCGTAAAACTATGAACTAAAAATTCTTGTTCTAAAGTTTTAAAGTCATATTTCCTTTAACATTTATAGAATTCAAAGTTTCCCTGTAAACTCTCGCCTTACAAACTTGCCAGTGACAATTCGCTCCACATTTTACCGACTTCATAAAATAAAAGTCGACAGATGAAGTTCGAGACACACCTTACAGCGGTGCAAACTTATTCTTACAGTTACACGAGCCAAGGTTTCTATGAGACCTGGCCAAGTTAGTACCGAACCTTGTTCTAGCGAAGTGCATAAGTAAGTTTGTGGAACACACGTGGCGGGTGACTTGGAAAGCTTTTAAAGTAATGCAACCGCATTGGGCAAAGTTTATCTACTGAACTATTAGGGGAATGGATTGTTAGTAAGCATTAGGCATAAGTGAGAAGCTCGGCGTGCGGAAACAATGATAAATGTAATGAAAAAAAAAAACAATAAAAAACTGTTATTTTTAGTAATGAATGAAAGGAAATTGTGAAAATATTCAAATTGCATATCACGAAAGTAACGGCCTGCTTAAAGGAAAAATCAATATTTTAAATACAAATTCCATTGGCGGTCTATTTTCCTACTTGAGTTTACATTTCGATTCTGAAATTTGTGATTCACTGCAAGAGGGATATCTTTAAGTAGGACGTATTTTACATTACCTTTTATAAAAAATATAAATGCGTTCTCCCAATATAAAGCAAACGTATCGCACACAATTGGAATAAAGTTGATGTACTTACTTACTTAAATTAGTGCTAAACATATTTACGTTATCATGTACCTACAGTATATCAATATTATAAAGAGGTTAAGTTTGTAAGTAGGGAGTAATGATTAAAACCTTAGATTTAAAAAAATATTTCACCAGTATAAAGAGTGTACCAAAAATGGGATGTGAACCGATCAAGGGAATAACAGGTATCGTGTTCTGATAAGAAAAAAGTCGGCAGTCGGCCAACGCTCCATACAAATGTAAAAAAAATCGCGTCAAAGAATTTTTTTTTTAGCTTTGTCTTATCAGAACACGATACCTGTTATACCCTTGATCGGTTCACACCCCATTTTTGGTACACTTCCTATATATAATGAGGTCGGTAATCGACCTCACGATGGATAATTGGTGGTGGTGGATGGTATGGTAGGGGATGGTAAGGGGGGTGTTATCCCGTGACTTTGCCTGGGTTGTCTGTAGTACGCGAGTGAAGCCGCGCCGGCAGCTAGTTATTAATATAAAGATTCATTTTGAAATACCTTAATACATACTTATCATAAAGCAAAACTGTACTTAATTTCCACGTGCTGCAAAGACAAGTTGTTATAACCTGAGAGTTCAGACGAACTATAATGAGCCTTCATTACAACCGACTTATCGACAAACAGGTGAAATCCAAAGATTTTCGAGGCTTATGCCTTCCGCGTACGAGAAAAAGAGATGCAACACTCTTCGGGAATGGCTTTTTTGGACAAATTCCGATAAATACCTAACTTAGTGAAGTTTTATTTATATTTCTGTGGGTGACTAGCCTAACGAGTTCAGTAAAACAAGCTAGTTCCACATTAATTATTATATTAAAGTCAAACGGCACAATAGAGAAACACGTATCACTTAAGAGTCACAAGCACAAAGAGAAGAAATAACAGTTTAAAGCAAGCACTTAGATAGTTCGGAAGAAAGTCACAGAGCATAGAAAAAGCACATACAAAACCGAACATAAACCATAAGCTTAAACATAAAGCGGTGCGCGGCGCAAACCGAATAATAGTTCAAAGCAACGTCGGCGCGTAAGCATTAACCGTTAGCTCAGAGCGGCGCAGACGTAGCGTCCAGCCTCGAGAATGGTAAATAGCCGACTGCGCGGGATTTCCGAGCGCGCACGAACATTGCCGGCGGCTCGCCGATCTACGGCGAAGCGAGCCGAGTGATAAGGATCACCTTGAACCAGCGCGCGCGTTGCAGACGCGGCTGAGCATACGGTATATACTTATATAATATTTTACAAGGCATAAAATAAAAACAATCAACACATAAGATATACTAAATTACAAATGGCAATATTAGTAAAAAGCTGTCGCCACATCAGCCCCCCCGGAGACCTTTAGGGTCGATAAAAATCGGGAAAACGTATCCGACGACCAAAACGCGACACCTTAATATGCTCCGAAGGAACATTAATAGGTCTAGGTTCCGAAGGAACTGAAACGGGAGTAACCGGAACGGTCGATGACGTTTTAGTAGTGCCAGGTGCTTCAGACAAAATGTAGGCTGGTTTCAACCTATCAATTGAGATAGAAACTTCTCTCCCGGCAACGTCAATTTTAAAATATTTGTCTTACCTCTCCACAATCTTATAGGGACCGGCATAAGGCGGCTGAAGCGACCTACGGACCAAATCCTGTCGCACAAAAACATGCGTAACAGTGGCCAAATCTTTAAAAATAAATACTTTTGCGGAACCATGCCGAGTAACTGGCGTTGGTTGCAGGTTCCTCATATGCAGACGCAAACGTGACATGAAGTCAGTGTAGTCCGTCAGTCGGTCAGCAGTAGGTTGCAATAAATCGCTGGGGAGTCTTAGCGGCTCGCCGTAAACTAACTCGGCGGTCGAAGCAGACAAATCCTCCTTCCATGCACTTCGTATACCTAAAAGTACTAGTGGAAGGGTTTCAGTCCAGCACTCATCTGCGTGGCACATTATGGCACCCTTGAGCTGGCGATGAAATCTCTCCGCCAAACCGTTACTTGCCGGATGATACGCAGTAGTTTGCAAATGACGTGCACCAGTAATCGCCGCAATTTGGCGAAACAGATTCGAGTCAAATTGTTTGCCTCGATCGGTGGTAATATTTTGAGGGCAACCAAAACGAGCAATCCACATCGATATGAATGCCTTGCCTACACTTTCTGCTGTGATGTCATATAAAGGTACTGCCTCCGGCCAGCGCGTAAACCTATCTACAGCGGTGAGGCAGTATCTATACCCATTAGACACGGGCAAGGGGCCAATAAGGTCAATGTGGACGTGGGAGAACCTAGCAGTAGGTGGTTTAAAATCGTGGACTGGTGCGTGTACGTGTCGTGAAACTTTGGATCTCTGACACGGGATACACGAACGCGCCCATTCTCTGCAGTCCTTTTTAATTCCCGGCCACACGTAACGCTCCGTTACTAACTTAATTGTGTTCTTAGCGCTAGGGTGGCTAAGTCCATGAAGGGAGTTAAAAACCATTTTACGAAATTCCGACGTTATAAAGGGACGCTGGACTGGCCCGGACACATCGCAAAATAATTTAATTGCTCCAAAGGGAATTTTCTCCAAAACTAAGGATGAACCGGTTTTGATCAAATTTCGCAGTTCAGTGTCCGTAGCCTGTGATAATGATAAAGTGGGTAAGTCAAGTCCGTCAGTAATAGCGTCAGTCCTAGATAATGAGTCCGCGACTACGTTGTCCTCACCGGATATAAAACGGATATCCGTAGAAAACTGGGAAATAAAATCCAGATACCTAAACTGTCGCGGAGAACACGAATCTAGTGACTTTTTAAAAGCTGAAACGATGGGTTTATGGTCAGTGAGTATAAAGAAAGGTTTTAACTCGATCATGTGTCTAAAATACTTCACTGACTCATAAATGGCTAACAGTTCGCGATCGTAAGCGCTATACTTACACTGGGCAGGGCTCAATTTGCGAGAGAAAAATCCCAATGGTTGCCAATGTCCCTCAACTTCCTGCTGTATTACTGATCCGATCGCGAAATCTGAAGCGTCTGTCACAATTGCTAAGGGGGCGGAATAGTCAGGATGCGCCAGAAGGGCAGCATTTGCGATACTTGTCTTGCAAGCATCGAAAGCACCTTCTAAAGCTGGAGTCCAGACTACCGGGCTGTTGCTCTTCACCTTTGGACCAGCTAATAGTGCATGGAGAGGAGCCTGCAATTTAGCAGCACCAGTAATAAACCGCCTATAAAAATTTAGGGCCCCTAGGAAACGCCTCAGATCCTTTATAGTTTTAGGTTTCGAAAAATCCTGTATCGCCTTAACCCTGTCAGTCAGTGGTTTAGTACCCTCTGAAGAGACCAGATAACCCAAGAACTCGATCTCGGGAACGGCAAAAACGCATTTACCAGCGTTAAGTAATATGCCATGGTCATTAAAACGCTCAAAAACCGCACGCAAATGCGTTTTGTGTTCTGAGTCGTTGGCAGAGGCTATTAAAACGTCATCGATAAAAGGAAAACAGAAATCAATCGTTGAAATGTTTGCGCAGCGTTACGCAAACCAAAACTCATATATGGAAAATCAAAGAGTCCAAAGGGCGTCGTGATCGCTGTTTTCGAAACGTCCTCGGGCGCAACGGGAATTTGATTATATGCGCGCACCAAATCTAATTTACTAAACACCTTACAATTGAAAAGGTTGTGCGAGAAGTCAGCAATATGCCGCACTGGGTACCTATCGGGAATAGTGCGTGAGTTAAGGGCGCGATAATCGCCGCAAGGACGCCAGCTATTGTCCTTCTTAGGTACCAAGTGCAGCGGTGAGGACCACGGACTCTCCGAACGTCTCGCAACGCCCGTGCGCACCATATCTTCAAACTCTCGTCTCGCTATTTTAAGGCGATCTGGCGCCAAACGCCTCGGCCTCGCAAACACAGGCGGGCCAGGTGTAGTTTTAATAAAATGCTGCGTCTGGTGTTTACATTTGCGCTCCACAGGATCACCAGCAGGTCTTATAATATCAGGGTATTCCTCAAGCAAACTATGGTATGGCGAATGTCCTGAAATTACCTTTATTTGCGGACACACACTAGCTGACGCGACTAGAGCAGCTGATGAAAGCGAAGTAACGTTGTCAATTAAGCGAGCATTTCGAACATCGACAAGCAAATTATAAAATGAGAGGAAATCCACTCCTATAATGGGTTTGCTCACATCAGCAATAACAAAGCGCCAAGAAAACATACGGCGTAAATTGAAATCTAGCGATAAGCTAAGCCAGCCATAGGTACTAATTATAGTATTATTTGCAGCGTAAAGTTCATATGATGTCTTATGACGTCGTTGCGCACGCAAAAAACTAATCGGGTACACACACAAATCCGACCCAGTGTCCACTAAAAATTGTACCTTTGTCTTTACATCCGTAACAAATAAACGGTTAGACACCGACGCACTTTCACTGGCCGCTACAAGCGACCGATCAACTAGTTTTTTGGGTACGCACAGGGGGAAATACACTTATCTGCCTTATCCGCGTACTTGTAGTGGTACCAGCACAAACGCTGGCCGTCGCCGCTGGGCTTGGTAGCCCGCGAATGACTGCGTGATCGGTTCCGCGGCTTGCCGCGGGACCTCGACCGGGGCTTATCCTGACGGCCCCGGGAGGTGGACATCGCGTCAAGCCTTTGCGTCAGAGCGTCGATCTTACGGTGCAATTGGTCTAGCACCGAAGTAGGAGCACCCGATGACGACGCTGCGGCTACCTGGTAAGCAAGTACTGATGGCGTGACCTCATGGACTTTGTCAGCCATTTGCGCTACATCGTCCAGAGGTAAATTATCCTGGAAAGCCACTATACTTTGCAGCATAGTAGGTAGCCGGCTTGACCACAGATGGCGAATAAACTCATCCGGGTAATCTGCTCCAGCTAGACTCCTGATGTGACGTAAAAACTGGCTCGGCTTCCTGTCTCCGAGCTCTTCTTTCATCGTCAACTGCTTCAAACGCTCCTGTTTTGAACTTGACAAACGCGATATGAGCTCTCGCCTAAGAGTACCATATTTATCATTTTCCGGCGGCCTGGTAATAATGTCCTCTACCTCAACCGCGTACTTATAATCCAACACCGACACTGCGTGGTAAAACTTGGTAGAATCGCTCGTAATCTTTCCCAGCAAAAATTGTCCATCCAGCTGTGCGAACCATAAAGACGGTTTATCCGCCCAAAACGGTGGCACTTTCACACTAATGTGACTCACAGCTGCTTCACTGGCACTCGCCTCGGCAGTCGGAATGGGCACCGCGGCAAGTTTTTGCACATCATCATTTACCATTGTTAAAAAAAAAAAACAAATGTCCGTTAAACCACTTTAAAACTTAAAAACCTTCAATACTTGCGTTCAAATATCTTTAAAACAACGTCCGTTAACATATAAAATTCAAAAATCGTCCGTTAAAAGATACAATTTAAAATGTCCGTTACGAGATAAAATTTTAAAATGTCCGTTACACAACCGTCCGTTTCAACAGGGGTCACCAATTATGTGGGTGACTAGCCTAACGAGTTCAGTAAAACAAGCTAGTTCCACATTAATTATTATATTAAAGTCAAACGGCACAATAGAGAAACACGTATCACTTAAGAGTCACAAGCACAAAGAGAAGAAATAACAGTTTAAAGCAAGCACTTAGATAGTTCGGAAGAAAGTCACAGAGCATAGAAAAAGCACATACAAAACCGAACATAAACCATAAGCTTAAACATAAAGCGGTGCGCGGCGCAAACCGAATAATAGTTCAAAGCAACGTCGGCGCGTAAGCATTAACCGTTAGCTCAGAGCGGCGCAGACGTAGGGTCCAGCCTCGAGAATGGTAAATAGCCGACTGCGCGGGATTTCCGAGCGCGCACGAACATTGCCGGCGGCTCGCCGATCTACGGCGAAGCGAGCCGAGTGATAAGGATCACCTTGAACCAGCGCGCGCGTTGCAGACGCGGCTGAGCATACGGTATATACTTATATAATATTTTACAAGGCATAAAATAAAAACAATCAACACATAAGATATACTAAATTACAAATGGCAATATTAGTAAAAAGCTGTCGCCACATTTCTTTAAAGTGAGATTTTAGACGAGATTAAATACTTTAGTAATAAGTAACTTGAGTCTGTTGTAAAATAATGTATTGTTTGAGTAGGCTGAGTAAAAAGAGGAAAATAAAGACCCAACTTTGGATTTTTTCTCTATAGAGGAAATTTTACGCAATTATGTCATCGATTAAATCAGATAAACAATCATATAGTCAAGAATCAGATATCTGAAAATCAGACCTTATTGTTTCCAAATCTAGTCAGAACAGCGTTTCAAAGCACGCGATAATTTCCGACCGACCGAACAGGAGATGGCGGGACGACCTTGATACGTTTTGCACAGATTGGCTAACACTAGCACAGGACCGAGACGAGTGGCGGCAAAAAGGGGAGGCCTTTGCCCAGCAGTGGAACACAGTATAGGTTAATAAAAAAAAGAACAAACATGTAGGGAACTAAACATTTACTTTGAAAATGTATTTTAATTTCAAATCAAATCAAATCAAAAATATTTATTTCGGACAACTTGATCCATATTTTGCTAGATATTACAGTAGTAATAACTTACGGTTAGTATTTATACGAGAATACAAATTAAAAATTAAAAGCGGCGCGTTGGAGCGGCGACAGGTGCGTGCAGCTGCGCATGCCGCCACACCAGCGGCGAATCCCAGCGCTCACGATGCTGTTTGAGCTGCCGCGGCTGCGGTTGAGGAGCGAGGTACTTCGTTTTCTCATGAAATTTACTTTGAAATATTCCTTCCATTTCGGGACATGTTAATTCAATTCCTTTATTATAGAGAACCCTAACAACATTGTTAGGACTTACAAACTAAATTTGACTTTACTTCTAAGTGCGCGAATATGGGGCAAAAAACTTGATCAGTAATTATACTTTTCAATATCCCCGGCAGCGGTAAATCACTATTGTGAACATTTCCTATAAAAAAACCGCAGGACACTCTGTGTAGTTATATTAACCGCGACACAACAAAAAAGCACGTAGTGTTGGAGTGTTACTTTTGCGTATTAATAGCAGCTATTCGATGTCTCTTTCAACTCAGTCGCCCCTTGACCTTGGTTAGTACAATTTGCTGCCAAGTTGCGTCGCGCGCTACAGCCACTTCCGTCGCACTCGCACCGTGCAAATTAGATAGGGTAGGGTAGGATTTTTCTCGCGTCGCAGTTTGCTAGCCCCGCTAGTATAATTGGATCCTGAGATTTGATAGAACTATTTGTAATCATAGATCCAACTTATACCGGTCCACTTTGAAGCAAATTTTCGTCAAGCGTTGTGCTACAGCCTAAACATGATACTTGTGAAAGTGTGTGTGATCCTGTTCATCAGTTGATGCGCTCCAGGTCATTTTGGTGACAGAAACTTAGATCCCTATTCCACACCAGCGTACATCGTGGGAAAACGTAATGAGGAAATATGGTGGTGCAATCTCGACGCTCCGACTAAGTGCGAACTATTCTACTCCGGTGTCTATGAAGTGACTGACACACTCGTACAAGGCGAACATTTGTATACCTCTAAAATGTCAATGGAGAGATTCTAAAATGTCTTGGTATGAAAAAAAATTTGCACTCTTCCATAAAACCAATGGATGGATGCTGTCTTTGGCGGCTACCGGCTGATTTTTATATGCATTGGACCGACGTCACGTATGGCGTTGCAAATTAAACCTGCCGCATAGCTGTACAGGTAGCTCGAACTATGGAAAGCGTGGTTCGGGGAATTTATGAACTCAATAAGTTCATGTATGTCGCAGGCAATGAAACCATCTTCCGCTGTTCTAAAGATATTGATATGAAGTGTCAAGAAATAGGAAAAACGAACGAGACGAAAATTGTAGTAGCAGGTTGGGGTAACATCATTATCCTCGTTAACAAGCAAGGCAATTTGTGGACTTACAATACGACATCAAATAAAACCTTGTTTGGAGTAGGCATGTTACGTCTTTGTTATGATATGACGGTTTTCAAAGGTAATATGTACATACTCGATTACTCAGATCTTATAGCTATATGCAAATGGGGTTCAAAAAACTGCTCCGATTCTGTTAAGCACAATGGCGCGACTAGTATCTCCTTTGTATACGCAACACATGCAATGAGCGGATACTTGCACGATGAGAACCGCATGTGGTGGGCAGTTCGGTGCTTAATTGTACAACTACGAAGAAGAGCATAGAGCACAGCTGGAGGTGAGCGTTGTGGATGGCAAGTTGCACGACTCTTGAGGTGTAGTGGATACAAGAAATGCTGATGAAGGGTATTCTGGGAAAGCTGCCGTGTTCGCCATGGGTCCGGGTGGATAGCTGTTGCTGTCCTACGCGCACCGGTCCGGCCTAGTCCACATCACCAGTTTCTTCGCTGGCGACCCCGTGTCCGGTGCCGGCGAAATGGTAGTCGAAGACGGCGTTATAACGAGAATAGTGGCGTGCTCGGAGCGCTACCGAGCGGACGTGACTTTGAACAGACAAGTCGTGGAAGCGTTGTACTCAAGAGGATACACGAGGGAGATCAAGTTGGAAGAGTGTTCATACACGTGCGACAATGAGGTCTGAGATAAAAGGATTTATCGGGAAACAGGACGTTTAACAACACTAATTTGCGATGGTGTTACATTCAGCCTTCTAAGGGTGAATATACCCAACTGGAATCTCTTAACACATAGCTGCATAACACATAGCTATTTTTTATTTTATTTGTAGTTATAAGATTAAGTTCATTATAATAGTAGTTTTACGCTTGGTTATTACCACATTTTTATTTGATGTTTTTATACGTACACGTACAGAGACAATTACATGTTTCAGTGTTGCATGCAAATAAATTCTAATGTTACCCGCTAGTTTTAAGTTCACTTTTGTAATTTTTAGACATACTTACAATGCCAACAAATTATAAAATTGCTTGTTTAGTTTCATAGTTTTATTTATTTTTGAGGCTCTCACTGAAAACCAGCGTCACGGCCCCGCGACAACATGCTGAGTGAGGCTCCCGTTTAGCACTTTATATAAGGTTACCTTTTTGATTGTATTTCTTTTTTTCGTGTTTTGTGTGCTAAATAAATAAATTGTTATTCTTACTCCTTACAGCGACACGTTTGCCTTTGTATCGATTTAAACTAGATTTTCTTTACTTTTGTCTTGTGTTATGTTTTGATATATTTGACACTTTGACAGCTTGGTGTCAAATATCCGAAAATACAGATTCGCACATATTTGTATAGACGGATCCTTATCCCCTATTATTGTATTGTTTCTTACAGCATTGTGAAACTAGTTGTGGTTTATAAATAATGTCAATTTAGATATCTAGTAAGTTTAGTAAGGTATTAACATTACAACCATAACGTTTGCGGTTCTTGAGGCGCCGTAGGTTCAGTGAAATTAAGCGAACAGAGTTTTTGAAACAATATAATGCGTCTGTTTATAATAATATAGTTTCAAAAAAATACGAATAGTAATCTTAAGGCTTTTCTGCAGCGAGATCAGTGATTCGAAACATGATTAAGCAAATTTCGCTCTATAGAAAAAAATCACGAACATAGGTCTAAAATACACTAAAATACACTTAAAATATTCGTAACACAAAATTAATTAATAATAATAATAATTATGCACAAAAGCTATAAATATTAAAATTGCTTCTAAAAATCGGCAATATCATGTTCAAGGGAAATCAGTGATTACATTTTTATTTATTTAAACGGCCAAAATATTAAAATGAAAACACATAATATCCGCGCTTCCGAGCACGCACTTCCATCTCGCTCACGCTTATGCTCAGTGAGAGGGAGAGAAGACTATGAACCTACGGCGTCTTAAGAGGCTCCCATACGCCAATGACCTTCGATCTGAATCCCTTGGTTTTGTAATGTTTTTGTAGCTTATTAACAACAACGGCTTTAAGCAATATAATATCCCATTATTTACTTCAAAGTTCATAGTTTTTGAGATATTTGACATCAAAGTTGAGCAATTTTAGGCCAAAAAACTAGTTTTCTGGCCATAACTTTTGTGTTAATTGGTTTAAAATGAAAACCCTCTACCAGTTTTTAGAGACGTCACAGAAGAACCCAAATATGTAGATTTCGTATATGTTAGATCTTTCACGTCAATAGAGATACGAAATAAGTGTTTTTTTAGACAATGTTTAAAAAAATCATACAAAATTAAGTATTAATTTGTTTCAAAATCCGGTCAGTCAAAATGGAGATAAAAGATTGAAGAACCGATAGCCGTTTGATTTATGATTCTATCTGTAGTGCAAAAGTAGTAGATACGATTCAAAACTTGTCAAAAATCGATGAAAACCTCGGGTAGCCCCTTAAAGTATAGAAGATAGTTCCAATGACGAGTTAACGCCATTATTCGTTTTTAGAGTTCCGTACCAAAGTTGGTCTAACGGAACACTTATGCGATCACTGTCCGTCTGTCACAGCCAGTTTTATTTTTCCAAATGTCTGGTTAGATGACTAATTATTAGTTTTTATATTTCCTTAAATATTCTCGACCATAAATAACCGTGTCCTTTTTCTTGTGCTGTTGGTAAATAATAAAATACTTACCGAAATCGATTTATTCAATTCAATTCGTATAATCAGGCTTGCTTCTATTAACTTGTATTTCTCATAAATTAACCTGAATCATCTGCGAAATTTAAATGTATTAGTTGACATCAATAAGTTAAACCATGTGAACCTTATCGCGTGCGTTGTAATAAGGAGAAAGTATTATATTTTAATAGAATGTGTTTATTTGCTTATTATGTACCTACGTATAAAGATGGCGAGGTAAATGGTAAGTGATGTCCATATTATGTCAATATCTTTTAAAAGTAGGCATGCAAATCTATATTTATAATTGTTCTCGTTTATATAATGACAATGTCAAGTATTAATAAGCTTCAATGTTAAAACTGTTCATACCATTAAAAAAGACATTAAAATAATTGAATTGATACAATCACTATGATAGTAAACATAAAATAAACACTATTCCTTTAAAGTTATCAGTATGAAAAAAATATTCAGGTATTCATTGACGCTATTATAATTACATTCCCCTAGATAATGCATAATTGCTCGTCTGAACATAATGAGAGGCACGTCTATTAATTTCTGCGGAAGGTTATTATAAATTGAGTATCGACTCTACAAGAAATGGTAAAGGGATTTAGCTATTATGGCTTGGCCACGACCTACGCCATACGTTGGAGCAAGAGGAAGCGGTCCGATCTATCGGTCCCACGTATGTCGCGCCGCCGTTCGAAGACATGTCTAACGGACAAAGATAAATGTAGGTATAGGTACTGTATAATAGTCTATAGTCTACTAAATCATAGTATACGGTTTATCCCGAAAATCGATCCTCAATGGGATGAAATGGGGGTAAGTTGATACGAGAGCGTAGAAAAGTCCCGGCAAACTCTAGTCAATAAAAAAAATGTCGCAACGAAAATAATACAGATAGATTACTTACACGTACTGTTCCTAAATCGATTCAGCGCAAACTTGGACTTGCCACGACATCCATACTAGTCAGTAGCGACGTATTTGACAAGCACTCCCAACTCGCCCAAGTACTGGCACAAGCACGTGGCAACTTGTTTAAACTCGTTACTTGCCTATCCGACTGTACAATTCAATTCAAACTGTATCGGTGCCCGATCGTATACGATCATTGAGTTATATAGTATAGAGTAGACATCCTCTACTCTCATGGGAATGCCTTTGCATAGTCTGCGGTGGGCGCTTATATACTTGGCATTTGGACTTCGGCAGAAATAAGATACTTAGTAACGTTTCAACAATTTATTATATCGCATCGTTTATTAAACGTATTATATATGCACGGGGAAGAATCACGTCTGGCACCTGTCACATAGTAAACAGCTCTGAAGAAGATACAAAGAGCCTTATCACACTTGCGATTTCCAAGCGTATTTTGTATGAAGGCGATCACAGCGTGTTCGCCGCGACTGATAATTGTATAGAAAATACGCTCGCAAATCGCAAGTGTGATAAGGCTCTAAGGAGGTTAAGTTTAAGGTTGAATACAATTAAGGTTAGATATCTCAATGTATTAGATTAATTATAACTTTATAACGAAACAAATTATTTAATTAAATATTTTTTGTTTCGTGTTTGTTTTGTGGTTTATTTTTCCATTATATGCTGTCTCTGTCTGTCATATAGTTTAAAATATTAAATTAATGTTTGCATTACAAGTTCAATAATCTAACATATATCACAGAATAATGAATAGTATCTACCTAAAGGTACAGAAGGTCCACTGCCAAAGTGATGTCATTTTTTCGCAATAGACAATCATAGAGTGAGTTGGTTAGGGTTAGGTTAGTGTAGGTTAGGGTTAATGTTGGTTATGGCACTTCGCCTGACGCTACCGCGTCACGCTCGCTTGGCTCGCGCGCTGTAGGGTCGCAGTTCACCTAACAACCTTACCGTTTTTTTCCCCTGGGGGATAAGGCTAGGGGATTACCGTGGACAACAGCCTGCTTTTATAGTTCAAGACCGACCATACCGCGTATGTAGTGACGCGGCTTAGTCTTCACGACTTTGTCAGACATTTAACGTAAAGTAAATCTTTTTTATGCTTCAATGTGTCCTAGCCTAAAACGTCCGCCTTTATAGTGTATGCGGCCGCTTCGCTTCGTACGTGTTTTTGTAAATTCATTTTCTCTTGTTTTCCTTCAGTTGAAACGCACCCGTCGTCTAGTGAGCAAGTTGGCGGGTGAAAGTGGCCACTGGGCCCCGGATCCGACCCAACTCGAACCATTTCTACTTCAGATGCAGATGAAGATTGCTGCGTTTGAGCCGATGGGGATGTTCACTATCGCCAGACCGCTGGTCGCCTCGGTAACTCAAACCTTACAACCCACGAAATCTAGGCTAAGCTAAGGCAGAACGTTTCAACCGCCCTTCCCTCTACTTTTCACCCTTCACTGGGTGGACCCATCGGAAGACCGGCGGCGCTGGCTGCAATTTTAGCTTCAGTTGGGCCCATTTCGTGGACCAGCAAAGTATTATTGTTATTTTTGTTTTTGTCTTGTATTATTAGTGTGTCACGAACGTGTTAACGCACCACATAACTGCACATCCAAAATGATAACTATTTTAGTTCCTATGATTATATCGAAATGATCATCAAATTTTGGAAATAATAATATGATATGATAATAAATTAATACAATAAACTAAAAAAAATCTTGAATAGGTACAGGTTAAGTTTTTACGAAACAGTTCATATTTTGCAATGAGATTACTTCATTCGTCATGTTACCAAGCACTTACCACACATCACCACATACCTACAGAGCTAGTAGTGGCGTTATTATGGCTGCGGTCTTCTCTAAGGTGGAGGTACTTCCTCAGTTGGGCTGCTCCAAATATGAGCAAGATAACATTCCGCGGCGTACCTCTTTTTAAGCGGGTATCACACTGCCACCGAGTCCCGTTTTTTTAAAATTGCACGCACACAGCCACTGTTTCCATAATCGCATGCAACGCATAAGTTTGTTATCCCATGTAAAAATATCAGTTGAGTGAACAATATGAAGTGAGTGTATGAATAATTAAATAAAAAAAACCAGTGCGGCGCGACGGCATTCCAGTTGTATAAGTAAGTACCTTGTTTTGTTTATAAAATCCGTAGTATCACCTTTATCACACACTGCACCGCTCACTCTGTGCGGCGACTGCGGCAAAATTTGTGCGGGTCCGCACACCGCAGCGGGATCAGCGGTCAGTGTGATCACCGCCTTAGTTTCAAAACTTTACTAAAGGCAGTTAGATAGGGCAGCACCTACTCTATTTATTAGAAACAGACTCAATATGCACTCAAGATCGATAAGGAGCACGTACTCGTACGCTGCAGTATAAGTGTTTGAGATTCATCGAGAGCCTTTGAGAATGTGAGGAGGTAGAAAATAAATAAAATAAAATAGAAATCGTTTATTTCGGACCATATAAAATCCATATTTTGTTAGTAGGGCTTACAATCTATGTTAATTTACATAAGAAGTGAAAAGTTTAAATAAAAAAAATAAAAAAAATTTTTTTGGGAGCTAGCAAGGTATGTACGCAAACTATAGTGGCTAGATATTTCAGAATTATACAATTAAATACGTAGTTTTATGACTCCTTTGGCAAGCAAATACCAACATACTGTAATGCCCTTTTTAGGGTTCGGTATCAAAATTGGTCCAACGGAACACTTATGCGATCACTCAGTTTGTCCGTCCTGACACATCCAATTTTCTTAATACCGTTTGACATAGGAAGCTGGAATTTGATACAGACATAGGAATTTATGTCAAATACATTAAAAAAAAAAGTGAACCGCAACTAAGGTGGCGGCAATTTTGGGGGTCAGAAGGGCACGAGATTTGTCAGAAGTGGTGTGTCATTCTAAAGCTCACAAATTTTTTTCAAAGGCGGTATACAAATTTGAGTAAAAAGAAATGTCTTTCTAGTGTAAAATAGGACCAAAGTAACATATTTTCAAAGAATGCTTTCCTCAGCAACTACGAATTGGAAATATACACACAAATCATAAATTGTATGTAGATGGCACGAAAATTATCAAAATGACGCAACCTTAAATAGTTTTAATATATATTATACTAGCTTCTGCCCGCGACTCCTCTGCGTGGAACTCGTTTATATCGTAGCTCCATACAAACTTTCACCCCCACTTCATCCCCTTGGGGGATGATTTCCGGGATAAAAACTATCCTTTGTCCTTCCGCAGGACTCAAACTATCTCTATTTCATCCAAATCGGTTCAGCGGTTTAAGCGTGAGGTAACAGACAGACAGACAGACACACTTTCGCATTTATAATATTAGTATGGATGGATATGGATTATACATATATTACATAGTATGGATCGTGAAGAAACCTGCATACATCCATGAAGAACTTCAAAGGTGTATGTGAAGTCCCCAACCCGCACTGGGCAAGCGTGGGGACTACTGCCCGTTCCCTCTCATCCGTGAGAGGAGGCTTGTGCCCAGCAGTGGGACCTATATAGGCTCATTTATTATTTATTTTATATAGTATGGATATATTTAAGTCATCATCATCATTATCTGCCTGTAATCGCCCACTGACTATAAGCCTCTCTTCGAGTACGTCGAGGTCTTTTTACTTCGTCAACCCATCGAGCTGGTAGACGACCAACGCTACTTTATCTTATGAATAAAAATGTATAAAATTGGAATCACGGGTCCTGTTTCACTGGTTCATTTAGTGTAACAATGAGACTAGGTACTCAGTAAAGCAGGCCACTGACGAGCCTATGATTGAATAAAAAATAATATCTTCGAAAAGTTGACGAATTTGGTTAAATAAAAAAATGCCAGCGGAACGAGATGAATAATCCAATTCTCAAGACCCTATTGCCAATTTGGCATAACCTTTCAGTATTCTCAAATAATTTTTACGCCCGCGACACCAACATCAGTGAGTTACTATTACTAGGGTAGTTTCTTCGTGAAAAACATTGATAACGCAGTGTTGCAATATGGATTGTAAACCATGAAATGATTGGAATAATAAAGTGTTACTTACAAAATAGAATCTACATATATATATCATAAAAAGATATGGAACTTGGCAGTTAAGAAAAAAAATACTTTTTTTGTCCAAGAACATGGCTAGTTATTTATAACTAGGGGTAAATTCCTTAGTTAATATTAATTACGGTGCAATCGAGACAGTTTTTAGAGAGTACACAGCTTAAAAACTTCGTGCAACATAATAAAGAAGACATATTATTTCTTTCTGTTATATTATGTGTTCTATAACACATTTGTTTCTGCAACGGCGATAACCATGCATGTTAATTAATGATTAATTAATAATTGATAATTAACAAAAATACTTTTCAAATGTTACTGACACTCCTACTTTTATGTTCACATATGTTACACTTAAACCGAGTAGTGGTGACAATTACTAATTGAAGTTTAAAAGCTTGGTCCAACTAGCTAGCCAATCAGAAGGACGTGACCATGCGTTACCCATTTGCGAGTTTATTTATATCTATTGTGACTTCAGCATTTCCAAACAGTATACACCATTTACTGCTAACATTGGAACAGAATCCGCTTAACGTGAGTAAAGCGCAAGAAAGATGGATCGAACAAGAGTTGGACCACTTTGACTCACGTGAAAAAGGAACGTACAAAATGAGATACTTCGAGAACCTCGAGCTTTGGCAGCCAAATGCGCCTATTTACATATTTATTGGTGGAGAATCCGAACAATCGCCGCTATTTATAGAGAACTATGATAGGTTGCTACTGATTCAAATTGCGAGGGAAACGAAAGGTGGTCTCTATGCTACGGAACACAGGTACTACGGTAAGAGCATTCCCGACATTGCACATGACGATATGATTCAATACTATAGGTTCCTGAACTCGCGACAAGCGCTGGCTGACATCGCGTATCTGATACAGTTGTTGAAATCGGACCCGAAGTACGCATTCTCGAAGGTCGTTGTCATCGGAGGATCGTACTCGGGCAACCTTGCCGCCTGGATGCGGCTGGTATACCCTGAACTAGTGACTGCAGCCATCGCCAGCAGCGCGCCCGTCCTCGCCAAAACAGACTTTCACGAGTTTCTAGATGTCGTCCGTTATACGTATGGTACTTACGGCACTCGAAACTGCCTGTACTACGTTCAAAATACTTTCACAAGATACGAACAATTATTAAAGAGCGCAAGAGGAACGAAAATATTGAAAAAGAGGTTAAATATTTGCCCGATCAGCGATATGAGTGTATTAGAAAATAGACAACAATTTTTTGGCGTATTATATATTCGCCTGGCGGAAACAGCGCAGTCGGGGTCAACCTTAGATGTTAAAAATAAGTGCATTACATTTACGTCTGGTATCAAAAAGACGCAGGACTTTCCAAACTTACTTGAAATTGATTCTTCTCGTACATCACGCTGCTTAAATTTTGACTTTAAATCAGTTAATTGGACTGCACGTCCGTGGATACATCAAATGTGCACAGAATTCGGTTACTTTCCAACTACATCATCAGAAAGACAACCTTTCGTACACTGGAATCCATTGGATTATATGGTCAAATTATGCAAAGCCTATTTTAAAGGAGATATTGAGAAGCGAATTGATGACGCAGTAGCGAAGACCAATGAGATGTATGGAGGGTTGACTCCGAATGTGAGCAAGGTGGTGTTCACTCATGGGGACATGGATCCTTGGCGCTCGCTTGGGGTCCAAACGGATCTGGCACCAGACGTGCCAGTAATCATGGACTACGGATCCTCTCATGGTGGAATACTAGTGTATCAGGACGGACAACCTGAACAACTGAGAGAATCAAGAAAACAAGTGAAGGAACTGATCAAGAAATGGATTTCGACTCCATAATCTGAGATTGATTTTTATTAAACTTGCAGCAGGTGACGATGAAGGTATATTTCTTTGTTACTGTTTTGATTAAGAATTTTTCGTGGTTTATTTTAAAGAATTCAGCTTTTATTTAATCAGTTGTTTATCATGAACGGCTTCATTAGATACGGTCAAAAAAGTAATCATACTTTAATCATGTTAGAGTAGCTCTACCCCCTGCAGCAAGACAAGATCCATATATTTGTATGACATTAATTACATTTTGTAATTAACACTCCAATCATTTGATGGTTTACATAAATCTTACTTCTGGCCGAAGGGTGTGCGGGGCAACCTACCGAATTCTACACCGGAGGTGACGACGCAACGGAGCCACACACTGTTTCGTCGCCTAAATAATAATTCGTTTTTAATTTCATAATTGTATGTATGTTAGTCCTTAAAGTATTTGTAAATATGGGCCTTAGATGCCTAAAATAAATGGTTTATTATTATTATTATTATAAAGCAACACTGCGTTATCAATTTTTACCAACAATTAACACACTGACGGCGTTATCGCGGGCGCAATAATGATTTGAGTGTACTGAAAGATTATACCAAATTGTCAATAACAGAAGTGACACACGTACTGCGAAACGTTTTATACCGACACTTTGAAAATTTAATTAAAATGATAATTTATTTCTTCGAATCAATCAGATACAAAATATTAGTTTTTAAACCAAAAACCGTTAAAGTTAATAAGTTGAACACGTATCTATTTTTACTTCATTTTTAGAATGTAGGTACTTACTATATGTATAAATATATATATATATATACATAGTCCATATTATCGATTTCAATGACGGCGACCCTAACAAATTATGGATTAGCCCTATTACAAGCTCTAAAAAAAATGTACGTAACGCAAAGGAATATATATATTAATTATCAAGGCCATATTATGGAATCTGCTCATTCAACAACATTTTTAGTGGTAGATATTGATAACAACCTGTCATGGAAGTCACATGACTTATATGACATTTGCAAAAAACTTAAGGGGCTCCCATACGCCAATGACCTACGATCTGAATCCCTAAGTTTTCTAATGTTTTTTGTAGCTTATTATATTAACAACAACGGCTTTAAGCAATATTCCCATATTTACTTCAAAGTTCATTGTTTTTGAGATATTTGGCATCAAAGTTGAACAATTTTAGGCCAAAAAACTGGTTTTCTGGCCATAACTTTCGTGTTAATTAGTTTAAAATGAAAACACGTTTTTAGAGACGTCATAGACGAACCCAAATATGTAGATTTCGTACATGTTAGATCTTTCACGTCAATAGAGATACGAAATAAGTGTTTTGTTTAGACAATGTTTAAATACAAATATATACAATACAAAACTAAGTATTAATTTCTTTCAAAATCCGGTAGACAAAAATGGAGATAAAAGATTGAAGAATCGATAGCCGTTTGACTTATAATTATATGCGTAGTGTAAAAGTAGGAGATACGATTTAAAACTTATCAAAAATCGAAGAAAACCTCGGGTAGCCCCTTAATAAATATGCATTTGCTTCATATAAATTAGCAAACTATTGATGCAGCCATGCCAGCTTCGTTGAATTGCGACCCTACGGCGCGCGAACCGAGTAAGCGAAGCAAGCGTGCCGCGGTAGCGGCCGGCGCAGCACCAGAGACATTTTTTTTACATAATACCTTAGTAGAAATTGAGTAAAAATTAAAAACTAATTCATTAATGCGATGAAACATTGTTTGTGGTAAAAATAATATGACGTCAACTCCACGAAAACTTAAAGCTAATGAAGAAGCTCCTCGCCGAAGCTTGGAGACGCCGAATAACTTGTAATAAATTCTAACATAATGTAAAACCCTAACTCCTTCGATTATGCTTTACTAATTATCATAAGCTCTAACACTAAACTACTGTAACTTGCTTGCTATTTACCTATTTATTAAACCTACTTTTGTTGTGTGCTTTCATTACGAATACATAAAGATTTGGCCAATTTTGATCGTTAGTGGTAGGAAAACCCTAAAGTGTTGTGCACCCTAATAACCCTGGGTTCTTTTATGAAAGCTTGACAGGTTTTGTCCTTCCCATTCCTAATATAGTAAAAGCTAGCCTACCTGCATATAAATGAATCTGAACGCTACTTGCTACTGCTATTTTCCTATCTTTAGACGTAATGAAGAACCAAAATTTTGGAAGAATAATTCATTCACTATTTGTTACTTTATGATTATAAATATTATATTTCAAATAACTCATCCACTATGAGTCACTTTATGATTAAAAATATATTTTTATTTTGGGTAGAAGATCTCCTACCTACTATCCGTTCTATTGAACAAGGAAGTAGCTTTTACAATTCATAAAATCAACCTATAATAGAAATAACCCCACTAGGTTTCAAAAACATTCATCACACATGTCCAATTCCAGACAGTAGCCGCTGGCTAATTAAACATGTTTTATTAACCATATAAACCTCCGGAATCTTTCCGTAACGGTAAATACAGTTTAGGCCCATTAATAATGCAAATGACAATAAATAAAAGTGTGTAAAATAAATGACTCATCATTATGCGGAGAATCCCTTATAACGACGAGCCACTTAGTACAATAATGAAAACCACCCACTATTTAACTTTAGCGCGCAACCAGAACCACTGTCAGTCTGAACGATGAGAATTGAATGATCCCGTTTGATCCTTCGACATCTTCCTTTGTACCCATTGCCTGCGACATCTGTGACACGCGACCTGCGACGAGTACGACACGAGTCCAGGGACAACCGTGATAAGTGTGACACGTGACCAGGGACAAGTGTGACGAGTGCGATACGCGATTAAAGACGTTGGTAGTATCATTAATCTCTCCAAACCAACTTAACTCTTTGGCGATAAGGTTGAATTCTGATTGTAGTATTAGCGCGTTAACGGAAACACGTGATATTATTCGCCTTACAACAAAGGGTCGTATTGTCCCTTTTCATTTAGCTCCTAATGCTTTAGCTATTATGATTGAAATTCGTATGTCGTGTCGCCCTAATACGCTTCTAGATATTGACAGATTTCCAGAGTAGAAATATAACTTTGGTATCCATATTGTAAAGGATTATTATGAGCATAGTTTATATTGCACAAATGAAAACCCTTGTGCCCATTATCATTATGTTGAATAAACTCATACAATATTCTTATATGAAATAAGTTTCCGATACTGACTATTTACGCTATTGAATGCCAGCCCAATTGATTTCCTTCTCCCCTTTAATTATTATGTTTTCCAACTTTGGGTATGAAATAAAAGTTTGTCTTCCTCTCTCCCTCTATAAATATTCAGAAATCCACCAGCGACCATGCCCATTCCATTACAAACATGCAACGTATCATCTGTGAATGATGTTTCGATAAACTAATACTATAAATATCTGATTATTCTATGACAGGTAAATTCGATGGATTGTTGTGCTATGATTTGAGACAAATACGAAACGATTAACGATGAAAAGTTGTTTGTTTATATAAAAAGAAAATGAATTGATGATTATGTGATCAGAAAAAAAAAGTAATGAAATTCGTAGAATAGTTTTCGGTGATATGGAAATCGACGTAAGAAATTTCGATAAAATTTATGTATTTCACCACACAACTATGTAAAAACAGCAGTGTAGCAATTTGGGAACTATAAAAATGCAGGAATACACATATACATTGTATTTAAATCATATACTTATTGGTAAAGATAACCAAACCACCAAAATCTACAGTGGGTTCGGATTCTATTCATTTATTCAACACGACTTATGTTAGTCATGCGCATCACAAAAGAATTCAAAAAATACGCACTGTTTCTTTATAATCAAATTACAAACAAAATCACATCATATTCGAGGTTTTTCATTTGATTTAAATATTCAGAGCATTGACACGTAGTTGCAGTGTCGAAGAGGCAACAAGATGGCTCGCGGTATTTGAGCTCCCGAAGTGTTTTGGAAGGGCGGCCTGTGCAACCCGAACTGAGCCAACTTGGCCGGGGACGGAAATAGAAAAAACGCATGAATTTTCTTTCGGTCACGATGCAGTCTATTGAAACGGCGGTTGCCTGAAAGTGTGCACGCTGGTCATTTAACGCAATTCTGGTCTAAATCGAATACCTGGCGACATTTTTTTTTTCAGTCCCCCTACAATTTTCGCTCCAGTTCATGTTGGCTCAGTTCGGGTTGCACAGGGAGGTTCCACAACGCTTCGGGAGCTCCAATACAGGGAGCCATCCGGTTACCTCTCGGACACTTTAACTTAAAAATATAATAATAATAATAAAAAAAAAAACTATACAATTTGTATGACAAATAAAAGTTACAAAATGGAACACTCTTAACTTATACTCGGTGACGTCACTAACGATGCATCTCTTCTCGTGAAAATGCCCTGTTACAAATATAATTTCCACACATTAGTAGGTAGGTCAAACAATTAAAACGCCGACAAAATTGGAGCACCTAAATGGTACTTTCGTCACATTCCAGTTATGACAGAAAATTTTGCAACTGCTAAGCACTAGGCAGATGTTAAAGCTTAGGTTAGGTAGCTTCAGTTGCTCTTGGCAGGTATAGATAAATAAAAAGTATTTGGGGACAATCTTGCACAAATCGACCAAATTAAGCAAAGCTTGTACTATGGGTACCTACTAGGCGACGATATATGTACGTACATTGATAAATAAAAACGTATACTTATACATAGAGAACGGACATGACTCAGGAACAGACAGAGCTCATTAGACAAATAAATGCCCTTACCGGGATTTGAACCCGGGACCTCCAGCTTCGTAGGCGGGGTAATACCAAATAGTTAGGCTAACGTGATAATATTTTACATAGAACTGTATACAGGGTGATTCAGGAGACGTGAGCAGGATCAACCCTACACATACAGTTAATGTTAATGGATCTTTTACCATCGTAATTAAGTTAAACGCCCACAGTTTTTTTTTTACATTTTGTGTAAAAGTTTCATTCACAATAAATCATGGTCACCCTACACAACTAAAAAAAAAATTCACGTTAATCTTACCAATGCTGGTACGCCTGAGTAGCTTATAAACTATTGAATCCGTAGGGTTGATCCTGCTCATGTCTCCTGAATCACCCTGTATAACTATAGGTCAAACAATGGTAATGAAGTATGCATTAAGGGTACATAAGTACATAAAGTGTGCGAATCATATAAAATAACTGGCAGTACGGAACACTATATTCCGAATTTCGGCCTCGTACTTGGCTGATTTTTAACCAACTTCAAAAAAGGAGGAGGTTTTCAATTCAGTAGAATGTTTGACGGTTTGGTGCAACCCAGCCTTAAGGGGCTCCCACACGCCAATGACCTTCGATCTGAATGCCTTAGTTTTCTAATGTTTTTTGTAGCTTATTATGTTAACAACAACGGCTTTAAGCAATATAGTATCCCATATTTACTTCAAAGTTTATTGTTTTCCAGATATTTGGCATCAAAGTTGAACAATTTTAGGCCAAAAAACTGGTTTTCTGGCCATAACTTTTGTGTTAATTGGTTTAAAATAAAAAGCCTGCACCAGTTTTTAGACGTCTGTGACGTCTCTAAAAACTGGTGCAGCCCAAATATGTAGATTTCGTATAAGTTAGATCTTTCACGTCAATAGAGATACGACATAAGTGTTTTTTTTTTAAATTAAGTATTCATTTGTTTCAAAATCTGGTGGATCAAAATGGAGATAAAAGATTGAAGAACCGATAGCCGTTAGATTTATAATTCTATCTGAAGTGCAAAAGTAGGAGATACGATTCAAAACTTGTCAAAAATCGATCAAAACCTCGGGTAGCCCCTTAATGGCAAGTTTACTATTGACCGTCATCGCAGGCCTCGCCAGTCTGTGAGAGGCTTCAGAGTTCTGAGGCCCTACCACGAAAATCGAAACTCGAAGTTCGTATACATGCATCCCTGTCACTCGAGTTTTGTGAGTGCGATAGAGATGGAAATACCCGAACTTTCGAAGTTTCTGGTTATAGCTCTGAGGGGTAATCACGTAACGTTATGAACGCGCTTTAGGACAGTTTCACTGTCATTTGTCATATAAAAAATGACATTTATTTAGATCTACGTGCTCGACCTGCAGAGTCTGTACTGTAGAACATTTGCGACGCGTCTGTAACACGCCTAAAAAGTCTGTGGGTAAGTATAAAAAATAAGCGGCCTAAAAAAAAACTTCAAACAGAGCTTAGGTGGGTTTAATATCAGGTCAAAGCTAGAATACTTTGTTACGCGGTAGATCGCAGTGGCTACTCAATAAAACGGCCATAAACTGACTCGTAAACGGTCGCCGGCTCGACGCCGAATAAAACAGTTTTATATGAAATCGGTGTTGTGCGACTTTTTGCTGTAAACAATAAAATTGTGTAGTGCTTTTTCTTCGTTGTTCAATATTAGGCAAAATGATTTGGATCTCAATATCACTTACATATGAACGCTTCCTGATTTAATGACTTCCGGTTAGAATATATTTAATCTATATATTTGAGCTTATTGTTTTACATCATAGTCTTAATTTTACTGGCCAATTTTAACATCCGCTTACGAGTTTTTTGTAGAAACGTTTTTTCTTATTTTGGTTCATTTTAAGGTAGCTCTCGGATAAAAACTTAAGTAACGAGAGTATTATCCGCCAAAAAACTGTCATCAGTTTGACGCTTTTTAGGGTTCCGTAGCTAAATGGCAAAAAACGGAATCCTTATGGATTCGTCATGTATGTCACAGGCATTTTACTCGAAAACTATGATGTGTATTTGAATAAAATTTTGAGGATAGGTGTATTTTGTTAGCCGCTACATAGTTATGTAATTAAATTACAAAAAAAAAAAAAATTACAGGTGCACTCCATACATAAAACTGAAAGTCAAAAAAATGTTTTTCATTGCAAGCTTACGTGTGGCAGATCAATCGATAGATAGGCCTTTCAAAATAAATATAAGGTTTCTCAGCAATTTTTTTGATTAAGTAAATAGAGTCGGAGATAATCGCCCCGAAAGTCACTAAAATTATGTCCCCCCCCCTCTAATTTTTGAACCGTGTATTTTAGAAACATGAAAAAAATCATGGACATAGGGTTTTATTAAATTCTTTCAGCGAAAATTGTTTTGAACAAGATCAGTTCAAAGGTTTTAGATATTTCTAAAAAACTGCCTTCCTGAAAGAAAAGGACGTAAGTGCCATCAGATTTCAGTAAAGATACGACCTTTTAATAGGCACGGAACCCTTCGTTGAGCGTGGTCCGACACGCACTTTGGCACGCATTTGTTAAATGAGCGTTTAAGTTTTGTGCGAAAAATAATAATAAAATAAAATGCCGAACAGTGATTGTTCAAATCTGTTGTCTTCTACACAGGGGACCTTCTCGATGACATCCCGAAACTTATCATATCGCCATTTTGTATTTGTGACCGTTTCTGAAATAGGGACTGTACCCTCCATTATCTTTTTTACCGCAGTCATATAATTATACCTACTTACATGCTGGTATTGCTTTGTGTTTTAGCTAATAAAGCAAGACAGGCAGATAAAGTTGTGATTTGTGAAAACAAATCAGCAGATTTCAATATCGCACCTGACGTCCGCACGCTCCGGTAGTCAAAGCGCTACTGCTCATAAATGTTTACGATCGTGTTTGCAGCGCCATCTAGTCACAGAGATTGGCACCTTGCATTAAACCAGGGCTGTTGTTCGCAACGCTTTACCTCACCTGAGAAGAACCCATGAAGAAACAGTTTAAGTTAAGCCTCCGCGTAGACGTTGTTATTACGAATCCCGGCGTCAAGATATACTAGGCGTGATCCATGAGGTGAAACAAGTTGTGAATTAGCTGGCCGGGCATGCTACCACCGAACGGTTAAAACACCTTTAAGAGAGACTTTTAAAGCATTCTTTCTTGTTTGTTTCTGTGGCAAAAGAATAGGACAGCTATAGTCGTTCGCCAAGCTGTCGCTGAAGGATTTTAAATCGGTTAGCCGAGGTTTAACGTCTAGTTTGAAAGTGAGTAAAATTTAAACGCTCGAGTCGTTTGTTAGGTTTATGGGTTTTGCAGTGGGTTAGGAGCAAAGGGATTAAACGGTTCATCCAATTATACTAACCTATTTGTGACGTGTTATAAGAAGTTCCTTTCTCGCGTATTTCATATAAACGACATTGGATTTATATCTCTTACAGTTCGTTTGTAACGTTATCACTTCACAAATGTGGCGACTTAACTGACATGTTACAGCTTGTACAGCTGTACAAAGTAGCAGCAGTCTACAAAGCAGTTATTTCTATTAGATTAACTGAAGTCTAGAATTTTCCTCTTTTTAATATACCTACTTAGTATATGTACCTATTTGATAAGTTGCCTTTCAAATAAGTAGGTACTTATAATAGGCATGCGGCCTCATGTTCAAATTGATAACGTAGTGATGCTAAATGGATAGTCAACCATCAAATTATCGTAATAAAGAATAAATTATAAAATGTAATTAAAATCATAAAAAGATATGAACCTTGAAAGTTTAGAAAAATGATACATTCTGTTTTATTGTCCTTTTATAGTAACAAAATTGTACGACAACTATGTACTTAAACGCAGTATTTCGCGACCGAAACAACAATTTACCAGATTTTCAATACAACGATACAACTACTCTGTACAAGTGACGTCATACGGGGGTACGTCATTAGTATGAAGCGTTTTCCGCTGCCGCCAGCGACGTCAATGTTTGTCTCAAATATTGGGTATGTATGTTCTTTAATTGTAGTTGCTCCCATACAAACATTTGTTCCTCTCCAAAAACCACGTTATCCACGTTAATCCCCTAGCCTGATCCCCCAGGGGAATTACCGGCAATTATTTTATATTCAACTAGGAAAAAATGATAATGTTCGGTTATGGCGCTTCGCCGGACGCTACCGCGTCACGCTCGCTTCGCTCGCTCGGCTCGCGCGCTGTAGGGTCGCAGTTCAACTAACAACCTAACCGTTTTTTTCCCCTGGGGGATCAGGCTAGGGGATTAACGTGGACAACAGCCCAAAAACTGGTTCGAATGACATCGTAAAAAAATCTTAGTCCGCATCCCTATTGTTGTTAGTTGTAAAGCTGTTTCGTAAAACTCCAAGCAAACTCAGATTTCCAAATAATCCTTACTGTAAACCAGTAGCAAAGTATTGTAGAAATCGGAAAGCCAATACTTTTCCCCGCAACGCTCAATATTGTCGGCGACACTCCTCGCTCGGACTTGGCTGATTTTATTGGCTCCATAAAAGAATATGGCCTCTCTACACCAGATTGTTTTTTCTTACGATATTTCGAAGTGCTACTCATATTTCTCGCGCAAAAGTTGGGCCAAGTTTGTGACAGTTCCTGGTAAATGTATGTTGTTGACTTTTAACCCTTTTTTACCCGATTGCGAAACAGAATCCGGCTGACCGATTGCATAATAATAATAATAAATTCTTTATTTCGGAATATTACAACTCCATAGTTAAATAATTACCTAACATACTTAAGCCAGGTCAGAATTAGAAACAAAAAAAACAATCTAATTAATTTAATTAATCTGTGATATTATTGAGATTGGTATTTGAGATTAGCATTTAAAATCACATATTAGCGTTGTGGCACTTATAAATATTAAATAAAAACGTATCACAAATGCATGTAATGTGTCACAGAATGTCGTTCTCCTCTTAAACAGGCCAAAATAAATGAAGAAGAGATCGCTTTTCACACAAAGCCTCGCTAGAGCCGTCTGCGGTCAGCCTTTATAAACTGGACTTTTATATCGAGACTTCCTGCAAACGAATACTTGCAAAGATCGCACATACTGGAAGAGCCATACAAATATATTTACCTTATACATTACTAAGAGGAAACTTTACGGTGTCCTTCCCGTAATAATCTTTAAGCCAAGACGCCATTCACGATTAAAATACGGACGTGGATAGCGTAACCCAGTGTGTTTCAAACTGTGGGTCGCAACCCCCAGGGGGGTCGCCAAGCCTTTTAAAAGAGGTCACGGCTACTCATATTTTTAAAGTTAAAGTTCTGTAAGTAATTTGAACAGCGTAGAGTGGGGGGTCGCGAAATATTTTGTTCTGTACTAAGGGCATGAAAAAGAGTGCAAAACACTGCCGTTGCCTATGAACGCTTGGAAGTTTATTGGGTGTTACAACAAGCGTGTTATCGACTTTTATATTCGGAATTTCAGTCGACACAGCGCACCCTTAGGAGCTCTAGGGAATATTTTTTTACACTGGAAGGGGGGGGGGGGGCAAACAAGTAGACGCCCCGCCTGATGATAATTTATTGTTTGAACTTCAAGGGACTGTAGATTTCAGTATATGGTTTTAATTTCAACCTGCACGCTCTCCCAAGATGAAGGGGTCTTAACAGACAAAGGGACAACAAAGTGATCATATGTATAAAAGGGTTCCGTTTTTACCTTTTGAGGTACGGAACCCTATAAAGTTATTTTATTTAGGTGCAATCTTCTGTGAGGTTGAAGTCTACAAATTAGAGTAAGATGTCAATTCGTTGTGCCCTACTACATCCAAAGAAACTTCCATATATACTCGTAGATACAAAACAAGTTGAATTTATGATTTTATTTTCCATTAGAATAGCTTAAGCAGATAATATGGACGCCTGGGCCTGGTAATTACTTGTACTTACTGTGTTTTGACGTGGGGTAAGACACCGGTGAAATTACTTGAATAATATTCCGTCTTCAGTCAGATTCGTTGCATGTGATCTAATGTGTCGCCTCAATTTGTCACCGGCACCTAAGATTTGACACATCTAGCGTGCATCCATCCTTGTTTTTCCCTCGAGATTGAATAAGGCGGGAGCGAAGCCGACGCCGGATTTATGAGGATTCCCTCCACTCCTCTGATTGCCAGTTTACTCTGTGTCAAAGTGCGTGCCCGGCCACTGTGAATAAGCCTTTACAATTTATTGGAAACGCAAAGGACTTTTGCTGGGGTGCGAAATGATGAGTCACATTTTGGTACAGCACATTCGTAGCTTGGTAGTAACTCCAGTAATGGCTGTTTTCTCACTGCCTCGACAAAAGGGGATACAGCACAATTTTTAGAGTTCCGTACCAAAAAGGTAAAAAAGGAACCCTTATCTGTCCGTGTGTCACAACGTGAAATATCTCAGGAACTGGTGGGGCAGAGCACAGCGAAATGTCATCCCGCTCGAATTTCGAGCAGCCCAACTGTGGAAGTACCTCCGCCTTGCAGAAGACCACAGCCACAATAACACTACTACTTGCTCTGTAGTAGTGTTGTGTTCCTGGAGGTGAGCAAGGTCGCCACAGCTCCCGAGGATGCGTTGTGTTGAGAGCGAGGGAATTTGTTCCTTCAGCTGTCAACACGGCGAATCCTCAAACATCAAGGGTCGGCAACGCCCATGTTACTCCTTTGGAGTTGCATGCGTCTATAGGCTGCGGTGTCCGCTTACCATCAGGCGGGCCGTACGCTTCTTTGCCACCGTCGTTGTATACTATCAATTTGGAAACAATTGTAAAGAAGGCTAACACACGCGTTGAAAAAAAAGGCATGGTGTATGAAAGTTTGTACGGAACCCTCGGTGCGCGAGTCAGACTTGCACTCGACCAGTTTTATGGCGTCATAGCAGCTTGGTTGTTTTGTATGCATACGTATTTTTGTTTATCTCCGGTGCCTTTACTTTCCACTCATTATACGTATCTCATACATAATGTACTATTTAAGTTACCTTTCAAAAGACCGGATGCGGGTGGCGCAGTATCGGTCATTGTGACACTCTTTGGGGGAGGCCTATGCCCAGCAGCAGACGTCTTTCGGCTGATATGATGATGATGCCGATAATGACTTTTCAAAAAAAATTACGGGGCAAGATACACGGTACAGATATTTTTTTAGGAATGTTATAAGAGGATTAAATCAATACGTATTTTGCACTTGACGTATCTGCACCTACTAATAACACAAGACTTATTGAGCTTACTATGAGGTTAGTTCGATTTATGTAAGCAATATTTATTAATAAAATCCTAATTCTCTTTTCTTAAAAATTATACTTTGAAACCACGACGGACTGAAGAAGCTATACGCGTATAGGGAAAGAGGTTGTTTGTTTCATTGTGTTTGCACCAACATTCCCATTTATTAAAGTTTCCAATCACAGGTTCGAAAAATATTTACACCCGTATTTTGCCACATGCTGACGCGTTTTTCCATCAATACCACAAATGCACCTCACAAACTTGCGCATCAAAGAAAAATATCATTTTCATTTCTCATGCGTGCAAAAATTGGCTTTGGGCTGGTTGTAAGCTGCACAAAATGCCACTTGTATGCTCTAGTGCACAAGTATTTTTTTTTAAAGACTAATTATCTTAATAATTGGGCCTAACAGCCACACGCACAATCAAATTCCGTAAAATAAACTTGTTATTTTATTTGATTTGCTTTAATCAATTTGATATCCGTGTTTTCTATTACTAAATTCATAAAACCAAAAAAAATAAGTCAATTATTATTGGAAAACGTAAGTACCGAATAATTAAATGATTTGGCAGTATTGAAGTACCTAAGTCTAATATCACGTGTCGAAAACAACATAAAATCTTTTAAAAGTTAAGGTAGAGTTTCTCGCAATCGAAGTGAAAAGCAGTGTGTGTAACTAGGTATAACTCTGGTAAATTAGCCATTTTACCCCTCGACTTAACTATCTACTCTTCTCAGGTAAAATGGCTCATTTTATGCACTTGTTGTACAATCTACTTTTGGTGGCAGTATATCTATGTCTGCCTATGTGCTAAAAGTGTATATTCTTTGTTCGGAAAAAGGTGTGGAACCAATATATTTATGAAACGACTAGGGGAGATATACCGACTGTCGACGCAGTGTTGAAAGGGGATTGCGAATACTTGGTGCTTTTTATACTCAGAGTAATCTACAGAGGATCTATACGATGGCCTCCATTTAGGGACGGAAAGGCTCTTATGCAGCTAAATTTAAAAAAAAAACTGGTTTTTAATGGCTCACGGCTTATCATTAACAACCTACTTAATGTAGGCGGATAATGGTTTATTTGCTGGACCATCATAGTAACATTACTAACTCAGTTGCGGTAATTAAAAAAACTGGAACTATGACAAGGACAACGAATGATTATATCCCTTTCTGTCACACTTATTAAGATTTATATACTACCATCTCGCTCGATCGTGGTATATTATTATAGTAGAACCTCAGTAACACGAATCTAAAGGGAACGCAAAAATGTTCGCTCTAACGAGGTTTCGTCTTAAAGAGGATTTTGACTGAAAAAGGTTTTTATAGGCTTAAGTTCTTCTTATAGAGGTTCCAAAACTATGCCAAATTATTTCAAGTTACAGAGGTTAAAATTTCGGGTTACAGAGGTAAATATTTTTCTTGTACGTACCATTATCAACCATGTGATTTAGCTGTTCGTCAATTTATATTATACATATATATAGCGCTAACTATTAAATCGGTAGCAAATCTTTTATTTGGGTAAATACTTGATACTTATACCTATTGATATACGTCACTATCTGCAGAGGGCAATACAATCTAAGAATTTAAGTACCATACTTTGCCTATTTTATTAATGTAGTAAATGTCTTTAAAGAAAATTTAAAAAGTATTTAACACTCAAAAGCAAATAACTATGAAATAAAATAAAATTAAGTATATTATTATGTACTTCTTCGCTGTAATTATATGTAGTTCGCCTTTTTACGTTGATCTATTGTGTGACATGTATATTCTTTAACCTGTTATTGTGTACAATAAAGTGCTTACATACATACTTCTTTCTATTGCTCTCGATTGTACCTACTCCCAATATTTTTTAAGTTGAAGAGTCTTCCATTGCCGTGCTATTTTATTTAATATTGAGTTATAGAGGCTGTTTATTTAATAACTAACAGAGGTATTTTTTTTTTCGAGTTTTAGATCTGTAGATGTAATCTTACAGATTTAACTGAAAAACTTTGTAGTGAATCGTTATGTAAGTATCGAGGTAAAATATTTCGTGCTTTCGGCTTTCGGCTTGTGGAGGTTTTGGGGCTTGAAGGGAAGGGAATGGCATTTTATTTCGTGTTATAGAGGATTTCGTCTAATCAAGGTACGTATTGTGGAGGTTCCAGTTACCATAGGTAGCTCTGTAGAAATCAATACTCTAAGTTTTTATACGAGGGCGGCGTGCAAGCATACGGCTTGCTTGATGGTCAGTGGCCATAGCTTATGGGGTACTGGCCCTATAGATTTGCCGGGTTATTAGTGGAGTCTGTAAGCGCTGTCTCTGACAATGTAAAAAAAAAAGACCGGGTTGCACTCCGGGAGTGCCGGCAGAAGTGAAAACTCAATAACATTGTAACAGTTTTTTGATCAGATCACGTGACATCTTACGGTGTCACCCTAAAAATGAATTTGAAGCAAATTTATAAACAATTATCAATTATTTAGGCGGACGGGCCGCGGGCACGTTGGGTGCGACGGGCCGCCGGCTCTGGGCGGCGGCAAACACAATACCAATTTGTTTTTGCCTTTGCCAAATATTTTTCAAAGCTTTATCTCTTTAGGAATAACGTCTAAATTCGAACTAAATATTCGAATTTGCAAGAACGGCAGACGGCGGTGGCGACCAAAATATCAATTTGTTTTTGCCGTTGGTAAATATTTTTCTAAGCTTTATCTCTTTAGGAATAACGCCCAAATTCGAACTATTCGAATTTTCTCAATAGCAAAATGGTGAAGGACGCGTTGGTATTATTACAAATTTATTTACAGAATATGCTATTGCAAAAAGTGTTTAACGGCTTTATACTCTTACGAATAGCGTTCAGTTTTGAATGAAGTCGAATCGGCTAGCAGCAAAAAGTGACCTCCTTCACATCTGACGTCACAAAACTCTGTCGCTTATTTAACAATTTTTCCCCATCCCAAAAAGTGCTCAGCACCGCTAAAGAAGTTTTCACTTCAAAAAAAACGGGCCAAGAGCGTGTCGAGCCACCCTCAGTGTAGGGTTCCGTAGTTTTTCGTCCAGAAATTATTTTGTATTTTTTTTCAAAAACTATTCAACCTATCAAGTTAAAAATAATTTTCAGATTTTTTTACTTTTAGATTTTTTTCATATTTTTAAAACTTATGGTTCAAAAGTTAGAGGGGGGGGACACATTTTTTTTTACTTCTGGAGCGATTATCTCCGAAAATATTAACATTATCAAAGAATGGTTTTAGCAAACCCCTATTCATTCTTAAATACCTATCCAACAATATATCACACGTTAGGGTTAAAATGAAAAATAAAAAAACTCCCCACGTTACGTATAGGGGAGGCACCCTAATAAAATAAAATACTTTTTATTTTACCACTTTGTCGGTGTGATTGATATACATATTAGTACCAAATTTCAGCTTTCTAGTGCTAACGGTTACTGAGATTATGCGCGGACGGACGGACAGACAATGCGAAACTATAAGGGTTCCTAGTCGACTACGGAACCCTAAAAAATTAGTCCCACTGCGCCTGTGTTGCTTATTTCTTAAAACTATAATAACTGTGAGTAGTCAAATATATCAGAGCACGACCTAATGATAATCAGACGCTAATAAATATATGGATGAAATACGAACAGTTATTATAGACGGTACTTGTTATAACTACCGGCTAATTAGGTAACGAATTTTATCGACCTTGACAATTACCTAACTGATGCAATTGTTATTTTTATCACTTCGTTAGCCGGCTAAAAACCTCAAGTATCAAGAGCACTCCAGCTTTCCAGCATAGTACGCGATATAGGCGGGTCGACCGGGATGAAAAATCACAGATGACTTTTTTTACAGCGAATAGGCCGGGATCCGGAGTAATTATCGTCACTGGGCCACTTACATGGTTTTGCGGAAAACTGGAGATAAAGAATAATAGCGATGCTTTTACGCGTAATGCTTCAGGGAAAATGTTACCTAATACTTTCTGTTCAACATCTTTTAACTCAAGAATCAAGAATTCATAAAGAAAGAATTACAATTTCAACGATTTAGATATGTATTTATTGAAAACATGTTAAGGTGGTTCGATGACCATACAAAACGTCGTTTGACATTCGCAGGCTAACGGGGTGATAATTTAAGAAACTTATGTTACTTTCCATACTATCAGGTTTTAACGAACACCGCCTACGATTATTTTAGACGGTTAGGTGCAACCCACCATTAGCCTAATTCTTAGTGTTAACTCCACGTCCATACAGCCTAAAAGTTATCTTTCGAGTGATAGAAAAATTAATAAGTTTCTATCAAAAATTTCATTTCTGGTACAAGCTTTTATTGCCGACTGTATACTTTTCTGTATACCATCATCAATTACTCATTGAGATGATTCTAACGAACCCAAACTCAACGGGGTTACGTCGGTTAAGTACTGAATTCCCATGGCCAGGTGGCCACAGAAGACAGGACAGGAAGGTGGGGATAGAAGGTTCTGTCTCCATCAGATCAGCAAGATGGTATCATAATATTGAATTGTCATCCAAACTATACCCAAAATTTCAGCTCAAACGGTCACCGGGAAGTGGGTCAAATTTAACTTGCAAGATTTGTCCCATACATACTAACAGGGCAAGTTAATATAAATAAAGCTTTTAAAATTAAAATAAGTCGGCCAAGTGCCTGTCGGGCCCCGCGCAGTGTAGGGTTCCGTAGTTGCTTGTCTTAGTTACATCGACGTGCGGTGCGGTTGCTTCGGCAGAATTTGTACAATTTGCCTTTCCAATTACACATTAAGTTCGTCGATAGTTTTACTTTTAAATTCATTATATGTACTACTACCACGATTTTTTTCACATCCCCAGTAGTAGCCATTTAGCCGGCAGGGGGGGGGGGGGGGGGGGGGACACAGACGGACTCGAACAAAAATTAGGGCTTTAAAGCCCTCGCAAACGAATCACTGATTTCAAAATTGGTTATAGGAAACCCATAATAGTTTTGAACGAGCTATCCAACGATACCTCACACCATGGGTTTAACGAGAAAGAAAAATTACATCCCCGCTTTTCTTAGGTGGTTTTTGGTTTCGCCTTAGGTGTAGGGGAGGTACCCTAAAAAAAAATATTTCAAGATTTTATTGTACTGTTTTGTCGGCGTGATTGATTTATATAATACCCATGCCGAATTACAGTTTTCTAGTTGTAATGGCTACTGAGCTAAGCCGAAGACGGACAGACAGACAGACAGACGGACGGACATGGTGAAACTATAAGGTTCCTTGTTGTCTACGGAACCCTAAAAATTGGATTCGTCGTCCGTTCCTAAATATTTTAACAAAAAACAGCTCGAAGCGATACCGATGACAGCTCCACCTAATGAACATTGAAAGGACAGTCATACTACCAAAAGAACACAAACGTCCACAAATTCTTTACACTTACGTCTTTACGAAGATTTTTAATATGATGGGGACTATAAAGTCGCAAGTCTTCACAAATATTGTGAAGTTAGGACGTTTTATATTGGTGTTGATTTTCTTGAGTCATTTTTCTTTATTTCGTGAAAAGGTCGCTGCCGCTGGTAAGTCAGTGATAAATGTGTCCGTCCGAGTGTCATCCTTCCGGCGATACAGTCAAATGGTACTCGATGACTTGTGCTAATGGAAGTAGATTGTTTTTATTTTGCATGTACAATAATATTACTCTGATATTTTATGCGCGGCCGAGTGAATTTTTGCAGATTATGTTTGAAGGTAAAAAATACACGTATTATATGGGAAATATGTTTATAAGGAAAAAATACTTTATTACCTACAAATAAGATTATTGGTTAAAAACACACAAAACATATTAAATAAAAATTATAAACTATGACTAACCACTAAGAGAATGATAAGAAAACTAAATTAAAACTAAAACTAGAAAATAAGATAACATCATAGAAACCAAGAAAGAAAATGAAATATAAATATATTTTTTATGACCGGCTCCCATCTGGTCCAAAGGTGCCATAAATACTGGCTGCATTGCCCCGCTGAACTGCCACCGATATTTGTTGGACCAGGTAAGAGCCAGAACGAGGGTCGTAGCCCTTGTCTCTCAGACGCCGACCCAGCTCCCAAACAAGCCTCCTGCCCTCCGAACACCAAGGACCAGCCGTCTCGATTGCGACCGGAACAAAGTCGTACGCCGATTCAAGGTGGGCGTTTTTCCCATGTTTTAGTTTAGCCGCATTTTCGGCGGCCGCACCTGCTATCCTCATGGTGTGGTAAAGGTGAGTGGGTGCAAATGTGCTCACACAGGTTGCATCCCATAGCAGGCAGCGGCCTTTTGCTCAGGGAATTAGCGTAAGACCATCCGTTCTCTTGCCATCGGTACGGCTTAGCCCTTGGGGCTCCAGAACGCAAGGAATGCTTGCCGAGACCTTATTGGCGTGATGTCTGGGGATACGCCCTGCACACCGCAGACAACTTAGACCATGGTGCCCATATGCAGCGGTGGGGCTCGCATACCTTGCTTCCAAGACGCAGAGCTACCGCTGTCCTCAATGTATCATTGTTGAGAAAAGTTCCCAATATTGGTGAAGGCAAGGCGTGCAGCCACGCCCCAGACTCGGGAGCTCTGGCAGCTTTTAGACGAGCCAAATCTACCACAAGAGCTACATTTAACTGGTTTGTATACAGGGAGGAACATCTCCTTGGACTAAGCTGAAAGGACAGTGTTATATAAGTGACGTACAAACGATCTATTATAAATGTTAAGCTGGATTTAAAAGAAAAAAAAAAAACATAAAAATCGAAATATTTTATCTTAGTGACAACCCTAATACTATACATAGTTATTATTTTCATTTGAAATTGACACATGTCACAAGTCACAAGAATCTTGCTGACTTCATTGAATCTGCTGGATAGGGTTGAAACATACAGTTTTTTTCACCAAAGTTTAACAAGTTGTATCTCGGTAACCGTTAGAAATATTAATATGGTTACTAGGTGAGAAGTAAAGCACTAAACCTGATCTATATCCCATTTGCTTAAAAGTCCATCGATCTGTTCCACCCAGTATATTCTATTACAAGATATATCGTCCCAGAGTCCTTGTGATGCGGGGTTGTCTGGTTGCGTTACGTCAGAGAAGCGAGACCACTCATCTAGACCCTCCCGAACGGTAGACAAATACTGGCACCATTAAAAGAGAGTATCTTAGTGACAAGATCTGTCGACAAATGGGAAGAGGCGAGGAATGCAACGATCCAAACGTCTTTTATGCAACGAACCCCTAATCCCCCATAGTGGATTGGCAGTGTTGCCTGGCGTTTCCAGACATTGTTTGATTAATTTTGTTAGTTAAAAGTAAAATAGTAGTCCGCAACCTGATCTTATCCACCAAGCACAAAATGATCTTAACCTCTTTAACCACTGGTGCCAGTGCAATCTACTTACTATTAATACAAAGAAAACAGCATACATGATATTTAAAGCTAAAAATAAAATTGTCCCGTCACACATCAACCTTACAATCAGTAGCCAACAACTAAATCTTTCCCATCATGAAAAGTATCTTGGTCTACATTTAGATGAAAAATTAATACTTCGTAGAATTACATCATGCATCCCTCGCGAAGCTCGCTTGACAATATATAACTCATTAATAAAATCACATTTAGATTATTTGATCGAGATATGGGGAAGTGCCGCCAAAACAAACCTGCAAACATTACAAAGATCTCAAAATAAATCAATAAAGGCATTATTTGAATATGATTACAGAATTAATATCTACTCAATTACTATATAAGAAAGTAGAACTATTTAACCTAAGACAACTATACAACTACTCAACATGCATTTTCGTAAATATGACATTATATAATATCGTTCAGACATCTAATTCACGCAACGAAAATTCAAACACTGCTTAAGAAATACAAATAAGTTAGAACTGCTAAAAAATAGAACAGGTTACGGTAAAAGTAGCATTATGTATGTATGGGCCCGGATTTATAATGAGTTACCAAATCATTGGAAAGATTGTGAGTGTCTAAATGCATTTAAAACTAAATTTAAACAACACATATAATACTGTATAACAAATCTCTAACGATCATGCCACGATGTTTAATTTTAAGAAATTCTGATATGTTAGTAAGCTAATTTTAAGTGAACAGTGTTCTTATGAGTTAATAAAGCATCTCTAAACCTAAGGTGGTTTGACGACCATACAAAACGTTTTTTGACATTCGCAGGCTAACGGCGTGATATTTTAAGAAACTTATGTCACTACTACTACTACTACTGCTGCTACTGCTGTGTACTATCTTTCATAAACTTGTATAAACTAAAATAATTAGAAAAATTAGTTTGTCACGTGATACTTTGGGAAAACGATAATTCTCAAATTATTCTAAATTCTATTCTAATTCTTGCAGATCGATGAACGTTAAATATGGCACAGGCAGCTCTCATTCCATAGACACTTGACGTAGTGGGTGGTCTTGTCACACTTTCCATACATTCAGATTTTAACGACACACCTTATTTCCGACCATAGAATATACACTTTTAACACCATTTTAATAATAGGCCCTAAGACATAATCGCCAAATTAGGCAACATCTACGCTACTATCCCCGATTCAGAAGAGTTCGTCCAAAACTAAACAACTATCACATTTATTTTGATTTTTATTACATGCTTATATCAAACAAGTAAGTAATAGTAACATTAATAGTAATGTTTAATAGACATTATATAACGCTATTATTGTAGAAAAAAGGGCTTTCAGAAACTATTGTCCAAGTCAAATTGTGTTCTCCAACTGCACTCCTTGACTCATGGTCAACTGTCAGCATATAGCTATGCCGCGCCGCTTTCCCTAGTAATGGCGCTTTTTACGCCTGTTGAATTCGTAACCGAAATATGTAGAAAAAGAACCTAATATCGATCGAAATAAGATCGGTTCAAAGGTTTTTCAGATATTTCTAAAAACCTGCCTTCATTAAAGAAAAGGACGTAAGTGCCATAAGATTTCAGTAACGATACGACCATTTTAATAAGCACGGAACCCTTCGTTGTGCGTGGTCCGACACGCACTTGGCCGCTTTTTTATAATACATCATTGCGACAGAGTTCATCTGAATGGACTAGTTAGACTGGACTGGCTTCCCACGAGGTAGCTTGGCCCTTACTGTTGTAGGTATTTCAGAAAAATCGCTAATTTTTTTAAACGCAATGGACGTCGATGGGATTCATGAATGCATATGAGTTTTGAAAAAGAAACGCCTACTTATGGTAAAATTTCTTCTTAGTTCAGCTATCAAAATTACAATGCATTGATTTGCCTAATTGGCTTTGCTTTGCTCTTACTCTGCGGAATTCTCCTAAAGAAAACTATTTCTTTAATTTACGCTATATAAAAATGCTTTGGCGCTTTTATAAGGAATTTATAATATTTTATAAGGAATATTTTTCAAGTAACTACAATATTTCAATTTAAAAGTTACGGACATGCGTTTAAAAGTTACCGTCCCTTCAAGTCTCTAATACTGGGTGACTTTGGGGTGTCATGGAATTTATTCAGTACCTACAACCATTATCTTACTAAGGTTGAAGTGTTGGGCGATGGGCTAGCCACCTATCACTGCGTTATCACATTTTATTTACATGTATGCTAAAAGTGGCACTGGAACATCAGTTTCATGTGCTCTGCCTACCCCTTTTGGGAATGAAGGCGTGAATGTATGTTTCCATTATATTCACTTTTCCATCATGACCCCGAAATCACTTATTAGTTGAACGAGTGAGCGAAGCGAACGAAGTACAATGCTTCACCTTGGGCCGAAAATAGTTCATATGTCCTGTGTCCCTGTCCAGCTGTTCTCGCGTGTTCCACTGCTCACAGAGCAACTAGTTAGATAATAACTATAATTAGCAGGAATTAAGAGGAAACACTAAGGGCAGTATATAAAATCATCAAATAAATAATTCAGTCAAAATTGTTTTCTGGATGTTAGAACACAGCGGAAAATCTGCCATTTTTTTAAGTTTTTGAAGAATAAAAGAAAGAAGAAGAAGAATTTATGAAAAAAAGGAAAACATAGGATCATGTCAATAGTAGCCATAGATTTACGGAAAAAAAAATTGCTCTGCTGCCATTATCCAGGGAGAAAACGGGGGACTACGATTCTACGGCCCTTGCGTTTCCTCTTAAGTCCGCCATTTGTACTTTATGTTTGTGCAATAACATTTTAACTAAATTAACAGATTCCGCAAGCACCGAACCCCATCCAAGTCTCGACCAAGTAATAAACTTGCAATAAAAGTCGACAGTCCAGTAATTCAGCCGTCGGCCGCAGGCGGCGCCGCTGCGCTCTTCACGTCCTAATATATGGCCACTTCAACCGACGATTGTCTTGTGCCGGATGCGGATATTTTTGAAGTACGGCCAACTGTTTCTGAGGGTTTACGAGTATGTATTTTATTAAGTCAGTCACTTTTGCATTGAAAACAAACTGGCTGCAGGCTTTTTTAAATTAACATAAGGAATTTTATTGAAGTGAAAACTTCTTTTTTGGGATGGAGAAAAATTGCTAAATACGCGACAGATTTTTGTGACGTCAGATGTGAAGGAGGTCACAAACTTTTATCATATCATTCAAAACTCAACGCTATTCGTAAGAGTATAAAGCCGTTAAACACTTTTTGCAATAGCATATTCTGCAAATGAATTTGTAATTTTGTCCACGCGTCCTGAAGGACTGCCGTTTTGCTATTGAGCGAGCCGTGCGCCTAAATATTGATAGGTAATTGTTTATAAATTTGCGCCAAATTCATTTTTAGGGTGACACCGTAAGATGTCACGTGACCTGATCGAAAAACTGTCACAATGTTATTGAGTTTTCACTTCTGCCGGCACTCCCGGAGTGCAACCCGTTCTTTTTTTTCTTTAGAAACAAACAGGCGCTGTTATACGGTTGAGCCTGGGCGGTGAAAAGACGCACGGACAAAAACTCCACAATACAGAAATACGTACGCTACGATGGACCGGCGGAGTTGGGCAGGTTGAGGCTCAGTTCCAGATAGCAGGTATCACCGCTGTCAGCACCAAGTAACTACGTCGTTGCTCAGCTAGATCAAAAAGTTAGCGGTTCTATACCATCACCCAACCTCACATTGAGGAAATTCAGCAAACTCACGGTAAAAGCTAGTATCCGCTAAAAACTCTGCTTCTCTCTATTCAGAAAGTATAAATTGACCTTTAAATTCGTATCAACATGGCGTAGTCTGTAGCTAAACTTATCCTGGTTTCTCCACAGCGAGTTGTCGGTAGCTTTATAAAACGCCATTAGCCAGTACAAAGACTTGCTTATTAAGTTTAATTTTTAATATACGCGTGCAGCCCGCGTAAAATTGCAATCAAAAGCGAGTGAAAAAGTCTTGCGCGAGAAATTTATACGAACAATTTTCTTTTGAGGGCGCTCGTATTCTGTTTTTTTTATTGATACATGAGAAGTGAATTTTGTTGGCAATGACCCTTTTCTGTAGTACTTTATTATATTATTTATTAACGAAGTGGGTCAGGTCAGGCACCTACTTAGATACAAATGTCAATTTTTGCATGGGAAAATGACAGTAGAGTTATAGGACAACTTCGTTCGAAAAATTACGTGATCACCCCTCTAAAGTACAAAAACGGATATCCAGATTAATAAATCAGTAAAAATACGGATAAAATTGACAAAAATGTCTATCTAGAAGCTTTAGTAAAATAACAGGATGCATTTACATACGTCGTTGATCATAATGATCATTTAGCGAAAATCTCCATCACTACATACATCACTACATAATATAAAACAAAGTCGCTTCCGCTGTCTGTACCTTTGTATGCTTTGATCTTTAAAACTACGCAACGGATTTTGATGCGGTTTTTTTAATAGATAGAGTAATTTAAGAGGAAGGTTTATATGTATAATATAGTACCCGTGCGTAGCCGGGGCGGGTCGCTATAAATCATAATTCAGCAAATGATGGTTGCGTAACAGGCATCTGCACAAATCTTGAAGACGACAGTCTATACAGAGCTGGTTTGGCAGAATCATCCAATATCATAAATACCTACTTACTTTTATTATCATCATCTTCAGCCCGTGTAGTCGTCCACTGCTGGACATATATCATCCTCATTCGCGCCACTATCGGTCCCCAGCAATCAACCGCTTCCCGCCACTCTCTTCAGGTTGTCGATCCACTTAGCGGGTCGTCCCACAGGGCGAGTTGTTCGCGGTCTTCACTCCGGAACACTGCCCTATTAGCCATCAGCTCTCGGACAAATATCTGCCCGCTGCCACTTCAGCTTGCTATACTCAGCGCTATATCGGTGACCTTGGTCGAGCATTTACATATTTTTTATTATTATTATTACAAGCAAAAGCTTGTTGTGATGAAATAATAATTTAACTTGATCTGTTAGTTTGTTTTCAACACAATTGCTCGTAACGTACCTCTTATTGTGTCGCTTTTAGGCTCATAATCCTGGATATTAAACACGCGTGTTTTATAACATTACGACACTTGTGTTTTATGGTTATATCCCGATTAAGTCAAGTTGGCACCTTGCAGCAAGATGTATGCATGCACACGGTGCATTCTTAAATTAACCGGATTGTACAGAATGTACAGCTTTTTTTTTAATTCTCGGCAAATGGATTCTTACTCGACTAAATAAATTAAATCCTTTTTGTTAATTAATTGACTATTTCTTTTTGGATATGATATAGAAACGTTTAATTTAGTAAAACTTATCACTTTTGATAATATTTTACATGAATTAATAAAGATAACATTTCAAAACGAAAATATTTATTTTATTTTGTATTGGCTGTTTAGAGATTTCATCTAATGCGCGCGCACTGCGCAAACTTCACGAAAAAAAACTGTTGCTGTAGGTTATTTCACAGATATTTGTAAACATTGTTAATGCGTGTTTGGTTAAGTATTAACAAAAACGTTGACTCGTGGTGACTAGAAAAGTGATAAAAAGAATGGACGCCACTGGAAATTCGTGGCGATATATGCAACGTGTGAGTAAAAACCTGTTTACATATATAAGTACCTAAAGAAAATAACTTGGCACGTCTATAAAATTTTCATCTTATGAAAAGGATTTCTTCCTCGCAAAATGTGTTGAAAAACGTCGTATGAAACGCGTGAGGTTTGATAATTACATCCTCGGCTCTCTTATCAATAATTCCGCCGCTTTCGTAGTTGTCAACATACCTCACTTGTATCACAATGTACTATAGTGTGGGAGCAATCATGGAATTGAATTTTGAACCCGTTTTACCTCAATTAATTGAGCTGAAACTTTGGGTATAAGTATGTTTTGGATGACGATTCAATATTATGGTACCATCGAGCTGATCTGATGACATGATCTGATGGCTGGAGACATTAGCTGGCTATATAAATTCAGTACTTAACCGACGTAACCCCGTTGAGTTGGGGGTCGTTAGAATCGTCTCAATATGAGTAGTTGATGACGGTATACAGAAAAGTACAGTTGGCAATAAAAACTAGAACCATAAATGGAAAAACGTATAAGTAAGTTTACCTAAATAAGAATCAACGTCGGATTTCACTCAAACGATGAATGTTTAATTTCAATTATTCTTAAAATTATACAAAACGTTTCCCCCCGGCAAGTCGACCTCGTTAAGAACGTAAAAATATTTTAATCCAACCAAGTTACATTCGTTTCCATTCAGTTAGCGGTTCGAATTAATTCTGTCATATTCAGAACCAAAAGGTACTTACCTGTATGAACTTCTTATTATACTTATGCGTTTTTGGCTGCTGAAGCAGTGTTTCCGCTTCGTCGAAATGTATTCATAAGGTGTGCTTGAGAAAAATATTTTATTACACAAGACTAGGTATTTCAAATGCTTGAGCAGACTGTTTAATTTATTAATCTACACACACGTTCACGGGTGTGTAGATTAAGGGGCTCCCATACGCCAATGACCTTCGATCTGAATCCTTTGGTTTTCTAATGTTTTTTGTAGCTTATTATATTAACAACAACGGCTTTAAGCAATATAGTATCCCATATTTACTTCAAAGTTCATTGTTTTCGAGATATTTGGCATCAAAGTTGAACAATTTTAGGCCAAAAAACTGGTTTTCTGGCCATAACTTTTGTGTTAATTGGTTTCAAATGAAAACCTTGGACCAGTTTTTAGAGACGTCACAGACGAACCCAAATATGTAGATTTCGTATATGTTAGATCTTTCACGTCAATAGAGATACGAAATAAGTGTTTTTTTAGACAATGTTTAAAAAAAACATACAAAATTATGTATTCATTTGTTTCAAAATCCGGTAGACCAAAATGGAGACTAAAAATTGAAGAACCGATAGACGTTTCATTTATAATTCTATCTGTAGTGCAAAAAAAGGAGATACGATTCAAAACATGACAAAAAACGATGAAAACCTCGGGTAGCCCCTTAATAAATTAAATTAAATTTATTTATTTCAGATTTTTGGTCGTAATCAAAAGAGAAACTTAACCACCTACCCTGGGATGTTAAGCCTGCAAGTTTTTAGTCTTATTTTAGACCGATGAGCCTAACGAGGTTAAGAATATTTAGTTTTATTTTGATTAATTTTCACATAGTCCGTACGGGCCCCGGGCACGACATTGCGCGAATTGCGGCGCGGCAAGCGTTTTATCTGTTCATTGCGCGGTCGAGACGCGCAGCGCACTGTGGATAGTTGGGATCGCACGCAATGAATAAGTAAAACCGCTGCCGCTGCCGCCGCCGCGCAATGCCGTGGCCGGGCCGAGCATACTCTTGCCCCGTTCGTGACGCAAGGTTTTCAGTAAAAATACCATCTCTCTAATAAAGAAAAGACCCTGAAAACATTACACTCCTTTGTAATGTTTTCAGGGTCTATTCTTTATTTGAGAGATTGTATGTATGTGTCTCCTTTTCTTTGGGCAGTCGGGTAATAAAACCATTTATTTTATTCAATTATCGATCAACCCATATGGCACCAGCTCTTTAAAAATACACTCTAAGGTATATAATGAAATTCTTATCAATGCCAACGGGAAATATTATTCTCCTTTAATGCGGAAGCCGTGTATTGTGGTTGGATGATGGATCGCGTCTTAGCAAGTTTACTTTGAATCTCAAATGATGAAATATCGAAACGACGATGATGTATCGATGTTTTTATTCGATATTTTATGCAGTGTTGTGATTTATGGAATATTTAGGGTGGGTTAGATAACGATTAGATAGGTACAGTCGAGTTCTCCAATACCTATACAGACAACCTTTCAAAAATATCTACACATTTGTGTCTTATGTCAGTAACAATAAAGTCTCTGTATATATATTTCTGAAAGGTTGTCTGTGTAGATATTGGAGAACTCGACTGTACAGACCGATCAACCTTAAATATTCCATTCCATGGTGCAACCCACCTTTAGTGAAAATAGGTTTTTTTCATTAAATCTCGTTTTTATGGCATTCTCCATGCCAATATCTATGTACTTGACAATGCCGCAATAGTTAGCATATTCAATCTTAATGTATAGCAATAAAGATCATGGAGTGGTGATTTCAAAATTGGTTCGTTTACCTTAAATATGCCTACACTAGACCTAATACAAAATTTCAAAAAAAACAGCAGTCATTGACGAAGGGTGGGACAAACAAGACGACGGTTTTGGTCAGAGTCGAATCCTTGCAATCTTTTTTTTATGATATGATGAAGAATGTAATTTTATTATAGGTCCAAATCAGACTTTATCACAGACAATGATATAGTGAATATTTTAATTGCATTTTACAAAGTTTATGCGACATACAATTAAAAATAAGACTTCTTATGGTGTAACATTCGATTTATTAAAAATCGATATATTAAAAAACAATGACACCTGTGCATTTTAAAACAATAGGTTCAATTATATGACAATTTTAAGCAATTTTACGGCCAGCAGCATCATAAGCAGCTACTGACTCGTCAGAGTAAAAACCGATCGATATGATCTCCTTCGATCTAATGCTGGTCGGGCGTCCTGCAGCGCTCAACACGGCGTTCACATCGTACGCCCAGAAGTGATGACCCTCATGGGGGTTTCCGTAGTTACAGGCCACGCTTCCACTCAGACTAGCTTCATACTCCACCTCGACTTCCATGGTACCTTGGCTGGCACTCAACTCCGCTCTCGCCGCTTGTCCAGCCTGCAGCTCTATAGTAACCGAGGAACCAGACGTGAGAAGCGTCGACTGAGACTTAGTGGTCGATTCTCCCCAGTTGTTGTTGAAGCTGAAGCTAGTGGAACCGCCGGCGGTACCAGCGACGAAGTTGACGGTATAAGTGATTTCTTGCCCGACGGTTATGTCACCTCCCTTGCTTGTCGTAGTGGAGACTGTCTTAGTGATCTGCTGAGACATCTCACCACTATACTTGGCTGGGTAGGGGAGGTTGTTCTCAAAATGTTTGTTGCTAATAATGACGGGTTTGGTTCTGACGCCGAGAACTCGGGTGCTGATGGGACGGAGTTTCGTCCTCACTTGATTCCAGTTGTGGCGTTTGTACAAATCATCCCAAGGCGTCGGGCTGTGGAGGTAGGAATCATCAGGACGTCTTCTGGCTAATTTCCCGACGGCGTCTTTAAGGTCTTGGTCATTGATTCGGAAGGCGCCTCGTTCCCTGTCACTGATGACGTCGATTCTCTCTCCAAATGCTTCGGCTTTAGCGTACCGTTGGTCTTTCGATACGTCAATTTTGACGTTAAGTTTGGCAAAGACCAGTGCTGGAAGAAGTAAGAGGATAATTTTGGCGCCCATGGTGAACTGTGGAAAAAGAAAACGATTAAGATACTAGTTTTACTTTTCACATTATTGCTTGCAATCATGCGATCAATTTGCTTATGTACCTATACATTGGTAAAATTCGTTATAATATATACGTGAGAGAAGCAGGTATGAAAATAATAATTATAAAACGCAAACCGCTGTAAAAGTTATTTTATGCGGCTTTTATTTCAGTGTTTTAGTATGAATAGCCAATTTTATAAATTAAAAAAACCTTGCAAAAAGTACATTATTGACCAGAAATCTCAAACTAAAGCTTTAGGAAAATAGTATTTCGTATTAATACACGAAATAACAATAAGTAATTATATTTACCAGTTATTGAGCAGACCGGACTAACATGTCTTTATTGAATAATTGCTTTGATATTTTACCAGTATTTATATTACTTGCTTACAGTCATATAAAATTGAAGTACAGTCATTATCAATTAAATAATACCTACCTACGTCACAAATGTATTGTCCCGGCTATAATTAGTTTATCCTTAATGACGTTGGTCACCTTTGAATTCCCGTGGCGAGATAAACTTGTACTGAATACGTAGGCACCTGACCAACGCCAAGGGTAACGTTTAAGTATACCTATAGCCAGTTAAACGTTAACTATGAGAGCCAACCAGTCTAATCAGGCATGTTTAAAGTAAATCGTCCCCAACTATAAATGTGAACAAAATGCATTTGAGATATGTGGTAGGTAATCCCGTTTTGCATAATAAGTATAATCGTTGGAATTGATTTATTTCCTCCCACAACTCTTAATCATAAGGTAAACGTCCCAGTCCTCGACGTTGCACTAGTTTATGACATGGGCACTTTATGTCACAGCAATAAGGGTTAAAATCGACCTGAGACGATTTTCGCATTTAAGCCATGTCAATTAAACATAAAGTGAAAGAGCAGAGAAACATAAAGAATAGACAGACGTTTACCTTACTTGTGATAATTCGATCCATAGAATCATCGTCGTTAATCAAACATCTTGTGAAAACAATTGCCAAAATCATACGTAAAGAATTTCCTGCTCTACAGATGCGAATAGGTATATATACTCTTAAAATCGAACAAAGAAAATAAGTTTTCTTGAATGCTAGTTTGCCTTTAGTGTAGTGCGACGGCGAATGTGCAAAATGTATATGCCTAAGATGAAAAAACTGTCTTCTTATAGACCACAGTGCCCAGCAGTGGGACGCATATACGGGGTGTGGCCTGTAATGGGAGCAATAAATTTAAGGGCTGACTCTATGTATTATCCGCAGTGATTCTGTAGTGTTTCAAGATTCTTGAATTCGGAAATAATCTTATCTGAAGTTGTGATACCTAAGTAATGGATCTCGACATCTCGATATCGTAGCATGCCAGTCATTAACTATCTTGGTAGAACACTGGGCACTTTCGTAATTGCGATTATACTAACTTTGGTTTTCTAATTCTTTTTGTTTTTTTTTTTCAATTTTACAAGATTTTTTGGTGTTTTTGAAGTAAAACAAAATGGATATCATTCCAGTTAAGCAAAAGAACACACGTACGCTTTTACTTATTTTTTTTTTTCTATTTTTTTTTCAATTTAACCACTTGGAAATAATTACTGATTAACTTAATAAGCCACCGTTTAATTTTTTGCTCCTATTACAGGCCACACCCTGTATAGGCTGATTTATTACAACCGATTACGGTGTCGCAGTAGACCACGTAGGAGATGGCGAGACGAGCCTGACGTCTTTGATCAAGATTGGTGGAAGGTTGCCCAGGACAGAGATATGTGAAAGAAAAAGGGGGAGGCCTTTGCCCAGCAGTTGGCCACTTAAAACACTTAATAAAATAATAAAATTGTCAATTTAAATTACAGGAAAAATGTAACGCTCCGAGCCGGTTTTAAACCGGCGACTACATGCATTCATGGTCCGTCACTACTAACCAACTGAGATATCCGGAACAATCTGTCTCGACCACTAATAAATCTTTCAATCAGATTTTTTTTTAATTTTCCTTTAATTGAAATTAAAGGAAAATATTTATAATTTATTTTGCAGCGTTACTGCTTAATACAAAATTAAGATAATAATTATTATTATAACAGATCACTCCTGATAAATCCTGGCTCCGGAAGGCAGCTGTCATTCCATAGAAACTTGACAAACTTTCCATAGGTACGTACTCGTACATTCCGATTTTAACGAAGACCGCTTTCGTTAACCATTTTCACACAACTTCAACTAGGTATATCGTTTGGGATCAGCTGTAATTTTTAACCCCCGATGGAAACGAGACGTGTTATAATTTAACATGTGTAACTGGCATCGTAACTTTCAAGCGGAATGAACCGATTTGAAAGTTATTTTTCTCAGTTGCTTTTCACTCCTCTTTCAGATCGTTCTTAGTATGTTCGTTCTGTTTAAGTTTCTAATTTATTAGTTACCTTATAAATTACAGTTGATACATGCAGGACGTTGTATGTACCTAAATTAGAAAAGTAGCGTACCTACTTGTAAACTAACGTCATCAACCTGTGTGAACTGTTCGTTTCATCTTTATCATATTTAAAAGATTACCTTACTTACTTACAATGCTAATAGCGTATTAGGAAAAGTAACATAATTTTGTTCTGATTATTGTTTTTAGGGTTCCGTAGCCAAATGGCAAAAAACGGAACCCTTATAGATTCGTCATGTCTGTCTGCCTGTCTGTCTCTCCGTCCGTATGCCACAGGCATTTTACTCGAAAACTATAAGGTATATTTGAATAAAATTTTGAGGATAGGTGTATTTTGTTACCCGCTACATAGTTTTGTAATTAAATAAAAAAAAAATGTTTTTAAGGGTGCACTCCATACATATAACTAAAAGTCAAAAAAAAAAATTTCATTGCAAGCCCACGTGTGGCACATCAATCGATAGGCCTTTCAAAGTAAATATAAGGTTTCTCAGCATTTTTTTGATTAAGTGAATAGAATCGGAGATAATTGCCCCGAAAGTCACTAAAATTGTGTCGACCCCCTTCTCAGTTTTGAACCTTTTTAATAGGCACGGAACCCTTCGTTGTGCGTGGTCCGACACGCACTTGGCCAGTTTTTTTGTACTTAATACTTACTTTTCTTGTGATCGAAATGGGAGTGCGGGTTTGGTTCATGTGCATTGCATTAGCGCATATCTAAGCGTGTGTGAGCGCGATGCACTGACGATTATTATATTACCTTATGATAAATAATGAATTTTTATATAGGTACATATATAAGAGGGTATCTATTACAATTGTTTTATCGATAAGATATACATCTATATTAATGTTTAGTCGCAAAACGGTACTCATGGTTAAAGGTGACTAAGGTGAGGAGGTAGTGACTTACGGAATTAAATGTGAGTAACGATTCTTCTCCCACAAAAATCACATTACACTCATAGTTTTCTATGACGTGTTAGGTACGAGTAATATAACGTCATCTTTAGGTATGCTCTGAAACTGTTTAAATAGGAAGGATTTGTCCTTATATATATATATTACACAACCATCTTGAAGCAGCGGAACGTGTTGTTTGTGTTGGCTGACTTTTTTCTGATTGAAAGGGATAGGTAATATTGATTTTAATTTTTCTGTTATTTCCAGGTGCTATTCCATTATACATATTTGTAATTATTTTCAGCCTATGTCCAGCAGTGGACGTCTTTCGGCTGATATGATGATGAAGTAATTATTTTTACGCTTTAGTATTTTGTGTGATTTTCTTTAGAAATATGGTAAAGGAAATCTCAGTATGTAGGAAAGATTCGATGATTGTTTTACTGTTTGATATTTCGGGCTTTGCAAGAATCTAATTTACAAATGGCGAACCAGTATTCCATCTGTAATAGTTATGTAATATGTATTTGGCAAAAAGGAAGATATCCCCGATTAGATAGGTGTGTTTGTTCTTCAGATTGTTATAAATTTTAAATAAGACTTTTTTCTGAGAATGCAGTATTAACTGCTGGCAGTAGACATACCTTTTCCTTCTCACACGTTTGTTCCCAGGCCAAGCTCTCAATAACGGCACAACCAAGTAGAACATTCCTAATCTCGTCTGCGTTATGCACACAAGCATTACAGAACTAATTTTGATGCGGTTTTTATTAATGTGTATAGAGCCAAGTTTTTTGTATTCTAAATAGCCTCACGTGATCAATTCAACTCGATATTACCGTTTCATACCTAATAAAGCTAGCCCTTGGTTAAACTATTAAAAGTAGTTAAAATATTATATAATTGTTACAGAGACACACAATGCGAACCAGCTTAATTTTACTTGTGCTGCCTGCACTAGCTTATGGCAGCATCCGCGTTCACATCAAGGCTTCAGCAGCAAAGAACGAGACATCAGTCGCCGCCAAAGGAACAGACAGTGCCGTCATCAGCGACGCCGAGGAAGAAAGTTTCAACCTCACCACCTCGACCCTCAAGGCTGCTGTGACTGCACACAATGGCGGCTCTCCTTTAGACGTTTTTGTCAAAAGCCCGACCCCATGGGGAGATTTGTACAAATCCTACAAATGGTCCGAAGTCAAAAGAGACACTAAAGTTAACAAAGTCATGATAGTTGCTGTAAACACTGAAACAGTAACGCTGGCTAGACAATTTTATAGCTACAACGTAACCAGTGGCGATGGTGTCTTTTATGGTGACATGAAAGTTGATGTTCAAAACTTTGTTAGGAATAATTACACTGGCAAAAAACTATCAGTAGACATAGAATACGATGTAGATTTAGTAGATGGCTTAAATCCACCAATGCCTTTGAAATTAGTATCTCATTTAGGAACAAATTATTTCGTTAAAGATGCTAAAAAAATTCAATCTGAAGTGAATTTCACTTTGAAACCTGCACAAGCTGCTATGGTTGTTATAAATGCGACTAAAGTTAATATGGATGTTTTAATACAGTACGAGTCAAGTGTTAGTGGATACGTGGCTGTGAACTATAATCCTAGATATCAGGGTCATCATTTCTGGGCCTATGATGTGAGAGAAGTCATGGAATCTGTCGGCATGTCAGCTGTGCAGAAAAGCACAGATTTAGTTACCATAGAGTACTTTACTGATGCTTTTGAGTACGTCACAGATATAAATACGGGAAAAGTTATTGCATCAGTGCCTGCGGATTATCTAATCTAGATGTTGAAATTGGATGCTTCGAAATATCTAATCTTTATTGCATTGATAATAATACTTTTATAAGTTTGGGGATCTTGCACAAATATACCTAGACACAAACTAAGCAAACTATAGCTACTAATCGACGATATACATATTAACCTAAACGCATAGAAAACATCAAAAATTCAGGATCAAATGCCTCACACAAATATTTGCAATTATGGAATGGAACCCATGGCTAAAGCGGTCGTCAATAAAATAAGTATTCATTTCTAGTTTGTTTTCGCGCAGTCAGCAGATTGTTACAAGAGACCATGAGATGTATTTCGACTAAATATATGACTACTGACAGCGACATTCTTTACTAAATGTGGTTTTTAAATTAGAATTGGACTGTCTAAACCAGCGAATGAAAAAACCATAGAAGTCTAAGTGGCGCCGCAAAATGACCCCACAGATTGGGTGGCATTGCCATTATGCGGGGTTGGGGACGTATAGTACATGCGCATAGGCACGTGTTTCAGTAGAAATTTGTAAGGAGCTCGCAGTCTATGGTTTCTCAATGCGCTGGTCTTTAAGTCTCGTTTTGACTATATTATTTGTTCCTACTCTGTTATGGGCATAATACATACATGTTAAGTACATATCCTAGTGTTTGACACTGCGTCACTAGTCTGCTCCCTCAATAATATTAATTCATAGCAATAAATTTGAAAGAAAAACTATAACGTCTAAGTAGCTTAGTCTCAATAAAAATGATAATATTCAAGAGAAATTAACAGGATTAAAAAAAACAATCATCATAAATATATTCATGCACTTAACTAGTTATGCCGTAATGCAATAGGCTGATGCCTCATTTTCAAATTGATAAAGTAGTATAGTAAACCATCAAATTATCGTAATAATGTATAAATTATAAAATATAATTGAAATCTAAAAAAGATATGAACCTTGAAAGTTTAGAATAATTAACCATTTGTTTTATTGTCCAAGAGTAAATTTAAAGCTACCAATAGAATCCTTACGCTTTTATAGAAACAAAATTGTACGACAAGGGGTCCTGCCGTTTCGGCAAAATATTTTTCGCCAAATTTCACTTCCGACAAAACTTATGGCAGTAGTTTCATTTCCCAAACGAACAAATAGCACATTTTTGTTTCGCAAATTGTTCATTTGGTCAAAATATCATCTGGCATCATTTTGCTTTGTCAAATGTTATTAAGACAAAAGTTTATTTAGCAAACACTTTGTTTGGGCTTATATTGTTTTCCAAACAAAACATTTGCTCAAATTTTCATTTCGCACACTTCACATAGCATAACTTTGGCAATTATTTTATTTTTACTACAAACTAAAATGAAAAGACAAACAAATGCAAAACATAACATATTTAATTTATATTTTATCAATACACATTTTGATATAAGAAAAGTTTAACAAACCGTGTTTTTTTTTTACTCAATAACGGCCATCTTTCATCAACGGCAAAAATAGACACAATAATTTGAGAAATAAAATTATAAGTAGGTTAGGTTAGGGTTCACTTGTGTCCCTTAGAGCGGAAATAGGCACCCCGCGAAGCGGGGTAAAGTCGACACGCTGGCGGTTAGGTTAGGTTATAATAATTGCCAATATATTTGGTATGCACTACACAATTAGGATATAAATCGTATGCCATGCAATAATTTGGAAAACGAATGTTATGCCTAAAAAAAAAATTTTTTTGGGAAGTGACACCTTGGGAAATGATTTTTGCCCATACAATAGAGAACCGTACGACAAATATGTACTTAAACGCAGTATTTCGCGACCGAAACAACAATTTACCTGATTTTCCCTACAACGATTAGTACAAATGTCAGTTGTGACGTCATACCTGTGTGTCTATCAGTATGAAGCGTTTTGCGCTGCCGCCAGCGAGGTCAATCTTTGTCTCAAATTTATGGGTATTTATGTTATTTAATTGTAGTTGCTCCCGTACAAACATTTGTTCCTCTCCAAAAACTGGTTCGAATGACATCATAAAAAAATCTTAATCATCATCCCTATTATGTATAGGTACTTGAGATTATTTGAGTTGGCCGAAGTAATTAATAAAAAAAAAACAACTATACTTGTATTCAATCATCAAGGCTAAAATAAGACTAGAGAGAGACGGGGAGAAATTTCCTATCAAGAAAGGTGTCCGTCAGGGAGATCCACTTTCACCAAAACTCTTTTCTACGGTGCTAGAGTCAATTTTCCGAAATATTGATTGGAATGCGAAAGGGATCAAAATAGACGGAGAATACCTGCATCAATTAAGATTTGCGGACGACATTTTGCTTTTTGCAGAAAACCCGGTGAATCTTGAAAGTATGCCACTCGATCTGGCCAAAGAAAGTAAAAAAGAAGGATTGGAATTAAACCCAGCAAAAACAAAAAATACTATGACTCCAATAAAACCTCGGGTAGCCCCTTAATTGAAGCAGGACATAATCATATGGGAATAAGTAGGTCACGACGGCAATATTGCCGACAACGTAGGAAAAACGGGAATATTGCCCTTGAAAATATTACCGGGTCTGGAAATAGATACTGACAATTTTTTTTCAATTTGGGCGGCTCTTATTGAATGATGTCAAACTATTTTTTTACAGCACATAGGAGAAATGACTGCCTTGGGTAAAGCGCCATCTCCATTTTGTTACTAACAACTTGCAATCTAGTATGTTTATTTTTCGGCGATGTTTCTTCATTATGTGCACCGATTTCGAAAACAATTGAAATACAACCTTGACACAATCACTCAAAGATATATTCATTTCATGTATACATTAATTAGATAATTGTGTATGTAGGTAATTCAAGGAGATGACGTCACAGATCATCTCACGCAGTTTCTATTTAGGATATGCAAAATCTGGCACCATTAAATAGCACGAAATACTCCGAAGAACATTGTTCGACTAAGTAGTAGTAGTAGTAGTAGTAGTAGTTTTGTTTTGCGCAGTTACGTCTCATAGATTCCAGAGGCGCGATTTGACTCGTTATATTGATAGTTTGTCACATGATTCGCCTTTATTCCTCACTACACACAACTGACCAGAAGGGCTTTACTTAAGTTATTTTTTACCTATACTTTATCGAACAAGCGTTATGACATCCACTGACAGTTTGAGCTTCAATAAATGACAGTCGATATGATATATAACATTACGCGATTACCCGGAAATATATACACGATATCCGACAAAAGTTGACATGTCCCCACTAATACCTCTGTCTTTTAAAATGGTAATTTTTGTGGAGATAAACCGTGTCGCAGGTGATCTGGCAAAATCAGCCATTCGATATAACTAGTACCTACATTGAGTTGGCTAGGTAGGAACGCTGTAACTAGCGATGTCGCGAGCTGTATAAAACAAAATGGAATTGGGCCTAGAACTACATAACTGCGATGAATATTGATAACTTAATCATCTCGGGTCAGTATCGGATGGAAGTTGTAATGAATATTGACCAATCACGCAATAAAAATGTTAATATATTCGCTGATGTGTTTCACAATGCCCATTCTCACAAGTACTGTGGCTTGAGTGTATCCAGCCATGAAGTACTTTCTCTGTATATTACTAATTGTTAGTGTGTGTGGTGAGAACCATGATAAAAGCGACATTTCTGTTAGCAGTGCAGGAAAAGCAATAGATGAAAAAGTTGCGGAAGCAATTTCAGATCAAAACTCAGCAAGTGGCAATGTAAACACAAATTATAATGAAGGCTACATTGGAGGACTAAATAATTACTACGGAGGCGGTTTTGGCAACTACTTCGGAAAGGATATTGACGAATTTTGGTTTTTTAAAAAGTTTGGTGACACCGAAAAGTTCGAAAGAAGTCCAGGAAATATATATATTGGTAACGATGGTAAAAAGTTTGGTGACGACGAAAAGTTTGAAAGAGGTCGAGGGAACCGTAGATATTTTGGTAACGATGATGAAAAGTTTGGTGAAATTGAAAAGTTCGAAAGAAGGCGAGGATATTATAGATACTTTGGTTACGATGACGGAAATCCAGGTTCGTACACAATGTTATTTGAATACATCATAAGGCATCCGTAAACAAAAAAAAGCCACTGTTGACGAGCGGTAATGCACGCGACTTTCAATTTTTCAATGCATAGAGGGGGAGTCGCTGAGAGTTGCGAATATAAAGAAAATAAAGAAGAAAAGAAAACAAAAGAAAAATGTTTATTGACCAGATATAGAGTGGAGATATCTAGTGGGCTCCAAGGCTAGGTTCCGCCTGTATTTTGGAGTCCGTGAGCGCAGTTGACAATAATGTATATATATTTTTTGACAATATGCGTGAGTAGAACTAGTAATTCAAATTAAAAAGCTTCAATATTGAATAATTACACTTAGTAAATAATTTCCTCTCGCGAATTTTATTCGAGTACTTGCGATCATCTTAAAATTATTCTAAGCCTAATTGTTGGCCTACTAGGGATTTCGATACTTTATCATACGGCTTACACTTAAAACGAGACGAGGTTTCGTCATGAATGAATTGCGTGACTTTTCGAACGAGCGTTAGGATATAACCGTCACTATCACCTTCTAAAAGTTACAGGTAGCTACTATGTCCTCACACGCGTTCAAAAAGTTACGTGTTAACCCGATGCAAGAATTTTCCGGATTCTCCTATGATGCAATCGGTGTAACGGTAAGATCTGTGGGTTAATTACGTAACTTTTAGGACAGCTAATTTTCCTACACATTATACTTAGTATAATGACGTGATGATTTAGATATACCTAACGCACGTACGAAACTTTATGTATACGTACGACAAACATATCTAACAAATACCTCTACATCATGTTTTAAAATAATAAGATTAAGCCTTATCGCTGGAAATGTAACATTGCATTCTTAAACAAATGAAGTTTTTTTTTTTCTAGATATTCACGGAAGAATTCAGCGTCCATGCCAAGCGTACGACTCATTCTGTATCCGCAAGTTCTTTGCCGAACACTCCCAATGCAAGATATCTGGGAGGCAAGTCCCAGAGCCCCTGTTCCGGGCGCAGACAACATTCAACATCCCAAGTAGCAACATATCAGCTACACTGATTAATACGGAGTATAAAGGATTAAAAGATGGGAGAGTGGAGGAATTTTAGTAAGTGCAGTGAAACGTTACTTAACAACTAGCGTTTTTTAATTGTTTTCCTTAGTTGCTACATTTATGACCAAGAAATGACAAACCTAACAAACCTTAAATTCCTATACATTACGATAATTTTATCGTTGCCGCGCAGATTGATTATCAAAAAATAAAACATCGATTGTATATTTTGTGCTTTAAATAAGAAATAATTCTATGTTAAATGTTGCAATTCTATTTGATGACCTTCAAGGGTCGTAGCAACCACACACTATAAAGGACTTCGTATTTAAGATGCATCTGTCAAATATTGAACAATATCTGAGTATTGAATTAAGGTGTTTTTTTTGTGTTATTTCAGTATCGATAAAGTGACTGACAACTTGGTGCTGACTCTGGATTTCGACTCCGTGTCATTAACCACCCCCAATCTGTACCTGAAGTACTACCTCCGAGGCAAGGAGCCAATCGTGACGCGGGACTCTTCTGTCGGTGCTTTCTGTAAGACCTACATACTTATTTTTCTAACATGCATCGTCATCATCGTCATCCCCATCATCAACGTCTTCGTTATCATGAGCGTAATTATCGATATGATACAGAGAAAGAATATAATGGTAAAATAAACCATCTTCGTCTGTAGCCCCCGACAGGATTCGAACCTGCGACCTTTCTATTAACGCTAGACTGCTCTACCAACTGAGCTACGAGGACAGTGACTTACGCTGTGTATTTTTGCATTACATTCCCGCTAAGACTAGCGCCCTCTGTATCATGTTATAGACTTGCTTCACAGCCTTGGCACACCTCTAATGGGCGAGCTATACGCTCACTCCATTCTCATCGAACCACATCAGGTAGTTTCGGACAAACAAAAATATTTAATTAAGTACTTTCTCTTCACACCGATATTTAAGCGGGTAATCCTAGATTATATTATTATGGGACTAAGTTTTAAAAGGTGAAAAAGCCAATTGCTTATTTGGAAAACACTGGCAGTGATCCAGCAGCTATTTAACATTGAAAAGTAGTATCATGTTTAAATGAAACCTCCTAATAAAATAACTGCGGGTGATGGCGGCTTCACTAACTAGGTTTGACTCAAATTTTATAATTTCAGTGAAAGTGTCAGTAACTGTGGTAATACCAAAAGTGAAGGACTTAAAGTTGGAGCGAGCTGAGGTATTCACACATACGAGCGAACCCATACCACTGTTCCTCAGCGGCCCTAGGCTTGGGATAAGCACAGGTAATTTTTTCAGACAGCTAAAGCTAGACTTAAGGTAGGAAATAAACAGCTCAGGCATACAGATAGCCGTTCGTCCGAGTAGAACTTATGTCTTCTTTGTTTCGGGACGGCACGGCAGCCAAATGACAGGTTTTAAATGGCACGTACCCAAGCAATATGAAATGCATGCACTACTTAAGCAAAATTACAATCATCATTGATTACCATTAGTCACCTTTTTTTCTCGGTTTCTCTACAGATCCGGAGGTCCCTCGAATGTATGCCCAATTACTCGCCAAAGGAATAGTAGATGCGAGGGAGTCACTGTTAACTGAAGGAGTCTTCTACGCCGCAAATTTCATCCAGTATAATATTTGTGATTTTGGTCTGAAAGTTCTGTAGTCTTTTTGGTGGCAGTTTTGATGGCGGTGCAGTTGTATTTAGAAAACTATTATTGTATCCATACATTTTTTTTTCAGTATGATGTCTTTCTCTTACAAATAATAACTAGTGGTTAGCCCCGAACTGTGAAAATACTCGTGGATCCGTCCAACGCCATCTAGTGGTGTTTAGAGAAACCATATTTTCAACATATTTTTATTTATTTATTTAGGACCTTCAACAATAAGCATACCATTACATCATATTGCTCTTCTGTGCACAAATTAAAACCAAGAACCTTATTAATTCAGTAACAATTAACAGTGAAAATATAAAATAAAATAAAATTAAAGCTGATTACAATTAGTACTACTAAAACACTATGTAGGTATATTATATTACAACCCGTTGTATCTCGGCAACCCGTCTCCCTCAAGTTTGAACTTAATAGTTATTATTTTATCTCATTAATCCGCCATACCAAATTTCAGGACGTTCCGCTTCCGATCAATGATAATTGATTTGTCGTCGAACAAACATTTATACATACAAACAAACGCGGGACTGTTCCAGCTCCAGTAGACTCGGAGACTTGGAGAGTCGACTTCGCTCAATTCGCTTGATCGTTCAATAATGACCCTTTTCCAGCTCTACTCTTACCAATGATCGGTTGTATTCGTATTGGTAAAAAAAAACCGCGCTTATTGAAATCAGGGATGTTGCAGACATTCGCATCCGCATCCGCAAAAAATAATGCGGAGTTTTTGCGCATGCGGATGTAGTATACAGTTTGCGACCAGATAGGGGCCAACACGGCGCGTGCCACGCGCATGTTCAGTATTTTAGTCATTAGTCAATAAGAATATCCTTTCGTTTCTGTCATCTGACGATTCGCCGTATTCGCTGTCGCTGTCGCGTTAGGTTTGCAACGATTGTAAATCAGCCGCAACGTGTTCGAGTACTGCGTGACCCTAAAGACGTTGCGTATTTATGTTTTTGAGTGTTTCGCCTCAAAATCCGCATCCGCATCCGCATCCGCATCCGCATCCGCACCCGCACCCGCATCCGCGGATGTCTAAAAAATCGCATCCGCGGCATCCCTGATTGAAATCTGTAAACGATGTGTATTGATAAGGAAAAGGCCAAAATAATGTATGCTATACGATTAAATAAATTGATAAGGAATTTATAATCTTCAAATTAGCACGTAGGTACTCAATAACACCATGCTAACAAATGTCAAATGCCAATTGTGATTTGTAACGTGAACATATTTTCCTGTAAGATAGTAAATAAAGGGAATCCATCATTTTACCGAAAATAGTTTCATCCATTATCGTTTCTTACTTAAAATACTATTTGCAGAATTTTATAATCACTTAGGAATCATTTATCAAACTTCGTTAGATCGCTCATAATTTGGCTCGAATTACTTTTTACACAAGGATCAACTCATCGAATTTTACTTCATTATTTTATTTGTCCATCGAATCGCCTTTACTATAATTTTCAGTTCATAATTTCATCGAAACTTTGGACGTGTCTCTGGATATGGGATTACCTTCCCATTCTACTCTAAGGAAGGTCAGTGTAGGTACGACGACGAGCGAAGCGAGGAGGAGTGTTAGGAAGAACTGCGACCCTACAGCGTCAGATCGGATTTATTTATTTATTTACCGAGGCTTAATATTACGTTACTGCGATGAAACATTGTCCGTGGCAATAAAACGTACCAATTGTCAATCGTGTTTCGATAAATTAAAACTATAAATAACTAATTTATTCTATGACAGGTAATTTCGAGGAATCGTTACGCTACGATTTGGGAAAAATTTGAAACGATTAACTATGAAACGTAGTTCGATTATATAATATATAAAAATCAATGAATTGATGATTATGTGATTAGAAAAAAAACTTGTGAGTTTTTAGTTATTATATTAAGCTAAAATGTATTTTGTCCTTTTCTTACAAGCTCAAATGTCAAAGTGACAGACAACGAAAAACTCTCTCAGAATGCGCAACTGTCCTTTCCTTTGAAAATATGTAGACTTTTAATACATAGAAAACAAAAAAATACGTTTAAAATTTTCGTATACGTGCGATACAAGTTATCCATTTCTAATATAGCATAAGTAGTTCCTGAATTATTTAACGCTTTGACAGATAGACAGACGGACAGACGGACAGACGGACGACGATGCCTTTTTACCTTTTTTGTACGGAACCCGATAAAATATCGCGATACGCAAAACATTTACATAATGACTGTACTTATTTCATGAATACAATTAATCCCCACTAATATCGTTCATTGATTCATGTAATTAGAATTCGTGTAATTAAAATGAAGTTATAGATCCTCTAACGTTTATTATTTAGGATATGCAAGATCCAGCACCATTTACTAGCACGAAATGCGCAGAAGTATATTGATCAGCTGATTACCTTATTTAGCGCAGTTCGGTCTCATTGGATCCATTAGCGCGATTCAGCTTCTTTTATTTATAGTTCGTGATGACGCCAAGAAAATCCCGCACCTTTTCTAACGAGCGTTAGAACACTTAGAGCATACGAACTGGAATTTTCAGCTACAAAGCATTACAGTAGATATGTCTTCACATGCGTTCGACAAATTAGGCCATTACCCTGCTGGGCAGGTATATATATCCACTATATTCAATTTGACGTGTGTTGCGGGTAGCAACCTATCACTGCGATATCACATTTAGTCTATATTTTATAAGCACATTCACGCTAAAACTGGCACTGGAACATAAGTTTCATGTGCTCTGCCTACCCCTATCGGGAATGAAGGCGTGAATCTATGTATGTATCTATTAAATTGACAGAATTTGATACGCCCCTACGTTTATGTCTTTTTTTACGACGTCGGTAGCAAACAAGCGTGCAGCCCGCCTGATGGTAAGCGGCTACCGTAGATATGGGACTCGCACGCGCGTTGCCGACCTTATAATGCCACTGCCTTATGTCTCTGCCTTTACTTTCACAATGGTAGTTTTTAGGGTTCCGTACCTCAAAAGGAAAAAACGGAACCCTTATAGGATCACTTTGTTGTCCGCCCGTCCGTCCGTCTGTCAAGACCCTTTTTCTCAGGAACGCGTGAAAGTATCAAGCTAAAATTTATACCAAATACTCAAGTCTACTGTCCCTTGGAGCTGTAAAAAAAACAAACTTCTAAGCCAACGCAATCAAAAGATACAGTCGTTTATGCCGCAAATTTCCGCATATTTTCGAAACTCGCAAGGGAATCAAAACCTACAGGGTACTTCCCGTGAACTCAGAATCTTGAAATTTGGTACGAAACAACGTCTTATAGCACAGATAAAGGAAAAATTGCGAAAATAGTAAATTTTTAGTTACATCAGGCCTTAAAACACGAGTGTTTTAAGGCTAAATTATGTACAGTTGCATACACTACTTTATCTACACACATATCATAAGTACTCTAAGATCGGTTCAGAAGCCGTAGGAAAATGACCTGCATTGCTACTATAGTGCTACCTGTAAAATATCTTTGTTGCAATCGTGGCTGCATTTACGATATCCGGCGGAGTGTGCATATCGTTCACGGAGTCACTACTACTCATATTTTCATCTAAAATGTGAATTACAAACAACTTTTCACAATTCTACTTTCGTAACAGCAAAAACCAACAAAGAAATGACAAAAGTAATGGCGGCAATTTGATCCTACGTCAAGACGAATGTTTTTTTAAATCATAGACAAACGAATGATGTCCCTATTCTCATGTCACTCTTGATCAAATGTCGTGCGGTTTATATTAAAAAACATACTGAATTGACGTTTCGCATCGATAACTGTTTTAATATCTATGGATACTAGAATAGAGACCCACTTGAGTTTTGACAGCTGTTCCAAATTTAAACTCATAACCTTACAAAAATCTGTACTGTAATAAAATTACAGTACAGATTTTGCCTACTACCACAGACAAGAAAGTTCTCATAGTAAAATTGGTTGTAATAATGCTGGTCATTTCCTACGGTTTCTGAACGCATTTTAGAGCACTAATGATATGTGCGTAGATAAAAATATTTTTAATAATTTTAAAGTTATTACTTATATAACTACATGTTTGTACGGAATCCTCGGTGCGCGAGTCCGACTCGCACTTGGCCAGTTTTTTAGAAGAGGAGCCGTGCCACAGGTGATGTTTCAAAATCAGCCATTTGTTCATGTAAGAGCGATGAAGCATGCGATATCGCGAGCTTTATAAAACATACTGGAATTGTGGCTAGTAGCTTATATGCATAACTGCGTTTAATTTTGATGATGCAACAAAGTAATCACCTTGGATAGCAGTAATTCGAGTATTATGGACTAAATAAAACAATGTAGACTGCGCATGCAATAAAAAGTGTTAATTTATTGGCAAATGTAGTTTACAATGCATATACGTATGTCCGAGTGTGGATGTATCCAGCCGTGATAATAGTATAATAAAATAAATATTTGGCAACATTCTGACACAAATCAACGTAGTTCCAAACTAAGCAAAGCTTGTACTATGGGTAGATAAATAAATACTTAAATACATCGAAAACATCCATGACTCAGGAACAAATATTCGTGCTCATCACACAAATAAATGCTCTTACTGGCATTCGAACCCAGAACCTTTCGCTTCGTAGGCCGGGTCACTACCAACTAGGCTAAAGCGGTCGTCGAAATATCTCTGTAGATTACCTACTAGCTGTTGGTGTTTCTGGTGAGAACCACGATCTGTCAGCAGTGTATAAAAGTGACAGGCGAAAAAGTTACTGATATAATTTCAGGTTGAAAGCAGCAGGTGCTAATGTAAATACGAACAATACGGGTGTAGACTCGAAAATTATTATTACTCCAAAAGAAAGAAGGCAAAAAAATATGCCTAGTGACGAAAATCATATTCAGATATCTCAAAGAATTACGAAGCTACAACCGTTTTAATATTGCTTGTTAGAGAGAGAAAACGCAAACGGTGTGTGACGTCACATTACAGGAAGCTGCCGGCAGGCCGCGTGGACGGCGGCTCCGACCACGATGGGCGCGGCACGTCGCCGTCTTCTGTGACGTCACATTCATCCAGCGTCATCGTTTCATATGAAGTTGCGTTTTGCGAAAAAGGGACAGAACATACCCCTTCTTAAAACTTTGGACACTTATAACTTCGTGATTATTTAACCTTTTGCGTTGATTTTTTCTCCATTTGACTACATTTTATATCCTTTTTCGAGAAAATATGATTTTATTGATTATTTTATTTAGTGTCTATTAAAATGGAGGCAACATTGGAGGGGTGGAAAGGTTCTCGAGTGGCGACCAAGTACCGGAAGGCGCAAAGTGGGTAGACTAGGTGGATTGATAACCTGGTAAAGGTCGCGGGAGTCCGCGGGATGCGGGTGGCGAAAGACCGGTCATTGAGGCACTCTTTGGGAGAGGTCTATGTCCAGTAGTGGACGTCTTTCGGCTGAAATGATGAACATTGGAGGACTAAATAATTACTACAGAGGCGGTTTTGCCAACTACTTCAAGAGGGAAGTATACCTTTGGAATACTACGTACTCGTCCATACCAAAAGAGAAAACGATTTTCCACTTCTAACTATTTTCTAATCTCGATGATTTTTAGTACGTTATTGACACAATGAAATACTAGGTTTATATGTTTTACTTTTTTCAAAATTTGCAATAAATTAATATTTAGGCCTATACTTTTTTTTTTAAAAGCAAAACCTATAAACCTGGATATTATTATGCTGAAGATGTCGATTACATTAAAATCAAAGTGATTTGTTAAGATTTAGTTGGTGGAAAACGTTTTCTCCCGAAACGGAAAATTCATATAAAAAGTACCTATTGTCAGCTAGCTTTACTTCCCTCCCCATATTGGGTTCCGTGGGTATTGGAACGAGAACAAAAAAATAAAGTTGATATGTCCCAAGCAACGTTTTTCGAAAAGTTACGCAATGGCCATACCGAGAGGCTATTGAGTAACTTTTCGAACGAGCGTTAAGACAACTAAACTGTCATAAATTCCGATACACTACAATTTGTTGTCTTGTTTTTTGTGTCACGAATAAATATTTGCTTCCGTTCTTTCTTGCTTTCAATACAAAATTGACATTTAGATCTATCTTACGTTCGTATGAAGCGTTACGCAATCGACCAGCGTGTCTTGCTCACATATTATTTTATCTTGAAAAAAAAAATAAGTTAAAGAATTGCAGGGTTATAAGTTATTTTCAGTGGTTGACCCATTATTACTTAGAACCGTTCGGCCGTTGGGGGGAAAATTCTCGAGTTGCGACCACGTACCGGAAGGCGCGGCTTGGGTAGTCCCTCCACAAGGTGGACTAATGGCCTAGCACAGGTCGCGGGAGTCAACTGCAAGCGGGTGACGCAGGACCGGTCATCGTGGCACTCTTTGGGGGCGCCAGGTCAAGCAGTGCAATAACTATCGAACGGATTTTTACGAAACTTTCCAGTACCGTAAAATGGGGCGAGTAGGGTTCGCGGGGAGAGTTGGGGTTGGGGAGAAGGGTTGAAAGGGGCGTGAAATGGGATTTTAAGGCTACTGCTACAAAAATAATGTATTCCAATTTAAAATTGATGTTGCAACACATCCGAAACGTCGGGAGACCTCAGTGAGGTAAATAAATAAGTTAATTAAAATCAATAAAGGTTTTGGAAGTACATCCGGCGGGCCCATATAATGTTACTTACACATTTATTAGTGACTAGCTTCTGCCCGCGACTTTGTACGCGTATAAATTATGATTTACATGATATTCTTATGTTTAACCATACTACTGACAAATTGGAACATATAGATTTCATTTCCATAGGGCAATAATTGTGCACTACAATGAATTATAATTTACATACATTTATATCGGACCGTAAAAAATCGGACTGCCGGACGAAAGAAATTCATTGTAGTGCACAATCGCCCATAGACTGCGTAACAGTTGAAATTCTTTTCGAATCTAAATTAACACCCTCATAAACTTGGTCGTCAATAATATTATATAGATGCCCAAAGTATCTTTTTAGAGAGTGCTCTCTATGCGAGCCGCAGGTCCGAAGGCCCTAGGAGGAGCCCGACGGACACTCACTATCCTCAGGTGTCTTGCAAGCGAGACATGAGGCCAGTGTGCCGAAGGTGAGCGGCGAGAATTTCATTGGAATTAAAGGCTTAAAGCAATCCTTAGCATAGAGCGGTCTCAATGCGAGCCCGAGGGCCTAAGGCCCGAGGCCGAGCTCCCTGGATACTCATAATCTCCGAGTAACTTGCAAGCGAAACCTGGGGGCCGAAGTCCGGAAGGTAAACGGGGAGGCAAGCGGAGCCGAAGGCTGAGCTTTTCGTAGGCATGGAAGGCCCTAAGCATGCTTTTAGGGAGCGGTCGCTATGCGAGCTCGGGGGATGAAGGCCCGTGGGTGAACCCCCACGGATACTTACTACTTGACTTGCAAGGTCTTTAAACGTACGAGCACTTGGCTGTTTGCAGTGATTTGTCTTAGTCAAAGCATATAGTTAAAAGGTAAAAAATCTTTATATAAATCTGTTATTTTACCTGTAAAAAGATTATTTAAGTAAAAGCCTGTACACCAAAATGTCACATGTCACATTGACAATAAAATAGATATTGTGCGACAACCCTATGACTTAGTGTCAATGGATCTGTAACACTGATAACGGGGTATAGTGCTAATAAACCATTTATTTAAGAGCTCGACATCAAATAATGTGAACCGACTAAGTGCAAGAGTAGATGGACTCCCATATTTAACATATTAATATATGACAGCTTCCAACTTACGTGATTTTGAAGTAAGTATATCGAGCCGAGCCCGGGGTTATAGGCAATGTAGCGTTGTTTTAGTTCAACGGGCCGTGTCCGAGCTGCATCCGTATCTAAATCGGCCGTCACATTTCGTCGGTGCGAATTAAAAAATCGCTATGTATTTTCACCCTACTTTACAGGAGACGAAAAAAATTGATTATCTCGGAATTACGCAGTTTTCTTAAATAAGATGTATTTTTTTTATTATAGACAAAAGGATTTCACATGATATGGTAGCTGAAAAAGAAATGTTTCGTTTGTATTATTTTACAATATTAAGGAAAAACTAAAATCCAGCCACATAGCGACTTTATTTTGACTTACTTTAAATCGCCATGTGCCTAAATATACACAAAGCGTAGTTTTTTTTGAATAAAATTTGGTAATATAAGTTAACTTTTACTATTATAACTTATTATAAGTATTAAAAATGTGAATAACATGGATCTTTATTGATAGCCGCTCACAAGTTAGTTTGTTAGTTAAACCTAATCAATAAATCAAGCAAGTGTAATAAAAAAACGGTATCTTCATTTTCGATTACACTAATTGATTTGCATAATTATACTTTGCGATAAAATGCTGTTTAGGTTATACTACTTATACTTACATACTGATTTTTTGGAATTTTTAACATAGGTACTTATTTAAATTATATATTTTTAACATTTTTACAGTAGTATAGTTTAGTTTATACGATAAGATTATCGTAGACATGATGATAATCTTTGTGCATTGTGCACCTTTAAGGATTGCAGGCTATTATATTTTCGCTTACCGGAAGGCGCGGCGTGGGTAGGCCCCCCGAAAGGTGGACTGATGACCTGGTAAAGGTTGCTGGAGTCCGCTGGATACGGGTGGCGCAGGACCGGTCACTTTGGCACTCTTTGGGGGGGCATATCTCCAGCAGTGGACGTCTTTCGGCTGATATGATGATGATGATATTTCGCTGTATACATTTTTGGACGGCTATTAAATAATGGTAGTGCTTCATTATATTCACGCTGTTCAGTTCGCCTTTGTGGTAAAACAGTGAATATGTCAGTGTGACGCAGTTTATATTTGACATCGCCATCTTTGAACCACAGGCTTCTTATGTCAGTCACTGTACGGTCACCAGACCGTTTACCAGGCCTAATACTTATAAAATTGCCCGGCACTTATTCGCAATTTAAAAAAAATGTGATCTAATTCGGATTTCTTCACTTATAGCCCCGCAAAGAATACTATCCGATCCGATATCGACGGGGTTCAATATTGTTTCAGCTATTGATATTTCGGACACATTCTCTACGTTTATATCCCTATTGTAATTATCAAGAAGTATTGAAGTGAGTGTAGGATTATTTAGAGAGTTTTGTTCAAGCCAAGCAGCGGGTACACTCAAATTTATTTCGTTAGTAATGTTTTGCAATGAACAAAAAGATATATTTATCAGATTATCGCCAATCGAATTGCTAATTAAATCCTCTGAAGCATTTCTCGGTGATGTTGCATGGACTTGACAAAATATCCATACTGTAGTCATCAGTAAATAGCATAGTTAGGTCACAAACGTATTCATCCCTTTTATCGCTTGATATTAAGCGTTCACAAATATGTAATATCGGATTTTCTTTACTCGATGCATTCACCTCACATAACGCGACTAGCTTTTTTCCTCTTGAATATTTGTTTGACGCCATGTCTATAAGATAAAAAATAAACAATTTATTAATATTTGTTATAATTATAGAGTATATCTAGGTACTTATGCCATGTAAATTGTTGCATGATTATATATTATGTTATGCAAAAGCCTTTAAAATACGACGTTTATATTTTTAATTTATTGATTTATATGTTTCAGTTGGTACCTAAACCAAAAGTTGGTACTAAATATCATTAAGCATTTATAATGCCCGTTTTTACAACACACAATTTAAAGAATAGAACAAAATATCAGTCATATTTAAATAACTATTGATTGGTATTCACACCTACCCACTTTTAACAGTTTTAGCCAAACGCAATGCTTACACCGTTTAATGCGTACGTAGTGATAGCTTACGACAAAATATTAAATGATACGTGCAATTATACTAAGTAGAATGAAATGAAATATGTAATGTAACTGATAAAACTTGGTTAACTTGGCACTTACCTGATAAAATGAGAAATAATAGCACTCTTTAACATAAATTTCTTCAAATAAGTGTCTCTGTCCGGTAATTCACTCAATAAATAATCGCCATGTGCAACAGAATACTGTCATAAACCATTGATTTTGATGAAGAACCTCACGCATAATTTCGTTATGTGCTAAAATCAGATAGCGATTTATTTCAGTCCAAACTTTGTTCCGCGTGCACATAGCGGAATTAGTTATTTCCAAAACCAATAATGATATCATAAAACGGCTTTGTGGGTTAATGTGGGACATTAAAAGGAATCAAATTATCAAATAATCGCAAAATCGAAAAAAACACGGTTCGAAACCGGGCCGTGCCGCGCCGGCACCGAGCCGCTTCCGAGCAGGGGCATTTCACTCAGTACTTAACAGATCCCATGCATTAAAACTTGCATGTTTTAGTGTGAACGTAGCTCGACAGATGGAGCTATTTCTATAATTTGAATTAGTATTATTAAGATGAGATCTGACTTTAAATTCTTATTTTATTTATAAATAAATAAACACAATTTATTGGGAAATATCATGAATTTTACATTACTGGCAACCTTAGGGCATAAAGCACAGATTAAATTTGTTTACTCGAGCATTGGTCAATAGATGGCGCTAGTTCATGGAAGAAGCTGATGACTCTATCTCAGTAAATAATAATTTCCTCCATGCTTCCGAGCCTCAACCGTCGTTTTTCTTAGAAACGACCCGGACCGGATTTGGGCCGTTGTAGCATGAGCGTGAGTCATCCTTCACACAGAATCCTATTAATCCTACTAATAATATATTAAAAATGCGAAAGTTTGGGTGTTTGATACTCATTCACGCTTTAACGGCTCGACCGAATTGGATGATAGTTTATAGCCTGGATTCAAATAAAGGATAGTTTATCCCGGGTCCACGAAGACGTTTTACGGAAGCGAGACGTGGAGTCTAACCCAGCGTGATAGAGAGAGACTGAATAGTACATTACATTTGATTGAAATAGATCGAGTTTTTAGTGGGTTTTCAGATGCATTGGAATAATTTAATCGGCTGTCTTACGGGATACTTTCGCAAAAATAAAACTAGAAAATCAATCACGGATCCCTTATTAATAAAAAATTAAATAACTTTAAGACCGAAATCACAAATATTATACTGTAGGTAATTTGCGCTGAAAAATGGACCGTCCGTAGTGAATTCTTCCATGTGCTCTGTAGGTACGTTCACGGTAGTAAAGAACACTCCCATGGCTACAACTTCCGGATCTGAAACAAAATCGGAAAATAAGATTTTTTTAAACCTGTAATAATGGTTCATTCACGACTTCCAGCGGGGGTGGTAGTGGCAGCCGAGCGCCATATGGAACGTGGGAGCGAGGGGACCGAGCGCGGCCTCTCGTTCCCACGTTTGGCTGAACACTAGATACCAAGTCGTGGCCGAGTCTGAAGCTGATTTTCCACCGGAGGGGCGAGACGAGACGAGGCGAGGCGAGGATTGAAACCCGGAGAGCGCGATAGAGACAACTGCAGCTTGGACCGAAAATACCTATTAAAAGTACCTAAAATCAACGTTTCGTAGTCCCCTGATTTCTTCTTCAAAAGTTGACCTATTTAACATTTTTTTTTATTCAAAATCAAAGAAAGGCTTTGGCCGTGTTCCTATGTTTTCCTTATTTTAAATAATCTAGTCAAAATTGTTTTCTGGATGTTTGAACACAGCGGAAAATCTGGCATTTTTTTTAACGTTGTTGAAGGTTAATATCTCCTTTAAGAATAAATTTATGATAAAAAGGAAAACATAGGGACATGTCAATAGTAGCCATAGATTTATGGAAAAAAAAATATTGCTCTACTGCCATTATCCAGGGAGAAAACAGGGGACTACGTTCCTATGGAAAAACGGCCCTTGTGTTTCCTCTTAAGCGCATTCTCTTGACGAGCTCATTATTAATTGTGTTCTTCTGTTACTTCAATCATCATCCTCCTAGCGTTATTCCCTAAAGGAGCCCGGGGTCCGCTTTGACACCTAATCCCAAGATTTGGTATAGGCACTAGTTTAACGAAAGCGACTGCCATCTGACCTTCCTACCCCGAGGGAAAACTAGACCTTATTGGGTTTATACCGGTTATAAAAGCTAACGTTAAATATTCCGTACATACGTTCCGAAAAACTCATTGGTACGAGCCGGGATTCGAACCTACGATCGCCGCTTGACAGCCGCTGAAACACTAGGTTCTGTTCTATTACTTCATTCACGTGGGTTAATTAAAAAAAATCAGGTTATTAATAGTACAGTAGACTTAATTTTCCGACCATTTTTTTATTGTCAATGTCAAATTCGAAACGTGTTTAAGGCCACTTCTGTAATTGGCGGGGTGGAATCGGTATGCGGTTAATTGAACTTTACCGAGAGCTTACTGCTGTCGCCCAGGGGGGCTAGCACAACTGACGCCGCGCCGCGACGCGAGTCGAGAAAGATCTACCCTCCTCTTTCGTATTTGCACGGTGCGAATGAGACAGGGGACGCTCAGTCGCGCGCGAAGCGACTTGTCAGCACGTTGTGCTAGACGTACAGATATCCTTACTAAATAACTATTACATTTTTTCTTCTAAGTAGCGTTATTCGGACCTTTGCCAGGGTCCGCTTTCCTAATATACTGTGAGTATGGGATTGGCGCAGTATTATTGTATTGCTCCAGGGGTGGACGTCCTTCGGCTGGGTTGTAGGTACCTATTGTTTTACCGACAATTGTTCCATCGAATATATGTTACGCAGAATTTTAATTTCTGATGATGATTACATATATTGCTCGGAAGCGGTGTTAAGCATGAACTGAACTGTAGACCAGAGGGGTAACCACGTAACGTTTCCAACACACGTTAGGACAGTTTAACTATAATTTTTCCATGTAAAATTTGACATTTAGAGATCTACTTATCGTAAGGTAGCCAACAATGATCCAGTGGTACACAGAGAAACAACACTTTTATTCGAAAATGCGAGGTTGCCAAACCGTACTACGTACGAACATAGACACGCTTCAGTATGGTCGCGCCTCTCGCTCCCCAGTCGGCGGCCCGCCCGCGATGAAACCGCACCACACTCGGTGAAGTATTTTCTGATTTTCGACATCAAAACACGAAAAAAATAATGTTCATTGTTTAATTTCCAAAGATGCTATAATTAATCAATTGTATTAAGAGTCCGCAGTAAGCTCGATTCTCCATACAAACGTAGTTACGCTCTCATTTTAAAACTACGTGTTGGATTGTAACGAAACTTTGCATGTACATGAGGTATATCCAGGTCTGTAATTAGTTTATATAGCTTCAGATACCATAGTAAAAAAATTACAGCGAATTTAAGTTTTTTATACAAAACTTGTTTTTGCTGTATTTCGTTTGGTTTATAAACTGGAACCATATACATTAATTACAGACATAGATATACCTCATGTCATTGTATGTATATGCAAAGTTTCGTCACAATCCAACACGTAGTTTTAAAATGAGAACGAAACTCCGTTTGTATGGGAAGGTGAAATTGGGCCGAGCTTACTGCGGCCTCTTAAGAGGGGGCGCTCCGCGAAATGGGGGTTCTTAGATTGAATATTTACCTATGACAAACTAAAGCGAATGCCAGGAAAAAGAACATACCAAAACTACATCATATTTGCAATTGAATCGTCTGAACAAAACCATACAAAACCAAAATTGCCTCGATAGAAAAGAACCGCCAAAACATGTCTTATTTTTACTCAATTTCAATAGTGTGAGGTTCCCGTGCATATAAATTAAGTAAAAGTTGAGTGTATAATAGCTTTTCAGATTACCTAATGAAAGTACTAGCGGGGTATTTTTATGTAGTCCCTTTTCAGACTTATTGAGGTGAAACGTATTTGGCGTATAGGCCTTTTTTATTTAGCGCGATACCCTTTCTCCCGTCGCGTGTTTCGTGCGGTTCTGTATATCTTTTGTTGCCGTTCGCGGGCGGAGTCAGTCGTAATCGCTCCGCTGAGACGAGAGGACTACGTTATGTGCTCTCACGACAGCACGATGAACATAATTATTTCAATAATATTGTGACCCAGTATATTCGTCCAGTGAATGAACGTATCATTACATTCCAGTAGATATTTTGCTACATTTTGAAATAATATATTTAAAAGTCGACCTTAACATATAGATCTTAAAGTTCAAAATACAACTATAAGATTACGCAGCGATCGGCGGGTGACCGGCTTCTTAGAATAATTTGTGCAGTACATGCAAAACTAAACGAACATTTTTCTGTCGATCGTGTATTTAACTATTTACTTTATGAAAGATTATCACTATCACTACATAGTATAAAACAAAGTCGCTTCCCGCTGTCTGTCCCTATGTATGCTTAGATCTTTAAAACTACGCAACGGATTTTGATGCGGTTTTTTTTAATAGATAGAGTGATTCAAGAAGAAGGTTTATATGTATAATATAGTATCCGTGCGAAGCCGGAGCGGATCGCTAGTTGAGAATAAATCCGGTTATGTTCAAAATCGATGTCTGAGAGGTCTAAATACGAATTCATAGTCAGAAATATTTCAAAAAGTGGTAGCATTATTTAAAATTTTTGAAACATTCGTTGTAAATTAATATGCGCGTTTTTTTAAATAACAACATACATTGGCAGGCTTCTCGAGGGTGAAGATTCTAGAAATGATGTCCATTTTGAATTCCAAGATGGCGGACATTGCTTTACGAATTTAAACTTTCGTGAGACGTGTTGAAACAGTACTAATAATTACACGGTTCAACTCACGTATTAAATGTCACTACGGGCGACATGTTTCGAACTCTTCGGGAATTCTTCTTAAGGACGAGTGTTTTCGCGGCGGTGTCGCTTGAATCTTGTCGTGATTCAAGCGACACTGCCGCGAAAACACTCATCCTGAAGAAGAACTTCCGAAGAGTTCGGAACATGTCGCCCGTAGTGACATTATTGACATTGTTTTCTTTAAAGTCATCGCGGGTGTCGCTTTTAGGGTTATCGAGAGTGCAGATTCCATCAATTATTGCCTGCGAACTTGGACATTTTGATATTAAAAAAGTGAACATAATTATGCACTTTTTCTTTAATATGTTCAAAATTGATAACTAAAGGGCCAAAGCGTCTCCATTGTCTCCAAGTACGAATCCGAGATCAGAATTGAAAAATTTGGCCGCCACACAGTAGTGGCCTGAAAATCTGACTTTCATAGACATGATCGAAGTTTTCATAATATATTATAGTTTTTTTTTAATGCTACTAATAAATTCACGGTTAAATTCACGTATTAAACGACACGACAGGCGACATGTTTTGAACACTTCGGGAGTTGTTCTTCAGGATAAGTGTTTTCGATGTTTGTTTTGAAGAAGAACTCCCGAAAAGTTCGAAACATGTCACCTGTTGTGACATTTAATGCGTGAATTTAACCGTGGATTTATTAGTAGTATTTTAGACATGTCTCACAAAAGTTTAAATTCGATTATAGCTTTTTTTTGCTTTAGGCTTTTACTAGCCATTATTATGCTACCTCACAACCCTTACGTGATTTAGTAAAAAAACGGAAGGCCATATTTCAGTTATAGCTCCGGTAGTTTTTTAAGCAACAAAATGTAGGTATTGGTATTCCTTGGGTAATTAAAGTAATTTGTACTCTATAAAGTGAGTGTTTTCGCGGCGGTGTCGCTTGAATCTTGTCGTGATTCAAGCGAGACCGCCGCGAAAACACTCAATCCTGAATAAGAATTCCCGAAGAGTTCGAAACATGTCGCCCGTAGTGACGTTTAATACGTGGGTGAACCGTGTAATTATTGACATTTTTTTTCTTTAAAGTCATCACGGGTGACGCTTTTAGATTCCAACAATAGGGGCGTAGACACTAAATAAAATAATGTGATATTTTCTCGAAGAAGGATAAAAAAAAATGTCAAATGGAGATAAAATCAACGCAAAAGGTTAAATAATCACGAAGTTATAAGTGTCCAAAGTTTTAAGAAGGGATGTGTTCTGTCCCTTTTTCGCAAAACGCAACTTCATATGAAACGATGACGCTGGAAGAATGTGACTTCACAGAAGACGGCACCGTGCCGCGCGCATCGTGGTCGGTGACGCCGTCGACGCGGCCTGCCGGCAGCATCCTGTAATGTGACGTCACACACCGTTTGCGTTTTCTCTCTCTAACAAGCAATATTAAAACGGTTGTAGCTTCGTAATTCTTTGAGATATCTGAATGGGATTTTCATCACTATGCATATTTTTTTGCCTTCTTTCTTTTGGAGTAATAATAATTTTCGAGTGCACCCGAATTATGCTGTTGTCCACGTTAATCCCCTAGCCTGATCCCCCAGGGGAAAAAAACGGTTAGGTTGTTAGTTGAACTGCGACCCTACAGCGCGCGAGCCGAGCGAGCGAAGCGAGCGTGACGCGGTAGCGTCCGGCGAAGCGCCATAACCGAACATTATCATTTTTTCCTAGTTGAATATAAAATAATTGCCGCTAATTCCCCTGGGGGATCAGGCTAGGGGATTAACGTGGATAACGTGCGAATTATTGCCTGCGAAGTTCGACATTTTTATATTAAAAAAAGTGAACACAATTTTGCAGTTTTTCTTTAATACGAGTATGTTCAAAATTGATAACTAAAGGGCCAAAGCGTCTCCATTGTCTCCAAGTACGAATCCGAGATCAGACCCCGTATCATGGTCGGCCTTATCACTCGATAAGTGACAAGATAGGGGCATCGTCTCGTTCTATCAAACGGTGTCCGCCAGTGACGGACGCTCTATCCTGTCACTTATCGCGTGATAAGGCCGACCATGACACGGGGTCAGAATTGAAAAATTTGGCCGCCACACAGTGGCCTGAAAATCTGGCTTTCATAAACATGATCGAAGTTTTCATAATAAATTACAGTTTTTTAAATGCTACTAATAAATTCACGTATTAAATGACGCGACAGGCAACATGTTTCGAACTCTTCGGGAGTTCTTCTTCAGGATTAGTGTTTTCGATGTTTGTTTTGAAGAAGAACTCCCGAAGAGTTCGAAACATGTCGCCTGCCGTGATATTTACGTTAATTTTTTAACCGTGGATTTATTAGTAGTATTTTAGATATGTCTCACAAAAGTTTAAATTCGCTTATAGCTGTTTTTTTGCTTTAGCCTTTTACGAGACATTATTATGCTAAATTACAACCATTACGTGATTTAGTAAAAAAACGGAAGGTCATGTCATATTTCAGTTATAGCTCTCGAAACTGACTTAGCTACTAGCGAAAATTATATCTTCAAATATAGGTACTTACAGATTTTGTCTTTCTTTCTACTTATTATAATTATCTATAGGTATTCATCATGTTTCATCTGACTGTCGGGGCATATACTATGCGAGAAGGAGCGGGGCAGCAATAGACGCATCAGCGCGGCAGGTACGGGGCGCGCGGGTGATTTCTGATTTTTCCCTGGCGATACGCCCCCTCTTAAGTAACTGTTTGGCCATCGTTTCTTAGACATTCACTAACGTGGCTATCTTGTTAAGTTTATTTTTACCTGGCCTAAAACATCGAAAGGTGTATCTGGCACGCAACGGCCTACAAAGATGGAGTACAAGTAGCACGAAGTTTAAGAGTTTATACTACTTAATTATTACTCATTGATATTGTCATTTGGTCTGATGGTACGAAATTTGCGATATAATACTAAATCGAGCATATTTTGTGCATTTTTTGAAGTCCATGGCCAACATTTTCATGTCCTGTTGAATATTGTGATGAAATATTAGTTTACTGCCGCTGGATAACTTATTTTCTTTTTCACATAGTAAATGTTATATTTTATTAATTGACCTTATATTTTCCTTATTTGGTTTGCATACAGAACTTTTATTTAAATAAATGCATTGATTCATTGCGTACTTGGCCGGTTCATTGAATAACTAGCACCGGTTCAGCCTGTACCATAGGTTGTACACAGTGAGCCATTTCTCATCTTCTATAAATATATATAACTCGTCTTCTATTGGGGTTTATACAAAAACATTGATTCAAAATGAAAGCCAGATAAATAACAAATAATCCGGTATATAAAATATTGTAATACTTTCACATTAAGACTGACTTTTTAAGGTACGAATTTTTTGTGGTTCATTATCGGTCGTCACGGGATCGGGGTGACCTGCGGCGTTCAACAAGCCCGGCCCATATGTTTAGATATGGGAGGTTGGGATTCGCTAATTTTAATTTTATGTTTTAATTGTGACATTTTATTTGATTGTACTAACAATAGCTTAAGTTCACAATGTATACACACTCATATGGACATAAGTCTGAAATAAATTATTCATTCATTCATTAACGTTTTAATAATTAATAACAATTTGTAATATTTGCTAATATGGACTGGTTCTGGATTTAAATAATTTTCATTTCTTTTTCATTTCATTTCATTGTTGGCTAGTTTACCCTACGTACAATGCAAAACGTGATCGGATCGACCTGCAGGAAGTACCCAATTAAAATTGGCGCTCAGTAAAAAATCAGTACTGACTTGAATGACAGTTGAAACTGACAGCTGACAACTTATTTATGTCGAACCGCCTCCGCATCGATAAATCAGGGTGTTAGTATTTTTGTGATTACTGTACCGGCACGCGCATCGTGGATAGGCATCAGGTCGGTAGGTTAGGTGGACTGATGACCTGGTAAAGGTTGCGGGAGTCCGCTGGATGCGGTTGGTGCAGGACTGGTCATTGTGGCACTCTTTGGGGGAGGTCTATGTCCAGCAGTGGACGTCTTTCGGCTGATATGATGATGAACGTAGGTTTGCGCTGCGCTACTTCAATGAAGAAAAAATATAAGATTGTAACATTGACCCACCTGAACTCGCTAGTAACTTGGGTGAAACAGCAAACGGAAAAAGAGGATTTTCTGTATACGTATATATCTCGGCTCTGTCCAGCCTTAAATCATCTAACCCTGGTATTATCACGGTTATGGTTATTTGTCCTGAAACAAAAGATGTACTTAGTTCAAAAAGATGTCAATATTTACAAGGTGGAAGATTTGAGATTTTAAACAGTTTTATTTTTTTGGGAACTGCTGGAAATGGGTGTTTTGGTATTTTGAACTTTGCGGATTGTTGGCCATCTTGGAAAGTAAGTCAGGAAAATCATGCTTTTACGCTAAATTGCTGAACTACATTTTTTGTGCAATTCTCTTTATCGAAATGTCGAAACCGTTTGAAAGAAGTCATTGTTTTCTTTCAAGCGGTTTCGACATTTCGATAAGTATTGCTGGTATAATAAGTATAGGGTATTACCTAAAAATAATGATGCAAACCCTTGGTGTACCTCCGGTTCTCTGCCTCTCAGATAAAACTTTAAGCTCGAGTCGTTTGCAGCGAATGTGATGGCTTCAAAATTGATAGCAATAACCAAGTTGTCGGTTACTTTGTCGATACTGAAATTGAAATATATATTGAAAATTACGTACAATATTTATAAGACACAGCGCTGCTTATAAAGCTTCACATGACGGTTTCCGATTAGTTTTACTAACATAAGCTCAACCTAGTTTGCGGTCCGTCAGAAATGTCTATTTTTTAATGTGTGTGTGTTCGTAACCAAATAAAGATTATGATTACTGTTAAATGGCTCCCTTTTGCGTACTCACTAAAATTCCTCGACTCTAGCAGCATTTAACCCGGAGTACAAAGCGTTATCAGCAATAGCCGACATATTGGCACTAGGGTACACGGCTGGCGCTTGAGCTCGGTAGAAGGGATCTGGCAGGCGTCGTCCTGAGATCTTGCAGCGAGAGTGCTCTCCGAAGAACTTGCGGATACAGAAGGTATCGTACACTTGGCATGGACGCTCTATTCTGCCGTGAACGTCTGAAGAAAAATCGTTAAAGTTATGGAAGCTTAGATAGTTCGGCGACGGCTAATGGCGGATGCAAAGGAAAGACAAGAATCTCGTTTAGGTTATAATTATGTGCTTACAGTTTCGATGGTAGAAATAAGAGACGGAGTCGCCATGTCGCTCGCTTATATATCCTATTACATTGATAATAGTGACCTCTAGGCGGGTGCTCCTGAACTATCTAGGTATACAGAGTGCTTAATTACGTTACTTATGCTAATACGACAGTTTACATACAACTCCGCAGGTGTCGCCCTCATTCCATAGTCGTGTGGCGTCATCTAAGGAGTAAATCAATAGGCACTTGATCTGTTTATCCATCCATTAACCTAGATGGTGCTGATAGGCATACTAGGTAGGTAAATAGGTAAATTAGATCTTGTTAAGTATTAACATTAGATCATTATGAACCGTTAGAAATTGTTATAAATGAATTAGTAAAGGAACAGTAAAGTGATTTTTTAATATTAACATCGTCCGTCCGTTGTTAAGCCAAATAGGCTAAAGTGGTCGACAGTACAGACAATAATATCAAATTCCATTTAATATATTAAATAAACTATACTCGATACTTATTTTGAATTTTTATTTCAACCCATTTTTAGGGTTCCGTAGTCAACAAGGAACCCATAGTTTCACCATGTCCGTCTGTCCATCCTTCCATACGAGGCGGAGGAGTGACTCTTACTACTAGAAAGCTGTAATTCAGCATGGGTATGTAAATTAATCACGCCGACAAAATGGTGGAATATATTCTGGAAAAATGTTTTTTTCGTTGGGTACACGTACAGTGAGGATTTAATTATTTTTCTCTTCACCTTACGCACTTGGCTGGTTTTTTTTCCACTTCAGGTTAGAACAAGTCGATCTTATTATTAAAAAAGTTACAAAAAAAACTTACCAGGATTTCCATCATCGAAGCCGAATCTGTAACCATTTCTTTCAAATATCCCTCGACTCTTATTGAAATTATTAGTAAAATCAAATTGTTTGTTGAATAAATTATCACCTATATTATGGCGATCCCCATATCTATGATTAACAAAGTCATTAAGAAAGCCGAGTTCCTTGTAATAGCCATTCTTGCCGTAGAAATCACTTGAACCCACTATTGGACTATACCAGCTTCCTATGAGAAAGACGATACATAGAAAAATCTTCATTTCAGAAATACTGAATTTGCGCAACTAACATGCATAGAGTCCGTGTCTATATTAAAATGTCGTCTTGCGTATTACAAACGCTCGAAAAAATAAATTGATGCATGAACTGATCCACCGACACACATATATAGAGTTTGCTTTGAAGTAATCACTTCGCTTATAACATTGTGTGTGCGTGCTTGCCAATTATTTGTAAAGTGTTAGTTCATTATTACATTAAGTTATTAGGGGTTTACATGAAAGAGCGATTATTTGTATAAAACAGAATAGTCTTTTAAGATTAAAGTTATGTAAAGAAAGAAAGAAAGATAATAATTTATTAGTGTAAAGATTTTGGTACATAAAAGAAAAAAATAACTACATACAATTTAACCATAATATTACGCTAAAAGGTTCTCACTCAGCTTGGTGTCACGGGGCGAGCCACAAGACACGCTCCGTGACGCTGATTTTCAGTGAGGCCATTAAGAGGCAAGATGGCACTGAAATAATACAACATAATAGGGACATAGACTCATCAAATTAAGTACAACAAAAAAATTAAACAAAATAATAATTATTAGAATCTCTATTGAACTAATATTATATAACTGCCCACCTATATATTTTAAACATATTATGTGTATGACTTCAAACTATGAACCTAGTCTTCTCAAATTACAACCTGTCCCGGGTTTGGGATAGTTTCTGAGGTTTAACAATGATATGCCTTACCCCCTTTTATGTCGTTCGTAGGAGTATTATATGATTTTCACGCCACTGGTCGGAAATGTGGAAAAGATGGTCTGAAAACAGGCTTCAAAGCTGGAGTTAGTTGGACATCGCACGAACAGGCCAACCATGAGTTTAAACTGTCCATAATAACATTGAACAGCGATTCGCTCAATCACAGCTCCCCATCTACGAGAATAAATCGAAACAATTAGTACCTAAGAAGACCAAGACACAAAACATAACAAGTTACCTACGCTACGCCCATCACAATTAAATCTTCAGCCCTCAACAAGTCACGATACAGAATAGCAACGAACCAACCCCCCTTTTTACAAGCTTTTATTTAGTTTCACCTGTCCCGTTGTCTGTCGGTCTGTAATCAAATCTTGCAAGTTAAATTTGACCCACTAGCCGGTGACCGATTGAGCTGAAATTTTGGGAAAAGTAAAATAAGTCAAGTTTGGATGACAATTCAATATTATGGTACCATCTAGCTGATCTGATGATGGAGACAGAAGGTGGCCATGGGAATACAGTACTTAACCGACGCAACCCCGTTGAGTTTGGGTTCGTTAGAATCGTCTCAATGTAGTTGATGATGGTATACGGAAAAGTACAGTCGACAATAAAAGCTTGTACCAAAAATGAAATTTTTGACAGAAGCTTGTTATTTATTTATTTAATTTAAGGAACAATTAAAACTTACAAACTAAACAATATCTAATCATCACACGCGTTTACACTTTCGTATTTTAAAATTATTGTACAATAACTATCCACATCACTAACTAAAGTATCTATTTAAGGTAGGTACTCGTACCTACTCGGGTATACAATGTGAGATGATATAATACAATAATATTACTGTTATTTTTAAGGTATTGGATTATTAAAAGCTAAAGTTGCGTTGGCTTTAAATGTATGGCCACACTGAAAATAAGTCACATTTTGAGAAAACGTGCGACAAATACGGATGGTGGGACAATTTGGCGAGACAGTCAAATCATATTGCCGACTAAAATAACTTTTATTATCAAAATCGCTGTATTCCGTAAAGGCATACAACGAACAAACACTAATAAATTGAAATTGTATTAAAAATGACATCTAAGTATATTTTTTAGGTTAAAGATGACATTATTATATTATTATTATGAATGAATATTGAATATTTATTATTTTTTTACTTTAAATCTAGGATTGCCTAGCTATTATTAATATTCTGACATTGACATTATACCATTTATCATTAAGTATTTAAATTGTTCCTATTGTTAGTTTTTTTTTTGTTTTTGTTTCTCATGTCTGTTTTAATTTAATATTGGATTTTTATTGACTATTATTTATTATTGTTCCTTATTCTTATACACTCTGACGATCTTTTTGTGAATCCTGCTATTTTAATTTTATGAAATGACATGTAAATTTTCAAAATGAAATAAAATAATCTATCTATCTATCATATTTATCATATTCATATATTTTTTTGGTAAAAGTATAACATTTTACAAGCCAATTTGTTACATTTCTGGTAAATCACAGTTCACGGTTCAGTTCAGTATCACAGTTTATTATGGTATAAACAACTGTAAAAAATATGATATTTTAGGGGATTAAAACAAAAATAAAGTACACACCATATGTAAAAAAAAGCGGTACAGTCAGCATCAAAAGTAAATTCGTACGCATTCGAGGTTTTATTCGACGGTTAACTATTCAATTTTTGGCTTTTACTGACTACTGCATGAATATCATGATGATAATAGAGCAGAACTCTGACACCGATTTTTGAGTTTTAAAGGTAGGTGAAACAGACAGACATGTAGACGTAAATTTAATCTTAGTATGCTTTTGGTGTAATGGAACCCTAAATATGCACGTTTAGATAAAATAACGTTATTATATAGTTATTTAACGAGCGACCTTTCACGAATCACGCAAGTGTTTATAAACAAGCAAATCATGTTGCAACCTTATATATACAAGTGCTCTTGTATCCATCTGATACAGATATATACGCTTTAAAGACGGTCAAGCGAGTCGTGTCCTTAGATTTTTTGCAAATCTACACTAATATTATAAAGAGGAAAGATTTGATTGTTTGTTTCTTTGTATTGCATAGGCTCCGAAACTACTGGACCGATTTGAAAAAATCTTTTACCATTAGAAGCCGACTTTATTCCTGATGAACATAGGCTACTTTTTACCGCGGCAAAATGCTTAATTCCTACGGGAAAACGGGTAATCCGTGCGAAACCAGGCCGGACAGCTAGTTCTTTATAAAGCAACAGATTTACCTATAATATAAGCTGTCAGTTATCAGTACCTACCTATTACGCCGCCATACATTGCGTTTTACCAGCATGTGTTTTTTTTTTTCAAATGTGACGCCATTTTCCAGGGACATTACTCGCTTGACAAACTCTACCAACCTACCTTTTACTTGCAACTACCTAAAATATCTCATCAACAGTGGCTGCATGGTTCTCCTCATATCTTCAGGATCGCCAACAGGCTGTCGGCCCTGACAATGTTTTTTCCGATTGATGGGAACTCACCTCTGGCGTTCCACAGGGCGGCATTCCCTCCCCTCTTATTTTTCTGTTTTAGTTACCACATTACTCCTAAGATTTAATGCTCTCTCGATCTATACGCTGACAATGTAAAAATCTATACCAAAGCAAGTTCCAGACAATCTTGTCCTATAGAAAAAAAAGTCTGGGTTGCACTCCGGGAGTGCCGGCAGAAGTGAAAACTCAATGACATTGTAACAGTTTTTCAATCAGGTCACGTGTCCGTCTTACGAATTTTCCATTTGTCGAATCTTACGGTCACGTGACCTGTGGCGTGTTTAACAATTTTGCCCCATCACAAAAAGTGCACAGCGCCGCTAAAGAAGTTTTCACTTCCTAAAAGTGATCTAGACTGTCTCCAACTGGTCTCTTAATTTTGGGATAAGTGTCAATCCTACAAGTGTCGTCAAGTAACCTTACTTGGCGCCCTCGTCTACGGACACTAATTGACACGCAGCACTTACCGTGGCAAATATTAATCTGTTATACATCTGCAAATAATTACTCTAAAACTGCTTTTCACAACTGTTTACTCTAAAAGTCATCCGTTTAATTGTCGTGTGGCCAATTTTTTTTCAAAATACAAAACGCATTTTAAAGAATGGATGGGAATTATATTACACAAGACGCTGGAGTACCTTATCCAAAATTTGTCTAATCACCACCTATTGATTGAACCGATCCCTAGGTATAGGTATCACTGCTTCCTCTCTAAAAGCATCATAATTTGGTATCAAGGGGAAATTAAGAGGAAACACTAAGGCAGAGATAATTGAGAAATAGGTATTTGTAAAATGTATTGCTGTCGCGCCAACCTCAAGCCTCCTCGCAGAGCGCGATACAGACAACTGCAGCTTGGACCGAAAATACCTACTAAAAGTACATAAAATCAAATTTTAAATAATCTAGTCAAAATTGTTTTCTGGATGTTTAAACACAGCGGAAAATCTGGCATTTTCTTAGGTTTTTGAAGGTATAATAATATCTTAATATCTCTTTTAAGAATAAATTTATGAAAAAAAGGAAAACATGTCAATAGTAACCATAGATTAATGGAAAAAAAATATCGCTCTACTGCTATTATCTAGGGAGAAAACCGGGGACTACGTTTCTGTGGAAAAACGGCCCTTGTGTTTCCTCTTATTATTCAAAAAGATTGAAAAAAGTCATAAAACTGACACAAAAAGCTCAGAACGACTACTATATTAAACATTCGAGAAACAAAACAAAGGCATCGTGGAATGTTATCAATAAACACAGATATAAACAACTGATTGATAACATCACACAAATACTATCCAATGGCAAATATGTTTCATCCCCTTCAAAAATTGCCGAAGAATTTAATCGCTATTTTATTGACCTAACACGTTTGAGCTCAGATAAAATTAAAACTAATAATCAAGTTAGACATAGTATAAATAAATCTGTGACATGTAATATACCCAATTCTATATTTATGAGGCCTACAACTCCAAATGACATTCTACAAATTGTGAACTCTTTAAAAAATAGCCACAGCACTGGTTATGATGGTATTAGCACTAAAGTTGTTAAGTCAGTATCTCATATTATTTCACCCTTGATTAGCCATATAGTCAATTTGTGCATCGAAAGGGGCGAATTTCCTGACAGATTAAAAATAGGCATAGTGAAGCCACTTTTTAAAAAAGGTGACAGAGAAGACATGGCCAGCTATAGACCTGTAGCACTTCTCCCTATTTTCTCAAAGGTTATAGAAAAAGTTATTCATAGTGGTATCTATGACTACTTTGACAAGAATAACCTGTTTGCTCAAGAGCAGATGGGATTTCGAAAAGGCAAATCTATCAACATGGCTATTTTTAATTTAATGAATGTAGTTTTAAGGAATGTAGATAATAGAGTCCCAGTTTCAGCCCTGTACATGGATATGTCTAAAGCATTCGATTTTGTTGATCATCGCATACTTTTGGATAAACTATACACATACGGTGTTAGAGGTAACATACATAACTTAATCAAATCGTACTTAAGTAACCGTAAGCAATTGACTCAAATAAATAGAATATGTATTAAAACGAAAACTGATGTTACCTATTCATCGAAAATTAAACAAATTAACTATGGCGTACCACAAGGAAGTGTTTTAGGTCCTTTATTGTTTATCATTTATATAAATGACTTACCACAAGCCATAGAATACCCAATAGTCCTCTTTGCAGATGATAGCACTATACTTTTTGCGTCTAAAGATATAGAATCGTACGAGGATGACATTAATGCGACATTAGAAATTGTAATTGAATGGCTTACTAATAATAATTTAAGAATAAATTTAGAGAAGACTAAAATCATGTCATTTAAACAAAGATCAAATAATGCACGTAATTTAAACGTATCCTACAAAGGACAGCAAATTGACGAAACTGATGTGACAAAATTTTTAGGGTTAAGTGTAGATAATAAGTTGACATGGCGAAATCAAATTGACATTATATGTAAGAAATTGAATAAATTTTCGTATGTATTATATAATTTAAGAAAAATTGTCAATGAATCAGTAGTTTTAACAGCCTACCAAGCTTATGTAACTTCGACACTGAGGTACGGCATAATCTTTTGGGCAAATTCTGTTGATAGAGAAATAGCTTTTAGAGCACAGAAGAGATGTATTCGCTCATTATGTGGCATCCAACAATTAGACAGCTGTAAGCCCTTTTTTCAGAGATTGCGAATATTAACTCTTCCCTGTCTTTATGTGTTTGAAGTTGCAATGTTTGCTAGATTGAATCTTAATTTATTTCAAACTTTTAAGAGTACGCGTCTTAAGTATAGAATTAATCCAACATTATCAAAAACTGCTCTATATCGGAAAAGCATACTTGGAATGGCTCCTAAAATTTACAATAAGGTACCGAAAGACATTGTAGAAGTAGAAAATACGGTAGTCTTTAAACGAAAATTTTTTGATCATCTGGTAAAAAAAGCGTACTATACAACAAATGAGTATTTGTTAGACTGTAATTAATGGAATAGAACCATGTTCGTCCATTAATTACTGCTAAAATTTGTATGCCTAACGGCCCAGCATAGTGGTTCTAAAACCTATTATTTAAGATCCTTATGTAATACCTATGTTGTACAAATAAATCATTTTCATTTTCATTTTCATTTTCATTTTCTTAATGTGGTTGGCCAGTAAACGCTAGTACCTAATGCGTGAGCCGCCAAACACAAGTCAGTTTAAACGCGAGCGAAAAAATTCTTGCGCGCGACTCTACTCTGACTCTAGGGTTAATTTTCACGAAATATTATTTATGCGTGGGCCGGGCCATAACCTGTAGGATTATGGACTTCGGCAGAAGTTATAGCCTGACAAGTGTCTTTTTGTTCCTAGCCATGTTGCGGATTTTTAATGGAACTAATTTATTTTACTGGCAAGGAGTACGTACTCTTTAGAAGTCATCGAATGTCACCGATGTAAATAAACAGCAAGGATCACGAAATACGCTTTCATTTCATGTCATTGTCATCGTTGACGTATTTGAACGTTTTTTTTTTTTTTTTCAAATCTTGACTTGTATGTATTATCCTTGCAATCATTACATTCATTACTCATAGAGTACATCTGAATGTCTGCCTAATTAGACCAGCTAAACAGTACTGGCTTACCACGAGGCAGCTTGACCCCGTATTTGAACGTAGTCGATCTACTATGTACTAGGCCGGGTATGCCGATCGTTGCTATTTGATTTTATAATGGTTTAATTCGATATTCGTAGTCTTACTGACTCTGGCAATAGCCCTCGAGGCTGCCATTTCTCTTTTATAATAATAATAATAATAACACGAAATACTTCACTATTGCAAAATAAATTACAATAAATATTTCGAAAGCAATCCATATGGTGATGTCAGAAAGCTTATTTTGAATATAATTGAATAAATACAGCAAAAAAAAGGATGCCAGATTGTCTAGTATTTCTATAAACAATGTCTTGAAATTGGTTGTTGACCGGTACTGACATTTTATAGTGCGGTCGTAGGTATTGATTGAACTGGTTAGTTTGGTTGGATTTAACTAGTAATTTATTTCCTTTTAATACTTAATGAAAAAAATTACAAAACTTTAAGACCAAAATCACAAATATTGTATTGTATGTAATTTGCACTGAAAAATACGCCTTCCGTACTTAATTCTTCCAGATGTTCTTTTTCTAAGTTCACGGTGGCAAAGAACACTCCCATGGCTACAACTTCCAAATCTGAAACAAAATGCGTTTTTTGTAGTTATTATTTATAAGAAACCTGCTGGTCGATCACGTAACGCATTGTACGTACATTAGGTAAATCTAAATGTACATTTTTATATGGAAAAATGACACTTAAATTATGCTAACGCGCGTTCGAAACCTTACGTGATCACACGTGACACCTCTGCGGCGCTACCACGAACTTCGAAAGTCGAAGTTCGGGTATTTCCATCTCTATCGCACTCCCTTACTCGAGTGACAGGGATGCATGTATTACGAACTTCGACTTTCGAAGTTCGTGGTAGCGCCGCTGTAGAAAGCCGAAAGGTTCAGTCACGAGTTCAAGCGAGGGCGATGTGAAAGCGCTGCACCAAATGAGACTGTGAGCGAGAGATTGGGGCGTAGCCTCTCGCTCACACGCATGCACCGCCGCCGCTAGATTTCGTGGACGAACCCTAAAATAATAAGGCCCGTGGATTAAGCTAAAACAGCCTCTTGGTCAGCTACTTAAGCGTTTTGACAACCACCATGTTACTTGTAATTCTCCTGTTATTTAATCTGTAGTTTAGGTACCTTATTCACCTACGGGAATTAAGTTCACTAATAGTACCTAGTATTGATTCTCAGACCAAAAATATTTTAGTTATTTTTAGAAAATAAAACAAAAATGTCCGTGATTGGCGGGGCGCAATCGGTATGCGGTAAATTGAATATTACCGAGAGCCTACTGCTGTCGCTCAGATTTCCTTACTTGTCGTTATACTGTCAGTATTACTTTTGCGTAGTTATTATTACATTGCGCTGAAGCGGTGTTACGCATGAAGTACCTACTAACTGTAAATCAAAGGGGTACCTAAATACGTAACTTTTCGAAAGAGCGCTAGGACACTTCAACTGTCATTATGTCATATAAATATATAGATCTAGCTGACGCATATACAATGCGTTACCTAATCGACCAGAATGGAAACACTCATTTAAAGGCGTGCAGTAAATAAACAGTACTTACTAAACTAGACTGACAGTTGACAACTTACTGAAGACGAATCGCCTCGGCACCGACACATCAGGGTATCAACATTTTTATGATTTCAACGTAGCTTCTCGAGTCGTGACTACGTACCGGCGTGACGTCCTAGACAGAAGGGGGACTGATGACTTCAAGGCCGCGACAGTCCGCTGGATGCGGGTGGCGCAGGACCGGTCATTGTTGCACTCTTTAGGGGAGGTTTATGTCCAGCAGTGGACATCTTTCGGCTGATATGACGATGATGATGATGATGAACTTAGCTTTGCGCTACGCATCGCTTCTTCAACGAAGAAAAAATATAAAATTGTAACATTGACCCACCTGAACTCACTAATAACTTGGGTGAAACAGCAAAAGGAAGAAGAGGATTTTCCGCATACGTATATATCTCGGCTCTGTCCAGCCTTAAATCATGTAACCCTGGTATTATCACGGTTATGGTTATTTGTTCTAAAACAAAAACGTATTTTAAAAATATGCCTAATTAAAACTACAGGTGCGTCATATGACAAAAGTTTTTTCTCAAACATGCAATGAAATATTGACGTGTGTTCTTCATAATGGGCTTCGAAGTGTCAAAGTTGGAGGCCTGCAAGATCTTCTTTTGTAATTTCACAATTTGTGTCACAAATTTGTGGCACAGCATCACGGCGTTCAACCATGAAAATAAAAGTTTAGTTTCGTGGAGTTTTATTTATTTATTTCATTGCATGTTTGAGAAAAGCACTACACATACCTCGGCGTGAAAAGGGGTTGCCAGCATCATAACTATCCGGCCTCGCTACGCTCGGCCGTCTATATATACTCTGCCAGCAACCCCTTACTTCCCGGCCTCTGTAGTAATGTATTATTGGTTTTATATCATCTGAATCAAGTCAGGGATTCTACGTTAAGTTTAGGTGGGGTTCCAGTGCGCATAAAGTTATTTGCGGAAATCGCGAAACGTCTGGTCGATGTAACTGGTGACCGAAGGGCAGACTTTCTCACGCAACGCATTAGCATTGCAATTCAGCGAGGAAATGCCGCCAGCATCTTTGGTACAATGCGTCGAGGGCCATTTAGTTAATGTTAATTATCATCTTGTATATAATTTAGAAAATAAATAATGATAAGTTGTTGGACAAGCAATGTCATTATGTAATTTTTTGCAACATACCTTGTTACTTTTTTATGGACCGTAAAAGCGAAGTATAAATAAAATAGATGAGTACCGAAATGAATATATTTGATTGGACGGCCGAATTTTGATATGTACAATTAATGTTCCTAAATAATTGCTATACATTTTTTTAAAGTTCTCTTAAAAGTTAATATCATTGAAATGCCGAAACCGCTTGAAAAAAAATTCACGACAGATATTGCTAGTATAATAAGTACGAGTATAGAATATTACCGAAAATTAACGATGCAAACCCTTGATGTACCTCCGGTTCTCGACCTCTCAGATAAAACTTTAAGTTCGTGTCGTTACCAACGAGTGTGATGGCGTCGAAATTTATAGCAATAACCAGGTTGTCCGTTACTTTGTCGATACTGAAAAAAAAACGTAGGTACAATTTTCATACAACAAGGAGCACTGTTTACGAACCTTCACATGACGATAAGACACACACACACATACACCTAATAACTCGTTGTCGTTTTCCGATTCGTTTTACTTACAAGATACAGGCTCAACCTAGTTTGCCGTTCGCTATCTGTGGCGATTCGACCCTAAATTTATATTTTGAAAAATGTGTGTTCTTAACCAAATAAAGGTTATGATTACTGTTAACCCTTTATTGGGCACAACGAATTTCATGGCAGAAATTACCATCTGTTACCCCCCGTTCCCACTATGTCGTCTGTCGGGACGATTTTTTATCGGGTGTCCACGCCTCATACAAATTGGTGTCCGACAAGTGTGAACAGCTTCATATAAAATGTTCTGCCACTACGACACACGATAAAAAATCGTCCCGACAGACGACATAGTGGGAACGGGGGGTTAAGGTCATCATATCGTATTTTTTTATGGTGTCGAATTTTTAGATCTGTGGAATAACAAGAGATTTAGAATTAAGAATTCATTTTAACCTGGCCTGGTTAAAGGGTTATGGCTCCCTTTTGCGTACTCACTAAAATTCCTCGACTCTAGCAGCATTTAATCCACCGTACAAAACACCGTCGATAATAACCGACATGTTGGCACTAGGGTAATCGGCTGTGCCTTGAGCTCGGTAGAAGGGATCTGGCAGGCGTCGTCCTGAGATTTTGCAATGGGAGTGCTCTCCGAAAAACTTGCGTATACAGAAGGTGTCGTACGCTTGGCATGGACGCTCTATCCTGCCATGCACGTCTGGAAAAGGTTAAGTACCTACTGTTGTGAAGAGGTTGATTAAGGCCCACGGGAACCTTATAATAGAAACAATAATCAAAATCCTAGTGACTATCAAATGTTTTACTATGGTAGGTAGCCTGGTAACTTATATTTTGTTGGCGGACATCTGCTATTATTCTTACACTGGTTGGAGCTCAATCCCAAAGCAACACTTAATAAAATCACCCAAGTTGAAATATCATGTTTTGAGTGTAAACATCGTTCGCTTGATCGTAATTGTACTTAAAAAAACGAAACAAACTAAACACTACTGCCTACACATAAAAAATAAAAACTTACCAGGATTCCCATCGTCAAATCCGAATCTGTAGCCATTTCTTTCAAATATCCCTTTACTCTTATTAAAATTAACAGTAACATCAAATTGTTTGTTATGTAAAATATCACCTATATTATGGCGATCCTCATGTCTATAATTAAAAAAGTCATTAGGTAAACCGAATTCTTTGTAATAGCCATTATTGCTGTAGAAATGACTCGAATCCACTAATTGACTACACCAGATTCCTATGAGAAAGACGATATAGAGAGAATTATTCATCTCAAAAATACTGCAGTTGTGCAACTAAGTAGTCGTAGATTCTGAGACTGAAGTAATGACTTCGCTTATGCTTGCGGCATTGTTTCGTGCAAGACAATGATTTGTTCGTGTTAGTTCATTATGTTTTCAGGGCTTTACATCAAAGAGCGATCATTTATAATAAAACAAAACAGAATAAGACCCCGTATCATGGTTAGCCTTAACACGCGATAAGTGACAAGATAGAGCGTCCGTCACTGGCTGACACCGTTCGATGGAACGAGACGGACGCTCTATCTTGTCACTTATCGCGTGATAAGGCCGACCATGATACGAGGCCAGGGTCTTTTTAGATTAGAGTCGTTAAAATCAAGTAGGTGCAAGCCATATGTAAAACGAAAACTGTGCATCACACAGTCAACCCGTACGCTTTCAAGCTTTTACTCAACGGTTTACTATTCAATTTCAGTTTTACAATGGATCAAAACTCTGATACTGATTTTAGAGTTTTAAAGGCACGAGAAACAGACAGACATGTAGACATACATGCAATAAAGGTAGTCTTTAGTGTTATGGAACTCTAAATATGCACATTTTGATAAATGAATACTATGATATAATACTTGTACCTTTTTAATGAGCAATCCTTGTCAAATCATGCAAGTGTTCATAAACAAGCAAATACTATTGCTACTTGCTATACTTATACAAGTGCTCGAGTGTACATCTGATACCCAATGAATAAGCCATACCTACCACGACCTTTTACTTACGACTCTAAACTACCTAAATATCTCATCAACAGTAGCTGCGTGGTTCTCCTCATATTTTCACGATCGCCAACAGGCTGTCCTCTGTTTTCGATAGGTGTGAACTCATTCTCTCTCCTTTTCTTTTTTCTGTGTTTATTAATCTCATTACTCCATCAGGCACGGAGAAATATAACCATTAAGAAAATTGCGCTGGTCACACTACTGGAAGGTACACAGCTGGTAGGTTACATGCGATGTTCAAAATTCCTTTGAATCTCTACAGCGACGATTCCGTCAGCAGGTTTCATATCGAAACAAAGTAGTACCTGAAAATTGTTACGTGACTATACGAGTACCTAACCTACCCAAAGGCCTTTCTTGCATAGGGTAATGGTAACGCAACAAAAACTGTTGGCAATAAGTGTTGCCAATTGCAATGCAACTCAAACACTCACACGGCGTGACTCAACTTGTCATGATCAGTCTCGCGACGTTCACCGGGCAGACATATTGGTCAAACCAATGGAGTCAAGTGATGACGAAAACATAATCTTTTATTTATATTACCGTAACAAGAGAAGATTCTGGATTAGACCAGCAACCAGCACTGCGAGTTGCGCGTTACTAGTTGCGTCGTCCGTGTCGTTTAGTCGCGTCACAGTTCAAAAATTAGTTTGTTTCGGGTTGCCCCATGTAAGAAAGCATAACAAGGGCAGAAGCAGATAAAATCTTTCAGAACAACCCTCGTACATAAGTTCCGAAAATTGATTGGTACGAGCGGTGATTATGATTAGGTTCGAGAACCTACGTGTACATGATATCCCCAACTCGCACTGGGCCAGCGTGGGGACTGCCCGTTTCCTTTCATCCATGAGAGGGAACCTTTGCCCACTGGGCACACGTCTACAGGCAATCATAGGGTCAATTGTCCATAGGGTTATAATAGTTGTATATTGCCACACATGCAACAATATTCGTTAATTTATTAGCTAACTTGCGTGATTGCTCAAAGGTTGCTCGTTTAATCGGAATAATATTAGACAGCACGGTATTTACTTTTGGATGTTATTTGGGGTTCCATAGAACCAAAGTCGACTTAGATTAAATTATTAAAATACCGTCAAATCAAGTTTATGGAAAAAAGGAGGGAGCCTAACTCTTTGTGAAGGAGTCACTTGATTTTGCATTTAAGGCTATTAATGTATTATCAAATATATAACGTGATGCATTTTTTCGGATATATATATATATATTAATTAAGATGATGGGATTATATGTTCTGATTTAATTTGTTCTAATTCCTGGATCCAATCAAGTGGTGACGCAGTTCGGAGCGGCTACCGCGACACGCCGATTTCATTCGTGTATCATGCTCTCCTGTCACGGGAATGGGGTATTATTTTTCTTTCATTTTTAAGTAACGAATAACACTAGAATATAAGGCTGTAACTAACACCTATGGATTCCGTCCGAAATAAAAAGTTTTATTATGATTATTACGATAGAGATAGATACACGAACGAACGGCATCCATATCCATACTTCCATAATTATAATAATATAATAATAATAATATAATATATAATAATATAATAATAATAATAATAATAATAATAATATTATAAATTTGAAAGTGTGTCTGTCTGTCTGTCTGTCTGTTACCTCTTCACGCTTAAACCGCTAAACCGACTTGGACAAAATTTGGTATACAGATAGTTTGAGTCCTGGGGAATGACATAGGATAGTTTTTATCCCGGAAATCATCCCCCAAGGGGATGAAGTGGGGGGTGAAAGTTTGTATGGAGCTACGATATAACCGAGTTCCACGCGGACGGAGTCGCGGGCAGAAGCTAGTATTATAAATGTGAAAGTGTGTCTGTCTGTCTGTCTGTCTGTTACCTCTTCACGCTTAAACCGCTGAACCGATTTAGATGAAATTTGGTATGGAGATAGTTTGAGTCCCGGGGAAGGACATAGGATAGTTTTTATCCCGGAAATCATCCCCCAAGGGGATGAAGTGGGGGGTGAAAGTTTATATGGAGCTACGATATAAACGAGTTCCACGCGGATGGAGTCGCGGGCAGAAGCTAGTTGCTTATAATTCCCTGGTGGTCAGAGTTCCAACAGACCATCTATCGACCTTCACTAAGGCAGAGTTTTGGCCGAAGGGAGTCAAGTTCCGACGGTTACCCGACACCACGAAATTGCGCAACACGTCGCTGTAATTGTTATGAATAAGTTTATATTGATATGTATGTTAGTCTTTAAGGTATTTGTAATATGGGCCTTGTTGCCTGATTTAAATGAATAAATAAATAAACAGCGTTAGCGTATTAAATAGTTTTAATCTTGTTCTCCGATTCTGCTTGATTTATCATAATTGATGTAAAACCCTGAAAGCTTGATGAACTGACACGAATAAATAATCGTCCTGCATTATTTCGACATACATTGTTGCAGTGGTAAGCGAGGCTACTACTTCAAAGCTAAGTATATTTTTACATTTACCGAACAGCAGTTCATGAGTTGCTGTTCCAAAGGTGTGGCCGGTTTACATAATTATGATTGTACATAATTCTGTGTTAAAAAAAATATAAAATGGATTTATTTATGGAAATTTTAGAATCCAATCATTTGATAATGATATCACACGCAAGAAGAAGTTATAAATATAGACACTGAATCTAAGACTACTGAGTTGCGCGAATTCGGTGACGCTAACATGAACTTTGTCTGGTTTATCTTTCTTGTAGGATGCTGGTATAGCCCAACAGTGGGTTCAGATATTAACACCAAGAATGGGAATTATAAGGACCTCGGTTTTCTTAATGATTTTGCAAAATATGGATATGGAGATCGGCGTAGTATAGGTCACATTTTACTTAACAAACGATTTGATTTTATTATTGATTTCAACAACAGTCGAGGGATATTTGAAGGAAATGACTACAGATTCGGATTTGACGATGGGAATCCTGGTAAGTTTTTAATTTTTTTGTGTACAGACAGTCGTGTTTAGTAAAACAATGTGTTTCGACTTTTTAAGTATAATTACGATGTTTACACTCAAATAATGTGATATTTCAACTAGGGTGATTTTATTAAGTCTTGCTTTGAGATTGAGCTCTAACCAGTGTAAGAATACTAGCAGATAACCGCCAACAAAATATAAGTTACCAAGTTACCGAACATCGTAGAACCTTTGATAGTCACTAGGATTTTGATTATTGTTTCTATTATAAGGTTCCCGTGGACCTTAATCAACCTCTTCACAACAGTAGGTACTTAACGTTTTCAACGATGGGAATCCTGGTAAGATTTGATTTTGTTTTAGATGTTAATGTTTAAGTGGGTTCGGAGTGAAGTGTATTGAAGTTCACCAAAATGGCCTTTTTAAATATAAAGTTCTATAGAAGAGTATAACCATAGTATCTCCTCCTGAGGCCCACCATATGTGTACGTGTAAACCATGATTGTACGAGGAGACAATTCCTAGTATTTTAGGTGGGATGTATAGTATGCAACATGTTGGTTTTTGAAGCGCTTAAGCCACTAAGTTTTTAAATGAGTCTGCAATAATATATCTTATTCATCAATATTTCAAGGATTTAAAACATACAACTCAAGATATGATTTTTAGCACGACAGTTTATTGATTTACACCAAATTTCACAAAATACACAAATGTACAAATGGCGAGCTTAATGTCAAATTGCATTCTCTACCAGCTAAACATTGGGCTAAACAGAGATTTCTAAAAGGTGCAAAGAAAAAGTACGATGATTTCTGTTACGAAACGAACACGTGAAGAGAAAAAAATCAAATCTATTATTCACTACATATAGAATACATATGTATACATAAAAAATACCTATAAATAATTTTAAATAGTACTTAATAAAATTGTGTTTTAACAGTTCCTACTGCTGCAAAACTGTACAAGTAATATTTTAGCAGTTTTCACTTACATAAAATCTCTACGTGGGTTTTCCCAAATAACCATGTATCTTGATAGTAGCACAGATTAAAGAATATAGTAGGTAATAATTATCTACCCCTTTTCTAGATGTACATGGCCGGATAGAGCGTCCATGCCAATCGTACGACACCTTCTGTATCCGGAAGTTCTTCGCAGACCACTCACGCTGCAAGATCTCAGGTTTTTTTTAGTCTGACATTAGAAACTGTACACATATTTGTACCTAGTTATTTATTATTAAGGTTAGCCTGACATTCGGGTCTATAGATAATATCTCTGTCATTCTCTGTATTATAGATTCCAGGGACACATTAAACCTCGGCACGGTGTGTGTGTGTGTCCAGGTGTTACTTTGTTGCTCATCACAACATTTGCCCTGTAGCAATGTGTTATATTATATTAAGTACCTGTGCGACCGAGCTCTTCTCGGGAGAAAACGTAATTTCCCAGACATGAAACTCAGCTAGATCGATTTTTGCCACCAACCTCCATATTTCAAATATCATCGAAAAAACTAGGGCCGTTTTCGAAAAGTCGAATAAATATGGTATATATTTATTTGACTTTTTCCTATGCTTTTACACAAATATTGCTCGTTTAATATAACGTATACTACTAATGTATATTAATTATACTACTTGTTCTTATTGTATGACTTGAAGAGCCCTTGTGGTCGACTTACAGAATAAACATTTGTTTTATTATCAGGACGACGTATACCTGATCCCATACATCGGGCTCAAGCGACTGTCAACTACCCTAGTGCTAATATGTCGGCTACTAATAATAACCACATGTACGAGGGACTAAATGACGCTAGAGTGGCAGAATTTTAGTAAGTACGCGTAATATGTTTTAGAGCTCCCAACCACGAAAAAAATTACCATTGCGCGTGACCCGACACGCACTTGGTAAATTTTTACGTACTGAATAATTTCTCTATTTCAGCATCGACAAAGTAACGGACAACCTGGTTATTGCTATACATTTTGACGCGATCACACATATTTCTAACACCACAGACCTGAAGTATTACCTGAGAGGCAGAGAACCAGAGGTAAATCAAGGCACCGGAGCATTAATATACGGTAATATTATGTACTTACTACACCAGCAATATTTAAATAATGTGTTTTATTCTACTATGATAGCAAATAAGCATAAGGAACTAATAATACATCTGCCTGATGGTATGCAAACACAGTCATCTATGGAAGTTTGGGATGCCAGAATAATTACAACACTTTTTTGAGGATCCGTTGTGTTGATAACTAGAGACAATGCAGCTAGCAGTTCGATCACGTAACGCATTGTAAGCACGTTAGGTAGATCTAAATGTCAAATGTTATATGGAAAAATGACAGTTAAGAGGAAACACTAAGGGAGAGATAATTGAGAAATAGGTATTTATAAAATGTATTGCTGTCGCTCCAACCTCAAGCCTCCCCCCGCAGAGCGCGATAGAGACAACTGCAGCTTGGACCGAAAATACCTATTAAAAGTACATAAAATCAACGTTCTAGTCCCCTGATTTCTTCTCCAAAACTACCTATTTCACTTATTTTTTTATTAATAATCAAAGAAAGGCTTAATAATCTAGTCAAATTGTTTTCTGGATGTTGAACACAGCGGAAAATCTGCACGTCTGGCACATGACGGCCGCGACATACTCTCGATTTTTATCGCGCTATACCTCTTGTTCTAAGTGGTCTAATAAGTGACAGAGAGATAGTGCGAGAAAAATCGAGAAAGGTCGCGCGCCGTCGCGTGCTAGCCGTGCTGGCATTTTTCTTAGGTTTTTGAAGGTTAATAGCTCTTTTAAGAATAAATTTATGAAAAAAAGGAAAACATTGAAACATGTCAATAGTAGCCATAGATTTATGGAAAATAATATATTGCTCTACTGCCCTTATCCAGAGAGAAAACAGGGACACTCTATGGAAAAACGGCCCTTGTGTTTCCTCTTAAACTGTTCTAACGCGCGTACGAAACGTTACGTGACTACCCCCTCTCGTATCCCACTCTTGCAACACAGCGCATCCGCGGGAGCCCTGGCGACTTCTCACCACCAGAAACAAAACGCCAAATACCCACAAAGCAAGTAGTGGAGTTATTATGGCTGCGGTCTCCTGTAAGGTGGTACTTCCCCAGTTGGACTGTTCCAAATATGAGCGAGATGCCATTCTTACATTGTATTTATATTGTAGTGAGCCGAAATACTTGTCGACGTTTTTTATTTATGGGTTTGTTGCATTTGCGTATTTGTTCGTGCGAAATATTAACTGCATACAAAAATACGCAAGTAATAGAATAGCAAAACAATATGGCTTTTAACTTAACATTATTTCATGATTTCATGATTTCATGATTTTTCGATGTGGAGGCGATATCAGTAAGTTATCAGCTGTCAGTGTCTAATGTCAGTCTAGGTAGTACCGATTCTTTACTGCGAGTCTACACTACACTCTACAGTGTAATTAGTGCTCTCTGACTGGCGCGGGATGCGGATAAGCGGGCGGTATGAAATTCGTACAATCGGCCTCATAAGTTGCTAAACACCTAATTACCTTGTCGTTTTCACTCGTTTGACAACTTCATATGGCAGTTTAACGTAACGTTTAATGCGACACGGTACAAAGGTGTTAAGCCCGTTGTGAGGCTGACCGTACTACGTAGGAAAAAGTTCATGTAAAATGCGTTAGATGGCGCAGAAACTAAAATCAGTAATTAAAACTGAACGGTTTAAGCGACAATATTGTTCTGCAGAAGATTTAACGCTGCAGTACGTACTGCGAATGCACCGCCCCGCTTCCACGCAAGATATAGCCACTGCGCAAATCTAATATTAGCAGTACACCGACAAGTGAGGAACAAACAGAGGGGTGTTATAAGTTTGACATGTCTGGGTATCTGTGTGTCTGTCTGTGGCATCGTAGCTCCTAAACGAATGAACCGTTTTAATGCTTTTTTTGACTGAAAGCTGACGTGATCGAGATGGTTCTGAGCCAAGTTTCAACAAAATCGGTTCAGCCGGTTTTGTGATATTAAAATTTGAAATGAAAATGTCGGGTGCATATTGATTTTTTTTGTTATTTTGTTTCAGAACAAATAACGATAACCGTGATAATACCATGCTTAGATGATTTAAGGCTGGACAGAGCCGAGATATATACGTATGCGGAAAATCCTCTTCTACCGTTTTACATTTCACCTAATCTACTTTTGAGTTCAGGTGGGTCATTGTTACAATAGACTATTTGACAACAGTGAAAATAATATGATTTTTCATTAGCAACAGATAAAAATTACGAAAATACTGGGAAACTATCAATCTTTCATTTAAGTTGTCAATTTTAGATTTTTAAATTCCTAAAAACTCACAATAAGGACGTTGTTTGATAGTGACGTCACAAGCCTGTAACCTCTACATTCCATACTAACGGAGCGTTTTTGACGTTTCATAAAAAGAAGCTGATTTGAGTTTTGTCAAATAGCGTATTACTTACACATTGTCATTATCATGATTTTCTCTTAAGGTAGGTAAATGACTCAATGCTCGACGCCTTAATGCCCAATAGTTGTAACATTGTTGTTGTTGTTGTGTTTGTTGTTGTGTGTTGTGTATTGTTCACCTCTGTTGTTTTGACTTGAGTTTATGAGTAATGTACTTTCTCTTTTATTTCAGATCCGGAAGTGGTCGCAATGGGGGTTTTCTTTAACACCGTGAACTTACAAAACGAGCATCTGGAAGAGTTAAGTACGGAAGGCGTATTTTTCAGCGCAAATTACATACAATACAATATTTGTGATTTCGGTCTGAAAGTTTTGTAATTTTCTGTTATTAAAAGATTCGAAAATTCTATTCTTCTTTTAATTTTTGTACCTAATGGTGCTAAAATTGCAACCCGCTGTTGTAGATGTTATTATTTAATTCACGTAGGGACCTAATATGCAGAGCCAGTCTTTTTCATTTAATACCTAAAACACTTTAATCTTTTTCTCGGCGGGTCTAATTTTCGTAGAGAAAAACTTCAGTAAAGGTACGCTTTGCTTTAAAACCAATTTATGCGGAGAAGATCCAGAGAGAGTCAAAGAAGTCGGCTCGCGCGCGTAGGGTCACGGAACACCTAACACTCCTCCTCGCTTCGCTCGTCATCGTACCTACACGGACCTGCCTTAGGCTACGTCAGCACAGACAGGCGGCTTGCTTAGCGTCTACCTAGAGCCTTGTGGCCTCGCCTCGCGCCTTGCGACAAAAACAATAGTACATTAGTGCAAAGGCCGGGAAATAGCAATACGTGGATGAGTTGATTTTGTCGGATGAAGCCAAGCTGAATCCGACAATAGAGACGAATCCACGAATTGCCGTTCCCGCCGAGGCAGATATAGTGCTTTTCTCCAAAAATGCGAGGCAATCAAATAATATTTTCAATGAACAATATAATGTTTTCAAACAGCGTGTATGTCAACCTATCAAGTTAACGCCCAACTATTTTTTTTTATAATTTAATTTTATAATAACACGGCACGACTCATGGTGCCATTTTCACAAATTTAAATGTTTTGTTTTTAAAATTATTAAAGAGTAAACGGGATTGAAATTTAATTCGTTATGAATTTTATTTCGTAATTTAAAACTATTTGAGACATTTTTAAATACATCACTTCAATCACTTACAAAAGTAAGCGTGTTGTCTATGTCAGTTATATAAAAAAGAAAACGCGGGCAAATTTTAAGCCCACTACACACGGCCGCAATTTGTCACACCAACTTGCAATAGTTCGAAAGAGACAGCCATACATTACTAACTAGTCTAACTGGAGAAAGTTGTTGTGACAAATTGTTAAATCTTTAAACGTAATAGTAGTAATTTGTCTTAGTCAAAACATATGGTTACAGTAATGACTGACATGACGAGGAACTTCACGTACTATATTTTTGCTACAGTAAGGCGCACATTTCCGAGCATACTGGAGAAAACACTGTATTTACTTCGATAACGCCAAGCGCACATTGCGGCCGGTCGCGAAGATTCTATAATGTTCGTTTTACTAAGCTACTCGCTAGGTGACTCGCTAGGCTCTAGAGTCTCTAGACGCTAAGCAAGCCGCCTGTCTGTGTGGTCGTTGCCTTTGAGTAAATTCGGTGATCTCGGCGGTTTCGATGATTCGGGTAATATGATTAATCAGTATTAGACAATAAAATCTAAGTAAAAACGTTATCCGTATATACGATAGGATAAGTAACTAAAGTTTATGATGAAAAAAATTATGAAAAACAATTTTAAATGTATGACTAGTGTCGGAACGTAAAATGAAACGCAAGGCTTCAGCGGGGACTGCGGAGGGACGGGGGTGCAATCACCGTCCTTAAGATTCGCTCTGAACATCGCTTGTGACCAGACAAATTTTGAACTTTCAACGAGCAACTGATTTTTACCTATTTTGTATCCTGTAAAGGCATTACAGTTTTTTTGCTAATTTTCGACGAGTTTTTATTCTACACGGTCCTTCACACAAGCCAAAACATGGTCTTCGTTGCCGAATAATAAAAAGAATCAGCGAGCTACTTCGAGCTACTGGGAAAATCGACCTGATGAAATATTAAGGACGTCTACCTACTACGGCTGAGAACGAGAAGAAATTAATCCAGTGGAGTATTCCTGCGCATCCAACATTCTGAGGCTTTATCCAGTGAGGAGTGCAGCCTAGAAGCATCCCGAGCGGCTTTAACTTCACCTCAGCTACGAAGAGTTACCGGCAAGCGACCTTCCGACGAAATCCTACAGCCAGTGAACAGGTTTAGAGCAAGCAGTGAGTCCGTTCCTTATTATTTCCCTGTTTTCCTTATCGGTACTAATTAAAACTATTATTTTTAATATTCGTTCTATTTGACACAACTAAATTAAATTAAGCACGTTAGATCATTATAGAACAATTATAAGCGGTTTAAATTCTTACATATAAACTAAGCGTACAGAACTATAATTAAGTCATCAATTGCATTTGCACATAAGTACAGCAGCGAGCGCAGATAGACCGTTTTTTTTGCTAAAGATAACGGGTCACCCGGCCGCCGTGGCTATCCCATCATACTTTAGGCGACCGGCTAGTTGTAAACAACATTCAATTGCGAGTAATTAGTGTTAATCTTATATTTATTCGTTTGATTTGAGTTGTAAATAAGTTGTGTTGGTGGTTTTAGTGGAACAAAGTGTTGATTCGAGTTCAAGGTAAATACTAAGTGCAGTCTAAAATGTCTGAAACCTCAGCTAAGGAGTTAATTAAAAAGCGCGGTCATATTAAGGCACGATTGACAAAATTTTCAGGTTATTTACAAGAAAAAGTGGATATATCATTGTGTGCGGCTCAGATAACGGAACTTAAACTACGAATTGCGAAGATGGAGTCCTTGTACAACACGTACGACGAGATTCAGACCGAGTTGGAGTCGATTATGGAGGATGACGACGGGCAGTTGGACGAGAGGTCAGAGTTCGAGAATGAGTACTACTCCACGGTCGCGGCGGCTAAGGAATTGGTAGCTATGCATACAAAACCAGCGGTTGACCATGGGGGTTCTGAAAACAATACACGCCATCATTCTCAAGTAAAATGTAAGTTGCCAACTATTTCTTTGCCCAAATTTGGAGGCTCGTATGATACATGGCTTGAGTTTCGCGATACATTTGATAGTTTAATCAATAGTGACGACTCCATCGATGATGTAAACAAGTTTCACTACTTGCGAGCTTCGTTACAAGATAGTGCCGCGTTAATTATACAATCATTAGCATTATCTAGTAGTAACTATACAATAGCCTGGCAGTTATTATGTGACAGGTACAATAACAAAAGATTATTGGTGAATAACCATATCACGGCAATATTCAATATAAACCCTATTACCAGGGAATCGCCGACAGCTATTCGGTATATTATTGACACGTTATGTAAAAACATCCGTGCGTTAGCGACCCTTGATGAGCCAACAACATACTGGGATACATTGTTGGTGTACATAACATGTCAAAAACTTGACCAGGTTACTAGACGAGAGTGGGAACAGTTTGTGCCTAGTTGCGGAACAGTTACTTTTGAGTCTCTCATAAATTTCCTCAGCGATCGTGCCGACTTATTGGAAACGATGGCGATGGATGGTCCGGGACGACGCGCGTCCTGGCCGCTAGCGCCCGGCGCCGGCGCTGCCTCCGCGGCGCACGCGCGTTCCGCTGTTCGACGGGTAAAAGAGAGGTGTTACGTGGGACTAGACGCCCGTGAAGAAGATCCTGTGAGTAGCTCACTATTTACCCCTGAATGTCCATTATGTAGGCGTGGTCATTGGTTATTTGAGTGCCCCTCCTTTCTCGCGTTGTCTAATAAAGAACGTGCAGACGAAGTACAAGGGATGAAAGTATGTTTTAACTGTTTGAAACCCGGACACATAGCGAAATATTGTAGGCGTGGTCCGTGTCGGTCATGCTCATTACGTCATAACTCACTCCTACACTTAGATAGGATGCCGACAGGGGCCCAGGTGGCGGTACCAGCGATCGAAGTCACTCCTAGCACTCCTAGCGAACACGATGTGTTGGTAGCTGCGGCCAGTTGTAGTTCAAATAATAGCGTCTTGCTGCCAGCCCATCCCGTGCTACACGGCCAAGTCTTATTGTCTACTGCGTTAGTACAAGTGTATGATCGTCACGGCAATGGTCATATAGCACGCGCGTTGCTAGACAACGGAAGTACCTCTAGTTTTTTGTCAGAGAATCTATATAAAAAACTCAGCTTACCAGCTAGGGATGTAAATGCTTCTGTGTCAGGGATAACTAACAGTAATTCTAAATTAAATAAACTGTGCGACGTCAGGCTCGCATCATTAGTAGATAAAAGTTTTAGTATACAAACATCCTATTTTATATTGCCTGAAATTACAAGTGACTTACCCTTACGTGAGGTAAATGTATCAATGTTGGACATACCTAAACATTTAATCCTGGCTGATCCTAAGTTCTACTCGCCGGCAGCTGTCGATCTTCTTATTGGCGCCGATGTCTATTGGGAACTTTTAGGACATGGTAGACTGACCTTGGGACGGAACAAGCCCACGATCTACGAAACCAAGCTAGGTTGGGTAGTGTCTGGATCTTATGCAACTAATCCTAACTCCAAAAGTGTTCGTTGCCACTTCGTTCAAATTAACAATGGGGATGATGAACTGACGCGCTTTTGGAAGTTAGACGAAGCAACAATTAAACCCGCCTCGGCTTACTATACCAAGGATGAGAAGGCTTGCGAGGAACATTTTGTGCAAAATACCACCCGGTTAACTGACGGTAGGTTTATGGTGCGATACCCCTTAAAGCAGCCTTCATCCTCATTAGGCGATTCTTACGAGCGGGCGAAACAATGTTTTCTGTCACTAGAGCGCAGGCTGCAACGACAAGCGCAGCTGAAGTCTATGTACACAGAATTTATGAACGAATACGAGACTTTGGGAGACATGTCCAAGGTTGCTACCAGCAACGAGGGGGTAGGGAACTGGCTGCCGCATCACGGCGTGCTCCGACTTTCAAGTCTCACAACCAAATTACGCGTTGTGTTCAATGCTAGCTCGCGCACGACAACCGGAGTATCGCTCAACGATATCCAGCTAATAGGACCCTCTATCCAGGACGACCTCATAGCTATCTTGTTACGATTTAGACAGTATCGTTTCGTGTACACGGCTGACGTGGAAAAAATGTATAGGAGGATAGTCGTGCATCCTGACGATAGACCTCTTCAGCAAATACTTTGGCGCAAGGATCCTTCTGAGCCTCTGCGTACCTATAAATTAAATACCGTTACTTACGGAACCGCAAGCGCCCCGTTTCTCGCAGTACGTTGCCTTAAGCAACTGTCACTGGAATGTACAGACCCTCGACTTGCTGAAATTATTGCCCGTGACTTTTATATGGATGACTTTTTATCGGGATCTGATACAGAACAGGAGGCGGCTAACACTATATTAGGAGTCAGCGAATTGTTAAAAAGCGCCGGTATGCATCTTCGTAAGTGGCGCTCTAATGAGCCTCGGCTCATAAATGAAGGTACTGGCGACTCTAGAGATCTTAACTTGGGCAATCTCGATGAATCCAAAACTCTAGGGCTAGGTTGGAAAAGTAGGTCAGATGAACTATTTTTCACTATTGATTTAGAAAAAACGCCGGAGACACTAACAAAACGGTTCATACTCTCCACGATAGCTAAAATATTTGACCCCTTAGGGCTTTTATCGCCAGTCGTCATAAAAGGAAAAGTACTGCTGCAGCAACTTTGGCTATCAAAGGTATCTTGGGACGACGAAGTTCCCCAAGATATTGCTCAGCAATGGCACAACATTACAATTTCTTTACCTGAACTAAACAATCTATGCATCCCTCGTAGCGTTGTAGGAATTCACGTATCGCGTGTGGAGTTTCACATATTTACAGATGCGTCTCAAACCGCGTACGGTGCTTGTTTGTACGTACGTACTGTTACTAGTATGGGAATAGTTACTAGGTTGCTTATGGCAAAAAGCAGAGTGGCACCGATTAAACCAGTCACTATCCCTAGGCTAGAACTTTGCGGCGCTTTGATCGGAGCTCAGTTATATCAAAAGGCACTGACGTCACTTCGTATGACAGCCGACAGATGCACATTTTGGACCGATTCGATGATAGTGATAGGATGGCTTAAAATAGGTATGTGGGACCGGCCCTTATAAGGGAATATCCACGGAATACCCATTAAACGGCTCTACGGCGTCAACCCTCACTGCCGTTGAGGGGGGGCATCATGGAATCGCTAGCATTCTACCACTTACCTTACGCAGCTAAAGGTATTCGTACGAAATCGTGTGTCCGATATACTCGAAATTACTGGCAGTTGGCCTTGGCAGCACGTGCCAACTACTGACAATCCTGCTGATCTTGTATCCCGCGGACTTAATGCGGATTCAATAGCGACAGCTGACCTATGGTGGGCTGGACCGCGATTTCTGCAAGGGGATGAACAGGATTGGCCTACAAATCTTAACGCGATCGATAATAGTGATGAGGTAAATGTCGAAGTGATTTCTGCCAATATAGCGAGCGAGGTCACATTTAACCCATTACATGAATTAAATCTAACCAAGTTTTCAAACTTTACGAAACTCAAACGTGTCACCGCTTATGTTTTACGATTTCTCCACAATACACGATCGAATAGTGTTAAATGTTCGGGATCTCTTACCACTAAAGAACTACAGACGGCTATGAACACTCTTGTTAAACTGGCACAAAGAGAATCATTTCATACATACGGCGATATTAAGAATAAAACAACACTCAAAGCTACTGATCCGCTTACTAAATTGAATCCCTTTGTGGATGCTGATGGACTCATGCGTGTAGGCGGAAGGCTAACTAATGCACCCTATAATTTCGATAAAAAGCACCCTGCCATCCTGCCAAAAGGGCATTTTATAACAACAACATATTTCAATTTCGTTCACGTCATATTATTACACGCCGGACCTCAAGCCATGTTGTCATACATACGGTCTACCTACTGGCCTATCGGTGGTCGTGCTCAAGCTAGGTTGACTTACCATAAATGCGTCTTATGTGCTCGTATGCGAGGCGCCACGGTAGCTCCACTCATGGGCAACTTGCCATCGACACGAGTAACTCCAGGCTTTCCCTTCGAAGTGGTCGGCGTAGATTATGCAGGCCCGATAATGGCTGCATCTCGAAAAGGACGCGGCAGTCAAACTATAAAGGTTTATATTGTAATTTTTGTGTGTTTTAAAACTAAATGTGTACACCTGGAACTGTGCAGCGACTTATCTGCGGAATGTTACATGGCAACTCTAAAGCGGTTCATTAGCCGCCGCGGCTTACCTTCTGACATATACTCTGACAATGGTACTCAATTTGTTGGGGCGTATAACGATTTAAAACGATTCCTTGCGAGTCAAGCGAAGTTGTTATCTGAGTCTGCAGCCAATGACGGTATTAGGTTTCACTTTGTTCCACCATACTCACCACATTTCGGCGGTTTGTGGGAAGCTGGGGTGAAATCTACAAAGCATCACCTAACTAGAGTCTTAGTTAACTGTCACTTAACCTTTGAAGAAATCTATACAACATTGTGTCAAATAGAGGCAATATTGAATTCGCGTCCTCTTACCCCTTTGTCAAGTGATCCTTCTGATTTGCTACCACTATCTCCCGGTCACTTTATTATCGGACGATCACTCACAGCTCCTCCGACGCCCTGTCTGGCAGATATTCCTCATGCAAGGCTCACCAGATACCAGAGGATCGAACAACTAAGGCAACATTTCTGGGCTCGATGGTATAAAGAATATATTTCCGAACTTCAGGAACGAACCAAATGGAGACAAGCCAAGGGCCAACTGACAACCGACACTATGGTTCTAATTAAGGACGACAACCTGCCACCTCTAAGATGGAAGCTCGGCAGAATAGTCAAGGTCATCCCTGGAGCAGACGGCATTAGCCGCGTGGCCGACATCCGGACCGCATCTGGCGTGACTCGTCGTGCGTTCAGCAAGATATGTCCACTACCAATAGAAAAATAATCTTCGGTTGAAATATCAACATTTCAACGTGGGCGGGCATGTCGGAACGTAAAATGAAACGCAAGGCTTCAGCGGGGACTGCGGAGGGACGGGGGTGCAATCACCGTCCTTAAGATTCGCTCTGAACATCGCTTGTGACCAGACAAATTTTGAACTTTCAACGAGCAACTGATTTTTACCTATTTTGTATCCTGTAAAGGCATTACAGTTTTTTTGCTAATTTTCGACGAGTTTTTATTCTACACGGTCCTTCACACAAGCCAAAACAACTAGTGTCATTATGAATTTAAATAAAACGGACAAGTGAGTGTTATGATGAAAAAAAAATGAAAAAAAAATTAGGATATGAGAAATTTATGATTATTGTCATTACGACTTCGAATGGTTATGACTTAGGATCGTTAGGAATAAGAATTATTAGGACTAACGATTATGATGGCGTACAATTTTATAAAGAACATTTTCGGATTTCCAATAATAGGACTTAAAAAATAACTTTCTGTGAAACATTTCATTTTTGGGTACAAGCTTTTAGTGCCGACTGTTCTTTTCTGTATACCGTCATCAACTGCTCATTGAGACGATTCTAACGAGCCCAACCAAACTCGATGGGGTTATGTGGTTTTATTACGGAGTTCCTATGGCCACCTTCTGATGGTACCATAATATTGAATTATCGTCCAAACTCAAAATTTCAGCTCAATCGGTCACCGGGAAATGGGTCAAATTTAACTTGCAAGATTAGTCCCATACTAACAAGGCAAGTTAATATAAAACTCCTGTCTCCATCATCAGATCAGCTCGATGGTACCATAATATTGAATTGTCATCCAAACTATACTTATACCCAAAATTTCAGCTCAATCGGTCACCGGGAAGTGGGTCAAATTTAACATGCAAGATTTGTCCCGTACTAACAGGGCAAGTTAATATAAAGCTTATAATAATTAGGTGAACCAAAGCGCCCCCTATTCGGACAATCGTATTCACTTTGATTTAATGTCGAGCGCTCGAAAGTAAAAAATCGGCTCCCTGATCTCTTTTTCATCTCCGGGTAGGACATGTCTTGCCATTTATGTGGTAGTGGCAATCCGTATCGGCCTTACAAGCCACGTGCGTAAGTTTTCCCCACATCTAACATGGACTCTGCTTAAAAATCATCTTTTCATAGATGTATAAGATCAATGAGACTGGTCTGTTAACTCTGATGCGCAACAAAGCTTGTGTTATGGGTTCTAGGTATATCGTGTATCTTCACAAACTGATATAGATCAATAGAATTAGGCTTAAATATATATATATTATGTGACTCAAACTCAGGAACGAGTACTCGTGCTCATTACATAAATATTGGCCCTTACCGGGATTTGAACCCAGGACCGTCAGTTTGGACCCTGGTCATTACCAACAGGACGTCAAACGACCAAGTCACCGCGATATTAAAAGTGACTTAATATCGCGGTGACTTGGTCGTTTGTGACGAAAAAATATTATAGTATTACTAGCCGGCTGGGTTTAATACGTTTTCAAATAAATTAAACTACTTATGGCCATGTTTAAACAAAACCAATTCAACATCATTGATTTATGTTAACAGTGGTATGTTAAATGCATAAAACAATTCTCTGGCGAATTGTTCATGACAAGGTTAATCGTTCGTGCGTTGCAACTAGGGTAATATTGGTAATCGTACCGATTATTTCATCTAGCTATTCAATAATACCGGTTATAACGCAGTTGAACGACTTGAGGTTAGACAAGGCCGAGGTAACTATAATACTTAGTTAGTAAAATGTGAACGTTCTCATCTCGGAGAGGCGGGTGACGTAGAGGTCGTCTATGCAACTTCTACAGTGCTGACTGGACAGCACTATTCGGAGTTCAAATCAAGCTGTCCGGAAGTCTATAAATAGAAGAAGAGTTTAAGACGTCAAGCAGTCGCCACCGAGGCCAAAGAGTACTATACCGAGGCTTTGGCCTCGCGACACGCTACTCGTACCTCTCGCAAAGGTATCATAATACATGTGTTCTATTCTATTGCGTCTTCCTCTACCTCTGAACACCTTCCCTACACTACTTTTATGAATCAGCGGGGTAATCACGTAACGTCTCAAACGCGCGTTACGGCAATTTAACCATATTTTTTCCATATAAATTTGCCATTTAGATCGACCTAACGTACGTAAAATGCGTTACGTGATCGACCAGCTGGGAAACTTGTTCCGAGCCACAATTCTGAAGTAGGTACGTAACTATTCAGAAAACTTAACAAGTGACATTGATGAACGATTTATAAAATACTATGAGTGTTCATATTATGTCAGTCATGCTGTAGATGGTGCTCCCTACAAATATATTGAAAAACATACTTGAGACAATCAAGCAAACGCATCAGATTAATTTAAATTAATTATAAGAATGTACTGGTAAAAGTAAAAATGGGTGCACTACATAAATACGAAAAACTAAATTCCGATAGTCGGAATCACGAATTTCATAATACCGATTTCATAATTCCGAATGTTTTAAAACTCCTAATATAAGTATTCCAATTCTTCATAAATCCGATTTTTATAAATCCGAAATTTCAAAAGGTCTAACGGTTACAATTCCGATTATCAAAATTCCGAATTTCAATACTCCGAATAATAAGAAGTCCGACTGGATAATAATCCGATATATCGAAAATACGAATTCCGATTATTAAAATACCGATTTTCAAAAATCCGAATATCATTACACCGACCAATTATAAATCTGACTAAACAAAACTCCGAAAAATCAGAATTACGAATTCTTGTTACTAATAACAATAGTAGTAAAGGAAGATCTCGAATCAGAAGCAAGTATTACAAAGTTCTTTTTTATGTTGGGTCACAGTAGATATAGCAAAAGGGCGGTCGATATAAAAGTTTACAAACAAGTTTTAATAACAAGTTTTTCCGCTGTTTTATAAAAAAAATAACCTCGAAGACGAGAGCGGGAGCAAAGCTAGCCTATCCGTGATCCGAGCCGGTTTTGCCACTAAGTAAGTCCCTGTTCCCTACTGCCTACGTAAAACTTGAACTTTATACACTACTATCTTGGCAATGGTTGATCTCACAGAAAAGTTTATTTGACGCCCACCCTTTGTATAGTTTTTGATCAAATCTCAAATTTCATTATCAGCAATATTATCGTGAAAGAGAGAGAAATATTAGCGTTAATAGAATCGTGAAAGTTTAAATCAATATATCAATATTATGGCTTGATAAATGTATGACATTTACAATTATTACTAAAAATAATTATAATTATCAATATTAAGACTAAATAAATGTATGACATTCTACAATCTACATTATGGTTAAACCAATTATGAATCCGTATAATTATGACAGGGAACAATTATGCCATAGTATAATTTATGCCACAAAAAAAATATGAGCATCAACTTTATGCGTAATGTTGTATGACAATCGATATTATGACAATAGTTGTTATGCGACTAGACAGCCACCCGTTGGGCGTATAAAGGCAGACTTAATGCAATAATGCTAGTTCGGCCTTAGGATTACTACGGAGCCAGGTGACCCTGAACGCCAATTATTTTAACCTAACCTAAAGCTAACCTAACCGCCAGCGTGTCGACGTCACCCCGCTTTGCGGGGTGCCTATTTCCGCTCTAAGGGACACAAGCTAACCCTAACCTAACCTACAAATAATACCATATATTTTAAGAATATTATTTAAAAAAATTGAATGTTGGGCGTATAAAGGCAGACTTAATGCAATAATGCGAGTTATTTTTACCTAACCTAAACTTAACCTTATCGCCAGCGTGTCGACGTCACCCCGCGGGACAAAAGCTAACCCTAACCTAACCTACAAACAATACCATTGTTACGACTATTTGTTGTTTTTTTTACTGCGGGGGGCGTCGCCCCCCGAGCCCCGCATTGCTACCTGCCCCAACCTAAGCTATTATATTATAATCCTTATACGAAAATATACTATAATATGTTATGATTGTTATACGTTATGTATGATACATATACGAAATTATATATTTGTTATATCTCGTGAGACAGCTTTCGTGAGCGGCTTGGTCACGGTTCTAACACACTCCTCCTCGCTTCGCTGGTACACACACACAAACACAGTATAGATTAATAACGTTGGATAAAATAAAAGCCTGACTATGTTATGCTGTCTTGTTCTTTGAAGTAAAAAGAAACTGACGAAACGTTATTCGGATAATAGTTTTTTGACTAACTCAGTGATTTGCCGAATGATAAATATCCCAAAAAATTCAAGTCATTATAATAATCGACTTTAAAATAATTCTACCAAAGCTCAAAGAAACGTTGTCATACAAAAATTTGCCAATAGTTAGTTGTCAAAGTGAATCATCGGCGAAAAGGTGGTTGGCAAGTGAAATTCGGACATAAAAAGTTCGGAGAAAAGGCAGAACCCCATTCTCTACGGGAAATAAGAATCGTAATTTTCGGATTTTTAATTCCCCGTGTATGTCCCGTGATGGGAACACCCAAATACTCCGAAATATTTTATTCCGAATTTGTTAATTCCGATTTTCAAAACTCCGAATTACATAATTCCTAAGAGATAAAATTCCGATTATTGAAAATTCGAAGTTATTATCCCGAATATCAGATTTCCGAATTGGCAAACAAAAAAATTCGGAAAATTCATAATCGGAATACTGTTTTTCGGGCCAATGACATTTGGCGCTTTTGATTGTTCGGAGTTATAAAAATCGGAAAAACAAACCATCGAGGTTTTGTAATTCGGCAAATTGAAATTCGTGATTTTTAGTAATCAAAATTATAAGTCTTAGGAATTATGAAATTCGGAGTTTTGAAAATCGAAATTAGCAAATTCGGAATAAAATATTTCGGAGTATTTGGGTGTTCCCAGTAAAAATACGTCGAATTACGTCACAAACGTGCTCGGAAATATACCTACTTAATTAAAACATAGAATTTTGATAAATCAAATTCTCACTATGTATGAACAAAACGCAGCTATCCCTAATTATAACCCAGATATATGTGAGCACACCAAATCATTCCATCATTACCATTTAAACCACCTAGTTGTACACACGTGAACTATTTTGAATATTTAGTTATAAATTCAAAATGAAGATTTTTTACTCGATCTTTCTCTTTGTCGGTAGCTTAGGACAGAAAAATGATTTAAATTACGTTCTAGTCAAGAGAATTGAAAATGGAAAGACAAGCGAAGACGTTGGTATTCGAAAAGACTATGGAAGTTTACCAACCCTTATTGATAATAGTGCTACCAATATATACACTGATACCATCAACCATGACAGAAAATCAGATGAAGGTCTACATGGAATAAGAAATGAGGGGTACAGAGAAAAGCTTAGAAATGACTATCAAATTGATGACGGAAATCCTGGTAAGTTTGAATAAGTAGGTTTTTGAGTTATTACCGTAATATACGAGTATTAGACTGACCACACATTTATTTTACCATGCAGGGTATCTTAAAAATAATTATCAGCATATGTATTGTGGAAATATTTTAGCCAAGATTGACGACGATGACTATGAAAGTTTTCAGTACTTACGTATATACCTACCTCATTCCATATAACATTCGATTTTAACGGACAAATTCGCCACGTTTCTCCGTCAACTAGGATATCAAAGAGAAATATTGTACTTACTAGTTTTTATTTTCTAAAGAATATATACAAGATGATAATTAAAATTATCTCACTAGTTTTACATACATACGAATATATCGTTTAGTAAGGACTTTTCAAGCACAACAATACTAATATTTTTTAGTTTCCAATGCATGATTATCGTACGATTTTTCTTATATGGCATAGGGTATATAACTTGAATCTATAAATTTGACCAATTTAAATTTGCAATCGTACTTACTTATTTTTTCCCAGACTTTTACGGTAAAATTGAGCGTCCATGCCAATCCTATGACACGTTCTGTATCCGCAAGTTCTTTGCGGAGCATTCCCGCTGTAAAATATCCGGGAGGGCAGTTCCAGAGCCTTTGTTCCGGGCACAAGTGACAGCCAACTATGCACATGTCAATTTGTCAGCTACGCAGCTCAACGTGGAATATAGAGGCATTAACAATGGCAGAGTGGAAGAGTTTTAGTAAGTGCAAGTTAAGGATTAAGAAATATCTAAGTTTAACAGCCTAATAAATAACAATAGAATTGTAGAAAAATAAATAGAAATAATAAATAACAGATACCTAGTTAAAAATATAAGCGCACATTTTCTAATATGGTATACTTAATGCAAGTGGTGCGGACGGACGTGATAAGGAGTAGATCATCATCATCATCATTATCATCATTTCAGCCGAATTTGTTTTAAAATGGTGTTTGTTCGCTACTATCTAAACCTTCTTTTATCCTAGCCATATTTTTAAAATTTGTCTTTTGCATGTAAATCGTCTTTGTCCATCGCATCTTAATTATTATTTTTATTTGTTCCAGTATAAACAAAGCTACAAATAAGTTGGTGATAACTTTGAATTTTCCCTCAGTTTTTACATTCGCCAATGAGACTCTTCTGAAGTTTTATTTGAGGGGCAGAGAACCAATTCTAACCAGGGACGTTGGAGGCATTAACACTCGTGAGTATTCACCATTTCATTTGACAGTCGCTATGTGAACTGTGGAACTCGCAATCTCAGCCGCAGTCTTTTTTAATTTATTTTTTATATCGATACTACACAAAAAAACTTTGTATAATTATTGGAGCTGCTCACAAAATTTTACGAGAAACGGTTGAGAAATGCGACTTGTAGAGGAAAACATCTGAACAAACAGTCATATCGGCATAATGCTGAGACAGCGACCGATTCATTGCCGCGAAAACACACATATTATGTGTCAATTATATTGTATCTCTACTCCCTTTGTCTCTGTGTGTATTTTGTGTAGTGAGTAAATCTCTTCTTTCTTTCTATATGAAATAATGTTGCCCTAAGCTGAAGCAGAGAGCTTCGTTTGCATCGCTCCTTCATTAAATTAATTGTAAAGCATAAAAAGAATAATAAATACGTTTCGACTAAATAATTCAAGATAAAATGGTGTAAAAACGTGTGGTCATTGTGTCATTTTAATATTTTCAGTTAGTTACTCGGTAACAGTCATTATACCGCACTTAAAGGATCTAAGATTGGATGAGGCTGAGATAACCAATTACGTGAATAACCCTCTTTTGCCCTTCGTCATCGGACCTGGAGTAGCTGAGAGTACAGGTATACATAAGTACATGTTGTTGCGTTAAAATGTGGAATGCATATGATTTTATCTTTTATGCCTCATACCCCGGGCTCCTTTAGGGGCACAACCGGGAATAACGCTAAGAGAATAATGATGATGACAATTTGAAGATTTAAATTTAGATAGTAACATTTTATGTCTTCAAACTGTTTTAAGTACCTACTTATTTTAAAATATTACCAAATTTGGAATGTTGCGTGCAAATACTTCAGATAAATGGCAGGTGTTCCCGGCCATTACTGTTTTAAATTTGTTATCTACAAAATTTTATGTAATCTTAATAACGCCTATGATGTAAAACCTTGTAAAATAATTGTAGGTACGTTGTACGCAACAGAACAGTCTAAATATACCGTATATGTATACAGTGTGTCCCTTTTGATTCGGGCGAATATTTTGATGACGATTAGTGTAAGTCCTAAACAACACATTTACATTTTCGTTAAATAACTGTTTAATTTTTTTTTTCATAGAAAACAATTAAGCACGCAATGTTTTAATTATTACACCTCAAATCAGTTTAGTGCTAATACATTGCTGCTCAGTCGTACTTAAAAAAAATATTACCTCTTTATTAATTAAGTCATTTAACAAAATTGCTTTCCCACATAATTTGTACGGTCTAAAACTATGGTGGGTTAAAATATACGCCCGTATGCAATTTAACATTAACGAAACAATTAAGTTAACTCATGTTCAATTCAAATTAAAAGCCATTTATAGTATTATTTTTATTATGCCACAGACCCTGAAATTCCAGCAATGTTAGCCGCGTTCTTATCAAACGTGCCCCTAGATCAGAAGGAGGCTACTTTGACTGAGACAAATTTCTACGCCGCTACATTTATCCAGTACAATATTTGTGACTTTGGCCTTAAAGTATTGTGAAAACCATTTTTTTTAGAAAATAAATAGTTTTGTTAAGATTTTGTGTTATTGTAATTTCAAGCTGTCCTTTCTAAACTAGGTATAGGTAAAAACACTTACGTAATAGCCTTATTGTATGTTCTTCGTAGTGGTGACATATTTTAATGGACATTAAATATTTAAAATGTCTAACACAAACAAAGCATACGCAATCAGAATACGTCACACCTACATGCAAGAGCGGGCTTTACTTAAGTTTTTTTACATATATCGTTTTACTGCATTTTTTTGTAATTTGATTATTTTTGGTTTATCGTACCGATATTCATGATTATTCTTATGAAGAATAGAAGCTAGCGAATCCATTTATTTGTACTTGATTTTATCGAGCAATAAAGTTAAAATAATGAAATAATAATACTGTACGTCAACCATTTAACATTGCAGTAGGTATATATATATAATTAAAAAATATGAAATGTGATGAAATAATGCTAATAATAACACGGTTCAACTCACGTATTAAATGTCACTACGGGCGACATGTTTCGAACTCTTCAGGAGTTATTCTTCAGGATAACTAGTGTTTCGCTTGAATCTCTGCCCGCGCCCGCTCCGAAACATGTCGCCCATGTAGTGACATTTAATAGGTACGTGAGTTGAACCGTGTTATTATTAGCATTATTTCATCATGTCTCACGAAAGATTAATTTCGATTATTGCAGTATATTTGTAATTTTAATGGAGCATTTTTGTAGATTAAAGGATTTCCGGGTATTTAATTAATCATTTAATCATAGGTATTTATAAATACAAATATCTGATTAGTCAAGTTTATTGTTGATCCATAAAACAATATGCTAAAAATTTCAAATAGCCATTTATTTTTAAATTAATGGTTGTTTAGGGTCTATTTAAAATTTGTAAAAAAACAAAGAGTTAAGCAATACACGCAACCGCACTTAAAAAAAACTAGAACACTTTGCTAAATAGATACAGCTATCATACTATAATGTAACCTAAATTATCTCAACAAGCGCACCGATTTATTGCCATGCAACAATGCAAGTATATTGTACACTTAATTTGGTATTAAATTCGAAATGAATTTTTTTCACTTCATCTTTATGGCTATTGGTATCTTTGGGAATAAAAATGGTATTACTTACGCTAATATTTATAAGAGTCTCGAGAAAAAAACAGCAAGTGAAGATATCGGTGGTATTCGAAGCGAATATGGAGGAGTGCCAAACATTATCGCTTCTTTTAATGGCACTGATATTGTGCATGACAGAAAATTACTTATGGGTTCACCCGCAAACGGCTATGAGCATTATGGAGAAGAATTTCGGAAACACTATCAGATTGACGACGGAAACCCTGGTGAGTTTTATTATACTTCTTACATGTTAGTGATAATATACATTTCGGTATAAAACTTCCCTCGCGCTTTTTACACATATTTAAATTATTGTTAAATATAATAATGTATTTTTTCTTACCTCAGTTACCCGTTTTTTTTTACGCCACTATTAAAGAATATTATAATAATAATATAGATATTATATAGAATATTATACTAATGCAGCGATGGCAGCATCAGAGCGAAACATAGTACTTACTTTCAAATGTAAAATATCGATGCTGTTTATAAAATAAAACTAATACACGAAATAAGTTTTATTAAGTATATGCAACAGAAATGACTAACTGTCATATATTTTCGTGAATCTACGATGACAGACAGGGCGGGTGATCTCGGCCCGGAGAGCTCGTACCAGGCCCGCAGGTCGATCACGTAACGCATTGTACGCGCGTCAGGTACATAAACGTCACTTTTTACATGGAAAAAATACAGTTAAATTGTCCTAACGCGCGTTTGAAACGTTACGTAATGGACACGGCCCGGCCCCGTGAGTGATCGGTGGGCACATTCAACGGTGAAGGTAACAACGGAACCGGCTCGGTGGCCGAGCTGCGGACACGGCTCGGCTCGGTGCGGGCTCGGAAACGGCCCGGTGACGAAATGTGACAAGCAAATAAGCTCGGTGACGGGTCGGGACGATGACGGCTCGTTGCGGACACGGCCTTTTGTAGCGTGAATCATCCTTTAATATCCACCCGTGAAAAACAATAATTTAAATACACAATTACGGTTATTTTAAAAGTTCCCTCATCCACAAAATCCTACCTATACTTATATAACTTTAACAATAAAATAAGCTAGACGTGTGTTTAATGTACTCTATGAGTTTCATTAAAGAATAAAACGTTTCATCCTGGAAGTCATACAGTTTTTTAAAAGTTTCTCTAAGTTGACATCAGAATTTATTTTCTAGATATTCACGGCAAAATAGAGCGTCCATGCCAAGCGTACGATACCTTCTGCATTCGTAAATTCTTCGCGGAGCACTCCCGATGTAAAATATCAGGGAGGGCTGTACCAGATCCACTGTTTCGAGCTCAAATGACCGTCAACTATCCACATACTAATATGTCCGCTACTCAACTCAACGTGGAGTATAAAGGGTTCAGCAATGCAAGAGTTGAGGAGTTTTAGTAAGTATAAGTTGACTGTCAAAACTTTAATTTTACGTACTTACTTGGGATTTCTTGCGAGAACACTGCGTTTTAAAATTGTTTTTTTTATCTTTATTTTAACGTGACCTGTTCGTATTTAAGTATGTAAGTTGTCCGTCAATATTTGCAATCCATTTTTCAGTCACTTGCCTTTATCTGATTGAGCTGAAATCTTGGGTGAAGTTAGTATAGTAGAGGTGGAAGAATTAGTATAGTTTTGATGACAATTCAATATTATGGTACCATCGAGCTGATCTGATGATGGAGACAGAAGGTGGCCATGGGGATTCAGTATTTAACCGACGTAACCCCGTTGAGTTTGGGGTCGTTTGAGTTGGAGAGTTGATATTGTGAAGTTTTTATAATATAAATAAATAATTTAATGAGTTAATAGTGAGTTGTTTTCTTTTTCTGAATACCGGACAAGGCGGAAAGATTATTCGGAACAGAACAATGATCAACAAAGTACAGTCGGCAGTAAAAGCTCGTACCAAAAATGAAATTTTTGACAGAAATTGATTTTAAGCTTTTATTTAACTTGACCTGTTCGTTTGTTTGTTAGTGAGGGACAAATATGGCAAATTAAATTTGACCGATTGAGCTGAATTTTTTGGTAAAGGTACAGTTTGGATCACAATTTAATACAAATTAATGGATACAAAAGGTGGCCCTGGGAATTCAGTACTTAACCGCCTTTAGTACCGTACGTTCTTAGTCGATATATCTATTTATTGTTTAATTTTACCTTTACTTTTAAAAACGTCCTGCTTTCATTTTTCTACCTTTTTAATATATTTAACGACAGTTGTTTCCTTTTCGAGTCTTGTTATTACTTGCTTTTAATAGTACATGTTTTCTTATGATCTTATTCTTATCCTTTTTATGGATGTTTCTTCTGATACAATATTGATTTTATCTGCATAGAGTTAAAAAATCTATCCATTCCTTTTATTCCATCTTTTCTAAAGTGCCTTGATTAATATGTGTATATTAATTTGTTTCAGTATCAACAAAGTAACCGATAATTTGGAAATTACACTATTCTTTCCCTCCACCAATAGTTACGCTAATGAGACCGCCTTGAAGTTCTATTTGAGAGGACGAGAACCGATTCTGACTAGAGGTTTTGGAGCCGTCAACCCTAGTGAGTACTGCAAGTGGTATTTCGACGTGGGAATTAACGCTTTTGTGTAAAGTTAGATTATTTGTAACATGAAAGAAAATTAACGTATTAATTCGAAATTATCCAAAGTTAATTTATTATAAGTTATTCTTTGTAAATTATAATTTGTTTTTTTTTTTCAGTCAGCTTCTCCGTAACACTAATCATACCACACTTAAAGGATCTGAGGCTGGACCGTGCTGAGATAACTGCTTATTTTAATGACCCAGTGTTACCATTTGCCGTGGGACCCGGATTAGCTTTGAGTACAGGTAGGCAGACGCTTATGAATACTTATAAATAGGTGATACAGGCAGTTCAACTCATCTTTGCGCGCTGATGTATGTGTTCGTGTGCTTCTAACTGCCGCTGTTTGCGTGCGCCTGTAACGACGAATGTCGTGTCATCGCCACACAGTCGAACCTCCATAGTCACAAGCGTACGACACTGCCGTAAGTGTACGTGCGCCTAAAGATTCGTAGAAATATCTATAGCTTGATTAGGTTCATCATGTCCTTGCTGCTACTGCTGTAAGGCTGTCGGAAAATACTGCCGCAGCCATATTAGGGCGTATGCACACCGCGTTTCTAAACACGCCGTCGATGCGTTTGTGCCAATTAACACGTGACTCCAAAAACACGCGCGTCGCCGGCGCGTTTAAAAAACACGGTCTGCATAGGCTCGCTTGATTTCTGATTTTAAAAAGGTAGCCTAAATTACTTTACATTTTTCTTTATCAAAGAAGCCCATACTTCGCTTGGCAACCACAGTTGCCACCATCAGTTTAGGAGTGCGCGAAATTGGTAACATGATGGTTGCCACAAGCAAGTGAGATTATGATGTGCGTAAGATCGTCCCCAAATATTTAATAATTTAATTGTGTAATTCTTCCACAGATCCCGAAGTTCTCGTCATGCTGGCGGCCTTCTTAGCAACTGCGCCCCTTGACCAAATGGAGGCTGGGTTTACCGACACAAATTTCTATGCCACTACGTACATCCAGTACAATATTTGTGATTTTGGACTTAAAGTATTGTAAGAAAAAAGAGTATCATATCAAAAAATACTGGGTAGCGTATACTCGTACATATATAAAGTACAATAATGTTTATCTAGTTTCATGACAGAAAACAAACTCAAGAACAAAAATATTTCTTCGTATCTTTCCTTAAGTGGTCATCAAGCTATCATGAATATAGATAATAATGAAAAAAAAACGATGTAAAATATATTATTTCGCAGCTGGCGTCATGAATCACTGTATCTGTTTCTATTAGTTAGTTTTTGGTCTTTCCTATCATCATCAGGACACTTATGTACCTACTTATTCTAAGCAAATAAAGATTCTATTCTATTCTATTATATTCTATTCTATTCTATTATATTCTATTCTATTCTATTCAAGGCCTCAAGTCTATTATAGACTATACAGTGTCAAGAAGAGAGACGTCTTTCGTATAGACACATCTAAATGTTAAAGCTTTTGAGGGATATTTAGATAAATACCCTTATCACGAAACAAATTATTTTTTATTAAATATTTTGACTTTTTTTTTTGTTTTTTTTTTCAGACGAAGATGGTTTATTTTTCCATTATATTCTTTCTCTGTATCATATCGATGATATTTAGATAGTTCGAATAATACGCACTATCACCTCAAACTGGGCAGTGAGGGCAAATTCTATCAAAAAACTATCACTTTTGGCAGGCAATCCCGCTCGGCTCCCGGCTTCTGTAGTAATGTACTATTTTAAATAACTTTTTCACGATGGATTTAAAATACTACACGCCAACAAAGTAACACCTAACGAACCGCGAAAAACACTTTTAATCCCTCACAAAATAAATTCAAACCATGATTAACCCCTCGTTTTATTCACCCGCAATGTATTCATGGAATTCAGAAGTCGAGGGGAATATCGACTATTCATTCTCTCAAACACGTATTCCATGAAAGCGTTTGACACCAAAGTCATTCTTAGCACGATCACAATAAAACCTACTTTCATGTCAATTTGATTCATGAGATAGGAGTTTAGGAGAGTAAGCAGTAGATTTTTTCAGCAAATTCACGCGTATTTTCCGCCCTTTTGACGGATCCGCTGAAACACGGCTAATCTCTTGATATTGATATGTTCCCCGTATACATTTTGGAGTTCTCGCCTGTTTTTGTTGAACATTTTTAACGTGAGTATTATTAGACAAATTATGAAAAGCAGGGCGGTCGCGGTCTTGTTTGTCCGTCAAGAGTCATGAACGCGTGGACGTATCCAGAATAAATTAATATCAATACTCAGGTCTGCAAACTGTGAAACTTTTAAGTTTAAGTTCCATCCAAAATATGAAAAAAACCTATAGTAGAATAGTTCCGGTTGGAGGAGAGTCATGAACTGATCATGACTGATGAAATTTGGCAAGAAGCAAGGTCTACCAGTCAAGGAATGGCACTGAAAACTATAAATTTGTTACTTTATCGCATTAAAATACTGTTTAAGACCAGCGTAATGAGATACCCAGACACCTTCGGTAAACACTTCGTGAGGGGAGCTCATGTCTAGTTAGACTTGCCCCAAAATAAAGTTAAATGATAAGATATTTTTTATTTTATAAAATATATACTAGTTAATAATTAACATTCATCATATCACCCGAAAGACGTCCACTGCCGAACATAGGCCTCCCCCAAAGAGTGCCAAAGTGACCGGTCCTGCGCCACCCGCATCCAGCGGACTCCCGCAACCTTTACCAGGTCATCAGTCCACCTTGGCTAGCCACATAATTAACATTAACTAATTTAAATTAAAACTACGTTAAATCTAAAAAAAGCTCTCGAGGCATTGTACAAAGGATACTGGCGGCAGTTTAATTATATACAAATCGTAAATCTCCTCTTTTTGGAAATTCTTGTGATTTGTTTGTGCTCACACGTTTGGCTACTAAAACAATACAATACAATAATTTATTGGTAGACATTTTCATTTTACATGTCAAAGAAAGAAATAATAATAATATTAGGTCAAATATTTTAACAATGCATGCAATGTTGACATTTTATTTATATAAGTAAGTACATATATTTATCTATTGGGCTTACGAACCAGTTTTCAATTTACTATTTACTATGTATACTAAAGAAAAACAGAGCATAGTATACAGTTAAAGCAAAGACGCGTGGTTTCAGTGTCGGAGGGGCAACCGGATGGCTCGCGGTATTTGAGCTCCCGAAGCGTTGTGGAACTACCCTGTGCAACCCAAACTGGCGCGGAAATTGGAGAAGGGGTGAAGAAAAAAATCGTCACTATTTATTCGATTGAAACAGCACTTCATTATATAAACAGCGTACACACTTTCAGGCAACTGATGTTTCAATCGGGGGCGGCAACATTCTTTTTCATTTTTTTTTCTATTTGCGCCCCAGTCCAAGTTGGCTCAGTTCGGGTTGCACAGGGCGGTTCCATAACACTTCTGGAGCTTAAATACCGCGAGCCATCCGGTTGCCTGGTGGACACTGCAACTACGCGTCATATTGCTCTGAATAGTCTGAATTATAATTCAAACTGTTCAGAGCAAAATGACGCGCGCGGGGTGAAATTGGGTATTACTATTAATTGTAGTAGTATACCCAATATCACCCCGATCTTTTGTTTCTTGCTATACGAACTATTCAAAGACGTCACTTAAAGCGTTTGACCAAGGCAAGCTAAACATTTTACCCGACTTCGACGTAAGAGGAAGTTATGGTTATTAAATTTGACGCGACGCGGTCGGGAATCCCGCGGGTCACTCCGCAGTTGACAGTTTACAAACAGGAATGCAACAGGGAGAGGAAGTACTTGAATCGTGTAAATACAGTCGCCATCAGATATATCGGAGCGGCCAAGGTGCTCACAAATATCTGAACACCTCTCTAACGCCTGGACAATAGAGACGTGTTGTGATATTGGTGAGCACTTTGGGCGCTCCGATATATCTGATGGCGACTGTACTATATCACGTTAATTGATTTTTTTTAGATCTGAGGATCACAATATAAATTCCTAAAAATGTACTATGTGAAATTTTAAGTGCAATTGCGTATTGTGAAGATATAAATTCATTTATCTATATACATGTTGGGGTACAAAAATTGTACACTTCCGATACAATAACATCGATAAGCCCCATATCGACAGAACGCACTCAAATCGGTTTACCCATTAGGGTGTTACTGTTACAATTTCACAGACATACACACAGATCCAAATACCTGTAAAAAAAATCTTAAAATACATTACACAGATTGTCATAACACCAGCACTGAGAAATAATCTTTTTCATTACGAAATGTACTAGATATCAAATCAAACTAATTAAGTCGCACCTGATTCTTGCAGATAAGCCTTACCAGGTTTCAGTAAGATTAAAACAGTGAATGAAATAGCATAAGTTTATATTTTAAGTAAATAAAATTCTAAAAAAAGATAGACATGTTAAACTGATAACGTGATAACATCCCTATTTTTTGTCGGGGGTCAAAACCCCGCGAATCAAATACCAGCCAACAGACGACAAGGTTTTCTAGTATTTCTATCCACAAAAAAAAATTCCAATGCAGTCTTATTTTTTACATTTCGCAACTCCAGTTGTAAAGTATTTAAAGTAGAGATGCAACGGATATCCGGTCACTATCCGGTATCCGGCCTATCAGGCCTCAATTTTAGTATCCGGCCGAATACCAAATAGTGGCATAGTATCCGGCCGGATACCGGATAGTATTTTATACCGAAGATAACTTTTTTTCGGTATTAAATGTAATGTATAGGACTAGAATATTACAATGGTAAAAAGAGAACTACAGTAGGTAAAATAAAGTTGAATAAATAACAAACAACAAAGTAATCAATTGTCAAAGTCAGTTTAAAAATTTGCTCATGTTTCTATTCTATCAAAGCCTGCCATAGCGAGTGACAAGTTACACAGAGCGCCGCGCACGGGTGTGGTCGAATTTGCTTCATTTTAGGCATGTAACTTTCGGCCGAATATCCGGAGGCCGGATAGCGGCTCTCCGGCCAGCTGCACCGCCGGATATTCGGTATCCGGTATCCGGCCAAACCACTATCCGTTGCATCTCTAATTTAAAGTCTTGCCGTTACCCTTTTTAAAATCCGAAATCAAGTGGACGGTATACTGTGTACTGTGGCTTAAGGATGCACTTCAGCACGCTCAATTGAAATGTGCCGCAACTCGCGCCCACGGGAATCCGTCATTTGCGGAGTTCTCGCAGATTTTTATGCAGATATTCCGTGTGCTAGACTCGGCTATTCACGTACAGGTATCGTTAAAAGTTTTAGGGGATTTAAATTAAAGGAGCTATGTATGCCAGCCGGAGTCCGCTGGATGCGGGTGGCGTAGGACCGATCACTTTTTCACTCTTTGGGGGAGGCCTATGCCAAGAAGCCACCATCTTCGGTCACCAGTTACATCAAACAGACGTGAACTTATCTCCATAATAAATATTTATGTAGGTACCTACTTTGAAAACTTCAGGAGATCATATAGGCGTTCTATTTAGCAGTGAATGTAGTAGCATAAGTTTAGTTTTGAATAAATAAAAGTACAAAAAATCGTATCGATCCCGTTCACCTAAAACAAAGTTTGATAATAGAGATCTATGGAAAGTGGACATCGTGTAGATTCGCCCGGATAGTTTTTTCATATAAGGTGTACAAACAACGGACGCAATTCTTCACACCAGCAATGTAACACATTCGTCATTCTTCACAGTCAAAAGCTCTTACTATTCGCAATTTGAATATACACAACGGGAATCCTCACTACAGTATTTCAGCACATTCATTTGCTCTCTTTATCTTATCTTGTGAAGAACTGCAAATAGGAAGAAACGCTTTTGTGTGAACGCTAGCATGAAAAGGCAACGTTGATAAGTTTTCCACGGGCTGTTATACAGGGCGTCCCACGGCGATGCCACATGGAGGGAAAGTACCTTAAATATCACAGATAGCATATTTTGCTGAAAGAAGACTTCATTTTATTTTTAAAACTTAGTAAAGTTGCATTCATACTTTTTTAATTTTTTTAGAAAAAAAAAATCGCGTCAAATGAAAAAATTAATGGCCTTCCTTTTGTTTCCAACACTATGTTATTTGGCAAAAAAAAATATTCTCACATTGACGCCTTTCGATCGGTATGACAAAGCTACTTAAGGTATTTTTTTTCTCGTGTAGCGGGTTCGATTCCCGGTTTAACCATGAAATTATTTAAAATGCAATTCAACTTGTTTTTTTAAATCGAAATAATGCCTTCTTTCAGTAAGATGTTCATTTACAATAATTAAGGTACTTTTCCTCCAATGACGCGAAATTTTTTTTCCATACATTTTTTTTTTTAAATTAAAAAAGTATGAATGCAACTTTACTAAGTTTTAAAAATAAAATGAAGTCTTCTTTCAGCAAAATATGCTATCTGTGATATTTAAGGTACTTTCCCTCCATGTGGCATCGCCGTGGGACGCCCTGTATATAAAACACCCGTCATTTTCCTGAAATTTAATTTAGTGCAGCCTTATTTTGGTCATCGAAGTTTATCCACCTATAACGGTAAAAAAAGTGATACAATAGGCTATTTGACGACAGTGAAAATAAATTGGTTTTTCATTAACAACAGAAAAACATCACGAAAATACTGTGAAAGTATCAATCTTTCATTTATGTTTGCTATTTTAAGATTTTTAAACTCATAAAAACTAACAATAAGGATGTTGTTTGATTGTGACGTCACCAGCAAGTAATCCCTACAAATTCCATTGTTACGGAGCGTTTTTGACGTTTCATAAAAAGAAGCAGAGCTATAACCACGAACTTCGAAAGTCGAAGTTCGGGTATTTCCATCTCTATCGCACTTACAATACTCGATTGACAGGGATGCATGTATACGAACTTCGAGTAGTTTCGATTTTCGTGGTAGCGCCGCTGATTCGACTTTTGTCGTTTCAATTATCGTACTTGAATTCTTATACGACATCCTGTCAGCGACTCGAGAAGAACTCCTTATTTCTCAGTAAGATCCAACTTCTATTTGATCACTCGAAAACCCATTCGTTAATCAATCTCAAGACTTTACTCGCCAAGACGAACATCGGATGCACTGTTAACCTGTCCTTTTCAAACTCCACTTTTAAAAGCTTAGAGTAAAAAGGATAACACGACTGTGAATCTGAGATTGGAGTTGCAGTGTGCACGACTAGGAAGGGGACCCAGTAAATCATTTATAAAGACGTCGCCTCGAGAATTTTTCTTGTCTTAAGTAAATAAAAAACCAATCAGGGGCAAATCCAATTTTCATCCCGTCGGCTGAATCAACCGGGAATCTGGCTTCATTTTTTATCTTTTTAATTTTCACACTATTCCGTGCCGACTGTAGATTGGGGATGTTCTGACAAGAGTCGGAATTTAAAATTGGAAATTGGGCGCGATTTTTGGTATTTATAAAAGGCTTTATTGGCTAGGATAACTGGAGTGTTGACGCGGGCTGCCTATTATAATATCTACCTACTGATGTTTGTATGTTTGGCACATTGTGTTGTATTGAACGCTATACTAGGGTTTATCAACTTTTATGTCAATTACCCGATGATATTATAAATACCCATTGAGTAATTGAAATAATGTATGTCAATAATTTTGACAGGGAATGACAAGTTCATTATTGACCGCCGCGGCCAGTCCGCGCCAGACTGTGACAGCAGGCCTTACCTACTCACTCGAGGCTTGCAATATTTGAGGTTATTTCTTCATTTAATTTAATAGAGTAAAAGCTATTACGTCACTTACACCCCTGATTACAATTTTATTAGAATAACGAACATACAGAAAATAGTGGCGTGATCCTGAGGTAATGCCGCGATACCGTATGCATCTAAATCTACAAATCGAGCTGGTGTCATTTTGTGTAAAATGTCGTTGCTTTCTAAATTAATTACGAGTTCCATATTTTTTTTTCCAATTCAGAATCAGGCCCGGAATCTAGGGTGTCAGTCTTCGGTGCGATGTTCTTTCCACCCTGTATACCTACAGCATCATAAACATGTTCACCGTTTTCGATCTTGTCTTTTATTCAACAATAAGGTGCTATATTGTATACTGTATGATCAATTGTTTTAAGTTAGTTCATTCGATTTCATTGTAAAAGCATGTCACCAAGTCTTCCACCCCATAACGTTTTTTAGTCCAAAGTGTACCAAAGGTATTGCAAAATTCAAATGAGGAACAAAATAATAGTGCAGTTAAATCGTGGTTCAAAATGGACACAATGGCGCCCGTTTCGGTCCACCGAGCCCCGTTTCAGTCATTCGATATCGCAGGCAACATTATAATCTGTCAATGGCATTCCATTTCTGTGAACTCGGTACTTGGTGAGCATGATTTAGATTTAGTTTTTTCTATTTCATAATAAACAATTACAATATAAATTAAAGCTAGCTTAATTCCTTTTAAATAAAATCCTTTTTATTTTTTTATTAATAGTTATCCCTTAATATAATGTTTTAGAATAAAGCCATCATTCTGTAAAATACTTTTTTAATAAATGATATGTAAATTAATATTATGATCGTCGATAGTACCATATGTATTATGTATACCTATATGTATTTGGTATGTAAGTACCTGGTTACTTTGGAACTAGATAAATAATATATACAGTGTGGAAAGATCGAATGCCACATGGATGGCAACTACATTAAATATTGGAAATAGCGCATTCTGTGTAAAGGAGACTTTCCTTTATGGTCTTTTATCCACAGAATGTTCTATTTCCAATATTTAAGGTATTTGCCATCCATGTGGCATTCGATCTTTCCACCCTGTATATATAAAAAGGTAATAAAACATAAATAAAGTTAAAGGTCCAACTACTTGATATATTTCACCTCTAGTGCTTTTCGGGCATGGGCAATTGGGCATGAGAGTGACTTGCAAATACAAACTTGATTGCGAAATCCGCTCCAGCTTTCAACGGGCTGAGCTAACGATTTTCTTTCATTATAGTATGTGATTATACGAGGTGCAGAGTATATGTATTTCAATAACATTATATTTTTCGTGTCACTCATTCTAATCAGTAACAGAAGCACGTCAATACACGCATTTATATAAAACAGCCAATACATAACACGAAGCTGAAAATGGCTCCACCAAAGGAATCCATTAGAGTTATTTATGTTGCGGACTAAATATTTATCGAGGCAGAGGCGCGACTTCCGCAGGAAATCGAACCGGACTCCGTTTGGGGTTCTACTTTTTTATGGCATGGAGGCAAACGAGCACAAGGCCGACCGCATGGTTCTGGATAGAATTGGGAAAATGTGAATAATGAGGTTACACGCATGTTACAATAGTACATTACTACAGAGGCCGGGAAGTAAGGGGTTGCCGGCCGAGTACATATAGACGGCCGAGCGTAGCGAGGTCGGATAGTTATGAGGCTGGCAACCCCTTTTCACGCCAAGGTATGTATAGTGCTTTTCTCAAACATGCAATGAAATAAATTTAAAAAAATACAAGAAATCAAACTTTAATTTTCACGAGTGAACGCCGTGCCACAAATTGTGGAATTAAAAAAGACCATCTTGCAGGTCTAGGCCTAAAATTTTGTATGAAATGCCATTACGGGTCTCTCGACTCACTGCACCTGAAATGTAACACTTCGAGGCCCATTATGAATAACACAACGTCAATATTTCATTGCATGTTTGAGAATATTATATTACAATCTAGCAAGGGTGGGTAAAGTAGCTTATGGACTCACGTAAGTTAAAGGGTGACACATTTTCGTTGCTCTAACTACAGCGGGCATATGACGGTTACCATTTGATCACTCACCGATGTGGAAAAGACACCGTCACTTCTTGCACTTGCTCGTTAGAACACGTCGATTAAATTCATTAGTGGTAACTCTGCCCAAAAACCCGACTACCCCTAGTCTAAATCCCGGCAAGGGTATTTGAGTTGAACATGATACCACTAAATAACTACAAAATTCCAAACATCCACTACACATCAAACATATATTTACGAACGAGCCACCTCGACAGATTAAAAAAACCGCCCTCCATAATTGGTTGATCCGTTTGATGAGCTAGATGCAACAGACACAAAAACACAAATTAAACTTACCCCTTGTTGTTGTCGGGCGGCGCAGGACCGGCCATTGTGGCTCTCTATGGGGGAGGCCTATGTCCAGCAGTGGACGTCTTTTGGCTGATATGATGATGATAATGATGACACCTTATTTACATCGGGGCTTAAAAATGTAATCAACTAGAAAATAATTCCACTATATTTTGACAACACACATTTTCACAAATCAAATTCAAACATGGCGCGACAACAGTTTATATCCTGATATAAAATTAAATGATGAAGCAGCGTGGCATGGAGATATCGGCAGCACTGCTATAATATCCGTTGTGTGTTGGGCCGGAAATGAAACGTATCCAGTCGGCTATTCACGAACGTCCCAGCGATGTAGACATGGGGTTGGATGTGCATTGCATGCTTAATCATCTGTCACAACGCTCAATTATTAATTAAGCCTCTCATCTCAATCATATTTGTAGATAAACAGCGTACAGCCTCTCATAGACGGTGGCGGCCACGGTGCGAGTGTACTGTGATATTCCTATAAATTATCAGACATATCACAGACTTCTCATAGGATACAGCTGGCCGCCATAGCAGGCCGCGCTGGTATGTGAGAGGCCTAAGGGGCTCCCATACGCCAATGACCTTCGATCTGAATCCCTTAGTTTTCTAATGTTTTTTGTAGCTTATGATATTAACAACAACGGCTTTAAGCAATATAGCATCCCACATTTACTTCAAAGTTCATTGTTTTCGAGATATTTGGCATCAAAGTTGAACAATTTTAGGCCAAAAAACTAGTTTTCTGGCCATAACTTTTGTGTTAATTGGTTTAAAATGAAAACCCTGGACCAGTTTGTAGAGACGTCACAGACAAACCCAAATATGTAGATTTCGTATATTATGTTAGATCTTTCACGTCAATAAAGATACAAAATAAGTGTTTTTTTTGACAATGTTTAAAAAAATCATACAAAATTAAGTATTCATTAGTTTCAAAATCCGGTGGACCAAAATGGAGATAAAAGATTGAAGAACCGATAGCCGTTTGATTTATAATTCTATATGAAGTGCAAAAGTAGCAGATACGATTCAAAACTTGTCAAAAATCAATGAAAACCTCGGGTAGCCCCTTAACACTGTTTATCTACACATATGATTAGAGATGAGAAGTATATAATATAATAATATATACAAATATTAGGCCCCGTCCACCAACTTCACAATTATCACTTGTAGAAAAACTGCGTAAGTTTTCGAACGTGCATTAAAGAATATAAACTGTAATTTTCACCTACAACAAATGTCAGTATTTCTTTACGCGCGTTCGAAACGTTAACACAATAATTAAGAACTTAGAAAAGTCGAAAAATACCCGAAATTTTCATTTCAAAGTTGAGTATCTCAAAACCGGCTCAACTGAATTTGTTGAAACTTAGCTACGAACCATCTCGATTACGTCAGTTTTCGGACAAAAAACCGCATTAAAATCGGTGAAGTCGTTTAGGAGCTACCATGCCACAGTCAGACACAGAGACACAGATACACAGAGAAGTCAAACCTATAAACCTTTTTTTTGCATCGGGGGTTTATTGTTAAAATAACTAACGCGATATTTATATAAGTATAAAACAATAATTTATGTATGTTTACAACGCGCGAGAGTTTAAAGTAATATGTTAAAAAAATACCTTAATTTTCACGGTATTTATTTTTAGATATGATTTTTAGAGATGACGTGTTGAGAGAGGTAGGACGAATTATCATCTGCCTCATATTTCGAGCAGGCCAACCGTGGAACTTACCCCCAAAATCGCTGCCATAGTTATACATACTCGTAGTACTTGCTTTATATATGTGTTGATGTGTTCCTAGTTGTGAGTAAGGTCATCAAAGGTGTAAAAACGTAACGTTTTGAACGCGCGTTAGGTAGATCCAACTGTATTTTTTCCATTTAAAAACTGACATTTAGCAGCAGGAGCAGCGGCGCTACCACGAACTTCGAAAGTCGAATTTCGGGTATTTCCATCTCTATCGCACTCCCTTACTCGAGTGACAGGGATGCATGTATTACGAACTTCGACTTTCGAAGTTCGTGGTAGCGCCGCAGAGCTCCCGATGAATGACTGTGTTGAGATTTGAGAGTGAGTGACCAGCAGGTCGGTCACGTAACGCAGTGTACGCATGGCATGTTAGGTAGATCTAAATGTATTGTAATATAGAAAAAAAATACATTTATATAGTTAGTAGCAGCCAGAGTAGCCAAATATTTCGTAACACACCTTTATTCTTACAGTAATAGGTAAAGACGTGTACCGAAATATTTGGCTACCTTCGCTGCTACTAACTATATGACGCCGACTGTACCTACTAACGCGCGTTCAAAACGTTACGTGATCACCCCCCTTTATTTATCTCTAACTATCAACACAACGAATCCTCAGACAAGTAAAACTAAACGTAGAAAAAATATATAAATGCATTTGTCAACAAAACGTGAAAAAAATATTTCATTCATATTCTGGAAAAAAATATTTGAACTGATAAAGTATATCTTTTACACCTACGTATTGTCGATCTATCGATCTTGATTGTTTTATAAACGTAGTATTATGAATAGTAAAATGTTAATAATACATGATTAAATGTAAATCATATTGCGTTGCCATAATCGTTAACCTTGCCACCTTAACTTAGGTCTTGATATTGATGTAACCAGAACGGAACAGATAATTGCGTGGATATTCAAGTATCTTTTTTAGAACGCGATGGTAGACAATTATACAGTCTTGTATATTTTATACGAAGTCGGTGGGAAACACGCAGACTCCCTGATGGTAAGCGGTTACCGTAGCTTAGGTATCGACGCTTGCAACTCCAGCGGGCCATTTTATGCTGCGGATAATCCGATGTGGATAATCCGTCACGTTCTGACAGGTATTTATTGAATCATATGGCATACATTTTTTTCGGCCTTTTTTTTAAGTTTTGTCACTCTTTAGTACCACCCAGGGGACACGTGCAGGGTTGTGGTAGGTAGCTCCTGCGAACGCGAGTGACAGTTGTCCCCCCTTTGTCAAGTGAGTGGGCAACTCGACTGTTAGAAGTTCTTAAGCCGCCCGAAGGCCTCTAACTCGGCTTAAACAACTACTGTCATAGACAGCAGCCGGGATCAACTGCTTAGCGTGCCTTCCAAAGCACGGAAGCGCTCATTTGTATTAACCACTCAAACATCAGGCGGTCACTCATCCAAAGACTGACCGCTGCCATCTTTGCTTTAACCTGCGTTATCGTTGCTGACTCGCAGGTGCCGCTAGGCTATGAGTGCTATGCTATATACAGTTATGCGAGTGTGAGAGTGACGGATGTCTTATGCACAACGATAAGTGATAAAATGGTAACTATGTCACGCCCGCTCGGGACTCGCTTGCGCTTTGCCAACCCTTGCGCGCGTTGCATGTGGTGAACAGAGATCCTAGCCTGTCGAAGTTTGCCATTCCAGAGAGTTCACAAGCGCGTTGCTGGCCCTTTATTGACTTGAAAGCCGTTTTCACGGACGAGATTGATTGGGGGCTCGTCGGAAGTCGTCAATAATTTGTTGCTGATGTGTATATGTCTCAGAGAAATGGCCTAAGATTTTTTTTAAAATACATTTTCATTTTATGATTATTCTCCTATTTGTTAGAACATGTTGTAGATTTGTGGCATCTCGAAATACACATAACATAACTTTTTTACTCTGGTTTGGATACTTTTAGCTTTGGTTTTTAATAATTTTTTACCTATTTTCTTATTTGTTAGACTAAAGTCTAAGTCCTTTTAAAAAGATTATCAAGATTGAGAGGCATGCTTGAACCATTCGGCTACGGCGTCGCGTCGCGTATACTATTAAATAGGTAACATTTTTTTTCTCCGGATATCCATTAAAAACGCCGAGCAAGGCTCGTTCTTCTAAACAGCCAGCAAAGGATACCTACACTTGGCTACTTTCCTAAAAAAACATATTTAGTCCGTCAGTTACATTATCAAAAAACAATGAAAACGCATTTTTTTGTTTGTCGATTAAACAAAAAGTTCCGCGTGACGTGGCCTCACATTATGGTACAATTTAGCATAATGTGACGTCGCACGGAGCTTTACCGGGAGTTTATATTTTTCTTACCCAGAAAAGTACCCAATTACGAATATTAGTGTCCTTAATAAATCAGCGGCGCTACCACGAACTTCGAAAGTCGAAGTTCGTAATACATGCATCCCTGTCACTCGAGTAAGGGAGTGCGATAGAGGTGGAAATACCCGAACTTCGACTTTCGAAGTTCGTGGTAGCGCCGCAGAGCCTTTACTTACAACCGCTCCGCGTCCGCTTGACGATAACCTATTTAAAATAAGTAGGGGAGAGTGGGGCAAGGTGGGGTGCCGGGTAAGACGGGATAGCGGCCTTATACGGCGATACAACTGAGTAATCAGAATCCCTCTAGTGGCTGATGATGCGCTGCCATGATGTTAATCAGTTCGCATAGTGACCGGCTGGACAAAAACTGTCATTTTTTTAATTGCAAAAAACAGGTTTTTGACAAATTCCTAAACTCTTCTGCGTTGCATTCGGTTCGCGTTTGTTGCCTTAATATAACCAGCAGAAAGGTGTTAATTTATTCGTATGGATCAACTATCACGCCAACAGATACGGACTTGTCTGGTTTCAAATACGGCATTTGGTTTCAAATACGGCATTGTTATTTTTTAATACTTTGCCGAATTCCTTTAGGCGTACGGTGGCAAGATAGGGTCTTGTGTAAAACGATACAAAAAGAAAAGGGTTCCAAAACTAAAAGCTCGTTAATCGACGTCAAGTAGCAATAAGTGACAGGTAGCTTTTCGCCTATGGCTTTTTGTAAAATTCTTAAAATATGCACCATGTCTCAGTACCTCATCTTACCCCTAAGGGATACCCCATCTTGTCCCATATGGGTACCCCACCCCATCTTACCCTATCTACGGGGCAAGATCAGGAGATAGCACCTTTTAGTGCATTTTGTGATTTTTAAGGCGCCGTAGGTTCGGCGAAGTTAAGCGAACAGAGTTTTTGAAACAATATAATGCGTCTGTTTATAAATAATAATATGGTTTCAAAAAAATACGAATAGTAATCTTGAGGCTGTTCTGCACGGAAATCAGTGCTTTGAAACATGATTAAGCCGCTCAATAGAAAAAAATCACGAACATAGGTCTGAAGCACACAAAAATACACTTAAAATATTCGTAACAAATTATGCACAAAAGCTATAAATATTAAAATTGCTTCTAAACATCGGCAATATCATGTTTTAGAGAAATCAGTGTTTACATTTTTATTTATTTAAACGGCCAAAAAATTAAAATGAAAAACATGATAGCCGCGCTTCCGAGCACGCGCTGCCATCTCGCTCACGCTTATGCTCAGTGAGAGAGAGAGAAGACCATGAACCTACGGCGCCTTAAATTTAATTATCAAACTAGAGTTCCTAATAGGCATTGATTATGAATGACTTACCAGAGATAAATATTAAAATAAAACACATTAAAAACAATAGCATTTTTCGTTTCATTGGACTTGAAACCCCCCTCACCCCTATCTAACCTAATTTGCATAGCAAATGAAAATTTTTGTTTACCTACAAATTGTACCGATGTTTAATAGCCATGAAAATATACCCTCCGAAAACACGCGAAGTCCATCTAATGCAACATGGCCAAAGCTCCGAATTTATAGCGAACATGCAGGCAATTTTTAACCAATCCCTCTGACTTGTTAGCCCGTGAAATATGCCCGGGAGGAAATTGAAAGCGTGTAAGGAGATATAAATTTACTCGAGTCCGTCTGTTTTCGCTTTAAACTGAGTTATTTTGCCATTTTTGAGATGCGTTAACTTCTACAAAGGAATATATGTTTGTTTTCCAATGTCTATTAGTAAGCTACGGTAGCCTAGTGGTTTAGGCATGCGGCAGCCCAGCGGCGGCCGTGGGTTCGAATCCCGGCTCGTACCAATGACTTTTTCCGAACTTATGTACGGATTATTACCGTTAGCTTTTCGGCGAAGGAAAACATCGTGAGGAAACCGGTCTAATCCCCAGTAAGTTCTAGTTTTACCTCCGGGTTATAAGGTCAGTACATAAAACTAGTGCTTATGCCAAATCTTGGGATTAGATGTCAAAGCGGAACTCGCGCTCCTTTAGGCCACAACCGGGAATAACGCTAGGAGGATGATGTGTCTATTAGGTATCACTTTGCTGTCACTTGCTGTCTGAGTAATCGTTTTATTCTTTGATTTTCGTTGTCTTCTAACTGCCGATTCTCCTCTGCAATTAAGGTATATCATTCTAAATTGTTACCTATAGATAGACTATAGATTTTGTTCTGTTTCTATTTCCGATTGTAAAACAAAACAAATTATATTCTATTTCCTATTCAAGATAGCGGTTAAAATAAAAAAGAGTCCTTATTGCAAACACAACATGAACTGTCTTACACATGATTTATTTTAGAAAGTTTAATAAATGTCTTTAGGCGTTTCGTACACAAATTATGATTTTAGGCTTTTGTCTACGTACACTGCCCTAAAACGAAGCCTTTTTACCCTGGAGTAAGTAATGGAATACCGTTGAATAAGTTGTTTATAACTCCAATATGATGATGATCTACGTACCCTGTGACATAGGTAGTTTATACTGTAACAGTAACAGTATATCATAAACAAAATTCGGGTTGATGGACACACAATAGCATTACGTGCTACATTAGGGAGGAAGACATGTTGCAAACTTGCTAAGTGCAGCTATGCGGTTCACAGCCCGTCTGGACTCACCAGACCGCTTGCCGCTACCTTAACTTGACCTCTCCACGTTGCAATTTTACATAGTCGGGGATCAGACTTATGCTGGTTCGCTTGAACAGGGTTGTCGATTAGCGATATGAATACCGGGGCAGGGTAACTCGGTTATTGTTCGGTGGCGAGCGAGGCCTACGGTTGGGAACTTAGTTTCCTCCGACTAACATTTTTAATTAACTTCCCATACGTAGGATACTCGATCAACCTTGCTTTTTATCGTTATTTTGCCTCGGAAAGCAGTTCCAGTAAATTGAAAGGAAAATACATATTATGTGGAGATGTTCGTGTACCTGGTTTTCATACTAAAATCTGTAAAGTAGTTCCCCGTGACCTATAATCATGATTTTTGGTAATAAACAAGATCTTACATTAGGTGCAGGTTAAGGAATGGTTCCAAAAATTGATAATTTATATTTCTATTGCATAAAAATACTGTTTGACACCCAAACGCGGTAAAGATTTCGTGAGGAGCTCACGTTACACTAGACAACAAAGCTGAATTAGTTATTACACGGCGAATTCTCAAACATATCAAGGGTCAACGCCCATGTTACTCCTTTAGTTGCATGCGTCTATAGGCTGCGGTGTCCGCTTACCATCAGACGGGCCGTACGCTTGTTTGCCACGGTCGTATAAAATAAAAGTTACCAATCATGCAAGTACGGTACGGAACCCTCGTGCGCGAGTCAAACTAACACTTAGCCAGTTTGTTTGTAGTGATCCGTGTCCACGCAGTATTACTCATTTAGATATATATATTTTCTAATCTGTGCTTTTACCTGTCAAATCGTAATCGTAGCTGTCAACCATGCCAATCCTCAGTCGAAGAAATAAACGTCACAAAAAAGCACCTTGTTTTGTTTTAATAATTTCGGAACCAATCCAATATGGCTGAACATTTGGTCACATCGAGCCGGATATAAAATCCAGAAATAATCCATTATACACGAACTTGCATCCACGTGGATTTGTGTTGGGACAAAACAAAAGTGCATAAATTATCCAAATATCCACCATGAACCTAATAGGTTATGTTAAACTGCAAAACGACATGCACGAAAAGATAATGAAAGCGTCGGTGAACTTCAAAAAAACACCGAAGGCTCGGATTACTGTTACGTACTTGGAAGCGAGGTTGGAACTCTTAGATCGCTATTGGAGTGCATTTGAAACCAATCACCAACACATTCTGATTTTATCCGAAGACGAAAATGATAAGTATTTCAAGGACGATTTATACGATACCGTGGAGGAGAAATACATCGTGTACAAATCAGAATTAAAAGAAGCATTGTGTGAGATCCACCCTCAAAATCAACCAGCAGCAACTAACACGCATAACCACAGTAATTACAACAATCACAGTGAATCCAGTGCTGTCAAACTTCCAAAGATTATTTTGCCTATCTTTACAGGCCGTTACTTGGAATGGCCCACATTCCACGACTTGTTCGAATCCTTAATTCACAACAATCCATCATTGGCTGATGTACAAAAGCTTCACTACCTAAAGAGTCATCTGTCCGGAGAGGCAGAGCAATTACTGAGGCACATTCCTATCACCGAAGCGAACTATGAACAGTGTTGGACACAGCTAAAGAAGAGGTATGATAACAAACGCTATATCGCGTCTTGTATCCTCAACAGATTAGTGGGCCAAAAAGCCTTGTCAACAGAATCATCCAACGGTATTAAGCAGATTTTGGATACAACTAGTGATTGTTTGAATGCTCTTACCAACATGGGTGTAGACATCTCAACGTGGGACATTCTTGTTATCCACTTGGTCACCCAGAAGCTCGACCAAGAATCCAGAAAACAATGGGAACAGAAAATAAGTGATTATGCTGATATACTACCAAGTTACAAAGAATTATCTACATTCTTAGAGTCCAGATTCCGGGCTTTAGAATTTTTGGAGCCGCAGCCAAAAAGAGAAATATGCAAGGATGTAAAAGAAAGTCGCTCAACAAAGGTATTCAGTGTCATGAATGCATCAGTATCATGCCCATTCTGTTCTGAATCCCACCTGATGTATCAATGCAAGCGGTTTGCTCAAGAAAGTATCCAGAGTCGTCGGGGCTTCACCAAGGAAAAGTGGTTATGTTTCAACTGCTTCGGAGCAAATCACTCAGCGACTCAGTGCAAACGACACACTTCATGCAGACGTTGCGGCCGACGTCATCACTCCCTGCTGCATCAAGACAATGTTTATCCACCTACAGTGCAGCCTGGCCTAGCTGTGGCAGGCGAGCGGCGAGCGGTCACCCACAGCGACTCGGAGCAGGGAGAAGCGAAGACTAGTAATATTGCTACTCATTTCTCCAAAGGATCAGTAATGTCAATGAATGAGGTAATGTTAGCCACTGCCTTAGTTAAAGTAGAAAATAAGACAAACTGTTATAAATTTAAGGCATTATTGGACCAGGGGTCACAGGCCTCTTTCATAACAGAGCATGCAGTACAACTGCTGCAGCTTCACAAATTGCCAGTTAATGGTAGTGTTTCTGGGTTGGGAGGAGACAAATCCTTGTTGATAAGATACATAGTCAAATTCCGAATACAGTCCATTTGCAGCTCTTTTAGTGTTGTTATCCAGGCATATGTATTGAGTCGACTCACCTCCACTCTTCCTTCTCAGAAAATTGAGATACAGGGTTGGCCAGAATTGACAGAGTTGGTTTTAGCTGATCCAGGTTATGGCACTCCAAGCAATGTGGACATGTTGCTGGGAGCTGAAGTCTACGGGCAGATCCTGACAGATGGTATTGTCAGACATCCACTGGGCACCTTGACGGCTCAGAATACCTTGCTGGGCTGGATCTTGTCGGGAAAAGTACAAGTAAGTAATCACTCTGATAATATTATTACTACCCACATTCTGGACAACTCCATGAATGACATGCTACGCAAATTTTGGGAAATGGAGACCGACCAGCCTCGTACATTCCTGTCTAAGGATGACCAGGCTTGTGAGACTTACTATGCATCCACTACAACTAGGGACAACACAGGTCGTTATGTTGTGGGTCTCCCATTCCGTGACGACGATCCGTCTTGTCAATATGGTGAATCACGGAATGTGGCTTTACGTAGATTCCATTTGTTGGAAAAAAGGCTTGAAAGAAATCCACTCCTGAAGCAGGAATACTCTAAGGTAATGAACGAATATGTATCCATGAATCACATGGAACTTATCCATGATCAGCAGGAGGTGAATAGACCCGGCTGCGTCTATATGCCACATTTTCCAGTGGTCCGCGAGGGCAAAACTACTACCAAGTGCAGAGTTGTATTTGATGCAGCTTGCCCGGGTATTAATGGCAAATCCCTCAATGACGATCTCTTAATAGGTCCCAGACTACAACCAGAACTACGCCACATCATCCTGAAATGGCGTGTTCATCCAGTTTGCTTCGTAGCAGACATAATTAAAATGTATAGGCAGGTTAAGGTCATCCATGAACACACGGATTTCCAACGCTTGCTGTGGAGGGAAAATTCAAATGAAGATATAAAGGACTTCAGAATGTTGCGAGTAAGTTTCGGAGTCTCGTCAGCTCCCTACCTTGCAGTCAAGAGTTTGCAGCAAGTTGCCATAGATGAAGGGAAAGATTATCCACTGGCTGCAGATAGGGTGCTGTCAGACTTCTATATGGATGACTTTATGAGTGGTTGTGAGAACGAGAATGAAGCCTTGCAGATCCATTCCCAAACAGTCGGCTTACTAGGCAAAGCGGGATTCGAGTTACAGAAATGGTCTAGCAATAGTCAGAAGTTAATGGAAACCATTTATCCAAATCCCGTCGCCGGCACTGAAAAGGTCATTAAGATGGATGACATTATTCGAATTTTAGGCCTATCATGGAATTACCAAAGTGACTCATTTCACTATAGAGTGAACTTACCTCCACAGAGAACGCCCATTACTAAGCGAATAATCCTATCCGATATCTCTCGTCTCTTTGATCCACTCGGATGGATTGCGCCTGTCATCATCCGAGCTAAGATATTCATGCAAAAACTTTGGCTTTCAGGTGTCACCTGGGATCAAGACATTTCATCCAGTCATCCCGGTATGCTAGAGGAGTGGAACCAGTTTCGAGAGGAGTTACCAGCACTGAACGAGTTTGTTGTGTCCAGGTGGATTGGTGTAAGGCAAGATACTACAGACGCCTCGATACACGGGTTTTCAGACGCATCCAACGACGCCTTCGCAGCCGTCGTATACCTACGCGTTGTAGACAGTGCAGGTAACATTTCAGTCACTTTACTAGCAGCCCGGACGAGGGTTTCACCTGTTAAACAGCTATCCACCCCTCGTTTGGAACTTTCTGGAGCGGAGCTTTTGGCTAAATTGATGGCGGAAGTAGCCACAGTCTTATCAATCCCAATGTCCCGTTGTCGTGCATGGACGGATTCCACAATAGTCCTGGCGTGGCTTCAAGGTCAGCCAAACCGATGGACAACATTTGTAGCTAACCGTGTAGCTGAAATACTGTCCATACTCAACAACGACCAATGGGCTCATGTGGAATCAAGTAACAATCCAGCCGACTCTGCTTCACGTGGCCTAAGTCCCCGCGATTTTATCCAACTCCAACTGTGGGTCCACGGTCCAGCATGGCTACATGAGCCAGGGTACACACATCCAACTGTAGAGCAGCGGTCCACTGAGGTCGAAGCTAAGCCCATTAAGGTACATTTGTCCACGGCTTTATCCACCCCTGAACAATCAGCGGAGTTCAATGTCTGGATTAAATATTCATCGTTGTCAAGGACGATTAGGGTTGCAGCATATTGTCTTAGATTTGTTAGGAAAGTCCGACACGAAGCCCTTCCGTCATATCTGACTGCTAAGGAATTAGATATCGCTTTAAAGCTAGGAATCAAAGCCAGTCAGGCGTCGGCCTTTCCCCGAGAGCTGAGTCAACTTACACAATCCAAGCCAATACCGCGAAAAAGCAGTATATTGTCTTTATGTCCCTTCTTGGACGACGAGGGTATCATGAGAACTCGAGGGCGGATCGAACAAAGCGATCTTGCTTATAACGTTAAGCATCCCATTATAATGCCGCGTGATCATCACCTTTCAAGGTTAATAATTAGTAATGCTCATGCCAAGACACTACATGGTGGTCCCCAACTAACCCTCAATTATGTGAGGGCTAAGTTTTTAATTGTGAATGCAAAAGGCTTAATAAGGCAAATTCTATCCAAATGTGTTAAATGTATCACGTATAAATCCAGCAAAAATCACCCTTTTATGGCAGATTTGCCTAGTTCTAGAGTCACAGTCGCTCGCGCGTTTAGTCGCAGTGGGGTCGATTATGCGGGACCAATTAGTGTAAGAATGTCAAAGGGTAGAGGGTGCAAAAGCTACAAGGGCTATATCGCATTATTTGTTTGTATGGTGACACGCAGTATCCACCTTGAAGCTGTAAGTTCCCTTACAACTGAAGGATTCTTAGCTGCCTTCAGGCGATTTGTAGCGCGACGTGGACCGTGTAGAGAGATTTGGAGTGACAACGGAAGCAATTTCGTTGCTGCTGCTAAGGAACTGCGTGTACTCTTCCAGCAAGGAGAGTCTTGTGTGATTAAGGAGGTCGCGGAAGCCTTAGCAAATGAAGGTACCGAGTGGCACTTCATTCCACCCCGGGCGCCCAATTTCGGAGGCTTGTGGGAACGAGGCGTTGCATCCACAAAGTATCATTTGAAACGTGTCTTAGATGGCACCACCCTCACCTTCGAAGAGCTGTCTACAGTCTTAGTACAAGTCGAGGCTTGTCTTAATTCGCGACCCATGTATCAGTTGCCGTCAAATCAAGTCGATTCTAACCCGCTTACTCCGGGCCACTTTCTTGTTGGAGAAGCTCTGGTAACAGCTCCAGATCGAAGCTATGCGGATTGTGTAATCAGCCCATTACACAGGTGGCAGCTGACTCAAAAGCTTATGCAACAGTTCTGGCGAAAGTGGTCACAAGAATACCTGACGACTCTCTATCAGAGGTACAAATGGACTAAATCCACTACGGAACCAAAGGTAGGTGACGTTGTTCTTGTCAAGGAAGATGATCTCCCACCCTCGAAATGGCTATTTGGTTTAATAGAGGAAAAACACCCTGGTTCCGATAATGTCACAAGAGTAGTGACATTAAGATGTAAAAATGCCAAATTTGTCAGACCTGTGTCCAAGTTGATTATATTGCCTGTTGCCGATTAGTGTTAAGAATATTTCAAATGTTACCGAATTGTATTGTTAGTTATCTAAGTGGCTCAGCAGTAGTATGTCTAAAGTAACTATGTGATTGCCAAAACTACAAAAAAAAAAAAAACTGTTAACAAGGTTTAGCCTTGGTGGGAACTTTATTGTACTGGTAGAGTTTATTCATTCAAACTTGGATGGTATATACAATAGTGGGTAACATACAAGCTTTATTTTAATTTCATAGATGTTTAATGTGAGTTTAATCCTCAGACCATTGTTTGCCTTTGATGTAACTTAAATTAATGGTAAAGTTGGATCTCAATTATAGAGCTTATTGTAACTTAGTGTATTGAGCTGGCTTGAAGATCTTTTTCCAGGTTTATAAATCCTATGTTATGTTATAACTATACTCTTTTGTTAAAATTGTATTTTATTAAGGTTATAGCGCTGCCTTAGTATACAATCTTATGTTATCCTATACTGCCATGGTGGGCGGTAGGAAGACCATGCTGCTCTTGGTGGGCGGAATGTCCACGCAGTATTACTCATTTAGATATATATATTTTCTAATCTGTGCTTTTACCTGTCAAATCGTAATCGTAGCTGTCAACCATGCCAATCCTCAGTCGAAGAAATAAACGTCACAAAAAAGCACCTTGTTTTGTTTTAATAATTTCGGAACCAATCCAATATGGCTGAACAATCCGTAGGTACCAAAATTGGTCCAACACTTATTTCAGGGAGATTATCACGTAACTTTTCGAACGTACGTTAGGACAATTCAAGTGTGACTTTCCCATAGGCGGCCATTATTTATTTATTTATTTAAACTTTATAGCCATTACACGGTGATTAAGAAAGAAAGAAAGAAAATAAGTTTATTTCGCAAAAATACAGAATACAACAATATTATTAAGTATACATTTTGACATTTCGTGAAATGCGAAAAAGGAGTCCACTCAGCACAATGTCGAGCCACAGAAGATGACTCGACGCTGATATTATGTGGATCCTTGAGTTGCACGTCACAGGACTGCACTATTATTGTTATTTTATTAAATATTGATGATCCTGGTTTGTCAGTATTTGCAGCAATACTCAGTATGTAAGCAGTATTGAACGACCCTTTAAACACTAATGGCCGTATTTATTAACGTTCTGCAAGCCTATATTATCTAAAATGGCGTTAAATTTTGTGTCTTAATCTGTCACTTTGACATTGTTTTCGTAAAAAAGGGACAAAGCACATTTTATTTAGCACAGGCATTTTAAGTTTTATAAATAAGGGGGTAATTATTTATCGCGTCAATATTAAAGGGTGGCCAGAAGTTAGTTCGGCTTCTTCCATATCCCTATCTCGCTCTATCTTATAGCTGCATACCGTTCATACCATGCACCAAGAAGAATCGAGTGGTGTGCCTTTAGTCCGCCCACAGATAAGAAATAACCTGTGGACGGATTTCGAATGTGTAATGGCCGCCATACAAAAAGTGACATTTAGATCTACCTCCCGCACATACAATGACTCAAGTAATTTGCGACTGCTGATACTTATAACCACCATTGATTTTACTACCTACTCCCATTAATACGGGTGTAGACTCAAAATGTATTATTACTCCAAAAGAAAGAAGGCAAAAAAATGTGCCTAGTGACGAAAATCCCATTCAGATATCTCAAAGAATTACGAAGCTACAACTGTTTTAATATTGCTTGTTAGAGAGAGAAAACACTCGCAGATCGTGCCGACATGTACTGCAAGCGTCATAGTAGATGACAATCGTTTCATTTCATATGAAGGTGCGTTTTGCGGCAAAGGGACAGAATATACCCATTAAAACTTTGGACACTTATATCTTTGTTGCTTCTTCTGCTTGACTTTTTTCTCCATTTGACAATATTGTTAATCCTTTATCCGGAAAATTCACCATTATTAGTTATTTTATTTGTTGTCTACACCCCTACAGTGCAAAGTTTTGATTGCATTCCACCATATTGTAGCATAAGCTAAGCGCAGATTTTGTTGCGGTGTGAGCGGGAAGCTATTACGGTCACAATGGTATGTACTTAGGCGTTTCCAATTTATTTCGGAACATGTTGTTGACATACTGATGTAACACATTTAAACTGCGAGCACAGTTTGGAGTTAATTAAAAGGCCGTATGCATATTTAAAAAAAAAAATGTTTGTCTTTATCTGTCGCTTCGGACATTTGTGTTCGTATGAAAAAAAAAACAATTGGAGACTTCGTTTGAAAAACGTTGTACTCGCTCTATTTTTTTATATATTAATTTCTAACGACAGAATAGTACATTGTTTATCGAGGGGCGGAAGTGGAATATTGCGAACAAGAGTCTATCAGAAGCCCGACGCCGAAGGCGGAGGGCTTTTGATGACTCGCGTTTGCAATATTCTTACGCCCGTGTTATACACAATGTTTTTCATCACATTTGCGAGGAAACAAATACATTTTAGATGAAATTAATACAAATCGTAATAAAAACTTCAACATGCCAGTCGTCCATTTTGTTGAATTTGACGCGAGGCGCGTATGGCAAAGACCCTTCGGTATACAGCCACGATTTGAAAACACTTAAAAACATTTTACATAGACACTAAATATCTACATATTAAAGCTGTAAATAATTCAGTTAAACATGTTTAAGTAGTTTTTTAAGTTTAAATTTTTTTATAAATACGTTTTCAGACATCGTATTTGATATAAAACCTCTTTGCTCTGTAACTGCCGCATGAGTGACAGATACAATTTAAGAAAAAAACCATTACGGCCGTGGGCGTAACACAGGCTATTACAGCTCTGTATGTCTGCGCATTATGAAGCCCTTTTCGAGCAAGTGTGATGAAAACTAATTTCCGACCTAGATATAGCAGATCCCATTGTGTATACAAAGTTTTATGTTATCCCAGCAGTCCAGAACTGTAAAAACAATTTAAACACCCTGGCTAATACCAACAAAGTCATACTTAGATGGGTACCAGGACATTCCGACATAGTATAGGAAATGAAAAAGCAGATGAACTTGCAAGGAAGGGCGCAGACACAACCCTGGTCGGCCCAGAACCGTTCTGTGGTATCACAAAACGGAAAGCATATTCTCTGCTAAACAACACAGTAAAATCAGAGGCAATAAAGTTGTGGAAGTTCGCCAAAGGACAAAAACATGCTAAAGCCTTGATCAAAGGGTACAACAATAAACTGTCTAAAGAGCTATTACAACTCAGAAGACACAAAACCTGCGCAGTGACAAGAATTCTGACAGGACATTGCAAATTAAACAAGCACCTGTTTCAAATGGGTATGAGAGAAGCGCGTTGAGTGAGTCTGGTCGATTTTTAGGTTATATCCTGTATCCTGGAAATATCCTTTTCTACTTACAGGTGGTGGTTTACTAATATAGTCTAGATACTTAGATTCACTAGTGGTTATAATATAACAATTCGTTTGGCCTAGCCAAACGATATAATGGAAGGGAATGAGAAGGAGAAGCCCCCAGATCCGGGCGGCGCCAATTCACCGAAGGATATGGATTTCATCAACTCATCAAACGCTATGGAAATTGTCTGTTCTCAAGATAACAATAATAGACAAATTCTTTCAGCAAAACGTACCATTAATCCCTCAGAATTGACGCCGTCCGATAAGGCTATAGAGCCTAAAGAAAAAAAGCTGATTCAGGAATCTGCCGCCAGTTACGCCACTCTATACAAGCACCCCGATTTGGACAAGGTCCGCAAGTATGGTAACGACGATGTTGGCCCATTTATTGTCCATGTCTCCCGAGATGCAGAGTCTCCCAACTCGGGAACTTCGCTTCAGCCAATTAACGTTGGTCATACGATGTCCAAATAAAATGTAAGAGACATAAAGATTGACGGCATTAAGTCCCTGGGCAGAAACCGCGTCTCGGTTGAGCTGAAAACAGCTGCAGCAGCAAATAGCCTCATTGATAACCCGTGCCTTATTCGCAACAAGCTTACCGCTTCGATTCCCTCCTACCAAGTGTCCCGTATGGGTCTGGTACGGGGTGTTCCTGTTGAATGGTCAATGGATGAGTTTGTTACAGCTTCAGGCCTCAAGGAAGGTAATGGCAGAATTCTTAAAGCCCGTCGTCTTCAGCGCAAGGTGTTAAGAGAAGGTGGCCCTCCGTCATGGGTCCCAACGCAGTCGGTAGTAACCACATTCGAAGGACAAGTACTTCCCTCTAGGGTGTATGCCTTTTATACCTCATTAATTGTTGAAGTATATGTTCTTCCTACTATTCAGTGCAGAAAGTGTCTGAGGTTTGGTCACATACAGACCCAATGCCGATCTGATGCTCGCTGCTTCAAATGTGCCCACAAACATCCCGGTGAAAGCTGCAACATAGCCCCAGAACATGTCACGTGTTTATACTGCTCTGGTCGCCACTTTGCTACAGACCACCGCTGCCCTGAATTCTGCAGACAAAAGGCAATTAAAAAAACCATGTCTGAGCTCAGCATCTCTTACCAAGAGGCGTTGACTCGTCACCCTGCTGTTCGTAGGCCTTATGCTGATGTAGCAAAGGTTATGTTTGCTCCCGAGTCAGGGTCCTCATGCCATCCCTCCCAGTCGCCTGTCCGTCCCTCTCCCCCCCAGTCTCCTGCCTCCACTTCATACCGCCAGACGGTGTTTCGTAATCCGCGTGCTCATACTCCTCTGTCTCCGAGCTACGATCGTCATGCTCATCAAAACATTGTCTCAAGCCCTAGTTCTCAGGTCCCAAATGGTTATGCTCTGTCGCAGCGCATAGGTAAGGAGACCCCTAATGACAATACGTTGGAACTACTTATCATGCTACTGACCAACTTTATCGCCAAATGGAGCGATTGCTTACCGCCCGACGTTGCCCCACTTATGATGACCCTCACAGAGAAACTTTCTTTCTCCAATGGCTCCCCTGGCCAAATTTATGGTATGGAATAGTCGAAGTATTAATCCTAAAAAAACAGACTTGATTAGTCTTATCAATGACCACACTTTATCTGTGGTGGCCATCTCGGAGACATGGCTGAGGCCGGGCTCCCGTTTCAGGGTCCCCGGCTTCGCATGTCTCCGAGAGGACCGTGACGATGGCCGTGCAGGCTGTGCGTTATTGATTAAGAGACGCTATTCTTTTTCTCAAATTTCTCTTCCTCCCCACTCCGAGGACATTAACGCAGTTGCAGCTAATGTAATGGGAATAAATTTCATTTCCTTGTATATCCCCCACCCTAACATAAATATAATTCCAGATCTCTCTACGATCTTGTTCTCGGTCTCTCCGCCTCTTCTTATTTTAGGTGACTTCAATTGCCACAGCACCTCTTGGGGCTCATCTCACAGTGATGCATTTTCCTCTTTACTAGTTGATTTGTTTGATGACATTAATGTTACAGTCCTTAACGACGGCACACCTACTCATAGGGTGTACCCCGGGCAGGATCCTAGATCAGTTCTTGATTTGGTTGCATGCTCTCCCAATCTCTCCAGTGTACTCTCCCTCCAAGTTCTAAATCAATCCTTCGGTAGTGATCATTTCCCGATCATAATATCCAATCCGACATCCGTACTCCCATCTCCAGCTCCAGAGCCCCTCCTGAAATATAGGTTGGAAAAAGCTGAATGGCCTAGTTTTTCACTTCATGTAGAAGACAGCCTAAAATTACTTGATTTTAACCTATTAGACTCCTGGCAAAAATATTCACATTTTAAAAGCATTTTATTAGAAGCAGCTGATACTCACATTCCCAAGAAAAAGCCGCATAACTCCAAAATTCCTTCACCGCCTTGGTGGAACGCTAAATGCACCACTGCTGTCTCCGATCGTGAGAATGCAGAGCGCAGGTACAATGAGTCTGGCCGATCGGATGATTTCATAGCGTACCAAAGAATCGCAGCTCGCACCAAGAGGGTCCTTAATAAAACAAAAAAGAAGGGTTGGAAGGGATTTTGCGAAGGATTACACCCAAGGACTCCCCCATCACTCGTATGGAAGGATATTAAAAAATTTAGAGGCTCATTCAGACCCACCTGTTCATCGTCTACTAACTCTTCCTGGTTAGACGCATTTGCAGACAAAATGGCCCCTTCGATGGCCCCAGAGGAGTCCTGCGTTTTCCCTCCTCCCCTTTCCCACCTTAGCTCCCTAGACCATCCCTTCTCCTATCCCGAATTAGAACTGGTGTTAGGTGGACTTCATAACAGCTCTCCAGGAGAAGACGGTATTCCATACAGTTTCATAACTAAATTGAGCCAATTTTCAAAAGAGTTCCTCTTGTCCTTGTTCAATTCGTTTTACGAATCCGGAGAGGTCCCGGTTGAGTGGAAGAACCAAATCGTTGTTCCAATCCTTAAACCAGGAAAGAACCCTCAGGAAGCTTCATCATATCGCCCAATCGCTCTTTCCTCGACGCTCTGTAAAATTTTTGAACATTTAATTAAAAATAAACTAGAATGGTTTGTGGAAAATAAGAATATTTTAGCTAATTCACAATTTGGTTTCCGGAAAGGTAGAAGTACCATGGATAGCTTGAACATACTGACCTCAGACATTAGGCTTGCTCTTTCTAGTAGGAAACACCTGGTCGGGTGTTTCTTGGATGTCTCTGCTGCTTATGACAATGTTCGGCTTCCACTGCTCAGAGCTAAACTGCTCCAGCTGAGCATTCCCGCGAGGATCGTTCAAATTGTCTGCAAGCTGTTTATGGGAAGAACCATCAAAATTCGTTCTGACAACTCCCTATCCCCTCCTCTAACTTTATGGCAAGGTCTTCCTCAGGGTTCGGTTCTGAGTCCAATCCTTTACAACCTGTACACATTTGATATTGAGCAATCCGTCTCCCCCTTTTGCAATATTCTCCAATATGCTGATGACTTATGTATATATGCTGACGCCCAGTCAGTTGACGCCGCTACATCAAGAGTCTCCGAGGCGCTCAGCTATCTTCAGGACTGGTTGGATGAACATGGTCTGTCACTATCTCCTTCTAAAAGCTGCACGGTCACATTCACAAGAAGCAGAAACGTTCCCCCGGCAGACATTGACTGTGAAGGTGAGGTTATCCCCAATAAAGAATCTGTGAAATTCCTTGGTGTCATCTTTGATTCCAAAATGTCTGGTATTCCACACCTGGAATACATAGTTGGAAAGTGCGAGAAAGGTATTAATGTTCTTAGAGCCCTTTCTGGAGTTTGGTGGGGTGCTCACCCATTCTGCCAAAAACTAATGTATAACGCTTTAATTCGCAGCCAGATGGACTATGGCTCAATGGTGTGGGAGCCATGTAGCAAAATGGCCTTAAAAAAATTTGACCTGATACAGGCTAAGTGTCTTAGGATAATTATTGGGGCTATGAGATCCTCTCCAAAAAATGCCATGCAAGTTGAAGCAGTAGATCCTCCGCTCTTCCTTCGTAGACAGTTTTTGGCTGACCGATACATTTTCAAAGCTTGCTCCATGTCAAACCACCCACTTATTCCTCGTCTAGAAGCCCTAGCCCGGGAGGTATATGTAGATGCATATTGGACAAATAAGGAGACACCAAGGACTGTTAACAGTTATGTAAAACTTAGGGCCCTCCCATACCCTGTGTACTCTACTAACACTTTCCCTCTTTTCGAAATAGACTATGACTGTATTGTTCATAAACCACAAGTTATTCTGGATCTAGGTATTTTTAAAGGAGATCCTGCAGCAAATTCAAAATTTAATAATAAATTAACTAAATGGCATGACTATCTGCCTATATTTACTGATGCTTCAAAACTAGACTCTTCTGGTTCCGTTGGAGTAGCAGCTTGGATCCCCAAATTCAAGATTGTCCTTAGTCACAAATGCCCAGCTCAATCATCTGTTTTCCCTGGAGAGTCAGTAGCTATTTTAGAAGCTGTCAATTATGTAGAATCTCACAACATCCCTAAGGTTATTATTTTTTCGGATTCCAGAAGTTGCCTGCAAACAATTGTAGGCAATCATTTTAAAATAAAAAATAAATTTCCCATAATTTAAAAAATTAAACAAACTATTTATTCGTGTACAAAGAAGGGACTTCAAATAATACTTGCCTGGATTCCTGGTCACTGTGGCATTGAAGGTAATGAGCAAGCCGACATGTGGGCAAAAGAAGCTACCAATGTTGGTTCTCAGTCAATGAACTATATCCAGTCGTCTGATTTAATGACTCTCGCTCATTCCAATCTGAGAGATTCTTGGCAGGAGTTATGGGACTCTTCCAGGCACGTGAAAGGACGTCACTACGGGTATATTCAACCAATCGTTCCATATAAGCCATGGTTCTCTCGTTTTCGCTCTACAAGTAAATGGGCCACCTCTACAATTTGTCGTTTACGGTTGGGACATGTTTGTACTCCGGTGTTCTTGTCCAAAATTCGGGTTCGGGATAATTCATTGTGCGAATGCGGTCTAGATGATGGCACCCTGGATCACATTTTTTTCTGCTGCACTAGATACAGTTATTCGTTATATGATGTTCTACCTAAAAATATTCCGCGACCCGCCAACTTCCAATCGGTTCTTATTTCTATGGACACTCCCCTCACTGCTCTTCTTATTAAATATATACAAGAACATAATATTAAACTTTAGATCACAATTTATATATAACCTAAACTTTTATATTTTTTTTGCCGTCTTACTGACTGTTCACCTTTTCCCTATGTTGGTACCCCTAACGTTCTGTCACCCACTTCCCGCTCTCTCTTAATTATAAAAACGTCTTGTGATGTCTGTGTTGTCTTTAATATGTGTTATTTGTTTTAGGTTCCTGGTCCTATCCTCGCCCACCAATCAAAATTTTTTTACTGACCTATTCCCTCTCGCGTGGAAGGCAATAAACATCGACATTGGCGAAATACCCCTTGCCAAAATACGCAAGGAGTGAAAGCGCCATTAAAAAAAAAAAAAAAAAAAAAAAAAATGGGTATGACACAGGACACAACTTGTAGGTTCTGCCAGGAGACAGAGGAAACAGCAATGCACATTCTCTGCTCCTGCGGACCACTCATGCACAAAAGAAGTATCTTTCTTTACATCGTGCACCCAGAAGAGGTACAACATATCACCGCCCAAAGAATCTGGAATTTCTTAGAGGCAACGGGTCTTAACGGTGAAATCTAAAACAAAGGGCTGCCACAATACGAGTAGATCACTTGCTGGTCGAAGCGACATATAAAGGCCCACAATAGCACACAATAATAAATATCCCAGCATGTCGATTTGAAATGAGAACCATACTACGTTTGTATGGAGATTCCATTCCCATCATCCATTACAGCCATCACTCATCATTCATACACAGAATCACTTATTCCATTAGAAATCATTTACCATACAGTAATCGCGGTTTCAGTCGCCCGTATCCTTCCCGGGGACTGCTTTCTAGTAAAATCAGAGATAAAATAGTACATTACGTACCTAGGGCGGTGAATTCGTGAATGCACCAGATCGCAGGTGTTTGTGCGATCTGGGACTTTACGAATTACCGCCCGTGGTGCGTACATAATTTTACGTCTTTTCCTGGGTGTGAAGTGAAATTTGCCACTGCTCCCGTGGGCGGTAAATCCCACTTACCGACCAGAGTAGGTAACGTAAAAAAAATTACCTTCCTGGCGACCCGTAATGCGATGTCTAACAAACCGCCTAGGGAGTACGAAAGTACCTCGTACTATTTTCACCAATTCGAATTAGTCATTAGACGCTGCCATCATTTTATGGTATACAACCTTCTGCCCGCGACTCCGTCCGCGTGGAACTCGTTTTGATCGTAGCTCCATAAACTTTCACCACCTTAGGGGATGATTTCCAGGATTAAACTATCCAATGTCCTTCTTCGGGACTCAAACGAAAAATCTCTGTTTCATCCAATTCGGTTCCGCGGTTTTAGCGTGAAGGGGTAACAGACAGACTTTCGCATTTATAATATTAGTATGGAAGTGTGGATGTTTTTTTTTTTCAATACGGCTGTCGCAAACAAGCATAATGATAAGTAGCCACAGTAACCTATGAACGCTAGGTCGCCGTTCCCCGACGACCGCTGTGTTGCGAGTGCCCTGCATTTGTATGTATTTCTCAACACAACGAGTCCTCAAGTCAATAAAAGATCGGCAACTTGCTTGTGACTTCTATAAAGTTGCAGGCGTTCATGGGCTACAGTGTCTGCTTACTCTCAGGCAGGCACCGTCGTGGTAAAAAAGAAAGTGAAAACTTATAATGCATATTTTGACGACCGGTTAGCCTAGTGCCGCTGCCTACGAAGCTGAAAGTTCGAATCCCGGTAAGGGCAAATATTTTTGTGACTAGCACGAATATTTGTTTCTGAGTCATGGAAGTTTTCTATGTATTTAAGTATTTATATCTATTATATACATCGTCGTCTAGTACCCATAACGCAAGCCTTACTGAGCTTACTATAGGACTAGGTCGATTTGTGTAAGATTGTCCCCTAATATTTATTTATATAACCCAACACGTAATACAACGGCGGTGGCTACGAGCACACGGACTGCCCGATGGTAAACAGACACCGTCGCTTAGAGACGCTTGTGAAACCAGAATAATCTTCACTAACAAGCAGAAGCTAGGGGAAATCTTAGGAAACCATGAAAAGCCTCTAATGATCGCCCATTACTCTAGTTCGTAGCGGTCATTATTGTCTTGTATTACTTTGTGTCCTCTAATGTAACGTAGTTTTTTTTTATTCTTACAGTGCCTTTACTCAAGTCAGAGAAGTTAATTCTGTCGGTATATAAGCGAACTCACGCTTTTTAACAGACTTCAAAAAAGGAGGAGGTTCTCAATTCGTCGGAATCTTTTTGAAGTGAAAACTTCTTTAGCGGAGCTGTGCACTTTGTGTGATGGGGAAAAATTGTTAAACTTGCCATAGGTCACGTGACCGTAAGATGTCACGTGACCGTGAGATTCGAGAGATACTCGCAACAGGTCACGTGACCGTAAGATGTCACGTGACCGTAAGATTCGACAGATTGAAAATTCGTAAGACGAACACGTGACCTGATCGAAATTAAATCGTCGTTTTTAACACCCTTTCGAATAATAATATGCACGGCAGTGGGCTCTTACAGGCTGAAAAGCATGTTTATTTTGGAAATGTAACGAGCGTATCCTGCGGGATGCGAGACACAATTAAATCCATATTCCGTCTATTATATCTGTCGTACATAGTGCGCGCGTGTGAATATTAAATTTCAATTTCAATTGATGCGAGAATGGAATCCCAATATCGGGCTCCGAAGCGTGCTTTGTTACGTCATATCCGCATGCTATCTGCCTATCGCCTCTGATGAAGCCTCTTGTCATGACACATTATTGACTGGCTGTGAGTAAAAGAAGTTACTTGCATAAATTACAGTTTTGTACTTAAGGCGCCGTAGGTTCAGCGAAGTTAAGCGAACAGAGTTTTTGAAACAATATAATGCGTCGGTTTATAATAATATGGTTTCAAAAAAATACGAATAGTAATCTTGAGGCTTTTCTGCAGGGAAGTCAGTGCTTCGAAACATGATTAAGTAAAGTTCGCTCGATAGAAAAAAATCACGAACATAGGTCTAAAACACACAAAAATACACTTAAAATATTCGTAACAAATTATGCACAAAAGCTATAAATATTAAAATTGCTTCTAAAAATCGGCAATATCATGTTTCAAAGAAATCAGTGTTTACATTTTTATTTATTTAAACGGCCAAAAAATTAAAATTAAAAAACGTGATATCCGCGCTTCCGAGCACGCACTTCCATCTCGCTCACGCTTATGCTCTGTGAGAGGGAGAGAAGACCATGAACCTACGGCGCCTTAAGGCTTATGGCCGACTGTAGGTATTTTTGCGGTACACAGAGCGGACAAGTGACATCAAAAGGTTTTTCGAAAAACCTTACTGCTCTTTTGCTAACGACGCCTCATATGTCAAAACCTATCAAGCCGTTTGGGTTGTAAACCGTGAAACAGAATTTAATTGTCCGCATACCTGCAAACCTATACAGTGTGTGGCCTGTAACAGGGGCAAATATTTAAAAGGACGCTTCCTTAGAGCATCTGTAGTAACCCCTTGTGTCCAATTTTTTAATATTTTTTTGTAATTCGGAGAAATGTTGATATACAGTTATGATCTTCATGTAATGTATCTTGGCACCACGAGATCATAGCACAGCAGTTATTGCAGATTTTGAGGTAACATCATGTAATGAGTCATAATAGTTTTTGCATTTTTGTTTTCAAAAGATATATTTGAGATTTTTTTGATATTTTTGTTATTTTTTTAGTGTTTTTAAAATAAAATAAAACTATTTGTGTCACCCCAGAAGAGTAAAAAATACACGAGAACTTGCTTAAAAGAAAAAAAAAAGAAAAAAACGCTCACCAACTGCATGGTCGGACCAACTCTAAAATCCAGACACACCATAGTTGTAGTGACAGTTACTGTAGCTAACATTGCAACTGAAAGGAGCCGATGGAGACAGTTCGTCTGTTCCAGACTTGCGACATGAACGATCGACCTTTAGACATGAATAACCGACCAGAGGGAGAGAGATAGATTTTTTGGCTCTGTCATCAACTACTATAATTGAGACTGTTCTAATAAACTCAATTGACGGGTTCATCTTGTGTAATTGAGTAATTCCTATGCCCACCTTTCGCCTCCATCATCAGACCAGACAGTACCAAAATATTGCATTATCGTCCCAACTTAACGTGTATTTTTGCTCTTATCTTAGCTCAGTCGATGTAGGATAACTGCTTTAAAACTCAGCTGCATTCGATTCAAAGATAATACACAGACATACATATAGGCTGTTACTAAAATGGGGTGTAAACCCCATCAAAGCTGTAATCGGTAGCGCTTTGCGATTCAAATAATACATTTGTTATTTTTTTTAGTTATTGTGACACCTTGTATACTTGTATACAATAGAGTGTCACTAATCTGGCACTTTAATAGTCCAGCATCCTCCTTCCGCGCCTCTTGCCTAATTCCGCTCCACACTTGATCTCTGGCATCTGTGGAACCTTGTTTTTTTTTTTAATATAAGTAATCCAATAATCCAAACAATCCATAATATTCAGTTTTGAATTGTGTCAGATAAATGAACAAAATAATTTATTTATTTTTTAAATATCAAAAAGCTACTGTACATAGAAACGCTACGGTAGCCTAGTGGCTCAGGCATGCGGCGGTTATAGGTTCGAATCCCGGCTCGTACCAATGAGATTTTCTGAACTTATGTACTTACGGAATATTTACCGTTAACTTTTCGATGAAGGAAAAAACATCGTGAGGAAACCGTTCTAACCCCAAGAAGGTCTCGTTTTCCTTCTGTGTCGGAAGGTCAGACGGCAGTCGCTTTCGTGAAACAAACCTATGCCAAATCTTGGGTTTAGGTGTCAAAGCGGACCTCCAGCTCCTTTAGGCCACAACCGGGAATAACGCTAGGAGGGCGATGATTTTTAAAACATCGCTAGTACATACATTGCAATTTAATTAAACCTCGATAAAAACTCAACACAGGAGAGAACTAAATGAACAAAATGTCAGGTAAGTTAATACCGCAAAGCCTAATGAGAAACAATCGTCGTAATGAAAGAAACATTTCTTTAATTGGACCCCGTCAAAGGGCTACCCGGTTTGTTCTCTTTGATTATTTTATGATAGAAACAAAGGCTAAGGAATAAACCTTCGATAGGTTAAAGATTATTTTAATATAACAAGCAGAGGGGTACAGGGCACGAACATTCATTAAAATTGTGCCTTCCATTTTAGCATACATGGTCATTCACATTCCCACACAGTCACATTCTTAGTCTTGCCTCTCATAATATAATAGTTGCGTGCCTACCTAACAGAAGACTACCTAACAGATGCCTGCGGCCATACTAACACCACTACTACTTGATCTGTAGGTTGGGGGCTGCAAAAAAAAAAGTTAGGACCCACAGAGGCATGACGCTAGGGCGGCACTGAGGCGTTCCGTATATAGGAGATCCCAGAGCCGTCCGAAATGCGTCGAGGAGGACCATCGGAGGGTTTTTAGTCGGTGCGAGTCCGACATAACCTCCGCGCTATCCCCGTGGCGCGGATATCCATAAAGGATTATCCACCCATTAAAAAAAAAAGGTATGTAGAGTTGTGTTCCTCGCGTTGAGTGATAGCCAGAGCTCATGTGGTGATCTGCATTTGTCTTTAGCTGTGAACACAACGAACCCTGAAATCAATAAAGGGTTGGCGCCCTTCTGATGTTTCTGGAATCGGAAGCGTCCATAGACTGCGGTGTCCGCTTACCATCTGACAGGCCGTATGCTTATTTGCCAGCGTTATAGTATTAAAAAACCAGCTGCATTACCTTGCCTTCCTCTGACTGTGCTGTCAACATCAAATATATAATAGCAGCCAAATATATCACACAACGTCACAACGTATTTCCATCACCTTAATAGCCAATTTAGTTGCTTACCCCTATCTGATGCTTACTGTTTTCCATCATTACTATCTGCCACGGTGAAGTGCTCATAAATATCTGACACGACTTAGGACGTGTCAGATTTTCCTTGCTTTGTGCTTGGCAGATATTAATCCTGGTGTCTGTTCCTTCTGCCGTTATGTACTCTTTGCCTCGCTAAAGGCGAAGCAATTACACGAGCAATTCTAAACCTGCACTTGGGTCCTTTTTCGCGAAACGAATCGGCTCCATTACTAATTGGTGCCTTTGGGAATGTTTATCTAAAAGTGATTTCGTTCGGTTTGTTTTTAAGGTTTAAAGAGCGCTTCTTGTGTAATTGTATCAAGAAGTGTCTGTGAGCTGTTATTTTAGAAGAACGAAGTAAGAAAAACGTCCTAATGTATGGCTTCTTAATGCATAATAGTTAATACCTATTGTCCAACCTATTCTTATGAATGAATTATAGAAAGTCACAAGTGTTAGCGTCAAGAACTGGGGCATTTACCTTAAGCTATCGTCATCGTTTTTAATGAAAGGAATTTGATTTGTCCGGCGACTAGAAGAAAGTTTTGACATCTCAAGAACTTTTTATCTGTTTAAATTTTATTGCATAAATCCAAATACGAACAAGTGGTTGGCTTAATATCAAAAGGCATTCTCTACGAGCAATGGACAGATTAACAAACAAAATTCCAAGTTATACAACGCCCTGATACAACTATCATTATGTCATTCCCATTAGCTTGTAGGTACATCAAAATTGCGGTTATGGTACAGTCGTTGTCAAAGATTATGTAGGTATACATTTTTCGCCTTAGCGAACGAAAAAACCATAGAATGCGAGCTCCTTACAAATTTCTACCCAAACACGTGCCTAAAACCCAGTATGCGCATGTTGGAACTAAACGGCTGCCTGGCATCGTTTTGACACCTCTCCCCCAACCCCGCATAATGGCAATGGCACCCATTATGTAGGGCCATTTTGCGGCGCTACTTAAAGTTCTATGTTTTTTTCGTTCACTGCTTTTTGCATTGGAATAAGGTACAAAAGTGTATACATATCTTGGACGTCGACTGTACAATCACCCGATTAACATATCTAACTATGATTCGATCCGTAATAATTCCTAGTTCAATAAAATCTGTTATAGTAAAACTAAGCGATTACCCACAGGGCCTTTTTTTTCCTTATCTATCTAAATATATTTATCACATACATACCTATAATACTATTTAATGTCTTAAAACTATTTATTTGTTACGAAATGGTCCCGCCTCAGCACAATGCTGGCTCACGAGCCAGCGCTGGACTTCCGGCTTGAAGCGGTACAAACATTTTGACAGGTAGGTAATGAGTGTCGCGCAACATTCACGCATTTTTATCCCTGCAAAAAGTCAGTGTGTCTCGCCGTTTAAGAGCAATACGGCGGCAGAAACCGACCTCCGGTTTATATGGTAAAGTGGGAGAAAATCCTTCAGATATATTAGTTGTTTGTTTATCAAATCAGCTCGCCCAATCAGGCGCGATCTAAACCCGTTAGGGGTTTTAAAACCAATCCGTGCCGCCGACAGGGCTCACTCCCGCTCCACTGACTGGCTTTCGCGGCTTGAAAATATTCACGGGCTGACTAATTGATCCAATTTCGACAGATGAGTCTGGGTGTTGGAGATAAATTGGAACAAATATCATGATAAATGTGTCCGTTAGTGTTCCTATAGGTACCTTTATTTCACATGGGTATGATTTAAACTATAAGTAAAATATTATCTTTCCAATAAGCCAAATAGGTACTTATATGTAGTTGATCAGCAACTAATGATCACCAATAATTTCAATAAATGGTCAGCGAATAATGTCAGGTACTGGATTGCTCAAAATTATTTAGAACTGGTAAGTGATAAGCATCTAACGATTAACAAACATTTCAAAAATCTAACCCTTTCTGTAAGGGTCGCAGTTCTAGCCTAACCTGCTAGCTGTTATTTTGCAGTTTGGCTCTGCAAAGGTTGCAGTTCTAACCTAATTTAACCCTACCTAACAGGTAGCGGTTTGGTTCTGTAAGGGTGCAGTTCTAACCTAATCTATTTACTCTTCTACTAGCAGTTCAGTTCTGCGAGGGTTTGGGAATATTAAGTCCAGTTCTGTATGCGAACTTTGTTGAGAATCAATCTTAACAACGGCTTATCAAAAATGTAATCTATGTTAAACATAGGTACTTAACTGCATATAATGTATAGATTAGATAAATAAATACTTAAATGCATAGAAAACAGCCATAACTCGGGCACAGATTCGTGCTCATCACACAGATAAATGCCCGTACCGGGATACGGACCTAGGACCTCTAGCTTCGTAGGCAGGGTCACTACCAACTAAGCTAAACCGGTCGTCATGCTAGATTTGTTTTATACCCCCATAATCCCCTAAATCTAAATCATCGTAACGTTAGACCCGTTTTCGAGAACGCGATTCCAAATATAAAGCACTAGCTGCCCGCGCGGCTTCGCCCGTGTATTACAAAGAACGCAGGCAAACCCTAGGATAAACGTATTACCTTTAACGACCCAAAAAGTCCCTTCTACATGCAGGTGAAAGAATATTTGAAATCAGATAAGCGGTTCCAGAGATAACCCATTAAATACAAACTTGCAAAACTACAATGTCACAGACTATTCCTCTTTATAATACTTATAATATTATAGAGTCTATAATAATTTTAGGTTAACTTTCCGCTAAATCAACGACAACCCAAATTTCTATTTAACCGTGATGTAGCTAACTGCAACTAATAACTGATTATCATAATATCCCAATCCAATTCCAAATCCTAATCTGCACATTAAAAAGCGGCGTACAATTATCCGTTCCCAATTATACGCGCTTCTGCTACATTCATTTTGCAATTTAATTACAAAGCCGCTGGAATTTGCGAGCGATGAAATGTAGATGTGACAACTATGTCGGAATAAGTGCAGCAAAATGTTCTGTTACCTGCAGGGTGAATCCATAACTTTTACAAGTAGCTAGGACATATCAACTGTCATTTACACCTTTGAATTACCGTTGCTATCTCTATACCTACAATGCAGATAATTTTTATTTCCAACTCTCACTTCGTTCGGGAAAATAACTATCTCGTGTTAATATGGCTTATTTAAGACCCTTGACATACAATCTACTATTATATTATGGATATGGATTCATTCTGACAAAATCGTGACACTTTATCTTAACTTAACACTAGCTTGCAAAGAACGACGGGAAACCCACGGGTTAAAATATTAACATATTATTACCGAACCATCCAGAAAGTCAATTCAACAAAGGATTGGCCATTATTTTGCAACTACAAATATTCAAATTTGATATCAATGTCATGAGAGCACGGGCTCTCTTAATACACTTTCTACTAGGCTGACCGAAATCGGAAAATTACCTATTTTGACAATCGCTATTTGAAATAATTAAAACTCGTTTTCTCCACTACATTACTCTCAAAACTCTAACATTGTAAAGTACTATTTAAAAATATAAATATTACCAGTTCCATAAAAATATTCTCTGTATACTTTACCTTAAAGGGAAAATGTCCATGAAATTATTACAAGTAATCCAGGAGAGAGTATAAAAAATTCACCGATGAAAAATCGCAGTCATAGTCGGACAAGCAGCCGACATCCGTCGCGAGCCCCGGGAGACAATAACAGTAGGCTTGCTTCTAATATTTATTGAAACGGACTTCGATAGGTGTAGTGGATAATTTTGATAGAAAATGTTTTAAAACCAAGTCGACTAGTTGTGTTTACGAAAGCAATATATTGACAACTGAAGAAACAAAATACATAATTTTAAAAGTATAAAAAACGGCAAAATAATAGACAAAAGTATGTACAAAAAAAGGTTGCATCCGCAACAATTATAAAGAGGAAACGTCTGTGAGACTTTAGCAGTATACAATACGCGCCTCATAAGTTTACGTCTCTGAAGTTAGCATAGCCGCTTCCCGTACACCTGTAGCCCCTCAGACACCTTTGTGACGCAGATTATTCATATTGTGTGTAGAGGTGAGCAATATGTCATGAGTAATGTCCCTCTCCCCCCGCGTGGACCTTGAGAGTGTCACCAACAAGTTTACCAAACTATTTAGCTAACAGCAGTCAACCACTATCCGATAAAAAAAATCAGCAGTGAATTAGAAATTAGAATAGACTTTCGGGTTTGCATGCGTCATTTAAAGAATAGACTGCTATCCTCCTTGTTGTATCTACACTGCCGTTAAACGCAAGTGGAGTCACGAGCTAAAATTTGCCTATGTCCAACTGTAGGGTCCTTTCTGAATACTGGTGTTCCTTTTTCGACATCAGATGAGCACTTCTGGAAGTTGTACCTATACCTATACCCTAATGTATTAAGAAGAAGTTTTCACACTTTTAATACTTTTTTTCGATTAAATCCAATGCTAGGTGAAAAACCTTAATGTATTTTGTTTTAACAGGTGTATGGTATGCACACTAAACATATTTATTACTAGCTTCTGCCCGCGACTTCGTCCGCGTGGAACTCTTTTATATATCTCTATTTCGCCCCCTTAGACGATGATTCCCGGAATAAACACTATATGTATACCAAAATTCATTTCAATCCGTTTTTGCGTGATTGAGTTCCAAACTTTAGCATCATAGCCTAGCGGCGGCTGCGAGTCGGAAACGATAACGCAGATTAAGCAAAGATGGCAGTGGTCAGTCTTTGGATGGGTGACCGCCTGATGTTTGAGTGGGTGGTTAATATTTAATACAAATGAGCGCTTCCGTGCTTTGGAAGGCACTCTAAGCAGTTGCTCCCGGCTGCTGTCTATGACAGTAGTCGTTAAGCCGAGTTAGAGGCCTTCGGGCGGCTTAAGAACTCCTAACAGTCGAGTTGCCCATTCACTTGACAAAGGGGGGACAACTGTTACTCGCGTCCGGAGGAGCTACCTACCACAACCCTGCACGTGTCCCCTGGGTGCTAAAGAGTGATAAACTTTAAAAGCCAAAAATAATAGGTATATGCCATACGATTAAATAGTTTATGAATTAGGTTTAGTCACGATTTTCGCTACGGTGTTAGAACTGTGCTGAAGTTTACCAACAAAGTGAAAATTTAATTGATAAAATAAGTATAAAAGTCAAGGATAATCCTACTAATATTATAAATGCGAAAGTTTGGATGGTTGGATGTTTGAATGTTCAGATGTTTAGATATTTGGATGTTTGTTACTCAATGACGCTTAAACGGCTCAACCGATTTAGATGAAATTTTACACGAAGATAGTGTATAGCCTGGATTAAAATATAAGATAGCTTTATCCCGTGTCCACGCAAACGAACTCGTGGGCGGAAGCTATTATTAAATAAGGGATAAAACTGGCCGAGATGGAGTCGGACTTTCGCAGCGGTAAAACGCGCCGGGTGCCGTTGAACGTGTTAAGTCTTAAAAGTAACGCAATTTCAGATCTTTGTTACAACGGATATTAACAATAATATATTCATGATTATGAGTCGCAAATTCAATGAAAAATAAACATTATTAATGCTTGATGTATATAATGATAGCACCATCTAGCGAGCATGATTTCGATACATTTCACTTTTATAGAGGTCGTTGATGTTAGTTGTCGATTGGCGCCATCTACCGAGCTTAAGTTTAGTCCAATTTCAGCTCGATAGATGCCGCTTATATTATGTTTTTGATTTTATTTAGACTAATAAAAACAACATACCAAACCGTATTAAATGAATTTTATTTGATTCTAAAATTATGAAAGGAAAACTAAAGTAAAACTGTAAATGTTTCTAAGTATAATGCCATACAACACGTATTTCCGTAACTTCGCAAACAGAACATTTTATCAGTTCATATTTTAATTAAGTTTGGCCCATGTTGGGGTCATGTTGGAGAAACCATTGGTCGTCATCGAAGAGTAAGCCTGCCTTTTGCGAGAAAATACGGAAAAAACTAATTTTCTCGAAAATAAGACGAAGCTAGATCGGTCTCTCGGCCCCTTAAACCCCCATACTGCAAATTTTATCAGAACATGATTACAAATATATATAAACAATTTTACATCCCGTGTTTTTTCACGTTTTATCTATATTTTGCTGAAAGTTTGAATAAGGTTCTCTTTAATTTCTAGTCAAGTATATGCTTGCCAATTTTCAAGTCTTTAGCTCACAGATTCAAGGGGTTCCCATATAAACTTCAACCCCATTTTTTAACCCTTTTGCACCCTTATCTTTATAATTTTTATAGCCTATTGCGTGGCCGAAGATCCATTGAACGTTTTAGTGAAAGTTGCATATTAATCCATTCGATAGTTTTCCCATGCTACCCAGACTAAAACAGACAAATATCCTTTTCGTTGGGCTGTCGTATTAATAAACAGATAGATGGCGTCGCTGTTGCGTAAAGTAAAGACGACTTTATCCAAAAATGCTCAAATTTGGCCTGTGGGTCACCGTAACCCAATCAAACTTTTTTATACGTTTAATATGGTTTGTTGGAGTTCAGACGCCGACAAAAATCTGTGTTGGAGTTTTTAATGTATGTTGTATAAATACAATTTCCTTCAAGCTCTACTTATTATGTCTCACTGACAACCTCAACGAACTTTCACATTTATTATATGTAGAGATAAAAAATTACTAAGTACTTAACTATTTTTGTTTTTTTTACCATATAATTCCCGCCTTCTGTATCTCGTGCTTACTGTACCCACGCTGTGAATTCGAGACATTCCCGCATGGCAGTCACGGCGCGGCGTCTGGCGTACCCGCGACCGTTTTTCACCGCGACCGGCCATTTTTTCCCAGCATTACGGCGCTGACAAATGGCAGTGTCAAAGGTGTGACGTAGCCTGTCAGAATTCGAGGCTGCTGATTTAAGGGCTGGCAAGTTTTGGGAACAAAACTGTGTGGTGTTACAAACTTTTGTTTAAAAAGGTAAGCGTCCTTTGAAGTATAGTATAGACTTGCGGGTTGCATCAAGTTACGATTACAGAGCGATCAACGTTAAATATGGCGTCATTGTTACACATTCAGATTTTATCGAACACCCTTTCGTCCGTTGTTAGTGCCCTTTTATAAAGAACTTATACACTCAGAGGCAATGAAAACGGGTCACTTACCATGGATTACTTTACAAAGTGACCCGTTTTCATTGCCTCTGAGTGTAATTTCCAATGTGAACTATGAAGGTACGCTACCTCAGAGGCAATGAAAACGGGTCACTTTGTAAAGTAATCCATGGGAAGTGACCCGTTTTCATTGCCTCTGAGTGTAGTTAGAAAGTATAAGTTCTATATAAAAGGGCACAAACAACGGACGAAAGGGTGTTCGTTAAAATCTGAATGTGTAACAACGACGCCATATTTAACGTTGGTCGCTCTGTAATGAACGTATAGTTGGAAATCATTAGCAAAATCCAATACTTTTAATCAGGCAAACTTTATATAGAGGAACATGTTCCAACCACCAACTATAAGTTCTATATAAAAGGGCACAAACAACGGACGAAAGGGTGTTTGTTTGTAAATGGGTTTTCGAAAATGGCTATTACGAGAAAATAATACTAAAGTACATCTTCAAAAATAAATAAATATTTCGGGGTCGGGTCTCCTCTCATGGAGAATGGGCGGCAGTCACCATGCTAGCCGACTTAAAAGGTAGTGGATCTATGAGGTAAAATAATAATTATTATTATTGAACCTGCTCACAAAGCTTCACGAGAATCCGTTCAGAAATACGACCTGTAGAGGAGAACAGCTGGCCAGCGGGACATCTGGACATCAGATTTATATTCTGATTCATTTATTCAGAACTACCACCCGCCCTGGCTTCGCACGGATACTATACTATATATATATATAAACCTTCCTCTAGAATAACTCTATCTATTAAAAAAAACCGCATTAAAATCCGTTGCGTAGTTTTAAAGATCTAAGCATACATAGGGACAGACAGCGGGAAGCGACTTTGTTTTATACTATGTAGTGATATTTAAAATGATCATTATGTTTATTTTTTTCATATTGCAACGTTTCAGATCGCACTATCACATTCTGCCAAATCTTGTGTATGTTCCCGCCATTGCCAAATTAGTGAATGTGTGTGCAGGCTTTATGATAAAAGTATTTTCCTGTATGTCCAATTTCTGTGTCTCTATATTGGCTGAATGTCAACTTGAAGGCGCGAAGTACGAAGTTATAATACCGCCTTAATACTGACGCGCTTGATAATGTTTATAAAAGGCCCGTTCTGTACTGATTTAATACATACTGTTTATTGCTGATAAATATAAATACTGACAAACCAGCACGGCTATCACAAGACGGCGCGCGAGCTCTCTCGATTTTTCTCGAACTATCCGTCTCTCTCTTATTAGACAACTTAGAAAAGTATGTATAGTGCGAGAAAAATCGAGAGAGCTCGCGCACCGTCTTGTGATAGCCGTGCAGTATCGTGACAAATTCTCAGCGTGTCATCTTGCAGAAACTCAAATAGACTTTATGGCTGAACGCAAGAACAGCGTTATGCGATGCCATTATAAAAAAGGACGAGTCAGACTTTTGACGTTAGACGTTATTTTGTTGAAATTTGTTGATACATTTATTGATGTTACGCCTAAATATGAATTTGAGCGCATATAAGATTCCATATATCAGAATCGATAATTTTTTTATGCTTTAGAATTTATTATGGGTTTTCTGAAGGTATATCACAACACCGGATCGAAATTATTACTGTTGGATAGTTATGGCAAGCCCGCCATTTTATTGTCACTGACAGTTGACAGATATGGCGGCTACGATTTCAAGCAGAAGAAATGAATAATCGAATGGGTCAAATGTTTCCGAAAAATACTTAATCGTCGCAGTCGGATAAAACTATCCTAAACGGAAGCTACAGTAATAAATAAATATATAAAATAAAATAAAATTAAATTGTTGTTTATTTAGGTAATAACCCATTAAACAAAATTACAAAAATAAAATACCAACAATTAAAAGTTAAAATTAAATTAAAATTAAAAGTTACTCGTCATCGTAAGATAGCATGCTGTGGACACTATCTTAACAATACTGTTTGTCGATCCGCTCACTCTCCTGACAAAGGACCAGTGACTTTTACGCATAATTAATGTACTTGTAAAAAAGTTACATGTTTTTCCGTTCATGGGAAGCTGAGATCATTCGGGACACAACAATGCTTAGTTTGATACTGGCTGATTCTTTTTTTAATTCAGAGATTTATTATAAGTGAGAGATATATGATTACATAAGTTTAAGAGTCCGCAGTAAGCTCGGCCGAATTTCACCTTCCTATACAAACGGAGTTTCGTTCTCATTTTAAAACTACGTGTTGGATTGCGACGAAACTTTGCATATACAATGTCATGAGGTATATCTGTGTCTGTAATCTCTACATATAATAAATGTGAAAGTTCGTTGAGGTTGTCAGTGAGACATAATAAGTAGAGCTTGAAGGAAATTGTATATAAACAACATACATTAAAAACTTCAATAGCGTGATGCAGAAATTCACCAATTTTCACGCATTTAGAAGGTCATGCTCCGGATCCTGGTCGGCGTCTAAACTCCAATAAACCATATTAAATGTATAAAAAAGTTTAATGGAGTTACGGTGACCCACAGGCCAAATTTGAAAATATTTGGATAAAGTCGTCTTTACTTTACGCAACAGCACCATCTATCTGTTTATTAATACGATAGTCCAACGAAAAGGAGTGTTATGTTTTCTGTTTGTCTGTTCCTGTCCGGGTATCATGAGAACTATCGAATGGAATAATATGCAACTTTCACTAAAACATTCAATGGATCTTCGGCCACGCAATAGGTTATAAAAAATATAAAGATAAGGGTGCAAAAGGGTTAAAAAATGGGGTTGAAGTTTGTATGGGAACCCCTTGAATCTATGAGCTAAAGACTTGAAAAACTGGCAAGCATATACTTGACTAGAAATTAAAAAGAACCCTATTCAAACTTTCAGCAAATTATAGATAAAACGTGAAAAACACGGGATGTAAAATTGTTTATATATATTTGTAATCATGTTCTGATAAAATTTGCAGTATAGGTGTTTACGGGGCCGAGAGACCGATCTAGCTTCGTCTTATTTTCGAGAAAAATAGTTTTTTTCCGTATTTTCTAGCAAAAGGCAGGCTTATTCCTCGATGACGACCAATGGTTCGCCAATGGTTGGTTTGTTGATGCCTGCAAGTTGGAACCCCAGCGATGAGGCTTTTTTGTTTTTCTTTCTATCAGTTTATTTCGTTTTTTTTTGGTAAATAATCAGTTATTGGTTTTTTCTTTTATTTTGAATAGAAATCAATTTTTCGTAGTATTACAGCCGAGAACAAATCGGTCCCCGGAAAAAACAAAGCTTAAGCATTAATAACAATACCTATATCGACGGTTGTGGATTTTGCATTCACGCAGTCTTAGCGTTTTTAATGTATGCCGAGTTTCTCCAACATGACCCCAACCTGGGCCAAACTTAATTAAAATATGAACTGATAAAATGTTCTGTTTGCGAAGTTACGGAAATATTGTATGGCATTATACTTAGAAACATTTCCAGTTTTACATTAGTTTTCCTTTCATAATTTTAATAAGTAAATATAAGCGGCATCTATCGAGCTGAAATTGGACTAAACTTAAGCTCGGTAGATGGCGCCAATCGACAACTAACATCAACGACCTCTATCAAACTGAAATTGTATCAAAATCATGCTCGCTAGATGGTGCTATCATTATATACTTCAAGCATTAATAACGTTTCTTTTTCATTGAATATCCGTTGTAACAAAGATCTGAAATTGCGTTAGTTTTAAGACTTTTAACACGTTCAAAGGCACCCGGCGCGTTTCACCGCTGCGAAAGTCCGACTCCATCTCGGCCTGTTTTATCCCTTATTTAATAATAGCTTCCGCCCGCGACTTCGTTTGCGTGGACACGGGATAAAGCTATCTTATATTTTAATCCAGGCTATACACTATCTTCGCCTCTAACTCGGCTTAACGACTACTGTCATAGACAGCAACCGGGATCAACTGCTTAGCATGCCTTCCTAAGCACGGAAGCGCTCATTTATATTAAATATTAACCACCCACTCATACATCAGGCGGTCACCCATCCAAAGACTGACCGCTGCCATCTTTGCTTAACCTGCGTTATCGTTTCCGACTAGCAGCCGCCGCTAGGCTATGATGCTAAAGTTTGGACCTCAATCACGCAAAAACGGATTAAAATGGACTTTTGGTATACATATAGTGCTTATTCCGGGAATCATCGTCTAAGGGGGCGAAATAGGCACAAGTTTGTTTATAAGGAGCTACGATATAAAAGAGTTCCACGCGGACGAAGTCGCGGGCAGAAGCTAGTTTATATGGTTCCGGTTTATAAAACAAACGAAATACAGCAAAAACAAGTTTTGTATGAAAAACTTAAGTTCGCTGTATTTTATTACTATGGTATCTGAAGCTACATAAATTAATATTATATACCTCATGTCATTTTACATGCGATTCGTTACAATCCAACACGTCGTTTTAAAATGAGAGCGTATCTACGTTTGTATGGAGAATCGAGCTCACTGCGGACTCTTAAGTAGTAGTAGTTTAAGTTCGCCTTTGTACTTAGAACTATTGTGTGACATGGATATTATTTTATCTGTTATTGTGTACAATAAAGTGCTTACATACATACATACATTATAAATTACATGTCATTTTGTATGTCATCCCGACATACAAAAGAATTATAGCCCAAGCTGAAACGGAAAACTTCGTTCGTTTCGATCTCTCAATAAGCAATATTTATAATAATAATTTTATATACAAGACGATAACTAATATTAACTTAATTAAATTAAAACTTAGTTAAAAAAAAAAGGCCCTCAAGGCATTGTACCGAGGGTGCTGGCGGCGTTTCCTCGCTGAATTGTAATGCTGATCGTTGCGCAAGAAAGCCGCCAGCTCTTCGGTCTACATATCATGAGACGGCCGCGGCATACTCTCGATTTTTCTCGCACTTTACCTCTTGTTCTAAGTGTTCTAATAAGAGAGAGACTTATAGTGCTAGAAAAATCGAGAGAGCTCCCGTGATATCCGTGCAGTTAAGTAATTATATTTCGCAAATCGCGACCACAGATACCGTTATATAGATAAATAAAGCGTTCCCTTTGTCTCCGAGGAGCGGCTCGAATAGCTAATTTAATTATGCGTTGAGTCTCAAACTTGCAATACCTGTCTCACGTAATAACCGGCCGGATAGGTACGCTGCTAGTTGAGTTTGAGGTACAGTCAGCAGCAGAAGTAGCTACGCAAAATAACACGCTCAAAATGATCTAGACAGTCCTTATCCTCTTGACATTAGAGTCGTGTGTAGGTCATTTTGAGCACTTACAGTCAAGTTTCAAAATATGTGCACCGGGACAAAGTGATCAAATGCTTAGTTTTTAAACTATACATTCTCAAATACTCCAGGCCCCGTATCATGGTCGGCCTTATCACGCGATAAGTGACAAGATAGAGTGTCCGTCACTGGCTGACACCGTTCGATAGAACGAGACTGACTCTTTATCTTGTCACTTATCGCGTGATAAGGCCGACCATGATACGGGGCCAGGAACAATACGATTTTCAAAAATATCGATTAAAAATAGCATTTTTTTTTGTTTATTTCATTCGCTTTCGCAAAACTAGTGCCTACGCCAAATCTTGATATTAGGTGTCAAAGCTCAGGATCCAGGTCCTTTAAAAAAAAAATTGTAGCAATGAGAGAAATATATCTTAGAATCTAAACTTAGCAAGAGATTTTCAGTTTTAGTATCGGGATGATCTAATTATTATCCCGGCTAATATATATATGTAAAAACGACTTTAATGTTAAGGACATTCAGGTGTACTCTATGAGTAATGATTGCAAGGAATACATACAAGTCAAGGTAGTCCAGATATTTTTGATAATGTATACATATATTCATGAACTCAATTATGCAAGTAGGTATGGAGCAGAGAGATATCAGAGAATAGTTAAATACGTTTCTGTCAAAAATTTAATTTTTGGTACAAGCTTTTATTGCCGACTGTAGGTACTTTTCTTTATACCATCATCAACTACTCATTGAGACGATTCTAACGAACCCAAACTCAACGGGGTTACGTCGGTTAAGTACTGAATTCCCATGGCCACCTTCTGTCTCCATCATGCTCGCTCGATGGTACCATAATTTTGAACTGTCATCCAAACTATACTTATACCCAAAATTTCAGCTCAATCGGTCACCGAGAAGTAGGTCAAATTTAACTTGCAAGATTTGTCCCTTACATACATGTAATACTATAACAGGGCGAGTTAATATAAAGAAAATAATAAAAAAAAAATTAAAAAAATGAAAAAATGTTTTATGAGTTTTGTTACTCGAAATAAATGATTTGATTGATTGATTGATTGAAAGCTTGTAAAAACATACGGGTTGCCGTGCCTCTACTGAGATACTGAGTCTACTACTTATTTAAAGACTATTTGTGCAAGTTTGACTTCTCTGAGGTTTCCCCCATTGGACCCGATTCTACGTGCACATGGCTTAACTGGCCTAAAACTAAATTGTACAATTTTTAGACATAATTTAGGCGGCAGATTAAAAACGACATATTTAGAATAGCATTTAGGCAGCTAAGTAAGTTGTATAGACTGCCTAAAATAAGAAACGTCTGATTCAAATTAGCGCTGTCATTTGATTATGACAGCTGCTTATAGAATAGCAAAGTGTTTTAGCGACACCTAAATAAAATTAGGAAGTTTAGACGCCACTGTAGAATCGGGTCCATTATGTTATTTACCATTTTATACAGCTCTTAAATCACAGGCATACGACATTATACTTGAAAACGGATCGTAATTATATAAGTACAAAAGCCAGGTACAATGCCTTAAAGCATCTCCAGTCAACTCCTAGTTGTCAGCTTTAATTTACTATGAAATTAGAAACTTAGATTAGAAGTCTGTTCAATTAGTCCGTTGAACTGTGGGAGTTCCAATTTATAGTGTTGTCAGTGATACGTGCAGTGTCCGGAAGTTTGTTTCGTGACAGTGTGGGACACTGCACATGTGTCGAATGTCGCCATTACGTAGATTAATTTAGCCACGCAAAAACTGGATGTTGACGGTCAACGAGTGTTGTTCTACGTCTGTCTATGGAGGTGAAAAAACAAAAAATATGTAGTTATTAGATTGAATAACTAAGGAAAAGTGAAAATGCTGTTATTTTTAGCAGAAAGAGCCTTGCGCCCTGTCATCAGGCCTTTTATGTACGGAATCCATACTTACTATATACTATATACTTTATACGATATACTTACTATATATTGACTCTATTTACTCTATTAACTCTATTTACTCTATTTACTCTAATTTACTTTTACTCTATTTACTCTAATATTATAAATGCGAAAGTGTGTCTGTCTGTCTGTTACCTCTTCACGCTTAAACCGCTGAACCGATATGGATTAAAATTTGGTAGAGAGATAGTTTTAGTCCTGGGGAAGGACATAGGATAGTTTTTATTCCGGAAATCATCCCCTGAGGGGGTGAAATAGCGTGTTGAAAGTTTGTATGGACCTGCGATATAAACGAGTTCCACGCGGACGGAAGCTAGTACATTATGTGCGTTACCATTATCTTCACATCATCATAGGGCCTTCCTAGTGTTAACAGACGTTTCAGGCAACGAATTTAGTCTCATTTGCAGCACAGGGGCCACACAAGGGGCTAGACAAGGTTACAATCGACAAGCGCTAACGCTAACGAATAAAATGTATGGGAATGACAGGTGCCGACGAAACACTTTTCGTTAACATCTGTCATTCCCATACATTTTATTAGTTAGCGTTAGCGCTTGTCGATTGTAACCTTGTCTAGGCCCCCTGGTTTTAAAATTCAAAAGACTACTTGGCAGTGAATGTGGTTTGACCGCTTTCAAACTTTGAAAGTATTTCACTTTTGAATGCATGTGACAAAACAGTTAAATAATCAGCCACTTTTGTTCATACGGAGTTGACGCTTCTAGACTATTCTGCGGGCACCTTACAGCTCTGTAAACAAAAGATCGTATCTTACCACGACAAGATAGGCTCTTAAGCCCTACTTCCACGGATAGTCAGTTGAGAACTGCCCAGAGAGTTCATGCACGAAGTTTGAGCGCGAGTGGGTCTTATTGCAGTTACAGTATTGTTCGACAGTTTCTGTATAATACAGCGGTATTGGACGGTAACACATTCACTGCTAACTATTTTGTGGCATTTTTTACTATAGAAACTGGTCTTGTCCAAATAAGGTCTAGGTTTCCCTCTGGGTGTGGCAGTCGCTATAATAAAATCAGTGCCTTCGCCAAATCGTGACATTAGGAGCCAAAGGGGACCCTGGGCTCGGAAAAACATGGGATGTACAGTCGAGGAAATTGAATGTTTAGCACTTTTGAACCTTAATGTCATTCCAATAGAGTTGAAATGTGCCAAACCTTCATTTTCCTCGACCGTACGCTCGCAGCCATGGACAGTTGTAAGACACGGGAAAAACTGTTTGTAGAGAAAACCGTCTACGTTACTGGCAAGAAAGAAAGAAATACTACACTACAATACTGGCTTCACTCTGGACTCTAATCTTAACTGGAAGTGCCATATAGACAAACTTTGCGTAAGCTAAAAGCTTTAATATCCGAAGATGCCATGAAGCAGGTTTATTTTGCTCATTTCCATTCGCTGATGTCGTACGGTTCAATCATTTGGGGAAACTCAACGGATGCCAACAGAGTGCTACTTATGCAGAAACGTGCCGTACGTGCGATGGTTGGGGCAAAATCGAGGACTTTGTGTAGAGGCTTCTTCCCAATACACGGTATTATGACGCACTACTCACTCTATGTATTCGAAATTATAATGTTCGTAAGAAACAATCTTTCTTCTTTCGATACCGTAAATGCGATTGGCAAAACACTCCGCCGCACTGGGCGTTTGAGAACAGTTCCCCGTCGCATGGCACTTGCAGGTGACCCGCGTGTCATTGGGCCTACCTACTACGAGCGACTGCCCGCCGATCTTAGACAGGAACCATCTGACGAAGCATTTAGACGCCGCCTTAAATACCTTTTATTGGAAAATCCATTATACTCAGTTAATGAGTATATGAGCCTTGACTTGGCATATTAAATGATTATTATTACCTATTTAAATTTGTATGAATATGATTTGACATTTAAATATATTTATGTCACGTATTTTCTGATGCACTTTATATTGTAAATAATGACGATACCTACAGGTTGATATATGTGTTCTTTTGCTTTTGGTTTGTTTTTTTCTATTTCCTTGTGTTCTTATATTTGTTGACATTGTCCTAATATTATATCTTAATTTTTCTCTGTTTTTGACGATCGTGATAAAAATTCTTATTTTTTTTGACAAGTACTTATGCAAATCTGTAATGTAATTTTGTATCATGAAATAAATAATCTAATCTAATCTAATACTACTACCTACTACTTCACTAGACTACTTCTCCTACTTTACTAGATATACTAGTAATTTTTCCTCTTAGTTTATTTCTGTGTTGCTGTCATACCCCGCACCAGCTATGCTTATTTTCTGTTTGGCCTAAAGTTTGACTGGTAGAGAATATGGCATTAAGTTCGCCTTTTGTACTTGTATCTTGTTGCTGTGAAATAAAGTTTAATGCATTGATGGACAGTAGACGCCTGTAGGCGTAATTCTATTGTTATTTCTATTGTGTCTGGAGTAGTGTCCATCAACGTGTTAAATAAATAAATAAAGAAAGAAGAAAGAACAAGAATTCAACAATTTGAGCATTTTTATGAATTTGATTTGTTTTTTTTTTCTGTATATAGTATTTTATGCAATCGTCATACACTGTATGCTTTTTAGTCGAGTACCACGTTTAATTAAGGTACGAGAGTTAAAAACTAATTATATAATTATTCTATACAATACTTTTTCTACGAGTCAACTGAACTAATTAAACAAACTTGGTAGGTATCTATTGAAAATCTAAGCCCTGCTGAAACGAAGCGCAGCCAACGGCTGTTTCTTTTTTGTCGTTGATGTCTTTTCTTTTCTTCTGTAGTCAAGGCGACGTCTTATTGTTCAAATTCATTATAGTTCAGTAAAGGCGCCACGTGATTGGTCGAATTTATTTTAGTTGTCTAAACAGTTGTAAAATGTTGAGCTGGGAGCTCCATAGTAAAAAGTATGTGATTTTAGCTTGGTGTACGAAGTCTTAACTCAAACATTAAAGTCGACGAGTATAAAAAAACTTTTTTTAATTTTCTTATATACATATGAAGTCATCGTTTTTAGGGTTCCGGACCTCATAAAGAAATACGGAACCCTGATAGGATCGCTTTGTTGTCTGCATGTCCGTCAAGAACCTTTTCGAGAACGCGTGGTATCGAGTTGAAATTAAAACCATATAATCAGGCTGTGAAAAAACTCAAACTTCTAAGTTAACGTGAAAAGAAAGATATGGCTGTTTATATCGTCGATAACGTACCTATATTTCGACACTCTCAAGGGAATTGAAATTTATAGGGTACTTTCCTTTGACTATGAAATTTGTGAAGTAATATCATCTTATACTACTTACAAGTATAGGAAAAAATCTGAAAACTATACATTTGTTATTTTGTACGGAAGACTAGGTGGGCGAATCCGACTCGCACTTGGCCGGTTTTTTTATATTATTTAATAGTGATTAATAAATGCATTATGATAAAATTTATTCTTTGACAAAGTTAATGATTTAATTATATCGATCATTCATGCTACATATTTAAAGATAAAAGGATTTAAAGCATTACAAACCGAAATAAACACGGGGAATGGCACAAAACATTGCCTACCCATGTTTTCCTAGTTTATAGTCGTAACATACAATACAATACAAATTCTATTATTTATTTCTGAGCAAAAATTGTACATACCTATAAGAAAAACCAAAATAAATTAAACATAAACAATCATGGCGATCTCTTCGAGACAACCTTTGGGTACTGGAGACTAACGAGCAGTTTGTTTAAAATCGTTCAAACTGATCCCAACCCCCAACGCAGAGCAAAAAAGATTTATTCTTAACCGCATATAAAGCAGCAACCTCTTAAATTCTAACAAAACCAGCTAACATATTCATAACAATTTATAAGCATTCATAATGAGCGAATCGCTTACAGCAAGACGAATGTCCGGAACCATGCAACGTCGTTAGTTACACAACGACCATTCTTAGAAGATCTTCAACCTTTACCATTTAGCCTTAAACGAAGAGGATAAGATAGGTCAACATTTGCTGGTGCATCTGTTAAGAATTGTGTTGTACATCATTTTGCAAGCAAGTTAAGGATTTGAGGGCTATTCATTTGTAAGATACCGTCAAATGTTTTGTGATATTAGTAGTAGGTTAGCCGGCCTCATTTGTGGAGACGTGGCGTGATAAACGGTGCTTCATGCTGTATGAAAATTGTTGTATTTAGCCATAACGTTTGAATTAAGTAAGAACCACACCTCGCCTCGTACCTTGGTTGTTTTTTTTTAATATAAAGAATGCCACAAAGCCAATACTACCAAAAACCAAAAAAAGCGTTAACTTATTAACCAGAACAGCAGCTGTTTAAAGAAGGACTATTCCAGTAATCACGTATTTTATAAACATAAAAACCCTACCTACTACCCTGCTTACGAAGCCAGTGGTCCAAGGTTCAACTTTGTTCCTGAGCATATCGTCGTATTAAGTACGTTTATCATCGTCTAGAACCCAGAGTACAAGCTTTGCTTAGTTTGGGACTAGATAGGTTTGTGTAGATTGCCCCCATTATTTTGTGTATTCTTATTTTTTCATGAAAAATGGTCCGATTTTGTTTTTCAAACAAACACACAAACAGCAATAAAAAAAAAATTGTTCGTATAGAAAATACGACTGATTAGGTTATTCTAACCCACAAATTCTTAACAAGTACTTTCGAGAGGAGTTTTAGAGTACTTTCTATTATCGGAGGCTTTGCAAATTGTGGCTACGCAACTACGAGTAATTCTCTCTGATAGACGAAATTATTTGAAATGAGCGGATGCGGGCGGGCTACTCATAGTTGCAAATTCTTCTCATTGGTTTCACAGAGCGTTTAGTCGAGGTTTGGACAGGCCCCATGTTGGGCGCCAATTTAGAAATTTGGTAGTTTCCCCGTATTAGTGCTAGCCTAGATACTAGATAGATATAAAACTTTATGGATAGAAAATCATAAAAATATAACAATAACAAGGAACTCCATACTCAATATTAAAAATGTACCTCTGTCTGTTATCTTTTCAGGGTTAAACCACGGAACCTATATACATTAAATTTAGTGTGCAGATAGTTTGAGATTCTGAAAAGTTTTTAAAAGGAGAGTAGAAATTACAAACCCCATGGTCCTCTCAGGAATAAGCAATGTGCACTCTTGACATTGTCCGCCAAATTCTACTTTATTCCGAACTCACCCTGAAAACTTAATCGCACTAACTTCCCTCTAAAAGAAATATCCTTAAATATTTAACGTTTGGTCTGTTTGCTTAGAAATGCTAAGTAGACTTACCATCGGAATGCCAATGCAGAGACTCGCTCAAATTAAGGAGTAAAAGAAACAAGATTAAACTAAACACAAGCGATGAAGTACCTAAGGTTTGAGAAAATAGGGTGGCCTTTTGGATGAAGCTTCAGCTGAATCCGTATAATGAATGCAGAATTAATGGAGTGTTTCCCATTTTTTATTTACCGCCCGTCGTTTGATTCGAAGGGATTTGCAAGTAAATTTTGTTTTTGTTAATTCTGTTAGTTTGGCACTGTTTGTTTTTTTTTGTTTGAAACTATTTCATGGAGAATTCAATTAAAAACGATGCTTTATAAAGTTTGGTGCAATTTTTTTTAGAAAACCTTTATTTGTACACTGATCTACGATTATACGAATTTCACGATTTTTCTAGTCCATTATTTATTCGTGCACGCTAAAATGCTTTATACCTCCTGTGCCCGTTAAGGGATTCTATGGTTGTGCTAAATTATTAAAACAAAGGCATTTTTGGTCTAATTGGCTGAATCTACAAACGCACTCAAAAATATCTCAGGCAGCATCGATACAGTGCGATGCTGCGCATCCGAGGCGAGCAACGGACTGTGTTATCGATTTAGTATTCAAATACAGTTAACTGCAAAAATATAAGTCTATTTTAACTTATTACAACGGAGCTGACAAATGGGTTCATCTTCTTGTATAGGTACTAAGTATAAGTTAAGAAATAGGAGGTTGGAGGCAGACGATTGACGGAATACCTGCACACAACTTTGAAAAAGATATCAGCTAAAACTATGCTATAAATAATAAAGTGAGCAAAATATTTACCAAACAGAAAACGACACAAACTCCCCTGAACTCGCTAACTCCAGAGCTCCGTCTACCGTAGTTTTTATTAAGTTATTGTCAAACCAGCGGAATTTTTCAAAGTTGCGCGCCCCAGGCGTGTCTCTTTCACCTAGAAGTTGCTATTCAATTAGCACAACTTTAAATACAGTCCTTTGAATAACTAGCTCATCAGTTGTAAAAGGACTTAATAACAATTGAAAGACTATAAAGATATGCTTTTTATAGTCGATCCCAGAAAGCAAGAAAGACATAAGGACCACAAGAATTCTTACAAGTTGTGCTCTTGAATAGAACAGAATAAGTAGATTTTAAAAAGTTTCTCATAACTTCAGACGGCAGAGGTAAAGTCTCTTTACCTAGCTTTTCCAATGTCTAATCTTTAAAAGATTAGACATTGGAAAAAGATGCATTTTGTGAAAACATATTTTTACATTTGCAAGAAAGAAAGAAAGAAATATAATAATTTATTAGTGCAAAAGCTATAAGTACATAAATAAAAGTGCAACTAAAACTTAACTTAATACACATTATTTTGAATAATTTGCACTAAAGGGCTTGCACTCAGCTTTATGTCACGGAGCGAGCCAGAGAGGACACATTTCGTGACGCTGATTTTCGGTGAAGCTATTTGGAACCATGCTCTCAGATTGTGACAGATATGAAAATGATGGAGCTTACATATATGTTTTTGATAGCTTCTTCATACTGAGACACATCCTTTTAAAGATATGCTCTGCCTAAAATTTTACGGTTTCGGATTTAATGTTAAGTGACTTGAACTTGAGTAGAAATACTTATTTTACTAGTACTGGGATACCGAGAATCGCCAACATGAAACTTTATCGTTAAAGCACGTAAATATTTATGTAGACGGTCGACGATACAGTGTTGGCCCTGAAAAATGCCTTTAAACTCAGTAAAAACCAGTAATACTAGCACCAACGGTGCTAGAATTCTAAATTCAAATCAGTTCGTGAGCGGAATGCGGAGGGCACGGACGTCTTTATTATTCCGTTACAATTCCATTCTTAAAGCTAAATATACCGGGGAAAACAAGAATATTGTGGCCTGTTTGCATAATTTACCCCTGCAGCAATTTTGTGGAGATTTGATTGGGTTAATTCGTGATTCAATTTGCTTAGTAGTAGAGTTGAATATTTTATTATAAGCACAGATTATTAGATCCATTATCCAAAATCCTTTTCTCCATATTTTCACCCGAGCAGAGCTCGTTCGCACAAGGACTAAAGTCCGAAGTATTCATAAAATGTCAAACCTTAGTATATGTGTTAGGATTCTATTTAAACGATTTCGTAAATTAAATCAAAGGGTTCAAGTTCACAATAATGGAAACAACTTCTTTCAATCTTAGTCCAGATAACCTAACAACCGTCTCACCCCCGTTCTCGGCTATAAACCTCATTATATTCCCAAACCAAACTTCTTCAAACGTGATCATGGGAAAACAGGCTTTCCCGTAATTAAGTCATAGTTCAAAATAGAGCACATCAATGGGATGACGAAGGGCGAAGTTGAGTGCGGTTCAAAAATGCGGTTACGCGTATTACGGTGCAAAGTCGGCTGCGATTCACTTACCGACTCGTTCTCTGGGGAACTTACTTTTATCTTGGGCATTCTTCAGTCGGGATGAATACATCAAACGCTCGTCTTTAATCGCTTGAAAATTCGCGGGGGAACTTTGTACGCTTCTTTATATTTCTAAATATAGGTAGTGATCGTGTTTCCACGGATCGTTACTATTTCAAAATGGTGGTAGAAAATATTGCTATATTCGTTACGAAATGATCACTTTTAAAAGTAAGACATTTGTACCTTTTTATTTTATTGTGTATTCCATTTCTTTTGAAATAACATAATATAACATAAATAACATAACACATAGCACGTAGAACCGATGGCCGTTGGGGCGGAAAGGTTCTCGAGCGGCGACCACGTACCGGAAGGCCCCCGACAAGGTGGACTGATGACCTGGTAAAAGTTGCAGGAGTCCGCTGGATGCGGGTGGCGCAGGACTGGCACTCTTTGGGGGAGGCCTATCTCCAGCAGTGGACGTCTTTCGGCTGATATGATGATGATGATGATATTTATGACCTTTATATGTGTTTGAATAATTATGTGTAGCCATCGAATGAATGAGAAAATGCAGTAATTTCTGTTGACTGCACGTTGACATTGATTTATCCACAAGCACACTTGGAATATTTAAATGTGTGGATATAGGAAGCCGAACTCATAGCAGGAATTCAAATGGTACTACACTAAAGTATGCCCATGTAAAAAAACGGCTCATAGTTAATTACTCAACGGCGCAGACCTATTTATTTACCATAATATACATAACTAACTATAGTGGCTTTATGAGCTGTAGAACTCGTGAGCCTGGCTTTTTATAATTTTTTTAAATTCGAAAAACTTAATCGACAGGATAATCTATATATAGGCGTAATCTAGTCAATCGGTGCTTCTAAATAACCTGTTGCAGGCAGTAATATGCTATAGCGTCTGATCTGTAAGTTTGATTAATTTGTGTCCGGTCCATGTTGTTCATTAAATTATTTGTGTACATTTGTAGTTGTATTTGTACATTTATAGATGATTTGTACATCCAGAGATGTTCTTACTCGTTGCTCATATAAGATTTGATTCTTCTTTTGTTTTATTGATATATGTCATACTGTAATATTTTGTATCACAGTATACTGTACAATGTTATCACTTATCATATAGCGTGTACTGTGTAACATATTATTATATTCAGTTTCTATTTGCGAGTTCCTATAATTGGCTCTGTATTGCTATTTATAAAGTTTAGCGAATATTTCATAGCTGTTGGAATTCCTTGTATAAATAAATAAATATATATACTGCACCTTCTCACAAAAATTCACAAGAATCGGTTAAGAAATGCGACTTTTAGAGGAGAATAGCGTACATACGAAAGAAATTGGCCTGTCGGCCTGAAAAGAAGATGAAACGGAAATCTCGTTCGCTCCGCTCACTCGTTCAAATACATCTACGCATCTACAGACATGAATGATACCTTTAGAAACATTGTCCTTAAACAAATACAAGTCAATTTAGTTTGCAACACGTTCTCGCAGTCTCCAAGAAAACGTCTAGTCACAACGTTGGGCGCCAATTTTCACTGTCAATCGGCAGCGCCACCTCTCGCCCAGGAGCGAAACCTCGTAGAACATCCGTGACTGAACTTCGCAATAAGTGGACATGTCACGTTTAACACTAACAAAATACGCATCTTAACTTCCCAATCCTCTCATCTCCCTTGCTTTAAGACAAATGAAACCTTAAATTAAGCGGCGTAAGTTTGAAAGTTGATAGGATGGGGGCGAATTTGAGGTTGGGAAAATAACTAGATGATATACGAATTCGTATTCAGTTGTAGCGCGGGGACGCCATTGAATGTATTTTGCGAGGCTGGTGAAAAGCTTTGAGTAAATTTGGAGCTATTTGCGTCAGACATGGAATTCAATAAAGTCGTTCTTGCTGTGCCGTCTGCGCTCTGCCGGCCTTTTTAGGGATTACACATAGTGTTGGCATGTTTAGTGTTCCATACCAAAATGGGTGAACTTATCTAACTAACCAAATTATCTCGATGTCTATACTGTCTTGCTAACCTGTTCACATGCATGTTTGGCGCAAAGCATTCATCCTTCACTAGTAAGTGGGAGAGAAACAAATGGGCTTATGTTTATCGGATCACCAGATAATTATAGTAAAATATAACGCCAAAAAACACTTTTTTCTGCCGAAAATAGTAAATGATCACCAAAATTTAATCTCCATTGTAATGTGCAATAATAACCCAAATTATAACATCAATCAATCAATCATCAAACCTGGACACAAAACATCTTGCTATCCTATTAAAGAAAATGCTATCCTAATAACTCATTGCTAACCCTATTGCTATTGCTAATTTAATCTCAATTTTTATGTTAAACAAGCTCTACTTATTATGTCTCACTGACAACCTCAACGAACTTTCACATTTATTATATGTAGAGATTATAACCCAAATTATAACATCTTGCTTATTCTATTGAAATACTTACATGACTCCAAACTAATCATTGTTAAGCCAAAATATTTTATGACCACCAGTACTTTAACCAAATTTAGATTTGAAATGTCAAGCAAATATTTAACATCAGCTCGATATCCTAGTAAAGTAAATTACGCTATGTAAATCATTATTTCTCCCAAACACAGTAAATAATTTCCTAAAGTCGACGGAGCCCCGCTTTTGTTTCTGGGATTCAGTCTCCTGCCCTCCGCCTCGGCTCCGCTCTGGCTCCGCGGGCTTTTATATACACTCTAGGGGTAGGTCAGACAAGACCACGTGGAAGTGGGGTGCGCTGATTCGGGTTTTGGTAGCACTTGTAAATTTGTCATCATTATACTTTATTTGGTAATTGGTGCATACATTTTATAGGTAGAAATATTGTATTCATTTGTTCGCTAAGATTTGGTGATCATTTACAAAATTTGGTCTTTGAATACAATTTAAATGTGCAGTCGTTACTAAAACAGCAGTACTTTTGTAATGGTAGAAATATTTTTTTTGGTGTTCATTATATTTAACCCAGAAAAAATATTACGTCCCTTTTCACGAAACAAATTATTTAATTAAATATTTTTGTTACGTGTTATTTTTAACGAGGAAGTTACCCCGATCATTTTATAAACGATATGGTACAGAGAAAGAATATAATGGAAAAATAAACCATCTTCGTCTGTAGCCCCCGACAGGATTCGAACCTGCGACCTTTCTATTAACGCTAGACTGCTCTACCAACTGAGCTACGAGGACAGTGACGCAAGTTGTATATTTTTCCACTATATTCCCGCTAAGACTAGCGCCCTCTCTGTATCGAGTTATAGACTTGTTTTTCAGTCTTGGCACCACTCTAATGGGCGAGCTATGCGCTCGCTCCATTCTAATCGAACCACATCAGGTAGTTTCGGACTTAGCGAGAGAGATGGCGCTGGTGTACATTATACCCTTTTCACGAAACAAATTATTTAATTAAATATTTTTGTTACGTGTTATTTTTAACGAGGAAGTTACCCCGATCATTTTATAAACGATATGATACAGAGAAAGAATATAATGGAAAAATAACCCATCTTCGTCTGTAGCCCCCGACAGGATTCGAACCTGCGACCTTTCTATTAACGCTAGACTGCTCTACCAACTGAGCTACGAGGACAGTGACGCAAGTTGTATATTTTTCCACTATATTCCCGCTAAGGCTAGCGCCCTCTCTGTATCGAGTTATAGACTTAAATAAAGGAACAACGTGATATTTAATAATTATTACAGTTTCGCGGTTGGTTCACTTCCGCAATGAAGCAAGAGTTCTTTTTTTATGCAGAATTACTTATTTTCAGTAATATGATAACCAGGAAACCCAAGTTAACGCCAATCATCTACATAGGCCTCGGACTGTTGCTTTGTTAGTTCATACATTCGAGCGACTTTAATGTACGGGTAGCCGCTTGTCGCCCCGCTGCTCGCCGACGTCCAGTCCGCACCCTTAAAAGGCTCGATAGTAATCACGACCCAGCCATAGCCACCATCTTTCCCTGTAGGCACAAACATTTAAGTGCATTGTCAGGAAATTGTCAAGCCAGGAAATGTTGTTAAGAACCATCTAATTCACGTATTAAAAGGTCGGCTATCAAAGAAATAATCTTACGTACATACTACATTGTTAAAAAGCGAACTAAAAAAGGTCTTATTGGTAGCAGTAGCCTCCAACTTCGTATTGTTTTCTGATGGAACATTTCTAATCTGGGAGTCTTTTTGGATGCACGTATTCGACTGAAAACAATTTACTATTTGTTGCGCGTGCTCGCTCTGATACGTTAAGCTTCACGCAAGTGGAAACGAGCGAGCTTCAAATGTCAACTTGATTTCAATTCAATGAATTCGTCAAACCGATCCGTTGCTCAGATTGGATCCGTGAAGGATTGGAACTGGCATCGCGCCAACTTTACAGTCTTACTTATATGGCTTCCCCAAATATAGCTGTTTTAGGGCGCAATTCGAGATAACTTTAAAAACTTGAGACATTGACAATCATGTGATGGCCATGATTTCATTAAAATGTAGGGTAGGGTGTAAAATGAACATACATAATTGCACGCAAACTGAACTGCCATTTTAGCATAAATGTGGGTATATAAGATAGACAAACTGATATCGCAGTGATAGGTTGCTAGCCCATCGCCCACAACACACTTCGACCCTGATTTTTGAAATATTGGACATCTCTGCACATTCCAGGCATTATTTGGGCATTCTCCTATGATGATCCAATAAGTTGTATAGTTAGACAGACGGTATCCTGCCGTTTCGGCAAAATATTTTTCATTAAATTTCACTTCCCACAAAACTTATGGCAGTAGTTTCATTTCTCAAACGAACAAATAGCACATTTTTGTTTCGCATTTTGTTCATTTGAAAAATGGTTTGTCATAAGCGAACTCTATCTTAGGTCAGTTAGGTTAGGGTTCACTTGAGTCCCTCAGAGCAGAAATAGAAACCCCGCGTAGCGGGGTGGCGTCGATTCGCTGAAGACTCTCGATGAAAAGGGCGAAACCGACTGTCCTTCTCCTGACCGAAGTCAGTGATGTAATTTAATGCCACATACAAACGAATAAATACCCACATCTACCAGACACGCAGTACAAAACTACCCGCTTAGCAAAATATGTAATCTTACTGAAATACATTTCACATAGGAGATAATGCCAAGTGATAAAATGCGAAACAATAATTTGACTAGTGATTTTTTGCCAAATGAATATTTGGGAAAAAAAAATTGGGAAGAGACACTGGGAAATAATTTTTGCCCATACAATAGAGAACCCGGACAGACACTTTTGGTAAAATGACACATTCACATTTTACATTTTCTAGTCACATTTTGCCGTGATAATTGGCTAGATACCCCACCGAGTTCTAGTTCTATGACTAGTTCATCCCAATGAGTGCCACAATGACCGGTCCTGCGCCATTCGCATCCAGCGTTTACCATCAGGTCAGCGGTCCACCTTATAGGGGGTCTAGAACCTTTCCGCCCAAACGGCCACCGGTTCAGCGTGCATTGTGTGTTTTTATGCATGCATGGAACTAAATACTAACTTTCCATAGTTACCCCAATAGTTCAATCTTGCCAAAGTCAGACAAGATCGCATCTCATCCAAACTCTTAGACGGGAAGGCTGGCATAAAAGGAATCCTATCTCTTATATACAGACCTTTGAAGTATATAGATCCCTATATAATATATAGTCATGTATTATCGGCCTCGGGAAGAAAATGACGATTCTTATTCTTAAGAAGTTTTCTCCACGCATGCGTCGGAGATAAGCCACGCCTTAGAGGGAAAGAGATGAATATCATTTTCAAGCCTCAGAAAAGTTTAATCTGATTCTTCTTGAGATTGATTTCAGATAAAGTTGAGACGAAGTCTTTAAGGTCAGCTGGAGGATGATGAAGATTTTTTTGTGAACGAGCGCGCGAAGCGAACGAAGTTCTATGCTTCAGCGTGGGTCGAAAATCGTTCGTATGTCTGGTGCCCCGCTATCCAGCAGTTCTCCTCTACATGTCGCATTTCTCAAGCGATTCTAGAGAATTTTTGTTAGCAGGTACACAATAATAATACAGAAATTTTCAGTCGATTCACTTTTCCGTAATTGAAAAAAAAAACTTTGATAAAAAGACAGGCTCGCGAATTAGAACCACTCTATTTTGTTTTTTCATACTACAAAAAAAACATATTATATATCTACACTAATATTATAAAACGGAAAGATTTGATTGTTTGTTGGTTTGTATTGAATATGCTCCGAAACAACTGGAACGATTTGAAAAATTCTTTTACCATTAGAAGCCGACATTATCCCTGATGAACATAGGCTACTTTTTACCGCGGGAAAATGCTTCATTCCTACGCACTAACCGTGCGAAGCCGGGCGGGGCAGCTAGTACTACTTATATAATTATAGTACCATATTGTATAGGATATGTTAGTGTTAGGGCTACTGTATAAACAATACAATAAAATCCAAGTACACTACAAAAACTCTTTATTGCACACCTCAATACATGAATCACATACACGACATAAAAACAAAAATAGATAAATCTTATCGCTAAGCTAAGAGCGATAATTCTTCATCATCATCATATCAGCCAAAAGACGTCCACTGCTGGACATATGCCCGCCCAAAGAGTGCCACAATGACCGGTCCTGCGCGACCCGCATCCAGCGGACTCCAGACCATCAGTCCACCTTGTCCCCACCAAGTTATCCACGTTAATCACCTGACCCCAATCACCCAGGGGAACCTAGCGGCAATTATTTTATATTCAACTAGGAAAAAATGATTATGTTCGGTTATGGAGCTTCGCCGGACGCTACCGCGTCACGCTCTCTTCGCTCGCTCGGCTCGCGCCGCAGTTCACCTAACAACCTAACCGTTTTTTTCCTGGGGGATCAGGCTAGGGGATTAACGTGGATAACAGCGTCCCCACAAAAGTCTACCCAGAGTTGCGGAGAAATTGCAACAAATAATTACAAGTAGGCAGGTGGCAAAATAATAAACCACAAACTAATTATGGTAAAAAGTGTGCGCAAAATGATGTAGCATTATGTGTCTTGGTCCGAAATTTAATTAGTATTTTGCAATATTGTAATGTTAGGTTTGACTGTAATCGGCTTCATATTTAGCATAAGCATCTGAGATGAGGTTAAGGCCGTGTTATTGCGTCTTAATGGTATGTTATCTAATGTTTACTTAAACTGTACGTATTCATGATAGTTTGATGTGCAACAGATAAAGGTAACATGCCGCAGGCTAGTGTCAAATTAGGTGTTTAAAAGACTTTATGACCTTATTTTTTTATAATCTTCAGACGGTCGCTGTAATTTATGTAAACATTGATTATGATAATTTTAAAACTTTGGTTTGTTTTTACTGGCAGGTACCTACTCTCACACCACTAAGAAATATGTTCTTTGAAATTGTATTATCATTAAAGGAATACACACTAATAAGTTCATGGCATCGATTCTATTCTTTAATTTAGATTTTTATGTTCTGGATAGAAAAATGCATAAAACTGTTTGAAAGGGGCCTGTGATAATGGGGGTGAATTTTACAACTGGATCCATCATCAGCCTTCTAACTCACCAATGGATTCTCAAATTGTTCCATTGTTTTAAGATTCCACCAATTCAAAAGCCAGATTTGTTAATTTGCCAAAATAATCCAAATGTATCTAAAAGTTCATCCATAACCTTAAAACACCTACACTGATCAGTTCATCGATAGAGTGCCTGCACTCCATCGATTCTATACTCCTCAATTCACTTTGTAAATTGTTTTTTTTATTTTATTATACAACGACGGTGGCAAACAAGCGTACGGCCCGCCTGATGGCAAGCGGACACCGCAGCCTATAGACGCATGCAACTCCAACGGAGTAACATGGGCGTTGCCGACCCTTGATATGTTTGAGGATTCGCCGTGTTGACAGCTGAAGGAGCAGATTCCCTCGCTTTCAACACAACGCATCCTCGGGAGCTCTGGCGACCTTGCTCACCTCCAGAAACACAACACTGCTACACAGCAAGTAGATGTGTTATTATGGCTGTGGTCTTCCGATAGCCGGAGGTACTTCCCCAGTTGGGCTGCTCCAAATTCGAGCGGGATGACATTTCGCTGTCCCCTACCTCACCTAAAATCAAGGTCTGAATGATGTGTTACGCAAGTCGATTGCATTTCTCGTCAGAATATGATAAAAGTGGGTAGGTGGGAATTGCTCATGATACTATGCAATCCTTACTTAATATTATAAATGCGAAAGTGTGTGTGTTTGTATGTTTGTCCTTCTTTCACGTCGCAACGGAGCGTCGTATTGAGGCTACTTTTTCTAGGGGGAAAACATCTACTTCCCACGGGAAAATTCAATATGTTACATATTCCTATAACCACGCGGGCGAAGCCGCGGGCATCAGCTAGTAAAAATATAATACCGATGGGTATCCTAAATCTTTACGAAAATGTCACTCGATGGAATTCAATGACACTGTGGGACTAGTCGAACATATTAAACACACTGTTAACTTAAGAAGGAATATAATCCCACAATAAAAACTAACTTCCTAGGATTGACATAAAAGTCACCAGCTTACAGAAAAGGCAACGAAACCTATCAGGCGGTTTAGTGGCTAGTACATATTTTACACGATAACCGCATATGAGGTTTTATTCAGCACTATAGTAAATTACATGGGCCCTATACCATTTTGAAACGCAAACTCATTAGGATTGTCGTTTGAAAAGCACTTAATGATCGAAATAAGTGAAAATTGTGCAAAACTTATCTTTGATGGCCTAGATAAACGTAACTTCGTCCTAGATAGAAGTAACATAGACGAATTTGTCCATTAAAATTCTAATGTAATGGAATGAGGTATTTTTAAAGGCTAAGGTCTTCCAACTTTACCGCTCAGACGAAAGTGTAAATCGATAAGAAAATACTAATCGGCCCATTTGCTAATGATCTCTTCTTCTGATGATCGTTCCCTCACTGCTGAGGATCGTGACTCTTCATCAGGTAGACCAGTTGTCGCCATCGGTTACGCTCAAACGCTAAGTGAAGTGCAGTACAGATTTATTCAGCTGTTGGAATATCTGACCAGTACCAAGGGCTTCTGCCTCGAGATCCTTAACCCTCCATCTACCCTGTCGCCATCAGTGTCTCCAAGTTAGTCACCCCCTTATGATGATGTGAGTGTTGTTGCACAGTAACATCATTATCATCTTATGATGATAATCCTACCTCTAACCTATCCTAATCCTAACCTCTTTATGTTCTAATACCGAGCACCTCATTCATGAGATTTAGTCACAAATGAGGTAAAAATAAAACGCCAACGAGCATACTAATCTATAAATCAACACAGCAATCCTCTTTGAACTGCTAAAACCAAATGAAATAACTCGCCTATAACTTTTAGTGAAAAACGAAACAAGAAACGAAACTTCACGAAACCATTCACGGGAGTAGTTGGTATTCTGCGGCTTTCATCTCTTTTTGAAGCCACTTCGTCCATTGCAGATTTTTTCACCAACTTCAATTCATTACACTGGAACCAAAGTTGCCGTTTTAATTAAAGATATTCAGTGAAAACCCGCCCCAAAGCCTTAACTCACTGAGTCGTGGTTGGCTTCTTTTTTTTCGACACACTCATTCCCGCCTCTGCGACCCTCCCAAACAAACAGCGAAGTACTACGAAAACAAAATAGAGTTCAACCTAGACAGAGCTCTAACGCTTCCGTTTACATTTGAAATTCATTTGTCTTGTAAATTGCTGTAAGCTCTTTTGTTTCTGCGTTTCACCTTTCAGTTCACTTCGTGAAAGTAGAGACAGGCTGGCGTTAGTTGACCGCGAGCTATCGCGAGGGTGACTGTGTTCGGGGAAAGATTGTCGCTTGTCAAGAAAAAATACGATAAACTTTTTCGTAAGTGAATTTCGGAGGTGGTTGTGCGAACTTTTGTTCCAGTAGTGATTGTTGAGTGTGTGGTTGTTTTCAAGGGTGAGTTTTTTATGCTATCATAACTGAAAGTTAGAATTGATAAAAGAAGTAAACTTCGCAACTGTTATTTTATTTAAAAACGATATTTGGATAGATGATATATCTTTTCTCGTGATGGAATAAAAAAATATATAAAGGGACAACCTTGTAAATAGATAAAGCTTCTTTTTATACACCTGCGTTGTGACTTTGCGCTATTATTATCGGTGACGCAACTTTTTAACAAAGTAAAAGTACGTACTTAGGTAATTATCTGAATTATCAAACGCATAATTTTGACATCACTACAATTCCTATCGACACACAGGTACTTAATATGGGATTCAAATCAATATTTCACTCAGAAATGCATTGAATTTCGAAACTAAATAAATCAATTATTTGTGCAACTTCGCAAACTTACTGCTAGTCACGAGTTCCAAACTGCATGCACAAAAGGTATCTTTACTGGAAATTCACTTCAGCATCGTATTTCTGTGTGGAGTGTAGAATTCCAACTTATTATTGTTAAGAGTTTAGACTTCTAGTTCCCTCGACGTTTGGTTCGTTGGGAAGTTCAGACGGAAGTTGGATCAAATACTTAATATAAACTTTGCCCTTTTTATGTAGTTAGGGTACCTAATATAAAATTTAAAAAGTCTTAAGAAAGTCGGCAGTAATGGACGGAGTGTGGAAAATGTGATAAATTTCATTTTTAATGGCAATTTTCAACGTGTCATTTAAATTATACTTATCATGCAAGTACCTAAATTTATTGTTGGAATAAATATATTATACTAGCTTCTGCCCGCGACGCCGTCCGCGTGGAACTCGTTTATATCGTAGCTCCATACAAACTTTCACCCCCCATTTAAGGGCAGTGGGGGGTTAGAAAGAGACAAAAAGTAGCCTGATGATAGATGTCCCTCTCCATCCCTTCAACTATCTCCACTTAAAAAATCACGTAAATTCGGTTCTCCGTTTTGCCGTGAAAGACGGACAAACAAACAAACAAACACACACACTTTCGCATTTATAATATTAGTATGGATATGGATATGGATTGTTTCGATGGGTCATATGCAGAAATAGTGATACGAAATAGTGATACTTATTTTTAGACTTATAATAAAGTGCTAGAAAAGATAAACTATTTCCACCAACAGACTTTCGAAATCTAAATCCGAACTGAGCGGAGCTAAGATTCAGAGCAGATAACAATCAAATAAAAGTACCATGTTTCTCAATCAATCAATAAATAATGAATGAATAATGCTGAAGGCAAATAGCTGTATTAATCTACTTAAATAACACGCCATTTTAATGATGTGGGTATAATCGTTGATTACGTCCGTTCCTCTTGGCTGAGTAATAGCATGTATTGCGTATAAGTTATCGGTTTATTGTGGATCGGATGAACCATATTTAACGAGAGATTTAGTTTTTCGTGCCGTTATTAAAATAGATTATTAACTAAAATAATCCATAATTAACTTATACCGTTAATCACGAAACAAATTATTTAATTAAATATTTTTGTTTTCGTGTTATTTTTAACGAGGAAGTTACCCCGATCATTTTTATAAACCTCCTCCTCCTTTTTATCCTGTTGGGGGCTCCAGACGAAGATGGTTTATTTTTCCATTATATTCTTTCTCTGTATATCGTTTTTAAATTTGACCCCTACGAACGAGGATTTAATTTGCAATAAATACTACGTTTGCTTAGATAATAATACGTTTTAACTGCAACTCTTGATCTGCGAACCTTACAAACTACCAACAATTAAACTAATATAAGTCTGCTTAATAAATAGGCGAGCTTAAAATTAAAGACTTGACGAGCAAGACTACAAAAAAAAAGATTTTATTGATATGGCGTTTACAATAATAAGCCATTATTGAAATATCAGTTTCATTTTTTATTTGCAAACATAGGTAATATACATGCATAACAAACAGTTGAACTGCAGATTAATCTCTTGATCTGCAAGATATGCATAACTTATATATTGGAATCAGAAATGTAGGTTAGGTTAGGATAGAACTGCGAGTCTTCGTGCGTCGAGTTATTAATAACTGCTAACCATCTTTGAAATGACTGTTGATCGAAAGTTGCTTTTGAGCTAGACATTTTGCTAATCATTTTAATGTAGAGCAGTCCAGTAGGACATTCATTGTTGACCATTTTTTTAAATGGTTGCTGATCAATGAGTCATTTTGGCTGATCGAAACCAGAATATTCTGCTAATTATATATTTTAAATCATACGCTTTAATAAATAATGTAAAGAAATTCTTTATAAGAGCCACGGAAACCCCAGCAGATTGCCATCCTTCATCAAAGTAGCCCTTTCATTTCTAACAATTTTTAACTAGGCCGAAGGACTTTCCTTTTATTTTGACAGAATCAGCCGAGCAAAGGACCGAACATTTTAAATCCCTCCATATCTCTTAAGCATTTCCTAATTCCCAGAAATTTCAAATAAAACGATATTTTAGAGCCTTTTGTATTCGAATTGACGATTAAAAAAAAAACTTTATTTCAGACCATTTTGATCCATATGCTGCTCTTTTGCAAAACACAGTAAGGCATTTTAACTTAATGTTCAGGAGAGCAAAAATGTGTTTTTGTTGCAAAAAATCTGAACTTTGCCGAGAAAGTATACATAAAGTTACATAAATCATGTTTATAAAATTTTAGCATTTCTAATAAACATATTAAGTTGGAATTGCGATAAGATATTTTTACAAAAAAGTGTAAACACTGTGTTATGTTATGGGATTTTACATTAACTTTGTTATGTACCTTATGATGTGATTTATTTACCTTAAAAAAAGAAATCCCAAAACCAAGTCTTAATTTCCATAATAAAAATTAGTAAATGCTTAGTAAATACTTTATTTTGATATACATATTTATTAACCCTAACCGTGTTTTGCTGATATTCCCCAATTATGGATTTCATCTATTATAGTAAATATTAAGTATATACAGTACTTCGTTTTGGTGTGGTAGTTTTTCCCAATTAATATTTAAAAAATAATTAGAAAATTAAGATAATAAGTAGTTAATTATCGTTTTTTTAGAAAATAAATGTTTTCAACGCGACTGCTAGCATAGAATATAGAACGTATACATTTTAGTTAAGAAAATCTTGATGTTTTACTATCATAACTTTCGTATTATGTGTTAAAGTGGAATACTCTGTCAAAAACAGGTACATTATTTAAACACTACAATTATTATAACCATGCGATACACCACAATTATAACTACAAATCTACCTACATTCTGCTATTATATATTATTGATATTTAAAAAATCCACTTACCGTCATTTAACATACAATTTTCACTGTAGTTCCTTAGGGGTACTCACGTAACGTTTTGAACGCCCGTTAGGACAATGCAACTGTCATTTTTCCAAATAAAAATGGACATTTAGATCTACCTAATGTACGTACAATGTGTTATGTGATTGACCTGCTGGGGTACGAAGAACGATCTTTTCCAGATATGAGACCAAGCTACTAGATCCATTCTCATCCCCTATTTTTAAAATTTCATCGAAATCGTTAGCGCCGTTTTATATTCACTATATATATTTACATTCGAATCATTTAAAGAGTGATACGAATGTCTCTCTACACGGTGCATCATCGGCAACTCTGACGACCTCAAATAGTCAAAATATTTGCATTAGTACATTACTATTTATCAAAAAAATAGTATTGGTAATAATTTATCTGGTATCATATCAAATAAAAATCACACATAATCACTATTGAGGTGCCAACTCATTTCTATATCAATATAAACTAGAGAAATGGCTTGGTCTTTACTGTGCTCTCACATGGTCTTTTGGATAAGGTTTAAAAAAAACACGTTTCAATAGAAAATAACTCTCAACTATCAAATATTCATTCCCACCTCGAAACAAAGTAACACTGTGTGTCTTACTATCACATGACACTAAAAAAGATTTTTTGACTGGAAAATCTTTCACATAACAAACCAAATTATTATTCCCACTTCAAAACAAACTAAGGTTGGTTCTCCTTACCGTGTTATGGTAGTCACACTCTGTTTTAGAAGTAAGTAAAACTTTCACAAAACAAAGTATTTCACAAAACTATTTCATAACAAAGTAAAGACCGCGTCTTTACTTTGTTTTGGTGCATTTGCTGTGTTTTGATGCAGTTAAACTTAGAAATATATATGAAAAATGTTGCTTTACTTGCTTTTTCCGCATCGCTATTTTTTTGTGCACGGATAATATTTTTTCTTTATTTTTTTCTGATTCGTCATAAAAAAATAAGTTATTTCGTTTAAGAATCTAATTTTTGTGAAAACGTCCATTACTGTGTTTTGTCATGGGGCAGCCGAATTATGTTGTTAGTACAGAGTACTTTAAGAACTATGTTAGATATAAGCTAAGGCATACACAAAAAATAAATTAAGATAAAATAACTAAGATTAAGAGCACTTAGAGTCTAAGAGCCAAAGCTTAAGGTTAAACCCTGGCCTTGTAGGGTTCATGGCCTATCTACAATGGACGGCTGAAGGGCGAACCTACTACTACAGACAGACGGCAAACTTAAGAGTCCACTCAAGATTCCAGAAACCAATGATGAGCAGAACAACACCAAAGAAAATCTTGTAAAGATAGTAATTAAGCTCTCTGGATAGAGTTAGGTGAGCTGCTTTTGCATTACACAATGATCTTTATAATAAAACAAAAACCAAAATTAATATTTTTGAAAAGCCTCATGACTAAATAAATAAAAAACATAAATCCCTCACTACTTATACAATAAATAAATGCACAGGCTTAATAGAGAGGTGTAAAATCGGCAGAGAGTAGGAAATGCAATCTCACGAGATTTCAGACAGAGACAGAGGCTTTGTGGTATTTTCGAAATTTACAAATCTCGCGAGTTTGAGCGTTTTACACTAAACATGTATGCAAATGCTGAATTTCATTTAATGATCATTTTTTAAATAATAATAATAATAAAGCCTAATCTCGCGAGATCACGTACGATAATTTTATTGTACGAGACTGAGTCTCGTAAATTATGGGCGACATTGATAATGCACCTAGAGAGGGACTGGTAGAGTTAAGCCTTTAATCTATTATGGCCGGTTCCAATAATCAATCCACCTCTATAGTTTTCCTTACTGGCAGTTACATTTTGACAGATTACCTGTAGAAAATGTGTCAAAATGTAACTGTTGGTAAGGAAAACTATCGGTGGATTGATTATTGGAACCGGCTATTAAAGATGCATGATTATCTATTGATCAATAGTGACAATTTACAATAAGGCAAATTGGAATCACCAAGAGTAAGGTATCTGTATCTCCTTGTTGGATTTGTAAAACCAGGTAAGTTTATCATCAATTCTAATTTAAGCTATAAAACCATCAAATGTACAAAACTCATTTATTAACCACCTTTTAGAAACCAGTACCTAATGTATTTAGGTACGTTTCTTATTTTCGGTTTAGATTAGGTATGGTGCTTGCAAACACTAATCAAGACATCTGGCTTTTATAAACTTTCAAAGTTTATAACCCGACACTACACTGGGGAATTATTAACAACTATTAACGATTATTAACAATAATATTCATAACTCAACATTTAGAATAACAAATTCAAAGAAACGCATTATTAGTGCCAGAATTAAGTTTCAGATAATGATAAGCACCATCTAGCGAGCATAAGTTTGGTTCAAGTTTAGTTCGATAGATGTCGCTGATGTTATTTATGAACTATTTTAGACCAATGAAAATAAAAATCTTGCAAAAATTGTTTAGCAGTTTTATTTGATTCTAAAATTATAAATGAATCACTAATCTAACTTTTTTCAACCTTATGGAGAAAAAGAAGACATAGTGCCATAAAATAAGTACTCTAAATATTTCCGTAACTTCTTAAACTAAACATTTTAATTATACCTTACATATTATAATTTAATTTTGCCCAATGTTAATCAACCGGTGAAGGCTGTCATGAAATTACGTAAGTACTATATTGCATTACTAAATCTTTATGCGAGAAAATACCGGGGAAACAATTTTTCTCGGAAACGAGACCTATTTAGATTGATTTCTCGCCCGCTTAACTCCCTATATTCCAAATTTCATTGAAATAGTTAGAGCCGTTTTCAAGAACGTTATTAGAAATATAAAATTGCTCGTTTAGTAGTATAATATAGGATGGGATTTTGGGATAAATGTTCAATTAAGTGAACGAGAAGAACAAACTCCAAAACGACAAGAAAATAATATAGAATCATGGCTTTATTCTCATATGCCTTCCTAATAGCTCGCCAGGGTTGCAAAAGCAACCCGGGCTGAAACTGATACTAAAAGTATGAAAAAATGGCAATCCTTTGAAAATTAACGGAACTAAAAAAAAACAGTTTAAAAGATGGATCCATACTTTATTTACTTTATATCGTAATAATCTTTCTCGAAGAGCGAGAAATTGCCACTAGATTTTGGCTAGAAAGTCTACTAATTGGCGATGATGTGGAAATAATAAAATAACACAACGATTCGTAACATATGTATTCAGTATAAACATACCAGACAACCTTCAAACAAGTTTCAATCCAAAGTCGCAGATAACGTTTTGTATGTAAACCGCAGCGTAGTAAGAGGATTCTGTGAGGAGGTTCTCCGTTGCTGTCGTTGGCAAGTCAGTGAGCAGGAGGGCAAATGACTTCGCGACAACAGGATCTAGCAAACGTCAATACAATAATTAGAGTATTAATCAATACATATCAATTTCCACTCGACTCTATCCAAAACTTGGGTCGGATTAGGCTGCAGTTTAGATCTACCTGAGTAGGAATTACTAAACCGTCAAGAATTCTTTAATTCTTGATGAATTCAATGGTGGGTCAGTGTGTTCACAGAACAATTTATTTATTTTGTATTCTGCCAGTGGCTTTATAGGGCTAACCCGAAAAGCGTCATGGGAGAGTAATCTGGGGAAAATCCAGGGGAACCCGGCAGGACCACAGGAAAGACAGTGGAATACTCTAAGAGTTACTCGTTGCGCTCCGGTGCCGGTGAGATTTTTAACGCGGTTTACGCGCTCGTGACACAATCTTTTTTCCTCCTATCTCCAACCATAATTCTATCTGAACGTGCTCTGTACTACCAGAAACCTCTAGATCCAGGCTTCATCATCATCACAACAGCTCCATCACACCATAATATTGCATTGCCATCTGATTTAGTTATCTTTTTTGGCGTGAATATTGGCCAAAATTGGCTTGTTAAATTTAAACCAAGTGTCTTACCTGAACTCTCTCCCAGCCTACGATCGATGTCGATAATAGGCAGTGAGTTACTATATCCAAACGCGTCGGCCTTGTCTAGCCGAAGGTCGTCAATTTGGGGAATGGTCACGGTCAAAAGTATCGACTCTGGAATGGCACATACGATCACAATTTAGAAGAGGATGAAAAACAAATATAAATGTCAACATTTTTGTTTACTGACCACTCAGGCCAAGAAGTTCTTGGTTGGGCCTACCATTACATTTTTTTTTTCTATCTACGAGTACGTCGACATCTAAAATGGATCAGGATCACGTTCACTAATTGCGAAATTTGGGAATCGCCCATTATATTGCGGTACGGAAGGTAAAATTCTCAAAAACCTAAAATGAACTGCCCTAAATTCGAAAAGGCTAAGATTGAACGAAGGCTTGTTGACTACAACTACGAGTAGTTTGGCATCGTTAGATTTTTAATAAGTAAAAGGAGTGTTTGCAAAATAAAATGTTCCTAAAATGATAATAAGTATGTCAAAAGTTTTTTTGAATTAATAGTGAACCCTAAAGCTAAAGCGAAGCTAGGGTGGTAGCCTAGCGGTTCAGTCAAACGGCGACCGCGTGTTCGAATCCCGGCTCGTACCACTATGTTTTTCAGAACTTATGTACGGAATATCATTTAATATTTATCGTTAGCTTTTTGGTGAAGGAAACACATCGTGAGGAAACCTGCATACATTCAGGAATTCAAAGGTGTGTGTGAAGTCCCGAATACGCACTGGGCCAGGGTATATAGGCTGATTTATTATTATTATTAGTGAACCCTACTCGTATTGAAACTATAACGATTCTCGTCATCAACTTTTCATTTGACATATAATGGAGAAAATCTAGTTCAATCCTAGCTGACACCGAATAGTTAAACCGTTTTTGAGGATGGTTAAAGAGTATGCTCATCCTGCTGGACATTAGAAAATTAAGGCCACTTACTATATTCGAAGCTGCTGTAGCCATATGTGATGATTGGTTCCCTGGCCCGCCGGTGGTACCTGATGAACACGTCTTTGGAGTACTTCCTCAGGTCACGGAAGTCTATAGTGAGCACTACCTTGTCTGTCTCCCTGTTGACACTGAAAACGCCTTAACATGAATCTAATGATTTACTCAAATTAAAATGACTACAATGGACCCCACCACGAGAGAGATAACCTATATGAGCCTTTTAATTTAATCTTCCTTATTTCGCGCCGTAGTTTACTGAATATTCCAATAAAAGTGCGTTGCGCTCACTCACACTTGGTTCTCTACTTACGCAAGAATTTCAAGAAACAAGATATGCCGCCATCCCCTAGATTTAGATTTATTCATTCACAATATACAATTACAATATAAATGTAAGCTAGCTTAATCTATATGAATTTATATTATGATCTTCAAATAGAATGAGAATTGTAATAAAATGTCAAGTTACATTTGATTCAAATATAGTCACAATTAATTAATAGGCAAAAGTAAATAAATGACTAAGTTAATCACATAAAGACCGTCAGATAACAAACTATACCTTAATAAACTAAAAAAAAAAACAATTAACGTTATAATTTACAATGTCAAAAACAAATATTATTAGTGGTTAGTGTCCATTACTGAATATTTTGCTACTTTTGTTAGTTGTTAACAAAAGTTTGCAAGGGACTTTTATCTTATCATACCGCTTGACTAAATTAACCTGCGGTGTACTGAGGAGTAAAAGAAGTTAGGGACCTAATAAGACAAAAAGTACTCCATGTCTCAGTTATTAAACTGACTTTGTTTCTGACCAAGAACACGCTTCGGATTTAGGTTCGAGAAAGTATTTTGATCAATTCAGATACCTAACTGCTAAGTGCATACATATATATTTCTGACAAGCCAACAATATAAGCTTCATATACTTACTAGAGATCATCTACTCTTGCCTTGTTGAACCCAGTGTAATAAGCATTCGTATTAGTGACCGTAAGGTTGAACGCTGGGTAGAACTGGTTGGATATAGCCCGGTATAGAGGGTCTGGAACTTTTCCATATGGCTTCTTGCAGTGCGAATGGTCCTTGAAGAAGTAGCGGATGCACTGCAGGTCATAGCGGCGGCAAGGACGGTTCACGTTTTGAGGACCTGAAGAATGGTACATAATTTATTTTTAAGGTGTTTAAAATAAGGTAAATAAACCTTTAAGCCCCTCCACATACAACAAACATAGCTTCTAACCATCTGGCCAGGCAAGATTTTCGATTAAACTCAAATGGGTTCATCCATTTGGGAGCTACGATGCCACAGACAGACAGACATGCTTAACTTATAATTATAACACCCCTCGTTATGTCAGGGGTTAGTAAAGCAAAGTAGATGATTCTTACCTCCAATAGGAGATGGCGTACCGCCCGTTCCTCCATTATTGTTTTCGGCATTTTCACCGAAGTTAGATGATCCGATATTTGATCCACCCCCTGGCATATTTTGTCCCCCCTTATTCTGTCCCAAACAGCCAGCCACCAGCAGAATTAAACAAGTAAACTCCTTCATGATGGACCGTTTTCTTCAATAACAGTTACAAGAAAACTTCGAATGTGGATAATCCGCGCGTTTTATACGAACATTTTAAAACAATCATGTAAATTCGGTATTTCTATATCGATTTAGTGATTCGTGCGAATATAACCTTCGTACAAATTAACGACTACAATTATAAACTATAAATTAATCACACACTGCGTTTTGGCATCCGTTCCAAATAGTTCACTTCACCCAATTCGAGATTTGAATTGTACTACAGGCAGCATTATAAATTCAACTTCAAAATTACTTTTCAACCGGTTCTCTTAGCAACAAGGTCCTAAGAACCACCTAGAATGTTTACATGCCTATGCTGCTGAGTGTTTAGAGGATGATTATGGGGATAAAAAATGTCCTGTTTTAATCCAGGTTATAAACTATCTCCATGCTAAATTTAATCTCTATCGGTTCAGCCGTTTTTGCGTGATGAGTAACATACATCCAAACATCTAAACTTTTAGATTAACAACGAGGTAGGTACTTTGTAATTCGGAAAAGAAGATATAACACACCTTTGGTTTCAGAAAATCACTGAGTTGAAATTCGCATAATGTATGAGTATGATGCAATGCGTGACCTTGAATTAATCTACTACTAAGATATTGACTTGTAAATGTTCGTGTATACTTAATAGCTATGTACCTACTCATCATGCGATAACCAATTTGGATTCTGTAGTGAGATAAATAAATAAATGAGGTAAACGTCCCATTGCAGAACACTGGCCTAAAATATGACACTTTCAATCTTGTGCTACAACAATAGAAGTGAACAAGAGGTGGCATCTATAAGGCATTGAGGTGACAAGCATTGAGACGTCTACCTGGAACAGTCTTACACTAATCTTGCACAAATTGAACTAGACACAGTCATGGTAAATGCAATAATTAGTCAATAAGTCTACGAGTAGGTACCTACCTGGTAATAACAATGGCCAAGCACAATGCCTCGGATAAGCCTTAATTAAATATCACTAGACAAACTCATTTCATCGGTATGATAATTTGAGAATTAACACCCGAGAATGAGACGCGGCTGGTTGGATAGTGGAGACATAAACAGCAGGCAAGCTATTCAGTCAGCTAGCACTGGTTAAAGATGCAGCCATTTTTACCAGCTTTATAATAAAAACTATATTGAACAAAGGAAATAAGAACAAATGACGACCACAATTGATTGTATGTACTCGTTATCCTAAAAATATATCAGTCCATTTTTCAGCCACTTGCATTACCTAATTGAGTTGAAGTTTGGTATATATTATGTGAGTTCAGTGACACTGACAGTAGTGCACTATTTGGGCACTACTGAGCTGATCTGACGGTGAAGGTGGTCATAACAATAAATGTATTATTGAGTTGCTATGCCCCGTTTACCCCCGGCTGGTATTTGAGTGAGGACCAAATTAACACTTTAAACTCTTGCGCTTTATAACATATTTATATTATTATTTTACAAGCGTATAACGCGATATTTACCTTTATTTCTGACATTTTGACGGTTCCGAAACGTCAGAAATAAAGGTAAATAGATATCGCGTTAGACCCGTGTAAAATAATACTATAAATAAGGACCAGCTTCTTGGCCAGCTTAACTCACTCAAATAAATTTTCTAAGAAAGTTTTCGTTTGACACGGAAATTAAACATAACATTCTATAGTATTTTTTTGTGTCACAACGGAACTTTTTCCATTTCTTCAGTTTGTATGGCTAACTACCGACTAACCTGGCTAACAACTGGCCAAGAATTTGGTCCTCACCCATTTGGGTTCATTGGAACCCTGTCAACAAGTAGTTAATGAACACTTGAACAGACATCGTCAACTTCGTAGCATTGTAGTAATGGTGCAGCTTAGTGTTGTTCACTTATTTAGCGTTAATAACAGTAAATAATATTAACCTTTGTCAATTTTAATTGATATTGTCTATACCAACACCGTTAACACAGCCATGTTGCTCCAATGCTATAAAATGTACGATATCTGTTGATTTGTGTGCATATTAAAGTACAGTCAACAAAATAAATTTGTACCTAATGATTTTGGTAGAAACTTAAGACCCTTTTATTTCCGAAATTTATATTCTTAGTTAGCCAGCTATACTTATATCCTGCCGCTAAGCTACAGTTCGGCTTTTGAGATTTAAAAGGCATAAGTACGCATTGCAAAAGGAGTTGACCATGTATCTTTGACAGTACTTTTAATATAGCATCAGATAGACCATCGGTATGTCTATGTTTATTGTTATATTTGGTGACTAAGATCATCCGACCTCTCGGAGATGAGCTGTGAGGGACCCACATTCGTCTCAATCAACACATTTAATCCTTAAATCAATAAAAGGGTACGCAACGCGGTTATGATTATTTTCTAGTCGCAAGCGTCAGATTGCGATTCAGATGGTTTATTTGCTTTCCGTACAAGGTTACCGTGCAAATACGTCCATAGGCTTGAAAGAGAGAGAGAGTGAAAGAAAGAGAGAGAAAAATATCAACTTTTACCCTGCTCCCCGGTGTTATAAAGGTCCGTTAGACTAAATCGGTGAGTAATGTCAAGCAATGCATTGGTCTAACGCATCTTTATAAAACCAAGCCTTAGTGGGCCTACTGTAACCTCGGTACTGCGGCAAACCGCAGACGGCTCGAGTCTTCCCAACTTCACGGCTCGCAGGTGCGAACACTTTTAAAATATGCTAATCCAACCGAATCAGGATACACACTCCTGCGGCGCGTTCAAGTGTTACATTTGTGGTAACACAATCGGATTACTTATTGGAAGGATGTAGATACTTTTCTGCATGGTATAACAACACAGGTACTCTCTTCCGAGACTCGCGAACCACGTGACTGACACAAGCCTACGTCATCGGCATTTAACAGCGTGATGACGCGCGTGACGTAGGCTTGTGTCAGCCACGTGGTTCGCGAGTCTCGGAAGAGAGTACCTGTGTTGTTATACCATGCTTTTCTGTATACATTTTTCGAATACAGTAAAAACGAAAGCCACTGCCCAGTCGAGAACCGTATCGAAGTGAATAAAACAAGCCAATTTATCCGATACAATTCCGTGGGTTAACGGCAGCTTTGCGTACTCGAAGAGAAGCTTATCCTCTGCAAATCGGTTACAGGGTGATACTAACGATGATGATGATAATGATGATATAAAGGAACTTGTCATTGCACTCGTGCGACTCGACCTCGTGTATGCTGCACGGGACGAATTTTATTTATTTATTGTATGCACTAGAGAATAAAAAGCTACATTATGCAGCCAACACACAATATTTATAAGACGAACTTTACGACCAAGAGAAGTGGAAAGAAACCATACGAAATATCATATTCAAATTCAAAATATTTATTTCGGACGTGTAATCCATATTTTTGGTTAGTAACAATAAAACACTTAATAAACTAATGTTACTGGACACGATTACAATTATAATTATAACTAAACTAAATATTAACTTTGGACTAAAAAATGCGCAGCCTAGATTGCCCGCTTCCCATTCACAGTCCTAAAAATAATTGACCAGTGTTCATATTAATTAATGTTATTGGTAATAAAAGGAGCCTACAGGGGTGAAATAGGAGTAGTAGTTTGCATGGGAGTGATTGACAGACAAAGTCACGGGCAAAACGTAGTGATATTCAACGTATTATGAATCTCCCACACATGGACAAGCTGTGAAAGTTAGGCATATTGTTTGCGGAGGCGAAAGACGTTATATTAAGAGGGGGCGTATCGCCAGGGAAAAATCAGAAATCACCCGCGCGCCCCGTACCTGCCGCGCTGATGCGTCTATTGCTGCCCCGCTCCTTCTCGCATAGTATATGCCCCGACAGTCAGATGAAACATGATGAATACCTATAGATAGTTATAATAAGTGGAAAGAAAGACAAAATCTGTAAGTACCTATATTTGAAGATATAATTTTCGCTAGTAGCTAAGTCAGTTTCGAGAGCTATAACTGAAATATGACCTTCCGTTTTTTTACTAAATCACGCAAGGGTTGTAATTTAGCATAATAATGTCTCGTAAAAGGCTAAAGCAAAAAAACAGCTATAATCGAATTTAAACTTGTGTGAGACATATCTAAAATACTACTAATAAATCCACGGTTAAAAAATTAACGTAAATGTCACGGCAGGCGACATGTTTCGAACTCTTCGGGAGTTCTTCTTCAAAACAAACATCGAACACACTAATCCTGAAGAAGAACTCCCGAAGAGTTCGAAACATGTCGCCTGTCGCGTCATTTAATACGTGAATTTAACCGTGAATTTATTAGTAGCATTAAAAAAAACTATAATATACTTATTATGAAAACTTCGATCATGTCTATGAAAGTCAGATTTTCAGGCCACTACTGTGTGGCGGCCAAATTTTTCAATTCTGATCTCGGATTCGTACTTGGAGACAATGGAGACGCTTTGGCCCTTTAGTTATCAATTTTGAACATATTAAAGAAAAAGTGCATAATTATGTTCACTTTTTTAATATCAAAATGTCCAAGTTCGCAGTTAATAATTGTTGGAATCTGCACTCGATAACCCTAAAAGCGACACCCGTGATGACTTTAAAGAAAAACAATGTCAATAATGTCACTACGGGCGACATGTTCCGAACTCTTCGGAAGTTCTTCTTCAGGATGAGTGTTTTCGCGGCGGTGTCGCTTGAATCACGACAAGATTCAAGCGACACCGCCGCGAAAACACTCATCCTTAAGAAGAATTCCCGAAGAGTTCGAAACATGTCGCCCGTAGTGACATTTAATACGTGAGTTGAACCGTGTAATTATTAGTACTGTTTCAACACGTCTCACGAAAGTTTAAATTCGAAAAGCAATGTCCGCCATCTTGGAATTCAAAATGGACATCATTTCTAGAATCTTCACCCTCGAGAAGCCTGCCAATGTATGTTGTTCTTTAAAAAAACGCGCATATTAATTTACAACGAATGTTTTAAAAATTTTAAATAATGCGACCACTTTTTGAAATATTCCTGACTATGAATTCGTATTTAGACCTCTCAGACATCGATTTTGAACATAACCGGATTTATTCTCAACTAGCGATCCGCTCCGGCTTCGCACGGATACTATATTATACATATAAACCTTCTTCTTGAATCACTCTATCTATTAAAAAAAACCGCATCAAAATCCGTTGCGTAGTTTTAAAGATCTAAGCATACATAGGGACAGACAGCGGGAAGCGACTTTGTTTTATACTATGTAGTGGTGATAGTGATAATCTTTCATAAAGTAAATACACGATCGACAGAAAAATGTTCGTCTAGTTTTGCATGTACTGCACAAATTATTCTAAGAAGCCGGTCACCCGCCGATCGCTGCGTAATCTTATAGTTGTATTTTGAACTTTAAGATCTATATGTTAAGGTCGACTTTTAAATATATTATTTCAAAATGTAGCAAAATATCTACTGGAATGTAATGATACGTTCATTCACTAGACGAATATACTGGGTCACAATATTATTGAAATAATTATGTTCATCGTGCTGTCGTGAGAGCACAGAACGTAGTCCTCTCGTCTCAGCGGAGCGATTACGACTGACTCCGCCCGCGAACGGCAACAAAAGATATACAGAACCGCACGAAACACGCGACGGGAGAAAGGGTATCGCGCTAAATAAAAAAGGCCTATACGCCAAATACGTTTCACCTCAATAAGTCTGAAAAGGGACTACATAAAAATACCCCGCTAGTACTTTCATTAGGTAATGTGAAAAGCTATTATACACTCAACTTTTACTTAATTTATATGCACGGGAACCTCACACTATTGAAATTGAGTAAAAATAAGACATGTTTTGGCGGTTCTTTTCTATCGAGGCAATTTTGGTTTTGTATGGTTTTGTTCAGACGATTCAATTGCAAATATGATGTAGTTTTGGTATGTTCTTTTTCCTGGCATTCGCTTTAGTTTGTCATAGGTAAATATTCAATCTAAGAACCCCGATTTCGCGGAGCGCCCCCTCTTAAAGGAACCCTCCGCACTCAATTTCATGGAAAAACTTAAAACGGCTTGCCACGTAATGTACTAATGATTTGATGTGGTGTTATTTATTTATTATTTTATTTATTTATATGAGTCAGGCAACAAGGCCTATATTTACAAATACCTTACAGACTAAACATAACAATATACAAAACTTATAACATAACACAAAAACACGCGACGCGCGGCGCAAGTTCTGGGTGTCAAATAGCCGGCCTCGAAATCGCCGGAAAACTACACCCTTCGGCCAGAACTCCATATACATATATGTATTGCTAGTATATTTTGGTCTACACACACATTGTAACCAGTGGGTCTAAGATGCTTGTCATGTTATCACTTGTCGCTATAGATAGACATCACGTCACTTTTTGACGTATGCGAGTGCGAGAGTGACGGATGTCTTGTTTTGTGTGTGTCCATGTGTGACCTGTAGGGGAGAACAGCCAGAGCGGGACATCTGGACATCCGGACGTACGGAAGATTTACCCAAGCTGAAAGAAGAACTTCATTCGCTTCGCTCGCTCTTTCAATTATACTACCGTAAAATGGGGTGAGTACGCCAATGAGTAGGCTTCGCGGGGAGAGTTGGGTTATGAATGGGGAGAGAAGGGATGAAAGGGGGGTGATATGGGATGTTAAGGCTACTGCTACAAAAATAATGTATTCCAATTTAAAAATGGAGCTACTGTCTAAATCACCTTTGTATGAAATCCCATCTCACCCCAATTACGAGGGGTACGGGGTGAGGTGGGATTTCCTGTTTATCGTCAAAGTTAAGAAATGGAACTACCCAAAATGAAATAAAAACTAAAATACAAACGTCCGGAACACTTATTACATGCATCACTCAGTTTGCATAATGTAAAAATAAAATGTTATCGAGGTTTGAATGGCAGTTTTGCCCCTACTCACCCCCATTTTAGGGTACCTTAACCCTTAGTATAACTTCCCAGACTTAAGGTTCCCATAAAGAAGATACTCTTAAACTGTACCTTTTTCAAGGAAAAATAGTACCGCATTTAAATTCTTCTCGCATCGCCCAACTCAAAGAGAGGAGTAACTTTTTGACGTAGTCATGCCAGTAGGTTCTTTGTAAGACTCTTTTAACCGAAGTTATAGCTTTAGGATTAAATTTTCTTTTTCTTTAACACTTCGGGCTTGTGTTGAACTCTGTTCGTAAGATAACGTGGGTGAACTAGGTATTTCGACAGTTTTACGAAGGGTGTTGAAAATTAGTTTTCAGATTAGTTTTTAACTAAGGAAAATACACGATATATGATACAGAGACCAAAGGTAATGGAAAAATAAACCATGCGATTTTTTAGACATCTGCTGGTGCGGAAGCGGATGCGGATTTTTCGAAGCTCCCATCCGCGGATGCGGATTTTGGGGAAAAACACTCAAAAACAAATAAGCAACGTATTTAGGGTCACGCAGTTCTCGAACACGTTGCGACTGATTTACAATCGTTGCAAACCTAACGCATCACCTGACGCCGTATCATGGTCGGCCTTATCACGCTTATGACAAGATAGGAGCGTCGTCTCGTTCTACCGGACGGTGTCAGCCAGTGACGCCATGATACGGGGTCTGGGCGAATCATACGGCGAATCGTCAGATTGCAGAAACGAAACGAAGACTGTTATTGGCTAATAATGACGAAAATGCTGAACACGCGCGCGGCACGCGCCGTGTTGGCCTCTTTCTTGTCGCGAACTGTACTACATCCGCATCCGGAAAAACTCCGCATCGTTTTCCGCGGTTGCGGATGCGTATGCGCATGTCTGCAACATCCCTGGTCTGAAGCCCAAGACAAGACTCGAACTTGTGCCGGTACAGCGCTCTCCCTCTGAGACACAAGACAAACAAGTCCGAGTCTTGTTTAGGGGCTCAGATAATGATGGTTTATTTTTACACTAGCTTCTGCCCGCGACTCCGTCCGCGTGGAAATCGTTTATATCGCAGCTCCATACAAACTTCAACCCCCCATTTCATCCCCTAAGGGGGTGATTTACAGGATGAAAACTATCCTATGTCCTTCCCCGGGATGCAAACTATCTCCATACCAAATTTCATCGCAATCGGTTCAGCGGTTTAAGCGTGAAGAGGTAACAGACAGACAGACAGACACACTTTCACAATAAATTAGTATGGATTATATTTGTTCTCATATCGTTTAAATTTTAAATTTAATGGTGGTAACTTCCACGTTTAATTGACACGAAACAAAAATATTTGAGAAAATAATTTGCATCGTTAAGAGGCATAATAAAATAGTTAATGGTAAGCCCAACTACATGAAACTTAAAATTATTAAATGTACTTACACATTATAAGTTATCTGAGGAGTACGAGTAGTCACGTATACGTAACGTTTTGAAGGCGCGTTACGTAGATCGAACTGTCATTTTTCCATTCAATGGGTTTACGTTATCGACCTACTGCTTTTGTTTTTATTATCTCCTTTGTTCTCGAGGTCTCGAGGTTCTCGAGTGGCGACCACGTACCGGAAGGCGCGGCGTGGGTAGGCCCCCGCAAGGTGGACTGATGACCTGGTAAAGGTTGCTGGAGTCCGCTGGATGCGGGTGGCGCAGGACCGGTCACTTTGGCACTCTTTGGGGGAGGCCTATGTCCAGCAGTGGACGTCTTTCGGCTGATGTGATCTCCTTTGTACTAATACTACTCCTAATACTTCTTTTTAATTTATCAGTGACTAGCTCTTACCGACCATTTCGGACACGTGGAACTCGTTTATATCGTACCTCCATACAGACTTCCATCCCCCACCCCCCTTTAGGGGATGACCAGGATAAAAAAGTATCCCATGTCCATGTAAAATTTAATTTCTCTAATGGCCGGTTCCAATAATCAATCCACCGATAGTTTTCCTTACCAACAGTTACATTTTGACACATTTTCTACGGGTAATCTGTCAAAATGTAACTGCCGGTAAGGAAAACCATCGGTGGATTGATTATTGGAACCGGCCATAAGTGAAAAGATAACAGAAAGATAGATAGACCGAGAGATAGACAGGCAGACAGAGTTACTATCGCATTTATAATATTCATAAGTATAGTTATAAGTATGGAAGTATGGATTCTGTGATATGTTATGTGTTACACTCTTAATGAAAAAATATTATGAATTAACTTAAGTCAATCATGATATAAACTATAACAGTTATAGGTCACACGCGAAGACGTTTAATGTCAATACTTTAACTAAAATCGTGTTACAAAGAATACTCCCAAAAAAATCACAATCGTTTGTAAAATCATATACCTAAGCTTTGATTTACATTATAACGCGGGGTACGTTATGTAATCCATTTTAATTCGCGTTTACGATAAAATAGAACCCATGATTCACTTGTCTGATTTGGAAGCAATGATGAATTGTCGTAGATATATCATCTGATATTGCTATATGAATATTTCAAATTGCTATTTTTTAAGGTACTAATCTTTCGTTTTTTACCACAAAAAGGCAAAAATTAATCGGCTCCGAGCCCTGTGTTCCGGGATTCCACTGTTAACCCCTGTTTACACCCCATTTGGAACAACAACGGCACAAAAGGAAATGTGGTGTGGCCTATCATTTCCCTGATTAGGTCGGTTGTGTACTATCATGTTTTTAATGTTGCTAACCTGTTTTTGTTTGTGTTTTCTGTTGTAGAGATTTTCGGAACGAGGGCATCTGGTACCAATGATAGTATTTGAATTAAAGTATTTTAAAATTTGCTTACAGGTTCTAAGGTTAGAGTACGTTCCTAGACGAATGAAAGGTTGACTTTGAACGGCTATAAGTACCTTTTTTTTGACGGTGTGAAAATGCTCTACGAAGGCTTTTTGGGAGTTATGTGGGACTCTCTCCTCCCGCCGCCATCCAAGAAGCATACCCACTAAAAACACACCAGCATCACCCGCATTGCCATTAAAGGGGGGCGCCATGGGATCGCGAACATTCCACCACGACGCCCCCCGGCGGTCCTGGCTTATCGCCTGAACGTCTGTACCTAGGTTTTCTTTCAGCAATACTTGCTGATCCCCCGCGTATTACAGGTAACCCAGGCAGAGGTGCGGACTAAAATATACCTTCTCTATGTCCTAAATAACTACTTTTATTCTTTATCGAACAAGCGAGAGAAGCGAAAGAAGTACTCCGTGTCAGTTTGGGCAATTTCTTGTCCGTTGTCCGTCCGGCGTATGATTGATCTCTTCTCTACAGGTCGCATTTCTCGATCGATTATAAAGATGTTTTATCGATTCAGTGCCTTGGATTTTTGAAGTGAAAACTCGTTTAGCGGCGCTGTGCACTTTTTGTGATGGGGAAAAATTGTTAAACTCGCCACAGGTCACGTGACCGTGAGATTCGAGAGATACTCGCAACAGGTCACGTGACCGTAAGATTCGACAGATTGAAAAGTCGTAAGACGGACACGTGACCTGATCGAAAAACTGTTAAAATGTCATTGAGTTTTCACTTCCGCCGGCACTCCCGGAGTGCAACCCGGTCGTTTTTTTTTAAAGAAAGGGTTCGCGCGTTCTACCGCTCACAGAGTCACTAGTAATATTTGTATGACTCAATATTCTCGTTTAATAAAATACTTAAAATAACATATTCGATATTATTTATAATTTGGGCACGTATAACTAGGTTAATTATGAGTAAACCAAGCCATACATAGCATAAAAGCGAGTCATCCTATCTCATTTGTTCGTTTTGTATAAAATCATTAGTATTAATTAGTGCGTTATAAATGGCTTTTGACCCGTTCTTGAAACAAAAGCTTTTGCCGATTCATTCACTGGCGATTAATTATGTTTAACATGAACAAAGACTGTACGTAAACAACAATAAGAAATCATGAAAAAAAAAATGAATGTGCTTTCAGAGCTTTGAAAAATAGATAAGTATTTTAATATATTGATTTAAACTTTCACGATTCTCACACATTATTTTTAGTGAACGGGAATAATTAACTTATTTATTTACCTCACTGAGGTCTATCGACGTTTTGGATGTGTCGCAACATTCATGTTCACGATGTCTCATGTCATAGCTTCCCCACTTAGTCATATAATTAACCTATCTATTTCACGCGGCACTTATCCTGACAAACTTAAACCAGTAATTGTCAAACCGTTGTTTAAAAAAGGGGACAAGCATGATATTAGCAATTACAGACCAATTTCCCTGGTTTCAGTGTTCTGAAAGATATTCGAGAGAGTGTGATATACGAGGCTTTATATAACTTCTTGGAAAAATATAATCTGCTAGCTACTGAACAAAAAGGTTTCCGCAAAAAGACAACCATCAATATGGCCATATATGATCTGCTCAATCCCGTAATCAAAAAAATGGACAAAAGACAACAGACTTATGGTATGCGTGGCAACTATTGAAGTCTTACCTGGTAAATAGAGAACAGACTACTGAACTTTCTCAAATATGTCTAAAATCAAAAGAGGAAAGATCATACAGATCAGAGGTACGTGTGCAAAAGTACGGTGTGCCTCAAGGTAGTGTTTTGGGCCCACTCCTATTCCTGCTGTATATCAGTGATCTGCCTAAGTATGTCAAGTATCCCATGGTGTTGTTTGCAGATGACAGTACATTAATAATTGAATGTAAAGACATACACAATTATGAAATGGAAATTAATGACACGATCAATAATATAATACAATGGCTTAATGTTAATAATCTTAGGATAAATTTAGGCAAAACTAAAATTATGCACTTTCGACAAAACACACCAATGTTACCTATAGTTTGTAATTATCAAGGACATTGTATTGAATCAGTTAATGTAATTAAATTTCTAGGACTCATTATAGATCACAAACTGTCGTGGAAGCCTCATACGGATAAAGTTTGTAAAAGGCTCAACAAATATGCATATGCGCTTTACAAGTTATCCAAACAAGTCAGTATTGAGGCGGTCATATCAGCATATCATGGCTATGTTGGATCATCCCTTCGCTATAAATAAATAAATAATAATAAACCATTTATTTCAGGCATCTAAGGCCCATAGTTACAAATACCTTAAAGACTAACATACATACAATTATAAAATGCTGGTCTTATCTATTGGGGGAATTCTACCAATAGAGATCTCATCTTTAAGATACAAAAAACGTGCATCAGAGCAATGTGTGGCCTGAAGCAAACTGACAGCTGTGTCCCGTATTTAAAAAAATAATAATTTGTTAACGTTTCCTTGCCTTTTCATCATTGAAGTGGCCATTTTTGTAAAAACAAACCCAACATTATTTAAAAAAGTGTCTGAAGTCTTTAATAAAGATACACAGGGCTTATAATCTTTGCTCAGTGTTTTCTCGCACTGCCCTTATGCGAAAAAGCATGTTTTGTTCTGCCAGCAAAATTTACAATAAATTACCACTTGCTTTAAGAAGGATGCCAGTACATTTGTTTAAAATTAACCTTACTAAATTATTGATTTCTAAATGTTATTATTCTTTAGCTGATTAATTCTCTGACAATTTTAATTATTTTTTTGTAACATTGACTATTTTTATTTTTATTTTATTTTTGTTTTATTGATTTTAAGCAATTTGAATTTGAATTTTATTTCATTTATGGAAATCAAATTATATAATTGACATCCTTATATTAATTATTATAATTTTGTATACCTTATGTAAATACAATAACAAATGTGTATGCCTAACGGCGAAACATAGCGCTCCCACATTGTTTGTACCATCATATACTTGTCACCTATGTTCACAAATAAATCACTTTGACTTTGACGCGACAACTGATATATATTTATTCGACTGTATCATTAGTCTGTAGTCCGTGTGCCGCCCGTGCGCCTCATAGAAATGGTTTTAAATGGATTGCACGTGTAGAAAGGTCTTAGCGACACTGGTGGTATTTTTTTCTCGAAATTCCAGGAAAAAATGTTCTTATTGAAATCAAGTATTCATAAAAAAACAATAAATGCAAATAAGCAAACTCAGCAAAGTTATCGATTTTTTAGCAAAAAACAGTTGGTATTATTTATACTAAACGGAACTTAATCGCGTATAATTAACTTATTTTATTTACCTCACTGCCCCGTGATCATGGATGTTGCAACACATCCGAAACGTCGGGAGACCTCAGTGAGGTAAATAAAATAAGTTAATTATACGCGATTAAGTCCCGTTTAGTATAAATAATGTGTGAGAATTGTGAAAGTTTAAATCAATATAACAGTTGGTATGTTTACACTTTCTGCATCAGAGTCAGTTACCATTTCCCGCCTCGTACGTGATTTTACAGTTAGCAATCCATTGTTGCTTTCGTGCCACTCGCTGAAACTTACAGTTTGTGCAAGACATTAGAAATCATTTTGGATGGTCTGAATCTAGGGTTTCAGTCTTTGTGTACTTTGTCCCTTACACACTGTATTTGCCGTGCTATAGTTCTCCCTTCACCCCCTCACCCCAGTTTTTACCTGCAACGTCCTACACGGTGCTTATTAATTCAAAAGGCGCAATCTCACAGCATCTCAGACGGAGGTGTAACGTAATCCAGGATAATTAGAGTGTGCAATATTAAGCCCTGCTGCCTCTGGCTTATTCACTACTCTGGGGGAATACGGTATCCTCTGAATGCAAAAAGACGTATGTTAGTATGAGACTGGAACGAAGATACGACTTTTGGAAAGAAGGTGAGACGGGAAAGATTGCTGCTAGAATAAAATAAATTAGGAATGTATGATGCTTCAGGGTCGTTTGCACAGATTTAGGTACAGACATGTGTGTTTTGTGTCAAATTTGCGATTTTTTAAGTAATCTACACTATAGGTACTTCTTTACTAATATTATGAAGAAATGATTGTACCTACGAAGGTATGTGGGGATAATTCAAATTCAAATTATTTATTTCAAACACATATCCATATCATGTTAGTAATAAACAATAAAAACGAATAATCCCCGGAACCACTTATCGATATCAAAATTTATTTTACCCGTGTATCGCGTTCTTTGCATTTTGCAGGCGAAGCCGCGCGGACACCTAGACTAAAGATACTATAATATAATGAGAAAAAGCCCGTGACGTTGTAACTTTGTAAATTTTTATGTAGGATTTAAGCGACGGAACTTCCTTGATGCGAAAAGACCTTTGAGATGAACGTAGGTTATATTTTATCCCATGACTCCGCCTGAATTATCTTTAATGCGAAAAAAAAAACATTAGGAATATCATTTAGTAGTGATTAGGAATTTAAACTTTGGCACCTTCCAGTGCTCGGAACTATACAAAAGTGACACAATAACAATGGAACAATAACAACAAAACGCTATAGAAACACACATTCCATTGACCGTTCATGTGAATAAGTTTATAAAAGAGCGGTTATTTCTCAAGTTTAATACCATTAGTCGGCCCACGATAAACAAGCGTCGACAATGCCGGCAAATCCACTCAACGAAATTAACTCGCTATATCGGGCCGTCACTCACAACGTACGTTTCTAATCATTAAAAAGTTTAAACATACACGGTGATTTTTAGTTCTTGTTCAGGAGTCGAAAAAGATAACCAGACAAAACAGACTACAATGGATGAGATCTCATGCCTTTACAACTGTTTAGTTCATTAACTTTACTGATAATGTTAATATCCACTGACCCTACATTTCTTGAAGTTGAGTACATACATACGTCAAATTTTAGCGCTTTGACGGTAAATTTGATAGGTCTTACGTCAGTAAAATCTAACATCTACTTGTTATGCATGTGACAATAGACATTTTATTTCCTACTCTTAATTTAATAATAGGACACAAGGGTTAAAGTGGAAACTAACTTTTCAGGGTTTTAGTTACATAGATTTAAACAACAGTATAAAAAAGTTATAAGTAACGAATTAAATTTTATACTGAAAAAACGGCCAACTGCGCGTCGGGCCACGCGCAGTGTAGCGTTTCGTAGTTGCCTGTCTTAGTTACATGGACGTGCGGTGCGGTTGCGTCGGCCGAATTTGTACAATTGGCCTTTCCAAGTTCGACTATTACTCGGTAACTACTTATGCCTTCTTGTCCGTCATAGTTTTCCTTTTAAATTCATTATATGTACTACTACCACGATTTTTTTCACATCCCCAGTAGTAGCCATTTAGCCGGCAGGGGGGGGACACATGACTCGAACAAAAATTAGGGCTTTAAAGCCTTATATCTCGCAAACGAATCACTGATTTGAAATATGATTCTAGAAAATCCATAATAGTTTTGAACGAGCTATCCAACGATTCCCCACACTATGGGTTTCACGAGAAAAAAAATACATTCTCGCTTTAGGTACCCTAAAAAAAAATTTTTTTCATGATTTCATTGTACTATTTTGTCGGCGTGATTGATTTATATACCCATGCCGAATTACAGTTTTCTAGTAGCAATGGTTACTGAGCTAAGCCGAAGACGGACAGACAGACAGACGGACATGGCGAAACTATAAGGGTTCCTTGTTGTCTACGGAACCCTAAAAAAAGTTTGTGTATTTAACTAGGTACTTAATCGTGTTCGGCATCAATAAATAAATTAGAAAAAATGGTTCCAGAAGAGTAATCACGTAACGTTACGTACGCGCGTTAGGACAGTTTAACTGTAATTTTTCCATATTGAATTTGACATTTAGATCTACGTGCATACAATGCGTTACGTGATTTACCAGCTGAATTAAACATCACCGTGTATAGGTAAACGCCCAAGAAAGTAAAGCTGTATTGTATACATAACTCGCCCTTTTTCCCCTCAAGAGGATGATTTCCGCAATAAAAATGGTGGCGATGGTTGTAAATAAAGCTAGTTAGATTACAATACTAATAATTACACGGTTCAACTCACGTAGGTATTCAATGTCACTACGGGTGACATGTTTCGAACTCTTCGGGAGTTCTTCTTCAGGATGAGTGTTTTCGCAGCGGTGTCGCTTGAATCACTGCCCGCGCCCGTTCCGAACGCCAAGCAGCGCGTGACGCACGCGCCGATAGGGCGGGGGGAGGGGGGCAGTCTAGCGCTGGAGTAGGAACTCCCGAAGAGTTCGAAACATGTCGCCCGTAGTGACATTGAACGCGTGAGTTGAACCGTGTAATTATTAGTATTATTTCAACATGTCCCACGAAAGTTTAAATTCGACTAGTTAGATTACGTTGAAAAGAATATCGTTTCGGAAGTAACGGTGTGATACAGGGCCACATTTATTTGTATTTCGTTTGTGGGAATCCGATATCCCTCGTGTGATCGGCATTGAGTCACCGAGTACTTGCAGACCAGTATATGACCTACTAGATGCCCGGCCCGGCTTCGCACGGTTTCCGTTTTCCCGTAGGAATGAAGCATTTTCCCGCGGTAAAAAGTAGCCTATGTTATTTTTTTTTTTATCGGTCCAGTAGTTTCGGTCCCTATTCAATACAAACAAACAAACAATCAAATCTTTCCTCTATATAATATTAGTGTAGATAGTGTAGATTATTATATTATTATATAGTGTAGATCTGTGGCGAATGTACCCATCAATAGCCATAGGTATTGGAACATTCAACATATTGTTTCTATCGCTAAGCTGCAGGGCTAAAAGCCACAAATTGTAGTTTTTTTGGGTAATAGCGCGTGAAAAAAGAAATACGACAATAAACATATGGGGTGTCATAAAAGCGAAACTCCTTATTCAATATCTACACGGTGGTGTTTTAACTCCATTGGGTTGTTGTATGGGGTTTTTAAAGTCATCGAGTATGCCAACAAGCTCACAATAACCACCCGTGTATTGACTTCAACGAATTTGAGAAACTTGTATGCAAAATTGTCATGGATAATTTCGACAAAAGAGCAACGTCCCAGAAAAAAAACGTGGAGGTAACTTTTTGTATTGGAGAATAAGGTGTTTTTCCAAAGGTAACCTTATATTGTGTGCTTCAATAATTCTCTAAGAAAATAAAAAAAACAAGGTGATCATAATTTTGGTGGTGAATACAATAATAACGTACCCAGTAAGTTTATTTTGATACAATCAATTAAGTACCGTAAAACGGGGTGAGTAGGGACAAAACTGACATTCAAACCTAGATAACATTTTATTTTTACATATGCAAACTGTATGTTAGTATACTGTATGTTGTAGCTACCAGTATGTTAATCCAGTATCAACCACATTGTCAACAACGAGTTCATTCCGCGTTTTTGTCATGGGCATATCCGGAGTCCGCTATCTAATTTCCTCTAATACAACATCAGCCTTTGTCCCTCGCTGTGCTTTATTACAAACGGTCGTATCTCACGTGTATTTACTGACAAGATACGGCTTTTTGGGTTTAGCGTTTGGACCGCATTACATTAACGAGATAATGTAGTGGTTATTTTTGAATTTAAGGGTGGAATATGTGTTCTCCTACCAAAAACCAACTAACCAACCAACCAACCCAACCAACTAAAAAGTTGGAAAGGCAAAATTCTAGCAAATCGCGGTCATGTCATTTGGTAAAGAAAAGAACTGAAAATAAAATATATTTGAAGAGTTGTTGCTCCGCTCTCATTTCCGGTTTAGAGCGGAATTGCGTAACTTTTCGAACGAGGACAACTCGGCTGTCATCCCTTTAAAGAACTGTCATTTTATCTACCTAACGTTTGTTCGGTAAGCAATCTACAACGTACGTTAGAAAAGTTAATAATCACTCCCTCTGAACACGCCTTTGTGCCTCTAAAGATAAAGTAATTTTTATATTCCACGGGCATTGCAAAATCAAAAAAATCTAAATCATATGATTCTGCAAATACATAGGCCACAAGGGCACTATTACAAGTCAACATGTATAGGTATATCTAGAAAACAAAATGATTTATCAAATTTTTACATGTCAAAAAAAACCGTTAATGTTTCTTAGAGATTTAGAACTTTTATAAGGGCTCTGAGGGTCCAAATGTACGAGTATATAATCAAATGAGAATGGAGTGAAGTCTTTCATGTCAATTCCGCTGAACACTGTTATAAAGTTACTTATCGTCCTTACAAACATGAACTTTGCAGATCTAAATATTCACTAGTATCGTAACAACCAGCGATCGAAAAAACGATAGAAGTTTAGGTAGCGCCGCAAAATGCCCCCACAGCATGGGTGCCATTGTACTCCAGGCAAAATACGGTTTTGAAAAACATTAATTTATAATAGCGTTTTTTTTGTTGATTTCATTTGAAAATGTTATTCTAAGATGATTTAGTCAAGAATCCGACAAACTTTCCACCCGGAAGTAATTATGTAGATTTAAATGAATCATGCATTTATCTTTTTTTGTACGATTTATCTTGAATATTATAGAGCAAATGTAAATAAACCAAAATAAAGACAAAAACATTTATTAATATTTTTACTGACTTTTTAGAAGCCAGTTAACTTATCATTTTTTCGATGTCTGAAATTTTGTCGGATTTGGTCGCTGGGTAACTATTTAATTGATAATATATCCGTTATACATAAAAAATAAGCTATTATAAATTATTTCCAAAATTGACATTTTTTCCATACAAGTTGTCAGTTCATTGCCTGGACTATTGCCATTATACGGGGATCGGGGCGGGGTGTCAAAACGATGCCAGGCAGCCGTTTAGTTCGAAGCCGTTTAGTGCTACGGGTTTTAGGTAAGTGTTTGGGTAGAAAGTTGTAAGGAGCTCGCATTCTGTGGTATTTTCGTCCGCTGGTAACAACGAATACATTTTTAAGTACTAATTTTCCACCTCGTTGCAAAGTGTACCTAAGTCCTAATGTAACTGCTAATGGACAGTGTAAGCGAGTCTTAATTTCTACTAAACACGTTTTAAGGTGTGTTTTTTGTAGCACTAACTTACCTTAGGTCTATTTCACAGAGCTTATTTAAATTATTGTCGTGGAATCGAATTTTCTGATCTCGCTTGATCAAATAATGATTATGATGAGGGTGTCCACACGAAATAACTCCAACACTATGCCAAAGGCGTGTGTGCATGTGCGAAGCCGCGTACAATCTTTGAAAATAAAAAACCTGCTCTGGGGGCGCTATATTAGCTATAATTATGGCAACACTAATTAATTTCCATTGCACATTATGTATGTATGATGTACCTAAGAGTCATGTTGACAACAAGGTCGGTGATGTTATTTAGAGGAATTGAATCTAAGTCTAATACTTCAGACTTTCTCTCCGACAAATACTGCGTCATATTGTAAATCACTTTTCGTATGTCACATTTAATAGTTTTCGGCATTTTAACGCAACACGTACCAACGACACCTCACTGACAGCAATTGACAGATGGCATTAATGACGTCTTCAAAGTTACTGTTGCCACGTCTATCATGGGACGGCCGCGACATACTTCTCTCGATTTTTCTCGCACTATACTTCTTGTTCTAAGTGTTCTAATAAGAGAGAGACGGATAGTGCGAGAAAAATCGAGAGAGCTCGCGCGCCTTCGCGTGATAGCCGTGCAGTTGAAGATTAGTTCCAATAGTTTTTCGCAACATGGCCAAGTTTTTTATTTTCCTAGTCGGGCTTTAGTTGCATCTCATCTTTGTTCTCGTAACATATCATGGACTGTAAGTAACGGTTTTTTTTACCAAATTAATTCAAAATTCAATACGTTGTTACAAATATACCCAAATATATTAAAGTAGTGTCGCGTCCCGGGGGCTGCATCAATACTAATTAACCGGTGCTAGTGCCCCTTGATAAATGAGTTCAAGTCGGGAGTAGCAAACAAACACAAGGCCTGCCAGGTAAGCAGGCATCGTAGCGGTTAAACTTAGGCGATGTAAACTTAACACATTGACTGCCAACGATTTGCTAATGATTTGCCATGCTCGTAGCTGATAACATATGAAAAACCGTATGTAGAGGAAAGCGCCTAGAGCAGAGTGCCCACCAGTAGGGGGTTCCACTAACAGTGTTAACAGTACTATTCGTTTGTGAGTTCTGTTGTAAATGCATGCTAAACTATAAGTTACAAAGTTGTTGATGGTTAGACAAAGAAAGCAATGTGTTTTGCAAAGTACTCAGGTAGCTCAAAATGTATCTTTTGTTCGGGGAAATGCGAGTCGAGTTACGCAGTTACCTTTGAGGATATTTCACTCGCCGATCCCCAAAGCAAGTAGTAAAATTCTCTTCAGCCAGAACCGACCCTTATCCGATAGAGATATGACCCAGACGCGACGTTTGGGCGCCGCGGGGGCGACGACCCCGCTGCGTCTAGTATCCCCGCAAAAGAGCGCATCTACGTTTCTAAGGCGGATACACAATTTAGATAGTATAGGTGAGTTTAAAGTTTTTGAGGATAACCTTTGTCTAATTTTAATTTTAATTGTAGGTAGTCTTGCTTTTAGAAAATCTATAAATAAATAAATATTTGGGGAATATCTTACACAAATCGATCTAGTCCCAAACTAAGCAAAGCTTGTACTATGGATACTAGACGACCATAAACATACTTAAATACTTAGACAAATATTTACTTAAATACATCGAACATATTCCATGACTCAGGAACAAATATTCGTGCTCATCACACAAGTAAATGCCCTTACCGGGATTCAAACCCAGGACCTCTTGCTTCGTAGGCAAGGTCACTACCAACTAGCTAAAGCGGTCGTCAGGTACCCGCCGGTACTACTGAGCGAATGATTGAACAAATATGATCAAGTTTCAAAGCATCTGTACCTAGTTGTCCACAGAAAACGACTAATGAGAAGCATCATTAAACACATTCACACTTACCCCTAAAACCTCACAATCCACCCTTAACTAAACAACAGGGTAGAAAAACACTTGTATTGCATTAACTAGAAACGTAACTTGCAAATACACCCACTTCCGGTGCACAACGAGCTTTGTCTACCAACCGCTGTTAACATCCGGTCGCGAGGAATACTTTTAACACCCCACCCACCCCATTTTGAGGCCTATTATTCTTAAAATAAACACCAAAATCGCGTGAGCTCGCAGAAAGTCAGTTGAGATTTATTATTACTACATTTCCTTGCGTTTTCTTTAGAAACAGGTTCAGATTTAATGAGCTATTTCTTAAAAGGCGTTTTTCATGTTACGACGTCCTAGAGACTTTTATTAGGGTTCCATAACTAACGAAAAGGGCATGCATTAAATATCGTTAGCTATTCCGGATCAAAGCTAACTAATATAAAACGTATTAGAAGATCGAAAATTGATACATCGAAGCACAAAATATCGAAAATCTAAATATCGAAAGGTTGAATGGTCTAAATTCAAAATATCGAAAGTTTAATTTACCGACCGATTAAAATATCGAAATAAATATATCCAAAATGAGAAAATCGAATTTAAAACAGCGAAAGTTCATAATGTCATAGTTTAAAACGTCAAAAGTATTAGGTAGTTACCGAATGATTTAAGATCAACTGCCAAATTGTCGAAAATATTATTATCGACATAATAAGATACATCGAATGTCGATTGCGGAACGGAGGCGCGGAGACATTTAGATCAATAGTGACTTAGGGCGAGGGCTGCTGTCCCTTCGCTCCTCCGCTTTCTTCTATAAACACTCTAGGGGTAGAGCAGACAAAACCTCGTGGATGGTGGGGTGCTCCGATTCGGTTTTGGATCATTTTTGGATTCCAAATTCCTACTTTCCTATCTCGGCCATTTTTGACTTTAGAGAAAAGTTTTTCCTACCTTTTATACCTACTGTTACTGTTGATACTGGTATATAATATAGAAGATTATGGCAGCTAGAAAATGGGGGGGGGGGGGGGGGGCTCGGTGGGCAAAGCCCCCCGCAGTAAAAAAACAACATATAATTTTAACGATGGTATTTTTTGTAGGTTAGGTTAGGCTTAGCTTGTGTCCCTTAGAGCGGAAATAGGCACCCCGCGAAGCGCGGTGACGTCGACACGCTGGCGGTTAGGTTAGGTTTAGGTTCATCATCGTCATTACTTAAGAGCCTTGCTCTTGTCGGTGGAGTAACCGCCACTTTTCTCTGTCCATTGCCAGCCTCTTGGCTTCCTCATATGACTCGACATCAGCTTTATCTTTTATTTGGCTAAAATATGTTAGCCTAGGCCTTCCTCTGCCTCTCTGCCTGCCTTCAATTTTACCCTCCAGGAGGTTTAGGTTAGGTAATAATAAATGTTAGCATAACAAACTAATTCTCACGGCCATAAGAGGGTAGCTACAAAGGTACAACCTGTACAACTAATAATTTTAATAATTTTACCAGTGGTATGCAAGTAGACCATATGATGTTAGTTATTTTGATGGTTCGACGTTTTACTTTTCGATTATTTGGGCATCGCCATTTTAATGGTCGATATATTGTCATTCGAAATTTTAATATATCGCCTGCATAATGGTCGGTATTCTGTACTTTCGATATTTTAACCGTTCGGCATTTGTATTTTAGACCAATTAGACGTCGATAGAATAACATTAGATATTTCGATCGTTCAATATTTTGATTTTCGATAGTTTGTACTTCGATGTTTTCACTGTCGATATTTAAATTATCGATCTTCTAAATCTTCGAACGGTTTACGATGGATCTACACGCATTAACAATAGCAAGTCGCATTGGCACTGTTTTTGCTGCACAGCGCGTGTATCGTTTAAATTATCTGACGGGCAATTCCATACACTCGCTCGCACTTTGCTTGGACAGCTTAAAGGTCATCCTTCCTTGCAAAAAAATGTACGCATAAAACGTTAACGTACTTGCCGCGATGCGCTAACGCACGTTAAAATACGCTAAAATCAGACGCGAGTCGTTAGACTCGCGTCTGATTTTAGTCTTTATATGGTCTGTATCTTTAAACTCACTTTTATTTCTCAAGAGCCGATGTTAATCAAGCTATGAACATTGAATCAGATTTTTAGTTTTCTTTTCAGTACGGAACCCTACATAAGCTCTGGAAAACCTTTTCCTTGATGTGGCGCGTGGATTTATTAGGGCATCCATCTTGCTTTCAATCATGGCGGTGAAAAGTTGTCTATTTATCTATTTATATCCTAACGGAAGATGCCACTGGGCACTGCATATAACGCAGTAAAAATATATCTTCACTGGCAGGGTAGATGCGTAACTTTTCGAACAAACGTCAAGGCATATAAACAGTGACAGTTGATACGTAATAGTTTGCGCTCGAAAAGTTATGCGATTATATAGGTAACCCGCTGGTTTTGTGACATCATGGAGGCTCTCTGGGTTTGTCGGGTACGTGCAACAAGGAGCAAGGTGCACTATTTTGACTAAGTTAAGGTTAGCTACAGAGCGGATTGAATCAAAATGGTGATGAAGCCAGTTACTTTTATCGCCAAGGGAATGAATAGATTATCTCGGCTAGCCTCGCCTTGGCGGTGGAAATACTGCTGGTATGTCTCAAAGAGTTGAGTTGGATAGCTTGTTTAATAATAAGATGAGGCTTTAAATATTGAGCTTTAAAGCTTTGTGACGATTCCTAGCTTAAAGTCTCTATAATCTATATTTCCTATTCTGAACTTAACCTAAAGCCTAGCTGTAATGGAAGCCTACCTGTAGGTGTAGCTAAAGGTAAATAATTAAACAAGTAATGAGGGGAAACAAATCATTATTTATTGCTCATTAAACATTGGAAGTAGTATTTTATGTTGAAGCTAAAGAAACTTTGATTATTTAATCCAATGGAATCAAGCTAGATTTCATAGGATATTCGCTTTGGTTCCTAGACAATACTAACCCAATAACAAAGCGAGTAAAACAATAAGGTTAGTCCCGGCCGATTATATTAGTAAATTTATTAATTTAAGACTCTAATCTAGATCTAATTATCCTAATGCTAGAGAAACTTTTGTTATTTATCCCAACAAATTCAAGCTAGAATTCATTAAGGAATCCACTTTGTCTCCTAGGAATGCTAGTCCAAAAGCAAAGCGGATCAAACGAAAATGGCTAGCTCCGTACCTACTAATAATGAAATGATCACACTAATTAGAACTGTAAATTATTCTTGAAAATATTATCCTTGGATCCTAGTCTAAAGTATCCTAACTAAACCTGCCAATAAAATAAAGTCGTGGCTTGCTCTGAAGTGTAGGCCAATTCATGATCGAATATCTAGCGGTAGGACCCGACGCTGTGTGAAAGTAGTCCCAGATGCTTTTCGACAGGTGAGAGGGAGACGACGCACTAAGAAAGAAAAGTTTACACGTTAATAACATCATACCATAAGTATATTTTCACACCTACAACTTAACTTACTTGCTTCTTCAAACCAACAAAATCCACAACTTATTATGGAATAACTTACTTATCTAATTAAGCTATATATAAATATAATTCACATAGTTAGATTTTTGTCGCTCCTTCGAAGGAGTTCGTTCAATGATGTACCTAAATCTTAAAACATTAAGAATTTGATGATGATGATGATTTTGGATGATGACGTTGAGATACAGAAATAAATGGTTAAAAGTGGAGTATCGTTTTGACCTATTTATTAAGTACAATTTATATTATAAATCATTTCCTAATATTCACATCCGAATGATTAGTTATTAAGATTAAATCGGAGAATAAATTAAATCGCTTAAAATTTACAGAATGATTTTTACTATAGAGATATTTCAAAGGTTGTAGTGTGACTAGTCTAGCGAACAATCCCAGCTTTGCAGGACCCAAAGGCACCTTTATAGTCGAGAGATTGATAGATATACGACGATGCACAATTGAGCCTGACAACTGGCAATTAACCACCATTCTAATCACACCATATTTATTGAAAATTCCATAACAAAATTCCTCGGTACATATGTTAACTTGAACTACTGACATCTAACTTTCATAAATATAGAATTTAGATATTAAGGTAAAGTATGCATCCCTTGTAAAATCGATAACAAATCTTCTCTAACAGAAGGGTCAATCTAAAACTAGACAACCAGACAAACGGAAAGAAACCTCAATTAGCAAGATCGAGATACCTTGACCACTCGCCCTTGTCAATGCATTCCATGTAGGGTTCGTCAAAAGTAGTTCACGTCTCTCCAGATTGGGAACCTCTTATCGAGCGAACCACCTATGTCTGGGTCGTTGACAGTGTACTTGCAGCTATGGGTGGCTTACTTAAGGAGACTCAAACACGAATGCTTACACACAACATTGTATCGACTTTACTCAGAAATCACACTACTAATTCCTCATGACACCGACTACCCCTAATTTCTTATATATTTCCGTGTGGAATCATGTTGGCTCGCAACATTTCTATTAATAGTTCGTTACCTGAAAGAAGCTGCTCGGTTTTAACACTTTTAACCAATTACCTAACAAAAGGAGTTCCGTATAAAATAGCCCAATAATAATAATATCCTAATAATAAACCTCACTCATGAATTACTTCAATGCATCAGTGGTACTTGACGTATATACTAAATCACTACATATGTTTACTAGTGTAATTTGGTATTACACTAATTTACTGAAACACCTCGCGAAACTTAATTAAAATAAACGCATTCGAATAACTGAATTACATATGAAAAATAGTACGGCAACAGTCGTACGTAATATACTAAAATAGCTTATATATAACCGTATTCCTAATAGTATAACCCTACATAATTACTAATAATTGCTCGCTGATTAGGCTTAAACCATAACCATCAATTATGCATCGCTTAGGGATAAATCGCACTCTTGAATGGAGGTAGTTACAAAGTTACAATACCGCTACACATTTAAAACACTCGTATAGGTATATACTTTATGCTGCCAACCGATATTGATTGCTAATAGAAAGATATGATAATGTTGGAAATAGACACAGACAATACACTCACTGATCAGTAAAATAAAGTTAGATTAAAATCCTACCAGAGATTGGGCTCGCTGGGACCACCCAATTTACCACAACAGCCGAAGATGCTGCTCGACGGTAGACCTTGCAGCTCTGCCATACACTGCTAGCCTCTGCCTCTGGCCCCGTCGCTGCCTCGTAGTAGTTGGAGTCCCGTCTCGTGTCCGTAGAGAAGTGAAGTGTCGCCCCACAGGTCCCGAGAAAAAGTGATTTGTTGCTCCGTCCGTGTCCCGTGAAAAGTGACGCTCCTCCGCGCTCAACGCCTTAAATACCTTCGCCGACACCAGAACCACTGTAACATGAACTCTCAACCGATATAAACCCTTATGGTCATTGTTATAGCTTATTCAATCGCTTGCACCCCCCCCTACGGCGTCGTCGTAATCATACATCTTGCTCCTATTCAGTGGGTACCGTTGGCGCCACTATGTCTGGCCCACGCCACACAAGTCGAAACCCGTCGCACCACAATTACTAGCTCACGCTGTATGTTGATATTCAATACCAAAATTAACCTCAAACATTACAAAATATTTGTGATTATGAACCCTAAAATCTCAATGAAAATTACCACACAACAGCCAAACCCACTTTGAAATTTAACTGGAATACATTTAAACTCACCCTAAAGTTGGTTTCTGAGTTCAAACAACGTTTATTTTAGATTCCTCCTAATTTCATCTAAACCGGCGTTAATTTATAAATAATAGCTAACTATCAACGAACCTAGCATTAAGCAAGGTAACTAGATAATGACATCTTCATATTATAAAACCCTAGATCAACCTTTTCACCTATTCTTAGTCGAAAGGACATACTTAATGTTTCCATCTATTTTAAATATAATTAACACAAATTACAGTTAAAACAAAGCTTACTTAATGATGTAAATTCCCTCAGATATTCAAGAAATCCTCAATTAATAGCATTTTCTAATATGTCAACCAACATCGTTACTTTACATAAACCCAAATATATAATGAATGATATTTACTCTATTATAGCGATAACTAGCATTGACTAGAACCAATTGATTTTGACCTAAACAAACCAAATATATGGGACCCACAAGTGTTCCCTTTTACTACGTATTATTCTAAATTATTAATTTCAATTATAATAATACTCTCATAATATAACAACATCCGTTAAGCCTTCAAATTGCCTCATAATTTAAATAACAGTCCCAATGAAAAACGCCTACTTCTTTAAAGCGAGCAATTTCTACTCTAAAATTGAGGCTGGTTCTGAGAACCGTCTCAGCTTTCATTTTATTAGGGTCATGTGTCCGGCCCTCTGCCGTCTAAATACTCTAAATGGTTACTACTGGGTATGATATGAAACAACTTAATAAATGTACTTGAAAAGAGCAACTTTCGTACAAATTCGAGTGACGTAGCCGCAACGTTTAGTTGGCGCGCGCGTGTCGATGTCATCATATCAGCCGAAAGACGTCCACTGCTGGACATAGGCCTCCCCCAAAGAGTGCCACAATGACCGGTCCTGCGCCACCCGCATCCACCGGACTCCCGCGACCTTTACCAGCACCGTATCGATGTAGTGAAGGTCAAAGACTCACCCTTGGCCGATTTTTTTTTTTCAATGAATACCTATGCCACTCAGAAGAGTATGAAGAACCCAACGACACCTCATAATACGTCAAAATCCATCAAGCGAAATAGAATTCTTATCCATCTTCTTATCCACAGACACATAAGCTCGAAAATCAGCGTTCTGAGGCAGCAGGGTAAACATTTTCTAGGTGGCCAGTCTAAACTAAGTAATAGTAAGACAATAGTTAACGTAATTACCAACGGTTTTATTTAAGTCATTAATGTCCTGCATAGTACGTACGTATTCTGAAGAAAGCTGTAGCCGATTCTCCCCGGGATCCCAGACTGACTGGCGCCCGCCGCGCCGGCGACAGAGGGGCTAAAATGGTATTGTTAGGGGATACTGTGTATTGCACTTATAGCTATACTGACTTCCCCTCATTGCCAAATAGGACATTGTCGAAGTCGACTACTGCTAAACCATGAGAATAAATCGAATGTTTTCGAGAACTGGCATTCGCGTACCTACTCATATATTTAGACGTTTTGAACGATCGAATTGCGCTCTCCCTTGGACGTTTCCTATACATTTTGAATTAAATCCCACCCATCAATCCGACCAAAAAAAAATGTTTACAGGAACGAAAATCAACCTCCGATTTAATAACAAAAATACAGATTTCAGTAAAAGCACTGTAATAAACAGTTAACGTTGAACCTTGAACCTGTTAGTCATATATCTGCCGGGACTATTAGTTCTACTAGCTGTTGGCAAGTGGCTTCTCGTCCATACAAACTCGATCTAATCTCCTTTCAAGACGATAAATAGATGCAGAAATAAAAAGTATCCTACTTCGATAGAAATGATATGAAATAAATACTTACATGACTATATTTGAACAGTAATTTAAACAACCATATAGGGTCATTTCGCTGTTTACGCGACCACCTTCGGTTAGCGACCACCTGAAGAAGGTTTTTTCTATTGAAGATAACATCAATTTTACACACCCTATTGAGAAAATTACTTTTAAATGCATTTTTTTGTTGTTTTAGAATAGAAATCTACTAAAAAACCGAGAAAATATCCTTTCATTTCACCAACTCAGCTTAAGTGGTCACCCACCGGCACATTAAATTAGGTGGTCGCTAACCGGCGAAATGATCCTACCACCTAGTGGCATGCAAATTCAATTTATGCAAAAAATAAACATAATTATAAATAAACGTAAGAGCAGTATTTTTTTCCAAGATGTTAAGAAACACGTTAAGAAACACAGACAAAGCTACTTTCGCATTAGTATGTATTCTCCACCGTACAATCGTACAATCTTTATCCAAGATCTCGTTTCCTTAACAAAAAAGCTACTCTGCGGAGGAAATTAAGCGTATCTCGGTGCCTACCCAGATAACGGTAATGCCATAAAGTGCTTGTACTTATTTATAGCGCCGCATAGCTCCAGGCGCGGGATAGAGAATATATTAGGAATGCATGCAAGCAAACTTAGATCTTAATGATTTATTATTATGTATGAGTGAGGAACGTTGGGATTCTCATACTTTAAGCAATCTTGATAAGATTTGCTGATAAGATTTTTCCTATTTTCCCAGGCTGGATTCTAGACTCACTTGCTTGTGATAACACTGTTACCAATTTTGCGCACCCCTAAATTGCTTCTGGTAACTGTGGCTACCAAGCAAACTATAGGCAGCTTTGATAAAAAAAAATGCAGTTTAGGCTACATTTTTTAAAATCCGAAAGCAAGTGAGTGGCTGATGTATGGGAAATTTCGGTTTTCTATTGAATGACGGCTGCACTAACATCGCAATTATGTAATTTTAGGAGGTACCTAGTAGATGTCCGTTACCTTGAATCGAACTGGTATCAGCCAGACGACTTGTGTCCAAGGGTTAACTGGGAAACATGAGCAACATAATTCACGCCCCGACATGTGCGAACTAACGTAAAACTCGCGTACACATTGAAATACGAAACGTAACTCTCAGATTGGCCGCTGAACAGTAAATGAAACTGTGCCTTCACTCGTCGTTGACGCCGAATCGGGCCAACTTGCCAAAGATTGCCCGCAACGCAAACCTGATAAAGGGGCAATACTTTCAGGTCGATCTAGTTTTTCTTGCGGATAACAGCAAGGAGATTATGTTCGGACAACGTCACACGTGTTGTTACATTGCACTCCAAGGGGTCACTAATAAAACGTCTAACGTCACGTCTAAACTTTGTGTTCTTCCAATTGGTGAATGAATAATTAAATTACTATTAGAAGGCAATGTTTTTTTTGTGTGTGTTAGCTGGCATGCATACATACATGTTACAATATGTTATAATTTTCTACGCTAACTCTGTTGTGATTTGTTTATTTATGTCTTATAGAAATGTAAAACTATTTTTTTTATCACATTCATATACGATAATAAGTTATTTATTTATTTATTTATTTATTTATTTAATGCAGAAACCATGGTTACAAAGGTGTTACAAACAAGATAAGTTCATACATGGTAGCCCTGTAAGGGCGTAGCATAATTTATAAAAGTACTTAAAACGTAGTTACCTATCCTAAATTTATAATTCTATATTATTAGTTAAGTACCTAATGCTGATTTTATGTACTTAACTATTTCTTTACGTGTCATTCGAGAAGTATTGAGTTTTTTTTTTGCTGGAGTATAAAATGAAATAAAATGAGGCCCTTATTGTGGTGTATGAAATTAAGGACGCAACTAACGTCCTTGGTGGGCGGCATGTTCAACCGTCTCACAGACACAACCTTCATGAGATTTAGCGATGACGTATGTTTTAGTTGTCAATGTAGAAAAATGAGTTAAAAAAGTCTTAGAAACGCGAAAATAAGATTGAAGCTTAGGATATCACGACACTGCCAGAATGGCAATTTACACTTCCTCCAACACACTGCTCTCGGCGGTGAGAGAGTGGGATGCCAGCCCGCTGCTTGAGCGCTGACCCCGTATCATGGTCGGCCTTATCACACGATAAGTGACAAGATAGAGCGTCCGTCACTGGCTGTCACCGTTCGAAAGAACGAGACGGACGCTCTATCTTGTCACTTATTTGCTTAGGGGCTGGAGGGAGTACCATAGGCCGGTTGTCGCGGGATCGGGGTGACCCGCGACGTTGAACAAGTCCGGCCTATATGCTTTAATGTTTTAATTAATTAAGTATGGTTTATTTTATTTCGTATCCTGATGTATTTGCTATATGGACTTGTTCTGGATTAAATTAATTTCCTATCATTTTCATATCCCCATTATAACATCGGTGTACTTGTTATTTGCGCCGTTTGCCTATTAAGTCACAGCGGTAGAGAATATTCGAGGAGGCGTAACAACGACATGACAACGAGCAATTAACACGCATAAAAAGTTTAAAAAAATGTATGTCCCTACTGAAAACTAACTGCAAAAAAAAACTGGTTTTGTTTTTCATTAAAAGGTAGCCTATGCTACCTTTTAATGAAAAACAGAATCTATTGATCCAACAAAATCGTTTCACCATCTTAACACATTCAGTGCCGCGAATCGCTACGCGCTACACTCGTAGCCGATCCCATGGTTTTCCTCGTATGTAGCGGAAAGCGCCTAAGGCGTAGGCACCCGATATGGGGTTCCCGACACTGAATGTGTTAAGCGCTGACGGTGGTACTCGTGTAAATTCAAACATACACTGCTAAAGTCATACCCCTTCCTTTCGGCTCCGCCGTAGTCGGGTAAAAAGTGAATCACCCAAAATTGCATATCGAAAAGAAAAGTTGTGTGCTGTATTGCAACAAAAAAGCCGTAGAGATACACGACTGATTGGAATAATTTTACTTTAGTCGTCCCATTTTTCAGTTGGCGTGTCCGCCAACAATTAACTCGGACTCATATTTGTCTTCAGGCCTTTATTCACAGCGCTTACTCACGAATCACGTCACTAAGCCCAGTGTAGCCTGACCTTTAGTCACGAATAATTGTTAAGAATCTCAGGTTAAAGTTATAGTGACTAGGGTTGGTGAGGTAAGTCGACTGGTAATGAATCACACAGCTGGTAATGAGCACACTGATTCATGGTTCACAGGCCATCCACTGAACCTATAATTGTCACTGTAAATGTAGTGTACTTCCTAGTATTAATTTCGTGTGATAGTGATTCAGACTTGATATCTGTAATTAAAAAATCCATAAACCTATTTCGTGTAAACTAGTATTCAGTGGTATTGAGAAAACCTCTGTAACAATGACCGGTTCCACGCCACTCACATCCAGCGGACTCCCGCAACCTTTACCAGGTCCTCAGTTCACCTTGTGGGTGCCACTCACGCTCCGCCTTCCGGTACGTGGTCGCCACTCGAGAACCTTTCCGCCCCAACGGCCATCAGTTCTACGTGCAATGATGCGATCACGCACTCCCAATATAACCCTCTCCATTGGGTGACTTTGAGCCTTCTTGTGAGGCCCCTCGTAAGCGACCACATTTCAGTGCCATATGTCATCACTGGCACTGAAGCGTTTATGACACACACCGATCAAAGACTCTCTTCTTGAGAGACTGCGGAATATTGGACGAAAAGATGTGGCGTAGCTTCCCGAACGCTGCCCCGCCGAGTCGGATTCGACGTCTGACCTCTTTCTCAAAGTATCGCTAGTAGTTTTCTGCATATGGCGGGGCGGAATTTGTTTGGGGTATTTTATACTTTACTGAGAGCTTATTGATATCGCCCTGATTTCCCTACTCGTCGGTATACTGTCAATTTATTGCGCCGAAGTGGGCCGGTACGCATGAAAATCAGCATTTACTAGGTACGTACCTACCGCCTCCGCGCTTCCTGCATAATAAGGCTGTAACTCGTGTTAAAACTGAGAACGTAATGTTGTTCAATGGATAGTAAACCATCAAGTTCTTGTAATGAAGTACAAAATAAAAAATATAATTATAACTATAAAAAGATGGCCCTTGAAACATTAGTAAAAATAGTGCATTTTTTTATTATCCAAGAGTAGAAGCTATTAGCAATAGAATTCTTACGCTTTTATAGAGACAAAATTGTATGTCAACGATGGACCTTAACGCAGTATTTCGTCTTGAAGTCTTTGTCATTTTTTTTTTGTTATTTATGTTCGTTAGTTGTAGTTGTTTCTATAAAAACATGAGTTCCTCTCCAAACACTGGTTCCAACTTCGAATAGCATCGTAATAAAATCTTCTATTCCCGCAATCAAGCAGCACTCGTTGAAGCGTAGGCGCGCAGTAAAGAATCTGCAGTTCTGCACTGACTCGGTACAAATGATCGCCAAATCAGCCTTCAAGCTAATTTATAATGGGATATGTATATTTTTTTCAGTAATCACTTAAGAAAACTGTGTAAAACACGTCCGAGGCTCGGCGGGCCGATAACCATCTTTAAACGAACGCTTTCGCGCCAAATATCTTTTAGAGCCGCAGGCAATCTTCGGTCGTTAGCCACTCCTACTTGCGTTGGTGCTGGGCTGCAAAGGACTAGCGACAAGCGACAACTTTAATGTCGCAATGTTCCCGCGCCCAGCTGACGCCAATTTGGATGTAATTTTGAAAGAAATCCGACTCAGTGGCTATAAGAAAGACACCGAAGCCGTTTATGTACGGCTAGGGTTTGCAATCCGAATAATCCGAATATTCAATTATCCGAATATCCGCCGAAAATAATATTCAAAATTATCCGAATATTAAACCGCGAATTATATTTATATATAAACGGATATTTTGATAACACTAATAAAATCATTTATAAGCAGGAAAAAATCAAAAAAATACGAGAAAAAACACTAATGACTATTTTTGTCTCGAAATTTTATGTGATTTATTATTATGTAATTATATGAAGCTAAGTATCCTAGTTTCCAATTAATAAAACATTTTGTCAGTGTTAATTTTTATTATAAAAATTACAAATTACGTGGTGCGATAGTGACAACTCATATAATGATTTGGTTATAAAAGCATGTTGTATTTTGAATTTTCAGATTTTTTGTTACTTGACCTGTTGATTTTATGTATTACGCACCTTTAAATACGCTAATTTTGTTTTATTTTATAAAATACCAAAATTATCCGAAATTATTCAAATATCCGAATATTCGGATAGTAAATATTGAAGTATTCAATTATCCGAATATTAAAAAACTGGGCGGATATTGCAAACACTATGTACGGCCGACAAATTCGGGGACACTTTAGGTGCTTTTCTGGCGACTGTGGAATTTTCAGTCCCTATTCAAATCGGTCAGTATGGCCAAGTCTGAAACTATAAGACATGCAAAGATTATTTTGTTTTTAGGAACCATGTCACCGATTTGGGTATAAAAAACTATGAATGTAGTTTTCCTTAGAGATAATGCGTTAGAGAGAATCATCATTAGCATCATCCTCATATCAGCCAAAAGACGTCCACTAATGGACATAGCTCTTACCCAAAGGACCAGAATCAAAAAATGAAATACAAAGAGTTCCACAATGACCGGTCCTGCGCCACTCGCATCAGTCCACCTTGATGGGTGGTTAGAGAGAATATTACCCGCTACCGCTCGTCCCGTGGGCCTAAAAGTTAACCCGCTGATAACAGCGGTTCCGGCGCGGCTACCCTTTAACGAGCGCTATCATTTGAATTCATTTATAAGCTCTCGACAATGCCCATGATTGCAGGTTGGTTTGATTAAGTGAAATGATTACAGTTTACACCTGTTTGGATTGGATAAGTTTGAGAAAAGTTTGAACAACGTCGGCGCTATTGTATCCAAGGGTAAAGGGATCGATTGCGTAACGCTTCGCCTTCGTACGTACGGTTTATCCAAATGTCACTTTGCGTTGGTGTAACGCTTGCAATTACCCAAAGTTACGCAATTGAAATAATTAGTTTTTAATTATTCGTTATTATTAGATTATGTTTAGCCCAATGGTCGACTGGTAGAGAAAGCCTTAAGACATTAAGTCCGCCAATTGTACCAATAAAGTTTAAGTAAATAAATAAATTGGAACTGGAACTCAATTTGAGACATACGATTCGCATTTCAGTTTGATTCGTTCATGTGCGCGTTGGTTCTGATGTTTCAGCTTGGCTGAAGAGGAAGTAATTTTCACACGTTATTTTTAAAACCTATATTGTAAAGAGGAAAAGTATGTGAGGTTGTATTGTTAGTATGTAAGAGGTAATCTCCGGAACAGCTAATACGATTTCCAAGTTTCTTTCACCTAGAATGGTCTTTTAATATAGAATGGACGTTAGCTATATTTTATCTAAGACACGTGGGCATTAGTTTATAACAACCTAAAAATTTTAACCGACTTCAAAGGGAAAGATAATCTTACCGTAAGTAAACAAAAAACGAAACTAAAGCAGTGTATTAATGCTTTTCAAGCGATTCTAAACATGAGTAGGTTAATACTAATAATTACACGGTTCAACTCACGTATTCAATGTCACTACGGGGACATGTTTCGAACTCTTCGGGAGTTCTTCTTCAGGAGGTGTGATTCAAGCGACACCGCCGCGAAAACACTCAGCCTGAAGAAGAACTCCCGAAGAGTTCGAAACATGTCGCCCGTAGTGACATTGAATTCGTGAGTTGAACCGTTTAAATATTAGTATTATTTCAACATGTCTCACGAAAGTTTAAATTCGATCATGAGTAGGTTCTCAATTCGCCTGGACCGATTTGTAATTATTTTTTTGAGAGATTATCCTTCCCTGGTGGCCCCACAGTCATGAGGTCGGGATCTAATTATGGAATCCTGGAGAAACTGAGGGAACTCTCCAGATTTGAAGTCGGTCAAAACTTTGTTATTAAAGTAAATCAGGGGGGTAATCACGTGACGTTTTGAACACACGTTAGGACCATTTAACTGTCATTTTTCCATATAAAATTTGACATTTAGATCTACGTAACGTACGTACAATGCGTAACGTGATCGACCTACAGGTGAAACAATACAATACAAATACTCTTTATTGCACACCTCACACAAACAAAGCAGTTAAAAAGAGAAACAATACAATAACATGTAGGTGTGTGTACAATATTATCTGTCCCTCCCTTAAGTTTTTTAGTATAATTTTGTATTATTTATTTATTCATTTATTTCGAACCATAAGTCCATATTGAATTACAAAAAAAGGACAATAATTAATTAAAAAGAAAGATACATTAAAATACATAAAATAAAATAAAATCATTAAATACTAAAACAATACAATACAATAACTAGCTCCAACATGTAAGGAGTTCCAGTGCTCCACCATCGGGCATTCCAACCTATCAACAATGGTGTTCAGGAGGCTGTTGTCACTGTCTCGCACACGGCATATGTATGTATATTGTATGTATGTAGGTATGTATGTTTGCAAATTTATTGATTGATTGATATGATTGTGATCCGCGCGTGTGGCCGGGTCGTTATCGCCGTGCACTTCACCGAATGGTCGCAACGGAAGACCAGCGCTGGCTGCAACAATCCTGAGTTGCGGCCATTTCGTGACACCACTAGGATTGTATGTTTTACTTTGTTATTGTATTTTGGTGTTACGAATAAATTATTTCTTTCTTTCTTCTTTCTTTCTTTCTATTCATTTATTAGGTATGTAAGGTAAAGTAAGCTCTTCTTGATGTGTTCCTGCACTACGTATTATTATTCTAGTTTAGATATTTCTTGCTACCCAAAGCTTGCCTGGAAAAGACTTTCAAGCGTTAAGCGCGCCTGTTACCATTTTTTTATGTTTCTCCCATATCGTGCTGCAATAAAGAGTAAGTAGTTATTATTATTATATTGTTAACAGTGCTCTCTGTTGTTACAGCGCCTGACCCGAACCACGACCACCATGCGGCAATGCTCACTATTCATCCTCACACTCCTCTGCGTTTCAGTCAAAGGTTAGTCAAAATGGTTCATGAGTCACTAGCTTTATGGGAGATACGCGGCAACACTAAACGTCATACGCATACATTTAGATCACCAGTGTTGCCGCGTAATTGAGTTTAGTGGGTTCAACTTTCGTTTGCCAGACTATATTACTCCGAAAAAAAGAAGGCAATATGCGTAGTGACGAAAATCCCATTCAGATATCTCAAAGACTCTTATTTATTTTTTATTTATTGATTAAGACAAAGACAATGAATATCATTACAAAGCCCATCTAGGCAAAACCTTGGAGAGGTTTGTGTGTCGATGGGGAGTTCTTAGTGTTCTATTGATCTAATTTATAGTTAAATTAAAAACTAAGTATTTTAAGTAGGTTAGTTAGTAGTAGTAATTCGTTTACAGAATATAGGTCACATTATTGCATTTTAAAAAGTTGATCTTTAATATTTTTCTTGTTTTACAACCTTTCACATATAAGTTTTGTACATGTTCAGGTAATTGATTTATTATTTTAGGCAGTAAAGTATGATTTCGAGCACAGTATATGTTATTATATTATATTTAGGTAAACAAAATTGGCTTTGGGATGATAACTTTCTTAATCTAATACATCTTTTCTTAACTTTAACTTAACTAAATTACGAGCTATAACCGTTTTTGCTTGTTAGAGAGAGAAAACGCTCGCAGATCGTGGTGTCGCGATCATGATAAATGACAATCGTTTCATATGAAGGTGCGTTTTGCGGAAAAGGGACAGAATATATTGAATAATGCAATGGTGTGTTTCTAGTGGTAAGTTCGCCAGGGTTAATAAATGAAATAAACTATTTTTATTCTGCAAGTAGCCGCAATGGGACTTTTACGAGTCAAATTCAACCAGCGTTTCTGAAAAAGAAGACCACTGTCTAGAAGAAACGCCGAAACGAACTCAGCATCCCCGAGGATTCACTGTCTCGAGAGGAGCGACATTCACGGATCTACAAGTTACTCTTTGAGAAGCCTATATTAACAAAAAAAATGTTTAACGTAAAATATTCCTAGTATTTAAATTAATCTAGCAAAAAGTCGGAGTTCAAGTCCAACATAACTAAGTATGTGGTTGTTCGACTGAGACACACTGTGATAAGACTTGAAGGCCAATTATAGTTCTTAACACATTCATCGCCCAGAATCGCTACGCGCTACGCTCGTAGCCGATTCCGTGGTTTTCCTCGTATGTAGCGGAAAGCGACTACGACGGTCTGACGCAAATGTGTCGTCATGGGCCCTGAATGGGTTAATATAATTTACTTGAACTGACTTTAAACATTTTATTACAGATATATCAGGAAGTTGGGAGGAATGGTGGACGTACGATGGAATTTCTGGTAAGTTATATTGAAATATCGTTGAGGTAAATGTCCCAATGTTTGACATCTTTATTCCAATACCTTATACCCTGTTCTTCACACTGCATTGCTATGCATTCAGATTGAAGGTCTCGAGCTCTGAGCGTTTACCTTGAATAAAAAAAAAAACATGAGACTAAATTCGAGAACAAACGCATATTTACTTTTAATCACAATAGTGAACATCAAAACGACACGGTCATATCAATTCTCATTCATTGTCCTAATCACGTTCACTCGAAAAACTACGGACAGTAATGACGGTAGGGTAATGACGAAGATACCATCTTAATGGCGTGCCCGTATCATTACACTGGATAGTGTCCGACCCGTGACATTTATCTACAGTCAAAGGCACATTGAAATCTGATGACATGGTAATGATCATGTTTTGAGATTAAATATTGATCGTGTAAAATATTTAGAGAGCTTTTGAGAGACTTTTAAAATTGATATGCTTTTGTACATATTTATGAACATTATACATTGTAGAAATAAATTGATCTACTCAAGGTATCACTAATACTTTCCATCGATATAATATTGTAAAATATAACATGGCAAACATCACTGCACCAAGCGAAAATTTTGAATAGCCCAAATGCTATTTATTGGCAAAGTGAAGCATTGACAATTTTACCTTTCCGCTGATTAATACTACTCATTAATTATACATGCCATTCTAATAGAAATAGTATTTATAAAGTGCAATTTCATATACATGCCCCGATATTAGCGCTATCATATGCACGGCAAGGTTTCGTTATCGAAAATGTATTTTATTTTATCATAAAAAACCAAAAAGCAGCGCTGTGAATAACACCAAACAATTAGATTACGTAAATATAAACCCTGCACGTATAATTATACTGCCCTAATTATACTGTAATCTCCAAACTCCTCTAATAATACTTTTCTATTACTACTCACAGCTAAAAAGAAATATTCTGGTTTGAGTTTCACTCGTACTTACTACCATTTGACTAAATAGTACAATAATGACCGTGCGTACATATTTTATTTATTCGACCTACAAAAATCTCCTAATGTAACGGTAATGACTGAAGCCTGGTAATGACACAGCGGAGAAACCCTAACGTTACGCACGTTCCAATGCACTATGATGACAGAATTTTGCGGTTCCAGATTTCTATTGAATTGGATAGTATTACATGGGCTCGAATAGCTTTTCTGTTTGACTAGCGAGGGTAATTTTGGTACGTCATCGTTTTAAATATGCCCGCTCAGCTCAGAATTCGTTTGAATGTTAATTCAGTTGTAAAATGAGGGTTTAGTGAAATATAGTTATTATGTCGATGCAGGACTTCAGGTGGAAATGATTATTAAGCTCAATGGATGTTTACTTTTTATTTTTTGTAATTATGAATACGGAGGAATATAAGAGAAAAGGTAGACCAAGAATAAGATGGATGGACTGCGTGAGAGACGGAAGAAAGTGGGTGATGAGTTGACGAGCGATAGAGAGATATGTAAGAAAAAAATTGCTGCGCCGACCCCAAGTAAATGGGATAAGGACAAGCGAATTATGATAGTCTTTGTAATTCGAAAAACATTGATTGTGTAAATGGTTTTACGCTCTATGCAAACACAGAAAGACGGATTCAACGTGGATTCACTCGAAAGGTTAGTAAAAAATTTGGATGTAACAGTTACAATTCTTATTCAACACAGCATTAGGTATACTGATGTCCTATAAGGAAACATGCTAAGCTAAAGCTTGTAAAGTGAGTAAACATAACAGAGTTTTACGTACCGTAAAATGGGGTGAGTAGGGACAAAACTGACTTTCAAACCTCGATAACATTTTATTTTTAGATATTATGCAAACTGAATGTTGTATATAATAAGTGTTCCGGACGATTTTAGGTTTTTTATGATTTTGGGTAGTTCCATTTCATCACCTTAACGATAAACACGAAATCCCACCTCACCCCGTAGTCCCTTGTAGTTTGGGTAAGATGGGTTTTCATACAAAGGTGATTTTTGAAGATTGTTGGATAGATTTTTTTTTATTATGAATATTACAATAGCTCCATTTTAAATTAAAATCACATCTCACCCCCCTTTCATCCCGTCTCTCCCCATTCATAACCCAACTCTCCTCGCGATCCCTACTCAACCCATTTTACGGTACTTTTAAATCTAGAACAATGTCTTAATAAAGTTAAATTTCATATTGTCGTATATTTAGTGTATTCGAGGTCTATTATCGAAGTCAAAGTCAAAGTTAATTATTCTTCATAGCATAGGTAGCTTCATTTAGGCATATACCTATATAGTGTATTATCACGAATAGTACATTTTAGAATTTACTGCCAGATCTGTAAATAGCTATGAATACGTTTCGATGCTCTGAGGCATTAAACTCAAAAATGCAAACTTATTTGTATCACACAATTTCACTTTTCCTATTTTAAATATAGATTTTTAGGATAGATTTTACTACTCTAGTTTTTCAGGTGTGGTATTAACGTAGTTCAGAGAACTATAAATGAGCCTGAAAGTATTTACAATCGTTGGCAATCGATAACTTTCCAACTTTACTGCTAACTGTAAACTTTTCCATTCCAGCATTGCTTATCTTTAGATCGCTTCGCCTACGTTTTAGGATATTGAATAAGGATCGGGATACACCAGACTCCATAATATGTATATTCATATTCATAATTATTTATTGAGTATTGGTTATACATTGTCAATATAGAGAACAGTAGTAATATGCTAATATGTAGGTACAGATAGTCATATAAGTAATACAAAAAACCACAAAAAATCATATAAATTAATTTGCGTCAATAAAAATAATATTTACAATTAAAAATTCAAAACATTCTAATTTAAAAAATTAAAAATTCGGCACTAATGGACACAGCACACAATTTATTTAATCGTATGGCATACATTATTTTGGCCTTTAAAGTTTGTCACTCTTTAGTACCACCCAGGGGACACGTGCAGGGTTGTGGTAGGTATTAGCTCCTGCGGACGCGAGAGACAGTTGTCCCCCCTTTGTCAAGTGAGTGGGCAACTTCTAACAACACACAATTATACATATTAAACGTTATTTTCAATTTTATTCAGATAGGAATTCAGAAACGGAATAGTAGGCCTTTTGTAATAGGAGTGATTTTCGTTTTAGGATAAAACCTAAGCGTGTCTTGCTACTTTTAATGGTAGCAGGGATTTTATTATATATTTGCGGACCCAAAACGTGCAAACTATTAGCCGCTTTTGCAAGACGGTGCCTCGGCACATCCAGGTCGTGTTGCCTGCTGTCGTGATATCGACCGCTTTTCCATTTTTTATTCGTGAATGATTCTAGATTCTACCGGACGAACTTGCCAACTTCCAGAATGAAAATACAGGGTAATGTCAGGATTTTGAGATCTATGAATAGCTGCTGAGCCGGCGTGTCCGGAGCGACGCGTGCTACTACTTAAGAGGAAACACTAAGAGCGAGATAATTGAGAAATAGGTATTTGTAAAATGTATTGCTGTCGCGCCAACCTCAAAGCCTCCCCCCGCAGAGCGCGATAGAGACAACTGCAGCTTGGACTGAAAATACCTATTAAAAGTACTTATATAAAATCAAAGTTTCGTAGTCCCCAAATTTCTTCTCCAAAACTTGAGCTATTTAACTATTTTTTTTTATTATAAGTCAAAGAAAGGCTTTGGCCGTGTTCCTATGTTTTCTTTTTTTTTAATAATCTAGTCAAAATTGTTTTCTGTATGTTTGAACACAGCGGAAAATCTGGCATTTTTTTTAGGTTTTTGAAGGTTATAATACTAAAATAAAATAATATACAAAAATATTGAAAAAAGGATAAAATGGGAACATGTCAATAGTAGCCATAGATTTATGAAAAAAAAAATATTGCTCTACTGCCATTATCCAGGGAGAAAACAGGGGACTAGGTTTCTATGAAAAAAAACGGCCCTTGTGTATCCTCTTAGAGGAAGAACCTGTGAAATTGCAGCTTAGTAAGTTTACATGTAATGGGTAATCATTCACCTGCGTGTAGAATGAAATTTTTGGATGGGTGAAATTGCAGCTTTATTTTTTTTATTTTTTATTTATTAACAACTAAAATTATACATGAATAGTGAGATACATTGCTCCACAAAACTACATCGATAGTTTGACTGTGGAGTCAAAAATTACAGTCTCATTTCTCTTTAACATTATAGTAGTGTCTCAAATATCTACAATGTATAGATACTATACATTATTTTATATTAGGTAAGTACTTTAAGATTTCTACAGGGCATCAATAAGGTATTTTTTTAATCGATTCTTAAATCTAGCGTTTTTAGGTTCGGTAGCGTGGTTAGGTTAGTAAGTTTACATGTAATGGGTAATCATTCACCTGCGTGTAGAATGAAATTTTTGGATGGGTGAAATTGCAGCTTAGTAAGTTTACATGTAATGGGTAATCATTCACCTGCGTGTAGAATGAAGTTTTTGGATGGGTGAAATTGCAGCTTAGTAATTTTACATGTAATGGGTAATCATTCACCTGCATGTAGAATGAAATTTTTGGATGGATGAAATTGCAGCTTAGTAAGTTTACATGTAATGGGTAATCATTCACCTGCGTGTAGAATGAAGTTTTTGGATGGGTGAAATTGCAGCTTAGTAAGTTTACATGTAATGGGTAATCATTCACCTGTGTGTAGAATGAAATTTTTGGATGGGTGAAATTGCAGCTTAGTAAGTTTACATGTAATGGGTAATCATTCACCTGCGTGTAGAATGTCATTTTTGGATAGTTATAGGCTTAATTTTATCTCGCGGGTTTGCTTGCGCTTCTTGTAATGCGTGGGCAAAGCCGCGCGGTAATATAATAAAGAGAAAATGTCTGTGAGACTGTAGATTTTTGTATGTTTGTATGTGGAGCCAATCTCCAGAACCAGTTATCTGATTTCAAAAATGATTTCACCAGCGGATAGATGGGACTTTTATAGATGGAGATATGCTATAACTTATATGCTCGTGTGCGTTGCAAAACTCGGGCGAAGCCGCGCGGGTAGCTAGAGATATTTTATAAAATGTGAATGTCAACATTCATCATCATCAATTTTAGCCTGTAATTGAAGTACTATCACACTAAATAGTATCACACGGAACTAGCATTCAGTCCTTGCTTCTTCTCCCCGGTGGGAAAGCTTAAAAGTATCCCACGAAACTAGCTTGCGGTCCTCGATTCTTCTCCCTCGTGGGAAAGCTTAAAAGTATCCCACGAAACTAGCTTGCGGTCCTCGATTCTTCTCCCTCGTGGGAAAGCTTAAAAGTATCCCACGAAACTAGCTTGCGGTCCTCGATTCTTCTCCCTCGTGGGAAAGCTTAAAAGTATCCCACGAAACTAGTTTGCGGTCCTCGATTTTTCTCCCTCGTGGGAAAGCTTAAAAGTATCCCACGAAACTAGCAAACAGTCCTCGCCTCTTCTCCCTGGTGGGAAAGCTTAAAAGTATCACACGAAACTAGCTTTCGGTCCTCGATTCTTCTCCCCGGTGGGAAAGCTTAAAAGTATCCCACGAAACTAGCTTGCGGTCCTCGATTCTTCTCCCTCGTGGGAAAGCTTTCATTCATTCATTCATTTATTTCTTGATAAAATATTGTATTTTACATGTCAACTTAAATAATAATGATTTACATTTCATTTCTAAAATAATGTTAATGTCAAAAAAATATAATATAATCATGCGATATTTTTCATGGTACATACTTATTCTAGTAGTCATATTTTTCATTTTGTCTTTTGTCAGTCAACGCTATCCGACAAACTCATCGATGCTATAATATGCCCGGTCAATTAAAAGCGTTTTCAAGTTATTTTTAAATAATCTATCGTTATCCAATTCAGATATGTCTTGTGGGAGCGAATTGTATAACTTGGCCCCAATGACACCAAGTGACTTCCTAGATTTAGCGAGTCTGCATCTGGGAGTTATCAAAAGATTTCGCCTACGAGTGCTCCTACTGTGGGCGTGGGTCTTGTCGAAGCTGGGAAGGTTTGCTCTTACGTAATTACAAGCAGTCAAGATGTAAACAGCGGGCAGCGTAAGTATTTTAGACTCCCTAAACAGGTCTTTCGCAGGGTGATCGTAAGATTTGCGTGTTACTATCCTTATGGCGCGTTGCTGCATTTTGAATGCTTTGTCTCGATCGGCCGCGGTTCCCCACAGATCTACTGCTTGGGTTAACAAAGAGTGAAAGTACCCATAATAAGCCTTTTTCATGTTTTCATATGATAGGGTCGGCGCAAGTCTAGAGAGTGCAAAACAAGCCGACGCCAGCCTATCACAGAGTGACTGGATGTGGGGAGACCACGTGAGGCCGGAATCGATGGTGCAGCCTAGGTATTGAACCTGGTTGACTTGTGGAACTGTGACCCCATCGAGTGATATATTTAAATTACCGATTACTGGTCTAAGTTGAAAATGCATTATGTTAGTTTTTTCAGTATTTAATTGCATGCCGTTTGCAGCAAACCACTGTGATAACCGGTGCATTGCATTTGTTAACTTTATCTCTAGAGTTTGGAAGTTTTCAGCGTCAACCAACACACACGTGTCGTCGGCGAATGTTATAAATTCAAGATCGGGACAAGCCGTTGGGATATCATTCACTAAAATTAAAAATAAATAATTCCCCATTGACGAGCCCTGGGGGACAGCACGATTGCCAATTTGTTCAAGTTCCGACCTTGAATCTACGACATATGTACACTGCTTTCTGTTCTTTAAAAAGGAGGCAATTGTATTAAACAATCCTCCATCGATTCCGTATTTCGACAACTTACTTAGAAGTAGTATATGGTCAACCAATTCGAAGGCGCGCGACAAATCGCAGAATATCGCTGCAACCCGTCGCCCGCCCTCGAGGTGAGACAGCACGCGCGCCACGACGCGCCACGACGCTTAAAAGTATCCCACGAAACTAGCAAACAGTCCTCGCTTCTTCTCCCTGGTGGGAAAGCTTAAAAGTATCACACGAAACTAGCTTTCGGTCCTCGATTCTTCTCTCCGGTGGGAAAGCTTAAAAGTATCCCATGAAACTAGCTTGCGGTCCTCGATTCTTCTCCCTCGTGGGAAAGCTTAAAAGTATCCCACGAAACTAGCTTGCGGTCCTCGATTTTTCTCCCTCGTGGGAAAGCTTAAAAGTATCTCACGAAACTAGCAAACAGTCCTCGCTTTTTCTCCCTGGTGGGAAAGCTTAAAAGTATCACACGAAACTAGCTTTCGGTCCTCGATTCTTCTCCCTGATGGGAAAGCTTAATAGTATCACACGAAACTAGCTTTCAGTCCTCGCCTCTTCTCCCTGGTGGGAAAGCTTAAAAGTATCACACGAAACTAGCTTTCGGTCCTCGATTCTTCTTCCTAGTGAGGAAGGTTAAAAGTATCACACGAAACTAGCTTTCAGTCCTCGCTTCTTCTCCCTGGTGGGAAAGCTTAAAAGTATCACATGAAACTAGCTTTCGGTCCTCGATTCTTCTTCCTAGTGAGGAAGGTTAAAAGTATCACACGAAACTAGCTTTCAGTCCTCGCTTCTTCTCCTTGGTGGGAAAGCTTAAAAGTATCACACGAAACTAGCTTTCGGTCCTCGATTCTTCTCCCTTGTGGGAAAGGTTAAAAGTATTACACGAAACTAGCTTTCAGTCCTCGCTTCTAGAAAATGCCAGTTTTGAGTATGTCACTGCCTTCCGGGTCTTGAGCTAGTCTTGCCTAGGAGTGGCCCATGTCCTTCCGAGAGTTGTTGGAGAATTAGTCTCCTTATTTATAAACGGTTCAAGCACAACTTATTAAAAATACCGCCAAGATTTTTTGACTTCATCTGTCACTTACGTTTGTATGAAACAGAAAAAACTTTAACTGAGGATTGTTTATTTTGATTTATTTATTTATTTAAACTTATTGCACCGTAGGTACAAGATAAAGTACAAATGGCGAACTAGTGATTTGTAGGGTAGTTCTTTAAAATGTTGAAAACCTCATCACAGAGTTGACGTCTTTTGTGACACTTTTTCTATTAACTGCCAAATTATTATGGCTCAAATACTCTACTCAGTTTTATTGTGACAGAATTAAGTAAGTTTTCGTTCCTCAGGTCCCGGTTTTTGGGGTCTGATCAACCCGCAATGGAGCATGTGCAACAAGGGCCGGCGACAGAGCCCCGTCAACATCGAGCCGGACAAGCTGCTCTTCGACCCCTGGCTGAGGGACATACAGTTCGATAAACATAAGGTATGTGGAGATGAAACGGAAACGGGTAGTGAGGATGGTGGAACTGGTAATGAGTAAGCCAATGATGTAATATAAAAAAGAGGTAGATAGGTTATAAGCACTCCAAAAGTGGCACACTAAAACTCAGCCAATTGTATGACCTTGCCTCAATGTCGCGTCGTCAATGGACGTCTCAGCTGTCAGATTTGGTGGCCATTTTTAAACACGGAATTTCTCATAGACAATGTATCTACACCTCTTTTTTTATTTTACATCAGCTGTTAAAATTCACGAATGAGACGAATTATGTTATTTTTATAAAAGCCTGGTGGTAAACTGTCACCTTGGCCTAAAGACGCTAAATGCCTGTTTTTCACCTAGACCTTTTTTTTGACACCTAGAGCGCTGTCCCAAGCAGGTAGTTAGTGTTAGAAAGTTACCTATATAAGCCTACTATTATGACATTTGCAAGAATCAATCTTTTTCCATAAAACTGATTTTTTTCACGTTTAAATCATTAACAGACTCGCAGTTCTATCGAATGGGAGTAAAGCTTTTACCGGCATAGGTTTTAGAACACGCGCCAACAATTTTCAAACACGTCAACCCGGCCAATAGCTTCCAGGAATTTTTATTAACACCGAACATGAATGGGAAGTCTATCTGACTCGACTTATCGAAATGATATCGGTATGTTTTCTGTGGCGCGCTCGCTTACACACGTACCTAGTCCAACGGGTCAGAGCGAGAGCACGCTCGATATATATTGGTAGTAGACTACACAGTTTTCAGTACACGCGTTCGTATATGTACATTAGGTTTTGAGCCGCTTCATCTAACTCAATTGATTCCAGGAATTTTATTAGCACAGGACTTGTAGAGAATGCCCAAAAACAAGTTAAAGCGTTATGCTTCAACACCGGAGCAAAAGCCCGAAAAACTGCAGCTAGATAAATCAAAGCGTTCCGATATTCATCCTAGGTCAAAAGGTAGTATGTTATTACGACGCTTTTATAAACATAGGTGTTTTTGACTTTGCAGGGATACACGATATAAAGTACATACGGGCTGGTAAATTTGAATGCGAGTGTTTATTTATGTTATAGGCACGTGGGTTTTACGATTTGTCGTAAAATATCCATTTCTACTGGTTTTTTTTTCCATTTTTAATAGATGTGTAGTAAAAATACATGTGCAGAAGAGATAATGCATAAACAATTTTTATTTTTAACCGACTTGAAAAAAGGAGGACGTTCCCAATTCGTAGGTATCATTATTTTTTTATGTGTGTTCCCCGATTATTCAAAGACGCCTTCGCTGATTTGTTTTTTTTTGTATGAAGTTGTAGGTATTCTTCCCACCAGGTGGTTCGATGGTCATCAAGTTAGGATCTGATGATGGGACCCAGAAGAAATCGAGAGAACTAACTTTTTAAACTAAATTATTACTATCCATCCGGTTGCGTTTTGGACACTGCAACTACGCGTCATTGCTCTGAATATGTTATTGGCTACTGTTTTACTGTTTTAAGTTTTGCATTTCTGTAGTTTGCAAATAAACTTTGAGCTCTGCTTAACACATTAGCGCCATCTCTGGGAGCCGTTCCACTTTGCTCATAGATGGCGCTATTGTGTTAAACAGAGCTCAAAGTCCCATACAAAACTAATTGAAGACGTGAGTGGAAGAACATGGTATGTCGCGTTTTTGATTTTTTTTACTTTTTCTAATAAATGAACGTTTTAAGCCATGTTGCATAACTTTACGTTTTTAGATTTTCGTGTTTTCAAGCTATAAAAGCCTTAAACCTAGTGGAAGAACATGTTAAGTACCGTCAAAACTTCATTTCTCAGTGGATAAACATGATATGTACGACTTAGTCTGAACCGACATGGAAGAAAATGTTATGTACGCACATAACACGTTCATCCGCTTAGTGTATCGTAAAAACATATTAATTTTACGTTTGCTTAAATGAAAGAAGATGACATGTACAGATCATAACACCTTCATTCGTTCACAACATTACATATTTGCGGGTATGTTTCTCGAGCTCGCTGTGGTTTATCAATCAACAAATAAATAGTTAATCCTGAATTAGGGCTAAATGTGCGTAGATGGACCGAAGAATGTCTCGAGCAAGAAAAATATTAAATGCTGTTTTGAATACAAATGGATGTTCATTGAATAGTAGGTTTTCATCAAAGTAACAACTACTATAACCTCAACCAATATGGTTTAAGTTCAGGTGAGTGTTTAGTTTCGTTTATTTTAAGTTCTAGTAGCCGTGTGGTGCCGGCTTAATAATATCACTACCCCCTTTCCTCCCGTGGGTGTCGTAGAAGTCTGACTAAGGGACGAGGGTGGAAGTGTATTGTGGGCTAGCAACCTGTCACTGCAGTATCACATTTCTTACATCTACTGACCCTAAACCTTGCTAAATGTGGCACTGAAATTCTTAATTTCTTGTGCAAAAACAAATAAAAAGTTTATTCATAAAGAAACGTACGACATCATGACACCGTTTCAAAAGGTTGACATCATGAAAGTAAAATTCAGACCAGATGATTTAATTTTGGAACGAATCTCGGGCAAATATGGCACTATATCCCACGAGAAAAGGGAAAATATTAAGGACCAACTCAAGTATAGTTAAGCCTGAATTTAATTTTTTTTATGACGAAATTCTTTTGAATTAAATGTATTTTTGGTAATAAACATCTTCATGCACTAGACGTTTTTTATTCAACCGAATTGTCAAAGTGAAAGAACATGCTATGTACACAAAATTACTGAAATAATATACATAAACGCATATAATTTTAATTTTGTGAGTGAATATTAGTCAAATATTCTATTAGTTGTATTTTAAGAAAAAAAACATGAATCTATTTGTACCATTTCATTTTCTACAGCTACCTTTAAATGCGATTTACTCGAAATTTTACTTTTGCGACATACCATGTTCTTCCACTCACGTCTTCAATTATAGAGTGACCTTTTATTTGTACATACTGAAATTAGGTCCAGCAGACTTCTGATTTTAAATCAACGCGAGGCCTTTATGAATTTAGAGAGATTTTATGGTATAAACATCTTTATTTTATCGTTTCAATGTAACATTTGTAGGAAATCAAATACAATCGAGCGATTAATACTTCAAACTAAAACCCTAGAAAAGTTTCGTCACCCAGAGCCCGTATCATGGTCGGCCTTATCACAGGGACACAGGGGGGGGGGGGGGGGTGACAGGATAGAGCGTCCATCACTGGCTCACACCGTTCGATAGAACGAGATGACGCTCCTATCTTGTCACTTATCGCGTGATAAGGCCGACCATGATACGGGGTCAGATATGTAAATACAAAAAAAGTTTATTATTTAAGTATCGCAAAGCTGATCCGAAAATGGTCAGAGAAACTTTCAGAGTTAAAAGCAATCAGACATTCATGGCAGCATGTGCGTTAAACACTTAAAAAATCTAATCAAAAACGACCGTTAAACATTTCTCAAACTTCTTATTCGGTATCTTAACAAGTTGGTTGCTCTTCTACTGTTAATTGCCTTGATACCAATGTATATGATAATAAACCAAAGCCTTTGCCAAATCCAAATAAACTAAAGCGGCACAGGCACAAAGCCTAAATCACACTCGCAAGAACGAAATTGCCTATAAAAAATGCAAGGAGCACCACACTAGGCTGCCAATCTAGCTCTAACAAAACACTAACGGGCTGAAACGGACACCATTCCAGCCTCAACCGTTAATACTTTAAAGCCTATAATCGCTTGGAGTGTCTGGCTAATGAATATTGTAACGGCTCAGTTCATGCAGAATTATTCATTTAGAGTGAATTACCGAGGTAATGCTATGGAAATGTATGCGTGCGATAGCCTATCACGCTGGATATCGAAGGAGTTTTTGCAACACACTGTTGGCTTAATGCGGCTTACTATGTATTTTCGAACGCGATTTACATGGGTACATGCCATTTTACTCATTTAACGCCAATCACATTGCGAGATTCAGCAGCAACATAACCTTGTCATGACATGGATTTATCAACTGGACACATAAACTGGTTAATTAACAGAAGTAAGTAGCATTAAGTAAAAAAGTAATTGCAAGTTTACGTCACTGGCAAAAATCCCTGTGATTCAGATCCAAGACCCACCATGAACTGACCGAGTTTAAAGATTATCTAACTGAACAGAATCTAGACCGGCTCCGCTGCTCAAATTTACAAAATAAACAAAAAACTGTTTTATATTTATATAACTAGCTGTTGCCCGCGACTTCGTCCGCGTAGAACTTGTTACCGTCTTTGTTTATTTTATTATTGTAGGCGGAACCTTAATTATCGCCGACCCAAACAAAGTTCTACCATCTTAATACATTCATTGCCCAGAATCGCTACGCGCTACGCTCGTAGCCGATCCCGTGGTTTTCCTCGTATGTAGCGGAAAGCGTCTACGGCGGTCTGACGCATATGTGTCGTCATGGGCCCTGAATGGGTTAACGGATGATTTCCGAGATAAAAACTATCATATGTCCTTCCAAGGGTCTCAAATTATCTGTACGGAACATTTCATCTAAATCCGTCCAGGGATTAGGCGTAAAAGGTACAAGTGCGTTGGTTAATGAATTTAAATTGCTAAATATAAATAGTAAACTCCATTTTTACAAATACAAACCTCTTAAAGATCATCAACGGACGATTCTGCTTAATTATTTTTTTCATATTGTATTAAAGAAAGCTACATTACTACAAAATGTTTGCCTAAGTCCATCCAGTAGTTTAACTTTTCGTTTTGAAAGCAAACTTATCTAACGCTAAAAGACGTAGAACTTTCCATCTCCATCCCCGTCCCCATTTAACGCTGTTAGAGAATAAATTATTCTGATTATCCAAAATAAACTTTTTAAATTAACAAAATAATACGCAGGTTAAATGAAACATTACCTTCTTTTCGGTTCTGGGAGCATCATCGCAGTTCAAACCTAATCTAACCTACATTTCTGGTACCTGTTCTGTAAGGGTCGTGGTTCTAACTTAACCTAACCTACTTTTCTCCTAGCAGTCAGATTATGTATTTTCTCCTTGGAGGATGAATTTTAAGAAACGCTGTAAACAGTTTCCTAGTCTTTACCGAAGTTACAGATCCCTACTTTTTTTAATTGTCTTGTTCCCCGTACAAACATCCAACTTCTTTTAGCCCATTTAGGGGATGAATGAACCCCGTTATGGAATCAATTTCAAACAGTCTAAAACAGAAGTCCCTTACTTTAATGATGTCTTGCTCTTCATACAAACTTTGAACCTCCTTTATCCCCTATAGAGGATGACTTTCAAAAAAATCTGAATTCAGTTTTGTAATCTCTTACTATAACTTACTTCCTAAATTTTCTTGGTCACCATATCCCGGTGCCATATCAAATCCCGTTTTAACCCCCTTAAGGGTGATTTTTTTCCAAAACGCTGAAAAATATTTTTTTTTTATTTGATATGAAATCTCTATATGAGAGAGGTAGAGACTTAAAACGGTGTTAAGTCTCTAGCTCAAAAAGAGTGTTTCGCATCCAAACCTTGCATCCCTTTTTAACATCCCTAAGGATAGAATTTTCTTAAAGGCTGGAAGTACATTTTTATATTTTATTAAGTAATCATTCTGTAACGTTTCGAGTCTCTAGCTAAAAAACAAAGTTTCCCCATTCAAACTTTTCACCCCTTTTAACGCCCTTATAGGTGGATTTTTTCAAAACGTCTAAAGTTCTTTTTTTGTATTCAAATAAGTAATCTGTTTACAAAGCTTTAAGTTTCTAGCTCAAAAGGAAATGCTTCCCTCATACAAACTTTGCACCCCTATTTAACCCCCTTAGAGATGGAATTTTATAAAACGCTGATAGTTTTTTTTGTATTCTAATAAGTAATCTTTCTACAAAGTTTCAAGTTTCTAGCTCAAAAAATTAAGTTCTCTCCATACAATCTTTGTACTCCTCTTTAACCCTCTTAGGGGTGGAATTTTCTTAAACGCAGAAAGTACTTTTTTTGTATTCTAATCAGTAATCTTTCTACAAAGTTTCAAGTCTCTAGTTCGAAAAATAATGATTTCCCCATACAAATTTTGCACCCCATTTGACCCGCTTAGGGGTGAGTTATTCCAAAACCCTAAAATTACTTTTCTTGTATTGTAATTAGAAATCCATACACAAAGTTTCACGTCTCTCACTTAAAATTTTACTCCACCCCTATACAAATTTTCAACCCTCTTTTTACCCCTTTGAGAGTGGAATTTTCAAAAATCCCTTCGTAGTGGGTACTAACGTTATAATATAAACTACATACAGTGAAAAAACCAGCTTTCTAGGTTCAACGGTTTGGGCTGGGCGTTGATTTAAATGAGTGAGTCAGTGAGGACTTTGCCGTTTATATATATATATATATATATATATATAATATATAGAAGATAGACAGATAGAAGAAGAAGAAGATAATTTATTTCGGACATCAATGATCCATAGAGTGTTAGTTCCAATTCTTTATCAGTATGTTAATTCATCTTTATTTTGGACATTCATATAATGGCACGTGAGTGGGTCTCGTGCTGGTAAAAGGGACTATCAAGCCTCTCCCCTATCTCGGCAAAAAAACTGTTGGAGCTGTGTCTCACACGGCACATCAACACTATTTTTGGCTCATTCGGTTCCCTGTGTCAAGAAGCACAATTTTTTTTGGGGGTAGTTTTTAGGGTTCCGTAGTCGTAGGAACCCTTATAGTTTCGCCATTAACCCTGTAATTTGGCATGGGTATCAATCACGCCGACAAAACAGTAGAATAAAATCTTGAAAATTATATTTTTTAGGGTTTTCTCAGTAAACCCATAGGTGTAGGCTATCGTTGGATAGCTTGTTCTAAAATATAATGGGTTTCTTGAACTTTTTTCAACTCAGTGATTCGTTTGCGAAGTTATCGAGTAATAGCCGACCAACTTAAGATGAATTTGGATAGGCCAACTTTCGTACAAATTCGGCCGACCTGATTCACTATTTAGTTGGAGCGCGCGTGTCGATGTACTCGTAACTAAGACAGACAGGCAGCTACAGAACCCTACACTGCGCGTGGCCCGAGACGAACTTGGTTGTTTTTTTTTAGTTATTTTTTAAAAACTATTTAAAGTAACTCACAACAACCAAATAACCGAAGTTAAATCGCAGTATTGCAATCACAACCGAGCTAAAATCAAGCAACTTAAGTTAGTTACTTGTTTATAAGTCGGTATTATGTCCAAAAATAACAAAATAAACGAGCTAATATCAAGTGAATAAATAGATACTTGTTTTTATTTTGGTCACTGTATACTCCGTACATATACATGAAATGATCTTTTTTGCTTTTCTGTAAAATTTTCAAAAACCAAATTACTTGTTTTTAATTTCGAGCAGACGAGCTGGTTGATAGCTTAACAGTTCGTTCATACGTTAGGTAGATTTAAATGAAATGTATTTTTTTGTTTTGGTAAAAGACGCTGGTTTAAAAACTGGGAAAACAGAAATGTTTTGTGTGAAAAGTTGTTTTTCACATCAGCTATTCGGATAAGGGCTTTTTCTTCCCTGCTAGGAGGGATCAAATTGGCACTTTTCTGTTCCAGGACATATTGTTGCCAGAATTAAAAAAAAACCCAATGAATACATGAAAATAGTATACACATAATCGATTACAATTTTTTTTATAATCGATTACTTTCATATATTTTTTTGTCTTATAAAATTATTGCGAAACGTATTAAAATACCACTATATTGGAATGCAGCAGCAAGTTTTACTTATAAGGCTATAAATAAATAATTAAAAATGGCTTACAGATTAACACTCTTATAATAGATTAAAATTTTATTATCCTCATAGGTGTTGTGAAAAGCAGTATGAGTCACACGGAAGCAAGATTATTTGCACCTTGGGCGTGAACACTTGAATCCCTCACTACGCTCAGGATTCTATTCTGGAATCCTTCGCTTCATTCGGGATTCAATCTACGCCCTCGCCGTAAATATGCCATTTTGCTCCCTTGTGACACAATCTACTATTGTAGACGGCCCCTTTATACTGTAATTAAATTATTATCCCTGAACCGTATTAAGTTTAGTGGTACGAGTAGCCTAATGTTGGATGCAGGTAAGCCGTGAAAAGCGGGGATTACGCGGGCGGTCGATTGGTGCTATCGCTTTACGTTGTATACCGCCGCAGCTACATTTGTCTACCTACTTAATTTGTGTATGCAATAGGACGTAAATGAGGATTTAGTAACAAAATAGTTCAGAGTATAGGTATGAGGTTGGTTAGGAATTCAGTGGAAACAAGCAGTGTCATTTTATATTATGACTTTCCGTTTTTTTGGTCGTGAGATACTGCATTTTGAACGAAAGGTAAACCGAAAATAAAGTAAATAAGTACTACCTACTCAATTGTTAAAGCTTTAAAGAAAATACGACTAAAACTTACGTTACAGTCACCAGCATTAGGATCTGCCATGACAAAGGCAGCAAAAATTGCAAGCGTCCATAGGCTACGGTAACCACCTAGCTCATCTGGTGATGGAGACAGAAAGTGGCCATAGCAACTTATATCATTAACATCATCATCATATCAGCCAAAAGATGTCCACTGCTGGACATAGGCCTCCCCCAAAGAGACCGGTCCTGCGGCCACACTGCGCCTTCCGGTACGTGGTCGTTTTTATCTCATAGCGCTTGGTGTCGAGGTCTGCACGCCGTCTGAGTTGGAAATCGTTCACCTGTGTGAACACAACATGCCTCCACTGTGATCGGCCCTTAGCCAATGCATCCCATTCGGACGGCTGTATATTAGTCCTCTTCATGTGACGTCATCAAAACACTTGCACTCTCTGATGAATACTGGTGAGTATTCATCAGAGTGTGAGAGAATCTAAAGCTAGTGCCTAAACAGCTGATCCCACCACGCCTGTAGTATTAGTCATGTTGACGTTGGTCTAATGACTACGTTATCTTGTATTTATAGATCATAAAGCCGCGGGCGGTGGAACCTATCAATCAATGGTCGCACCTTGATTAAATCCGGAAAGTTACGCTTTGAGTGGAGATGACGTATTGCGCGGTGACACGCGAACGATGACTTACGATCGCTAGATAAGGCGTCAAGGTTTGTGCGTATTTGACAGCAAAACCATACAGGGTGTAAGAACATATTACGTGCAAGGATTAAAGATGTTAACAAAACAGAAGAAATGTGCGTAGTTTTTAGGGTTCCGTAGTTTTTATATTCTCAGTTTTTAGATCATTGGCACCTAATCCCAGGATTTGGCTTGACGAAAACTACACCTTATTGGGATTAGACCAGAAGGGTCATCACGTTACGTTTTGAACGCGCGTTGGACAGTCCAACTGTCATTATTATATAAAAAGTATCTATTAGATCTACCGACGCGCGTACAATGCGTTACGTGATCGACGCGCAGAGGGGTGATCACGTAACGTTTCAAACGCGCGTTAGGACAATTTAACTGTCTTTTTTAGGGTTCCGTATCCAAGGGTAACGGGACTCTATTACTAAGACTTCTCTGTCTGCCCGTCCGTCCGTCTGTCTGTCACCAGGCTGAATCTCAAGAACCGCGATAGCTAGACAGTTGAAATTTTCACAAATTATGTATTTCTGATGCCGCTATAACAACAAATACTAAAAACAAAATAAAATAAATATTTAAGGGGGGCTCCCATACAACAAACGTTTTTTTTTTGCCGTGGTATAGATAATGGTACGGAACCCTTCGTGCGCGAGTCCGACTCACACTTGGCGGGTTTTTCAATATAAAAAGTGCGTTACGTGAGCGACCTGCAGTTTCCTCACGAATGTTTTCCTTGAACGCAAAGCTACTGTTAAATGTCAAATGATATTTCGTACATAAGTTGTTTGAAAGACCTAGTGGTATGTACGAGCCAGTATTCAAACCCACGATCTCCAGAAGTGTCGCCTCTCGTGCCTTACTGTTTGGCTAAAGTAGCTCTCAGTTTCGAGATAATCACTCGAATATGGCAATAAGCGCTACGCGAGTCCCGAGTCACCAAACCGTGTCAAGGACGGTGACATGTGCTTTGAACCTCTGTTGACCTAGCACGGGACCGGGATAAGTGGCGTACTCGAAGAGAGGCTTATTCTTAGCAGTGGGCGATTACAGGCTGATTATGATGATAAATGATTTATCTAATCGTATGGCATACATTATTTTGGCCTTTAAAGTTTGTCACTCTTTAGTACCACCCAAGGGACACGTGCAGGTTTGTGGTGGGTAGCTCCTGCGGTCAAGTGAGTGGGCAACTAAACTGTTAGAAGTTCTTAAGGCGCCCGAAGGCCTCTAACTCGGCTTAACGACTACTATCATAGACAGCAGCCGGGATCAACTGATTAACGTACCTTCCAAAGCACGGAAGCGCTGCTCATTTATATTAACCACTCAAACATCAGGCGGTCACCCATCCAAAGACTGATCGCTGCCATCTGCTTAATTGCCATTGCCATTTTTGCCATTTTTGCTGCATCTTTGTTTGTTTTTTAGGTATTTGTAACTATGGGCCTTAGATGCCTATTTTATTTAACCTGCGGTGTCGTTGCGGTGTCGTTGCGGTGTCGTATGATAAATGATGATGATGTGGGACTCACTTAAATATAGCATACCCATTTAAAACCACACCGGCGTTTTCCCGCTTTTGGCTGAAGAGGGACGCCATGGGATTGTGAACATTCTACCATGACGCCCCTCCATGTGCTTTGAGCCTGCCACATTTCAAAATCTAATCTATATCCGTGTTGCCCTATTTTAGCTCGCTATTTGGTGATACAGCCGCCAATGCTATCATTCATAACAACGCCAAATTAAAGTTAACAGCGTCCGTGATAGTAGCTTTTAATATTCAGCGTTATACTCGTAATGGGAATTTGAATTAGTTTTGGACTTGACTAGATTAAGAGAATTATAATATTAATAACGTACCGTAGTTAATGTTTTCGAGTTTTGTTTTTAAACACATTTAATTCATGATTAAATTATAAGGTTTTGCGTTATCGACGGAACAAATAAATTTTGGTAATATTTGTAAAATCTGGAAGTCAATCTGATTCGTTATTTTGTATTCGCTCACTTTCAATTCCAGTGTAACAGAAGCGCGTCCACAGCGCACAACATTGGCAATGAAATGCCAATTGTTGAGCCAGATTGACTTACAGACTGCTCAAATACGAGACGACATGTTTCTCTTTACGCGTGATCCGGCGCGTACGCTGCCTTGCCCAACTTGTCTTGCTCATATCGACGAAGTGTTTATGGGCAAGAAAAAAATAATTGAGGGCTATTAATAGAACATTGTTGTCGATCATCTATTGCACTTTTGGTCGATACATTACATAGTGCTTTTTCACGGCTACTGCGAGGAATAATAAATAAACAAAGGAAAATTAAGATCATAATCAGGGAGCGTACATTTCATGCCGATGACAGGCATATGACGTCAAGCTACATACAGGATGGAAAAAGTTTGAAAAGGGCAACGGCATAACGAACGTTTATTTATCCGTACCCAATAATGGAAAATGTGATTAATCAATGATTAATCACTGTTATCTAATCAACCTCTTCCGTTTAAGTAGATCTAATATATTGACAGTTGAGACGGACATTGAAAGAACTTTATCTGACATTGTCACATCAAAGTTTACTCTTTGTCACAAATAGGAGACATGCGGAAACAACATTTCAGTTAAATTTAATAAGATCAGGAAACTTAATGCTTTGCTAGTGGCCTAGGTCGCCATGGAGGCTATAACATTATTGTGCCAAATAAATCCATGTTTAGTTATAGATAATAAACAAATTTATTGTTCCTGCTGTCAGCAAAGTTTGCCACCAAAAGCAAGCAACATCAAATTACATTTGCAAACAATAAAACACAAAGAACATGAGGAACATAAAGAAACACAGTTTGATTTTAACATGGACTTTACCAATTTCATGATAGCATCGATAGATATAGATACGTTGTTGTGGCCTATAAGTAATTGAAAATAAAATAAAATATTAGTTACTAAATACGTTTACGGTTACTAAGTCATGTCACTTCGTTTTTTGAATCATCCTGTGTGTTTATATGAATACGTCATTATGACGAAACCGGCATGAAATGTACGCTCCCTGATCATAATAAACGAAACTCATACAGATTAAATACACAAAAAAATCGATCGACTCTGAATTTTCTTCCGACAATACTAGCTAGCTAGCTACAGCTAGCTGCTAGTGACAGTCATTTCCTGTTCATTACTGGGGATTGAGGTAGATTTTAAATGAAACTGGAAGAATCATGTTGCAAAAATCTCGGGAAAACTATCGTAATTTACCTACTCACTTTCATTTAATAACGGCAATTAGCGCGTATTATGCTTAGGGGCATGTCTGGTTGAATTATGGCATTATTCACTGGGGAAACAATACACATATCAGTAACCTGTTTATACTTCAGAAAAAGTGCATTCGAATTTTAGTGATGTTACTCTATCTATCTAAAAATACTAGTGGAGCTGTAGATCTTGCAAGCCAGCCTTTTTAAACAAAAGAGCGCGCCTGGCGCGGTCGCGCGGCGCTGTGATTGGTTGAATCGCTGTTCCAACTGGACTACAAAAGCATTACACAGGACAATTTAAATTCATAGAAGACATGCTCGTTCGATGTCCAGTTAACCGCAGGTTTGAAGCAGTGGCGTGATTTTTGTTTTTTCACAGGTCAGCGGAGTCCTACAGAACACGGGGCAGTCCCTCGTGTTCCGAGTAGAAAAGGACTCGAAACACCAAGTGAACATCAGCGGGGGACCGCTCTCCTACCGCTACCAGTTCGAGGAGATATACTTCCACTACGGCCTGGAAGACAACAGAGGCTCTGAGCATCAGATCGACCATCATACGTTTCCTGGAGAGGTACGTAAATTTTGGGATTGATGTGGCCGTAACCCGTGTTCCGAGTACAACACGAAACACCAAGCGGCGTATGATGGGTGCTATTTTATTAAATACTAGCTTCCGCCCGCGACTTCGTCTGCGTGGATCCGGGATAAAAACTACTCTATATTTTAATTCAAGCTATAAACTTTTTTTGTGCAAAAATTCATTTAAATCGGTCGAGCCTATTAAGCGTGATTGAGTAACAAACACCCAAACTATTTTTTAATATTATAGTAGGGTAGTATAGTATATGATAACTTTGGGTCAATCGTCATTCTCACACTCGCAAATGACAGATGTCTTTTCTATAGCAACAAGTGATAAATTGGCAATCAACATAAGCTACGGGACCGCTCCCGTTCGAGGGGATATACTTCAATTACGCCTTGGATGACATCAGGGGCTCGGAGCTTCAGGTCGACCATCCCTGGAGAAGGACTTTTGCTTCTATAATTTCAATTTGACCAAGTCGTGCGTTCGGAAAAAGTATGTCTCGGTAGGGTCTCTCCCGCCTGTATTAATGCATATTTCAAAAACAAAAGTACTTAAATTACTCAAAGATCAATTTGGTAGTTATTTCATCACTGTTAAAATATTCTCAAAGAAATTCCCAATTAACTTTATACAATTATTGGTTCTTAAGAACGTTGAAGCGAACCTTTAGCAAATTAACACCTTTAACTTTCACCCCATTATCGCTATTCGTTTGTAAACTTCGGACCCTCGACTCCGACTTTGTGGTAATTGCTAATGAAAGTTTGATTTTAAAAGTTAATTGTAGATGGTTGAGATTGGAATTTTAATACCCATTTTAAAGTACATGCAACTTCTTTTATAATGATAATTTAATTGGGTTACATTCATTATATCTATCTATATATATAATTAAACTTACGTCGTGGTATTTCCCTTATTTACAACTTTAGTACGGTTGGGCTGATTTTTATGCTGTTTGATTTGTCTTCGCTCCGAATACCAGAATAAATATATAATAAATATATTAAAAGCCAAAATACCAAATTATGACTACTTACAAAATATATCGGTCTGTCGTTAATCGTAACGTTAATGTGGCGCTAGCAGCTGTCATCCCATACAAACTTGTCAATCTTTGCATATATTCAGATTTGAACGAACACCGATTACGATTATAGACGGTATGGTGAAACCCAGCCTAAAACAAACAAAAACCGTACAAATTCATGTTCTATATGATACGGGTTCGTGGGGTCAGCTACATAGTTGTAATTAGATTTTCTCTAAACGTTGGTATATCATGATAAATGCTTACAATTTAAGCGTTTTTTACGTCGCGTGGACCTACATCGCAGACACCTTAATAGGAATATCAGTAAAAAATTGCCTAAACGATTACTGTCTGTCGGGATGTTTGCTTTCTCTGTTGAGCAATAAAAACTGATTCGATTGTATGTTTGTATTCAGATCCAGCTGTACGGGTTCAACAAGGAGCTGTATCACAACATGTCCGAGGCCCAACACAAGTCGCAGGGCATCGTCGGCATTTCACTCATGGTCCAAGTAAGAGAAATTTTAAACACTGTTAATATTAATGTAGAAAGTAAACCATTTTATTGTACCATTGACACAAAGACCAAAGCTCGCAATACTAAGTAGCGTAGTAGACCGGGAATCGAACTTGGTATCTCTGGATTCCCGATCCATTGCGGGGTGTTCTGTGGCCACCGCTGCGCAAATTTTGCTACGATTTTTTTCTTGACACGCTTTGTAAGGTAGCTGTCTATCTATATTTGAAATTTGTTGTTTAACTTCTAAAGTTTAATCTTTATCGCCCTTCAATAATTAGGAAAAAAATGCATTAAGCCGAGAAAGCGCTTTTATTTCCTAAAAAAACACATTTTGCAATAATATTTTGTATTACTTAGTCCTTTGGCTGACTTTATTTCAGAGCAACGAAATATTATAGATAACATTATACCTACAACAAGTACCCATTAGCTCTTGAGACTAAATCAACTGAAAGATAAAGAAAATATGCTTTGAGCGAATCAGATAAAGACTATACAGAATGAATATTAGGTACAGCAATTAATTTTCCGTTTGTTAACCCTCCGTTTCTCCTGACTAGAATTTTCGAGTCTTAAGTGTTGTGAGAACTATTTTAATAGTTGCATACCTGTTCCAGATCGGCGAGCCGACTAATAAAGACCTCAGGCTAATAACCAGTGCTTTCAGCAGAGTTACTTATAGAGGTAAGGATCGCAATTTATATTAAAGTTCGTCTTATCTAAATATATTTTCAATTAAATCTACTTAGTCGAAATGTTTTGCTGTATACCTACAGTAATGAAAGAAAGACGTTACCATGTTTTATCATATATCTTCTTCTTCTTTATATTTTTTCTTCTATCTTGGTATTTTTCTACACTATAAAGAGAAAAAGACTTAAAGAAGAAAGAAGATTGTAGCTTTGTAAGTTTTTAAATTTGTGTCTAATCTCTGGAACCGATTATCCAATTTCAAAAATCTTTCATCTGTGTGTAAAATGGACTTTCTGTCTGGCTATAGGCTATATTTTATCCCGTTTGCAGGCTTTCTTTGATATACCGCTTGGGCACATAATATTGTATTTAAGTACTGAAATTGTCGTTACCAAAACATTTAATTATACACTCTTAGAAGTGTCCCTCTTGCTGCGCCAATGTTCGATTCATTCGGGAACGAACGAACGTACAGGTTTTAGCTATTCACTTTTACGCCCTTATCCGTAATCAATCTATATTCTATACATCTATAGGAACTCATGTCGTGTTAGTTACACCGTTTATAAGATAAGAACGGCTGGTTATATTTTTTACGATGGTTGAGTTGATGGAATGGTCTTGGCTCCGAATAGCAGAAGAACAATAAGAACATGTTTTTGTCTTATACATTTTGTAAGGCGTTACGAAGTTCGCGGGGTCATCTAGTTAATCATATATCGAACTTCTGTGAACTAGTAGGGGGTGGCCTATGTCCAGGAGTGGACGTCTTTCGGTTGATATGATGTAATCGTAATGAGGAATTGTTTTGATTGTGTTTTGACCTAATTATTCCCCACAGGTAGCTCCTTCGCCATCAAGCACCTGCCCCTAAGCTCGCTGCTACCCAACACACAGCAGTACCTCACTTATGAAGGGTCCACCACACACCCAGGCTGCTGGGAGACCGCTGTGTGGATCATCTTTAACAAACCTATCTACATTTCTAAGCAAGAGGTAGGACAAGCGTCCTGTCACTTGACTTACTCACTTTTGCCCTAATGTTTCATTAGACCTAGACTTAATGCTTCTTAGAAACAGTGAACATCTCAAGTTTTCTTCTAATATCATCAGATAGAAGTCATTAGGTTAGGTTAGATTCGTTTTACATAATCCTATAAAGTTTACTATTTAAGAAAACAATGTATTAGGTCTAATGAAACATAAGGTTAAAAGAAGCATTTAGGGTTCAAGTAGTTAGGTCTAAAAAGGAAGAACCGGTAAGACCACTATTTCAGTATATCAGATTATCATCTAAGTGTTTCAAATATCAGAGTGTCAACGCGCCAAGCGCCACATATACCAAGATTGGATAAGACTGCTAAGGTCTTTGAGCAAACGAACCAACAAAGCAGTTTGCATAATCTACCCTACCATCAAGTAGCATGGGTAAATGGGTGATGACCAAATTCTTGGCCAGTAGTTAGCCTGGTTAATCGGTAGTAGTTAAAAAAATCCGTTGTGACACAAAAATTAACCATAGAATTGTTGGCTAATTTTGTGCCACAACGGAACTTTTTAACTAAGTACTACCGATTAACCAGGCTAACTACTGGCCAAGAATTTGGTCCTCACCCAAATACCCTTTTAGTTCGCCTACGCCAAGCTTCGCTACTCTTTAAGGAGGTCCCACACTGCAACCTATTGTACTCCAGGCAAAATACGGTTTTGAAAAACATTAATTTATAATAACGTTATTGTGATTAATTTAGTTTTAAAATGTTATTCTAAGATGCTGTATTCAAGAATCCGACAAACTTTCCACCCGGAAGTAATTATGTAGATTTAAATGAAGCATGCATTGTCTTTTTGTGTATGATTTAACTTGAATATTATAAAGCAAATGTAAATGAACCAAAATAAAGACAAAAATATTTATTAATATTTTTTCTGTCTTTTTAGAAGCTAGTTAATTTATCATTTTTTTGATGTCTGAAATTGTGTCGGATTCTGTCGCTGGGTAACTATTTAATTGATAATATATCCGTTACACAGAAAAGATAAGCTATTATAAATTATTTCCAAAGTTGATTTTTTTTCCATACAAGTTGTCAGTTCATTGACTGGACTATTGACAAAATCACCTGTATCTGTCGATACAGTATCCTCTATCGCGTTCGCAGCACTGAAAAGAGTCGCCGTGTGTAAAGGCTTTAACGTACAGTCGACAACACAGCTAACTGACCATACCGTGAAAACCTAGAACCTTATTACAATGCACTTAAGGTCAGATTAGATTTCCGATGGTCAGTTAGCTGTGTTGTCGACTGTACAACAATTGGCTCAATTTAGGAAGTTATGTAAGGGAAAAAATAAAAAAAAACAACAATTTAATTGTTTTCTTAAATCATAATGTTGTATGTGATACAAGTAAAACCGGAGAGAAAACATAATGCATCCTCTTGCAACAGTTTTTTTTCTTCCAACAGATGTACGCCCTTCGCCGCCTAATGCAAGGTTCCGACGTATCTCCAAAGGCCCCGCTGGGCAACAACGCGCGCCCCACGCAGCCCCTACATCACCGTACCGTCCGGACCAACATTAACTTCAACAAGCAAGGGTCTCAGGTAAATAGAATTCGCATAATTACCATTATGTTTATCTTTAACTAACAAGTATTTTAAAATCGATATGATACAGAGAAAGAATATAATGGAAAAATAAACCATCATCTTCTGTAGCCCCCGACAGGATTCGAACCTGCGACCTTTCTATTAACGCTAGACTGCTCTACCAACTAAGCTACGAGGACAGTGACTTACGCTGTGTATTTTTGCATTACATTCCCGCTAAGACTAGCGCCCTCTGTATCTGTGTCTGTAAATAACACGAAAACAAAAATATTTAATTAAAAATAATTTGTTTCGTGATAAGGGTATTTAACAAGTATTTTAGTTTATTTTCCATGGGTACGTAGGTATGTTTCACGTCTATCATGAATTCCGATGCTATATGATCCCATTAGTACTTTGTCCTCCATGAGTGCGTTAGGTAGGAGCAGAGAGGGTTAGTTGCCCATCCCTAGCTGGATATGCTTGGATAAGGCCTCGGTTAGGTATATTCCCACTAGTTCTATTATCAGTTCTATTCATGGAACTAGTTGGAATTTTTCTACCTATTTTTACGTTCAAATTCTAACTAGTTCCATTAATAGAACAGTTAAAAGAACTAGCGGGAGTAGTACCTCGAACCAAAAAAGTGTCTTCCTTGCACCAAATAACTACTTTGCCAGACTAAAATCACATCTACGTCCTAGACCGGCAAAACCGTCGTCACAAACCTTCGCGTTGGATCAGGTAATGAGGTGTAGGAACATTACGTTCAATAACTAGTGTACGGTGTAATTGTAATAGCGAGCGAAGCGAACGAAGTACTCCGTTTCAGTTTGGGTCAACATTATTTCGTACTAGCTTCTGCCCGCGACTCCGTTCGCGTGGAAATCGTTTATATCGCAGCTCCATACAAACTTCAACCCCCCATTTCATCCCCTCAGGGGGTGATTTCCAGGATGAAAACTATCCTATGTCCTTCCCCGGGATTCAAACTATCTCCATACCAAATTTCATCGCAATCGGTTCAGCGGTTTAAGCGTGAAGAGGTAACAGACAGACAGACAGACAGACAGACAGACACACTTTCGCATTTATAATATTAGTATGGATGTCCGGCTGTCCCGCTGTTGGTCTCTTTTACATTCTCTTACAATTTCGTAAGCAGGTTCGATAAAGGTTTCTTTAGCGAGATGGAAAAAAAATATATATATATATATACAACAGTCTCGCGTTTTCTACGGCTCTCAGAACCACTAGTTAATTAATCTAATTTAAATATACTAATAATATATTAAAAGCCGTCTTTCTTTTGAGCAAAATAACCAAAGATCATCACATGGCTAATAAGAGAACGTGGCACAGCCCAGCTCCCTGCGGGACGTCACAGCAGTGAACGGTAAAAACGGCACTGTTTATCAAACGCAAATGAACTGGTTAGAGCGTGTGAACAAGAACTAGACGGAGATTGTGCTGCGCTCGGAACGATTGTGGCGTGGAGACGGTGTTAGTGTTACTTACTTTATTATAAAGTACGGATGTATCGATTTGATCCTCTCATAAATACCTAGTCCCTGGGCGAACGAGCTTAAATTTATTAACGAGCTCAGCTCGGGTGAAAATATGGAGAAAACGATTTTTCCCAGACATGAGACCTAGCTAGATCGATTTCTCGCCCCCGTAAACCCCTATGTTCCAAATTTCATCGAAATCGTTAGAGCCGTTTCCGAGAATGTGATTCCAAATATATATATATATATACAGTTATATATAGAATAGAATAGAATAGAATAACATTTATTCATGACGACAACACATAAATACATGCACATAAATCAACATACAAAAGAGAAGACAACATTGCGACGAAACGGTTCCATCTCAGCGTTGTACTGGCCTGGTAGCCATCGCTGGTCTTCCGATGGAACCATCCGGTGATACCACGGCGTAACACACATACAAATATTGCTCTATACTTACATACAAATATTGCTCGTTTAATAAGGGATGGTGTAAGGAAACTTTAAACCAGCCGACATATGAGCCATGGGCAAGGGTCGGACGGAGTAGCGTCATTGCTCGCAATAATGTGAACATGGGGGAGTCCCTTATTTTACCTACAAACCTTTCATCGAATGCATTGTTTCGCGTAATTTTCATTTCATCGAACTTGTGACATAAAAAAAAGACCGTGTTGCACTCCGGGAGTGCCGGCAGAAGTGAAAACTCAATAACATTGTTACAGTTTTTCGATCAGGTCACGTGACATCTTACGATGTCACCCTAAAAATGAATTTGACGCAAATTTATAGACAATTATCAATTATTTAGGCGGACGGCCCGCGGGCGCGTTGGGTGTGACGGGCCCAACGCGCCGCCGGGGCGCAACGGTGCCGGGGTCCGGCGCGCCGACGGGCGGCGGAAAACACAATACCAATTTGTTTTTGCCATTGCCAAATATTTTTCAAAGCTTTATCTCTTTAGGAATAACGTCTAAATTCGAACTATTCGAATTTTCTCAATAGCAAAACGGTGAAGGACGCGTTGGTATTATTACACATTTATTTGCAGAATATGCTATTGCAAAAAGTGTTTAACGGCTTTATACTCTTACGAATAGCGTTCGTTTTGAACGAAGTCGAATCGGCTAGCAGCAAAAAGTGAACTCCTTCACATCTGACATCACAAAACGTCGCGTATTTAACAACTTTTCCCCAACCCAAAAAGTGCTCAGCGCCGCTAAAGAAAGAAAGAAAGAAAGAAAGAAAGAAAGATACATTTATTCGTGACAAACACAAGGCAATTTACATACATTAACAATAACGTAATTTGCCACGAAATGGTCGCAACTCAGCGTAATGCTGGCGGAGCCAGCGCTGGTCTTCCGTTGCGACCATTTGGTGATGCCACGGCACAGTGACAAAACGTACACATACAACCAAGAAAAACGCCTCATGGCTTAAAAAACGCGAATCAGGGTCGCTCGAACATAAAAAATAAAATAAAAAATTAAACTATCTATGATTATCTTACGCTAAGTGACAGTGACACATGACGTAATATATATGAATTTACACGAAAAGCAAAATTAGGTCACGGCCAAAAGAAGAGAAAGAGGTGTACATGCGTTAAAAAAGAAAGAAAAAAGAGGAACTACTACTACTATAGAGGAACAAATGAAGCCACCCAGACCAACGCGCAGCAGGATGCCACAGGGACATAAACAGCAGGTACATACGCATACTTAGCTAGAAACAGCTGGTATCATGTTTCAAATTTCCTTGGCTTTTTTGATGTTCAAACAAATGTTTCTTAACATTAATCTTAAAACTATGTCTACTTTTAAGGTCCCTGATCGGCGGAGGCAGATTATTCCAACACTTGGTTGCGGCATATCTAAAACTTCCACGAAAAGCAGCTGAAGCATGTCGATGTGTTAGCAGTTGCAACCCACACTGTCGTGCTCCACGTGCTGTCGTGCGAAATAACAATTTCTCGAAGAGATATTAAGAAGTTTTCACTTCAAAAATATTTAGGAAAAAGGGTCTAATGCAAACATGAAATCTCCACAGACGGCCCAAGTCTCAGTTTCTATTACAGTTTATTTACTGCGTCTAGCAAGACAGTCCTCAGATAAGTTTCTCCTGTGTTCCAGACGGAGAGCCATTTTATTCCCTAAAGCTAGGGACTGGAATGAAGATAAAATAAACGAGGAACGTAATTGATCCGTGCTGCTTTCACGACAGAATAAACAACCTTGATTTGATCTTGCTTCTACGTAAAAGTCTCTGTATACTCTTGTACTTCAGGGTTAACAACTTAATTCCATGTAAAAAAGAGGTCAAGTTTCGAAACTCTTCCAGCGTAAAAAGTTGTGAGATATTTCGTAGTACCAAGTCTCAGGCAGTCTTATTATTCTTCATTTGCTCTCTGCTGCTTCTCAGTGAGTGACAAAATTAAGAAACTTTTACTAGTTATAATTTTTAACACTTTCCCTACCAAGAACCCGCCTAGCGGGCGCCTACGACGTAGTCGCTTGCCGCTGCATACGAGGAAAACCATAGGATCGGCTACGAGTGTAGCGCGTAGCGATTGTTGGTCGCGAAAGTGTTAAACTACTGGTTCAAATTGAATGAAACTTGAAATATATCGTTACTAGTTTTATCCACAACGAAGTTATAGGGGGGTCGAAAATGGACTGAATTGCTTCGAGAAAAGGATGGTACGGCCGTGCTCGACTTGGCGGGTGCACTACCGTGCCCCCAGATAATTAGATAAAAACTATTGTCGGGTAAGCCATTAACTCATTCACCGCCACGCTACGCTCGAAGCGCTACGCTGTAGCAGCTAAGGTGGTTCGCTTTCCATAAAAAACGTTATTTGACATTCGCAAGCTAACGGCGTGATATTTTAAGAAACTTATGTAACAAACTTTCATAAATTGGCTTTCCATTTGGTTTCCCAAAGTATCACGTCTCAAACAAATTTCTCAAATTATCCTAGTTTATACAATTTTATTCTAGGAAAGGGGGAATTTCGCGCAAATGTGCCATTTATGTGTTTCTTACATAAGTTTCTTAAAATATAACGCCGTTAGCCTGCGAATGTCAAATAACGTTTTGTATGGAAAGTGAACCACCTTAAGCTGTAGGTATTTATAGCGAAACGTGTTCGTAGCACTCTGACGCGTGTACGTTATTATTAGTACTGAAAGGAGTTATGATGCTGAACAGTAGCTTTGAGACAATTTTTCCGACTGCAAAACACAAAGGAGGGTAGTGTGTTTACCAGTCTATGTATGTTCGTTCCTTTGTGGCACTCTAGATATCAAACACGTGGGCCGATTTTAATGAATCTTACGCCGATCGATTTGTTTTAATCTTTCGGGTGTCGCTAGACAGTAATCAAAATTCAAAACGGCGGCCAACAGACGCCATATTGTAAAAAAAAACAACTATGTCATGTGGAGAATCGTTGAATGAACAGTTGAACATTGAACAGAAATATATGGGGCCATAACATACAAAGATTGAATGATTGATTGAACAGAAATATAAAGAATACAAAGCAATTCTTGTTCTCTTCGTAAAACGTAAACATCCTAACGGGTCCAAGATCTCAGCCAATAAGCTTAGCTATTCCAGCCCGATAGCCGCAACCGCACCACTGCAGAATTAATTAACATCGGGTGTAAACTATATTTACGCCGTGACTCGAACAAGCTTGTCTTAGCCGGGGATCCCCCGCGATTTATAGACGGAAGTCCGGTGCAATGTACATAGTCTGTGGACCTGTATAATACGTGCTTCTATAATAATGGCAGGGACACAGATAACGGAACAGCGCAGTTGGTTAAGAGTGCGTATACGAAATTTGATTATTTGTGTAAACTTTATTGCATAAAACAGAGAAATGGCGGGCTTAATGCCAACCTCACCCCTACGAGAGAGCTCGCGCGCCATCTTGTGATAGCCGTGCTGGTAGATCTAAAAATGAATCCCATATAAAACATTCCATTTAAGAAAAAACTCTTCCACCGTAAAAAGTTGTGAGATGTTTCGTAATACCAAGTCTCAGGCATTCTTATTAAATCTTTATTTGCTAGCTAAATAAAATTGTGCAACTTGGCAACTAGCCCCAAAATGCAGGCTTTTAGTTTTATCCACAACGAAGTTATAGGGGGTCCCTACGGCCGTGCCTCTGATTTGATCGACTTGGTGGGGGCACTGCCGTGCCCCTAGAAATGACAGTTGAGTTGTCCTAACGTGCGTTCGAAAAGTTACGTGATCAACCAGCTGGAACTGTATACTGACAAGCTGCGATACGAATATACTTAGGTACATAGTATTTCTGTGTATCTAGAGTACCAGTGTAAATATATGTACATAGTTGCACAAAGCACCGAAACTTCGAAAAAGGTTACGGATATTTACAAGCTGCAGCAGTGCACTTATAGACAGTCTATGCGTCTCAGTGGGCCGAAACAGAACTGTGCAATGTAAATAGCCTGTACTTTACCTTTAGTAGCATAATGCACAGAACATGTAGGAACAGCGGGGCTACTGGAACCAGCAGCATTTGTGAGATATATATAAGGGGAAGCGGTTGGATGCGGAGAGCTGGGCTGTTGTTCGTTACGCGCTAATGCGGCTCACCCCGCCGGTCACCCGTCACGAAACAAGACCTCTACCTTACGCTTAGTTACTATGAATCGCGGTGTCAAGATATATTTGTGGGTGAGCGTTGAGGTGAGCTTAAAACAAGTTACAGAATAGGAGGGCAGAGGAGCGGGTAAGGTGGCGCAAATTAGGAAAGGCTTATGTCCAGCAGTGGACAGGCTCAGGATGATGATGATAAAAGAGGGTTTCTTTTTATAATATGACGGTTGCAAACAAGCATAATTATGTTCTGCCTGACGGTAAGCAGAAGCCTATGGTTTCTAGAACAATCACAAGCGCGTTGCCGACCCTTTATTGATTCGAGTATTCGCTGTGTTGATAGCTAAACACGAACCCGGGTTCCTCGCTCTCAATACAACACATCCTCGAGAGCTCGCCAGATCTTACTCACGATCAGGAACACAACACTACATACCTACAGAGCAAGTTGTGGCGTTATAATGGCTGCGGTGCGGAGTAAGGTGGAGTATTTACTGCTCCAAATATGAGCGAGATGACATTTCACTGTGCCCTATGTATATTAAATAGGGATCCCCTTCATTGGCATAATTTTTTTTAGACTAATATAGTTTCGCATAATTGATTTGGCATAATTTCTATTGGCATAATAATACTGTCGCATAATAATACTTTGGCCTACTACTTTGTTTGGCATACTACGCTAATAGCATAATTTCAGTTGAACTAATCTGTATTGGCCGAATACATATTACGCATACTATTGTTTGGGCTAATAATTATTTGGTATATCTGTTTTGAAGCATAATTTCTGTTTTCTAAATACATTACATAGCATGCATTTACACTTTTCGTGGACGCGGATTATTGGGTCGTGCATTATCAGGGCGGATAAAAATGGCTTGTCATAAGCGAACTCTGTCTTAGGTCGGTTAGGTTAGGGTTCACTTGTGTTCCTCAGACCAGAAATAGACACCCCGCGCAGCGGGGTGGCGTCGACTCGCTGGAGATTATTAGTCCGCACAGATGACCGTCCCAATGTACATGGATTATCAGGCTGTACATTATTGGGCCGTGCATTATGCTTTCATTGATTTGTGTGCTTATGCGTTTTGTAATGATGCCAAGTAATTATTATGTCTTTTTGTATTTATGCTATCTGATGTTAGTCTTTGTGATGATTATGCTATTTTCGTTTATTATTTTTAATTTTATGCCTAAAAATTTATGCCATAACATGATTAGGCTTAACGCTAATTCGGCTATAAAAAATTATGCGTTATTATATTATTCCAAATGATTTTATGCGATCCAATAGAGAACCTATTAAATATGGTTGGCCATATTGCAGAATTTGGTTCCGACTGCATTTGGATACAATAGCGCCACTTTTTGTTCCCGACGAGGGTGTCGTAGAAGTCGACGACGAGATAGGGTTGTGTTATGGGCGATAGGCTCGCAACTTGTCACTACGATGTCCCATTGTCTGGGATTTTAACCCCAAAATTGCTATATGTACTATATGTGTGTATTGTATTGTAATTGTAATCGCTAGAAGAGCATATGCTCTGGCTACCCCTTCCTGGAACAGAGGTATGTCTATATGTAGGTATCGACTGCATTGTCAGTTGCCGTACAAACCACAAACCGGGCTTTACATTGCATTCTATTCTGATATTGAAAGTATTCACTGAAAATTATGACATAAGTGACGTGGCACATGACAATGACATGGGCAGTTTATATCAAAGTGACATGACTTAAATTCGGAAGCAAAAAATCCTTTTAGTTCCAATTCAACCCATATTGCTTTGATATAAAGAGCCCATTCCATAAACTATTGCAACCTCGAATACTAGGACGTTTACTTTATATATTAAAGTCAAATATTATTCTGTTTATCCAATAGCAAAAGTCCAATATTATTCTTTTTCGATTTCCATAATTTTGAAATGATACTGGCAGCGAACGAAAAAACCGTAGTATGCGAGCTCCTTACAAATTTCTACCCAAACACATGCCTAAAACCCGGTATGCGCATGTTCGAACTAAACGGCTGCCTGACATGGTTTTGACGCCCCGCCCCCATCTCCGCATCAAGGCAACGGCACCCATTCTGTGGTGCCATTTAGCGGCGCTACTTAGACTTCTATATAGTTTTTACGTTTGCCGGATACTGTATTATTTATTTTCTGTTCTTATTTTGCCTTAAAATATCGAGTGTCTTCGCCGTATCTTCTGTGCCTATGTACAAACGGTTTGACAGTAACACCCCCTTTGAGTTATGTAGTGTGCTTAGTCAATTGTAACTAGTGTTCGATAGTGGAGCACTGTATAACATGGTCGTTAAAGCACTAACTTTTAAGTGCTTTCCGTTTCAACACTAAAACCTTGCCTATAGTTTTATTGAACGTAATTAAAACTGGTTTTTTTGGCAAGCTTTCGTTTTTTTTAATGTTTAATCCAGAGAATGTTCATGTCATGTACCACTTTTGTCTCTGTTATTGTTAACATTTTGTGAATTTTATTAAATGAACCTTACCTTAATGGTTTTAGAAGATAACGATATTTTATTTCCGATATTTTTTTTTTATCTTTATTGCACAAAAGAACAACTTATCGTACAAAAAGCGGACTTAATGCCGTAAGTATTCTCTACCAGTCAACCTTTGAGGGAAGCAGACAATGCCGTCCTTTTATTAATCTGACCCCGTATCATGGTCGGCCTTATCATACGATAAGTGACAGGATAGAGCGTCCGTCACTGGCTGACACCGTTCGATAGAACGAGACGACGCTCCTATCTTGTCACATATCGCGTGATAAGGCCGACCATGATACGGGGTCTGAGAATTCGTTTTATCGATACCTAGTGACAAATGCGACTACACTAAAAAATCATGTATATTTATCGAACGCAAAAAAAAGTTCTATTCAATGTGTACATTCTGTGTAATAAGTATTCTACGTAACTCTACTACGAATCCTCTGAATGAAAGATCATATCAGCTTTTAGAATCACTGGATTGAATTGAAAGTTTTATTTTCTTTACGCCTGTAAATGTATATTACCTGCTATATGTAGCTGCAAAATACTGCTATTAAGACACAGAACCAATTGCATTCCTTTATGACACTTTAAAAATGTATCCAGTTTAGCGTATTTTCTGCAACTAGGTACAGTCAGCACCATATAGTCAGTAGCAGCCAAAGTAGCCAAATATTTCGGTACACGTCTTTATTACTGTAAGAATAAGGGTATGACGATATATTTGGCTACTCTGGCTGCTACTAACTATACGAAGCTGACTGTAGATGCTTCACCACGAAAACACCCTATTGGATCTGTGCTTACTAGCTAATTAAATGGATCTGTGTATGTCCTAGCTTGGGCACTATTTTTGCAGAAACAACATAGGGAATTAGATCTTATTGAGATTTCGCAATTAGTAAAGTGAGTGAGCAACTTTATCTAACAGTCAACTAAGCTACTCGGAGGCTTATAACTAAGCTTAACCCATTCGAGGTCAATGACTCACATGTGACTCATGCCTCTACGAGCGATTCCCGCTACAAAGCGGAGAAATGCTGCTACGCGCTACAGCTACATTCACCTCCAAGAATGGCTACGCTCGTAGCCGATCCCGTAGTTTTTTTGCTAAGTAGCGGGACTAGCGGTGGCGTAGACAACAACCGAGATCGACGGCATACATGCTCTCCAAGACACGAAAGTGCTCTATTAAGTAGTAACTCACACCGGTAGCCTATTCAAAGACTGACCACAACCTATGTTGCATATCTATAGCTTGACACACCACTCCGCGAGCGCCGCTAGGCCATGAACACTTTCCATTTACTCAATCTGCATGCGGCTAATCTATCGGCCAATCTATATTGACTCATCCAGCCTCCACACTTAATTGGACAATTTAAACTATTTCCATCAACAACGCTGCAAACATCGTAACTCCAGCGCACTGGTTAAAGGGAAAACAACCGTAGTAAGGTTTGAATAGAGTTGGATTTGGATTAAGTGGGGATATGATATAGGGTGTTTGTAGGAGGATGGGGTTTGGAGAGAATGCATATGACGTCATTTAAACGTGTGCCTTGGTAACCACCGTCGCATTGCGCATCTGCGCTATTTATTATCGAACTAACGCAACACATGGCTTTGCTTACTGTTGGAAATGGGAAAGGTACCTAAGGAATTAAAAACAATGAAAAAGTTAACCGTTGGAACTTTAAAATTGGACGCTATTAGCACAACAATTCCTTTCTTACGAATTTTCACGTGCCACTAAAACTAGGTAGTAACTCTGTGAGCTGTATTTAGGACTTTCGAGACTGTCTTAAAAAAAATTGCGTCGATAAACGGAATCGACTCAAAAATGCTGTATGGAACCTGGTCATATTTCAAATAATTTGATAAAGACGTATAAGAAATCTATTTTGATAAACTTATCGTAAAAGAAACACGAAGCTAAAGTAGTTTCGTAGCCTATTTCAACTACACTCGAGAGCAAATAAACGGAATCACTCTGCAAGCGACTGATAGCTCTCCCCTCCCCTACACCCTTTTTATACCCTTTAATGGGTGTTCAATTAGTGACCTCAGCAACGCGTAAATTTCGACCAATCGGGAAAACGTTTGTAAACTGAAAAATCCTAAACCGATTTTCATCAATTTATAATAGGTAGGGTTACACCACTTTACATTACACTTGATTACAACCTTGATCGGTCTTTAAATATGGCGCGATTCGATATTAGCTGTGATTCCATAGAAACTTGACAAACTTTCCATACATTCAGATTTTAACGAACAGCGCTTACAATTACAGACGGTTTGGCGTAACCCACCCTTTATCTGAATAAAAATACACAGTGCAAAAAACAGTGATGACGTATGTTATTGGTAGATACCATTAAGCTATACAGTGTGTTACGGGCACGTGGGTATTTATTAAAACTGATAATAATGTTCCATCATATATAGCAACTATTTGCATGCAAATCATAATTATGTAAATTAACTGCACAATTTTCCAAAATCCGAACCTTCTATGCACGAGGTGTATGATGTTATATTAAACAGATTATGAAGACCTGTCATTTACAGTTACTTGTCAATCTACTTTACTGGCAATTGAAATTTTGGTTACAATATGTATGAGGTCGGATTCTTGGTTAATTCATACTGTTTGCATGTATTAGCAAATAATAATTATGTAAATTAACTGCACAATAAAATTTCCAAAATCCGAACCGTCTATGCACGAGGTGTATGATGTCATATTAAACAGATTAGAAGACCTGTCTTTTACAGTTACTTGTCAATCTGCTTTACTGGCAATTGAAATTTTGATTACAATATGTATGAGGTCGGATTCTTGGTTAATTCATACTGTTTGCATGTATTAGCAAATAATAATTATGTAAATTAACTGCACAATAAAATTTCCAAAATCCGAACCTTTTATACACGAGGTGTATGACGTCGTAATAAACAAATTATGAAGACCTGTCATTTACAGTTACTTGTCAATCTACTTTGCTGGCAATTGAAATTTTGGTTACAATATGTATGAGGTCGGATTCTTGGTTAATTCATTCAATTAAGGTCATGGTTAAGTTAAAGAGCTAAGTGAATTTACCCCACTTCAAAAAAAGCCTACTTGCCGATAACACACTGTCTTTGCAAGAAGTACAGATTAAGTGTTTTTTCCCTGTCAAAGTCTGTATGACATTGATATCATATTCAATTTCATATAATATTGTGTTAAATGGGACGAGCTGAAAGCCCGACCACCTGCGGTGATCAGTTATAATTTTGTGAATGGTGTGCTCACGTGCCCGTTGTGTACTCGGGTCTTCATAAATAAGGTCGGCTACGTGAGCCACACCAGAGCACATGAGCGAGATCAACGCCGGAGTTGAAGCAGTCGCCGTGGCCGAAATCGGTCAGGAGAGGAGAGAGTAGTATTCAATTTCATCTGTGTTGTGGGAAACGGTTATTGTATATAGTAGTTTACTTTTCTAACCGATGTTTTTATTCCACAGATAAACAGCAACTGCCCAGACATGTACCGGAATATGCATTACACAGGTAATTTTGATTTATCTCTTTTATTCTATTTTTATCCACATTCGCACGAAGCATGGGAAAAATCGAAAGAAATTGTTCATGTTCGTTATACTTTTATCTTATCAAGTTAACATCCAATACCCAAAATTAAGTTCAGAAGCATGAAAGCATGCTTCTTCAAATTAATAACCCTTGAACCTTAAAATAAGCCACATTAATTAACCCTAAACTTTGCAAAATAAAAAAAACCTGCGTTCAAGCCTTGTTTGCGCTGTACACAGTGCAAAAAATCGTTCCAGAAAAAAAATGCTAAAAGGTGCAAATGTGTGCATTTTTAGATACTACATATGTAAATTTTAGGGTAAACGTATATGATGTGCGACTCAATTAACTAGTGCAAGGTTTATCATCTGATGTGATTTTCATAGAGTATGAAGTGGGTCGCCAGGACGCTACTCTCATACAAACGTAGTTTGGTTTTCATTTTAAATCGACATGCTAGAATAACGTGATATTTTGTATACACAAAGATCAGCCATATTTTCAACTAAACAGAAACTTGGTGTCCGATATGGCTGGGGCTGATGGGATCTCCCACTGTGTATAAAATATATCATGTTATTCCAGTATGCCGTCTTAAAATGAGAACCAAAGTACGTTTGTATGGAGAGTTGACTTGAGTCGATCGTCCAGGGGAGGGAAGTTCACATAAATACACTGCGACACTAGTTAAAGCGCGGTTGGTTTCCATTTAATCTGAAAAGTAATTACGTAATCTGAGTCTTTTTAATATTTTTTAATGATTAATATTACATGTTTTCAGCACGATACTCACGCAAGATTCGTACCAAAAAAAATATTGCATGTCAACCAAAGCATGTGCAAAAAAAGTGTCACAAAAAAGTAGGTATAGGTGTTTTGCACTTAAAATTTACACACATTAGTACACAGTGAGCTAGCAAACTCGTTACTCGCTCTCGCTCTCGCTCTGACAAGTGGCTGCTAATTAAATGTTTCGCGTTTTTGGCTCATTGTGTACCCGGTGTATCAATAGAATTGCAATGTTATAATCGTAAACTATGTCGCAAAAGTATTGTAGTGATAACTATACAGGATGTATTAAACAGAATTGCTCTTAAGAGTAACCACCAATAATGCAATAAAACGAACTCCGATTTTTAGACATATTTTGTCCGGGTTCGATTCCTGGGCGTGCATGAGACTTTTTTTTTATGCAGTTTCTGAGAGCAAAGCTGCGTATCTCTTTAAGTTTCCGATTTGCCATGACTGCCCGGTTTGTATAATACACCCTGTATAAATAATTTGCATGCATGTGGTATGGTCAGGTGTATTTATTTATTTCTTCAAATGAATGTCTTAGTATTGCGTAACTTATTGCTTGAACCATTGTTGTCACTTGATATTTATTTCAGACTGCAGGGACTGATTTCGGTTACGGTTTTACCGGTATGAAACCGGTATTCCATTACGGTACCGTAATGGTGTAAAGGTTACGCGCGCCGCGCCAACATTACGGTACCGTAACCGTTTTGAAATATCGGTTACCGTTATCGATTTAAAGGTAACCGAAACCTTTGAAATACCGGTTCGAATCCGGTATTATAAATGTTACCGAACAAATAAGCGAACTTACACTTACACAGACAACTTCTTCCAATAGGAACGAACGAACGAATCAGAAAAGTATCAAGACAAAACTGAAAGACAAAACGGCAGCGCCGGCGGTTTGGTAACGACCTTTAAAAAGAGGTTACGGTACCTAAAAAAATTAAGGTTAACGTTATATTTTTATAGCGAAATGTAAAGTACTACTTGCTCTTTAGTAGTGTTATGTTCCTGGAGGTGAGCAAGGTCGCCAGAGCTCCCGAGGATGCGTTGTGTTGAGAGCGAGGGAATTGGTTCCTTCAGCTCTCAACACAGCGAATCTTCAAATATATCAAGGGTCGGCAACGGCCATGTTACTCTTTTGGAGTTGCATGCATCTATAGGCTACGGTGTCCGCTTACCATCATGCGGTCCGTACGCTTGTTTGCCACCGTCGTTGTAGAAAAATAAAGGTTCCGCTACCGAAACCGCTATTTGAAAACCGATATGAGGTCATATCGGTTATAAAACGTACCGGTATTTTTCGGTTGTGCAGTCCCTGTTTCAGAGGTGTTGATACTCTGATGGGCACAGGTAAGTACAGTCAAAACATAAATGGCACTTTATACACTAATTTACATAGTGCTAGTAGACAAATAGTTGTAAAGAGCTTTTGTACATTGAGGCCTGAGTGCGACATATTTTTTGAAAATTCAATTTTACATTGGGCTTTTAGAACTTTGCGTATATATGTAGTTGACAAGAGTAGTAAATAGAAGAACTCAAGCTGATGACGTAAGATGAATCTTTGGTATGCATCTTTTATTAGAATGTTTAATACAAAAAGTATCAGCCTTTATGCCTTTTGTTTTAGCTTTTTGCTTCGCAATACGGAACTATTTTTCGTCTATAACTTTCAGAATTTTAGTATCAAAATTTCTTCATGTTATTTATACATTTTTGGATACACGTAATGCTGTTAATCACCCTCCTAGCATTATTTCCGGTTGTGCCCTAAAAAGAGTTCGGGGTCCGCTTTGACACCAAATCCCATATTTTGGCACAGGCACTCGTTTATAGAAAGCGACTGCCATCTGACCTTCTAACCCAGAGGGAAAACTTGACCTTATTGGGATTAGACCGGTTTCCTAACGATGTTTTCCTTCACCAAAAAGCTAACGGTAAATATTCTGTACATAATTTCCGATACTTACTGTACGAGCCGGGATTCGAACCCACGACCGCCGATTGATAGCCGCATACCTACCTGAAAGAATAGGCTACCGTAGGTTCGTAGCTGGATATTAGCTATTTATAAGAAATTCGTAACCATAGCAATAGAAAATTTGATTAATGGGACAGATGACATAATTGAATTGGCGTCGTTTGCCACCCTACAAAAATACTTATTACTTGTTATAGTCTAGCTTAATTTTATTTTATTTTATCTATGAAATATTCTTTTATTGAAGTTATGAACTGAAAGTTGTTATATTTAAGATGTACCTACCAGCGATTGCATTTAGAGCCTCAATGACAAGTGTTCTACATAAGTTTAAGTGTCAAATGAAGGCACCTTTAGTAACTATATTCTGTTTTTCAGCGACACAGTGGCCTCGGGAACACAACCTTCGGTACAGGAGCGCGGAAGACTTAGCAATGCTGCAGCCTAATTAGATTTGTATTAAGTAATGAATAAAGTCCAATTTAGATTGAAACAAATGCATAGTTACTTTGTTCTGAATAGAAATGGGACAAGTGATTTTACGACTATTCGCTCTAGTGTATCCACGGTAATGTTTAGCTTGAATTTATAGAGGCAAAAGCTAAAAAAACATGTAAATACAAATTAATATTTTAGGATACTAGTTTGTAGGGGCATCGTTGTAATTTTATAAGCTTTGTAAGTGTATATTTATTATGTTAGTTAGAATTCAGATCCAGTCGTATAATACAAACTACCTAATAAGCTTAAAGTTTAGGGCCGACTTGTAACAAAATGTTGTCTGAACCGGATAGAAGTCGTTAGGTTGGAATCGGGGGCGGTGAGTATTTAGTAGAAATGGACTTGAATTACGAATTTCTTAGTTACATTAAATCAGATCAGATGTGATTTCGAGCGCCGACTCTGGGCATTTTCTCCCTCTAAATTTAAACCTTTAACAAACAAGATACCGGGGACCGATTTTTGACTTTCGAGCGCTCGACTCTTTCACTCGAAAACTGACAAAAATTATGAAATGCTATTTTGAAATAGCGATAGAAAATTGAAAAACGAGTGGTATTGACCACTCGTAATTAATTCTATTGGTAGAAAGTGAGTGCCTGCCGTTTCGACACTACAGACGTATTTACTTTTATTTGATTTTCGAGCGCTCGAAAGTCAAAAATCGGTCCCCAGTACGATTACTGTTAGTTAACCACTGACAAATAGTTTGCCTTCATTTAATTTTCAACTTTAATGTCATACAAATAGAGCTATTTTCAGAATAGTGTTACCCACGTCTACCGATTTAGAAATAACTACTTAATTTGTATGAGGTTAAAGTTGAAAATTAAATGAAGGCAAACTATCTGTCAGTGGTAAACCCCAAATAATTCTACTGTAATTCATTTTGCTTTTATATTAGTCTATGTAAATATGCCGCACAATGTCCCCGCGTTATATGGTTCCCCGCAGATAAGTCAATTATGTCACCTAACATTTCAGCACAATTTACATCCTTCAAATAACTTTTAGGTTATAAAACGTATTGACATGACAGGCAGGTAACAGAATTATCTGCCAGGAACATTAAGCATTTACCTACTGTGTATTCTGTATTAATCGTAATACGTCAATTGTGTAGACAATATTTTACTGGATAACAAAATAAGCAATATGGAGTGTAACAATGCTTTTAACTGTAGTTAGTACGCTGACAGATATGCAATGGAGCAGACTCACTTTACATTCGAATAAAGAGCGGGTTTTGTGACCCATGGATCATGCACGGATTTTACAGATTAGTATAGCTGATACATAACTCCAATACTAAATGACAACTTCTTTTGGTAACTTGAATACTTCTTTGTGAATTTCCGTTGTCTCACTACTTATTATTATTCTACCCAATAGTTCTCATCTAGCAAAAATCAACCACGTGACGCAAGAAAATTTGCAGTGGTGTAGCAAAACACCCGGTATATTTAGTACACTAATTTGTTTTAGACTTGCTGAAGCCTGGTCTGTTGTCAGTCAATTTTGAAGATGTAAAATGTAATATTCAAGTATATATTAGTATTTTTGTTTTTCATGTATGTTTTCATTTAAAATTGGATTTTAATTGACTATTATTTATTATTGTTTTTTATTCTTATACACTCTTGACGATCTTTTTGTGATCCATGCTATTTTAATATTATGAAATGACATTTTTTTTTTTAAATGTAATAAAATAATATAATCTAATCTATACTGTACGGAAACCCGTATGAGAAAAAAAGGACCAATTGAGGTCGGATCTTTTGGAAATCAGGTGCTCGTTCTTTTGAAAATTGTGTCATAAATCGAATGCAAAGTGTACTGTCCCAGCTGTTATTTGCGTAAAAATCAATGTAGATATACAGATATATCATAATTATAAATGTATAACTTGTGTATAAGTAATTAATATATAAGTATATTTATTTAACAAGTAAAAATAATAAATGGAAGTATCGGATTTCGTCCACAGTTTAAGTGTATTTAATCAAAAAAATATACAGGAATATGTATAAGCTTTTGCGAAAATATAAATAATGATAATCTATTGCTTCAAAACATATAACCGCCCTTAGGCGTATTGTAAATTTAAAATTTGGACACCAGACAATCTTATTGTAATATACCTACTGCTATTAATATTTTATCTGTGTAAGTATTGTGTTTTAGATCTATGCATAGTAGATTGTGCCCCAAGGGAGCAAATTATATTATATTTACTTCGAGGACAAGATACGAGTATGTAATCCTGAGCATATAGAGTGCTTATAGTGGTATCCGTTAACAACTTTTGTATATTTTTGAAACATACTATCAGTCCTGGGTTGTCATAGTTATATTTTAAAAAGGTAAAATCGATTCGCGATTAAACGTTATCGCTTTTTCAATACATGTCATGTATAAATACTTAACCTTATAAACTTTATTTTATTATATGTTGTAGAAAGTAAAAAGTCAATTCGATATGTCGATTCCTTTTATTATTTAGTGCCATATTTGCATTTTCTTAGGATTACTAAATAAAATGGTGTAATTATCCATTAGTCAAAATAAGATATAAATAATAGGTATATAAAGAGGCTTATGACTAGTTAATTATCGATAAGATATAACAAACTATTTTTACGAATACGCGAAACCATACATACAATACAATTGATATAATCGACTATAGGTCTGGCTACATTATAAATATGATTAAAGAGTAAAACCAAACTTAATTTGACCGCCCCTCTGCTAATCGGCATGTTTCATAGTGTGAGAGAGAAAATAATATACCCCATTACGTCGCTGGTCCTTGTCGCACTGGTTGTTGAACGAGCGAGAGGACCGAACGAAGTTCTACGTTTCAGTTAGGGCCAAAAAAAATCGTATGTCCTGATGCCCCGCTGTCCGCTCCGGCTGTCCCGCTGTCCGGCTTTTCTCCTCAAAAGGTCGCATTTTTAACCCCCAAGGCAAAGAGAGGGGTGTTATAAGTTTAACGTGTCTGTGTATCTGTCTGTGGTATCGTAGCTCCCAAACGAATGGACCGATTTGAATGCGGTTTTTTTGTGTCAGATAATTTTATCCTTAGTGTTCATGAAAATCGGTTGAGCCGTTTTTGAGATATTGGAGTTTGAAATGAAAATGTCGGAGGTTTTTCAACGTTTCTAAGTTGTAGTTATTTATCCGCTTCTCGTGAAAGTTTGTGAGCACGTTCGATAATTGTATAGAATGTTTTATCGGTACAGTTTTCCAAAAACACAGATTTTACAGCTAACTTTGCCACTAGTACCTAGGGCTTGTCTATATATATTACGTCATTGTTATTTGTCGATTTTTGACCCCCCTATCATCATCCAGTTAATTCCTTTAATGGACCCTCTCCGCCTAATACAATGGTCAGACAGACCTCTGCCTATTACTTTACAAAGTGTTTGTTTAAAATAAAATATTAATTTTAGTACTTTCGGAACTTTACGCAGAGTCTGAGCAAGTGAGTCGTGTTATTTTCTCCCATACATTGTAACATGTGGTACCGGCAGGCGCAGCGTGGGTGTTGACTTTGTCCAGCAGTAGACGTCTTTGTCCGACAGTAGACGTCTTTGTCCAGCAGTGGACGTCTTTCTCCAGCAGTGGACGGCTTTCGCCTGATATGATGATAATGATGGTGATCGTAACATATTGCTTAGTGGAAGGGCGATAATTATAAGATTGAGTTTATTCTAGTTGGGTGTATTTTGTGAAATCGTCGTCTTTATAGATCGTTCAATTCTGGAATAAGATGAAAAAAGACATACCTACTCTGATAGTCAGTATGGAACTATGTATCGATATTTTCACCCTATTAAGGTGGTAATGGATACCGTAAACCCTCCCAATGTCAAGAAGAACATCTAAAGTAGACTAATAAATGTCTGGGACTGCTCCGGATTTTCTTTTTGGTATTTTCTTGCTTTTTATTCTTTTCTTTTTTTTCTTTTTTAGGGGACAACCTTACACAAATCGTCCTATCTTACATAAATACTTAAATACATAGAAAATATCAATGACTCAGGATCAAACACTCGTGCTCATCACACAAATAAATGCCCTTACCGGGATTCGAACACAGAACCTCTTGCTTCGTAGGCAGGGTCACTAGCAACTGGTACATTAACTCTCTTAAGTACACACACCCACAATGATGGTAACCCCGAATCATGTAACATTCGAGTTCATTTGAACCATAATTAGGTGATTTGGACTATAATTAGCAGGTTTTATGGTACATGTTTTTGTAGTCGACTGTACGCAATGGAAAGGTGTAGGGCGCTAACTCGTTATTAAACATTTATGGTTTGAACTAAACTGAACATAATCACGTATACATTTGATTTATTTATCTCGATTCAGATGTCTCCTAATATTTTACCTATTAAATCTTACTTTATCCTAGTTTTCATAGATAATTAAAGCAATTCGATAAATGTCGATTTATTAATGATTTAGTGTCATATGTGAATTTCCTAGATTAGTAAAACAAAAAAGAATATGTTTCAAATATTACTTTACGTAAAACGACGTAAAATTGTGTACTCACCACGGGCAGTAAAAAAGAAAGCCCTCTATCGCATATTTACAACTCTCGCCTGCGGCTCGGGTCACAAATACTGCGGTTTCGGGCTTTCTTTGTTGTACAGCCTTTGATAAGTAATGTACTTTTATGTTACTTACATTATAATGTTTAAAACGACTGAAGACCAGTCCGACAAATGTTTGATACTTAATAATTTAGCGTGTTTGAAATTTACACATATATATAATAAACTGTTAATAAATACATTTAATATAATCCAACTAAATAGTGCTATTAAGTATGTAGCTCTACGTTATTTTTAAATATTAAAATTTTATATAGATGTTCTTAAAAAGCTCATGTATTGTAAAATACTGTAAAAAAACTTTGTCTTATGTAATACATTAGAACTAGACTTGCGTCGTCGTATAAACTAATAAAAAATATTAAACAATTATATAGATAATAACCAGATTTTTATTGTTCGTTCAATATGGATGCTCAGAGAAAGAAAAAATATAGACGGACCATTACGAACAACCTGGTTAAACAATCTAAATTGCACATAATTACGACCGGTGGGTAGTGACGCTGCCTACGAAGCTGAAGGTCCTGGGTTCGAATCCCGGTAAGGGCAAATATTTGTGTGATGAGCATGAATATTTGTTTCTGAGTCATGGAAGTTTTCTATGTATTTAAGTATTAATATCTATTCTATTATATACAGGGTGTCCCATAAGTGGCACGTCACAGTGACACCGGAGGTAGGTCAGCTAAAGAGGGACCTAACCAGCCTAACATGACCCCAGTAAAAGTTGCATGGTTTTCGAGTTATTACCAAATTACGTTTTTTAGTGAATTTTCACCTTTTTTAACATTATCAGGATCATCTGCTGGAAAGCTCTCGAAGCTTATTTTTTTTGTTGTAATGGAATCTTAAATAGTTATTTAAGATGACATGAGTATGATTCTGTCAAAAAGTTATGTGGATTTCCGTAAAATAATGGATAAATCTTGATTTCAATTGCTAGCAAAACGAGAACTTCGACTTTGGACACCTGCTGTGAAAAAAAAATCCTTGAAACAAAACGAGCAAGTAACATCAAAAAATTGGGCATGTTATGCAGATTTAGAAATGGTACAATACACGAATCTTATGCCCATAAAACTAGGTAATTTTCATCATTTTACCGATGCCCTACTAAAAAAGGTAAATTAATTAAAAACAGACTTAACTTTCGATTATTTATTTAATTCTTAAATCTAACTTACAGTAAATGTTCAAACTGTTTCCCTCGGACTCTAATGCATAAATGACACCGTTTTATAAAATTACGATTCAATTTTCTTAAACTAATTTCCGATATGGTCCGGGCTGCGTCGAATACGCGTTCACGCAATTCTTCCACGCTTCTTATTGGTTTTGCATACACTTTGTCCTTTAAACATCCCCAATAAAAAAAAACCAGTGGATTCAAATCCGGGGATCGCGGTGGCCACAGTATGGGTCCTAATCGCCCAATCCACCTGTCGGGGAATGTGTTGCTGAGGTGCTCGCGAACCCGCCGAGCGTAGTGTGCCGGGCAGCCATCTTGCTGGAACCACATCCTCTGCCTGAGTGCCAACGGCGCGTCTTCCAATAATCCTGGCAGGTCATTTTGAAGCATTTCCAGGTAGTTTGCCCCGTTTAAAATAGCTGGCAACTCGACCGGTCCTATTATTTGGCCGTTAAAAATTCCCGTCCACAAATTGATTTTGAATTGGTATTGGGACCGGTCTTCTCTTTTTTCGTGCGGGTTTTCTAGTTGCCAGCTATGGATATTATGTAAGTTGGTGTATCCGTCCCTTCTGCAGGCCGATTCATCGCTCCACAACACTTCATTAAAAAAGTTGGGATTTTCTCTCCACTTTTGTATCATTTTTCGACAAAATTCAACACGCAGTGCATAATCAGTCGGCTGTAGAGTTTGTACGCGTTGAATGTGGAAGGGATGGTATTTGTTCCTGTTCAAAATTCGTTGTGCCGAGGATTTGGGGACTCCAGTACGGCGTTCAATATTTCGCACTGAAGTTCCTGGCTCCGCTCGCACTTCTTCTAAAACGACGTTGTCGTCAATCGTTCGAGGTCTTCCAGATCGGCTACTCGTCCCTGGTAGTCTGCCCTCGCGATAAGCATTTGCAGTTCTCAAAATGACTTCGTAGTTGGTAGGATTACGATTCGGATATCGTTCCAAGTACAACCTTGCAGCCAATCTTGCATTGTAACTCACATTGCCTCGATTTGAAACACGCCTGGTTTCGCCGTAGATTAAATGCATGTCAGCGTACTCACTATGAGTAAACTGGAGATTGTGATTCGCCATGGTTGAATACACAAATCAGTGTCCGATAGAGTGCCGCGTTGTCACTTTATTCCACAAATAAAGAGTAAATCAGAGTCCAGAGAAATGCCAAGTCGATTTTAGTTAAGGAACACACGAAAACAGAGACACGGAGAACACGGGGATCGCACGAAACGCAAGGTAACGAACTGATTTGGTTTGCAGGGCCATCGCTGCTCGTGCTACATGATCGAACAAAGCACTCTATCCATCCCTTTCTTTACCAAGTAGAGATAGATAAAGAGAGACAGAACAAAGCTCGTTATGTGGGGGTTCAGGTAGAAATCGACACGTGTGCCAGAGTCGAAACGAACGATGTCCTTCAAAAGGGTAATAAACATTGTTTCTATCTCTTTTCCTCTCGTGGACCTGGCAATAAGTCGCTCTCAGGTAAAAGAGGACGAATTTTTACCTAATAGGGACGGCTAGCGGGGTTCCTAGTTTCAACTTAGTTAAGTAGGGCATCGGTAAAATGATGAAAATTACCTAGTTTTATGGGCATAAGATTCGTGTATTGTACCATTTCTAAATCTGCATAACATGCCCAATTTTTTAATGTTACTTGCTCGTTTTGTTTCAAGGATTTTTTTTTCACAGCAGGTGTCCAAAGTCGAAGTTCTCGTTTTGCTAGCAATTGAAATCAAGATTTATCCATTATTTTACGGAAATCCACATAACTTTTTGACAGAATCATACTCATGTCATCTTAAATAACTATTTAAGATTCCATTACAACAAAAAAAATAAGCTTCGAGAGCTTTCCAGCAGAATTCTGACCCTGATAATGTTAAAAAAGGTGAAAATTCACTAAAAAACGTAATTTGGTAATAACTCGAAAACCATGCAACTTTTACTGAGGTCATGTTAGGCTGGTTAGGTCCCTCTTTAGCTGACCTACCTCCGGTGTCGCTGTGACGTGCCACTTATGGGACACCCTGTATATCGTAGTCTAGTACCCATAACACAAGCCTTACTGAGCTTACTATGGGACTAGGTCGATTTGTGTAAAAGTGTCCCCTAATATTTATTATTTATTTAATTCGAAATGTGTGATATCGACGGCATTGCGGCACGTACTGAGTTTTGTGCAATTTAGTTTGTATATGTGTGCTTGAGCAGTTGCACTGTTGTTTAACTTAATTGGCATGGTTGAAAACCGGTTTCACTAGGTAATGCTGAAAAACCGGTTTGGTAATGCTCTACCTTTTTTCTTTGTCTGAGTAAGGCTGTTGACTAATAGTCAAATAAGCAACATTTTATGACATATCAAAATCGCTCTGTTAGTCATCATTCTCCTAGCGTTATTCCTGGTTGTGCCCTAAAGAAGCCCGGGGTCAGCTGTGACACCTAATCCCAAGATTTGGCATAAGCACTAGTCTTACGCAAGCGACTGCCATCTGTCCTTGCGACCCAGAGGGAAAACTAGACCTTATTGGGACTAGACTGGTTTCCTCAGGATGTTTTCCTTCACCGAAAAGCTAACGAGAAATATTCCGTACATAAGTTCCGAAAAACTCATTGGTACGAGCCGAGATTCGAACCCACGACCGCCGCTTGAAAGTGTTGGTATACTTACCGCGAGGCGGTATATACCGACTGCGAGATGGTATAATACTGCGAGTTGCTATATACCCACCACCACATAACTAAGCAAATACTTAACAACCATATCTTTAACTAAGCAACCATCTCGCAGTATTATACCATCTCGCGGAGGGTATATACCAACTCGCGGTGGGTACATATACAGGGTGCCATCGGAGACGTAATCAGAAATGACAAGACTTAATTAAGCATTAAACTGAGATTACAATGACACAGGAATGGAGGTGGTTAGTTGCATTATTTAAACTTAATCATGCAATCTTTAAAATTAAATTATGTCCTCTAAACAGCGTAGTCACCCTATAACCAAGAAAGAGATGCAAAGATAAACTTAAATTGTCATAATTATAAACTATTCTGAAAGATAACCAAAGAGGTTTTGATTAAATAAATAGGGTAACCATAATTTGGTGAATCAGCGATTTAATTTAGGACTAAATTGCCAAAAAAAAAGAACGTTTAATTTCATGAATATGAATGAAATGACCATCAATTACCAGGTCTGAAAAAGTGGTTTCTGATTACGTCTCCGATGGCACCCTGTATACCACCTCGCCCGGTGGGTATATACCACTACCTACTACCGTAGCTTTTTAGCCATTAATTTACAAAAATCATTCTAACATTCTCGTATACTTGAAGCAAAATTAAACATTAATTCGGTTCGTTATGCGTGTAACTTCTACAACGAAACCTTGTAACCATTTAACACGTTCACTGCCATTCACTTTCGGCTACATACGGAGGAAACCACGATATTGGTCACGAGCGTAGCGAATATGTTTCTTGACAGTGAATATGTTAGCTGCCAAATAGCAAAAAAATACTTGCAATCTCATCATCATCATCATCATATCAGCCGAAAGACGTCCACTGCTGGACATAGGCCTCCCCCAAAGAGTGCCAAAGTGACCGGTCCTGCGCCACCCGCATCCAGCGGACTCCAGCAACCTTTACCAGGTCATCAGTCCACCTTGCGGGGGGCCTACCCACGCCGCGCCTTCCGGTACGTGGTCGCCACTCGAGAACCTTTCCGCCCCAACGGCCATCGGTTCTACGTGCTATGCGCCCCGCCCACTGCCACTTAAGTTTAGCGATTCGGAGGGTTTAGCGATTTGGGGTCACCCAAAGGGCTATGGAGAGGGCTATGTTGGGAGTTTCTCTGCGGGATCGCATCAGAAATGAGGCTATCCGCAGTAGAACCAAGGTAACTTGCAAGGCGCTCGTTTCATAATAGGATCCCACGAGTGTTTTAAGGCTAAATTATGTACAGTTGCATACACTACTTTATCTACACACATATCATAAGTACTCTAAGATGGGTTCAGAAGCCATAGGGAAATGACCTGCATTGCCTATATAGTGCTACCTGTAAAATATCTTTGTTGCAATAGTGGCTGCATTTACGATATCCGCCGGAGTGTTCATATCGCTCTCGGAGTCACTACTACTCATATTTTCAACTAAAATGTGAATTACAAACAACTTTTCACAATTCTACTTTCGTAACAGCAAAAAACCAACACAGAAATGACAACAGTAATGGCGGCAATTCGATCCTACGTCAAGACGAATGTTTTTTTTTAATCATAGACATACGAATGTAGTCCCTATTCTCATGTCACGCGAGATCAAATGTCGTGCGGTTCATATTAAAAAACATACTGAATTGACGTTTCGCATCGATAACGGTTTTAATATATATGGATACTAGAGTCTCTAACCCACTTGAGTTTTGACAACTGTTCCAAAACTCATAACCTTACAAAAATCCGTACTGTAATAACAAGTACAGATTTTACCTACTACCACAGACAAGAAAGTTCTCATAGTAAAATTGGTTGTAATAATGTTGATAATTTCCTACGGTATCTGAACGCATTTTAGAGCACTAATGATATCTGCGTAGATAAAAGTTAATAATTTAATTCATATTCTATTTAGAATCGATTTAAGCGTTAGTGAATTACAATTCTTATCATGACTTACTGAGGGCATCACTAACCCACCCGCTACGCTATCTCGTAGCACTGACGCTATCGTAGCAGTGCTACGGCGTAGATGGCCCGGCGTAGAGGCATGCCCGCCTTCCGGCGCCAGTATCGACTGCTACTAATCAAAATAGTGAATAGATATTTGGGTCGATTGGAAACTTGAGTTTTATATTCCATCAAATTGGAAATAAATCTCAATATTATTTACTCACTGTGGAATTTCAGTTTTTGACACAACGCTGGCCCAAACTAAATGTGTGTCCTACAAATACTATTCACCAAGGCGTCGATCAGAGACATCCCCATATTTGTAAAACATTAACAGACAGTTTTGTCCCTTTATCACAAACACAAACGATTTAAACGGCACAACAAAAATTTTGCATGTTTGTATCGGCACGTTACCTAAAAGTTATGAGGAATAAACTATTAGAAAATTCCCTGTGATTTTAAGTTCGCCTTTGGAATATGCAAATTTGTTACTGTGCTATAAAGTTTGAATAAATAAACCCACCAACCTCCGCGTTTATCATCAAATTGCGTTGCCAACCGGATGACTAGATTACCGTCCCTTTCAAATAAAAAAGCTCACCCCATACAGGCTGATTTCTGACTGAAACATAGTCATATCCTCGTAGCGGAAAGCGACTACTGCGGTTCCTGGCAGTGAAAGTGCTAAGTTATCTAATTTTGCATAGAAGCCTTCCCGACCCTTATGTAGCGACATCTATGTAGGATGAGTGGAATGGAAAGTAAGAATGACTGAACGAGTGACAGAGCAAGAGTGATCAAAAGTATGTAATCTACCTATTTATATAATAAAGCAAACAGAACAACGAAAATGTACAACAAAACATACGGCGAATGTAAAAAACTAATTACAATATGGTTAAAAGGCAAAAATTACGAAGAAACCGAATTAATCCTGCGTGGCCTTGTGATCTTTTATATTCTTAACTCACGTTCTTTATTCTGCCCACATGTAAACTTTTGTCATCTCACAATGCACACACACACGCACACGCACACAACACGCACACGCACACACACACACACACACAATCTCACAGCAACCTAAACAGGCAAGCTACCCTCTTTGAGGAAATAATTTGTAATTGTAGTTTAAATGTAGTAGCTAGTTAATTTATTTTTAACTTTATAACATCTTTGTATAAAAGAACGAATGCCTCCTAACACTAGTGCCATACTTAAAAGGACGATTCGACCCATTTGTGTGCCCGTTAAAAATAAATGATTTTTGTTTTTTTTGATTTGATTTTGATGTAAGAGTGTGAAAGAGAGAGCGAATACTTGACTGTGGATTTTGAATGAGAAACCTACGGGGTTCGGAGGCTAAGGTAAGTTAAGCTGTGGTGGTGTGATTGTTAGGGTTCCGTAGCCAAATGGCAAAAAACGGAACCCTTATAGATTCGTCAAGTCTGTCTGTCTGTCTGTCGGTCTGTCTGTCCGTCCGTATGTCACAGGCATTTTACTCGAAAACTATAAGGTGTATTTGAATAAATTTTTGAGGATAGGTGTATTTTGTTAACCGCGACATAGTTTTGTAATTCAATTACTAAAAAAATAATTTTTTTAGGGGTGCACTCCATACATAACACCGAAAGTCAAAAAAATTTTTTTCATTGCAAGCCCACGTGTGGCACATTAATCGATAGAACTTTCAAAATAAATATAAGGTTTCTCAGCAATTTATTTGATTAAGTGCATAGAGTCGGAGATAATCGCCTCGAAAGTCACTAAAATTGTGTCCCCCCCCTCTAATTTTTGAACCGTGTATTTTTAAAATAAGAAAAAAATCATGCTCATAGGGCTTATTAAATTCTTTCAGCAAAAATTGTTTTGAACAAGATCGGTTCAAAGGTTTCCGAGATTTTCCTAAAAAACTGCCTTCCTTAAAGAAAAGGATGTAAGTGCCATAAGATTTCAGTAACGATACGACCTTTTTAATAGGCACGGAATCCTCGTTGTGCGTAGTCCGACACGCACTTGGCCGCTTTTCCTTTTTATTTCAAGAATACAAGTATTTTGTTATTTATAAGTGGTTTAAGTTCACTCCAATCACACATCTACCTATACTCTTAACTCCATGCTATGCCACACCACAAATAACCGGACAAATATATTCTTTTTTCCTGGGGGTTTTAGCATTAATGCTATGCCATCCCCGTATCGACAAATTCTGCGACGGAAGTTATCAGCATTACTCAATCATTTAACATATCCTTTGATTTAAAAGGGGTAAAAAATACTCTGAGTAAATTGAACCCAGATAAAATGAAAAAAAAAAATGTTAGCTATTATTCAAAACAAAGTAATTATTACTTGAACTCTAACTATTTAATATATGTATCAACCCGGCAAGCGCAGCGGGGGTAGACAGGGTCATGGACTGATGACCTGGTAAAGTGACTTGTTATGACTGTGAATATATGAACTAGCATTCTATTGTATTTTCGTGATAATTTATGAGTTTCGAGAGAACCATCAATCACTTCATCAGTCAATAACCAATGATGTTATATAAAAAATCGGTCAAGTGCGTGTCGGGCCACGCGCAGTGTAGGGTTCTGTGGTTGCCTGTCTTAGCCTTAGTAACATCGACACGCGCGCGCCAACTAAATGGTTGTGTCGGCCGAATTTGTACGAAAGTTGGGCTTTCTAAGTACATTTTAAGTTGGTCGACTATTACTCGGTAACTAGTAGTTTCTTTATATGTAATACTGCCATATTTTTTTCACATTCCCAGTAGTAGCCATTTAGCCGGCAGGGGGGGAGGGACACATGACTTAAACAAAAATTAGGGCTTTAAAGCCCAATATCTCGCAAACGAATCACTAAGTTGAAAAATGGTTTTGAAACTTATTATATTCTTAAACATGCTATCTAACGATAGGTACCCCACACTATGGGTTTAACAAGAAAAATATGACATCCCCATTCCAGGTGTAGGGGAGGCACCCTAAAAAAATCTTTTTTTACATTTTATTCTACTAATTAAGCGGACTTAGCTCAGTAACCCTTATTACTAGAAAACTGTAATTCGGCATGTGTACATAAATCAATGTCCCTAATGTCCAGCAGTGGACGTCTTTCGGCTGAAATGATGATAATGATGATGATATAAATCAATCACGCCGACAAAACAGTATAATAAAATCTTAAAAAAAATTTTTTTAGACGGATTGTCGGACGTACATGGTGAAACTATAAGGGTTCCTTGTTGACTACGGAACGCTAAAAATAGGTAGATAGGTTATAAGCGCTCCATAAGTGACCCACTAAAACTGAGTCAATTGCACCAACTCGTCTGACTGGCCTCAGTTTCGCGTCGTCGATGAAAACGTATGCCGTCAGCTTTAGTGGCCATTTTTGAACACAGAATTTCGTATAGGCAACGTATATCTACCTCTTGTTTAAGGTTCCGGAGCCAAAATGGCAAAAACGGAACCCTTATAGTTTCGCCATGTCCGTCTGTCCGTGTGCGACTTAGTTCAGTGACCCTTACTACTAAAGCTGTAATTCGGCACGAGTATATAAATCAATCAAGCCGGCAAAAAAATGTTATGAGACGGACGCTGTTAAAATCCTTCAGGTACATTTGGGACACCTTGTATGTTATATCCACGATGCATCAACCCCTAATGCACTTCCGCTACACGAACATCAAAACGACATGTTTAAAAACATGTTAAAGTGTTACAGAACTTTAGCAGGAAGACAACCGGCGGCGGAACCGGAAGTTCACCCGCAGACAACATGGCCGCCGGCCACTTCCGCCGGCTCAGTTTCCGGCTTTAGCTTTCCAGTGGTGCAATAACTTTTAAAAATGTCGCTGGAGTATGGAAATATGTTGCGAAGGCTGAGTAATAGGGGATAGATTTTGGTACAAGATTTATACAACGTGGGTGTGCATTAATTAAAACCTTAACCGTCAGAATGGAGGAGGGAACTATCACTAGTTTTCTTTTCAGTCTTTTCTTCATCAAGCTCAATAAAAATATTACACTCATGGTAGCATGAGCCGGGAACCGGGTTTTCAATTAATTGACATTACACGCTGTACTCTGTTGATTTACTTGTAACTGAAAGTTGTATCTAATGTTATAAATCGATTTTGGCATTAAATATGGTCAAATAGCGGCGACCTCTTTTCAACATATATTAGAAAGATAACTTCTTCTTGTATTAAACTAGTAATAAGTCATTATGCACAGGCCCCAAAATGTAGATTTGAAGTACTGGCTCCGTGAGCTGTCGAACTTGACAGTATATCCAAAAAAATAAAAAATAAAAAAAAAACATAAGTATCGAACGTACGTAATAAAATAGGAAAATGACAGTCAAGTTATTTAAACGGTCGTGGTTTCGCAATAACCCCTCAGGACTATCATCCAGGTTCAATCGCAGATCCATATGACATGGATGCACATTTTTTTCTCGATTTTTCACTCATATTTTCTGACTTATCTAGTAAAGCACTTTTTTCAATATTTTTGCTCGTATTTAAACGGAGGCGCTCACCTCAAAAATAATTCCATTAAAAATACTTTTAGCAGAATATTTTGCACTAACTTGGTTGCCTGCCCTGATGGATGTTTTTAGCCAAATGTAGCGTCAGAACAGAAGTCAAATATGAAACATGACCTTCACATCCCTGTGAATATAATAATAGAAAAATCTTATTCGGACTGTAAGAAAACTTATACTTAACATTATAATTATAATAAACTCTGTGAAAATGTTAACAGTCCAGTATCAGGTACTGACACGCAGACAGACGGGACAGCGGAGACTTAGTAACAGGGTTCCGTTTGGTATCCTTTGGGACCTCGACCCCAAAAAATATCTAGTTGAATTCCCTGACCCCAAATATGTATATTTAGACACTAAGTTTGTGATTCTAAGTGATGTAGAACTCGAGATATTAATATACCTATTCAAAATGGCCGCCATGAAACTGAAGATGACCGACGGAGGAGTTGGTTCCTATCAAAAACTTAAGGCTATGTACCTAACTCGTACCTGAAAAAAAAAAAAGTTTTTTTGTCCACCGTGTCCAAGTTTACGTCAATTTGTTCCAGTAATCAGACCACTAGTTGCCATACATTGTCATATAGTTTAACATTTATGAGATAGCCGTGACACATGGACGAGGCTATGCCTGTCTCGCAGGATGACATTTTACGTTAATTTCCCGTTTTTCGATTATTAGGCACTTGAATATATACACATGTTTCGTACAAATAAGGTGATCGTCAAAATCATAATAGTAATTGTATCATTAAAATAAACTAGTTTGGGAGCCATAATCAAATATTTTTTGCAGATTATTTTCAGCTGCTTGCTGTGCTAACGTTACCGCCGGGCGCAACTAAGTTACCCTTCATTGACAGCATAATGCAGCACTCATTGTTCCAACAACCCTGTTAGCGGGCAATGTACGGTGAGCAAAATTAGCTTCCCATGATTTTAAATTGGAGTAGGTAACATATTGGTAAGGAACGTATCTTCAGTAAAGGGTCGTTGCGTGAATAGTTTTTATACGCACTACACATTTAGTGTCACACAGCTGATACGAGTAGCAAGGGAAAACTTAGCGACCAAAAAAACAATAGAAGTCTAAGTAGCAAAATGTTCCCACAGAATTGGTGCCATTGCCATTGTGCGCGGTTGGGGGCGGGGTGCCAAACGATGCCAGGCAGCATACCGTGTTTTAGGCACGTGTTTGGGCAGAAATCTGTTTGGAGCTCGAATTCTATGTTTTTTTCGTTCGCTGGGGGTAACTAGGGGGAAGTGTCCATGAGTATTGAGTGTACAGCTAGCTCGTTTTTGACACTGAAAGTATCAAGTTTTCAACCCAGATAACGACGTTTTGAAACAGTTTATGAACAGCCAACGCGTTGTGCCGCCGAGACACGTGCTGTCACATGACTATGGCGACACTCATGCCTTTACATATCAAGCATAACAAGTTAAATATATATATATTTATTTTTAATATGACTGCTTCTTTACAAATATTATAGCCTATGTCACTCCTACGATTCAACGACACCTCATATCCGTCAAACGGTTCAGGCTGCAGGGCGTGCCAAAGAATTAGACATACACACATACATATTTACATACATATATACGCTCGAAAAGCAAAAGTTCAAAATCCTGTAGCCGACTAGGGAAAACTAACTGAAACTGAACTGAACCGAGAAAATATTTTTTAATCGATTGACACCTCATTTATCAAAATCGGTTCAGTACCTTAAACGCTACGGTGGACACACGGACACGGACACACGTTAATACGAACTTAGACTGCTAAATTCGTATCCCTTCCTTTCGGTTCTGCTGCAGTTGGGCAAAAACTCTTATGCAACGTATGTGTTTGGGCGAGTTGCCTCACGCGTCAGTGGTAGATGGTTGAAATACATGATAATATTTCGCGATTAAAATGGAAGTTGAGGTGACAAAGCTGTGTATACTGAGGTCAAAGTTTATATGAAACGACAATTTATCCAATTCCCAAACTTACCATCTTACCATGGTCGAATACGGTGTACATGCCATGTACGCTGTCAGTATCAAATTACACCCAAGCTGACTTTCTGGGCCTCAATTCAATTCAAATCTTTCACACTCCAATCGCGCTCAAATGTGTTCCACAATGTATGTGTGTTATGTGTATTCGATCGGTGCCCGCGCCGATGAAAAGCAACGCACATCAATTCTCCTGCTCCACATATCGATAGCCTAGTGAACCAGACCGCGTATCATGGTCGGCCTTATCAAACGATAAGTGACAAGATCGAGCGTCCGGCACTCACCGTCTCCTCACCGTTCGATACAACGAGACGACGCTCCTATCTTGTCACTTATCGCCTGACAAGGCTGAACATGATACGGGGTCTGATGAGACATGCATATACTTCAAACTTTCCGGAAACCACTCACTTAAAAGTAGTTTAACTAAAATATCGAACTAACTAAACTTATAGCGCGCTTATATAACCATAAAACACTGGAGGGGCATGTGTTAAATGCTATTTAAATTATAATGTAACCCCAAATTGCCGTCCAAGAAGAAACTGCATAAATTAGCACGTGTTAAGAGTGCGTTCCACTTTGCTCTAGCTGGCAACTAGCACAGAACATTATAATACTCGTAAGTATGTCAGATTAGGTCCACAATTGTGTTAACTATGATGATGATGCAGGGGCAAGGCAACATCGTCTTCGAATACCTGCAAGTCCATTATGCCTTTGAGCTCTGCATTTTTTTTTAGATTACTTCTCTCAAGTCATTTTGGTATCGATTAGAAAACTAATTATTTTCAAGTTTACCTGTTACAGTGTGTTTTGCATAATTTTCGTTCTATTTTCTGTAATACGCGGCTCCTTCCGCCTATAACAAATCTTTGTCCATCCTGCAGGTCCATTTTATATACAGGAAATATTTTTTTTTTTTAGGTACATTTTTCGGCGAAAACCCGCCATAATGAAACTTACAAAGTTATGCTTACATTTCACAGGCATTGCTTTATTGCAGGCTTTATAATTAGTAGGTAAAGTAAACATACCAGTCCTCGACGTTGCACTAGTGTATGATATGGGCACTTTATGTCAAAGCAATATGGGTTAATTTCGAACGAACATTTTTCTTCACTCGAATTTAAACCATGTCACTTTCACTTAAAGTGGCCATGCCTTATACTGTAGTGCAGCCTCCAGTACTAGGACGTTTACTATATAGATAAATAAATAAAAATCATTTACTTCAGAAAACATGTTCCATAATTTTGTTAGTGATAAACACTTAAATTTCAGTAAAGGTTTAAACAGTACACAGTGCAGTAATCCAGGCCGCTAACTAGGTGTTAAATCACGGGCGAGCGAAGCGAGTGTTTACTGTGATTTACTGTAAGAGGACGCGCGCTTCGGCACAGGGTTGAGATACAAGGAATAAACATAATACGAGTACTTAACAGATTCGAAATGTTTGCGCTTAGTATTTTAATTCGGAATCGAGTAGCAAAGAAGTACATATTTTTCTTAATCGTTGGAGTAATGCTAATAATTACACGGTTCAACTCACGTATTAAATGTCACTACGGGTGACATGTTTCGAACTCTTCGGGAATTCTTCTTCAGGATGAGTTTTTGCGCGGTGGTGTCGCTTAGCTTATCGCTTGAATCCGAAGAGTTCGAAACATGTCGCTCGTAGTAACATTTAATACGTGAGTTGGACCGTGTAATTATGAGCATTATTTCAACTGTCTCACGAAAGTTTTAATTCGATAATCGTTGGATTATTTACGAAATCAAACAAACATATAATGTTACTCGTATTCGTCCGCGAACTTTGACGGAACGGGACACAATTCATTTTGATTATTTGTGGTTCTTTTAGTATCCTGGATTTGTATTAGCGGATCTTTGAATATTAAACAACTTGGCTTTGGTCCTGTGCTACCTACCGAGAATTTAATCGATCAATTTAATCGTTAAGTTTAAAATACGCAGCCGTTTGTGCATTCTCGTATCAATTCCACAGGCTTCTTTCATTAGTCTTACGCCGTGTTTAAAAACGATTATGCCTGTACGTAAACACTCCTAACACATTCACTGCCAAGAATCGCTACGCGCGATCCCGTGGTTTTTCTCGTGCGTAGCGGAAAGCGACTACGGCGTAGGTGCCCGGCAGTGATAGTGTTAAGCAACGCTACCTATAACCTTCGTGTTAAGGTCACTTCCAACACGAGTTTCGTCCTGCTTGTTCATGAACACGGCTTTAGTTTGATTATTACCGCTCCGCTTATGCCATAAACTCCCAATCTTAGCAAACAGCCACGGTACAGTTACGCCGGCCACATAAATGGGATAACGTTGAGACAATTCGTCTGCTCTATAATTACCTCGAGGCTAGCCTTACGTACTGGAGAACATAATACTAGTAGGTACTTATTATTCTGATATAGAACAGCAATTGCGCCAGTATTGGTAGGCCGAGGAAGCCGGTTCCGGTAAAACTTTTTAAGAAACAATAGTGGGCGAATAAAACCGGCCATTATACTGCGCTGTGGAAGGCAAGCGGGGAAACCAACATATATACATACGCCTTAATAACGAAAAGGGCTAGGCAGAGCACATGTAACTTATATTCCAGCGCCACTTATAGCATAAGTGTGGGCATAAACGATCGACAAAATGTGATATCGCACTGATAGGTCGCTAGCCCATCGCCCACAATACACTTCAACCCTGCTCCCTTAGTGTACTTGTACGACACCCACGGGAAGAAAGGGGATGGTGAAATTCCAACCCGAAACGGGAGACTACCAACCTACCAAACCAACATAGCATACCTACAGCAGAAAAGCAAGCTAGGCTTTTAAACATAGGTACCTATGTACGAGTATATGATATTTGATATGTATGTGTACCAATACCACCGGTTACACCTCGAGAGTCCTACCAAAGGAAGCATGCACCGTATTGAGCCCCATTCAGGGCCCATGACGACACATATGCGTCAGACCGTCGTAGTCGCTTTCCGCTACATACGAGGAAAACCACGGGATCGGCTACGAGCGTAGCGCGTAGCGATTCTGGGCAATGAATGTGTTAATAGAAAGACTTCAGTTCACTTGAGGTCTTTCTCATACGACATGACTACTTCATACTCAATATAATTGAAAGAAAGATAGAAGGAAAGCGAGGAAGAAGATGATCTAGAATAAACTACATAGAGCAACTCAAAAAGAAAGTTGATGTTAGGTCGTATCGAGATGTCAAAGAGGCTATGTGGGATCAAAGTAGATGGAGGGCCTACTTTGAGCTACACTGACAAGAGCTTAGCTCTTAAATAAGAAGAAGAAGAAGAGAGAGGTCTTTTTAGTCAACGTCGAGCGACGTCAAACAAACCAAACGTTAGCGTGATATATCTTGGAGCCATCAACCTTTAGCTTGCAATTTGTATATTAAGTGTGTTTGTGTATAAATAACTGATTTGTCTGTCGCCAGGCTGTATCTCAAGAACCGCGATAGCTAGACAGTTGAAATTTTCACAGATTATGTATTTCTGTTGCCGCTATAACAACAAATACTAAAAACAAAATAAAATAAATATTTAAGGGGGCGTCCCATACAACAAACTTTGTTTTTTTTACTGTTTTTATAGATAGTACGGAACCCTTCGTGCGCGAGTCCGACTCGCACTTGGCCGGTTTTCTTTTATCTACTATGTCTAGTGAGCAATAAAGAATATTTGTATTGTATTGTACTGTAAAACACTAAAACCTATACGGCCGGTAAAAAAATCAACGTGCCACATGTAAAAATATTTTTTTATCGACGAATGAATATCTATTTTGACCAAACTCACCTTATTTTACGGTACACAACGAAAAAAGGTGCAGTTTAAAGATATCTTTGACATAGACTGTAGATATATGGGCCCTTAACCACGGGTGTGGTTGCACCAACGAAATTGAATCGACCCGTTCAATTCTTTTCTTGGATGCTCAGTTTGATTGACCGCCTTTGTGCACGGGACATCCGCTGGACTGGATATTTAACAATTTTGTAAAACTGCGTTTATAATTATAACTATTTTAGTTCCTATATGTTTACTTCTGTGGATGATACCTAAAGAAGTCTAGTATTTGTGTGGTTTAATAATGGAATTAAACTAGTCTTTATGTATGTTTGTTATCGCAATGATCATCCATTTTGGAATTAGTAATATGATATGATATTAAAAAAATATAATAGCCGGGAAGTCAGGTTAGATTCTATAAAACAGTTCATGTTTTGCAATGGGTACTTCTTACGACAATTCGTATAACGCGAATGGTGTGAAATTATGTTGTACAGTCACCAGCATCAATATCTGCCACAACAAAGCACGCATAAATATCTGACACGACTCTATGTCTAATGCCATAAGGAAGTGTCAGATACTTTTGCCGGCTTTGATATGGCCGGCAGATATTGATGCTGGTGACTGCACAACGTACAGCGGCACGTATAATTGAAACGTCATGATTGTGTGCGATACGCTTTGCGGCTACAGTCAGGACTGTCGTCAGGACGCACCAGGAGGTTACCATAATTATCTTAATTTCCCGCCAAAATTACAGTGGGATAGGCCTGGTACAGGTTTAAGCACGGTCTTTTATCGCCTGATAGTACGTGTCTCAGGTCGCCGCTCACGTCGACTGTACATAAACAAGGCCCAACTAAGAATGGCCACACATCAATATATGTGGTATAACTCACACGCCTTGCTAAGCCAAGGTGGAGATGCTTCAAGATGATTCACATATCATACCGTTCTATCGTAGTTATACCAGACACCCGTATCAACGGAAAAGGCGGTAGCATCAAAGAATAACTAAAAATGGTAATATCAGATAATATTTTGTCTTCAATGTCAGTAAACTATGGTAGCCAAGTGGTTCGCGGTAGTGAAATCCGCGACGATACCCGAAGGCTAAACACGTAAAGTTTCGAAGGCGCGTTAGGACAATGCAACAATGCGTTACGTGATCGACTTGCTGCACAACGTCTGTGAAGAAATTCAAGGGTATATGTGAAGTCCCCAACCCGCAATAGGGCAGCGAGAGAACTGCCTACCTCCCTTTCACTCATGAGAGGTACCTGATCCCAGCACGTTAAATAAGCTAGTGATGTTACAATTAATTTCAAAATAGCCCCCTCCCCCCTCCCCATTGCGCACGGTCACTGGCATTAATATCTGCCACAAAAAATACATACATGACAATTATATTTCTAGGGCTGTTAGGACGCGTTAGATTTATTTTTGTTGTATGAGAAGATGACAGTTGAGTCGCCCTAACGAACGCTCATTCGAAATCTCAACCTGGAGGCAATGTCTAGTAGTGGACAAAATTATGCTCTAGAAGGACAAAAATTACTATCAATTCCAAATTTGGCACTTGATACCGCCGCTCATTTTCGATTTGCAACAACCTGATGGTTGGTGGTTGGTGGTCGGTGATCCGACCACGAGTATTAAATTGAATAAAACTGTTTACTTGTACCTATAGTTTAACATGAACTTATATATTCATAATGCACGCGCGTGCGACATGCCATGCAAACTGTGTTTAAACACCGTGTAATACGTGATTCGGATATCACGGAAACCTGTATTCAACAAGCGCCGAAGTCATATACTGCACATTGGGTTGCAAGCAAGAAGAAGCTGTGACGACAAAGGTAAGATTACATTTTATGCACCTTAATCAGTGTTCATAGGCGAGAAATATATACTATCTCTTACGCCGACTCTTCTTGTGTAACCACTAGAAATAATGAATCTGAATTCGAAACCTGTAAGAAATTCCACTTTTTTGCTTAGAAGTGTTAGTCAATTAATTTGTTAAGTAACTAGGCGATGGAGCTCTGTTTGTGTTTGTATCTTTAGTGCTCGTTCGGACTCTTCGGACTAATCAAGTGAGTGAGTGGCGCTTTCGATTGTAACGAATACGATAGTTCATGTGCTATCATAGTTTCAATAAGTGTTAACTGAGCTGTGTGCTGTGTTATTTAGGTGCTTGTACAATCTACGAAGAACCATCGTAAGTAAGAACTAATTTCTACACAGACGAGAGACCACTCAGGAATCACCACTATTCCTTCATGTTCATCAGGTTGTACCGCTACTACAAACTCATGGTGTGGGTAAGGGTATATCCATACTAAGCAAACCATTTTATTTCGAAATGGTCTTGATTTTCATTGTTTTAATGTTCATGTTTTACGTGTTTTCTGTTTAACTGGTATTAATGTTGTAATTTTAATTGAAAGGATATTTAATCAAGATGCTTCCAACCAAATTTGTTTGGTTTAAAGCCCATGGTTGCTGTGATAATTGCAGTCGTTTGGAAGAGGTTATTTTGTGTCAAAGTAGACATACTTTTTTCATTTTACTCTCATATAAAACCTGCAGCACCTACAATAAAAAAAGCTTCGGTTACACCTAGTTGATGGCCCAAATGTATTGTTTAGGCATGAATTTGATTACATACAGTATAAAACACTTCAGATATAAACATGTAAATCGAAGCCCACACGAGCAACTTCTGAGTGTAGGCATTATATTGGTAGAATATTTCAAATGGTCTAGTGTAAAATAAATACTCATGAGCCTCCCATTTTATGTTTTTCAACACTAATTTCTTTAAATTAAGCCCATTAAACACCCCAAATATCCAATTTATTATATTTAAAATGACCAAAATATGTCGTAAACTTCGGTGACCTGGTGACGAGGTCAGCTAGATAGCCTTAATACGACTTTATTGTAACGATGATATATCGTTGCAGTTAGATAATTTAATATAGATGGAGTTTCGTCCAAAATCCTGGCTGTGATTATGTAAAAAACTAAAGAAAATATAATTTTACCAAATCACTTCACCCCATAAACCTTGCAGGTGGAGCGTCCCTCAGAGAGTGCCACAGACGTGGGTAAGCGGCCATGTTTTTTCGCCACAGCTGAAGGGTTATATACAACGTCTAGTCTAAGTCAGCGCTTACGTTGCGGGATGAACACTTACACTGTGTATTTAAAACAGATCTTTCTGAATTGAGAGCAGGCTACAATAACAGGCCCCAGCGTCGCAATTAGGTGCACAACACAAACGTATCGCCGTAATGGCAGCACTTCAAACGACTCAAAGAAATCATTATTCCGCAAGCTTCTTCCGCGACCACTTGGAAACATACGGCAGGGCGGGGACGAGTCGATAGTTATTTATCGATTCATTTAATCATCTATGAAATATAAGAAATAGAAAAACATTCATTCGTGACACACACAAAACGATAAACAGTGAATAAAAAAAATACGGCCCGAAATGTTACCAACTCAGCATGGTGCTGGCAATAACCAGCGCTGGTCTTCCGTTGGAACCATTGGTGAAACCACGACGGGCAGAGCCCACATGGCAATACATAAAAAAGACAATAATAATAACTACAATACCAATTATAAACAGAAAACAGAACAAATAAAAGGGATACAGATATGAGAGATATGGCAAGGCTCATAAGTAAGTATTCAGCATATGGAGGTGAACTGATGACCAGGTAAAGTCGCCGGAGTCCACTAGATGTGGGTGGAGCAGGACTGGTCATTGTGGCACGATTTGGAGGAGGCCTATGTCCAGCAATGGATGACTTTCGGCTAAATGGTGATGATGCCGGCATGCATCGACTACTACAGTACTTCGGACCCGTAGGAAGATCAGTCTGGACAAACTCATGGTTGTGAGACTGTGAGCCACGTGGAAAGAAAAGTAGTTATGGAAGATCACAGACCCGTCGGACCGATGTAGTGAAGGAATCCTGAAGACCGATTGGCCTTGAGACTAAGGTAAACCCCTAGTTGGTGGTTGGTGGTTAGTGGGTGTTGGGGTTGGTTGGTGTTTGGTGCAAGAAGGTAAGGGCCACCCAAACTGTCTGTAATCGTAAGCAGTGTGTTTGTCAAAATCTGAATGTATGGAAAATTTTACAAGTTTCATGGAATGACCGTTACCGCCGCCATATTTTACGTTGATCGGTCTGTAATAGTAAGTTGGTACAACCCTCCCTAATACTGCGCAAATAGACGACGTCTTGTAGTTCGGCGTCTTGTCCCTCAGTCATGAAAATGCAACGAAGACCTATATCTACCCGACACTTTCTAAGTTTTCTATTTAGTCAGAAATGGATGATCTCGCGAGGGAATTTGCGTGAGGATATATATTGATAGAAACGTTTACATGACATTACAGTTAAATGTAATGTCTTTGTAATGTGCAAGCCGGTAGCCGAATGGTAATTTCCCGTCTTTATGAAAAACCAGCTTCCGTCTGCGTGGACCCGAGATAAAAACTATCCTTAATTTTAATCCAGGCCACAAACTATCTTCGTGAAAATTTCGTCCAAATCGGTTAAGTCGTTTAAAAGCTTGATTGAGTAACAAACATCCAAACATCTAAACATCCAAACATTAAAACTTTCGCATTTATAATGTTAGTAGGATTCATTGTAGGAGAGAAATGTTTATTATAAATACACCTCCCTTTATCGGTGCGGGCTCGGTACGGTATCAAATAAGCACAGATTATTTACTGCGTGCGTGCGTGATTTAGATTGATGCTTTCTGATTGGCCCGGGATACGCGGAAGCGGGGATGTGGATAAGTCATGGTTACCCCTTTACCGAGTTGATGAATGTGACCAGTCAGCAAAAAAACGCGTTCCAAAATGTTTATTACGACACCAACTTATTATTACTATCGATACCACTCCCCTCCCTACAGCCAGGTACGCTCCAGCGCGGGGTAACGAAGCTAATCTGTACTCAAGTGTCGACAATTTGAGGCGTAACAACAGAAAATAAGCGGGACCCGCGTTTAATATGGTAGGTACGCGTTTACAATACTGCGTAATGATTTCACTGTTTTAATAGCATCGGGATTATGTAGGTTTATAGCACTACATTCATACAGTATCCATCTGTCCAATATGATACAAATCTGTATATCATTGCAATAAATACGACCGCTTTAACCTAGGTGGCTGTGACCTTGCGTACGAAGCTAGAGGCTCCGCGTTCGATTCCCGGTAAGAGGCATATAATTGTGTGATGAGCATGACTATACAAATATAAGGTCTTGAGTCATGGATGTTTTCTATGTATATAAGCATTTATTAATCCACAGATGTATATAGATCACGCAAATGCATGTACTACGCGTGTCAGAATTTGGACTCCGAGTTGGCACTCCGACTTAGTGTGGTAGCCGGTTGTCCGTGAATATTAAGAAAATGCCTTATTGCAGAATCGATTTTGCGCGGACAACGGGGAATTCAGATCACTAATTCGCCCGTGTGACGTCACAATAGGTAGAAAAAAGTGACACGGTCGGTTTTCATACAGATTGAGGTGTTTAAGTTATCTAGTGTATATCTATATCTGTGTATTAATCTGTATAAGATATATATATCGTCGCCTTACTAGGCGTACTAGGGGTCCTCTCCTAGTACAAGCTTTGCTTAGTTTGGGACTAGTTCGATTAGTGTATGATTGTCCCCAAATATTTATTTAAATATATCAAATTAAATATAAATATAAAACTTGTTTCACTTCCATACATTACTTCTATGAATCAATACAACTTCATAATTACAAAATGGGAAAATCAAAGTTTCAAATTTAAAACATAAGACACTTACAAATTACCTAATTTTACATTACATGTATTACAAATTAAAAAAGATTGTATAGAATATTAAAATTATCAGTTTGATCAAGTAATACAATTAATTTAAATACTACATTTATAACTACTTACTTACCCATCGAAAAATCACGTTCATCAAGCTTTAATATCTTATCTATTTTGAGAATCGCTGCCATAATTTTCCACAATAACCAAGGAAATATGTGTAAAAAAAACCAACAATACGCTCCCTCGAGAGTCCCTCCTCAATTTAATCTGCACGTAAAAACAAAGAAAGTAAATCATATTATTACCTCACACTCGCGACGAAATTAATATCGGAACGTTGCCACCGTTTTATAAACGTCGTACATACCTCGAAAGAGTATTGCACTGGTGTCGTTTTATTATTCGATTAGCAAAGCGTACGTTACAATATCTCGCGCACCGTGAAATATTTTATCGCTATAAATTAAAAGGTCTCGCGAAGTTTTTTCCGGGTTTTTTTGCAGTCGGTTTTGCGACTTCATTTTGGAAAATTGAACACATAAATTACTGGGCAAATGGTTTTTTCATGTATGTTACTTGCTAAGGTTCTGTTTGGAAGTTAATTAAGTTGATCCTGTAAGCGGAATAAACGATGAAATATTTGGATAAAGTGAAAAATTAAAAAATATATTTTTGTTTCTACTGTTTTCAACTAGCATATAAGTAGTTCGCCATTTTGTTTGCGAGAACCACTTCCATCCCAATTTCATCTCTTTGAAGGATGATTTTCAAATGTATATATCACTTTGTCACAATTTCATCTAAATCTGTTCAGCCGCTATTGCGCGATTAATTAACATACATCTAAACATTCAAACTTTCAAGTTTAAAATATTACGAGTAGGTAAGAAAAGGTTTAAAATATTACGAGAAGAAAGTCGGATAACACCGTTTGTCGCAATGAAATATTGACGTTGTGTTCTTCATATGAGCTACGAAGTGTCACGTTTCGGGCGCAGCGAGACGTGAGATCCATAAAGGCATTTCATACAAAATTGGAGGCCTAGGCCGGCAAGATGGGTCTTTTTAGGGTTCCGTTAGTCAACAAGGAACCCTTATAGTTTCGCCATGTCCGCCTGATCGAGACGTGAGATCCGTAAAGGCATTTCATACAAAATTGGAGGCCTAGGCCGGCAAGATGGGTCTTTTTAGGGTTTTCTAATTCACTTTTGATTTTTTTTTTTACTGCTTTATATTATTACTTAGTTAGTATTTCACCACCCCCTTTCTTCCCGTGGGTGTCTTAAAAGTCGACTAAGGAAGCAGGGTTCAAGTGTATTGTGGGGGATGGGCTTGCAACCTATCACTGCGATATCACATTTTGTCGATCTTTTATACCCACATTTATACTAAAAGTGGCACTGGAACATAAGTTTCATGTGTTCCTTTTCGGAATAAAGGCGTGAATAAATGAATCTATTTATTACTCACTCACATATTTAGAATATTAACAATCGTAAACTAAGTACACTTTCATTTCCAGTCACTCAGTCAAGAGCGTTTGTGTGCACATATCTTTACAAATATCCAAAAATATTTGTGTATTTTTTTCACTCCGCGTCTACAACAATCGAGACAAACAACAGCCATTCTTTCTCTCAAAATATTCTCAAACATCGAAACCTATCAACAAAGTTACTACTTTAGGCTGAAGCAACTTTGCTGCAGTTCAGTCTCACTTCTGATTAGCTAACATAGGGCGAACCATGAGAACCTAAAGTTTTGTAAAAAAGTTAGAATGTATTCCTATCAAGTGAAAGAACCTAGTTTCAGTAACGACAGAAAGAAAACTGCGATAAAATATTGCGTAGCGATAACTCTTCTGTGCTGCGTGTTGGTATCCACTTTTGTACCAAATTTCCTGCTACAATATGGGAGTAGCAGCAAATCTCGATCTCTAAAATATAGGTTTGCATCAGATCTGAAGTACATATTAATTTGGACAACAACTGAAGACCATTCTTACTTTGAACACAACGAGGGACAGAAGGATTTCGTCAAACAACAGTGCCCTGTTTTCAACTGTTTCATTTCATACAACAAGACTCTACTTAATGGTGATATTCGCAACTACGACGCTGTTATCATCAACATTCGAGAAGTGTTAAAGTCTTACATGAAAAACCCTCGCCCAGTTTTCCAAAGAGCACCTAACCAAGCATTCGTATTCCACGCATTAGAACCAGCAACGAAATACTCAATCTGCAATCCAAATCTCGACAATTTCTTCAACTGGACATGGTCTTACAAGCTGAATTCTGACATCCCGCATCCATTCTTCAACATTCACAATTTGAAAAGAGAAATAATTGGACCAAAGATAAATATTACGTGGCTAGATAAGTTGAAGCATGACGCTCGAAACAAAGACTTGATAAAGAGGAAAACGAAGGCAGTCGCCTGGTTGCTATCAGAATGCACTTCTAAAGTAGTGCATGAGAAGTTTGTAAACCAGTTTCAAGTTGAGTTAGCCAATTATAACTATACTCTAGACATATATGGCGCTTGCGGTCATCAGAGCTGCTCTGAGAAGGGGAAATTCAAATGCTACAAGATGATAGAGAAAAACTATTTCTTCAGCTTGGTGACCGAAGAGCTGAACTGTGAGGATTGGGTGACTGACAAAATCATTAATACCCTGAACCACATCTCCATCCCCATAGTAGTCGGGAGAGCTAATTACTCGAGGTAAATGTTGAACTTTGCTCGTTAAAATTTACAATCGTCAGATCGAAGTTTTTAAGTAGCGGTCATTTGATTGTGTTTTCGCAAAGTCTTATACTTCCAGTTACGCTTGTTTTAAATGCAACCTTAAGTGCCCGTAAATTCAATGCAATCTCGCAGAACTTGTGTATTTGATTTAAGTTCTTCTTAGAAGTCACTTCCCATTTGAAAGACCATTGGTTTCTATTGATTGGAATTAAAGTTACTGAATGAGGAAATTGTGTTCTACGTAGATTGTAAAAGCTCGTATTTTAGATTTATTAATTCGATAACCAAATTACAACGCTACTAATAAAGTACAGGTACCCCCTCAAAATATTTTGAATAACATTTTCTGATTTAAATATATTTAGTTACAATGCTTAACGCCCCTTTGGTCAAACAATAGCACCTCAGTAAGTATTAAAAAGGTTAATTTCCGAGTGCTCGACGCTGTACTAGTAGGTATATAGCATGGGTACTCTATGTCAAAGTGACGTGCCTTAAATTTGAATGATTAAAAATCCTCTTAGTTCGAATTTAACCCTTATTGCTGTGACATAGAGTGCCCATGCCATATACTAGTACAGCTTGAAGCACTCGGACATTTACTTTACTCAACGGCATTTAATTTTCAATATTTAGAAAACTTTTTTACAATTTTTTTTTGCTTCTGCAATGCCATCGTATAATACTTACTTTTATCCAACAAAATATTTACAATTAAATTCAGTAACTTTTTTCAAATGAAATAAGCATATTAATAGAAAATTACTCCATACAGAGACGTATTCGATGTTAAAAAAATGTCGATAGCTAAGTATATAATTATGAGAGCATTAATTGACCAAACCAATTTAACAGCGGATTACCTTACCCACTGGCAGTGCGATTAGCGACGCGAAGGCGATCTTCATACATCGACTCGCGCGAGTTTGCAAAAAAGCATAAATGGAATGGCCCACAAGATTTTTAATAAACTACCACAGACTATTGTTGGAACAGTTGAAAATGATGTTTATATAAAACTATTAAAACTATTTCTATTAAAAAGGCCTATTACTGAATTAATCAAGTTTTAGCTGACATATGAACTTAATTAAAATTACTCTATTCTTTATATTTTAATAATGTTGACTAAATATATATACTTTTTTTTAATGGACTGCGAACTTAATTTTTTATATATTTTTAATCATGTTGACTAGTTAATGTAAATTATTTGTAAAGCATGTTACAAAAATATAACTATATTTGTATGCCGCAAGGCGCCACATAGTGATACTGGAAAAAATAACTACCTATGTTGGACAAATAAATCTTTGAATCTTTGAGTTCTACTGAAATTGCAGTCGCGTCGCCAATCGCCCGACCACTGAGGCCCCAGCCTTACACTCAACAACCAGAACAGGACAGACAACTTTTGTTTTCACTTTTTAACAGACAACTTTCTTATTTTTCAGTTTCCTTCCTCCCGGCTCATACATCGACGCGAAATCCCACACAATGAAGGAGCTGGTCGGCATCATGAACTACCTCATGACCTACCCGGACACGTACTCCTTCTTCTTCGATTGGAAAAACCATTACTACTACACGCCCCGTCCGAGGAACTACCTCTGCGATCTGTGCACGAAACTCAACGCCAACCCAATCACTAAGACGCTCGGGGATTTGAGGAAGTGGTGGAACCCGCATTATGGGAAGCGGTGCGCGGCCATGAACGACCCGTTCCTTGAAGCGGATTATGATCAAATAAATGCTTAGTTCGAAGTTTTCTTCTACTTTATTCAGAACAATTATGAGAGCACAGGTACAGGTTCTTCAATTCCTACGCACTTTACAAATTTATCGATCCTTAAGTAAGTGTCCTTTAGACCGTACCTACCTACTCCTCCATCGTGGAAAAAATACCTATAGTTACTTCCTATAACTACCTATGCCTTTGTTGCTTTTAGGATTATAAAGACACATCTTTTGTATCTATAATATTTAATCTGAAACCTTCTACGTGCTTCTCTTATAACAAACTTTATCTAAAATCGTATAATACGTGAATTACTTACATGTTGTAATAGAGAATATGTATGGGATTCAATTTTGAATAAATTACACTCAATCGATGCGTAAAATATCATGCAATGAAAATAATAAAGGCGATTTTATAAAAAATAAAAAAAACTATAAAATTACATAACAGACAGAATATTGAATTTAAAATGATATTTTGTATAACAAGTTTACCCTTAAACACAAGTTTTAAGGAGATAATTGCAAATTAATTAATAACTCCATAGTAAACTCGCCACGAATATGGATTGTGACGTCATAGTCGATGCCCGTTGAACATATAGCGTTTTTGATGTGTGGGCGCGGTATAAATTCGTGAAAAATTCTCCTCCTCCTTCTCCATTCTAACTAAAAAGGTACATAAGCTGAAAATTCGAGAAACTTTTTATCATTTTATTCAGGTTTAAACAAAAACAATTTCCTTAATAAATCACAAACCATTCATATTTATGAAAACAAAATACTCGCAGGAAAGAAACTCCAAAAACTGTATATTCCCGATATCAATCACTTGAATTATTAAAGTCACCTTTTGTATATTTCTTTTGCATTAGAATGCCGGCGCATCTGTGATAGACAGCGCTCGAGACAGATTTATTATTGAATACTTTTTATCCCGGCTCCATACCGACAATACGACGATTGTCCATCCATCTTCCTTCGTTTTCGTTGGATTTTCGGATGTTTATTCTATTTGAGTGGAGCGTTTGGGGTGTTTTGATTTGTAAAAAATGATATGAAAATAGCAACGGTTGGATTAATACTGTCAGTACAGTTTAAGAATTAATTAGATTATGGAATCCTTCAAAACGGGTACCTCCAATATGCGCAGAAATAGCGATATGCGGATAGGTACAGTCAGCGTCATATAGTTAGTAGCAGCCAAGATAGCCAAATATTTCGGTACACGTCTTTATTACTGTAAGAATAAGGGTGTGTTACGAAATATTTGGCTACTCTGGCTGCTACTAACTATGTGACGCTGACTGTACTTACCTAATATTATAAAGTTAGAAGAAAGATCTGTGACGTCGTAGAACACCAATACATTGAATACATTTAATGGTATACATACAATGGACTTTCAGAATGGACATAAACTGTATTTTATCACGCGGCTCCGCCTGGTTTCTCTGTAAAGCCTGAATCACACTGGCGCGGCATGCGGTGGCGGTCAGTAGTAAATTTGACAATTACTGTCAACTTTAGATACTATCGAGTCAGTCCGCGCCAGTTTACGAGAGGCTTAAGGCCTGAATCGCACTGGCGCGGCCTGACCGCGGCGGTCAATAGTAAACTTCTCATAGCTGTCTGGTATTGACCTGACACAGCCTGACAGCCTGTGAGAGGCTTAACGCAGACGAAGCCGCGTGGGCACCTGGTAATAATTAAATACAGGAGCTGTCAACGAGAAAATCCCAAGCAGACATCGACAGTATGAATGAAAATGCGAGTATACAGCTATTGTCCCGCAAAATAGTGTTATGAGAAGTTTACTATTGACCGCGGCGGTCAATAGTAAACTTCTCATAGCTGTCTGGTATTGACCTGACACAGCCTGACAGCCTGTGAGAGGCTTAACGAAGACGAAGCCGCGTGGGCACCTGGTAATAATTAAATACAGGAGCTGTCAACGAGAAAATCCCAAGCCGACATCGACAGTATGAATGAAAATGCGAGTATACAGCTATTGTCCCGCAAAATAGTGTTGGGGCGACGCCGAACTCTTAATTGGGTTCGGGAGCCACCTGAGGCCCCTAAATAGTTCGAGTATATTGTCATCTATATGCGTCCAGTACAGTTATTCAGTTACATTCAGTTGCATTGTGAGTAATTAATACGGTCATGTGAAACTGAGGATTATATTTCAATTGAATATGCTGTTGAGTAAGGTCTTTGATGAAACATCGTAATTTCACATATTTCAGACGAAATGCCCTGCATTCTGTAATTGGTTCAAACACTGCAAATCACACCAAGGACCGGAAAACCCCTTTTAGGCTTAAGCCTATCGATTTGGTAATCCTATCAATTTGGTTATTTTATGATAGGGGGCTGTCCCCATATAACGTCATTTCAAAACAGGGGCGGGTCTGACTATGGGATGACGGTGGTCATTTTATTAGGCGGGGAGGGTACATTGAAGGAATTAACAGGATGATAATAGGGGGGGGCCACAGCACGGTAACTGGGCATTTTCAAATTATTGTGTACCCAGTTAGCGTGAGTTGAAAAAGAAAAAGTTAACTCCGTGTCAACTTTGTGCAAAGTTTTTCTACTATATTAAAACGAATTATAAGAAGCGCCTTTAATGGAAGTAGAGGTTTTTCAGTTCGATCCGTAAAAAAATATTCCACCCCGTTCCACGATTGTGACGACCATTAAGTATTCAGTTTATATAAAATATTACTTTTCATTCCTTTTGAGGGCTAGTCAACAAGGAACCCTTATAGTTTCACCATGTCCGTCTGTCCGTCTGCGGCTTACCTCATACTTACTAAATCTGTAATTCGGCATAGCTATATAAATCAATCACGCCGATAATATTGTTCAATTGCAAAACAATGTCCTGTTGACTTAATTTTAATGCTGTTGCAATTGAGATACCTAAGGCAGACTTGGTTTTTGTTATTGTAAATGTATTTTAATGCTGTTGCAATTGAGATACATAAGGCAGACTTGGTTTTTGTTATTGTAAATGTATTTGCTTTTTAGGGTTCCGTACCCAAAGGGTAAAAACGGGACCCTATTACTAAGACTTCTCTTTCTGTCCGTCTCTCTGTCACCAGGCTGTATTTCAAGAACCGCGATAGCTAATAGACAGTTGAAAATTTCACAGATGATGTATTTCTGTTGCCGCTATAACAACAAATACTAAAAACAAAATAAAATAAATATTTAAGGGGGTCTCCCATACAATGTTGTAGCTAGTCTAGCTATCAACACAAGGAATCGTCAAATCAATAATGCCACTAGGGTCTCTGCAGGTATGTGGTGTTGTGTTCCTGGTGGAGAGTCAGGTCGACAGAGCTCCCGAGGTTGGGTTGTGCTGAGAGTGAGCGCCCGCGTTCGTCTCTAGCTATCAGCACAAGGAATCGACAAATCAATAAAAGACTAGACATCGCTGGTGATTCTTCTAGAATATTCGTCGTAGAGACAGATTATCCGTCTCTTTCTAATTATAAAGCTCAGAAAGAGACGGTTAGTCTATTTCGCCGCGACATAGCTCGCTGGCCGGCCAGGCCAGGCTTACGGTACGGTACGGTATACGGGAAGACCGCATATGTGAAAAATCCGAACGGACCTCGCTCATATACGGTAAAACCATATGCGAGAAAATATCGAATTGAATAGTCCCCGTGTGAACCTAGTCTACTTAACTCTGAATTTACGGTGAATCATGAAATCAATGACTTTTGCCATTAATCCGCTGGGTAATCAAGTTAAATAACTGATCGGCCGAGGCGGGTCCCCTTGTGACAAAGTTAATGTATAATGATCGATGAGAAGATGGGATTAGAAAGCTTTAACGGAAGGTCATTTGCTGGTACACGAATGCTGTCGGTTGAGACGTTTTGCTAGTAGAGTAGCTTTCATGCATCCATGCGGGACCTATTATGGGACTATCATATTTCCAACACAGTTTCGAGTTTAACCACAGTGGCATAGTTATGCCACTGTGGTGTTACAGTCGAGTTCTCCAATGTCTACACATACAACCATTCCAAAATATCTATACAGAGACTTTATTGTTACGGACATAAGACACATGCTTAGATATTTTTTAAAGGTTGTATGTATAGATATTGGAGAACTCGACTGTACTACAAAGATTATCGACGTAAATCTTTTTCGCAACGTGTGGAAATGATTTAAAATAGTTTTGGTTCATGCGCTCATTCATGCATTGGGTTTAGATAGGTTAACAAATAGCGAAGTGTGATTACGTTTTTTTTAGGAGCACAGGCGTAGAAAGGTCTTTAGCGACGTCAGTTGATGTAGCTTTAGCTAATATATCTACCGTGCCTCGGCTAAGGCCTGACCGGGCATATTCGCCCTCTCATCCTCGAGCCTGCTCGAATATTCAACAGGCAGTTGATCACAGATGCGGCTAAAACTATCGTCACTAAATGTATGTTACGTATAGAAGAGGTACTGCCACCGATCTAGCTGCTAGCACGATGTTTTATGTGTGACATATAACATTTGTCTCTCTCGCACACGCTTTATAAAAAGGAATACGAGAGACATCATTCTGATCTTGACACGTTTTATTGGTATAGACCCTGTACATCTCTGACAATATTACATTAATATTCCTTTTTTGTTTTGACGCTTAGAGACCGTATACATCTCTTAGAATATTAGAATAATTATTAATTGTATTTGGACGCTCAGAGACCTTATACATCTCCGGAATACTGAATTATTATCATTAACTTCTGTTAATGCTGATACAGATCTTATATCGAATGTTATGGTCATCTTTTGCAATTTGGTTTTGTTTACATTAACTTAGTGACATTTAGTTTGTTAACCTTTTATATTATATAATTCAAAATGATTATTGTGTAAGATTATTATTATTTTATTGTAAATTACCGTTTGATATGTAAAAGTGCCCTTGTGGCCTATTTGCAGAATAAATAATTGATTTGATTTGATTTGAATAAATGCGACATAATGCCTTCAAAATCCAGGTTTTATTTTGAACCATAGTCTGCTTTGGTGTTACGTTTTGTTGTATTGGTGCTTTTGTATTATCCATTACATACAATTTGTGTTACGCCCAATACAAAATGTAACACGAAAGCAGATTTTGCTCCAAAATAAAACCTTAAATTTGATGGCCTTTACACTACAAGACAGCAATATTTTTCTAAAAACCCGTTCTTTGTATTAAAATTTACACTTTTTAGGTATTATAAGGTGTTGGATATTTAAGCGAAAATAGTTGTTAAGTCAACTTTAAATCGTTATAAAACTTTGGTTCTGGTTAATTTAACTAAAAATGAATTTAAGAAACCTAGAAATAATTTTGAAACACCTATCCAACAACATGACATAGTTCGTCAACTTTTTTTTTTTACAAAAGAGCGCCTGGTGGCCGTTATTTTGAATATTGACAACTGTCCCGTGTTCAGTGACACAGTCGTCCGCAAGAATAAGGCCTGCAACACACTGGCGCGGCCTGCGGTGGCGGACAATAGTAAATTTGACAGCTAATGACAATTTTACTATTGTCCGCCGCGGCCAGGCCGCGCCAGTGTGATGCAGGCTTAAAGCGAATTGATTGACGTATGATTAATTAAAATCGACTCACGTGTTTGATCTTTCGAGTGCCCCAAAGGAACAAAAATACGTACATACATACATACATAAATATAATGGTAAACACATTACCCTCGTTTGCATTGCGCAGTCGGGTAAAAATTATACTCAGTGTTTGATTTTGTGCTTTTTGCAGCAATTGCAGCATGTTTTTGTGATGCTGCGCACGATACGTAAGTGCCATACTCGTATGGTTTGTTTCACTTCAAATGACGAAAATGCACTTAACGTACGATTTACATCTTCATTTGTTGGTAAATATGAAAGGAAAAGATAACAAAGAGACGACATAAAAGTGACCGAAGTGTGGCACGTGTATGGAGTATTTTACAACCCTATTTGAAGTTAACCATTAAACAATAAATACATAATAATTATATTAGATGGGAATGGGCTTACGGACTAATAGCCAAGAATTAAGCTTTAGGTACTTAACTATTTACTTCTATGCGCTGTACATTCACTTTTACTATAGTCTTAAATTGTATTTTTTACAGCAAGCTTTTATTTAACTTGCCCTGTTAATATGGGACAAATCTTGCAAGTTAAATTAGACTGATTGAGCTGAAATTTTGGGTATAAGTATAGTTTGGATGACAATTAAATATTATGGTACCATCGAGCTGATCTGATGATGGCGACAGAAGGTGGCCATGGGAATTCCGTACTTAACCGACGTAACCCCGTCCAGTGTGGGTTCGTTAGAATCGTCTCAATGAGTAGTTGATGATGGTATACAGAAAAGTACAGTCAGCAAAAAAACCTTGTTCTAAAAATGATTTTTTTGACAGAAACTTATTTGAAGTACATTCATAAGCAATGCAAGACCAAGTGAGCACTGTTTAAGACCTAGATGCATGTTCTTATTAACTCTGTTTGTTCTCCAAATAAATAAAATAAATTGTTGGTAATGTTTGGTTTTAAGGCGCCGTAGGTTCATGGTCTTCTCTCCCTCTCACCGAGCATAAGCGTAAGCGAGATGGAAGTGCGTGCTCGGAAGCGCGGATATCATGTTTTTTAATTTTAATTTTTTGGCCGTTTAAATAAATAAAAATGTAAACACTGATTTCCCTCAAACATGATATTGCCGATTTTTAGAAGCAATTTTAATATTTATAGCTTTTGTGCATAATTTGTTACGAATATTTTAAGTGTATTTTTCTGTGTTTTAGACCTATGTTCGTGATTTTTTTCTATCGAGCGAAATTTGCTTAATCATGTTTCGAAGCACTGATTTCCCTGCAGAAAAGCCTCAAGATTACTATTCGTATTTTTTTGAAACCATATTATTATAAACAGATGCATTATATTATTTCAAAAACTCTGTTCGCTTAACTTCGCTGAACCTACGGCGCCTTAAGTACTTTTAAGTGATACCAGTCAGTTTATTATTTTATTATGAGTGAAACAGACTATACCTGTATGATAAGTGGCTATGTGAGCTGTAAAAATCGCGACCCTGCCCTGTTTTGAAAATTGTTTTTTTTTTGTACAATAGCGAACCTGCTTACAAAATTTTAAAAGAATCGGTTGAGTAATGCGACCTGTATGAGGCCAGCGGGAAAGCCGGACACCCGGACGTACAAACGATTTTCGGCCCAAACTGAAGCATAGAACTTCGTTCGCTTCGCTCTCTCGTTTGAAAAAGGAAACCTAATGAAGGTAGGTAAACGAAAGTACCGTCAGCAGACTGAGGGGCTGGTTAGCATACCGCCGACGCGCATATTCATGCGACCCTACTTACCCACTACGATATGCTAATGCCGGAGTTTCGAGGGCTTGAGCTGCGCCGCCTGCTTTCAAGTTTCAACCGATTTGAAAGGACTGTCTTAATTCGGCTGGTCGATTACGTAACTTTAAAGAGAAAGCTAAGCGTTTTTTGTATGGGAACACAAAAGTCGAGCTATAGTAGCGCTTGTTCAAAAATTAACACTATAACCCGTCTGTAATAAAAGAGATGTTTTTTTTTCGAATTTAAACTATAATGGATTATGATTAGAATAATAGAATTATAATACATTATACTAGTTCTACACGGTAATAACAGTTTATTACATAAAATCAATGATGTAATGTATACTCGTAATTGTTACTCGGGCACATTTCCAGGAATGAAAGCTATGGAGCGACCGACCGGTACGGCGGCGGTGCAGGGCCAAGTGGAAGGGAAGGAAGCACGCAGCTATACCTAATCAGAAAAAAACCGGCCAAGTGCGAGTCGGACTCGCGCACGAACAGTTCCGTACCATTATCTATAAAAGCGAAAAAAATTATGATGGTTGTATGGGAGCCCCACTCCGACTCGCACTTGCCAGGGTTTGGCATTTGTTGTTATAGCGGCAACAGAAGTACATCATCTGTGAAAATTTCAACTGTCTAACTATCACGGTTCATGGTGACAGACTGACAGACAGCGGAGCCTTAGTAATAGGGTCCCGTTTTTACCCTTTGGGTACGGATTACGGAACCCTAAGTAACCGAGCCCACCTTGGTCCAATGCGAACGCAATGCCTCTAACCGGCAAAAATGGAAGCGCATTTCAAGAAAGCACTCGGTATTGACACTTGATGCATTACTTATAACTACAAGCACCACACCTGCACACCACAACTTCTCTGCCATGAGCACAGACCATATATCCTAAAGACCCCGCTTAGCCTAATTTTTACTTACAAACAAAGCTGCCATACTTGCGGGGCGCGGGGGACGTCTAGTGCGCTGTGATTGGTGCATTCAAGGCCGCGCGCGTAAGTGATTGGTCCGGTGTCTCAAATATCGAGTGAATTCACCGTATGTGTCGCAGAGGGGGTCGCCCGACTAAGCGACGTCTATAGGTTTACTGGTCTGTGGCCATGAGTGCCCAATAGGGTGGACTTAAAAAACCAAAATAATTCAATGAGGCACCCCTCTATACGTTCTAATACGTGGGAAAATTACATGTTTTCTTTTTGTGGTTAAGATTTACGGGTCGTGACCGATTTTTTTAACTTTTTAAGGTTTGCATTTGTCCATAGTATATTTCTTTTATTATTAACATTTTGCTACTTAAATGAGCTACATTTGATAACACGGAATAAACAATCTAGAAAATACGAAATTCGTTCAGGTAATACGTAAAAAAAATCGGTTGAAAGCCCTAAATCTTATCCCAAAATAAAAATAAAAATCATACGTTATTTTTTCACGTATTAGAACACTATAAGAGGGTGTCCCAATGAAATTTCAACCTTTCGATGTTTAAGGAGCACTCTAGTGCCCAACTTAGGAGAAGAGATTAATTGTAACTACGGGCGACATGTTTCCCACCTTTCAAAAGTTCTTCTTTAGGATGTTCTCGCAGCCACGATGCCCGTGCTCTATCTACACTGAAGAAAAACTCCTCGAGTGTTCTAAAAATGATGCCCGTAGTTACACCTAATGCGTTGAGTTAAGGCGGTGCATTGGAAATTATCGCGTGCTTTGAAACGCCGTTCTGATTAGATTAAGAAACAATAAGGTCTGATTTTCAGATATATGATTCTTGACTATATGATTGTTTATCTGATTTTATCGATACATGATTGCTTGAAATTTCCTCCATAGAAAAAAAAATCCAAAGTTGGGTCTGTATTTTCCTTTTTTTACTCAGCCTACTTAAACGATACATTACTTTACGACACAATCAAGTTAATATTATAGTATTCTATCTCATCTAAAATCTCACTTTATGAAATTTAAATAAAACTTCACTAAGTTTAGGTATTTATCGAAACTTGGCCAAAAAAGCCATTCCCGAAGAGTGTTACATCTCTGCTCCTCGTGCGCGGAAGGCATCAGCGTGTCTCTGTCTAGGGGGCGCCCCCTTATCCCCTTAAGTGTACACTTGGTATTTTGACAGACATTTTTCAACGTCGTATCTCCTTTTAGGATATTACAAAAATGTGGATTTTATGCTTTGGGGTTAAGGTTGCCTTCATAGACGATCAATTGAGAAAACAAAGGGTAAGAGTAATCAATCGATTTTAGTAAATGTCAAAAGTGTGTTCTCCCAAAAGATTCGACACAACAGAATGTCACGGAAGTTATAAAAGGTCAGATAAATACTTACCTACAGTAAGGGTAAGGGCGAGTACCAGAACAGTGCAAGGTATAATCAAACCACAATTACAATGGGATTAGAGACGACAATTTCGTCATATACTTACGTCAAAGTTTATATGAAATGAATAAAATGATAGCTATTCCATTTCCTAACCAATCGCGGTCGATAAAGCATCTTACAGACTGGCGGCCTGCAGTGGCGGTCAGTAGTAAACTATGTAATATTCAGAGCAATGAAGCGTAGTTGCAATGTCCAGAGGCAACCGGATGGCTCGCGGTATTTGAACTCCCGAAGTGTTCTGGAACCGCCCTGGAACTGGGGCGGAAATAGAAAAAAAAAATGGAAAAGATTTTTTTTGTCGCGACGCAGCCGATTGAAACAGCGGTCTGAAAGTATGTACTGTTTCAATTGAATACCTGGCGACAAATTTGTTTTTCACCCCCTCTCCAAATTCCGCTCCAGTCCAAGTTGGCTCAGTTTGGGTTGTACAGGGCGGTTCCACAACGCTTCGGGAGCTCAAATACCGCGAGCCATCCGGTTGCCTCTCGGACACTGAAACTACGCGCCATTGATTTAACCAATGATGTAATATAAAAAAGAGGTAAATACGTTGTCTATATGAAATGCCGTGTTTAAGAATGGCCACCAAATCTGACAGCTGACACATGTTTATACGACATGACATTGAGGCAAGGTCATACAATTGGCTGAGTTTTAGTGTGCCTCTATGGGGGGCTTATAACCTATCTACCTCTTTTTTATATTACATCATTGGCTTTAACTATAATTATTTTATAGTGCCAGCGTGTGAGGCTTTATAGCGGAGCTGCGTGCGCTGCAAAAAAAAAGGCAATAGGAAGATGCTTTTTCTTCGTGAACTTGTCCGCTTCACCTCACAACGCTGGTGGATACTAGGGCTCGCGGTCGTGCCCGGGTTTCGTGTACCCGTAGCCGGGTCCCCGTTTCTGTGTTAAACGGAAACGGTTTTATGGGCCGTTCGGAACGAGTAATTAGGAACCGTATAATTAAGACCCGGGATCCCGGGATCCCGGGATCCCGGGATCCCGCGAACACGTATCTTAATTTCACGCGGTTCCGACCCGTTTCCACCATGTAGTGGCGATCTGAGACGTTGCCTTTAAAAGCTACGATAAAGATCATGGCTCGTACTTTACAAATTTCGTTTTTTTACTCTCAAACCTATTGGATATCATAATAAGTATTGATAATGTCAAAAATAGTTTAATGCCTCTATAAAATTAAACTGTAAAGTGTCCAATTTAAAATTCCTCGTAAATAAATAAAATATACTTAATGGAATATATACACAAAAAAAGGAAAAAAAGGCAATCGGGTGAATAAAATAAAAATCAGTTTTTAAATGAGTAAAAATTTTAAAAAATCAACTCGAAAATACAATTTTTTAATATACTATTAAGTTAACGTGTCTTTGCTTAACCTAACATCATAATGTCGGTAGATTTTCAATTATTATCTAACTTGCTCTAGTAGCAGGTAATCTAATAAAACCTTTTTCGCTGGCAAGCACGAACAAAAAAAACAAAGGAGAATTAGGACTTTAGTAATCGCTTCCATTTTTTGTTGGAATTTCGACTTTATCGCAAATGCATGGAACTTAATATTTCTTGGAATTCAAAGACTTGTTTATCAATACTTTTTTAAACTTTCGGGTGGATCAAAAAAAAAATGCAAGACACTTACAATAGGTACTCAATGATAATTTAGTGTACATCTAGAATTTATTGAACTACTAGATTCTGCCCGCGACTCCGTCTGCGTGGAACTCGTTTATATCGCAGCTCCATACAAACTTTTACCCCCCATTTCACCCCCTTAGGGGATGATTACGGGGATAAAAACTATCCTATGTTACTCTCCATCCCTTCAACTATCTCCACTTAAAAATCACGTCAATTCGTCCGTTTTGCCGTGAAAGACGGACAAACAAACACATACACTTTCGCATTTATAATATTAGTATGGATATGGATATCAACTATGTACAACGTATACATTTTTAAATAAAGGAAAAATTTAGTGCTCCGAGCCGGATTCGAACCCGCGACCACAGGCATTCATTTTTCCTTTATTTAAAAATTTATAATTTTGTTAGCAGCGTAACTGCTTAATACAAAATTAATGTACTACGTATGTTTGAAACATGTATGGCAGTTATTTAGTAAATTACAATAGCCACTGTAATTTTACCGTTAACCCATTCAGCGCCACTCACGACACGTTGTCGTGGCCGCGGAGCGCGCGCTAGACGCCGGTCACGACAACTTAACACTTTCGCAACCAAGAACCCGCCTAGTGGGCGCTCCGTAACTTTGGTCAGATGCCGGACAGCCCGCTAGGCGGGATGCGCTATGTGTAACTATAGATGGCTTCAGTGCCAAAGAGCCCGCCTAGCGGGCGCACATCACCACGACGCACAGGGTTGACGCCAACATAAAAGATTTTTGTTATTTAATGTTAGGGGAATATTTTTACCAAATACGGTGCCAGATTTTATTAGTTTCACTCACTATTACCTATCGATAAAAGTTTAGAATATCATTAATTGCAAAACCGAATTGAGAATATATTAGGTAGGTACCACAAGAGACAAAACATTGGTATTTTACTGCCTTATGGTAGATATTTCCAATAATAATTGCATACCACAAATTCATCCTAAATTCTTCCGCATTAAATAAATCCATCTTTTAAATCAGTTCAGTGTCCAGTAATTCAAGCACGCTGCACAGGTCAGTCAGAGTTCCAAGTAACAACAAGAATCCAATCGCACCCCAACCCAATGCACTAATTCCAATTAGCTAAAAAATACCACGGTTCATCAAACTGCCCTCAAGCCTACAGTCGGCTACCTGGAACGATAGAACAATACGACTCTAATCTTATTGTTATATCCTTTTGGGTGTTAAAATGAGACTGCAACGGTTAACACCACGAGTAATTCAGGTAAGAACCCGGCTTATCGCTGATAAAACCACCTGCGGCTTTTACTTGAATAAGTATTACGTGATATAATTATACCGTAAGTATTTACAAAGCTTGTACGCGAACAACATTAAAAAGTGACAATATAATAATGTTTGATCATAAAAATGACTTGGCACAGCCCTGCACCCACCTCGTGCGTGGGTCGCCGGTAGGTACTTATAGTAAAAAGTGCGCCCGCCTAGTAGGCGCTCGGCGTGAAGTATTGCGTTGCACATTATGTGGACCAAAGAACTCGCCTAGTGGGCGCTTTTATATTTCTTGGGTTTCTGGGGTACATTCAAGTTTTAGGTCTGGTTGCGAAAGTAATGACCAACAATTAACAAAATCTTTATAAATAACGACCGACTGAGTGGCGAACTATAATCTTACTAAAGACTCATCAGAAATTTAAAAATAATTTGGACATATCTTACTAGCTCTAGTACCTACCTACCAGGTAATGTCATAAAACCCTTACCCCGGTACGCACGAACAAGAAAAAACAAAGGGGACAAACATAGGTAAAAGCTTTCATTTATTTGTTGAAATTTCGACTTTATCGCAAATACATAAAACTTAATATAGCTTGGGAATTCAACGACTTGTTTATCAACTTTTGGCTTTATCAAAAAAAATGCAAGGCACTGATAATGCCTATCCAAAGGCTAATTTCATTCTGTTACTGCTAATTATTTTTACCTTGTTGAACTACATCAACTATGTACATGTTTCAAACTAAATCTTGCCGTTAATAATGAAAAAAAACCCTTAAATGACACAAATACATTTTTCATTAAGGCAATTTTACTCTACGAGTTTGCAAGTAATAAGAGTATAAGTATTATCATATTAAATCATTTTTACTTTAACTCAAAAGGGCACGGACGGGTCGAGTTGCCTTGCCCGTTACCTGAGCGGAGCCGAGATGAGAAACGTTTCTTGGAAACGGGACGGGACGGGACGGGACGGGACGGGACGGAACGGGACGTTTCTTGGAAACGGGACGGGACGGGACGGATCTTGGCGGGTTCGTGTAATTCGGGTTCTTAGTACCGCCGGGCTTAAGGATACGTGTACACGGTTCGGCGTTTTACACGTATACCGCGAGCCCTAGTGGATACTCACCCTAAGTGATTTCTCTACCGACACAGGGAGGAAATAAGCAGTTATTGCGTAAGCGCACAACCAGTGAGTGTGAGCAAAACGCAATGATACTAAGAGGGTATAGAAACTGATGCGTTAAAAAATGGATGCCCTTAAATGCTTATGTAGTCAGCAGCCAGCAGTACTATGCAAAATAAAACACGCTCAAAATGATCTAGATAGTTCTGATTCTCTTGGCATTAGAGTCGTGTGTAGGTCATTTTGAGCATTTGGCCCGCTTAGCTACTTTTGCTGACTGTATTACTCGTGTAATGAAAATAAAAAATATATAAATTGCTTTAATTTTTTCTATAAGGTCGCAACTTAAACACTTACTCTATAAGAATAAACTTAAATAAATCAGACAAAGAAAAGCGTATTACTTTCGTCCTTCTACCATAGGCAGGGATTTATAATACATTAGTTTATATGAAACGCACAAGTTCCCTTCAATATGCCTGGACTAGGTACATCTGGAATCCGGGAACACTGAAAAAATCCGAACCGCCATTTGTACGAAACCATAATTATTCCAAAATCTCGAAATTATCTACCCCTGGAATCCACTAATTATCCTAGCTTAAATTTCGGGTTTAAGGCTAAGGATTCCGGGTGCATGTAGTCTGAAACTTATACATCAAAAATTGTATGTAAAGAATGAAGTCTACTTCTTAAAATACAAAATAATTCAATAATAAAAACAAGATGCCTTGCCTAATTATGGCGTTTGGGGTTTAGAACATTTCATGTGATAAGGGGCGTATCATAAATTAAGTTAAGAAGCTACTCACAGTTAGTGCACACATTTAATCTTACTAGAATTATCATGCCCCCACCATTCCCGTAAATTGGCACTAGAATTAGAGTGCATAGTTTTTCCATCATTCAAAAGGCTGCAGAGTTGGCAGATTCCATCGAATGGTTCTCGTCTGTGGAATGTATAGAAGTTCCTCCATTTAAAGAAGCTCCTGTAGACAGCCGAGTTGTGGATACTGTAGTTGATGATCGCTGCTATCTGATCTGGAGTCTGGAGATGAGCGTTGATGTAGGAGCCAGGGGGGAGAAACCTGAAATTTAATTGACCAAAGATTAGATTTCTCATTGGGAAATTCATACATCCCGAATTTATATCGACTTCGTCGTCTTAACGACCTCTGTAGCCTAGTTGGTAGTGACCCTGCCTACGAAGCCGGAAGTCCCGAGCTCGAATCCCGGTAAGGGCATTTATTTGTGTGATGAGCATGACTACACTCAGAGGCAATGAAAATGGGTCACTTCCCATGGATTACTTTACAAAGTGACCCGTTTTCATTGCCTCTGAGTGTAATTCCCAATGTGAACTATTAAGGTACGCTATCTCAGAGGCAATGAAAACGGAATATTTGTTCCTGAGTCATGGATGTTTTCTAAGTATTTAATTTTGTATTTATCTATATATATATATGTATATCGTCGTCTAGTACCCATAGTATAGGTCGATTCACAAGAGCTGGCACGTAATGTCTATGAAATTAATGACAGTTTCATATATTTTCCGCACCAGCGCTTGTGAATCGACCTATACAAGCTTTGCTAGGACTAGGTCGATTTGTGTAAGAATGTAAAAAAAAAACATTTTTTTAACACTTTGAAAAGACCCTTATTAAACTTTAATAAAGCTGATTTTTTTCATGGGAAATATGTTAATGAAACCAGAAAAGCAGTCGAAAGTGTTTTAAAGAAATCTATGCCAAATTTCAAGCATTTCCGGCATACTTAGTCATATGCGAAAGGATTCTTTGAACAAACAAAATGCCGGGAGTAAAAAAATATCGTGTGCGTTAATAAATTTTTCATCGATATAATAAAAACTTACTTGGTAATATCAGCTCGAGCCTTAATAATAGGCACAGCGTTGTTCCAATACGCTTTCAGTACGCCATCCGTGACATAATCCTGAGCCGCTCCACCAGTGGTCACCAAAACAAAGAAATACTGCTTTGCAATAAGACCGCCACTGCCTTTGAGCGGATACCTACTCCTACATCCAAAAATATGCAACTCTTGGGAATACGCTTTCAAAGCCTCTCTCAACCTATTGGCAAAGATTCTTCCGTCATTATCTTTGCAGCTCCTAACAACCATAGCCACCGCTTTTTGCTTATTCTTTATTTCCATAACTTCTTCACGATTGAAAGACCATTTTGGCAAAGTCATCGTCCAATTAGCATGGAGACTTGGAGCCACAATTGAACCATTCGCATCCCGTATAACAAAGAACGGACTCACAATGTCTGAAGACAGTTTGTACGACCATGTATGATTGAAAAAATTATCCGCGTCTTGATTGCATATGGGTACTTGATCCGACGGTTCCATTCCATAGAATATGTATCGTTGCTTCATAGGTCTTGACATAGGTAATGTCATGTGATCTAATTCAGTCACGTTAATAACCACTGCATCAAAATTTTCTTTCTTTGTTAGCGTTTGCTCATTAGTGGCCAAGTAACAGTTAAAATGAGGGCACTGGGAATCCACAAATACTTTTTGACCCACCATAGATGCAAAAAATGCTGGACTCTTTGTCTCGATTAGAATATACTTCAAGTCGTGATCGAATCTTCGTGAAACTCCTGATAGATTGTCATTTCGATGTTTTCTTGCTTCGGAATCGAATCGATACGCTCTATGAAGAGAATAGAACGCTAATGTTATGTACATTATTAAACCACAGAAAGTCAGTGCGAAGAATAATTTTGCCACTTTCCTTGACTTTGAAATCATTGCGATATATTGAAGTGGATTAAGGAGACTGGTCACTGATCAAGAGATTGTGTACTCTTCAAATATTGGTAAACAATGAAGGTTGTATCAAACAAATGAAATGCGTAAGTCTTTGGTATTTCTCCGTTCGTATTGCTGTGGTACTTATATAAGGAGAAAAGAATGCTTATAAATGTTACCTCTCGTATTTGCGATTATATTGACGGATAAATGACAGTGACCAAGACATTGACATAAAGTGTTATCGCATAAAGTGCCAAGGGTTTTAAAAATGAGTCTGAATTGGTTTCAGAAATAAGTTTTAACGTTCATTTATTCCAATACTCTGATCAGTCAAGCATAGTAATGAAGTAGCTGATTTCCATACAAACGGTGTGAGCTCAGCCGCCAAAATGTATGGAACAGTTGGTGTTTTTTCGCGATTTGGATACAACTTATTTGATCAATTTTGATCGATGTGACCCATCGAATCACCTCCCAAAATTTGAACGGTGAACAATATTTCACCCTGTATAACCTTATGTATGTCCTTTTGTGTGTATTTGTACGTCACTTAGCTAGCATGTTAATGACGTGACGTATATTAATGCTGTGGCGTAAATCCATATCCATACTATTATTATTAATTATTATATATTATTATCCATATCCATACTAATATTATAAATGCGAAAGTGTGTCTGTCTGTCTGTCTGTCTGTCTGTCTGTTACCTCTTCACGCTTAAACCGCTGAACCGATTTGGATGAAATTTGGTATAGAGATAGTTTGAGTCCTGGGGAAGGATATAGGATAGTTTTTATCCCGGAAATCATCCCCCGAGGGGATGAAGTGGGGGGTGAAAGTTTGTATGGAGCTACGACATAAACGAGTTCCACGCGGACGGAGTCGCGGGCAGAAGCTAGTATAATATTATAAATGCGAAAGTGTGTCTATCTGTCTGTCTGTCTGTCTGTTACCTCTTCACGCTTAAACCGCTGAACCGATTTGGATGAAATTTGGTATAGAGATAGTTTGAGTCCTGGGGAAGGACATAGAATACTTTATATCCCGGAAGTCACCCCCCAAGGGGATGAAGCGGGGGGTGAAAGTTTGTTAGAGCTACGATATAAACGAGTTCCACGCGGACGGAGTCGCGGGCAGAAGCTAGTTATATTATATGTAACAAAAACGAAATGCAGTCTATAGTAAAAAAAAAACATTTTATTGAATTTAATTCGTTCATTTGTCGTTTATATAAATACTAGCTTCTGCCCGCGACTCCGTCCGCGTGGAAATCGTTTATATCGCAGCTCCATACAAACTTCAACCTCCATTTCATTCCCTTAGGGGGTGATTTCCAGGATTCAAACTATCTCCATACCAAATTTCATCGCAATCGGTTCAGCGGTTTAAGCGTGAAGAGGTAACAGACAGACAGACAGACAGACAGACAGACAGACAGACAGACAGACAGACAGACAGACACACTTTCGCGTTTATAATACTAGCTTCTGCCCGCGACTCCGTCCGCGTGGAACTCTTTTATATCGCAGCTCCATACAAATTTTCACCCCCCCCCATTTCACCCCCTAAGGAGATGATTTCGGGGATAAAAACTATCCTTTGTCCTTCCCCGGGATTCAAACTATCTTCATACCAAATTTCATCGCAATCGGTTCAGCGGTTTAAGCGTGAAGAGGTAACAGACAGACAGACAGACAGACAGACACACTTTCGCATTTATAATATTAGTATGGATTTTTTTACGTCTGTCTTGGACGTAAAACACGACCGTAGAAGCTGTCAGTGTGCTAGCGTGCGTGCTGGGCTGTCGTAGTCAAATGTAATGAATTTGTATAGCTGCAAACAATGATGTAATATAAATAACTACAACTTAAAAAAGTAGAAAAACCCCCGACTTTTTCATTTCAAAGTCCAATATCTCAAAAACGGCTTAACAGACTTTCGAAAAACATAACTAAGAACACTTGGGATAAAATTACCTATGACACAAAAAAAAAACAGCATTCAAATCGATCCATCCGTTTGGGAGCTAGGATACCACAGACAGATACACAGATACACAGACACGTTTAACTGATAACACCCCTCTCTTTGCGTCGGGGGTTAAAAAGAGGTGTAGAAACGTTGACTATGTACGAAATTCCGTGTTTAAAACTGGCCACTAAATCTGACAGCTGAGTCACGGTTATACGTTTCCATTGACGACGCGAGACTGAGGCAAGTTGGTGCAATTGACTCAGTTTTAGTGTGCCACTTTTGGAGCGCTTAGAACCTATGTAACTCTTTTTTAGGGTTCCGTACCCAAAGGGTAAAAACGGGACCCTATTACTAAGGCTCCGCTGTCCGTCCGTTCGTCTGTCACCAGGCTGTATCTCATGAACCGGGATGGTTAATAAACAATTGAAATTTTTACAGATGATGTATTTCTAATGCCGCTATAGCAACAAATAAAAAAAATAAAAATATTCGTCGTAAACAATCGTGATTTTTTTGCCGCTTTTATAGATAATGGTACGGAACCCTTCGTGCGCGAGTCTGACTCGCAATTGGCCGGTTTTTATAACACATCATTAGCTGCAAATGTTCGCTATGTGTAACCACTCCAAACGCATCGGTGTCTCATTACTACCAAGTGTTGTGTTTTATTAAAAGCGAAGGTGGTGATGGGACTCGTCTTAGTGGACTAAGCAATCTCATATTCTAAATAGAAAGATGACGCTCGGATCAATAAAATTGGCGTACTGATAAATGAATTAAGCTGGAAACAAATTATCGGACGCGGCTGACGGACGCGGCTGACGGACGCGGCTGACGGACGCGGCTGACGGACGCGGCTGACGGACGCGACTGATAAATGTGCACAGTCGAACGGGACGTGGCCGTGGCTTGCGGACGCGCAGCAACGTTATTCCACAAAAAACTGTAGAAGAAGAAACATGTCGAGTAGTGAAACTGAGGACGATTTTCACGAATTAGCGGCGGCTACTTTATGTTGTCCACCCAGAAATAAAATAAAAAGAAGTATTTGGGTCCATGACATAAATAAAGAAATCATAAATAAAGACATAAATAATCCTTCTGGCGCACTGACATACCGTCCGCGGACGTATTCGGCTGACAAAAACATCCAGCGCGCCAGTTTTCTGTCGGACGTCCGAACGCTCAAGGTCAGCACAAGGTTACGTCCACGGCTTACGTCCGAGAGTTTGCACAATTCAGTGTATATTCATTATCTAGATACCTATAAGTCGCGGCTATGAGCCGCGTCCGTCAGCCGCGTCCGATAATTTGTTTCCAGCTTGACAGCTCAACCAAACAGATCGATCATAGAGGAAGAATATAATAGAGGGTCTCACACACACATGCAAACCGGAGTGACAAGGATGTAAGCATAGACAATAAATACCACAAGTGGGAGCGAGATACAATGTCAGTCCCTCAGCGCGTATAGGCTTTTTAGGGTTCCGTAGTCAACAAAGAACCCTTACAGTTTCGCCATGTCCGTCTGTCCGTCTGCGGCTTAGATCAGTAACCCTTCCTACTAGAAACCCCCCATTTCTCCATTTAGTAAGGTTAATTTACCATCGCCCCTTTCGGGCATTTGCTAGGACGCCATCTACTAAATCCTTTATCTAGGAGATCGATAGATGTATCGACTTAAAGATAACAACATGACAGACAAGGCCTATGGAGGTTGATTCTGCCAATTGAATCATAACGACTACATTGGCGTAGGTGCAAAGTAAGATGCCTGTTGTAGCTAGTGTACAACGAGATATCTATACCACTCATTTAATGGTCAGAATCACTAAAAAAAATTGTCCTATTTTAACTTCGGCATTTACTATTCGATAAACTTCGTTTGCCTTTTTTTTTCGTTTGACCGACACTTTAGTTCGCGACGTTTACTGCTGGTAATTTTATGGTTTAGCTTTTGTAATTGTTGTGTTACTAATTCATATGTTTGTTTATGAAAATGGTTGTTACCTATGCATTTTCAATACCTATTTAAAAACATTAGCAAAATGTTTGAAATTAAACTAAGGTTATCCTTCCAAAGCTGTGTTTATGGTAAATAATGTATAAACAAAGAGGTGTATACTATTCTATTATTACATTTATGTGTGTTCTTTAAATAAATCGATACTTAATAATTACAACATTGTTTGTTTATCAAGTTATTTCTTCCGACCTGACGCTTACTTATATAGTACATATGTAAGTATTAGGTAGTTAGTATTCGGTTCTGGCGCTTCGCCGGCCGCTACCGCGGCACGCTCGCTACGCTCGCTCGGCTCGCGCCCTGTAGGGTCGCTGTTCACCTAACACTCCTCCTCGCTTCGCTCATCGTCGTACCTACACCGACCTGCCTTAGAGTTTCTGTAAAACTAATTTGTCAAGATGAACATTTGGCTAAACGTATGAAATGCGGAAAGTAATGATGGATAAGTAAAGAATTGGCTGTGAAACATAAGTTGTAACAAGCCAAAGCTCAAATGACTGTAGCGGTAAAAGTTTTTCGGACAAATGAAACGTTTGGATAACATCAAATGGTAAATGAAAAAAGTAATGAATTGTATATTCGGAGAACTCATAAAAATACGAAAAGTTTTCGGACAAACGATATTCGGTCAGTAAATTTTAGTGATTGCGATAGGTTACCCATTTAATAGGGCAGTCAGTTCTCGGCTCAAAACAATAGCGCTATCTCATCATCATCATAAATCTATTCTTCTCTCTGCCACTGTTTTGAGCTCTTGATGCGACATTACATTGACTTTCTCTTTAGCTTGGTCCATAAACGTATTTCTTGGTCTTCCCCTGGCTCTCCTAGCGCTATCTACAGGAGCATATTTTATGGATACCTACCATAGGTGATATATATCCGCAGAAAGAAGGGTTCAAAGACAAATAAAATAAAAGGGAAATTAAGCCATAAACAAAGTAAAGGCACTAGCACATAACGCCGAAGGCAAACATCAGGCACTTCCCCGTCAAACGCGACTATTCGCCGCCGAAAAGCGCCGTTTTTTCCTATCCGTCGATGTCTCCCTCTATTTGCTAAGACCTGTTTCGTTAGAGGCAGCGCGCGTTTTCATTGTCATGGTGTGCGAATTTTGTACTTCAAATCGCTTTGCATGATTGGAAATTTTCTTTATGAGGCCCTTTTCAAACCATGCCAAAATTTATTGAAAACTAAAAAAAACTTTGCAATTCAGTCCCGTCACGTCACAGACCCGTTCTTAATTAAAAGTATGGCCTACACGATATTTTCATAAACTAAAATGGTACCTACGAAAAAGCTATCAAAGCTTTTAAATAAATTGACTCAGTTTATCCTTGAGATCACTTTGTTACGCGGTCTAATGATTTTAATCATTTTTGGTTAGCATATTGGAGTGTCCCACTGGTGGGCAAAGGCCTGCCCCCTCAATTTCTACTCGTTTCTATCCTCCACAATCTTTGCTCAATCTCATGCCAAAGCGTCACCTAAGCCTGTCTTGCTGCCTGTCTCATTAATTAAATGATTTTTTCCAGAAGTTTCTTGATATAAGTACTAGTATAACCGTTACTTTTTGAACGCGCGGCTGTCGCGCGGCGCTAGCCATGGATCACCTGCACAGCTATCACGACGGCCCGCGACCTGTGTCGCGGCGACATAGACTACCTCTCTCTTTCTAAGCGTTCTAATTAGAAAGAGACGGATAGTACCTATAGCTCGCCATGACACATCTGGCAGGCCGACTTGTTGTTGTTAACTATCAAGCCGTAGTGTCTAAATCACCTCTATCGATGGTGTATCGCGTTTGTACAAGTGCATCCAATAAAGGGCCTCTACAAGTATAAGATAAGAACGAACTATTGACGTGACGTGTGACTATGAAGACGTGCCTAGCTCTTTGCATGTAGGACGTGGAGTCTTCGGCAAATATGGACATCGCGTATGAAGTCAAACAAAATTACGTATTCCATAAAAATATACCCCTTTTGACGCACGTGACGACGAGGCTGCTTCGTGTGCCTACAGCCAGCGCGACTCTTGGAGCCATATAGTTGTTATTGGGAATCCATAATTTTACCGAACATCGTTTCATCGATTAATGTTTCCCATGACACTATTCGCAGAAATCACCACATAGGAACCATTGATCAAACTTCGTTAGATCGCTCATACATTTGCTCGAATTATCTTTTACACAAGGATCAACTCATCGAACTTTAAATACTTTAATACTCGTATTTTATTTTTCCATCGACATAGTCGTTTATCGAATCAACTTTACTATAATTTTAGTTCAACGGTTTCAGTTCCCAAAAATCTTATTACTTAGGTAGAAAATCGTTTGGTACTTGATAATACGTTTCAACGCATTTCACCGAGACGCTCTATTTTGCATCTTAGCAAAATCACAATCGTCCGAATGTACGAATTTTAAAATAGTTTAATATAGTTCTGGTTGAATTTTGTTAGTCATAATTATATTATTAGATTTTGCAGCTTTATCTTAGGCCGTTAGGTACGACAACGAGCGAAGCGAGGAGTATTAGGTAGAACTGCGATCCTGTAGCGCGCGAGGCGAGCGAGCCAAGCGAGCGTGCCGCAGTAGCGGCCAGCGAACGCCAGTTTTTTTTAATGCTACATAATTAATGCGATGGAACATTGTTCATGGCAACAATAGTCCCAGAATAAGCAAAGCTTGTTCTATGGAAACTACTAGGCGATAAAGATAAATAAGAGTACATAGAAAACATCCATGACTCAGAAACAAATATTCGTTCTCATCACACAAATAAAGGCCCTTCGAACCCAGGACCTCTATCAACTAGGCTAAACCGTCACGGAGCACTTGTCTAGCGGCCAAATGAACACGGGACAAAAATATTTGTATACAATTGTTTATTTATTTTCCAATATATATGCAGCGAATATACTAGCAAAAAAATGTAAGCCCTGTAATACCCATTGTAAAGCTCTTTGACAGCCGTGATTCGCGTTTTTCAGGAGAAGGAAAGGCGTAAGCGCCGTTTAAATACTTACCCAGTTACGCCTTTTTATGTTAAGGTATGAACGAGAATAATACTGGCAGTTTTAGCGTTTCGTTCAGTCACGGGAATGCTTGGTAATATCAACGGGAAAACATTGAAATGTAATGCTTTGTCGTCTGTACGAATGCTATACTAATATTATAAAGAGGTAAAGTTTAGTAAGTTTGTGTGTAGAGGGATACATCCGAATTCAAAAAATTATTCACTTAAACGGACATCGGATTGGACAGAGGCTATATTTAATCCCGTGGCCTCGCTTGCCTTAATACACGGGCGGAGACACCAGGCTGGCCACCCACAAGATCATCGGCACGCATTCCTTTGATGCACCAACCGACCTATAACGGCGACACAGTCGATTATACTGTCCACTCAACCGTACGTGCCTCTAGTCGTCCATCACAGCTCGTTCTGTAGTGAGTAGAGCCTCAAATATTGTACTAGACTACCAATTAGTAATCAAAAACTGTATCCAAACTATATTAGCACAACGATCGCTGATCGGCATGCCTGAATTCCATGCCAAATACCCCAAATACCAACGATGCCTTACTATACGATTTACAACCTATCTCGGCTCAACTCGCCACTCCATGATACAACTTGGTCCTTCAATCCGTAACAATTGTACACAATTGGGGGCCACATTTCAAGTGGATGATCTGAGAAGAATTTTCGGTAAGCGTGGTGAACATAAGCCCTGAATGCTTGGCTGCGGTCGCCATCTTCGGATATTTGTGACGATGATCTGTGCTGGATGGGCATATTAACTGGGATTCCGCTAGGTGTAAATATTTGGTTACGTAATTATTCAAGCCAGTTAATTAGCATTAAATTTTTTAGTAAGCAGAAACGTCCGCTAACAAAATTTCACATTTCGATCATAGTGGAAAATTGAAAAATTATTCGCCAGTTAATTAGGTTGTTTATTCGGGAATTGAGGAGCATTTCTGTGTGAGATGCAAGTTTGGCAGTGTATAGTGAAAGATAAAATTTCAAAATATTGAAACTGTTAGGATGGATAATACTTTAGATAGCTAAACCACGGCGGAGGGTTGGGAGTAGGCAAGAGTGGATCGCTAGCAAATACAGTAAAGCTCTAATGAATTAATCAGAAAAGAGAAAAGCTCAGCAAACGTTCTCTTACCGAATCGAAGAGATTTTAGGGATAGATTAGGTAAAAGAATAGACCTTAATTAGCGGCTCCGTTTGCCCAAGAGGACGTGGACATTAAGTCAAGTAAGTAGCAATTAGAAATCCGTAATCTCTGCCTGCATCTGCTTCGCCCGCGTATGGCAAAAAATGCTGGAAACCCCGCGGGATTAAATATAGTGATAGGGATTAGTATTGAAACAACGACATCTTGGGAAGTGTCTTTATTCTCTCCTTTCTCTCCCGCTCTTACATGTACTTCATATATGTTTCTCTCTGTCTCGCTAACTAGGCTATTAGCTATCGAATGTTCCAATTACGGTTCGACCTATGGTAGACTTTGCCCTTACAATAGCGTATAACAATCCAGAAAGTTAATTCTACACGCAGGTGATAGAACTTTTGAAATCGGATAGGTGGTTCCGGAGATTACCTACAAACTTAAAAGCTTACAAAGCTCTCACAGGCTTTTTCTTTCTATAATATTAGTATAGATTACTATATGTTTATGTATAGGGAAGCGAACCCGTTATTTATCCGACATTGTTTCGAACACAGGAAGTAATAAATGACAATTCGGTGGATCGCATCCCATACTCGTTATTGTGATGCTTGCTTCGTTGATAACAGGAAATAAATTGTGTATTGAACTGTTCGCCATTTTTAGTTAACTGTCAAAAAAGTACATTTGAATGTTTATTTTTTGTGTTACGCACGCGTTACGTATCGTAATCAGTCGTTTATTGATTGTTTCAATAAGATGTCATTACAATCATTAATTTCCATTGGATACGAGTACATAACATAACAAATAACCAAGTTTTTCAGGAGTCACTGGCGTATCTGGGGTAGGGATTGCAAACCGGACTGATTTTGAATCCGGCCGGATGCGGCCGGATTTTGGCCGTAATCCGGCGGATCCGGCCGGATTCGGCCGGATTACACTGGCTGGTTTTAAATAATTAAATGTCACGTGTTTTATTTTTTTTTTATTATAATTTGAGAAACGACGGATATTTTATCCTAATGGATTATTAAAACTGCAGTTTTAAGTTTCAATTATTTTTAATAATCACAATCTGAGTAAGCCTAGGAAATATTATGTTATTTATAATCAGTCATCAATTGAGATCTTTTCTTAAATATCTACTGAAGGAGTAACAAAAAATAAATCTAAGGTTATCTTTACCAACTTAACATAAAATTAACATTTTTAAGTAATCAACTAATCACACACAAATATCACAATCAAATAGTATTTCAAAAATTTCCAAACTATAAACTTTTCTTTAAACTGTAAACCATATAACCAGTCTTTTTTTAGGTATCTGTAGTAATATAATTTTAAATTATTTATTATAGTTAGTCATATAGAGTATAGTCAGTCTCACTCACAAACAAAAACATAATTCTAATAAATTATAATCCAATCAGCTTTGTTGTTTTTGTAAGAATGAACAAAAATAACATACACATTCACAGAAAACATTCCCTGTCTTATTTAGTAGTATAATAACCTACATTTAAAGAAACAACACAACACAATGCATTCAGTACTTACGGTGCACGAAAAATCCAACACTACAACACATCCTTTGCCGGCAGAAGACTAGCGTCGACTAATAAAAGTTATATTAACTGTTTACGGCCGGGAAGGCGAGGCGGTAAGAACGGCAACGTCGCATGACTCGCATCGCGCGCGTCAAGCCAAGCGACGTTTGAATATCGACGGAAACATTCAATCTTAGCAGTGCTTTACGCTAATATTTTTTGTGTTTTAGCTGGGTGATTGACTTTACCGGATCCGGTTCCGGATCCGGTGAATTTTACCGGATCCGGTAGCCACAAAAAAGCGCCGGATCCGGCCGGAATTCCGGTCCGGCCGGACCGGATTGCAATCCCTAATCTGGGGTATATGGTCTCCATTCAGGAAGCCTGAGTCGGTCGCACATTACATCATAGTCTAGTACCAAAAGCATTGCCTATTCAACTTAATATAGTTGCCTTGCCTATGCTTCCGTGAAATTACTAAGGCACATCTTTTCCATTGGTCACTCAGTGCAAGGGTCTCGAGTCCCCAAAGTTCTGCCAGGTCACTGGAGCCCCATCATCCAAAACTTCCTCCAATAGCTAAGACACTCGATGACCAAATAACGACAGCCGGCCGCAGATTCTATGATCACGTAATAGATGTTTAAATCATATTAATTGCCGTAAAAGTAATTAACGCTTTCACGAGTTTCGTTAAAAACTGGCGTCTGCCGCGACTGCAGACTGTGGGACGGCATTGTATGTACTAGAACCAAGAATAGATTATCTATTTTGTTCGTGGCCATCTGGCTAATACGAAAAAAAAACTACTGTTTTAAACGTGTTTGTGTTTCTGATCATGACACTGTAAATATTTTACATACGACAAACAACACAATTTCTATTTAACACGTTAGTCTGATCGTCCTTAATCGTCTGACAAGGCAAGAATCATGGTCCTTCTAGGTCTACTAAGTCGTCATATACGGTAATGTTTTTTCTACCTTCAAATCTCCTCTCAAATTCAACAGCTAGTTATTCTGGCCGTCTAGTTATTCTGTCTGATTTCTAAGTCATAAGTCAGAAGGCCTTGTACAATACAACTGACGTGACGCTGTGAAGTGAAGCGACAACCCTCCTCTTACTAATTTGCACGGTGCGAGTCAAACGGAAGTCCCTGAGTCGCTCGTGACGCGACTTAGCAGCAAGTTGTGCCAGACGTAGTCTTGCGTGACATAACGCCAATTCGTAAGACACTGAAAATATTTTTTCAAGACATTTTTGTTATTTCCATGGTTCTCTTTTACATGAGTCGTCCAAGCGTGAGCCGCGAGGCAACATCTTGCACTAATTGGTCCACGGGAAGATGTTCTCAATTTATGGCGTCCTAGTACCTGCTCCTAGTCTTTATCTGACTCTGAGGAAATCTTACTTCTTTCAAGCGTTCGTATTGTGCACATTCAAAAAATTACGCGTTATGGCGCGTGGCTATAAAGGTGCGTAGAAACTTAAAAGAATTAAAATCTTCTTTGACAATACTATGAATTTCACATGTTCTTCGCTCTTTAATTTAACTTAAATTGATTTGCACTTGTAAGATTATGGTAATGTTAAAACTTTAAATTAAATATAATTCGAACTACCACTAGTGTACCTAATCTGAATTAGGTTCTTGATACGATAAAAGGTTGTTGTCAATTCTAGATTACCTAATCCCAGCCTAATCCTTAAATGCATGATTTTTATTTTTGGTAGAAGAAAATGTTTGGTATAAAGGTGCGTTCAAGAACGTAAGCCTTTTTTTTCATCTGTGAGCTAGACATTTGGCAACAATATGCATTTAAGGGTTAAAATTCAATTAGGTATCTTAGTTTCGATTCGAGTCGGTAGATTTTTATGGAAGTCCAAACAATCTGTAGTAGTTTTAAATGCTCCTCGAATTATAAGTCAATCGATTTTCCATCTATCAGAAAACTATATAAACTGAAAGCTGTGTTTCAAATGTACCTAAGGGCACACCGCGTTTTTTGAACCGTCACGCGCTGTCGACGCGCGTTCCCCTACTACCATATTTACAGTAGCAGATGGTAGTAGGGGAACGCAAGTCGATGGCGCGTGAAAAAAACGCATTCTACATAGGCACTAATGATTTAGCCACGGCTTACAGCGGTGTAGGTACGTAGGTGGGAGCGAGATGCTCCGTTCTGACCCCGTATCATGGTCGGCCTTATCACGCGAAAAGGGACAAGATAGGAGCGTCGTCTCGTTCTATCGAACGGTGTCAGCCAGTGACGGACGCTCTATCTTGTCACTTATCGTGAGATAAAGCCGACCATGATACGGGGTCTGATCTCTCGCTTACACACGCATGTGCTCCACTGCCGCTGTTAGCTGAACTATACGTACTTTACATGAGCATCTTAGACGGTTTCCCTTAGCAACATCGTGTCAGAAACGACCTTAAATCAGTCCGTAATCTGTCGGTTTAATCGACTAATCCACGTCCCGGGCGGACGTGGTCAACCGGATTGATTAGAGCTCATTGTGTTCACCACTATCGCGATATACTAACATCGATTGTATGGTGCATCGACCATTATTCCGCTCCATACACCTATACGTATTGAAACATACATTATTTTGCGTCCCACAAGGTCGTGAAGCGGCAATAATCACAATCCCACTTTCATAAACATCAATTTAATTATTTAACCGTATGGCATTCATTAGTCAGCGAGTCTACATGTTTACAAATAATTATCTACGTAAGTTCTACTTCATTAAAAATGTATATCGAATTTAAACTTTCGTGAGACATGTTGAAATAATGCTAATAATTACAGTTCAACTCAAGTATTAAATGTCACTACGGGCGACATAAACAACTCGCCGCGGAAACACTCATCCTGAAGAAGAACTCCCGAAGAGTCCGAAACAGGTCGCCAGTATTGACATTTAATACGCGAGTTGAACCGTGTAATGATTAGCATTAAAAATGTACATTTGGCAATTACCGACCCGATTACCATTACGTAATTTTTCAAACGAGCGTTAAGACAAATCAAGTGTAATTTTCTCATGCGTACACAATATTACATTAAGATGTACGTAAGGCAGGTCTTTTTGCGTACCTGAAATCGACTAGCAAATGGATTTAAAGAACTACATCTTTCCAACCACCTTATTTGGTACTACGACCAATAAGTGGTGGTATATCATCATAATCATCATCAGCCGAAAGGCTTCCCTTGCTAGCCATAGGCCGCCCCCAAAAAGTGCCAAAGTGATCGGTCCTGCGCCACTTTTACCAGGCCCCTATTTCACCACATCGACAATTGTCGCCTGACACTGACAATTAGACTTACATGGCTGCGTCGACAGGTTAAGTTGGTTGCTGGACAGCCTATTGACCCAGCAATGTACGTGGAATTGTCATCGTCAGGTGACAATTGTCAAGATGGTGAAATAGGGCCCAGGTCATCAGTCCACCTTGTGGCTATCCGCAGCAGAACTAAGGCCTCCGAATCGCTAAACTTAAGTGGCAGTTGGCACATTGAGGCAAAACCGATGACCGTTTGGGCGGAAAGGTTCTCATGCGGCGTCCACGTACCGTAAGACGCAACGTGGGTGTTATAGGTAGTTCTTAATTATTCGCAATGTTGGATAGGGTTTATAATCGCCTGATACACTACACCTTAACACATCGAAGGCAGAGTGATGCATCACCCATTGTGGCTGATGTGAATACGGACAAAGGTGCCGCTATGGGATAGATCAATTGCTATGCCATTTAGATGCGTTAATAACTTACTTAAATTATTGTTTTTCACGGGTGTAACGCGATATTTATTTACCTTTATTTCTGACTTTTCGACACGCGTTGCACCGGTCGGTCATAGTCGCAGATGAGTCATCTGTGTGTGTGCAAAGCGCGAGAGTTTAAAAGCGTTAATAACTTGTTATATTTGGGGACAATTTTACAAAAACCGAACCAGCCCCAAAGTAAACTCCGGTCTTCTGTTATGAGTGCGAGATGACGATATATTTAATAGATACAAATACATAAATACATGAGAAACAATCAAGACTCTGGTAATAATATGTTTGCTCATCACACAAAGATTTGCAACTACCGGAAATCTAACCAAGAACCGTCAGTTTACTAAACAAGGCCTTATCACACGATAAGTGACAAGATAGAGCGTCCGTCACTGGCTGACACCGTTCGATAGAAGGAGACTGACGCTCAATCTTGTCACTTACCGCGTCATAAGGCCGACCATGATACGGGGCCTGGCCTTAGGTCGTTAACTGATGTTTATACATCCTAAATTAGCTAATATTCAGTTATTAATCAATCGAACACAGTCAGAACTTCTTTTGCAAAACGACAATACAATGCATTATCCATTCATATTTACAATAAAATTAACAGAACAACCAATATCTATAATAAAACGTTCACTGAATGTAAAAGGCTAATTACAACATACTTAAAAACCGGCCAAGAGCGTGTCGGGCCACGCTCAGTGTAGGGTTCTGTAGTTTTTCGTCCAGAAATTATTTTGTAATTTTTTTCAAAAACTATTCAACCTATCAAGTTCAAAATAATTTTCCATGAAAGTTTTTATAAAGTTCTACTTTTGAGATTTTTTTCATATTTTTAAAACTCATGGTTCAAAAGTTAGAGGGGGGGACACATTTTTTTACTTCTGGAGCGATTATCACCGAAAATATTAACATTATCAAAAAATGATTATAGCAAACCCCTATTCATTTTTAAATACCTATCCAACAATATATCACACGTTAGGGTTGAAATGAAAAAAAAAACACTCCCCACGCACACCCCAAGTAGCACACTAGCGGTAAAAGCAGACATTATATCGCTTAAAGGTGGTACAACAGTGATTTAATAGAGTTTGTATACTCCTTAAGCTGTATATAAGGGATATAAATAACATCAAAAAGGCTAAGGTGGTATAATCGCGATACAATAGTCGAAGTAACGGCTTTGACGGTATAAGAGAGTATTACAGCGCTTTTGTACCTGCATCAGTTGCATAAGAGAGGTATAAGGATCCCATATAACTCTATGAGATCTATAAGAGGGGAAGAGAAGGTTAAAGCGTTACAACAGAGTTATAAGCCAGCGTTATATCACTTAAAGAGTTACAAGAGTGTAATATGTAGGTTAAAGCGGTACAATGAGATCCTTTTTACCACCTTTACCGTAGTAGAGTATTATAACTCCTTCATATCTCTTAAAGTGGTATATCTGGGAATAATGACGCCTATTTAGAACTATAGCCTGCATTATTCTCACTAAAGTTATAGTAGATCCTTAGCCTCTAAAATAGCGTTTACTATCGCTATAGTAGATCCTTAGGCTCTACAATAGCGATTACTATCGCTATACTACCGCTAATACAGTTAGAGTAGCGATAGTAGATGCTTAAAGTAGTTATTATCGCTATAGTAGATCCTTAGGCTTTACAAAATCGATTACTATCGCTATACTACCGCTAACACAGTCATAGTAGCGATAGTAGATGCTTAAAGCAGTTCTAACAAGTCGCCATTGCTATATTGATGAAATTTGTATTCATGTAGATTTAATATATTACTTTTCTTATATAATACACTATAATTTCCAACATAAACACATTGAATTTGTATATAATGGATTTACAAAATTATCATAAGGCTCTATCTGACATGTGTGAACCATTTCAAGATTACGTTTAATTTTACAATACACTTCAATATATTTTTACAATGCAGATTTCACGATTTTGAGGGGCGCGTGAAAAATATAACTAGATTACGGTATACTTTAACAGTAAACTGATGTTCGCACAAATAATTCAAGTAATCAAGTAAAAAAAACATACTTACTTTAGGACTGCTATATAATTATTTTGTATACACCATCACAAACTATGACACCGCACACTTTGTAGAATGTTTTTACATCTTTATTATATACAATTTAGGATGTTTATATTACTTTATATACCTAATTTCAAGTCAATAGGAGTTAGAAAATCCTCTAAGTTGCATATTAGAGTGACAGTGCCGTTAAAAATCGCTTAATCCACTATAATAAGAGAGGCATAGAGGTGTTTTATAACTCTTATTCTTGTTTTAGCTCTTACGATCGCTCTTCACGCGCCATTACTCTTTAGGTGCTATCTAACTCTGTTGTAGCGCTGTTGTATCGCTGATGCTCGTATTGAAGCGACTCTAGCGATATATGACGCTTAAGCCTGTATAAACTGGGCCCTTTTTGGGGGTATAATAGCGATATAGAACTTCTATATCGCTATTGTAGTGCTTGCTTGTGCAGGCTTAGCCATTACAAACAGCCCTTATACCGCTCTTTTAGCGCTTATTATAACTCTTGTGTGCTACTTGGGGTAATAAATAAACTTTATATTTTACTACTTTGTCGGCGTGATTGTTATACATATTAGTACCAAATTTCAGCTTTCTAGTGAGGGGGTGTGGTTTATCATGAGGCTGAATCTATCATGCATTAACCCACTAATTTCATGTTACAGTTGCACTTCACATAATAATATGTTAATCTACAATCTACTTTGTTATACACAACTAAGTTTAGTAAACTAATATAATTCTATAGATAATCAAATAATCACTAACTTCTCTTAACTATGTCATACTCTTTTAACCGTTAGGATACTTTTAAGAAATAATGTAAGACTAGTGAAATACGCAAAATATTATTTTTTGTTAACTTTATTATATAACCTTGTACGAAAGAGCTTGTTAGCGATAAGACCGCCTGTTGTCTACCAGTTTATGTTTAATTTTAACATTAAACCAATTTACTACTTTAGAAATAGCATTGTTTACATTATTGCAAGCTTGTTGCTGTCTTATGAGTTTGGAAATAAGTGAGGTGTCATCTGCAAACAATACTATATCATGGTGGGTCTTTACTAGGTATGGCAAGTCATTTATGTAGATAAGGAACAGAAAAGGCCCAATATTGATCCCTGCGGTACACCCATCGAGACCAATGACCCCGGTGATCGCTGTCCATTCACTTCGACTCTTTGTATGTAAGTAAATTCAGTGATGATCCTCTGACTCCATAGTAGTCGAGTTTCCTGATCAATGTTTCATGACAAACGCAGTCGAAGGCCTTGGATAAATCACAGAAGATACCTAAATCATCTCGTGATTCTTCCCAGGCATCGAAGATGTGATAAATTAGCTCGACACTAGCGTTGTAGAGCGATCCCGGGTAAATCCAAATTGTTTATATTAAAATGTTTTATTAATTGCGACAAAACATATTAATTAGACGTCAAGAATGTATTAATTAATTAGGCTTCTGATACTTTACAATTGAGTTAGGTAATTTACCATCGTCCCTTTCAGGCATACGCTAGGACGCCATATATTATTTATATGTAGAGGATTTCCTCTATCTACGTATTCTACCATGGTGCATAGCAATTCGCTGTTAATTCCGGTTGCCCCGATCGGGTGGTGATTGCCCGCATCTAACCCTGTATACAATCTTTGTACATTGTCTGATATTGTTTGTGACTACTTGGCAGTGCTCTTGGGCCGGAATAGACTCTGAGGTGACGCAATGAAAGCCAAGATAATACCGAGAATAGACGGTCGATGTACACGATTTTGAACCTTAGGATGTGTATAATAGAGTTCAAAAATGTGTATTGATTTGCTGTGATTGAATGCTGTTAGGTTGATCCCAGGGACAGCATAGATCACGTATCTGTAAAAGCATTTGTTTAAGAAAACGTAGTTACCTATCTATCTGCCTTGTTTGACTATGACTTGCCTATTGGGGTTGTTCAGTGTCTCATAGTTTACCAGCCATTGGTGAATTCACAGGATGATTGCATACTTTAAGAATGAACGTTAAAACGTTTAACAACTGACATTTTCACCTTCAAAAAATTACCATTGATGTGTCCTAAATGCGCGTTATCTAAACATCCCAGTGCTTGCAAACCTTTATTCATAATAAAAGCGATGAACAATAGATCATAGATATCAACTTTTTTCCATTAAGAACGTTTGCCGTAGTATCGTGCAAGTCACAGTCACATCCCTGTAATTAATACGGGAAAGTAATAACTGGGGCAGTAGAAAAGAAAGTGTCAAAAGCTTCTTCTCTCATTTGGCACCCCTCTTAGCGCTGTTCAGGGCTACTGCTATCGAAAATTGACTCTGCGACAGATACATAAAATGTATATTTCTCCAGTACTGTCTGTGTCAATGCATCCGAAAGGGGTCTATATCGGGTGGCATAAAATTGTTGGTCCTACTATTTTGTCGCATATGTACCAACTTTATGCCGAATAACGTATGGCATAAACATTGTTGTGCATATTTTTTATTTGCCGAAATTGTTGTTCCTAATATCGATTGTCCTAAATATTTACTGTCCGAATGTTTATTGTGTCGAAGTTTTATTTTTAGAATGATTATCCTATCTAATTGATCTAAATGAAGGTTGTCTCTGCTAAGAATTGCCTAATACTTGAATAACCTATGCCCCGCTCTCATGTCGACGGAGCCCCGCTTCGCGGGGCCCCTATTTCTGCTCTTAGGGACCAAAAGGCAACTATCTTATTTATCTAGATGTAGGTTGGGTCTGCTCAGAGTTTAAAAATAGTATAAAATTTAGGAAAAAAATTGTATATAGGTTTTTTAGATAATTTAATAATAGGCAAAATAATTACTATGACAATGAAAATTAGGACTATTACTTTTTAGGTAATTCGATGATCGAGTAATCAATATTAGGATAAACATACTTTAGAACTTTTAAATGCGCAAAAATGAATAGGCTAAATAAGTAGTATGCCACTCAACATTATGCCAAACATTCTCGGCCAAAAATTTTTAGGACGATCAACATTGTGCGATACGACAGGCACCCATCCGAAAGATTAGGCGGTCATCACACCACCGCCGCATCCCGCTGCGACGTGTGATGACCTCTTGATTTTTTTCCAAATGCAACAACAACTTAATGGTTTGAGAAATACAAGAGTTCGTCTCTCACTCGCTCACAGCAACTTTACACCAAACCAAACCATACCAAAAAGTACCAGCACAAGCATCGAATGCTTCACTGCAAAAGTCCCTAAAGGTAATATACTAATGCAAGGCATGCATAGTAATTTCTTTCTCCACAACTTATGATTGGAAGCGGAATACTAGTTGGGATCGCCAACTTTGCTCCACTGTACCTATTTCGGATAGATCTGGACACGATTGTATTATATGGATATGCCTTTACGAAGTTTTCCACTCACCCAAAGGCTCACTTACGTGCATGGCGGAGTGGAATCGAATAGGTACGGTTCGAATAGGTCGGTAGTTATACTGGGCGTTTCCGCAAGTCGACATCCAGTGTGCCTATTTTGCGTGAATCGGTGGGGTAGCGCTACTCTAACCACCCCAGCTCCTCCAGAAAGTTTGTGAGTGCCTTGGTGTTGCTGACTGCGTCCCGTAGTGTGTCCGGAGACCCTAGGTGTTTTTTCCTGTATGCTTTTACCTGCTTATAGTCCAGTAGAATGTGTTTAGTTGTTTCCTCTGCTTCCATAGCTACGGTATATTTATCTGACTTCTAAAAAGGAGAAGGGTCTGTTTAGGGTTCCGGACCAATAAGGTAAAAACGGAACCCTTACGGTGCGACTCTGTCTGTCTGTCTGTCTGTCACAAAGTTAAATATCTCAGGAATTACTACTGCTATCGATTTGAAATTTGGAATAGTTTTAAAGAAAGTGAATCCACGTGTATGGAACATGAAAAATTTTAATATATATTTTTAATATCTATCTAAAATTACGGATAAGGGGGGGAGTTCAAAGTTTAGTTACTAGGTCAAGTGGGGTACCATATGAAAGGGCTTGAGTTGGACATTTTAAAACAGTTTTTCTTTTTTTTCTACATTGGTAAAATTTTGATCTATGAAGGAAAATGTAAAAAAAAAATACCATTCCCCCCCCCTTATCTCCGAAGTTATACAAGCGAAGAATTTGAAATAATTACTTGTGATAAGATAAACATGAATATTACTGGAAAAGTATAACTTTTTCTGTATCTAGATACAGAAAAAGTTATACTTTTACTTTACTTTTTACTTTACTTTACTTTATACGTATTTATTGTTTTATGTTCAAAAATCAGTTCCTAGTTAAATTTGCAATTTAATCAACTTTATGAGTATTTTTTTTGTTTTGAAATTCCTATAAGACTATAATAGACAAACTCTCTTTCAAATAAAAATAAAAAAATCGAGATCGGTTCACGTGATAAACAATATTCGCTAAAACACCAACATACATACTAAGCTGATTGCCCTTGCACGTTAGTACCAAATGGGGCCGATAGATGGCGCTGACCCCATTCCTACTTCGCGCTGTTAAGATTTTTCTATTAATGGGGTTGAGACGGGTATATTTCAATAGCAGGTCAAAAAAAAAGATCGCGATTCAATTGTCTTGGTAGTTTGATGGTCTTTTTTGAATTCTGTTGTGTTGGGTTAAAATAAATAATTTAATTTAACAAATATTGGGACATTTACTTTACCTTGTACGGAACCCTCGGTGTGCGAGTCGACTCGCACTTGACCGGTTTTTTTTAAGTATGTTCACCGATTACTCGATTGAGAACCGATTTTCGAAATTCCTTTTTAATTCGAATGATTATACTCCTGATGTGGTCCCGTTGTCACCAAGTCAGGATCGGATGATAGGATCCCAGGGAAATTGAAGGCAACCTCAAATTCTATAGTCACTTGTGTAGTGATTTCGGTATTTTCACATTATAACTCGTGTATTTACCCTTGGAAATCAGAATTTTGGAGAAGTGGAACTGATGATGAAGACCACAGATGACTTATGGAACTCCTCAAGCATGTAAAGTACCTACGACAAACATTCTAACATGATTCCATTGAAGTAGCAAATAATGAAGTGTAAATTCTGAGATCCTTGAGGATTCGACGGAACTCGATCCTCAAATATTATCAGCCTCAAACGTATCTTGGAATTTTTCGGAAATAATCAACGCGTTTGGTCTCGGAACGCAGTTCATGTGGTAAATTGAAAAGGAAATGTGGAAGCTTTTATATACCTACCTATGAGGCTTGGCGAAGTACTGAATTGAAGTCGGTTGAAACTTTTTAAAGTAAATTATGTACCTTACCGACCGATCCCCGAACGTATGTCTTTATAATATATGTCACTTTAAAAATACTTTCACACCTCAAAAGTATTACAACACCGTACAGAAAACAGCGAATGTAAGAACAGAGGCAATAATAAGCCGGGTTATCGCCAAGGAGCGTCTCTTCCAGACAACATTTGGGTAGCAGATAGAAAATAAACAATCATAACTACCAATGGTTGATCACTTTGACATTTGTGCATAAATAAACGGCTAAAAAAACGTAATCCACACTATGCTTTCTCGCTGAAACCCGGCGCGCCGTACCCAGGTCGCGTATGAAGGAAAATTAGACTTTTAAAAGTCTTACCGGCGAACTTCGATTTTGCTTCACTGTCGCTCAAGACCGAAAGGTCTTATGTGAATATTCAATAAGTATATTGTTACATCGTTTCTGATTAGAATGAGAGCCCACTCAAGTTTTACAGGTGATTTGAATGCTCATTACAGTGTTTTTCTGTAGAGTAATTTGAGGCATTTTTGTAAATGCTTAAATATTACTAGATTCGTATTTACACAATAATAACATATACTTTATGGAAGTACAGTCATGCCATTACTAACTGGTCGTTTTCTTTCGTGCTTTTTAATTTATTATTCATCGTTAATATCTTCAGTGACTCTGCGAGTCATGCAATCAGCCAGAAAATGTCTAAACATGTAAAATAAGATAAAACAAAGTTTCCACATACCACCCCGAGCAATCTATCTTCAAAACTCCGCTCACCCTTCCGTCAAACGAATAAGAGCACCCAAAAGAATCAGCCTAAAAGGCAAAAACTACCCAACGTCAACTCCTATAGCAGACCCCCTCTCTCATTCTCTCCTAAGCAGTGTGCGAGGAGGAAGTAAGATAGACATTCACTGAGGGAGATGGGGGCACTTGAAAACTTGCTTTTTCCAAGTAATGCCTTTGAGGAAATTAAATAAACTGCAACACCGCATCATAAGCGTACTTACGAGGCGCGCCGAGCGGGGTTTGTTCGCGTTTTTGCATACGGCACGACGATGTGGCACATAATACCTATTTATTATTGTTTTTCTTTTTATCGCTTGCCAAAAAAATTGTGACTGTGCACCAAAAAATACTGAATTGCACATCAAAATCCTTTGGGTTTAAACCATGTATTAGAAAGCTGTCAATGGTGTTCTGTGGTAAATAGTTTATCTAAAATCTAAACGTTTGATTCTCCGAAATATTCTTTCGTTTTAAATATGATTTTTAATTCAGGTTGGTCTGCGCGCGGGTAAAGAGCTTAGGCTTATCAAGCTAACGTTAGCGAGCGAGAGGCAACAGGGGCTGGGTCAATCAACCATATCTTGTTGTTATTCTGACCTGTTAGCCAGGAGACAAAATTGCAGAACATTGACAATACGGACTTCTAACATGCCTATAAGATGGTCCATACAGAAAGGAGTCGAACATGACAAGAAAACCCCACAATTGGAGAATTAAAACCCATAAATCGCAGTTTTAAAAAGTGACTCAGGTGACGTAACAATGGCAACTAGTGACAGAAAATAGTTGATCCACCCGGCTACAGTTGCCAATATATTTTTTAAGAAACGTGATGCTGTGGAAACGCGCACTTCATATCGCAATGTACGGATGCCTCGCGATGTTGAGCTTCCCCCAGTAAATATACGGCAAATGCGATCTCACTCGCTTATCTGCGAGATACGACAAAAATGCGAGTCAAGTGATGTAAGTAGTTCCCCGAAACGATGCCTAAACAAGGAATTTCGGGCACAGTTCGGGTTTCGGGCAGTGTGCTATTTGAAAATTAAATTAGAGATACTGTGCCTTCTTTCGGGATCTAAGTAAAGCGTTTTATGGATAAAGTAAACGTCCCAGTATTCGACACAGGCCAATGCTTGACACCTTCAATCTTAATATTGTTTTCGGTGTCCACCAATACTCATTAAATAAAACGATTTAAACGGATTTTATCGCGTATATTGTGTATGAAATACACCCATACGTCACGAGCCCTTTTCAAAATTCGTAGTCAGCGGCGTATCAGCCAAAAGATGGTCACTGCTGGACACAACCCGCGGCCTTTACCAGGTGATCAGTCACTACCTACGCTATGCCTGCCGGTAGACCGACCGCGTAAGTTACAATGGTATATTCAGAGGTTACTTAACTGTGAAACAGAATTTAGGTGTAAAATTCGTATTAAGACAGCGACGATGTCTAACCTAACCTCATACCGGGTGGTTAGAAATGCTCATCATTCACCAGTCGACATCTCTCGCTTCGTCAAATCATAGTGACTAACTATTGACGTTGATAGGAAACACATCAGCGGAACAATAATAGAATACATTAAACTTTGGCGTGTATAAAAAACATTGGCTACGAGACACGTAAACAGCAATCAGTATAAAGGTGCATCGTACGACAGTCCATGCTTAGTAATTAGTTGCTACGATCGAAGAAAGATCACAATGCGTGGTGCGAAATTTGTAGTTATTGTGCTCATTATGGTAAGTGAAGTTTCGTAAATAATAGGCTAGTTCCCTCTGATCCCAGGCTTCAGTAAGTTGAAGATACTACCCCAGTGCTGCTTCAATTATATCATAAATAATAATCATTAAAAATGAGATGAAACTAGACAAAATGCTAAGGCACAGAGAAGTGTGCACATTGCACAAAGGTTCCAGCAATGTGTGCAATAGAGAAAAGGTTGAGACTCAGCATGTGGTGCTACTTGCAAAGCATGCAAATTGCTACGCTGTTATTCTGCCACAGCCTATGAGCCTATCACGATGACTTTCCACTGTGCCCTGGCTCTCAGAAAACACCAGTACTCCAGGCAAAATACGGTTTTGAAAAACATTAATTTATAATAGCGTTTTTTTTGTTGATTTCATTTTAAAATGTTATTCTAAGATGCTGTTTTCAAGAATCCGACAAACTTTCCACCCGGAAGTAATTATGTAGATTTAAATGAAGCATGCATTGTCTTTTTTTGTATGATTTAACTTGAATATTATAAAGCAAATGTAAATGAACCGTAAATAAAGACAAAAATATTTATTAATATTTTTTCTGACTTTTTAGAAGCTAGTTAATTTATCATTTTTTTGATGTCTGAAATTTTGTCGGATTCTGTCGCTGGGTAACTATTTAATTGATAATATATCCGTTACACAGAAAAGATAAGCTATTATAAATTATTTCCAAAATTGATTTTTATTCCATACAAGTGGTCAGTTTATTGACTGGACTACAGGGTCCGGTTAATGTATGGCCCAATAATCCTTATACTAAGTGGACCATAACTCTGTCTATTTTAATCCTTGCATAAAGAGATTGGCAAGGTATTAAGTGGACGAGGATTATTGAGCCCTACAGTAACCGGAGCCATCAATACGGATGTTGATACCAAATAAAATAATGAGTAATTTTGTATTATTTTCGAAGAAGGATTAAATAAGTGTCTAAAGTTTTAAGAAGGTGTATTTTCTGTCCTTTTCCGTAAAATACACCATCATATGAAACGATTGTCGTTTACTATGACGCTCAAGGTCCAAAATTATAAGGTTTAAGGCACTTCCTTATTGTAGGTAAGTACCTCCATCCTTCAGAAGAGCGAGCCATAATTACACCACTACTTGCTCTGTGGGTATTTGAGTAGGACCTGCGAATGAAGACTGTGATGCTGAGAAATGTCTCTAGCTGTCGGCACGAGTTCTCAAATCAATAAAGGGTCGGCAGTGCGCTTGTGTTTCTTCTAGAGTCGCAAGCGCCCATAAACGAGGGTGTCTTACCGTCAGGCAGGCCGTAGGCTTGTTTGCCACCGTCTTAGTATTAGAAAAGCTTTTGTGTCATCATAAAGTACTTACACAGCACGTCGGTTTTGCCCTGAGCTGCTGCGTGGATCCGCGCCGCTATGCTTGCTCCGCCGGGGCTGAGTGTGCGAACAACCCTAAGCATTGTAATAAATGCCATAGGAAATCGGTAATTTGTTGTCTATGTCTGACGTCAAAGTGACTAGATAATCAATGTATTGCCTGTGTCAGAACTTTAATGTGGCTACATAATCAAGTTGTTGGATGTGTCCGAACTTCAAAGTGACTAGATAATGAATATGTTGCTTGTGTCCGAACTTCAATGTGACTAGATAATCTATTTGATGTCTGTTCTGAACTTCAAAGTGACTACTTAATTTTGTTGTTGCCTGTGTCCGTACCACAAAGTGACTAGATAATCTATTTGTTATCTGTGTTCGAACTACAAAGTGCCTAGATGAAAATACTTGGCTGCTAATCTGTGGTTGTAATTTGTGACTAAGTACTAAAATACGTTACTTAACTCGCTTAGGTAATACTGAGTGTTGCGTGTAACAGGAGCATAAAATTAAAAGGACGACTCCGTAGAATATCCTTTATCATTTAAAGTTGTGACCCTTATCTTGAGTCAGTCATTAGTCAATATATTGAGTTATTAAGAACGTCGAAATAAAATTGGGCAAAGTTATGTTTTATATATGTATGAATATAGTATGTCAGCTCAGAATGAATAATAGTCCTAACGTATACCTACAGAAGGTCCACTGTCTAACAAAACCGATGTATAGCAGCTAGTAATTTATAATCATGGCATATATTACGTACTCTTTCGTTCCTAGCTACCTAGGAAGTGTGCGAGAGCCGAATTTAGCCAAAACGATAAGAGGAACAGAAGGCCTACCGCGAAACGAAAACGAAAAAAGCTTGTTTGCTTGCTTTTCGTTTCGCGGTAGCTCCCCAGGCCTAGGCTGTTATTCGGAATGCACCTCGCCTCACCCGTCACAAAACTAGATCTCTGATTACGCTTAGTTACTTTATATTTATGGGTGAATGGTTAGCTGATGTTAAAACAAGTTATATGTAGAATAGCGGGGCTAATGTCAACGTATTTCTGTCAGCTGTCACTAATATACTGACCCAATTATCGTTATCTTTCTGCATTCTAAGCCCGTTATCTTTTTCCAGGCAAATGTAAGAGGTAAGAGAGAAGCCAATAATCAAATTGAAACAGACACAAAACGAGACTACCGAAAAGCAGACCACTATCATACAAAAACTACCTTAAACTCTGATGACTTTGCTAAACGTACTTATAAAGCTATGAGCTATGATGTTGCCAATGATGTAAGACGAGAGGCAGACTCACAAACGTCAGTCACACTTATATTTCTAAACGCTTCCTATACGATGACGGAGGTTCCTACTACTTTTGAACCACAGACACTCAAAGATACTCAAGAAACTTTACCAGTAGAAGACAGTACCGTACATGAAACGATTTCATTGACACAGGACCAAACGTCGGTGCCAGAACAATTTTCATCAGCACAACCCAAGAAAGAAGTACCAAAGGTGATAAATCAGAGAGGCGTTCTGGATATACTCTTTCCTGCCGCAAGATTGTTGACCTTTAAATCATATTTCGAGGCTTTGAAACGTTTTTTATCGGCAACATTTTAGTACTGAGAAACAAAGATAGTATACCTATTCTTGTTACACCCTGTATAAGTTACGTTAAACGGTCAGTCGCTCGTACCCTTCGTGGGGGCTGAATTTGGTAATTTCACAGGTTATAAAAACAAAGGCGTTTGGGGTTTAAATACGCTTAATACACGAGGATAATACATGAAATAAAAAATACAATAGAAAAAAATCACAGAGGTAGACTTATCTTCTTCAGATAAAGTATTTTGCTGCCAGACAACGATAATGCAGATTCGGATAAAAGATGAACATGAATTCAGATAAAAAAAACCAGCTGTTCGTAAGAATTACTTTAAACTACACAAAACATATAGTTATTAATACTTGGTATGAATGACTACCAAAATAATAATAATGAGTAATAAAAAAATGCCAGTGGCTGTTTACAGTGAAACATTTTGAACAAAAGCAAATACGCAGTTTTTTTGCGCTAGTCGCACTTGAATGTAAATGGCAAAATTACAAAAGTGATCATTCTAAATGAAATTATTGTATCTGAATGGGTTTTTACTAGATAAGAGGTTATGTTATATTTTAAATTGTTATCTCGTATGCACATAAATATTGTTTGCTACTTAAATGTGAATTTTATTTTAGCCCAGGAATTCTAAGTCAGAAGCGGGTTGTATCAAACTTGTTTTTTGTTATCTTTTCCCATATAGGTACGTATGTGTTCCATTTTAAAAATATTTGAAAATAAATGTGAAAAACAAATGAAGCTGTAATTTAATACAAACTTTCGTACTGGCTTAACTGCTTTCGCAATTCTCTATTCAAGAGTAGGTACGCATAGTTAACACAAGCCACAACAATTACAATTAAGTAAGGGCAGATAACCACAGTAGTAGTATAATGCATATTTTGGAGGCAATATATGTACATCAAAGAAACTTTGTTTATAACTTTAACTTTGTCACTCGAAATGAGAATCTGCTGAGTCCTACCAACATTTAGGGGTGCTACCTACCCTAGGGGATGCGGGCCTGGGAGGACATTAAAAAAATGCACACTTTACAAATTAAGCCAGTAAAGTATCATTTTCTATGTATTTATTTGCGCTGAATCGAATGAGACCATATCCATACTTGTACATGCATACTCGTACATATGACATGTGGGTAGGACCCCTAAATTTTGGTAGGTTCGGCAGATCCTCATTTCTCGTGCAAAGATAAAGTTAAAAACAAAGTTTCATTGATTGATGATTGATTGATGAACATAATTTGTCGCCAAACTGTCATATTTAGTCTTACTTTACCCGTATTATGTAGTAGGTATTTCTTACCCGCAAAGCTACTGCTTACTTTATTAGCATCGGCAAGATATATTATCGGCTAGTGACATGGCTTAAATTCGAATGAAGAAAAATCCTTCTACTTAGTTCGAATTTAACCCATATTGCTTTGATATAGAGTGCCCATGCCATATACTAGTTCAGCGTCGAGCACTCGGACGTTTATCTTAATATTAATTAATGGCAAAGCAAAGCAGGTGTAAATCGTGATGTCACTCCATTGTTTGAAGAGCTACAAACTGCTACAAACTCGAGAGCAGTTTACGCTGTGTACGAGCATACTCAACTATGGGCACTCGAATACAACTCACTGTACCTTGCTGTAGAGTGTGGCGGGACCGTGGAGCGTAACTTCAGCAAAACAAGGAGTTGTAGTAGAGGGAAAAAGTTTATTAGGTACTGGACAAAATAATAACAAAAGAAGGCAAATGCCTATTTCAATGTACTAGCGACGACCCACAAAGGTAGGTAGGACAATAGGCGTGGTGCAAAACGACCGCTAGCTGATAGAACCAGTCTCAGAACATCCCACAAATGGAAGCAGGCAGAAAGCAAGAACTATTTAGCCGTGTGCCTTGAAATGACTTGCACTGAATCATAACTGAATACCAAATGTCACCTGAGAGTCTTATACATTCTACAGTGAACAAACCCTTTCGGCGATATAGGCCCACAAATGAAAATGACCACTTATATTAATGTTCTACTAGTGAAATATCCCGTTCTCAACATAACCATTTCTAACAATACCAACGTCTGGTATTACCCGCGATCTAAATTACAGCGCCATCTATTGTCTGATTGGGCTAGCTAGCCGTTGTATATGATGCCATACTTCTATTATATGATAAAACGTAAATGAGATTTTTTTGAAAAAGGCGGCGGCATACTAAATACCCTTTTGGGACGAATAACAGAGGGGTATATTGCGGATTCTTTTTCTAGACCGAATCTTATCTTAAGACCCATCGAATCCATCAAAGCAATCGTTTAGCCACAATAGCCACGGGCCACAAAAGCTTTAAAATGAAAAGGCCATGTTTAATAAATACTTTACTCGAATTGCGACTCTATTGTTTGCAATACGAAATGGTCAACATGGCTAAGTATAGTTTTTTTTTATGTGAGTCCTTTCCTTACACATCTAGCCACATTTCGGTTAATAATTGTTGATCAACCGAAAATCAGCTACGTTTTATTTTACAGTATCAAATAGTCGTTACACTGAATAATAAAATACAATTGCTTTGTTTACCACTTAACAATGAAAGACAATCGCATTGTTTATTAGACACAAAGAGAAGTGAATTCGGTGTAGATAAATAATCCGTACTAGAACTGCGCTGTATTCCGAACAAGCGTAAGAACAAGTCAACAGTTATTTACCCATACATAAAATATAAAATGTAATTTAGATAGACCCAACGTACGAAACGTTAAGCAAACGACCAGCTGAAAACATAAATGGTCCAAAAGTAAACCTATTTTTTTTTGACAATAGATTTCTGAGGTTTTGTTTAATGCTGGTGTTGCCTGTCAAACATTTCGTCTACAATAATAAATTATACGTAAACAAGTTACATTCGAGTTAATTTAGATTTTAATTGGATGATTTGGACCAAAGCCTAAATAATTCTTAACACTAGTGCAAGCCTTATGCGTAATAAATAGTTGACGCCTATTGTTATAAATATTAAGGGACTATCCTACACAACTCGAACTGTCCCATATTAAGCTCAATGCTTGTGTTATGGGTACTAGACAACGGTATAATTAACAGGTAAAAATACTTAATTACATAGAAAAGATCCAAGACTCAGAAATATATATTCATGCTCATCACACACCTTACCAGGATTTGAACCCAGGACCTTGAGCGTCATAGGCACCGTCACTACCAACTAGGCTAACCGGTCGGCAATAAAAAAGATTGAAAGAGTTGAGTCTTTTTCAACTTACGTTCAGTTAAAGGAGGGGAACGCTTTCAGATCGAACGATCTAACAAAATGCCAACTTGTTTGACATGTTTCCAAACAAAACAAGGGAAAAAGGTAAGGGCAAATATCTCGCCGCCTCACTAAAACGTGATTCCCACTGATTGCACTAATTACGCTCGCAAACGCTGAGCAACTGAAGAGGACTGGTGTTCACAACCGTCACCAGCCATGCCGTAGATATAGATAGTCAGTAGATATGCTGCTAAACCAGTGTTATTCTGACCCCTGAATACGGGTAGTAGTTAGGAATCGCGCGGTCAAGTCATGGTGGTGATTTGAGTGGAAAATTGAAACAGGATGTGAATTGCACTCAGCTGAGCATTCAAGAATTGCACTTGAGCACTCGACTGTCTCCAATTATATTTTTGGAGCGTGAACTAGTTTTTAATTATTCATTGTCGTTAGCGCCTTGTAATGTTTTGTGTCTTCGTTACAAAAGTTTGAAAATGTATGGGTGAATAAAGTCAATATTCGCTTGTCTTTACCCCATTTACTTGAGGTCAGCGCAGCATGTTTTTCCTTCCTAATCATATCTCTTTTCTTCTCTTACGCAGTCAATAGTCCTTTTTCTTGGTCTACCTCTTCTCTTATAAGTCTAATAAGTCTAATAACCCTCCACGTTCACATTTATGGGTAAAGAAAATAATTAAATTAAATACAGGCAGTTTGTAGGTAGCTATTTTATTTTATATTTAAAAAAGACAATAATTGCAAAAACAATAATTCAATTTTAAACCAACCAAACAATCAAATATCATCGTAACCTATGGAGGTACCTAAAATAACTAATTAAATAAACCGCCTCTCGCCACTCCCGGTGCAAAAGTGTCCCATAATTCTAGCGGCATTTCCACGTACAGACATGTACAATATGTTGTCTATTTTTTGGTTGACTGAAATCATGGGATGTGGAGGAGAAAGCGCCAGAAAGCGATGAAAAGAGTAACTATATTTTTAAACAATATCATGTTAAAGAACAGAAAGAAAACTTAAGTCTCTAAAAAACTAATTACTGAATATAATCGTCCAATATATACGTTCTCGCTCTTTATTAACGCAACGAAATGTGTATGAGCAGGACGCAATTCACCAATACCCCTTTATAAAATTGGATAAGCTTTAAAATCACGGGGACAAAAAGCTCAAACAGTTCGTTTTAAATCGACGAATTCGTAATAAACATTTAAATAAGCACAAAAGCGCTTTGGGGATTAAAGAAGCGTTTTTAATGAATTTAGAGCTTTTGAAGTTAGTGAGTAGGCCGTGTTAATTATTCCTTTAATTTTAATTAATATTTTGTGATCTGATGATATTAAACGAATTTGTGCCGAGTGTCTTTAATAGATATAGGTATTAATAAAAAGAGTACGTTGAGATTTATTAAAAAGGAAAATGATTATTCTGTCTTGTTTCAAACTTCTTTAAACCTTTCACATACTGATGAGGATTTTTTAACCCATTTGCCGCCACTGGCTTTAACTCAAGTTCATCACTGTTCCGACCGACCTGCCACCAACGTCATACGAAGTCCAAAAACAATAGACTACTTAAGGCGCCGTAGGTTCAACGAAGTAAAGCGAACAGAGTTTATGAAACAATATAATGCGTCTGTTTATAATAATATGGTTTCAAAAAATACGAATAGTAATCTTGAGGCTTTTCTGCAGCGGGATCAGTGATTCGAAACATGATTAAGCAATTTTCGCTCGATAGAAAAAAAAACACGAACATAGCTCTAAAATACACTTAAAATATTCGTTACAAATTATGCACAAAGGCTAAAAATATGAAATTGCTTCTAAAAATGGGCAATATCATGTTTGAGAGAACTCGGTGATTATTTTTTTATTTATTTAAACGGCCAAAAACTTAATATTAAAAAACATGATATCCGCGCTTCCGAGCACGCACTTCCTCACGCACGCTCACGCTTATGCTCAGTGAGAGGGAGAGAAGACCATGAACCTACGGCGCCTTAAAACTGCTTCAAACTTGCGTGGCATAGTATTCCAGAGCAATGACGCGTTGTTCAGTGTCCAAGAGGTAACCCGGTGGCCCGTGGTATTTGAGCTCCCGAAGTGTTGTGGAAGTGCCCTGTGCAACCCGAACTGAGTTTACTTGGGCTGGGGCGGAAATAAAAAATATATGGACTTTTTTTTTGTTGCGAGGCAGCCGATTGAAACAGCGGTTGCTTGAAAGTGTGTACGCTGTTAATATAATGAGATGCTGGTCTAAATCGAATACCTGGCGACATTTTTTTTTTATAATCCCCTCTAATTTCCGCGCCGGTCCAGGTTGGCTCAGTTCGGGTTGCACAAGGCGGTTCAACAACGCTTCGGGAGCGCAAACACCGCGAGCCATCCGGTTGCCTCTCGGTCACTCAAACTACGCGTCACTTATTTATTTAATCGTATGGCATATATTATTTTGGCTTTTAAAGTTTGACACTCTTTAGTACCACCCAGGGGACACGAGCAGGGTTGTGGTAGGTAGCTCCTGCGGACGCGAGTAACAGTTGTCCCCCCTTTGTCAAGTGAGTGGGCAAGTCGACTGTTAGGAGTTCTTAAGCCGCCCGAAGGCCTCTAACTCGGCTTAACGACTACTGTCATAGACAGCAGCCGGGATCAACAGCTTAGCGTGCCTTCCAAAGCACGGAAACGCTCATTTATAGTAACCACTCAAACATCAGGCGGTCACCCATCCAAAGTCTGACCGCTGCCATCTTTGCTTAACGCGTTATCGTTTCCGACTCGCAGGCACCACTAGGCTATGAGCGCTTCAACTGCTCGCGTCACTGCTTTAACTATAGGGGTACCACCTGGCAATTTGGCCATCTGACCTGCCAAATTGCCACCTGAAACTTAGCCGAGTAAAAGCGAGCGTAAGGTAGCCGTGCACCATCAGACCCGGCCTATAAGTGACATCGTTATTGGTCAGCGAACGGAAAAACCATAGAAGTCTAAGTAGCGCCGCAAAATGGCCCCACAGAATGGGCGCCATTGCCATTATGCGGGGGTGTCAAAGTGATGTCAGGCAGCCGTTTAGTTCAAACATGCGCATACGTTATAGGCACATGTTTGGGTACAAATTTGTAAAGAGCTTTTTCTTTAGCTGGTTAGGATGATGTTACGGCAAATAAACCATTACCCGCCCAAATTAAGTAGGTTTATGGTAAGCCGTCAGCCATTTTGAGTAGATCAGCAGGTCCAGCTACATAATTTAGCTGCAAGCTTTTCGTCCTTCATTGTGGCAGGCGTCCTCACCAGCTCCGCTGTAAAAACTGTACTCTAACAAAACGATTTTTTTTTCTTTTCCCAAATTACCCTGTTGCGTGTTGAATAGATGTCTGGGTATACAGCAATTAAGAAGTTACGGAATATTTTCAAAAGAACCCATTCCTTGGCGCAGACAACCAACTTTAGCCCAAGTGTCGATTCCGCAACTACATTTTCGCAGTTTCCACCGTTACGGAAAGCCCTGAGAGTTTGTAGTGTGAGAGATAGACGTAAAATTTACTTCGGCATCCGACACGTGAAGTATTTAGTATTTATAACCAGAGTAAGACGGACGGATAATAGAGATTTGTATATCAAACAAACTCAATAAACGGAGGTTAAAAGCACTTCACCGTAATAAAGTCGTAGTCGTGGTGCTTGCTCAAACATGTGTACCTACTACCTATATTTTTTTTTTTTCGAAGCCTATAGAGTGTCCCACTGCTGGGCAAAGGCCTCCCCTCTCGACTCTTCCCGGATTTGAGCAATCTCTGGCCAATCGCTACAAAATGCGTCCAGGTCGTCCCGCCATCTCCGTCTCATCATCATCTCGGCCTGCCACGTCGCCGCCGCCCATCGTGTGGCACCCACTCCGTGGCTATTTTCGCCCACCTCTGTGGATGCAGGCGGCAGGCGTGGCCAGCCCATTCCCATTTCAGCTTGGCGGTCTTAAGAGGGGGCGCTCCGCGAAATCGGGGTTCTTAGATTGAATATTTACCTATGACAAACTAAAGCGAATGCCAGGAAAAAGAACATACCAAAACTACATCATATTTGCAATTGAATCGTCTGTGCAAAACCATACAAAACCAAAATTGCCTCGATAGAAAAGAACCGCCAAAACATGTCTTATTTTTACTCAATTTCAATAGTGTGAGGTTCCCGTGCATATAAATTAAGTAAAAGTTGAGTGTATAATAGCTTTTCACATTACCTAATGAAAGTACTAGCGGGGTATTTTTATGTAGTCCCTTTTCAGACTTATTGAGGTGAAACGTATTTGGCGTATAGGCCTTTTTTATTTAGCGCGATACCCTTTCTCCCGTCGCGTGTTTCGTGCGGTTCTGTATATCTTTTGTTGCCGTTCGCGGGCGGAGTCAGTCGTAATCGCTCCGCTGAGACGAGAGGACTACGTTCTGTGCTCTCACGACAGCACGATGAACATAATTATTTCAATAATATTGTGACCCAGTATATTCGTCCAGTGAATGAACGTATCATTACATTCCAGTAGATATTTTGCTACATTTTGAAATAATATATTTAAAAGTCGACCTTAACATATAGATCTTAAAGTTCAAAATACAACTATAAGATTACGCAGCGATCGGCGGGTGACCGGCTTCTTAGAATAATTTGTGCAGTACATGCAAAACTAGACGAACATTTTTCTGTCGATCGTGTATTTACTTTATGAAAGATTATCATTTATCACTATCACTATCACTACATAGTATAAAACAAAGTCGCTTCCCGCTGTCTGTCCCTATGTATGCTTAGATCTTTAAAACTACAAAACGGATTTTGATGCGGTTTTTTTTTAATAGATAGAGTGATTCAAGAAGAACGTTTATATGTATAATATAGTATCCGTGCGAAGCCGGAGCGGATCGCTAGTTGAGAATAAATCCGGTTATGTTCAAAATCGATGTCTGAGAGGTCTAAATACGAATTCATAGTCAGAAATATTTCAAAAAGTGGTCGCATTATTTAAAATTTATGAAACATTCGTTGTAAATTAATATGCGCGTTTTTTTAAAGAACAACACATTGGCAGGCTTCTCGAGGGTGAAGATTCTAGAAATGATGTCCATTTTGAATTCCAAGATGGCGGACATTGCTTTTCGAATTTAAACTTTCGTGAGACGTGTAGAAACAGTACTAATAATTACACGGTTCAACTCACGTATTAAATGTCACTACGGGCGACATGTTTCGAACTCTTCGGGAATTCTTCTTAAGGACGAGTGTTTTCGCGGCGGTGTCGTTTGAATCTTGTCGTGATTCAAGCGACACCGCCGCGAAAACACTCATCCTGAAGAAGAACTTCCGAAGAGTTCGGAACATGTCACCCGTAGTGACATTATTGACATTGTTTTTCTTTAAAGTCATCGCGGGTGTCGCTTTTAGGGTTATCGAGAGTGCAGATTCCAACAATTATTGCCTACGAACTTGGACATTTTGATATTAAAAAAGTGAACATAATTATGCACTTTTTCTTTAATATGTTCAAAATTGATAACTAAAGGGCCAAAGCGTCTCCATTGTCTCCAAGTACGAATCCGAGATCAGAATTGAAAAATTTAGCCGCCACACAGTAGTGGCCTGAAAATCTGACTTTCATAGACATGATCGAAGTTTTCATAATATATTATAGTTTTTTTTTAATGCTACTAATAAATTCACGGTTAAATTCACGTATTAAACGACACGACAGGCGACATGTTTTGAACACTTCGGGAGTTCTTCTTCAGGATGAGTGTTTTCGATGTTTGTTTTGAAGAAGAACTCCCGAAAAGTTCGAAACATGTCGCCTGTTGTGACATTTAATGCGTGAATTTAACCGTGGATTTATTAGTAGTATTTTAGACATGTCTCACAAAAGTTTAAATTCGATTATAGCTTTTTTTTGCTTTAGGCTTTTACTAGCCATTATTATGCTAGCTCACAACCCTTACGTGATTTAGTAAAAAAACGGAAGGCCATATTTCAGTTATAGCTCCGGTGGTTTTTTAAGCAACAAAATGTAGGTAGTGGTATTCCTTGGGTAATTAAAGTAATTTGTACTCGATAAAGTGAGTGTTTTCGCGGCGGTGTCGCTTGAATCTTGTCGTGATTCTAGCGACACCGCCGCGAAAACACTCAATCCTGAATAAGAATTCCCGAAGAGTTCGAAACATGTCGCCCGTAGTGACGTTTAATACGTGGGTGAACCGTGTAATTATTGACATTTTTTTCTTTAAAGTCATCACGGGTGACGCTTTTAGATTCCAACAATAGGGGCTTAGACACTAAATAAAATAATGTGATATTTTCTCGAAGAAGGATAAAAAAAAATTTCAAATGGAGAAAAAAATCAACGCAAAAGGTAGGTAGGTGGTAGGTAGTTATAAGTGTCCAAAGTTTTAAGAAGGGATGTGTTCTGTCCCTTTTTCGCAAAACGCAACTTCATATGAAACGATGACGCTGGAAGAATTTGACGTCACAGAAGACGGCAACGTACCGCGCGCATCCTGGTCGGTGACGCCGTCGACGCGGCCTGCCGGCAGCATCCTGTGATGTGACGTCACACACCGTTTGCGTTTTCTCTCTCTAACAAGCAATATTAAAACGGTTGTAGCTTCGTAATTCTTTGAGATATCTGAATGGGATTTTCATCACTATGCATATTTTTTTGCCTTCTTTCTTTTGGAGTAATAATAATTTTCGAGTCTGCACCCGAATTATTGCCTGCGAAGTTGGACATTTTTATATTAAAAAAAGTGAACACAATTTTGCAGTTTTTCTTTAATACGAGTATGTTCAAAATTGATAACTAAAGGGCCAAAGCGTCTCCATTGTCTCCAAGTACGAATCCGAGATCAGACCCCGTATCATGGTCGGCCTTATCACTCGTTAAGTGACAAGATAGGGGCATCGTCTCGTTCTATCAAACGGTGTCAGCCAGTGACGGACGCTCTATCCTGTCACTTATCGCGTGATAAGGCCGACCATGACACGGGGTCAGAATTGAAAAATTTGGCCGCCACACAGTGGCCTGAAAATCTGGCTTTCATAAACATGATCGAAGTTTTCATAATAAATTACAGTTTTTTTTTAATGCTACTAATAAATTCACGTATTAAATGACGCGACAGGCGACATGTTTGGAACTCTTCTTCAGGATTAGTGTTTTCGATGTTTGTTTTGAAGAAGAACTCCCGAAGAGTTCGAAACATGTCGCCTGCCGTGACATTTACGTTAATTTTTTAACCGTGGATTTATTAGTAGTATTTTAGATGTCTCACAAAAGTTTAAATTCGATTATAGCTGTTTTTTTGCTTTAGCCTTTTACGGGACATTATTATGCTAAATTACAACCCTTACGTGATTTAGTAAAAAAACGGAAGGTCATATTTCAGTTATAGCTCTCGAAACTGACTTAGCTACTAGCGAAAATTATATCTTCAAATATAGCTACTTACAGATTTTGTCTTTCTTTCCACTTATTATAATTATCTATAGGTATTCATCATGTTTCATCTGACTGTCGGGGCATATACTATGCGAGAAGGAGCGGGGCAGCAATAGACGCATCAGCGCGGCAGGTACGGGGCGCGCGGGTGATTTCTGATTTTTCCCTGGCGATACGCCCCCTCTTAACCCCAACGTCGGCAATGCGGGTTTTTGAGCGCAGCGTAGAGTTTCGGACACGGTCGATCCGTTTCATTCCCAGTGTGCTACGCTCCATAGCCCGTTGGCAAACCTTCAATTTTACTGCCTATAGTACCTATATTTACCTATAATTAACCTATATTTACTGTACACAAATTCACACTCTAATAATTGATTTATGTAGCAAAAATCAACAAAAAGAAGATATATTTTTCTGTTAATTATCACTAACCACACTTAGGTAAATAAAATATTCCAACCATCTTTAAGAAGCGAGTAGGTGTAGGTAAATTATATTCCAGGCACATCCAGCTCTCAGACTATTTGGTGAAATTTGAAATTCAGTGTTGTCGCTCGCCACGAAGGCGCGGAACCGTTAAATGAATGAACTTTTATAACTTAGGGTTCCGTAATACGGACTTTAAGGTGATGAACAGCTCTCACTTTTTAATGACTTTTTGCTAATATTCAGCGAGGCTTTGAGAAGTTTTGCGGTTTTTATTGCGCTTAGTTTTGAAGCGATAAGTCATTACTTTAACCAGGGTTGCTCTTGGCGGTAAAATGTTATTAGTATTCGAATTTTAAGCTTGAAACTATGTTAAACTAATGTTTTGTAGTCTCGCCTCCTCATTCCTGCTTACGTCCTGAAGGAGGCCGGAGATCGCGGCGTGGAAACTAGTTTTTTCAAAGATATTTATTTTGCTCGGAATGCAGTTACATAGTTCTTAAAAATTACAACATTTTAGTCCAGTGTTTTCAGCCTGCGTGCAGGCGTGCAAAACATTTTTTTTTTGAGGAGCGTTCAATTCCATAATAATAATCATAAAAAATCGTATTAACAAGTCAAAATTATAATAATATCAAATGCAAACTAGAATAACAATGACAAATAATAATTAAATAAAAAATGTCAGTTACAATAATTAGGAGGTGGAGAGAAAATGAAAATAATAATTAGATAACATCATATCAAACAACATGTCAAACTAAATCCAAAAAAAAATTTACACTATAAAATCATTTGTCCAGAAGCCAGGTTGTCAATTTGTTCTTAAAGCTATTTTGTCTTAACAATTTTAGGTCATCAGGTAGTTTATTATATATTACTATGCACATGTTATAAACATTCTTATTATAAATTATTTTGTGAGCACGCGGAAAAGAAAAGACTGCCACGCCTTCCGATCCAGAGGGGATACTTAGTGGATTAGGCGAATGATTCGTATACAGAGGCTCTAGTATAAGTTTTACTGATACAAAACGTTACGACCGCGTTTGCGTTTAGCTGTCAAATCCCGTACCATTTGAGGGTAAAACGCAAACGCGATCGTAAAGTTTTGTTTCGGTAAAACTTATACTAGCCTGTGATTCATTTACAATCGTGTTTGAAGTTAGTGTGCTGCATTTGTTTTGTCAAGCTATCGTCAACTTCAACTCAATAGCATATGTGACGAAATCTGCGCTAAAGATTTAATCATTGAAATAAATAAATAGAAAAAAATATGCAGAATTAAGTTCGTTACGACCCTTAGAATCGTTAAGATAAAATTAAGAAGAATAATTGAAATCCGATAACATAGCAAATAATTAAATTAATATATTACAGACCTCTTCATTTATTACAGTAACAAGAACAAAAGTTGCCACTTTTTCGAATCTTCACAAAACTACGTAATTGTTGCACTAATTGCGCTATATGAAAATCCATGGAATGACGAGTTTCCATTCAGATTTAAACGAAGTTTTCGAGTTAACACGAAATGAGCGCAGTCCACCGGCCGTGAATTGGGCTCAACTCGCACAAACCAGTCGCATTTCCATTTGGACCACAGACTCATTAGCTCTAGGCACGAGAAAGCGAATTTAAAACAAATTGAAATGTGATTGCAATTGGAAGTGATGATCAAACATAGACCTCTTGGTTACAAGTCGATTTAATTACCACTAATGTGATGAAAGGCCCAATGGCGCGGAATTCAGACAAAAGTTCCTTCATTTCGCAAGTTTTTGGCTTTTAATGCATTTCACACCAGCCTTTGAGGCTGTAATTCAAAGGGTTTTATGAACTTTTGTTACAATATACTTACGCACTTTTAGAGTCTGGCCAGGGGAAAGATGAGCCTAGAAAACAGCGCCAAATTAAAAAAAAAGTGTTGCAACACCGTGTATAATGCGATAAAGTATGTATTAATGATACTTGAACAATAAAAATATTATTTTTCTTCAATTCACATAATGAAAGATCAAGCAGAAGTAGCAAAGTAAAAATAGATGAAATAAAACTCTTTTACTTAATTCTACTTAATATTTAAAAATAATAATCAAAACCACTCTCCAAAATTTTCATTTAGACGACATATCGACGGTGGAAAGACAAAACCACTGAAGCGACATTTTTTGAATTTTACCGCAGAGCGTTTTAAAGTTTTTTTCACAAAAAAAATCATATCTTTTTATAGTTATCTTAGAGAGTTGGGTTCTATGTACGGGTTATTTTTTTTTATAGCTATTTAATTAAGTAAATGTCATTCCCCAAAACACGGTGGATTATTTTTAGAAGATTATGACATGATATTACTGTTGCCATGTAAAAAGTTTTAAATGAAACTCAGGCTCATCTTTCCGTGGCCAGACTAGTGCAATTTAGTAGGTAAATTCATTTTTACTGGGATCATTTCAATGTTTTTCGTGTATTATGAAGTTTTCCGTATTTCTAGATGGTTTGCATTTTTTAATACCTACATTTTATATTAATACTGTATTAATTTATATTTTTATATATACTAGGTATTACAGTAGCTAAAAGTGAGGCGCTTTTTCGTAGATTAACGATCTTTACCTAATATGGTCGTGAATTTGATTATGTGCAAAAAAATTTTCATAAAATAAACCGTCTCAGCGCCCCAGACAGTTGAATATGAAATTATCGCTGTCGACTCAGCAGATAACTTCATTTTATTAAAAATGCGACGGAAAATTACGTCAGCGCCTCGTTCCAGTTGATTTTCTCTTTCAGCGCTTTTCACCCGTCAATTTAATGAACAAATCGAAGATTCCGTGTTAAAATATTTTTTCGCATGAGGTGTTTGCAGTACTCATTCTTCTCGTCATAAAAATAGTTTGATAAATAGATAAATGGTTGAGCCTAGAGGTTTCATATTGAAGTCAATTGCATCTGTAATGACTCAGTTTAGCTATATGGTTGCCTGGTTTAGAATGCCTTAATGTTTTAAATGCTGCTTTTATGTATAGTGTAATAAAATCTAGTAAGTAAATAAAACAAGCATGCGGCAAGCTTTACAAGCTTTAATTTAATTTCTGTATACCTACCTCATTTGGCCGATATTTCGGTAATATGTTTTTTAAGTAGGTCACCCTGAACTTATTTACATTAAGCATTCTTCATGTTCATTAAGTTCAATTCAGAACTGACTTAAAATATAGGTTTTCAATAATTAGCTGGTGTGTAGGATACCATTAATTCAAATTATTCCAGAAAAGCACATCAGCAGTGCAAAAATAATATAACTACAACTTAGAAAAGTTGAAAAACCCCCGACACTTTCATTTCAAAGTCCAATATCTCAAAAACGCCTGAACAGATTTTCATTAATTATGGCTAAGAACACTCGGGATAAAATTATCTATGACACTAAAAAAACCGCATTCAAATCGGTCCATCCGTTTGGGAGCTACGATACCACAGACAGATACACAGATACACAGACACACAGATACACAGATAAACAAACACGTTAAACTTATAACACCCCTCTCTTTGCGTGGGGGGTTAAAAAAATAAAATTGCTGACATGGTCGCGCGTGTCGCTCTGCGATTTACAGGCGGGCATTGCATCGAAAGCGGCCAACTTCACTACGATAGTAAAGATATTTGGAGAAATATGAGTATCGTCCTCATTATGTCCTTGTTCCGGGGTTTTCCTCTAATTCCGAAACTGGTTAACAACGTCTTTAATTAAATACGGTTAGGTTAAATGGGTATGACACATCCCGTTTAGATTATGTTATTTTCAAGAACAAAACAAATAGATAAACTAATGATGTTCTACTTCTGCAATAATCAACGTAATTCAAATAAATATTTAAACGAAAACTTAAATATATTGGCTCAATGAAGGCATTTCAGTTCTTAGGTATTTTATTAACATTTTGTATATCAGCAGTTATCGAGGAAGAGTACGAGTTAACTATAATAGTAGTCTACTATTCAAACTAACTGTTTAACTATTCCTACTAACACAGAACAGAGAAGTTTCCATTCATATCAAAATATATTCAGGGAGTTTATTAGACTAAATGTACTTAATCGAAATAAAATTTACATTTGTTGCTCCCATTCGTTCTGGCACAAACTTTTACCGTCCGTGAAAGCAAGTACACTCACCAAATATAAAATTAATTTCAACCCAATTTGTTTGGTCAAATAGACCCCCAGAACGGGCTCAGTACATTGTAATGTAAAACCGGTACGGTATGCAAAACAGGCACCAGATCCGACATCGTCAACAGCTGTTGACATGCCAGGGACTCTAAAGATGTTGACCGTAGTTGGGTATACAGGATGTTGCCTTGTTCCTGTCTCCTATTTGTTGGTCAGCTCATCTTCCTACTATATACAATGTGTATTGCTTATACTTGATCAAACGAAATGTGCGAATACTAGACAAAAAAATATCGATAAAAAAATAAAAATAAAAATTATTAAAAAATTAAGGCGTTTTAAATTTTTTTCTGATGAATATTTCCGAGTTTGGTTTTTAATTCATATCTTTGCGTCTAAACGGTGTAGTTTCTCAAAAGTAGTCTTGTTTTAAAGCTACAAAATGCAGCTAATCGACCAACCAAAAAATAATAACAATATCAAACATAAACCTACAAAAAAAAAGGTAATTAGTAGAAATTTGTGAAAAAGAACAGTCTTTTTTTTAAATTAGTGTCTGTAACTTTAAAACTAGCAGTTTGAGGTAGACTTTTTTGCACTTTTTTGGTTTTTTTTTTTTTTTTGGTAGGCTTTATTTTTATTTTATTTTTTTATCGATATTTTTTTGTCTAGTATCCGCACATTTCGTTTGATCAAGTATAAGCAATACAAATTGTATATATAAATAATATTATAACTGCGAATGTTTGGATGTTTTGATGTTTGTTACTCAATCACGTTTAAACGGCTCAACCGATTTGCATGAAAATTTGCACGAAGATAGTTTATAACCTGGATTAAAATATAGGATAGTTTTTATCCCGTGTACACGCAGATGAAGTCGTGGGCGGAAACTAGTAAATTATAAATAAACTAGGGGAAAATCTTACACAATCATCAAGCTAGTCCCATAGTAAGCTCAATAAGGCCTACTAGCCGACGCTAGGCTACTAGACGACGATTTATTTAATAGATTTAAATAATTAAATACATAGAAAACATCCAAGACTTCAAACAAATATTCATGCTCACCCCACAAATATTCATGCTCACCACACAAATATTCATGCTCACCCCACAAATATTCATGCTCACCCCACAAATATTCATGCTCACCACACAAATATTTCCTTCAGCTTCGTAGGCAGCGTCTGTAACCGGTTTTGAAGTCTGCATTCCTTTAACTGGTTTAAAAACGTATCAATAGAGTGTGGGTATTTAATATAGTTGATAATCAAAATGTCTACAATTCGAAAAATCTTGTAAACTCACTCAATCTTGTTCACTGTGGTTACATTTCTTATATTAAACACGGGACTTTTTTTCGGACCTCTCGTTACACACAATGACGAGAAATTACATCCACGAATAAATATTTAGGCAAGTCTGTTTCAGGTGGAGTGTTTATAAAATTATGCATTCAATTTAAAAAGGCCCAGTAGTGTTACTACTTTTAAAATCACTATGGAAATAACAAGCCGGATTACTTATTCTAACAAAAATCTTTAAACTCCTATGCCACCCTAATTAAAATACTACCTACAAACCATGTCCAACCGAAAGAAAATATATTTCAATTTCAACTTAAACAAACGTTGCACAAAGCCGGTATAATATTCCGGTAAAACTCACGTATGCAAATAAAGCAAAAACTACACAGAGGGAAATATGTAGGCAATTATACTAAATAGAAAATTAAATATGAAAATCTCTTTGTCCGGACGAGCGCGTGGGGTGGAAAATAAGGGCGTATGAGCCATGAAGCGACGACATGAGTATTCCTTTTTAGTGTAGGGTAGAGATGCGTGCTCCCCTCTCGACGGACGGTATGCAAATGCCACTAAATAGACGAGTGGCGCCGCCGCCTTGTGCGGACGTTTTTGGAAACTCGAGCGATGCGGAATGGACTTTGTTTTTACACGGTTTACGTTTAGTTTCCTTGTATATATTGTTGTCTACAATTTTTAAGGTTTTATAAATATATAAATAATTATATAAATAATTTATAAATATTTTTTCCGAGTACCTGTCTCGGAAAAAATTGGAAAAAATGGCATTTTTGGGACAAGCTTTTATCGCCGACTGTACTTTTCTGTATACCGCCATACTACTCACAGTCACGCTTAAACGGCTTCACCAATTTGGATGAAATTTTCAAGAATAAGTAGCTTCTCTCTCTCAGATTATACTCTGGATTAAAATTTACATTAGTTTTTATCCCGGGTCCACGCAGACGAGGTCGTGGGCGGAAGCTAGTTATATTAAAATTTTACTTATTTACATATTTTTACGAACAGTACAAGTTATATAAAACCTTGTTAAAAAACTGTCTCAGGTAGTAAGTATTATGCATCACATTTTCCACAAGCGGATAAGCTAGATGACGATTCGAACGAGCCCAAACTCGATGGGGTTATTTGGTTTTATTACGGAGTTCCTATGGCCACCTTCCAGATCCATCATCAGATCAGCTCCACGTCATCATATTATTGCATTGTCACGCGATTTGCATATTTGTGCAAAATTTCAACTCAATCGGAAACAGGGGATTGGATCAAATTTAACTTGCAAGATTTGATTACAGACAGACAACGGGACAGGTGAAAGTAAATAAAAGCTTGTAATAAAATTAAAATAATATAAGGACCATTCATGTCACTACACTAGTGAAAGCACTAGACGTTATACATCTCTGGAATATTAAATTAATTTCAATCACTTTATAGTGGATAATATTATACACTTTTGTTTTCATAAAGTTTGTTAATGTATAATTTTGAATTTATTATTATTGTAAGACTTTTTTTATGGTAAATTTCCGTTTGACATGTAAAAGTTCCCCCGTGGCCTATTCGCAGAATAAATAATTGATTTAGTATATATTGTACCTATTGTTTATGACTTAAGTAACTTCTGAAATGCGATGTCACCCTCTATACAGATTGGATGTTTATCCTTTCCACAAAAACGCAAATCCGACGTCATAAAAACATTCATCTCAGAATCACGTAACACAAAAGTAATTTGTAAACAACCGTGAGTCAAGTCACAACACACGGCACACGCCAACTTGCACTCGCGCCCCAAACATGTCTCAAATACTAAGAGCAGTGTTACTGGCCGCTTACATCGCCTTATTAATACATTTTCTAAAACTTATCCGCTCAAAACAAAATACAATAATCGAAATAGAATACATCATCCGACCTCCCGGCAGTTTAAAGAAGATAATGAGAGAAATAAAGAAGGCCACTAAAAACATTAAGAATAAATATCAATACACGGTCATCGATCAGAGTTTCGAGCCTCCACTTAGATTGCCAAAAGATTTAAGATACGTGTTAAAATGGACGAAAGCAATGACGCACTATTCTAATGCAAATTTCATGAACGGGCAGAGACCGTTTCTGGAGAATAATTGTGGGTTCTACAATTGTTTCATGACGAATGACAAAAACCTGCTGGCGGACTTGAGATACTTTGATGCTATACTCTTCGATGTTGAGAACGATTGGGACTACCATCCTCACGTCAGGTCCTTGCATCAGAAGTACGTGTTTTCTGCTTCAGAACCAGCCGGACTTTTCCCTATATGTGATGCTTCGTTCGACTCGTATTATAACTGGTCTTGGAGTTATAGACTCGATTCGACAATACCCCAACCATTTTTCAATATATTTTACACAAACGGGAAAATTGCTGGACCCAAGTTAAACATGGCATGGCTAGACGGTTTGTTCACCATCCCACAGCATATTAAATCAAAATTAAAACACAAAACAAAGCTAGCCGCATGGTTTGTGTCGCATTGCAAAACGAAAAGCAAACGAGAAAAACTTGTTGCTGACGTCAACATTCATTTAGAAATGTACAATTACACGATAGACATTTACGGATTTTGTGGTGAACACATATGTCCTAAAGATGATCTGAATGCCTGTTTAGAGATGTTACAGACAGATTATTACTTTTATTTGGCATTTGAGAACTCGCTAGACCAGGACTATGTCTCGGAAAAAGTGTTGCATGCTTTGAATTATTATACTGTACCGGTAGTTTTTGGTGGAGCTGATTATTCAAGGTAAGTGGGTTTTAATATCTATCGAAATTTAAATGTGTTTTATCATCATCAACAGCCTGTAAAATCTGCTGCTGGGTACAGACCTCCTTTTGGTTAAATAATTATATAGATTAAAATTCAAATAACTCATAACAATTGTAAAAAATATTGTTCCTGTCTCCCCAAAGTTATTCTTCTTTTAATATTTTAACTTCAGGAGTATTTAATTATAGTTGCCAGCCATCTATTGTAACAAGAGATCCACTAGCTTTTTTCGCAATGGAAGCCATGCACAGCCTTAGAAGACGTCTCTCTTCTTGACAGTGCTTGTATAGTCTGAAGTACACAGAAAGGTCATTGGTGCTGATGTTTTAAAATGCAAGCCATTTTATAATCGTCTTAAAATTTGGTAAATAACCAATTGTTGCAGATAGTTCAAGACATTCGTTGGGAATCCTTGGGAGGCCCCAGCAGTGCACCTCTTTCGTCTGATAAGGTGTTTTTGTTGAATCTTAGGTTTTTGCCGCCAGACTCCTACATCGACGCTCGAAGCATGAGTCCGGGAGCGCTGGCGTCGCTCATGGTTGAGATCAGCAAAAATCCTGCCACTTATTACACATACTTCACGTAAGATATTTATACGAGTCACGCGTCACATTCACGTTTATTAAAAATGGTGGCAATAATTACTTATCTTCTTTTGACTTTTCCAGTGACGTTCTAAATTTTTAGATAAAGTTATATTAATAACTACCAATGAACTTCAAAAAACAATTCAGTTTAACGAAGTGTGGCGGTTTTGGCTATTGCCATTGGTCATTGTTTTTTTAAATACTTTTCAACCCTAGGGGCGACATGGCTCACTTTCAACCCGCTATTCACATAAACAATGAGCTACTTTCAGAGTATGAGAGATGAAAATATATAAACCTAGTTAATTAATAAAATTCGTTTACGCTGCTACTGTTTGGTATGACATCGTTTAATTAACTGTCGATGATTTTCCTTCATTTTATTGACAACACTATTGACTATCGTATATGTAGGATATTGCTGTTAATATTAAATTCCGCTAACATTTCATGTTAGTTCAAAATAAATATATCACTTTACGTTTGTACCAAATTAATTTACTGTCAACGCAATAAATAAATAAATAAAATAAATAATAATAAATATTAGGGGACAATCTTACACAAATCGACCTAGTCCCATAGTAAGCTCAATAAGGCTTGTGTTATGGGTACTAGACGACGATATATTTAATAGATAGAAATACTTAAATACATAGCAAACATCCATGACTCAAAAACAAATATTCATGCTCATCACACAAATATTTGCCCTTACCGGGATTCGAATCAGGACCTTACAGCTTCGTAGGCAGCGTCACTACCCACTAGACTAACCGGTCGTCAATCAAAAGCAAGTATACATTTTGATAGCGTGTGTTAATTTATTGTTTAATTTTACTGATATCTGGAAATTAACTGGTTTCATAAATGTTATTTTATGGTCATAAACACAAGAGGGGTCTAATATCGGATAGCATATTCCTTATGGTCCAATTTTTCGCCTTTTAAAGTTTAGCCTAAAACTGTTGGGTATAATATTTTTTCGCCGAAATTGTTACATTCTATTTTTATATTTCTTACGCAAAGTTAAGTAATGTTAAAACAGTAATTGACAAAAAAAAATACTTATATAAAAAATCAAATATTATTAAAAGATAAAATTTCACATAATTCAAAATTAATATTGTCAGAATAATTAATTAATAATAATTTATAATATCTATCTGTTACAATTACAATTACTTACGTCCACTCTTCAGTCACATCATTAATAAATTCATCTAATGTATAATAAGCTTTCTGTGTTTTGTATTTTTAAATATTTTATAATTGTCAATGTCTTTAATATTATTGGGGATTTTATTATTTTTCGGTTCCCGGTAGAATGTTTCTTAATGCAAGATAATAATTAGCCGTAATAAGATCTTGCTATGTGAATTTTCGACTATTTAATATTAGGAGCAAATAGAATTAGAACAATCAACAAGTATGCAAAAAAAGAATGTGCGATATATCAGGTATGCCATTCAAAGTTATGACAAAAATGTTCGACCAAAACATTTTAGTACAAACATTGTCAGTAAGTCGAAAAAATATTTTTTTTATTAAACAAATATTAGAGGGTTTTATTTATACTTGCAAAAATATATTTTCTCAATTTTTTAGTGTTTCAATCAAATCGTAAATTGGCTTATCTCTGAAATTTTCAATACAATACATATAATATTGTGGAGCCATAGCCATATACCTATATAATGAAATAATACAACATTTCACGTTTTCCATTTCATTTTTTGACAGAAATAATTTTTATTCGTATTTCAGATGGCACCGTCACTACGAATACAAAGAAAACTCACTAGGGTCCAACCTGTGCAAGCTCTGTCAACTGCTAAACGATCCCCACCAGCCTTCTGAATTGAAGAATTTCACCAAGTGGTGGAACACTGAAGGGGACTGCCAGAAAGACAACAAAAAACACTACACGGCTGATACCATACGTGATCTTAATAGTCAATTAAGTTAAATATTTTTGAGATAAAACCTCCCTCTCTTCTCTGAGAGGAGGCCTGTGTCCTGCAGAGGGTTAAAAACTAACCCTCTGCAGGACACAGGCCTCTTTTTTTTTAATGTCATTTAGTCGTCCTACTGCCCGACACTGGCTTAATACATGTCACTTTCAATCATATCTCAAAAAAAAAGAGGTGAACAATAAGTGTCTGTAAAATCTTTTAGGCATTAAGGTGACAAGGATTGGGATATTTACCTTATTACCTAAGGAGTGGCTCAGAACAGACAACACTATAACTGAAGAGCGGGATCTTTCAGAAAGTCCGTTTATATTTATTTTAAAACATTCTAAAACATTTTTTTATGGTATATGTGTATTACAAACTGCCATTCACAAATAAATAGAAAATGCGTCAATCAACCATTTCTTGTTGTTGTGCTGTCCCGTTAGCCAGGAGACAAAAGAGAAGCGTTAAATATGGCGCCGGCAACGCCATCTTTATGAAGACTCTTCGGATTTTGAATAAGTAGTCTCAGTCAATCTGTTTTTGTGTTAAACATGTCAAACAATGTTAATAAATAATATACTATAATATGCCGGCATTGACAGTGGCTACATGTTTGAGCCTTTCGGCGTCGAGACCTTAGGGCCATGGGGCAGCGCTTTAAAACTTTTTAAATCGTTTTCTAAGCGCCTCGTCGACGCTTCTGGTGACCAGAAGGCTGGCTCATAGCTAGCCCAACGTATTAGCATTGCTATACAACGTGGCAATGCCGCCAGCCTCCTGGCCACCCTGGCGCCGATCTGGGCCAAGTTTTTTATGTAATCTTTTTATTGTTTTCTTTTATTGCCTAAGTTTATATTTTCTTGTTGTTGTGTTTAGTACTTCGTTTTAAAGTGTGTATATTTGTATATTAATGATTTTATATTATTTACATTATTCCCACTGCGCCGTAACCTAACTGGTCAAATTACCCATACATATAGATTTTAACGAACACCGCTTACGATTGGATTGGAATCCCCTAGTAAAGCGAAAGCGTGGCCGTCCCAAACAAATCTGGCGGCGTACAGCACGGCTACCACAAGACGGCGCGCGAGCTCTCTCGATTTTTCTCGCACTGTCCGTCTCTCTCTTATTGAGAAAATCGAGAGTATGTCGCGGCCGTCTCATGATAGACGTGCTGTGGTAGACGAGGCGAAGATGATCGGGAAGTCTCGGAGTGAAATGAAGCGAGAAGCTCAACCGATCTACATGGAGAGTCACTGTGGGCGTCATCTGCATCTAGGAGGAGACATAGGATCTTAAGTCAAGCGTACGATTGTAGACGATTTGTTGCAACACTTGCAACCCACCCTTAATCCGCATAAACGGTGTGTCCTCTTGTGTAATTTTATGCGATAAAAAGATTTTAAATATAGACGTATGTATAAGCCGACTTTTGTTTTTTTTAATTCTATTAACCCAACTATAAAATCACAGTCACTGAATCATTCACTATACTCTATTCCATATTAAATTTAAGAATCTTACGTTAATCGTCATATTCGTCATGCGATTTAAAGGAAAACTATTTTGAAACGCAACGAAAATTGTATTGTTATGTTTAGAAAACACTTAAGACGCTGTCAACACCAAAATGCCCTTGAGGATTTCGGATAGCGCGCACACAGTCTATTTGTAGCGGAGTAAACGAGAGTGAGTGTTACTGGGCGGCCCAGTTTTAGAAGATAATAATACATAAATATTGAAATAAAAAAAGTATGGATTATTTTTGTGAAATACGACTCGTTAGCGGTTTAGGTATGAATAAGTTGACTTCATGTTTTTAATTAAAAACTATTGGTTTGTAATTGGATTGCGTTGCGCGTGGTGATAAACGAAAGGTCGCGACTCGACTGGCCCGCTGTATCATCGCCGCGGGCACACGTGTGTAGTATGCAAAAACTTTAAACACGGCTCCGTCTCTGAGAAGTGAGAACAACCGGCGTAATCGGTTAGTCATCCGGCAAAAACAACTGGCTTCAGGGCCTTAGGAGCTCTGACTTAAAATAAAAATGTGCTCGTAACCGGTTAAAATACAACTTAAATATTTGGAATCATACAGAGCCATACGTCAAAAAAATAAAGACATAGAACCGTTTAATGACGATTTTAAGACCAATCTTTGCAATCATTTTCTATCAAGCCGATTTCGTCCAATTATGTATCGAGTCCGTCCAAGGTCTTTGACATATGGTGAACATTACCATATATTTTTGTTGATGTGCTAGAACAAATAGTTTTTCTTAATAAACTGCTTAAATAACATCAATTTCCACAAAATTAGGTCTTGTCAGCCTCTTAAGTATCGGAATAAGTGAAACTATTTCCCTTTGATATTCCAATTAAACGTAGAAAGGTAGGCGAATTTGTCTGCTAAAAATCGAATGTTATTAGGAATGAGGTATAGGGCCTAGTGGGTCCCGGCTTTATTCCATTCCTAAATTTCTAACCGCCCTATCGACTCAAGCGAGACGTCATCAAAATATAATACCCTCAGCTCCCAAGGTGTCAGCGGAAATTTTAATTATATTCGTAAAAAATGGCGACCAATGGTGATGATTCCGTAATTTGAATTATCCGGAGTATTCGAGGCTTTGAATAATGAGTCCCTTAACGAGGGCGGTAAGAGGATTGCGGCAAAAACGTTTGTGGTTTTGCCTTTATTTGTTGAAAAGGCAAAAATGCTGCTATAAAGTAAATTATTCATCCTACTAAATAGAACATACTAATATAATAGAGGTAAAGTTTGCATATAGTGGGAAAACTCATTCAATTTCAGTAATCCTGTCAATAATATACTTATAGAAAAAACTATGAGGTAGATGAATGCTTTGTTCTCCATCTCTTTATTGAGCAAGTTTAAATAATGTCAAATAAAATAACACATATCATATAAAATAACTAAAACTAATTACCAGTTTAGAAAGCGGAACTTAATTCATTCATAATTTCGATTAGATAATGAAAATTCGTTACATTCTGTTCAAGGTTGATTATTATTTCGTTGAATGGCCGTTTGCTTAGCGGTGATAATTACAAGGTCATCAGTACGAGTATTAGTGGGGTAGGCTTACAGCAGTGGACCTCCTTCGGATGATATGGTGATGATTATATTTACAAAAACCAATTAACTTTTCAGGTTTGTCATTATTACTATTGGAATGGGTTTATTGTCTGAAAAAAAAGAAGCATTCATTCATTCATTCATGCATTCATTGTCAGGTAACAGCTTAAAATTCAGGGAAAAACGCATTAGAGAACATGTGAGAATGGCAAAAATGGTGTACCCTTGTTTTGTCGACAACCTTTTCATCGAATATTATTTCATCGACAACGATTCATCGAAACTTCAGTACTAGTAATATTCTTTGGCTTTATTTCATTTCAACTACTATTTATTTAAATTTGTCTTACTACGTAGAAATACTATTCAACGAATATAACTTAATCGCTGTTTTGTTTCAAATTATCTTAATTGGCACAACTACAAAACATTGCAATTCATTTCTTCAACGTATTACTTTAATACAATTTTACATGTCCTACTGCACTTATTTTATACATTATTCAAATTATGTAGTTAATTGTGTGACATACAAGTATGTATAATATTTATGTATAATAAAACTAAGAATCATTGGTGTAAATCGTTTATTACAAAAAAATATCAGGGCGGAAAAAATGGCTTGTCATAAGCGAACTCCGTTTTAAGTCGGTTAGGTTAGGGTTCACTTGTGTCCCTTAGACCAGAAATAGACACCCCGCGCAGCGGGGTGGCGTCGACTCGCTGCACGGCAAAAATAGGTTAAAAAAAGTATGGGATTCAGATCCAGATCCGAAATAATTTTATGCGGAATAAATATTATTACAAGTAAAAAAAATGAATTAAAAAAACACGAAATGAAAAGCCATGACATGAATTTTATTGAAATAAGTCAACTACCAATTAAAAGACCTCGATTCAAATTACCTAGTATCGAGTCCTCGACGCAATGACTTGTCGATGAAATGAAAATACTTGAAACGTTGTCTTTGAAATAATATTCGATTAAATGTTTGTCGGCAATTCAATGGTAAACCTAATATCGCAAAATATGAATTTTCAAACCAATACTAAGACTCGTTCTTGAAGTTCGTTATTGAAGTTTAGTTTTTAAGTAAACATAACAGGCTTGAACTAGCGTGCACGGCAAACGGAACAAGTCGGTGACATACATCATTAGTCGCAGTTCTCAGCGGAACTTTATTTGACTCTGCAACTTTGGCGGCAGTGAACGAGTAGTACATGCAAGCTCTATGGACACGCCGACAACCGACATGCCGACAAATCATATATTTTTAAATATCTAGTTAACGACATCGTTGAAAGAAACAATCGAATCCAAAAATCGGGACAAGGGCGAGACGGAATCGCCCACCGAGGGATCCGTACAAAATTACAAATGTATCGTTTTCAGATTTTTCCTTGCACTTGTATTGCCAAATTTCATAGTTCTAGGTCAACGGAAAGTACCCTATAAATTTTGATTCCCTTGAGAGTGTCGAAATATACATTTTTGTCTGGACTGTCCTAACTCGCGTTTAAATGTAACGTGATTACCCCTCTGTACTGACTTGATTGACAGTAGAAACTGACAGCTGACAGCGGTTTACTACCGCACCTGCAAAGGTCGCCTTATCCACTATGAGCTATCAGCCGAGGTAAGGAACCCAATCATAGCTCAAGCACACTTCCACTCCAACAAACTGCAAAAATAAACTCGCAGGTTCCTCCACCTGACGAATAATATAATTTATGTTTGTATGTTTGACTTTTAACTCAAAAATCACAAGTATAACTTAATCTTCAGTGGCAGTTGGTGTTATCCTAATGAAATCGGCACCCAATATAACATTCCGCTATATTACCTGCCGCCGACGTCACAAATATGTATTAGTTTTTCGCCTTATTGCAATGGAATAAGCTGCAAAAGTTTAAATATGTCTTTGACGTCGGCTGCAGGAATTGGTACATTATCTCTCAACTTGACTACTATTCAGAGCAATGACGCGTAGTGGCAGTGTCCAAGAGGCAATTGGATGGATCGCGGTATTTGAGCTCCCGAAGTGTTGTGGAACCGCCCTGTGCAACCCGAACTGAGCCAACGGCGGAAATAGAAAAATGTATAAAAATATTTTTTTTTTGTCGCGGGGTTCCGATTAAAACAGTGGTTGCCCGAACGTGTGTACGCTGTTTATATTATGAAATGCTGTTTCAATCGAATACCTGGCGACAAGTTTTGTTTTTTTCACCCTTCGCCATTAAATTTTCGCCCCAGTCTAAGTTGGGTCAGTTTGGGTTCCACAGGGCGGTTCCACAACGATTCGGGAGCTCAAATAACGCAAGCCATCCAGTTGCCTCTCGGACACTGAAATTACGCGTCATTGCTTTAACCATACCGCCAATTAGAATAGACGATTTAAACCAATTTTAAAATTAACGCCTCTAAAATATTTATTGCAACACTTCTGAAAGAATAGCGTGAGACATTTGCTGCAACACTAAAGTGTCACGCGCAAACGCTTAAACGCTTTGCTGCAAACGCTTCCTGTTTTTTCGTCTATTTTACACACACATTGATGCTCGTCACACAAATATTTGCCCTCATCGGGATCACCATCCGCCGCTTCATAGGCATGGTCACTGCCCACTAGTCTAACCCGGTCATTAAATAGGTACTCGTAAGTTCGTACTTACACGTTCGTACACGATGATGTAGGTAATATAAAAAATAGGTAGATAAGTTATAAGCAGGGCTCGGATTTTTCATCGCACGATAAGACGAAAGAAAACTATGGAGTCGATATCAACATTAAAACTTTACTCATATTCATACTCATACTCATTCATTTAATTAATACCAAAAGTTTATTATATTGTAAATACAAATGTTAACCGCCACACCATGTTTATTACATTATAAGCTAAATAATAAAATGTTCACGAAATAATTAAGTTAATTAATATATGCACTAATTGCAAACTTAAATAAATGACACGTCTAAAGCCGTCAATGATTGAAACATGAGGCAATTAAATAAAGCGGCCAGTACCCACCGTTAAGTCTATCGCAACAATATGGTCTGGATAACTAGGTATGCAACTAAGTTGAAATTTGACAGCATGATAAATATATAATAATTACGGGACTAGGAAAATGAGTGAGTATGAATATGAGTAAAGTTGTAATGTTAATATCGACTCCATAGTTTTCTTTCGTCTTACCGTGCGATGTAAAATCCGAGCCCTGGTTATAAGCACTCCAAAAGTGGCACACTAAAACTCAGTCAATTGTATGACCTTCGCCTCAATGTCGCGTCGTCAATGGACGTCTCAGCTGTCAGATTTGGTGGCCATTTTTAAACACGGAATTTCATATAGACAAACGTATCTACCTCTTTTTTATATTACATCGTTGTTCGTACATAATTATTATTCTTGACATCTCTAAACGTAGTAATGAAAGTTTGGAAAACTTCATACTACACCTAACTTAACACCTATTTCCTGTATAGCTCTCAATAAATGCGCAGGTTGTGGAGACTTTCATAAACTTCTGTTTCTTCATTTATGTTTTGATTAAGTTGCTGAAAGTTTGACGCAGCTTTTCTGTTTGATAACTTTTGATAGGTAATTTTATATTTGTTTTCATATTACGGTTTCACTAGCTCAGTAAGATATTACGTTTAGGTAATAATTTTCTTATTTATGATAGATACAGTCACTTACAATATTATCTATCGAGACCAAGCGCCCAAAAATAGAGCCGAAATCGAGCCTCTTGTCAGATATTTTTTGAGCATTACTAGAACAATTTCTACCAATAAAGTACATCCATGAAGGCATGCATTTAATGTTCCTATTTCGATAATAATTGTTATTATTAAAGAAATGATAAGTTTAATTACCATTTAAAATGACTTAACAACCGGTTACCTACTGCTTATTATTCTAGAAACGCTCTTTTAGCAATTGTGTTTATTATGAATTACATTCGTTCAGTGTTGTTCCCAGTAAAGATATTCAAATCGCCTTTAGGCTTACTTAGACATTTTGTTTGAAAGAAACACACCAAAACCATTTTCATTTAATTCAAATATTAAGTTTTATTATTATTTAGTTTTAAGCCCCTAATCTTCACTAAACACCCCCCTCATCGATTGGAATGCGATGCAATTACGTATTTTTTCCACAGCATAAAAGGGCATCCTTGAATACTGTAATTATGTGACGTACGACCTCTTTACCTAGAACCAAGCCCTGAAAGGACGGTAAAATAGAGCTTAAACAGTTTAGTAATGCGAAAGGACTTGATGCCTTTTGGATTGAAGCGTAGTTTTAGTGGTGAAGTTCGTCGAATAAGTGCGCTCATATTCACAACGCTTCAAAACCAGTATAAGTTAAACTATACCTCCGCTTTTTATGAGGATGGTGGTAATATTAGCAACCCAATTATACACGGGCCCCGAAGGCTAATGGACGCCTGCGAAACGCGCGCGTGCATCACTCATTTATTGATTTGTGGATACGTTGTGTTGACATATAGACTAAATTATAATTTCATTCAACAGTGGTTGGCATTCGCGGGAGCACAGGCAAATTTACTGACCACGAGGAACCTAACACCACATACCAACAAACACACACATACAACAACACATACACATACATACAAGTAGTGGTATGATGGTGGTCTTCTGTAGAGCCTCACTGCGGTTATTCTCAGCTAGACTGGGTTTGGTGAACCAGCGATAAAACTCCCAGTAGTTCGATTCCACTCACACCCCAGCCCCCCATATTCTGTAACATGTTTTAAGCTCACCTCAACGCTCACCCACAAACATATATTGACACCGCGATGCTTACTAACTAAGCGTAGGTAAAGGTCTAGTGTCGTGACGGGTGACCGGCGGAGTGAACCCTATTAGCGCTTAGTAATAACAGCCCAGGTTTGGTTGAAATCGCCTCAAAGAATGTCACTGGAGCACAAAATCTTATACGACCTCTGTAGCCTAGTTCGTAGTGACCCTGGCTACAAAGTCGGAGGTCCCGGGTTCGACTCCCGGTAAGGGCATTTATTTGTGTGATGAGCATGAATATTTGTTCCTGAGTCATGAATGTTTTCAATGTATTTAAGCATTTATTTATCTATATGTCGACGGCCGATCGTAAAATCCGCCAGATCACGAAATTCCTAGGCATATCGTGAAACGCCGCCATTTCATGATATGCCTAAAAGTTGGCCAGGCTTATCACAATGTGCCTGATAAACAATACGGCAGATCGATTAGAGCAACGCATTCGTCGATATTCCTAGCTCTGTACCGGGCACATCATCTTGGGCCACTGGTGGCGCTGCGTATGCGATGGAGGCCGTGTTTGTTGGGAGCCAATAATCAGGGCAGACAAAAATGGCTTGTCATAAGCGAACTCCGGTTAGGTTAGGGTTCACTTGTGTCCCTCAGACCAGAAACAGACACCCCGCGCAGCGGGGTGGCGTTGACTCGCTGGAGATTATCAGTCCGCACTCCTTATCTTTTTTATTTACCTACTTCAATTTTGGACACCTTAATTACGAATAACGGTGAGTATAGAACGATATGGCGGCGTTTCATGATATGCCTAGGAATTTTATGATCAGCCTAAATGTCACTGGCTTGGCCAAATCATGCATGGAATGCCGGCGTTTCATGACATTCCTAGGAAGTTCATGATCTGCTTAAACGTCAATAGGCAAATCGTTAAATGGTGAATTTTGAACGATCGAATCATGAAATGGCGGCGTTTCACGATATGCCTAGGAATTTCGTGATCTGGCGGATCTTACGATCGGCCGCCGACATATATAAGTATGTAAGTATATCGCCGTCTAGTATCCATAGTACAAGGTTTGCTTAGTTTGTGTTTGAAGATTGTCCCCAAATATTTATTATATATTTATTTAACACTGCGAATTGGAATACTGCTGGCGGCGCTGCGGGCCTAGCATGGTTGACATTTTATCACTTATCGCTGTCAAAAAGACATCCGTCAAGTTCTGACAAGTATCTATACGAGTGCGATGTCTTATCCACAACGATAAGTAATAAAATGCCAATCATCTTAGACCCTGGAGTGGTAAATTCACCCGCGTGGTCATGCCATAGGTTTCCTCCGAATTGTCCCCAGGATACTCTCCCACCACCACACATTCCGATCGTCTTATTGGGCTCGTCTTTTAAGAGGAAACACAAGGGCCGTTTTTCCATAGAAACTTAGTCCCCTGTTTTCTTTCTGGATAATGGCAGTAGACCATTTTTTTTTCCATAAATCTATGGCTTCTAATGACATGTTCCTATGTTTTCCTTTTTTTCATAAATGTATTCTTAAAAGAGATATTAACCTTCAAAAACCTAAGAAAAATGCCAGATTTTAGCTGTTCAAACATCCAGAAAAGAATTTTGACTAGATTATTTAAAAAAAGGAACATGGCCAAAGCCTTTCTTTGATTTTGAATAAAAAAAATAGTTAAATAGGTCAAGTTTTGGAGAAGAAATCAGAGGACTACGAAACATTGATTTTATGTACTTTTAATACGTATTTTCGGTCCAAGCTGCAGTTGTTTCTATCGCGCTCTGCGAGGGGAGGCTTGAGGTTGGCGCGACAGCAATACATTTTACAAATACCTATTTCTCAATTACCTCGCCCTTAGTGTTTCCTCTTAAAACAACAACCGGATTGCTCCAAACATGAGTGAGATGACATTCCGCTGAGCTCTCTCCATATTTTAACACTTTCACTGCCAGGAACCCGCCTAGCGAGCGCCTACGCCGTAGTCGCTTTGTACTACATACGAGTAAAACCGCGGGATCGGTTACGAGCGTAGTGCGTAGCGATTCTTGGCAGTGAATGTGTTATACAGTTTTCGGGATCAATTGAAGCAACAACTGGGTTCAAAAGCCCTGTCTGTGTTGCTTCAAACATAAGCGAATTGACATTCCACTGTGCCCTCTTCATAACAGTTCTTGGTATCATTGGGTATATTGATGAGACGAGTCGAGAGCGGTTGTGAACCCAATGTAGCGTTAACAAAATCACCGCGAAGAACCCCAACCCAACTTGTTAATTAGTTTCGTTCACTACTTTCGCACTTACCGAGACTCTTGAGATATTGGAGGTGATTAGCTCTTGGAAGGGGATTCGGCTATTTTTGCCGAGGTGAGATGAAATATTTCATATAAATATTTATGTAGGTATGTACTGTACAGTGCTAACTTCTCTGTAGTAATCGGCTGTCGATAGTTATCACACTCATTATATTTGTCGTGGAAAACGAAGATTGAAGAGGGATGTTAATGTGCTTTGAGGAAGGGACAATACACATTTTAGTAAACAGACGCTGGTTAAGGTTTATGAATAAGGGGGTTAGAAAGGATGATTCACGCTAGAACGTTACGAGTCCGGCCCGGGCCGTTTTCTAAGAAAAACGACGGCGTTTTTGCGCGGCTCAAACCCGGCCGGGCCACGGCCGAGGCTCGGAAGCGGCTCGGTGTCGGCCCGGTGTCGGTTCATAGGTAACACCAACGTTTGACGGCCGATCTACCTACAACCGAGGCTCGGACGACGCTCGGTCCCGCCCCGGCCGGACACGGCCCGTTGAACTACAACAACGCTCCGCTGTTCAGCAGCCCGGTCCCGGCTCGTGCTCGGCCCGGGCGCCTCGGACACATACGACAAAAATACGAAGGTTGTAAGGCGTCATTTATATGAATATGTCTAATATGGGAGTCCAAGTAACCTTGCACTTAGTCGGTTTACATTATTTGATGTTGAGCTCATAAAAAAATAAACCGTACCTAAAAATACCGCGGATAATGACATTTCTACAGAACCTAATAACGTCTTACCATCTTCTCCAAAAATCGTTTTCCGTCCCCATAAATAGTTCAGTCGAAAACGCAAGCGACTCTTACCTTCCAAAGAAGATTCTATAGAAGAACGCCATAAGAGTAGAAGGAAGTTTGATACAAAACTACTTTTCTTTTTGCGACAGTTTAGTCCTGAGTCATCGGTGCACGCCCTTTTCATGTCTAGGGACCGTTACTTTTCTAAACAGTGCACCGGAGGTCGATCTGACTTGATATATCACATACCAATATGATAGGTATAAATGTTTAGCTCCCACTCGTTCTGACACTTTAGCTATACCTTTTAAAATTTACTAGTGGGTCTGTGAGCTGTAGTAATGGCAACCTTGTATTTTAACACATTCACTGCCAAGAATCGCTACGCGCTTCGCTCGTAGCCGATCCCGTGGTTTTTTCGTATGTAGCGGAAAGCGACTACGGGGAAGGTACCCGCCAGGCGAGTTCCTGGCAGTGAACAAAAAAAGTAATTTAAAAACTTAATCGACAAAAAATACTAAATAATAGTAGACACTAAATAAAGTACTTAATCAATTTTGACGTATTTTCTCGAAAAAGGATTAAAAATGTAGTCAAATGGAGAAAAAAGCTACGCAAGAGGTTAAATAATCACGAAGTTATAAGTGTCCAAGGTTTTAAGAAGGGGTATGTTGTGTCCCTTCTTGCAAAACGCAACTTCATATGAAGCGATGACGTTCGTAGTTAATGACGTCACTTATAGACGGCAACGCCAACGTGCCGTGCCCCGTCGTGTTCGGCGCCGCCATCGACGCGGCCTGCCGCGCGCACGGCTCGCTCTGCGGCAGCCTCGCGGATTGTGACGTCACAAACTGTTTGCGTTTTCTCTCTCTAATAAGCAATATCAAAACGGTTGTAGCTTCGTAATTCTTTGAGAGGATCTCTGAATGGGATTTTCGCCACTAGGTTTTTTTGCTTTCTTTCTTTTGAAGTAATAATATTTTTTGAGTCTACATCCATATTATTGAACCTGCTTACAATATTTTATGAGAATCCGTTGAGAAATGCGACCTGTAGAGGACAACAGCCAGGCTGACACCGTATACGAAATATTTTTTGTCCAAGCTGAAATGGAGAATTTCATTCGCTTCGCTCGCTCGTTCAATAATGGATAATGTTTGCCTTCACATAGATTGGGTAATTAAGCAGTTCAACGCTTATTACAGGTATTATAGGTAAAGTACCATAAATTTTTCAAGTTATAGTTTGGTGCGCTTCAAACCAAGTGTGCGATATGTCGAGGTAGATTGACCACCTGATCTTTATGTGGGTACGGAAAACATTGAGTAAGTAAAATAAGGGTTTTTTGACAATTCATTGGTTTCATTTTGGTTGAGCACAGTACGTATATAAGGTTATATTTGAAACCGTTCTCTACTGGCGTTTCGTCATACTGACGGCAGAAAAAGCTAATCAAAGAAAGATTTCGCACTAACCGTGCGAAGCCGGGCCGGGCAGCTAGTAGTAGATAAATAGGTAGCCAACGGTAAAATTATAGGTGCATCGTTCTTATGTCAGCTTATGTACTAAGGTTTTGGTACATATTTATGAGAGGATTAAATCGATACATATTTTTGCACTTACTGTATCGGTTAACCCTTAAATTGAATAAAGGTAAGTATCAATAACAATTGTAAATCAACCATAACCTTACAGCATTTCGAAATCTAGACTTTAGGGGAAATGTAATCTAATTTTTAAACATTCATAGCCAACGATTTATTAGCGCTTTCCTTGCTGACAATATGCGAGAAATGGTATGCAGAGGAAATTGTCTATGAGCAGAGCGCCCACTTAAATGCATTCACTGCCAAGATGCCGTAGGCGCGTTCCGCTACATACGAGGAAAACCACAGGATCGGCTACGAGCGTAGCCCGTTACGATTCTTGGCAGCAAAAGTATTAATGCATTCGCTGCCAAGAACCCGCCTAGCGGGTGCCTACGCCGTAGGTGCTTTCCGCTAAGTAGCGGTAAAACCACGGGATCGGCTACGAGCGTAGCGCGTAGCGATTCTCGGCAGTAAATGTGCTAGCGCGTTTTTCACTGAAAGTGTTTTACGCAATACATAATGTTCATGTTAACAATAACAACAGATCATTGACCAAAATAAAATTAAAACTTAATCCAAAATATTCTGATATAATAATATTACGGAAATGAAGAAGTTTAAAATGACAAATGTAATTTTAATTCGTTTTAAAAGTGTCCCGTAAATAACACACCCACATCAGAGTAAAATGTCAACTGCGGGTAATCCGAGGGGTTGTTTGCACCTGCTGCGACGGTTTACGGCTGCAAAGAAATATATTCTAGCCATGTATGATAAGCTTTTGGGAGTTAATGTTATGGGAGTAATTTAAGAAACCTCCATTTATTAGCTTTCTTTCTGGGTGTTACTTAACACTTTCACTGCCAGGAACCCGCGTAGCGGACGCCTACGCCGTAGTTACTGTCCGCTTTATACGAGGAAAACCACGGGATCGGCTACGCGCGTAGCGCGTAGCGATTCTGGGCAATGAATGTGTTAATAACGCGTGTTGATAAAAAAAACTTTTATTCCGTTGAGTACGGAAAAAAAAAATATTCAAAATCTTACTAACAATTATAACGTAGAAAAAAAGGGCCAAGTGCAAATCGAGCCACGATATCTAAGGTACGAAATCAAGAAAACAGATATTAACTCGAGTGAACATGAGGCGCTTTTCATTTGATGAATTCCTACTTCATTGTATCGGTTCTCAGAGCTCCTACATATTATTTATTTATTGACAAATAAATTTACGTGACATTACAGTAAAAACCAATGCGTCACGAAACTAAAAACAACAAATAATACTATTTAGGCGACGAAACGGCGTGGCCCCGTTGCATCGACATCTCCGGTGTAGGATTCGGCAGGTTGCCCCGGAACCGTCGAAACACGACACCCTTCAGCCAGAAGTCAGCACATGCGATGGTCTCCTGCAGCGGCCGCGGCACGCGCACCACAAACATACATACATATATAGAAGTTCAGTGGTAAACTGGGTGTCAGTGTGTCAGAGTCAATTGAAATGAATCGGTTGACAAATCCGACCTGTAGAGAACAACAGCCGGACATCTGGGCATGCGAAAGCATTTTAGCCCAAGCTGAAACGGAGAGTTTCCTTCGCTTCGCTCGCTCGTTCAACTGATGATGATGATGATGATGTCGTCCTGACCGATTTCGGCCACAGCACTGCGTATTCTGGCTTTGGTATTAACTATATAATTTACAACTGACCTCCACCGCAGGCCGCGCCAATCTCTGAGATGCTTAAGGCATTATGATTTATGTCGCCTGCTGGTAGCACCGGCGAGAGGTATATTTGACAGCAGTTTTTAAAATTCACCCTTAATTCACGATTTAAATTGATGATGATTAAACATTGGTAAATTTTGACACCAATAAATCAATAATGCATTCTGGAACCCTCAACATGCCTTAAAGGGGCATCCTTAGGATATCACTTTTGATCAATATCTCTCATCATCATCATCATCATATCAGCCGAAAGACGTCCACTGCTGGACATAGGCCTCCCCCAAAGAGTGCCACAATGACCGGTACTGTGCCACCCGCATCCAGCGAACTCCCGCGACCTTTCGAAGTCATCCCTTCGTCTTACCCACGCTGCGCCGTCCGGTATGTGGTCGCCACTCGAGAACCTTTCCGCCCAAACGGCCATCGGTTCTACGTGCAATGTGCCCCGCCCACTGCCCTTTAAGTTTAGCGATTCGGAGGGCTATATCGGTTACCTTGGTTCTGCTGCGGATAGCCTTATTTCTGATGCGATCACGCAGAGAAACTCCAAGAATAGCCAGAAACATCAAGTGGAGATATGCTCATGATATAACGGAAATCGTGTCCATGTCGTCTATTTTCTAGAAGGTGCTTCTACTGTGGGTACAGTCAACCAAATTTAAAAAAATTACCTTATACATTTATTGTATTTTGCTGAGAGTGAACACAGTTATCTCGGACAATGGCCGCCCGCAAACAAACTCAATTCACAACTAATATTTTACACATTCACTGGGAAGTAAAAAGTATAGGCCATCGGCACGTTTTACTGTCAAATATTAAAATGGCGTATCTGACTTTTTACAGTAATTTACTTTTAAAACGCTTCCCAGGTTTGAGCATACGATTTTTGTTCTATTAAAATAAAATAAAACTTCTGTTTGTAATAATGTTTCGTAAACAGTTTATAACTAATTACATGTTATGGAAGCGTTGTGTATTCTGCAAGCAAAAATAAAGTTGTATAACGCGCGCGACCGCAACTTATGCCTCATGTTCACTCGAGTTAATATCTGTTTTCTTGATTTCGTACCTTAGATATCGTGGCTCGATTTGCACTTGGCCCTTTTTTTCTACGTTACAATTGTTAGTAAGATTTTGAATTTTTTTTTTCCGTACTCAACGGAAGAAAAGTTTTTTTTTATCAACACGCGTTATTAACAAATGACTGGGACCATTACAAGTATTTACAACACATCCAAATCTCGAATCCAACACCAATAAAAAATAGAATGTCATGTACCCAGTTTTAACAGTTATCAGTAATAACAGGCGCGGGCGAGCGCTCAAATGAAAATTAAATGATGAATAGATACGCGGTCGCCGGCAAAAACCGCCATTAATTCTACTGACGGCGCGGCGCTGTTGTTACTTACTTGGTTTTGATTTTTGGCACTCTTTTATTTGGTTGGTTACTCGTTTGTATAGTATGTCTGTAGGTACGTTCGTACTGGCGGACCCAGATACTGATGGTGATGATTATGATAATTTGTAATAATGATTAATAGTGAGTTTATTACAGCCGAGTGGTGTACAGTCAGCATCACATAGTTAGGAGCAGCCAAGGTAGCCAAATATATCGTAACACGTCCTTACTCCTATAGTAATAAAGACGTGTTCCGATATATTTGGCTACTTTGGCTGCTACTAACTATATGATGCTGACTGTACATGACACTTTCTAGTAGTGCTAGCGGTACACCCCGTAATTCAGTAACATGCGGCAAATGGTGTTAAAGTTTTGAAAATCGGTACGATTGATCTTTAGGCCAAACGAATAAATTTGACCGAGGAGTTATGTCAACATCTTTTTTTTGTATGGAAAAAAAATATATTGTGTTCTAAAACCTATCGTGTGTGATACCTAATGAAAGGGCTTACTAAGCCGATTCTAAAAATATATCAGATCATTATATTTCAGCCATTTTTCTTAAGTAAATTAAAACAAAAACAATTTTCGAAACATACCAAGTTTGGGCTCCTCCAGAACCGATATGGCTTATTTTTTTTAAATACAATATACCACAAATGATACGTGATATCCTCATATTTAACCTCAAAAAAGCAATTTTGAAAAAAAAAATTTTTTTTTTCATAAGTTTTAAAAATTACAAACTGTGATAATATCACAAGTAGTTGAAACATGTATAAAAAGGTCAATTTTAGACACTGAGGATGATAAATACTAATGCGAGAGGAGTTTCCAATCATATTTGTATTATTTGTTAATATTAACATATTTCTTTTTAATCAGAATGGGCTTGCACGGACGCTGCGCCACTGTAGCTTTATTATTCAAATTCAAAATTAAAATAATTTATTTCAGAACATGTCCATAGTTGATAGTAAAAAACATATGAAAACCTTACTTCTAGTGTTAGTAGGTATTATATCATTGTTATCGAATCTTCCTTATGCCTAGCCTACTATGTACATCAAAGTAAGCGCAAATTATACTCATCTTTAAATGTTGCATTATGCAAGCATGTGAATTAAGGAGATGAAATTATACCTACGGTTTAATTATTTACCGTTTCCATTTTTTAGGGTCCCGGAACTAAAAGGTAAAATTGGAACCCTTATGGTGCATCTCTGTCCGTCTGTCTGTCTTTCAGAACGTAAAACATCTCAGGAACTGCTTAATGCTATCCATTTGAAATTTGAAATAGTTGTAAACAAAGGTAAAGCACGTGTATGGAAAATGAAAATTTTAAACGTGTACTTTTAATTTATATGAAAAATTACGGATAAGAGAAGAACAGAGAATCCCCCTTCTTTTTAATCTACAAAAATCATTTGTTAACTAAGTACGTAATTGAATACTCTCGTGTTATTGTTTCCTTCAAATTCGAATGAACATATTCTGAGAGTACCGTGCCACAAAAGCTTCGAAATTAAAGTGCCATGTTTAATAAGTACTTTACTCGAGTAGTGACTCATATATTCAAGAAACAAGGTTCGAATTAAAACGAAAGGCATGGTATTAACAACTTTTCATTAGTATATAGTTGCAGCATACTCTGTACGACGTAAACAATTAGCGGTTACACTTAACACTTTCACTGCCAGGAACCCGCCTGGCGGGTGCCTACGCCGTAGTCGCTTTCCGCTACATAAGAGGAAAACCATGGGATCGGCTACGACCGTAGCACCTGCATTAATATCTAACAACAAAACGCGCTAAAATATCGGACACATCTACTTACTATGAGATCATGTCAGATATTTTTGCTCGCTGTCGTATCAGATACTAAAGCAGGCCACTGTACTAAGTTTAGACATGCTGACACAATGACATGCATATTACGATGACAGTAAATTGTTGGTAAATAATTAACTGTCTCATTAACGTTTACAGCTATTCTAAACCGTAAGCTGTTAAGCTGTGTCTGGGTGTTGGATGGTGTTATACAACAAGTAAACGTTATCGGTAATTAATTTATTTTTTATCACATAGTATTTTTTTCATTTATTCGGTCTATATAACTGCGCCGTGGTCTCCTGCTATCTTTCCTGCCATGATGGTTTTAAAGTAGTTGTCGTGCCGTATCAAATGACCAATAATTTCCCTCTTCTTGTGCTAATGGTGTTCAAGAGCTGGTATCGTGTCGTATCAGCAAATCAAAGGGCTGGCGTACGACAGAGATAAATGGAAAATACTCCACTGACAGCAGGATAACTTTTAAATTATTATACCTTTAAATAACGAAACAAATTATTTAATTAAATATTTTTTGTTTTGTGTTATTTTTTAACGAGGAAGTTACCCCGATCATATTTTAAACTATATGTCACAGAGAGAAAGTATATAATGGAAAAATAAACCATCTTCGTCTGTAGCCCCCGACAGGATTCGAACCTGCGACCTTTATATTAACGCTAGACTGCTATATTATGATGGTTTATTTTTCCATTATATTCTTTCTCTCTGTGATAGTTTAAAACTTTTAAATTGGCGGTAATGAGTATTTTTTGCCACTCCCTTATTTGGAATGCATATTACAAACTATGATATCGAGTAAAAAAGAAATGGGGTAAAAAGCAGACACTAAAAGGTACTCTCGTCCAGGCTTAGAGCTAGATGTAAGCATACTAGCAAGAGTTCTAAATTAATTGAACAAGCGAGCGAAGCGAACGAAGTTCTCCGTTTTAACTCGGGTCAAAATTCTTTCGTATGTCCGCATGTCTGGCTGTCCCGCTTTCCAGTCGTCCGGCTGTTCTACCCTACAGGTCGCATTTCTCAACCAATTCTCGTGAATTTTTGTGAGCATGTTCAATAATTATACAGATTTTTTAGTCGACTCACTCTATTAAGTACAAATGGGCTCCGAAAAATACAATGGAATTTGTAATATAGTCGAGTTCTCCAATATTTAAATTGACAACCATTGAACAATATAGATCTACACATACGTTAAGTCAATAAAAATAAAGACTGTACAGCAAAACGTGCTTATGATTCTAATGTAATCTTTTGTAGCAAAAGAGTTACTGAGTTCGGAGTTACGGCTAATCCCACTAAATAACCAAACAGTAAACCCAGAGAGCCTAATTGCCACCTCTAATTCAAGAGTGAGACTCTAATTAAACCAGATACGTTCTTTAATAGCCCTTCATTACAGTAATTATTGAAACATAAACTGCTGCCGGCTTTAATCTTCCTTTGAAACATAACTGCAATTTTTGCTTAAGTGGATTTATTTTACATTGCGAGTTCTAGAAACCTGGATGATTTTAAATAGTGAGATAATTTCAAATTTGTTTTAGCGGTGATTACATTGATATAAGGTTGGATGCCACACACGCACACAAACACGCACAAATACACATACGCATACAAACTGAAATAATTCTTCTTCTTTTAAGTTGATGAGCGTTGCACGGTTTTGTTTCATTTGAGTTTTGTAAGTTAAGGTCCTGGCAGAATACCAACGATGTGGCTAACCACATCATAACGCTGAGCGAGCGCTATTTCTCTGCCACGACACATGGCTTCTTTAGAATTTACTAATTGCATGTTTTCTTTAGATATGTATATTTTTTTTTCTTTTAAATTTATTGTCTAATTTTTGTGTTTTATCAATGCCATATATGTTGTGGGAATGAGTAACGTTTTAATCGATCAATCAATCAGTCAATGTCGCCTGGTCTGTGTGAGAGGTCTTTCAACTTGTCACCTCAATCTTTCAGCTGGCGAACCTGTATCCTAAAACTATAGAACTAAGTTTTGTGAGTGTGTACCTAACTTTGTAAGGTTGTTGATTTTTTTTTTCCAATGTATAGTTTGGGCCTACTGGGTTAGTGATGGGCTATATTTTATCCTGCAGCTTTGCTTGAGATCTTTATAATACGCTGGCGGAGCCGCGTAGGCGTCTAGTAACTAGTGTAACTACCTAACCACTAGAATTAGTTCAAAAAGTTATGCTAAGTTATAATAAGCTAAGCCGTTTTCGTTGTGTGGCCAGACAGACTAGCCTATACAAGTGTACATAATCTACAGTGCTTACTCCTTTTTTGGAAAGGCAGTGGATCGATTCGAGCGATCGACGCCAAATTGTATTGCGAAACATTAGTCTCCGATTGACCTCCAGCACTTTGAGTAGGGTATGTATTTATGTTCTTACACCGTGCATGACGCAAGGGAGCGTACCAACTCTCAAATGTAAATTTCCCTGTTAACCACTTGGTTACCTTCAGCGTACTGTCATCTATTTATTAGGCAAACGCTTCTAATTAAGGTGTGAATGCATAATAACGGTATAACATAATGTACTCAAGTTTCTGCTCTACTCGGTGCTTGACTAAACAAGGAAAAACATATCCCTTCCTCGCGACTCTGCCTCCATTACGCAAACGGATGATGTTTAAAATACAACGTTAATGTCATCTACTGTTAACCAGTGTCTACTCTAATTAAAACAGCAGGATTCCTAATCTTTTCTTGTTTTCGGCGGTCGGTCCAAAATAACATTAAGTAATAGCCATTTTACCGAATATTGGAAATGAGTGGAAACGGTGACTGTCTAAACACGGCCACTATCGCTGGCGTCGCGCCAGCCCTAACGACGGAATCTTGCAAATGCTCTCCAATATCGACTCCGCCGCTTCCTGTTTCATGGAAAGTTTCATATTTGGAACGAGTTTTTATTAAGTTGACTAGATTTTTATTTAAGTAGCAATAAAAAAAATAAAAAATACTATAGGTATTAGGGTAAACGTCCCAGTGCCCGGCACTGGTCTCATACATGACCCTTTTAATCTCATGTAAAACAGTAGAGGTGATCCATAACGGCCATTCCCAATAATCAATCCACGGATAGTTTTTTTTTTTTTTATAAGTATAGGTATGCATTTGACCCCTATCTCGCCTGATGGTAAGTGATGATGAGGTCGAGGGTGTTACATGCATACCTAGATAGTGCCTATTCACTCTCGTCTTGAAAAGATCCAAGTTATATGTAACTGGGAAAAGGTTTGCCGGAAGCGAGTTCCACTCTTTGGCTGTCCTCGCGAGAAAACTGGAAGCAAAGCGCTTCGTGCGAATCAGTGGTAAGTCAACAACATAAGGGTGGAACCCGCGACCGCGCCTAGTCCCAAGATGGCGAAATGGTGAGGGCGGGATTAATTCGTGTAATCCTAGCGCACACTCTCCGAAATGTATCCTGTAGAACACCGATAAGCAGGCAACCTTTCTACGGTGTTCCAGTCTTTGCATTTTAGTTTTCCTTACCAGCAGTTACATTTTGACAGATTACCCACAGAAAATTGGACTTGGGGATTTGGATGAAGGTGTCGAGCCAATGGACATTTTGGATGGAATTCTTTTGGGCAGAATTGCGAATAGGAAGAAACTAACAACTAAGTATAGACTAAGAATAATGACTATTAACTCAAGTTTCAGTTCTACTTGATGCTTGATACTTTTTGAGCAAAAGATGATTGTATAACATATTTTTAATTAATGTAATTATGGTAACGCCAGTGTAACTAGAACCACCTGCCACAGTCCGTGCGCACTATAATCAAAACAGCAGAATCCGTATATTTTTTGCTGTATATCCAAAATAACATTTTAGTAATAGCCATTTTACCGTATATTGAAAATGAGTGGAATGGTGATTGTCAAAGCGCGGGCACTGTCGCTGGCGCCGCGCCAGCCCTAACGACGGAATCTTGCAAATGCTCTCCAATATCGACTCCACCGCTTCCTGTTCCATGGACTGTTTCATATTTTGAATATAGTACTTGAATATAGAAGTAGTAGTAGTTGAATATAGAATTTAGAACATAGTTTTTCTCAAACGTGCAATCAAATACTGACGTTGTGTTCTTGAGAGGCTGCGAAATATCACGTTTCGGGCGCGGCGAGACGAGAGATACAGCGATTAGGTTTTTTTCTGTAATAATCAATGTTCGTATGGTAAAGTAGAAAGGATATGTGGAAATGTTCATGTGTCTCGACGGAGTACTGAATTGAAATCGGTTAAAACTTTGTTTTTAAAGTAAATTATTCAGGTTCAATAATGGCAAACAAGCATACGGTACACTACGTTGTCTATGCGTAAGGGCGCTTACGATTCCAAAAGAATCACAAGTGCGTAACCGACCCTTTATTCAATGTGGGTTTGTCGTTTCGATAGCTTGAGACGAACGCAGGTCCCTCACTCAACCCAACACATCATCGGGAGCTATGGCGACCTTACTCATCACCAGACACTCTAGAGACTCAATTATCACAACTCAATGTCATTATAAGTCAATGCACGTAGAAAGAGCTCCGCGGCCATACATTCTATATGGCGCCCGGAGCTCATTTTACGTGCGTTGACGTGTAGAGCGGGATAATCGTTTAATTTTCCGAAAGCGCGTCAGAACATATCAACTGTCTTTTTTTAATTCGAAAATGACGGTTGATATCCTCAACCATACTGTATCAGTGAACACAGCACATACTAAGTTCGTTACCTTAAACCCAGAACCTACATCATTTATTTTAGCTTACAATGAGTCTTAATTCAAGATTTAAGTAAAATATAAGCTCAAAATAAATCTTCAAAGGATCTTTCCTATAACGAAATAGCAATTTTTCTTTGCCAAAGTTTTCCTTTACTACGGGACAGCGTGCTCAAAGCATATAGTTACAGCAGACCATTGCAGGACAGTACCTATGCCGAAGCGAAAACTGCACTCCCATCTTCGACCTACTGTTACTGTCTCCAGTTAGTAACCTAGTTCTAATTAGTTAAAAGCAAACCCAGACGCCAGTAAATACTTTACCGATGCCCGTTAGGTAATGTGAAAACAGTAGCTCGCTTTAATTAATTTGACCACAGGCGATACTCGCCCGACCGCAATAATTTATTTGGCCGCGGTTTCGTGTTGTACAATTTGTGTTCTTATTTTAAATACTTAAATGAGACAATTACGAGCCAGCAAATATATGACCTCTACCGGAGATGAGTAAGGTCGTCGACCCAATGTTTGAGCCCTTAATTCGATTTGTTAGCAGTTCGTCTTACACTCTGCCTGTCGCTTTAATTAAAGGTGCCATTTGACGACCGGTTAGTCTAGTGGGTAGTGACGCTGCCTACGAAGCTGAAGGTCCTGGGTTCAAATCCCGGTAAGGGCAAATATTTGTGTGATGAGCATGAATATTTGTTTCTGAGTCATGGATGTTTTCTATGTATTTAAGTATTTCTATCTATTATATATATCGTCATCTAGTACCCATAACATAACACAAGCCTTATTGAGCTTACTATGGGACTAGGTCGATTTGTGTAAGATTGTCCCCTAATATTTATTTATTTATTTTATTGGGGCAGTGTTGGGCTCTGGCACATTTACCTTATGTACCTACAAGCAAACGCGACAACCTTAACTAAACAAAAAAGCAGGTGCTATAAATAAATACCTAGTTAATAAAAATAAAAATCGTTTATTGCGTTGCGATTATAGATGCGATATTGACTAGGTATATTGTTTATTATTTGGCCTTGCCAATAACAACCTGCGATAAGTACTTAGTAAGCGCGTATAGAGACGCTCTACGTGAGGCTATTATTTTTCGCCTTATGGCAAAAAAGTCGTCAGTATGCGCATGCCTCCTTTGGCAGCCTTAGCAGCATCTGCAAGATGTTATTGTACCCACTGGACACGTATAAGATTTAAGGCCCGTTGCGTAAAACTTACCCCAGACTGCACGTATAAAACGTCTGACAGTATGATTTATATACTTATATTTTTTACTATTTTTTGTCATGCCCTTGCCAGACAAAGAATGAATTACTTTGGTAACGGCTATAGCGGAATTCAAGCTGAGCTGCATCATCCGCTATGTATGTGGAAATGTTGGAGCGAGCTTGGGAGTAGGCATAAAGGAGAGGGCAAATGCACAAAAGATCCCACTGGGTCGAAGTCCATCCGAAAGGGCCTCATCTAGATAAGATAAGATGATTTATATAGCGTCAGTTTAACTTGCGTGTTACACCGTGCAAATCTGCGGGCAAGCATATAGCCCCCGTTCCCTCTCAAGGAACACTATGCAGTACAGCGGGATGGCATGAATTGAGTGGCAAGGATGCTCAATAAATCTAAACACCGTCTAACATCACAGCAATTAAAGTAATATTTTGCGACCTTATTCCATGTAATAGGTACTCTTACACTTTGTCTCAAAATACAAATCCCACAAGTTTTACGAAATAAACACAAAATCCTTTATAAGCCACCAACGCACGGTTGCTCCACATTCAATCACTTCCACCACCACATATCCTTTACAACTATTCACACAAATTCTAACCATATCTGTATAACTCAAGGTTTCTTTTTCTGCTGCATGTTTAAGTTAGATATGAGTTTGTGAGAGTAGTGGTAAATCCTACCCAAGGGCTCGACACGATTATGGTATCTTAAAAGCGTGTCACTCCTCCACTATTTGTCATATGCTAAGTGATTTCCCTCGTAGTTGCACGCCAGATTCGCTGAATCACGTCCTGACGTGTATATATGGGCTTTTTCTCAAGAACTATATTCGTGTAGACGGATATATTGCTGAGGGGATCGTTCAAAGACATTTTTAATTCCCTATTGCCATATATATTGCTTGTCTGTTTACATGTTCTTTTACCGTGATTGGAGTGATTTACGAGTTACAGACATGGAGCTCATTTAGGAGCGCGAAACTGATTAGTTTCTATGCGTCGTTGCATTCTGAGAGCATTTTGAGGTGCGAGTCCAATCTAATTGCAATGTGTTGACGCGCGTAACAGATTTAACCCAAATTGGAATGAAAATTAAAACTGCCGGTGCGTCTGGACGCAACTCATATTTTTTATAAGGGTACACCTTGATTAGTGTTTACGTGTTCATACATTTGTTGTTCATAAACCTAATATTATAAAAATGAAAGTTCGGACAGTCACGCAAAAATTGCTAAACGATTTTTGATGGAAATTCGCATTGAGATTATCATCACCATGCCAGCCGAAAGACATCCACTGCTCGATATGTCCTCCCCCAAAGAGTGCCACAATGACCAGTCCAGCGCCACCCGCATCCAGCGGACTCCCGTGACGTTTGCTAGGGCATCACCCACACTGCGCCTTACGGTTTAAAAATATCTACCTTTCAAAAATATCTACACACGCGTCCTATGTACTGACATAGGACGCATGTGTAGAAACAATAAAGACTGTGCATAGATATTTTTGAAAGGTTGTCTGTACAGATATTGAAGAACTCGACTGTACGCACTGGAGAACCTTTCCGCATAGATAATATATAGACATCGTGAATTAAAATATAGAATACCGTTTATACTATACTAGTACCCCTTATAACGAACGGATTCGATTCAAAATGGCGACGCCAGCCCTAAATGAAGAACAACACGGCCGTCGATGGACGATGGACTTAGCCGGGGTTCGTTCAAAAACTTCGCTTATTTGCGGCCGGCTTAGGACGCAGTTGTAACGTTCGGATTAGGTTTTCGAACGTTGAGTTCAAATTAAATATGTGTGAGTGAGATCAGAGGGACTGTAGACTCTTCATCAGTGTAGTTTTTACCAGCGCACACTGGCATTTGGTAAATTAACGCACTTTTGCAGGGTGTATAGGGCAATGAGGAAAGATACGAATATTTGTTATTAATAGGAGTCGATACGGAATTTAAAAAAACCCTGCCTTCAACGATGCAAAAAGCCTCAAACGCGGCTTGAAATCGAACTCAGTGAAATCTGTAAAAAAATCAACATTTTTGTTGTGGACTTGAGTTGGGGTCACAGAAAAATAGAGTAGGTAATGCTTGAAATAAGTACTGTGGAAGCAATGCACGCGGCTCACATTGGTACAAAGCAATGATAATCAGTATAGATAGATGAATACTTGTCTGTATGTAGCAAACAAATTAATGATTTATCTATCTTATCTATAGATAGTTAAATATGAATTGCATATTAGTCACTAACTTTGTGCGTATGTAGATTATACAAATGAACTAACAATGAAAACCACCAGAGTTCCCGAGGATGTGTTGTGATTGTGAGTGATCCCGCGTACGTCTCTAGCTATCAACACAACGAATCCTCAAAACAATAAAGGGTCGGCAAGCGCAAACGTGGCCGTCCTAAGCAGACCTGGCGACGGAAGATCATTGCAGAAGCTATAGTCATAGGGTTGGCGACGCATTGTCGTCGCCCTCTGCCCCATCCAGGGGACTTGGGAACTTAAGTCAAGTAAGTCAAGCGCGCTCGTAAACGGAATCAAAAAACAGCCATAGGCACCAGGCAGGCATAGGATTTCTACTTACCATCAGGCGAACAGTATGCTTGTCTGGCATTGTAGTACCTATAAAAAAAACTTTAAATAGAATTGGTGCCAGTGTAGTTCCAGTGTGAAGAGAATAACGATGGACTCTGGCTACATATCCTTACAAGCTTGCTTCATTTTTCCCCACAACACCAGACCCGAATTAGATAAATAACAAGTTGGTTGCAACTTTGTTATATTAGTTGGCTCACAGCAGCAATATCGTGGTCAGTATTTGGAGTTTAAATAAACGCCCAAAATTTTGCAAACAAAGTGTGATGCAAAATTAAATTTACAACTAGAAAGACTAAGTAATGAGTTTATGTCAAAAATGATATTTTGGTACAAGTTTTGGTTGCCGACGGTACTTTTTTGAACAGTCTTCAACTATTCATTGAGAAGGTTCTAATGAGCCTATTACCACTTTCCAACTCGATCATCAGACCCACTTATAATACCATAATAATGCATTGTCGTCTATGCTAAACGCATATGCAATAATTTACTTTAAAAATAAAAGTTTTAACCGACTTCAATTTAGTACTCCGCCAAGACACTAGAACATTTTTTTTTCTAATTTACCACATGAACTGATTTACGAAAGCAAATGCGTTGATTATTAGAGAAAAAAACCCAATCGCTGTATGTGGGCCGATAACATTTGAGGACTTCCGTTGATTCCACAAGGATCACCTTTGGGACTTCATTAGTTGCTATTTCAACGGAATCTTATCAGAATCTGTGACGTACTTTTGTACTTTTAAGTACATAATTGAGGAATCCCATACTCGTAAGTCATCTGTGGTCTTCATCATCAATTCCACTCCACCAAATTTATGATTTCCGGGTGTAAATACACGAGATATAATAGAAAATACCAAAATCACTACACGCGTGACTAATATAATTAAGGAGTTCCCTCAATTCCTCATGGATCCCACCATCCAACTGAATTTAAAAAAAATGAGACCCACCTGGAAGCATATACTTAAAAACAAAAAAAAAATACGAATCGGCTCATCAATGACGGAGGTCTGAGGTAACAAACATTAAAATATATATATATATATATATATATATATATACATCCGAATTGAGAACCTTCTTCATTTTTTTGAAGTCGGTTAAAAATTAAGCTTAATCGGTTAAGCAAAACTACTTTAAAATTCGATTGCAAGATTTGATCCGAACAAACATAGAAATGTCCGAAGTTTCATTGCTACAAAAACCATGAAAGAAAGATCATTTTAAAACAAACAATAGGCATCCATTAAAAAAACGAAAACTTCGTGTTCTTAGAGAAAACGGGCATTTTGCCGGAAGGAAAATTCGGACAAATGATACATTTGTGATACGTAATTTTGATTGTTATACAATATGACTTCATGGTGAATAAATTAATACTGATACCAGGGGCCCTAGACAAGGTTACAATCGACAATCACCAACGCCATAATCTTTTCTAAAGCATAAACATGTATGGGAATTACAGATACCAACGAAAGACTTTTCGTTTCTGTCATTCCCATACATTTTACAAGCTTTTATTTAACTTTCCATGTATGTATGATTGTATATCGCTATGTTAGTTCGTGTGGAATCTTGCGACTCAATTTTGAAGCAGATATCTTCTAGCCTTCTATGTTGTGTCTAGGCCCCAGTCAAGAGAATGTTCGCATGGCTTTCACCGCAGCCGGACCCCCATTTGGGCAACCACGTGCGCTAACTAGCTAACTTCCACAGCGCTCTATTTCTGTTTACTTTCTTTTGTGAGAAGTTCCCGTTGTTTGCCGGGCTCGGGTCAGACGGACTATCGGAGAGCACACTGATGAACATGCGATCCAAAGTTGGATTCAAACTATTCAAAGGCACATATTACACAGTGAGTACCGGGCGATATTTCATATCACAATATTTCTATCGCAAATATTGACGATGTTTATGCAAAATAGGTAATTTTGTAATATCGCGATAATATTGTCAAAAAATATTGCAATGATAATGACTGGGTCATTAATCGGTACCACATGTTACTCAAACCTATAACGGTTACACAGCAACAGAACGTCAAGAAAGAAGAGTCGTCGAGTCAAAATTCAAAATAGGTAAACAAATGGCAGCTACGAACTGGCTGCAGTATACCGACAAAATGGGGCTACATCAGTAAACGTCTCGGTAAATGACTAAATCCCGCATACCGACTCCGCCCTTTCAAATAAGGAACTAGCCTAAAGTATTCATAAACGTTCAACTAACCTATTTTAGCTAAAATTCCGTTAAAATTCGTTTGTTTATATCTGTCACTTTGACATTTGTGTTTGCAAGAAAGGGGCAAAACATATTTTATTGATCCGAGGCATTTTAAGTTTTATGAATAAGGGAGTGAATCTCGGATTCCAAAATTTCAACATTCCGACCGCCATTTTCCGCTTAACGAAGTTTTGGACGCAGATGATTTAATGCAATATACTGGGTGGAACAGATCGATGGACTTTTAAGCAAATGGGATATAGATCAGGTTTAGTGCTTTACTTCTCACCTAGTAACCATATTAATATTTCTAACGGTTACCGAGATACAACTTGTTAAACTTTGGTGAAAAAAACTGTATGTTTCAACCCTATCCAGCAGATTCAATGAAGTCAGCAAGATTCTTGTGACTTGTGACATGTGTCAATTTCAAATGAAAATAATAACTATGTATAGTATTAGGGTTGTCACTAAGATAAAATATTTCGATTTTTATGTTTTTTTTTTCTTTTAAATCCAGCTTAACATTTATAATAGATCGTTTGTACGTCACTTATATAACACTGTCCGTTCAGCTTAGTCCAAGGAAATGTTCCTCCCTGTATATATAAATTATAAGTTAGATTTACTAAAAATTTTTTTTCTTTTGAGGTACGGGAACCCTTAAAATCAATAAATCCTTCAGCGGAACACGGTTTTCGGAATTATGAAATTCGGAAAAAAATATAGTTTCGGACAAATGACTCAAAACTCAAAAACTCAAAATGATCTTTATTCAAGTAGGCCTAGTAACAATCACTTTCAAATAGTCAGTTATTTTTTTAAAGTAAGTTATGAAACATAAAAAATACAAATTAATTTTATATGATGTAAAAATTGTATAGAAAATACTAGTGAATGTTTCTAGAAAAACAATCTAATGTCAAAAAATCAAAATGTAAAATTAGTCTATTGATTAAATATCAGTCACAATTAGTTCCATGGAGTTTTATCATTCATGTAGTCTTGTGTGCTATAATAACCTTTCGAAATAAGTTTACGCTTCACATAATTCTTGAATTTATTAATAGGTAACTCAGTTACGTATCCTGGAAGTTTGTTATAAAACCTTACACAATTACCCATGAATGATTTTTTTATTTTTTGGAGCCGAGTGGTGGGCACCGCGAGCTTATGCTTATTTCTAGTATTAATATTATGTATATCACAGTTTTTCCTAAAATTGACAATGTTTTTATGTACATACACAATATTTTCATAGATATACTGACAATGTAATGTCATTATATTAATATTAATAATAAAAATTGATGGCAGAATCTACAATTCTGCCATCAATTTTTATTTTAAGATCATTCGGTGTGTTCTTCGATCTACCAGTCTCCATATTAATCACTTTCTAGGTTGTTTTAATAATGACAGAGCTATTTTTTATTTTCTGGGATAAATAATTACCTACGCTTGGCTACATGACAATCTATTTTAAATTGCTTCGAATATTGCTTGACATGTTCTTTAAATTCATCACTTGTATTAAATCGTCGTTCTTCATACAAGGCATACAGTACTTGCCTACGTTTATGTAAGTCCTCAGTAGCCCACTCACTAAAAACTGGTGCACTACTAACCACGGCCGATTTGCGAGTAAATACCGCATTATAAAGTGCCATAAAAGTGTGGAAGAATGAATTCTACATGTTATTAGGACTCATTTCGGAAGACAGAAAGGGCAGCGCCTGAGCTAGACTTTGTTTCATTCTTTCCACACGCTCTGTGGTTACTGGTACAAAATTGATTTGTTTCTTCACGATATTTTTCCTTAATGTCTTAAATACCATGAGTTGGCCTAAGTGATCTGATTCTAGTTTGCTAATTACATTTTTGTTAGTAGGAAAAATATTAGTGAAAATGTTATCTATACAGGTGGAGCTAGTAGCAGTCACTAGTCGGCTCCATAAATACGTGGTTGAGATTACCAGATTTGAAAAGACTCAACAATCTAACACTTGAATTTTCCAAAATATTTACTCTTCGGGTATATGAAGTATACTCGTTAAATCGACCACAGGTTTCGTTACTAAGGGTTAAGATGGAATGTCTCAGTGCTAGTGATAGTGATTTTCAGCATTATTAAATCGTCGTTCTTCATACAAGGCATACAGTACTTGTCTACGTTTATGTAAGTCCTCAGTAGCCCACTCACTAAAAACTGGTGCACTACTAACCACGGCCGATTTGCGAGTAACTACCGCATTATAAAGTGCCATAAAAGTGTGGAAGAATGAATTCTACATGTTGTTAGGACTCATTTCGGAAGACAGGAAGGGCAGCGCCTGAGCTAGACTTTGTTTCATTCTTTCCACACGATCTGTGGTTACTGGTACAAAATTGATTTGTTTTTTCACGATATTTTTCCTTAATGTCTTAAATACCATGAGTTGGCCTAAGTGATCTGATTCTAGTTTACTGATTACATTTTTGTTAGTAGGAAAAATATTAGTGAAAATGTTATCTATACAGGTGGAGCTAGTAGCAGTCACTAGTCGGCTCCATAAATACGTGGTTGAGATTACCAGATTTGAAAAGACTCAACAATCTAACACTTGAATTTTCCAAAATATTTACTCTTCGGGTATATGAAGTATACTCGTTAAATCGACCACAGGTTTCGTTACTAAGGGTTAAGATGGAATGTCTCAGTGCTAGTGATAGTGATTTTCAGCATTATTAAATCGTCGTTCTTCATACAAGGCATACAGTACTTGTCTACGTTTATGTAAGTCCTCAGTAGCCCACTCACTAAAAACTGGTGCACTACTAACCACGGCCGATTTGCGAGTAACTACCGCATTATAAAGTGCCATAAAAGTGTGGAAGAATGAATTCTACATGTTGTTAGGACTCATTTCGGAAGACAGGAAGGGCAGCGCCTGAGCTAGACTTTGTTTCATTCTTTCCACACGATCTGTGGTTACTGGTACAAAATTGATTTGTTTCTTCACGATATTTTTCCTTAATGTCTTAAATACATTAGTGATCTGATTCTAGTTTGCTGATTACATTTTTGTTAGTAGGAAAAATATTAGTGAAAATGTTATCTATACAGGTGGAGCTAGTAGCAGTCACTAGTCGGCTCCATAAATACGTGGTTGAGATTACCAGATTTGAAAAGACTCAACAATCTAACACTTGAATTTTCCAAAATATTTACTCTTCGGGTATATGTAGTATACTCGATAAATCGACCACAGGTTTCGTTACTAAGGGTTAAGATGGAATGTCTCAGTGCTTGTGATAGTGATTTTCATTCTGACCGACGCTATCGAGCACAGCTGAAGCGTTGTGCAAACATTTGGAAGTTTCCATCGCATCTGTTATTGGTTTCTGTCGTCATTGGTTGCTGTATTTACCATACATTTGAATTTATGGCAGCCGTAGGAACAAGGGTCATGTAAGTCCTGGGTCCTATAGAAATATAGGTTCGCTTCTTTTCTGGCCACCTATAACGCCCACATACAGAGTCTGCCAAAAATGGAGTGTAAACCGATTAAGGGCATAACAGGTATCGTGTACTGATTAGAAAAATATAGGAGAAATTTTTTTTACGCGATTATTTTAAACAAATGTAAAAAAAAATCGCGTGAGAAAAATAATTTTTAGTTTTTTCTTATCAGAACACGATACCTGTTATGCCCTTGATCAGTTCACACCCCATTTTTGGTAGACTCTGTATTGATTGCACTAAACATGCTAACAAATTGCATTCTCCTGATTAAATCATAACTTACATACTGTACAAAATCTGTTAACTATTAACCACGGGAAAAGTGTGTTACGAAATATAGAAAGAAATGTAATCTTATCGAAAAACGAGGATTTTTTTTTTTCCTTTGTGTACCATGATATTTACTGACTTGCGACATGGAGGCTCTGCGCTTTTCTTGTATTTTTTTACAGTTATTGAATGGGATTTACCTTCAAAACTAAGACGTAAAGAAGAAGGAAAATACAATAAATTGCTGCTGGTTGAAATCGGTAGTAAAATGTTTATTTTGGTATCATTATTTATAAATATCGCTCACATCGCTCTTAAGTAAGGTAGACGGTCCAGTACTGTGCACTGGCCCAATATTTGGCACTTTCTATCTTAATTCATAGCAATATAATAGAAAAACAGGATATCATTTAATATAATGAATTGAATACCTAAAATTAAACCTCAAACCGTCTTGATTATAGAATTTGTATTGAATTCCTTTTATACATGAGCTGACAGCACCTATCGCCGTCAGCGTCATTTTTAATGATAATTAGTAGGTAGGTATATCCTTATAATAATAATAGTTAGTCCTTTATTTTACCAACAAACGTTTCACCGATTTAATTTTTTCGCCGAATTTTCATTTCGTGTAATGTGTAAACCCATTAACTTCTATAAAAATCCTGAAGAGTTTACCGTTTCTGAGAAAAAATATGTTTTCGATTAGGTAAATGAAAATTCCGCGACACATTCATTCGATGAAACGTTTGTCGGTAAAACAAGGGTAAACCAATAATAATAATAAAGCCTTGTATTCAGACACTAAGTTTACAGTTTAATTTATACAAAAAAAAAAAATGTTTAAATTCCTCCATCTCTTTCCATCTATCTTTGTCTTTCGCCAGCCTTGTCCATTGTCTTCCCGCCATTGCTATTATTTCGTCGTCCCATCTTTTTTTTGTCTATCTTCTTTCCTTTTTTTAGTATCTAGGGTATGACCATATAATTATTTTACTCCAATTCTCCGTATTCCTTACTGTGTCCCGTCCAATCCCCATTTAAGTGTTAACGTGTGGCCACGACATTGAGCGGTGGCGGAAGCGGCAGCGGTTTTTCTAATTAATTGCGTGTGATCCCAACTAACCACAGTGCGTTGCGCGTCTGGACCGCGCTATGAACAGATAAAACGCTTGCCGTGCCTCAATTCGCGCAATGTCGTAAGTAGCCAGGCCTTAACAGCTAAATCTTCTCCACCAGTTTTACTTCTTATTCTAATCCCTTCACCTTGCTAAATTAGTTCTAGTTTAGGTCCAGACTTTCACGTTATCGTTGCTCGACTGGGTCGTTGCTCTCGTCACTTTGTGTTGAAATCGTCTGGTTTGAGTGTCGATCGCCGGAATAAATCGTAAAGTAATAAACGAATGGTACCACTATAAGAAGTGTGATGCATTTATTCACTAAGTAAGACAAAAACATCGTCCGATGGTCAAACTTAAACTGTTCTTAATACGAAGTAATTGTTCCGTTTTATACATGAGTAGTGAATTTTAAAAGGGCTCTTCCATCTGTCTTTTTTTGGTTCGGTTTTATACTTTGGTAATGTAAATTTAAAGTCTAATTTTGCCTTCCTCTTCTACTGTGATCAGCACCTTTGAAGACTTTTCTATGCTCTAAAATTCTTGGATCTTGGAATTTAGTTTGTATCCTAGGTGAACAATGAAATACCGAAACGTGTTGACATATTATGCATTCTAAGAGGAAATATTTAGAAACTTTTAGGCACGCTATTTAGATTTTTCTACAAAGGGTGTAATAGTTGGTTTGGCGACATCTATTTGTAAGTTTATAAGTTTGTATGTAAGGGGTAATCTTCGGAACCGCTTATCCGATCTCAGAAACTCTTTCACCTTGTTGTAGAATAGACTTTCTGGATGGTTATAAGATTTATTTCATCGCGGGTTGACCTGCGTTTTTGGCAATAAGCGAGCAAAGCCGCGCGGGCAGCTAGTAACTTGGCCGCTCGTTCAATAACTACTGAAACAACACTGACATCGAATAATATGTTTGCTCATTGTCATACCAACACCCGGTCGTGGCACTAACAAGTGGCTTTGTGAGCTGTAGAACTCGGTAGCCTGTTTATTTTACAAACGATTTTTGAAGTGAAAACTTCTTTAGCGGCGCTGAGCTACTTTTTGGGATGGGGAAAAATAGTTAAATACGCGACAGATTTTTGTGACATCAGATGTGAAGGAGGTCACAAACTTTTATATTTTGCTGCTAGCCGATTCGACTTCATTCAAAACTGAACGCTATTCGTAAGAGTATAAAGCCGTTAAACACTTTTTGCAATAGCATATTCTGCAAGTAAATTTGTAATTTTGTTCACGCGTCCTTCACCGTTTTGCTATTGAGCAAATTCGAATAGTTCGAATTTGGACGTTATTCCTAAAGAGATAAAGATTTGAAAAATATTTACCAACGGCAAAAACAAATTGATATTTTGTTCACCACCGCCGTCCGCTGTTCTTGCAAATTCAAATAGTTCACATTTGGATGTTATTCCTAAAGAGATAAAGCTTTGAAAAATATTTGGCAATGGCAAAATCAAATTGGTATTTTGTTCGCCGCCGGCGGCGGGCGAGCCGGCCCGACACACCCAACGCGCCCGCGGCCCGTCCGCCTAAATAATTGATAATTGTTTATAAATTTGCGCCAAATTCATGTTTAGGGTGGCACCGTAAGATGTCACGTGAACTGATCGAAAAACTGCTACAATGTTATTGAGTTTTCACTTCTGCCGGCACTCCCGGAGTGCAACCCGATCTTTTTTTTTTGTTAGGAAAAAAATAACTATGTAATTATTGAACCTACTCACAAAATTTCGGCGTCTTTAGAACTGACCGACGCTCAAGAGTGCCGGTCAGTTCTCAAGACGTCTACCCATGGAAACGCTCTGGGAAATCGCGGACCTTGAAGCGTGGCACCTTCGAGCCGCTAACCTAAATCGCAAAAAGCTGGACAAGGCGGCAACTCTGGGTATAGAAGATCTCGACACACCTGCATGGGGACGCCACGGCGAATATTACAAATAAAAGAATAGGTGAAATCACCTATCAAGTAAAGACATGAGGCGCTGGCCCTGAGGGGCGGCGGTTCCACGTCCCCTAATTAAATAAATGTAACGTACGAAACACAATCAATACTAACATCCTAAACTCAACACAGGTGACACAACACCCTCAGCTTGTACACAGATAAATACTTAAATACATAGAAAACATCCACGACTCAGGAACAAATATTCGTGCTCATCACACAAATTAATGCCCTTACCGGGATTCGAACCCAGGACCTCTTGCTTCGTAGGCAGGGTCACTACCAACTAGGATAAAGCGGTAGACCACTTATAATGGAAGAAATAAACCACCATCGTCTGAAGCCGCTCAGGACTCGAACCTGTGCCCTCTGTATTGCCGAGTAACACGAATAATTTACACGACCCAAAAATATTTAATAAAATAATTTGTTTCGTTACTGAATCAAAATGGATATCGACTAATATGTTTGCTTATTATCGTACCAACAACCGATCGTGTAACTTGGCACCGCATTCGTCATCGGTATTAGCAAATGGCGTCGATGCGCTGAATTATTGTAATGGCCGAGACAAACACGACGGTCGTGCCGTGGAATACACATGCGCTGCGCTGTCAAGACAATACGGTCGTAATGCACACATAGTTTAACCATGGACACCTTACATGACCAATATACGACCTATTAAGCTGTAGATTATGACCCTTTCTTTTTATCGTGAGAATATTTTTATAAATTTCCATAAACTATCATCATCATCATATCAGCCGAAAGACATCCACTGCTGGACATAGGCCTCCCCCAAACAGTGCCAAAGTGACCGGTCCTGCGTCACACGCATCCAGCGGACTCCAGCAACCTTTACCAGGTCATCAGTCCACCTTGCGGGGGGCCTACCCACGCCGCGCCTTCCGGTACGTGGTCCCATAAACTACATCGACAAAAAATATATAAGTATATAATTGTTGAAAATGATCACAAAAACAAAAAATGCCTAAAAAAAAAGATCTGCTGCAGTAATGCTAGCATTATGCTGAAATAGAACCGTTTCGTGACAACATGCTTTGAGGGACACTTTTAATTCAATGTTTTTTTGTTTCGAATAAATGGTTCTTTCATAAGAATCGGTCGAGAAATGCGACCTGTGGGGGAGAACAGCTGGACAGCCGGATATACGGAATTTTGGCCCAAGCTGAAACGGAGAACTTCGTTCGATTTGCTCGCTCGTTTAAATATAAAAAAATTGCACTAATGTCCGATATGACAACACGCGTCGTTACAATAAACTTAAGAGCAAGCCGGGGTAGTCGGCGATACATTAGTCCGCGCATGTGTGCCTAGAATTGGTTTTCGACGTGGCAGACGTGTATAAAGGTCTTAAGAGACACTAGTTGAAATACTGCTTTAACAGATATTTACTAACTAGTCGAACAACTGCTGTACGAACACTGACTTCATTGGGTTCCGTTTTCAAAAATACATCAGAGTGACAACGAACGCACGTGCATTTCCAGGAAAATTCAAACAAGGATTTCCCCAAAGTCGTATCTCGCTTTGACGCATATGTTAACAAACAACCTTAACATATGCACATAAAGTTAAATTTCCCACACGTAACAGGCAGGCGGTATAAACATTCGATTTTCGAACGCGGAACAATTCAAGAGAGACGATTCAAATTGTGTTGCGAGCATGCGATAGCTGAAGTAGATGTCAAAGTCAACTGACACTTTTGAATCGTTAAAAAAGAAAAACGCCGTAAAGGCATGGTTGTTTCAACCGGATTCCTTTGACGGGCGGTACAACAGCTAGATGAAAATAGTGAAAAAATTGCACACGTCCAGGCCATTACGTGTGACAAGATATTCAGAGGCAAGCGTACAAGTTAGCTTTGTAATTATAACTGATCTGTGCCAAAAAAAAAGTTTAAATTTCCGCGTAATCTAGGCTGCAAAGCAGGTATTTTTATGTTCGTGCACTGCTACTAGCTCACATTTGTGATTTTTTGCGGCACCACACTTTTACAAAGTCCAAACTACTGATTTTTAAACATCGTTAAATTTCATAGTCGTTTTTCGTTATTAAGGTCGCAAAATATCCATAACTAGACATTTCACACGACGATCGGCAGGCTCAAAATAATCAATTTTATTTTATTTTTAAATAGTGTTTTAGTGAAAAAATAATCTTTCTTTATATTCCATGGTAATACAAAGTTAACTACCCCACGAATTATAGAAAGCTAAGTCCGTAGCGAATCAATCTACTACTACTAAAATGACCCTTTTCTTACTATCAGTCTGCAGAGTTAAATATAACGGCAATCTAGGCATTCGACTAAAGGTACCGGTACCTTTAAACCGTCTTTAAACAAAGAACTAACTCCCAACTCAAACTGCCAAGCCCCACAGACTTCCACGGCGTCATTTAAAAAATAAAAACGTTTTAAAATTCCACAAGTTCGCGGGGAATCCCGCTGAACTCCGGCTTAGTGGAGTTGGGAACTTTCAATCGGTGGGCATTAGGGATAAGGGAGCGGCTTACAGTCTGGAGGTTTATTCTAGGATATTCCAAAATAACTATGATTGACTGGTGATCCACCCTAAACTTGGCAAAATAATAATATAAATGTGCGTTCTAGCCTCGGTTGCGCTGTAGGTACATAGAGCGCGAAAAATACTTTTAATAAAACATGCAAACTAAAAAATGTGTACATTTAAAGATACACTGCCAAGGGCAGGGTTCACAATTCAAAACTGACGCGAGGTAGATTCTTTACTTTACACAATTAGTATTTATTTTTCGCGTCTCATGCTCGAAAAGTGTGTCATATTAGGATCAGCAAGCGGGGCTAAAGTAGTACATTGCCCCTGGGATAAATGTGTATATTTTAATTTGACCCATCAAAAACATAACAGAATTAATTTTAAACATTAGGTGTTTTTTATTCCTTAATTAACAATTATTACAAAAAATACGCCTCTGACCGTCTATGGTCACGTCCAAACGTTCAAGCGTTGTAAATGGACACATTTCCGTCCGCAGCACAAAATGTACCGTTTATTTAAATATTTTGGTATTCTACTCCAACCTATATCATAATACGGCTAGTTACGTAAATATTATCTTATCAATTAATATAAAAAAACACCGTTTCCACGTGATAATGGTCAAATACTCCAAGTTGTTTGATGTGGCATTTTGTCGTTTAATCAGTGATAATAGAGTCCTGTACAGATATTTTTGCCGTTTATTTCATACAAATACGAATATTGTCGACTTTACAACGCTTTAGTGCCCTTATATGTCACCTACTTCACCCGTAGCGTGCGTATTTCTGGAAATAAGCCTATTATAAATCAAAACAAACTATGCCTATTTGCGCTTCGAATGTAGAATGCGGCCAATTCTACCCGACTACAAAAGGGATATATTACTTTAAAGTGCTCGTCGCTTACGTCGTTTTGTGCGGTGGCCGTAATTGCACGCATTGCATCGCACATTCCCAAATGTGTCACGCTTGTTCAGGTCTGGAATTCACATCGCTTACCGCCATTCACTCAAAGCAAACCAGAGAAGTATCTGCCTAAGTTATGGGACAAGCGTTAGGACAACCCAACTGTGGTTAAAAAAAGACCGGGTTGCACTCCGGGAGTGCCGGCAGAAGTGAAAACTCAATAACATTGTAACAGTTTTTCGATCAGGTCACGTGACATCTTACGGTGTCACCCTAAAAATGAATTTGACGCAAATTTATAAACAATTATCAATTATTTAGGCGGACGGCCCGCGGGCGCGTTGGGTGCGACGGGGGCCGCCGGCTCGGCGCGCCGACGGGGCGGCGGCAAACACAATACCAATTTGTTTTTGCCATTGCCAAATATTTTTCAAAGCTTTATCTCTTTAGGAATAACGTCTAAATTCGAACTATTCGAATCTGCAAGAACTGCAGACGGCGGTGGCGAGTTGGCGACCAAAATATCAATTTGTTTTCGCCGTTGGTAAATATTTTTCTAAGCTTTATCTCTTTAGGAATAACGCCCAAATTCGAACTATTAGAATTTTCTCAATAGCAAAACGGTGAAGGACGCGTTGGTATTATTACAAATTTATTTGCAGAATATGCTATTGCAAAAAGTGTTTAACGGCTTCATACTCTTACGAATAGCGTTCAGTTTTGAATGAAGTCGAATCGGCTAGCAGCAAAAAATGAACTCCTTCACATCTGACGTCACAAAACTCTGTCGCGTATTTAACAATTTTTACCCATCCCAAAAAGTGCTCAGCGCCGCTAAAGAAGTTTTCACTTCAAAAAAACATTTAGATCTACTTAACGTACGTACAAAACGTTACGCGTTCGACCAGCACCATAAGGTTTACGCTTGTCTTAATCTCAGCCTGTATCCACCACCTACCACAATATATTCATCGAAATACAAATCTTCTTCTACAACAACTTTTTCGTTCTGCTCAACTCTTACATTGCGTTAAAGTCATCCGTCACATTCGCCATTCCAAAACGATTGATTGTTCCGTTATTATAATTACTCATTAAGGGGCTACCCGAGGTTTTCATCGATTTTTGACAAGTTTTGAATCGTATCTACTACTTTTGCACTACAGATAGAATCATAAATCAAACGGCTATCGGTTCTTCAATCTTTTATCTCCATTTTGACTGACCGGATTTTGAAACAAATTAATACTTAATTTTGTATGATTTTTTTAAACATTGTCTAAAAAAAACACTTATTTCGTATCTCTATTGACGTGAAAGATCTAACATATACGAAATCTACATATTTGGGTTCGTCTGTGACGTCTCTAAAAACTGGTAGAGGGTTTTCATTTTAAACCAATTAACACAAAAGTTATGGCCAGAAAACTAGTTTTTTGGCCTAAAATTGCTCAACTTTGATGTCAAATATCTCAAAAACTATGAACTTTGAAGTAAATAATGGGATATTATATTGCTTAAAGCCGTTGTTGTTAATATAATAAGCTACAAAAACATTACAAAACCAAGGGATTCAGATCGAAGGTCATTGGCGTATGGGAGCCTCTTAAAACAAACCAAACAAGCCCTTTCAAAATCATCAAAAAGGACCAATTCCACCATAGTTAATATTGTGAGCGTCCATATATTCATATTCGCTTGTTACAAATCTTGGGTTCAAGTTATAGTGGGAACGAGTTGCAGACTCAAGACAGGTGGTGAATTGCGTTACAGAAATGTGCTGTCTATTGTTTAGGGATCCCAACATGCTCATTACAGTCATGTCTGTTCGTAGAGCACTGTGCTTCTCTGCAGCTTGCAGCAGTTTGGATCCAACATTCCCACGTCCCCATGGAAAACTCGTCTTGATTAGGGCATCGGTCTACAATCCACATTATACTCGTCCACGTACCTTTTACAAATATAGGAAATTAGCTTCCGCCCGCGACTTCTAAAGGCTTTAAACTATCTTCGTGCAAAATTTCATCCGAATCGGTTGAGCCGTTTAAGCGTGATTGAGTAACAAACATCCAAACATCTAAACATCCAAACTTAGTTAGGATTTAGCGTAGCAAGTAGCGGCGCGACGTACCTAAATAGAAGACCCAGGAACAAATATTCAGGCTCATGAGCTCATGACATAATGATTTCTGTCGTTAACCCCCGACGCAAAGAGAGGGGTGTTATAAGTTTAACGTGTCTGTGTATCTGTGTTTCTGTCTGTGGTATCGTAGCTTCCAAACGGATGGACCGATTAGAATGCGGTTTTTTTAATGTCATAGATAATTTTATCCCGAGTGTTCTTAGCTATGTTTCATGATAATCTGTTCAGCCGTTTTTGAGATATTGGACTTTGAAATGAAAATGTCGGGGGTTTTTCAACTTGTCTAATTTGTTTCGAATCCGGGACCTTAGAGCTTTGTAGGCACTAGGCATGTACATACACTTACCCAGTTAAACCGATCGTTAATTTCACTCCATTATAACATTTAACAACTGTCATTATTTGAAGGTGAAAATAACAGTTGATATGTACACTCTCGTTTGAATACATTGGTGCGCTATTATCCTGCTTATCCAAAATCCCACATACTTACTATATTCTACTTATTTTAGTAGCCAAGTACTTAATATGCTACTAACGCCCAGACCGGTGATTTTTCACCGTAAAACATAAATTCCTCTTACAACTTTGAGTGATCTTCTGAAGGTTTATACCTAATTTTACGGCGAAAGTTTTGGAGCGGGCGTGCCCAGATTGAGCTATTTTGTAGTGAGACCATTATTACTATAACGTGCACTGCAGATTTTAAACATGCCTTTTTGATGTTGGCATGACTTTAAAGTAGGGAAATCGACTATAAGAAGTTCTCCCTTCGTCGGAATCTTTTATTTTTTACTAGCTGATGCCCGCGGCTTCGCCCGCGTGGTTATAGGAAAATGTAACATATTGAATTTTCCCGTGGGAATTAGATGTTTTCCCGCTGGAAAAAGTAGCCTATATCACTCTCCAGCTTCTAAACTATCTCCATACAAAAAATCACATCAATACGACGCTCCATTGCGACGTGAAAGAAGGACAAACACAGAAACACACACACACTTTCGCATTTATAATAATATCAACCTTATTAGTAGTACGCTATAGTTCAACTTAACTCAGCAAAATTGATGAAGGAGACGAAGAAATAAAATACCAATTTGTCTTTGCCATTGCCAAATATTTTTCAAAGCTTTATCTCTTTAGGAATAACGGCCAAATTCAAACTATTCGAATTTGCTCAATAGCAAAACGGTAAAGGACGCGTGGACAAAATAACAAATTTATTTGCAGAATATGCAATCGCAAAAAGTGTTTAACGGCTTTATACTCTTACGAATAGCTTTCAGTTTTGAATGAAGTCGAATCGGTTAACAGCAAACTATAAAAGTTTGATAAAACAAAATGGAATTTGCATTTACGGAACATGTGTTACGACCTTATACTGTTAACAATAAAGTACAAATTAGAACTATGTGCCCCCAGTCAAACCCCCGTACCCCCCCAAGCCTCGTCCCGAATCTCTCACCATCCTACGGTCACGTGACCTCCTACGCATCTGACGTCACAAAAATCTGTCGCGAGTTTAAGAATTTTTCCCCATCCCAAAAAGTGCTCAGCGCCGCTATAGAAGTTTTCACTTCAATAACTCTCACAGGGCTACGCGTTGCTACAGCGATACTCGTACGTGCAGCTGAAGACAGAACCGTATGGAAGTGGTGGACTTAAGAAGACAGCGAAAACCTCTCGGGCACGACCTTCAGCAATGAAGAAAAACGACTACGAAGAGTAACAAAAAAAACGCTCAGGTAAGTCAGACTCGCCCACCGAGGGTTCTGTAACAAATTACTAATGTAGTTTGCAGATATTACTTGCTACTAAACTACCCTATCAATTTTAACTCACTTGAGAGTGTCGAAATATACATTTTTTTGCAGCGTTAACGGCCGTATTTTTTGTTTCTTCTACTTCATTTCTCTTTCACAGCTTCAACTGCAGACTTAAATATATATATATATATATATATATATATATATATATATATATTATTTCCCGATACATATAGATAAAGGGTCTTGACTTGACAGACAGACAGACAACAAAGTGATCCTGTAACGGTTCCGTTTTTAGGGTTCCGTACCAAAAAGGTAAAAAAGAAACCCTTATGGTGCGACTTCGTCCGTCTGTCCGTCTGTCACAACGTTAAATATCTCAAGAACTACTTATGCTATCAATTTGAAATTTGGAATAGTTGTAGACGAGCCTAACGCACGTATATGGAAAAGGAAAAATTTAAAAACACGTATATTTATACTTTCTATGAAAAATGGAGGATATGAGGGGGGCAGTAATTGGGTCAAGTGGGGTATCAAATGAAAGAGCTTTAGATTTTTTTTTTTTCTTATCGTATGGCATACATTATTTTGGCCTTTAATGTTGTCACTCTTTAGTACCACCCAGGGGACACGTGCAGGGTTGTGGTAGGTAGCTCCTGCGGACGCGAGCAACAGTTGTACATTCTAAAGACATTTTTTTTTTATAAAACGGTTTCTATACCTTGTTTTTTTTTAATCATTTAAGTTACATAGTTTCTGGACTAAGTTTGTAATTTAGTCCCATTTGTATGTATTTATTTGTTTTCAATTTCCTATGATATTATTCTGAGAGCACCTTCTTTCAAATGAAATTGAAATCCGTTCACGAGATAAAAAAATATCGCGGAGAAATCAACATACATAATATATACCGAGTTCTATCGTCCTACAAGTTAGTAAGTATCAAAATGCACCGTCAATGGCGTTGTACTCATGGCGGCAACTTCTGCTAGGCGTTGTTAAGATTTTTCACAATTAATAGGCGGATAAAGAAGGGATATGTTCTGTGAAAGTTTCTACGGAACCCTCGGCGCGCGAGTCTGACTCGCATTTGACCGTTTTTTTCCTTTAGAGGTACGGAACCCTAAAAAGTGAGAACTAAACTGGATTAGCTCGTCCGCTAACAACCAGAGGCTCTAGTATAAGTTTTACCGAAACAAAACTTTACGATAGCGTTGGCGTTTTACCCTCAAGTTGTATGGGATTGGACAGCTAAGCGTAACGTTTAGTTTCGGTAAAACTTATACTAGAGCCTCAGTGCCCCAGTACGAACACCAACACCGGTAGTAACATAGCACTTATAGCGGGCTCCTTCATAACTTGTGATTTGGTTGCGCTAACGACGGTTGTTCAATGTGTTTTGTGATATACGCCCCAGCGGCATTGATGCCAATATTTAGGACGTTTATTGGCTTTATGAGGTGGCTGAATAAAGGTCGCGTAAAGGACTGAGAGTTCTGAGGTCTTTAGGCTATGGTTAATCATTGCTAATGATGTAAATAAATGTAAGGAGTTAGCTAATCATGTCCATGTTAAAAAAAAATAGAAATATCTTAATGATATTTTTTACAATTTAATCTCTCCTAACTACCTGTCGATCATGCGAGGTGTCAAATATGTATATAAAAACACATTTTTGCACGTCTCTGATGGATAGTGACTATTAGGCAAGCCCCGAGCAAATAAGTTCACAAGCTTGCTGAGAGAAGAATTAGCTGGTCGCTGCCCGGCATCCAATATATCAGTATGTAGTAGTTTATATACGAGTACGTTTCCATCTATGGCACATAATTACTGGTTTATCCGAAAAGGTAGCCAATACGGAATACGAATATTTTTTCACAGAAACAAAATACAACAGATAGTTCATTTGCATAAAGCGGAGAGACCGCCCAAACGAATCCTTCTAAAAGTTATCGGGTCGATGGAAAACAACAGTCGCCTACGACAGACGACCTGATTGTCGTCGCATTCTAATAAGCGGTTTATTCAGTAATTTGCATCTCTGTACAGCTTAACATAATCTGTGCATTATGTCAGAAACGCTGTCTGGTGTCTTAAAATTACATTATCATCCAATTTCCAATCTAATTTTTCGTTATTTTATTACATACGTAAAGCTGAAAAGCTTGCCCAACATATTTTTAATCCCTGACGAAAATGAGCGGTGTTCTAACTTCAACATCGTCTATCCGTCTGATGAACAGACTGGAATGCGATTTTTTTTAATAGACAGTCATGTTTATCCAGATGATTCTTAACACATACACTGCCAGCTCGTAGCCGATCCCGTGGTTTTCCCCGTAAGTAACGGAAAGCGACTAGCGCAACTACGGCGTAGGTACCCGCTAGGCGAATTCCTGGCAGTGCAAGTTTTCACTCTGTTTGTTGTGTGATGGGTCGGTAGGGTTATTCTGTGCTACGCTACACTACGAGTGCTACGCTGTAGCTCGTAGCATAGTTACGCCTGTGTCAAAGCGAAAACTAGTCGTAGCATGATTATTCATAAAATATGTATTAGAAAATAAACGGCGTTCATTTTACTAAATGTGCTATCTGTTTACACTTAAGCTGTGCATTGAGCAGATCTATTTACATGTCAAAACAGCTAAACTCTGAGAGGGAACAGAGACAGGCCGCAGGGTTTCTGTCCAAGATAAACTTACCTATACTCGTATAGGTACAGTCACAGTGCTATATTACTGACAGAGAAAGGTCACTTCCGCATTTGGTCGGTGCAGTATCAGTAAGATATCAAGTGTCAGTGTCAACGTCAGTAAATTCAGTAAAATCAATATTAATCAATATAATTCACGGATTTACGCCCAAAATGAATCAGTAAATTCAGTACAGATTGTTTACTGCGCTACATTTGAATGCATGAATGAATTGAATGAATATTTATTGCATAGTCACATTACATGTTAAATGATGGAATATTAAAGCTAGGTATACATGTGGCGCATTTAAATGAGTGCTTCCCTGAACCCATGATTACTCAGCGCAAGCTATATGGTAATAATTATACCACACGATTACAATACATTGGATGGCATCCTGTGTCTGTATCTATGTGCGTAATGGCATATGGAATTTTACTTTGGGGCAAAGCTGCTGATATACAAACCATCTTCGTTTTGCAAAAACGAGCAATACGGTCAATATACAATATGGGCTCACGTGTATCACTGAGAGAACACTTCAAAAACATAAATATATTAACAATGGCATCACAGTACATTTATGATACTATTATGTATGCTCTTAAAAATGTAGAAACGTTCCGTAAAATGCATAGTGCGAGACATAAACACAAAATTGCAATAACCAAGTTTCGAGTTAGGAAAGTCAGTAAATCCTTTTTGGGCCAATGCATTCATTTCTATAATAAACTACCAAAGGAAGCATTAAATTTACCCTTTCCTAGGGTAAAAACATATTTAAAGACTTTTCTACTGAAAAAGGCATATTATACCGTTGAAGAGTTTTTAAATGATAAAGATGACTGGCCCTCTTATAGGGCTACATAAACACCTTGATAATAATTGAAACAGACATACATTGAATTACTTAGAATTAGGTGACATGAATTATTTTAGTTATTTTAATTAAGAAATGTGTATGATTGTTTGTATAACAGAATGGTAATATTGGTGATAAAACGGATACAATGTAATCTTTGACGATGCAAAAGTGATTGTGAAATCCTACTTGAATAAATGATTTTTATCTTATCTTATCTTATCTTATGCGAGTTTTTACAAATAGGCTCATTTCGTATATCTATGTACAAAATAAGTGACGGAAAAATTATTAATTTCCTGAACAGCTTATTTACCAAGTAATCACAATGAAGTTCCATTTACAATGATAATCCAGCATAGTTCCGAGGAATCGCATCGATGAAACATTCTCTATCGGTTTCTGATTATACCTACTCTATCACAAAAATTGTAGGATTGTTTAGAGGTGCATAAAAACTTACATTGCTCGAAAAATCTCTTCAACTTTTTATTGCTATTTTAGATTTTTAACTACAAATCATTTGATTGCCCTTGTCCTGTTTAGGTGGGGTCGGCGCAGTATTTTTCTTCGATACTTGTCACTCCTTATCTCGTCACTTGCATACTTCGTCTTCATATCGATTGGTACGGAACCCTAAAACCTGCCTGCCTGTTTGCCTGTGACCTGAGCCTGCAATTTTCATACCAATTGAGCGTTTCTGACGTTTAATAAAAAGTAGCTGATGTGACTGGCAGTCAAATGTCGTATGATCGATATCAATTTGTTTAAAACTCCTAAAAACTCCACATTTAACTCCTAAAAGCAAAAAGTCAATCAATAACGTACATGTTGCGCCATCGATCAGCAGTGGAACTAACTTGTCAGATTGGAGCGCGATCAGTCAATCCGGCCATTACGCGCGACTATCCGTCAATGTGGGCCACGTTTCCACGGGCACACGGCACGGCAAAATTGCAATCGACTGTTTACCCACTCACCAATTCAAATGTTTTTCTGCAAGTAGGGCTCAAACGGTGACAGGCCGCAGTGTCTGCGGTGCCCTAGAATCTAGACAAACTTACCTTTAGATATAGACTACACGTCTGTCCCCTGCGATATTATCTGACAGAATAAGGCTATATTTCTATTTTTATTTAGTCAGTATGCTGTCAGTCATCATCATTCTCCTAGCGTTGTTCCCGGTTATGCCCCTAAAGGAGCTCGGGGTCCGCTTTGACACCTAATCCCAAGATTTGGCATAGGCGCTAGTTTTACGAAAGCGACTGCCATCTGACCTTCCAACCCAGAGGGAAAACTAGACCTTATTGGGATTAGATCGGTTTCCTCACGATGTTTTCCTTCACCGAAAAGCTAACGGTAAATATTCCGTACATAAGTTCCGAAAAACTCATTGGTACGAGCCGGGATTCGAACCCACGACCGCCGCTTGACAGCCGCATGCCTGAACCACTAGGCTACCGTAGTCAGTATGCTGTCAGTCAATTACTTAATTGACCCCCACAGCATATAATCTGTAAGTCTTCCTTCTTATCTGTAGCCCCAGTAAATAATCTGTACTTACAGATTATGTACCGTACTGCGTTATCTGATGAGTATTTCCTGATTTGCGCGGAATGTGCGGAAACGGGGAGGCACAAATGCAGTACCTACAGCTTGCGTGTACAAACGGCAACACAGTTAACTGACCAACCTGTATTTATATAAAACCTTATTACAATGCACATAAAGTGCACGGGTGGTCAGTCAGCTGTGTTCTCGATAGTACCGCGCAAAAGTATTCCCCTTACGCCGCTTGGTCCGATCGCCTTGTTCGATCAATCGGACTACGAATATTTTTTTTTCCCGTTGGCTCGATCGATCGGGCAGTAAGGACTTCTCAAAGTCTTGTAGTCCTACTATCGGACTAACAGGATTTTAAAAGTTCATCTAGCCCGATTGATCGAACCACAAAGCTGTTTTATTTTCCTGTTGGATCGATTGATCGGACATCTTGAAGGTTGGCATAGCAAAATAAATGCTCTCGTAGGCAAAAGGAAACGCCCGAGCATATTAAGGCTATTGTCTATTTTAAAAAAAGATGCAGAATATTACATGATTAAGATGAAAGGTGGGCTGCGAGAGAAAAGAAAGAAAACTAGTTTGAAACGACAAGAATTTGTTGAGAAAACATATGTCATGTTTGAGGATACTGGAATGAATGTAGGATTTTTCCTGGAGCGGTTGGCCTGGAAAGGCCTATTTCTTCATTAATTAGGAAGATTGACCGTTTTTAATATTTCATTTCGCCGAAGAGATGGCATTATATTTATGTTATGTTATGTTTTTTGTTGGGAGTTTTAAAACATTGTTTTAGTTCACTCTTATTTTTTTTATTGGAATGGGTTGTGTTCGTATTATTGTTATATTATTTTTATCATATAAGTTGTTTTATTTCGTTTCGAATTAAATTTAAAGTTTCGGCAACGAACGGTCTCCTAGCTCAGTCAGTATTGACGCTACTTATAGTGCCAATCGTCTAAGCTGCGTTTTTCAAACTGCAAGACTAATTTTGTACACGATGCAATGTGCGTGGTGTACAAAATTAGTCTTGCAGTTTGAAAAATGCGGCACAATTTCCACTATCATAAGGAGCAGGGCTACCACGAACATCGAAAATTGGCGTCCGTCGCTTCACCTACCTATCGCTCGAATAAGACAGAAAGACAGTAATTTTCGATCGATCATTTTTTGTGGTACCAATAATGTTACTATGACATAGTCCTACTGTGGTCTAGGGTTCCAAATGGTTGACTGTACTGTAAAACGTTGTAAGCTACAGGTTCGTAACGTAATTCAGAACTCTTGTGGATTAAAATTAAATCGCCACAATACGAATTGTCTATCGTACTCGTATCGTAAATAACACAAAATAACCATAAAGGTATCGGTCGAACCACCAGGAAAAATGAAATTTGTGTAATCGAAATAAGAGGATTTTACAAAGTCTTGTGGTTCGATCAATCGGGCTAGATGAACTTTTAAAATCCTGTTAGTCCGATAGTAGGACTACAAGACTTTGAGAAGTCCTTACTGCCCGATCGATCGAGCCAACGGGAAAAAAAAATATTCGTAGTCCGATTGATCGAACAAGGCGATCGGACCAAGCGGCGTAAGGGAAGTATTCGTAATACTGACTCTAGGTATACTGACCAGGACGAAAATCTTGGTGACATTAGTAAGGCCTACCTAATAACTACCAATTCCATTCCTTCAAATTAAAAAATATACCAGATAGCGCTTTTAACAATACAGAAAGTGAAAAGGACCATGCGTCAAAATGGTCCCAAAACCAACAACAAACATGAGAGTTGGGCCATTAAATAGTTCTTTAAATCTACTTCAATTCGTTATATAGGCACCAAATCGAATTCCATTGCAGAACTGAGATATTCATATTTTTAGTCAGAGTGCAACACAACCTCGAATTGCAGAATATACACAGGAACATGCTTTAATTGAGATAAATACACATACTACTATGCATTACGATATTGAATTATATTGTTTAATAAAACAAAGCTTAAGTTTTAAGCTCAGTAGTAATAACTACTGAGCTTATAATGTTAGAATTAAAGGAAAAGTAGAAAAAGGAAGTGGAGTGGAAGTGGAAGGAATAAGGTGGAAAGATTGACAGCCCTCCAAAGATTCCGTACAAAGTTACCCATGGTCCTTTGGAATACGAAACGTAAGTTTCTGGTCTTCCGTCCCCTGGTTTTGTTACGTGTATACATTTATTTTAACATTATTGCACTTGCAGACAAAAAAACCAGACTTAAGGACATAGGGCTATTTCTTTTTACAAATTTACTACTGGGCTAAAAGAAGCATCTAGTGCAGGTATTTAACATAGTAGAACTCAACTCAAAATGTATTTCTTACTTATTCTCTAGCCACTGACGTAGCCCGGTGCCCGCACGCCGCGCGCTCCCCCGTTATAAACCCGGCGCGCCGCAAAGGCGAGGACTCAGTTAAGCGGTCGGACATGCAATAAACACAGCTACTAACTAAACTGTAATAAAGGCATAAACACATCATACAACATCTGCATAAAAACAAACGAACAAACAACATGTGTTGATTGATGATGTAAGGACTGGCCATTGCGACATCATTCATCAATCAATTTACCAAATACGGTGTCCATGAAACGGGAAAATTCAGGATTCGGACAATGGGCACGCGCTCCGTCCGAGATGAAGATAGATCGGGTCCGGGAGAGACGCGTGGTCACCGTGTCTGCGTGAGAGCTAAGGCTGAATACAGAGAATCGTTTTCGCTTGTTCAGCCTTATACCGATTCTGTTAGGTTTATCCTTGTTTTACCGACAAATTCTTCGCCGAATTTTCATTCATCAAAAACATTTTTTTTTCAGTAACAGTAAATTTTTCAGGATGTTTATAAAACAAACCTAACCTAACCTAATGGGTTCTACACCAGTACCTTTTCCCAAAAAGTTAACAGTTTCTGAAAAAAGTTCGATGAAATGAAAATTCGGCGAAACAATGAGTTCGATTAAACGTTTGTGTGTAAAATAAGGGACTCCCATTCTGTTAACATATTCACTGCCAAGAATCCCTACGCGCTACGCTCGTAGCTGATCCCTTTGGTTTTCCTCGAATGTAGTGGAAAGCGACTATGCCGTAGGCTCCCGCTAGTCGGGTTCCCGGCACTGAATAATCACGACAAATATGCCTCGGGCTTGCCCTACGGGCAATCGCTACACATGGAGATACTTAAAGGGGAAAACCACGGCATCTGCTACGACCGTAACACAACGAATTCATTGGCAGTGAACGTGTTAACACATTCACTTTCACGCTCGTAGCCGATCCCGTGGTTTTCCTCGTATGTGTTAAGCTACGTACAGTCAGCAGCAAAAGTACCTACGAGGGTCATGTGCTCAAAATTACCTACACACAACTCTAATGTCAAGAGGATAAGGACAGTCTAGATCTTTTGAGCGTGTTATTTTGCGTAGCTCCTTCTGCTGCTGTACGTAGCTTAGGATTTTGTTTTCCAGACAATAAGAAATAAGATTTAATATTGCTTCTAGCAATCGCTTTTCTATGTTTGTAGTACACAATTAAATAGTTATTTAAAATAATTGTATGATTTACTTTAACTTGAAAATGAAATGAAATTAAATTAAAATTATTTATTCGTACTTGTAAATGTTACGTAGTATACTTTAGGCCTGATTTCTGTCAATTATTGCAAGTATTATTTTGTACATGGCTGCTTTCTAAATAAACTACAAAAAAATATATAAGAAACTGGCCTACTACGAATCCAACAAAATAAGATAACAACCTGCCCCACTGCTGCTAGGCAAATTCCTGAGTGAGTTCCGACGTGCAACCAACAGACTATACAATATGTGCAAGTTGCGGAAAGTTTCTAAAAATGTGTGAGTTCTTAGAAATTTCAGGAAACATTAACTACAGTTTATGAAACTTGCCAATCTAGGAAATTCCCCATGGGAAATTACCAAGATCATTAGGATTCTTCTTTAAGCCGGCACGTCAATAAGGCAATCTTAACTCAACCGTGTTATAGTCGAGTGTGCGGACGCCCTTATATCCGCTTAGACCTGGTGATCGATGCGCCCGCCTTGTTATTGAGCGAAGCGTTTGTTTTGTAACCCGACCGCCACTTTAAAAGCACACGATATACACACGTATAGTAGTATATATGATCATGTTGTACTGTAATACGTCGCCTCACACTGAAAAAATATTTAGCAAAGTCGGAACTAACTTTATCAATCATGGTATTTACACAATCAGTGGGGTCATTGTGGGAACAGTGGGTCACCCTTTGTTCAGAGGCATGTAGCTCAGAAACTATACAAGCTATTGATGTCGAACTCTAAAGAAAGAAAGATTATATATTTAGCTACATTTTGTTCTAAGAGGTCATTTAAACATATCTGATAAATTTGGAATAATTTTCATTTTTGTAAAAAGTGGATCTTGACCCACTGTGTCCTTAGGAGAGTATACAGTGAGTTAACTCTGTGGGAACAGTGAATCAGGGGGTATTTAAATTTAATAACCCATTTTATGGCTGTGATTTTATATAAATATTGTAAACCAATACTTTAAGAGTAAGCTTTATTATACAAGAACGGTTAAATACCAATTACACATTACTTAAATATAAAAACACACTAACAAATACAGCAATAAAAACTTGAGCTAAGCTTAAGCCTAGTCAAATAGTCCCCCTCGAGTTGTCCCTGGCGCAAAGGTACCCTTCACACTGGCCGCGTTACCACGTTGAATGGCGATGGACAGCCTTTGCACCAGGTACGAACCACACACTAAATATATAATGTGTAATTGTAATTTACATAATAATACAATAGACAGCCGAAACAAAAATACTTTTTTAAGACTTCGATTTTAATAGTGTAGCTTTCTTCGTTTTTAAATATCATTCAGTAATCTCAGATAAATACCTATTAGATCCACTTAAGGCGCCATAGGTTCATGGTCTTCTCTCCCTCTCACTGAGCATAAGCGTGAGCGAGATGGAAGTGCGTGCACGGAAGCGCGGAAATCATGTTTTTTTAATTTTAATTTCTTGGCCGTTTAAATAAATAAAAATGTAAACACTGATTTCCCTCAAACATGATATTGCCGATTTTTAGAAGGAATTGTAATATTTATAGCTTTTGTGCATAATTTGTTACGAATATTTTAAGTGTATTTTTGTGTGTTTTAGACCTATGTTCGTGATTTTTTTCTATCGAGCCAAATTAGCTTAATCATGTTTCGAAGCACTGATTTCCCTGCAGAAAACCTCAAGATTACTTATCGTATTTTTTTGAAATCATATTATTATAAACAGACGCATTATATTGTTTCAAAAACTCTGTTCGCTTAACTTCGCTGGACCTACGGCGCCTTAATGGCACTTTGGTTACTATTAACTTTGATAAGAATTAAAGCTAAGATATTTGTTCGACCCACTGTACCCACTTTGAAATCGATCCGCTTCTATCATTTTAATTTCATGGTGCAATAAGAAAAACAGTGTGTGACGGCGACGGTTGGACGGCTCACTTTAACCCTGAAACGCACTGGCACGGTCTGCGGTGGCGGTCAATAGAAAACTTGACGTTAGCTGTCAAATTTACTATAGACCGCCACCGCAGGCCGCGGCGATGTGATTCATGTCTTAAAGGTTATTTAGGGAGGCCGGTTGTAGCCATCATAAACCGAAAGTTACGTGTGATACCTAATGATAAAATCGGACGTATTGAAGTTAACCATTTTATATTCGATTACATTGACAACGGCCAACGCCATATTTAATAAACTGGTCCATTTTCCCACAGTCAGTACCCGAAGCAGCCATAAAAAATAAAGTGAAAACTTGAATAAAACTATCACATAATACATTATGGTGACAAAAAGTCGCATGTTGAGCAAATGTATTCAAGGGGCCCATTTTGGATTCAGCGTCGCGCATCTGTCATAGACAGTGGCCCCCTGGGGAGCAAAAACTGAATATTACAGATATGAGCATTATGCAGCGCTACTACGCTCTAGACTATGGTTTCGAGAAATGAGTGAGATTACGTAAGGTCATTACGCACTTAGCAATTTGTCACAACAACATGCTTTACCTATAATGAAAGGTACCCATGTATTGCTCTCTCATTCCATGTAGGTATAGCCACTTGACATTGCTAAGTGTGTAATGGACTACAGCCTAAATAAATACTACAACTGTTTCAAAACCCTTGTGACTGAATACATACAGCATGCTTAAGCTGCATTTTTTTTAAGTAAAATAATCCAAAATTGTGGTTTTTACTGATTTATTTAACTTAGTGTCAGCATATTTTCCGACAAGGCTATGGCCGCGAATTTATACTTAGGTACCTTAAGACGTATGACAAAAATAATAGAATAAAATGAAAAACTGGTTATCGCTAATTGTCGCCTTTACTCCAGGCAAAATACGTTTTTGAAAAACATTAATTTATAATAGCGTTTTTTTTGTTGATTTCATTTGAAAATGTTATTCTAAGATGATTTAGTCAAGAATCCGACAAACTTTCCACCCGGAAGTAATTATGTAGATTTAAATGAAGCATGCATTATCTTTTTTTGTACGATTTATCTTGAATATTATAGAGCAAATGTAAATAAACCAAAATAAAGACAAAAACATTTATTAATATTTTTACTGACTTTTTAGAAGTCAGTTAACTTATCATTTTTTCGATGTCTGAAACTTTGTCGGATTTTGTCGCTGGGTAACTTTTAATTGATAATATATCCGTTATACATAAAAAATAAGCTATTATAAATTATTTCCAAAATTGTCATTTTTTCCATACAAGTTGTCAGTTCATTGCCTGGACTATTCGCTAGTAGGTGTTTTATATGGAAATGATTGGGCGACTAGATTCGGTAACCGGATCCGGAAACTTTCCACAGCATTATAAATATTGTTATTGTATTTAGAAACAAATGACCACCCAAAAAACAGTTAAATTTTATAATGTCGTTTTCAAGTGCAACGCAACTCATAGTAGGGTGTCCACATCGCCCCAAGCGTCTAATACATAATGGATAACCGGCAGGCTAGTTTCAATAAAAGGATTTTTTGTATGCCTTCCTACATTCCTGGATATTGTAACATCGTTTTCTTCTCCATATTTATTCACTTTTTACACGAGTCACGTTTTAGCGCCATTCATAAATGATTTATAGAGTATTTTGGAAGTCTATGTTGCCTTTAGAGGCGATTTCAAGTATCAAGTGCGTTTCGTGCATTGCGTGCGAATGGTGTGAGCATTAACAAGTTTAAAATTATGGTATACATTTCTTATATATTTTTATGTACCTAATGTATGCTAGGGTTCCGTAGTCAACAAGGAACCCTTATAGTACAAATTCGACCGACGCAACCGCACCGCACGTCGATGTAACTAAGACAGACAGGCAACTACGGAACCCTACACTGCGCGTGGCCCGACACGCACTTGGCCGGTTTTTTTAATTGAAATAGATTTAAAATTGAATAAGTGTTAAAACATGTCTAAATCATTGATTGGTATCAAACAGCTATTTGCGTGTGAAAACTGGAGTTAGAAAAAGTCGGGTGTTTACAATAAAGGATTCATTGTATTTCGATTTTCACGGAATTTCCCTTAACGTCAATAATAAATAAGAAACATTTTTCCGATAGATATTCCTTCCGATAGAACTTCCTATAATGAAATATATAAATGCGCTTTTTAAAGTTTGTCTTTTGTATGAAAAACGCATAGGCGCTCAATACTTTTGACCAAGGCCGTACGAGCCCCGATGCATAAATTTTGGTCTAGTTAGTCCGCAAATAACTTTTGCACACTGGGACGTCTGGGACCCCACGCAGCGAGGTTCTCGACGCCAAATGGTACAAAGTTGTACTCTCTGCCGAGACCTCTATATTTAATGCGATTCAGATTTTCGGCATTTATCTGCCGATGCACCCACTTTAGAAGTAGGTATCAATCTATCAAAATACATGTGATAATTGTTTAGTACTCGACGAACATTTCTGAATTGAGGCTGGTATAGTGTAAACCGACAGAACGTAATTTATTTATTTATAATCATATTCTTATGGACTTTTAGTTACCTAAAACGTCAAATAAACTATTTTACAGGTATACTTAAGTACGGCCATTCACAATAATCAATCCACGGATAGTTTTCCTTACCAGCAGTTACATTTTGACAGATTACCCGTAGAAAATGTGTAAATATGTAACTGCTGGTAAGGAAAACTATCCGTGGATTTATTATTGGGAATGGCCGCTAGCCGGTAAACTTAAAACTACTTAGGTACTAATTGTTACGTTTTACAAAAAAGTGAGACTATTTGTGAAATGAACAATTTTAAGTGTTAGTGATGACCAACTATCCGCAAACACATCAGAATCTTGTATTTGTGCAAGAAAGTCATACAGTAATGAAAAACAGTGCTGGCAAAAGGTGCGATGAAGGCTTGCAAAGTAATAAAATAATATAGCCTTTAAAAATCCGGTCGTGTTTTTTACGCAAATTACAAATAAAACCTACCTAGTTTACTCTATCAAAAAAGGCCCTTTTGTTTATTACCTACATGATACATCTTATTTTCTTCGTGGATTATTTGTTTATTTATTCAATGAAATACTATTTAATATCAGAAGTATTAAAATTATAACATTGACGACATAAACATTTTAGACCAATTCATAAATAAAACGAATAACGAAGAAAGGCAGTTACAGTAACATTTCAAAAGGCATCCGAGTTCATTCTTCCTGAAAAATAATTGTCACGAGACAAACGGCGGCTGTCCACAGAGAGTGTTTAAAGTTTCAAACAATCGAACTTTTTTGCATTTTTAGGTACTTTAAAAAAGGCTTGTTGCTGTCTACCTATTATAATAATTATAATTTTAGCGTATAAACTCATACCTGTATTCCAAAAAGGGGGTAGGCAGGTTACAATGTATTTTAATTTTCAAGAGTTACTTCTTGCAATCTTTTTTTCAAGTTGATGTAAATGGCATGTGTAACTGATACTTCAACCCTATCATAGTCTTGCGACACCTATAGGAAATAAACGAGATGACCACACCACACGGGTACCCGGCAATAAATGGGTACCAGTGGGATTAACTTTTTATTTTTTATTTAATTGATATAGTTGATTGGTGGAATCGAGCAAGTTTGACCTGAGTATTTTATCCTTTTCTTTATAAGTTCTAACTGAAAAGTGTGAGATCAAAAAAAAAAAGATTTGACAAGAAAAGAAATACCTACACTTTATTCATGTATCTAATATTAATTCCTGAAAAGAAAAACTTATCGTACAAAATGTGAACTTAATGCCATACGGCATTATGCGCCAGTTAACCTTAAGACAATCCAGATGTCTTTCATAAACTTTGTAAAAAGGCAAAAGAGTCTAGCAAAACTTTTTCATTTTCACTATGAGTCTAATTCAATATGCATTGAAGCCACAGAAAATATTATAATATTCAGCTCACACCTGTTTCCGCATTGTCTCCGCATTAATACTCTCGGTATTCCGCGGGCGGCAGTGATTTGCCGATGAGTGGGCCGGAATGCAAAGACGCGATGTCTTCAGTAACACCGCAGCTGTATTCTGAACTAGATTTAAACAAGCTTCTGTCAAAAAAATCATTTTTGGTACAAGCTTTTATTGCCGACTGTATTTCTGTGTACCATCACCAACTAATCATTGACACGATTCTAACGAGCCCAAACTCAACGGGGTTACGTCGGTTAAGTACTGAATTCCCATGGCCACCTTCTGTCTCCATCATCAGATCAGCTCGATGGTACCATAATATTGAATTGTCATCCAAACTATACTTATACCCAAAATTTCAGCTCAATCGGTCACTAGGAAGTGGATCAAATTTCAGCTCGATGGTACCATAATATTGAATTGTCATCCAAACTATACTTATACCCAAAATTTCAGCTCAATCGGTCACTAGGAAGTGAAATTTGATCCAGCCGCCTGTGTTCGGTTAGGTCAGAGGGGGCTAGTAAAGAATATAACGCCATGATATTCGCAGATTAATCTAAAAGTATCTTAAGGGAAGTACACTTAAGATTGCAGAAGCCAAAATAATAGTACATTACTATAGAGGCCGGGAAACGAAGGGTTGCAGGCCAAGTAGATATAGACGGATAGGGATACGCGGCCGGCAGCCCCGTTTCTCGCCGAGATTTGTATAGTGCTTTTCTCCAACTTGCAATGAAGTAAAAATAAAAAGTAGTCAATTTGTTTTATAAATAATACGTTTCTTCGTGCACAGCCGCTGCCGCGCCGGCAGCTGGCCCGCGCCCCCTCCCTCCGTTTAAAAACAAAAGAAGGTTGCTTTACAGGCCTAGGCTGCCGTCCTAAGCAAAAAGGTCGCATCTGACTATGAGACTCGTAGTCAGATGCGTCCTTTTGGCTTAGGACGGCAGTAGGTGTGTAAGGCTGTATGGAATTCCTTTATCATCTTCACTCATCGCACCGGATACGTAGTATTTCCGAACCTAATTTGAAGTAAGTCACGTCAACATTTCATTGCAAGTTTGAGAAAAAATCTTTCCTCGAATTTTAAATCTTTCATCATCCTCCTAGCGTTGTTCCCGGTTGTGGCTAAAGGAGCCCGATGTCCACTTTGACACCTAATCCCATGATTTGGCATAGGCACTAGTTTTTCGAAAGCGACTGCCATCTGACCTTCCGACCCAGAGGGAAAAAGACCTTATTGGGATCAGACCGGTTTGTTGTTGTTGTTTGATGTTTTCCTTCACCGAAAAGCTAACGGTAAATATTCCGTACATAAGTTCCGAAAAACTCATTAGTACGAGCCGAAATTTTGAACCTTTCGTTTTTTTTTTAATTAAAACAAAAATGTCTTATATAATATTACAGTTTCACATAGACCCGGAATACCCTGATACGCGATAGGGCATAGCAAATCAAAAATACATAATCGATAAAATTTACAAGGAGAATTAATCCGCGTACTTATATGATAATTCGATTTACTTCTGACTAATTATTGACATGCTACGAGTATAATCAGTAATTGAAGAAGATTTGAAGTCTCAAAGTTTGTGAAGTGTAATATGCATTTATTTACAAATGAAGTATTTCCCAGAAATACTAGAAATACAAGCCCAGGATAACAAGCTTGTTGTGAAGATAAACAGATACGAACTGCTACTTTTAAGAAAAATTGTTACTCAATGTGTGTCACTATCTACAATAAGCTACCAAGGCACATAAGAGACTTGCCAAGTAGTAAATTTAAAACAGCGCTATTTCTATGGTTGTTGTCACTTAGACATTATTCCGTTAATGAATTCTTAGGTACTAATTCATGTTCGACATTATATTAATATTGTAATAGTAGGTTAGGTAGCCGGCGGTTTAAATATATCACAGGTCCCATCTTTTTAGCTTAGCCGACTAAATTGTAATTTGCATGCTGTACATGGACAGCTAAAAAGATGGGACCTGTGATCAATTTTAATTAAAGGAAGAATTTAAAAATGTAATGCTCCGAGCCGCATTCGAACCGGCGACCACAGGAATTCATGGCCCTTCGCTACTAACCAACTGAGCTATCGGAACAATCTGTCTCGGCTACTAAATTCTTCAATCAGTTCCTTCTTACAACGCCTTAGGGAAGCGTGTAGCGACATCTACCAGAAGGCGTAGGCATCTTAACGGCACCAACTTCTCAATATGATATGAGAAATCGCCAGTAACGATGCGCGTCACCCTGCTAACGAAATGATTTATTTAATTTATAGAAAAAAATATATATATATAATGCTGAGACAGCGACCGATTCACTGCCGCGAAGACACACACATTATGTGTAAATTGTATTGTATTTGTACTCCCTTTGTCTCTGTGTGTCTTTTGCGTAGTGAATAAATGTCTTCTTTCTTTCTTTCTTTCTTTATATATTTCGTTAGCACGCTTACTGTTTATTACAAAATTAATTCTGTGATATATTGTTTAAATGTATAAACTTTTGTAATGAACCCTTTTTTAAGCAAATTTATTTGCGCTTATGATATTATGATTATGATAAGCGAAGTTACCGAAGCGACGAAAAGAATAAGGGCGTTAATCTTAAGGCACAACGTAGCATTTTTCTTGAACAAAAGTGACGTCTCAGACTTCAGAATACATCCGCCGCTTAGGAAAGGGGGTCGCGTCGCTCTAATGAGATTCTTTGGCTCGCGGTTTGCATTTCAGATCGTCGCGCCTGCCGCCCGTAGCTGGCGCTGCGGTGCTAATGAGGTTTCAGAATAACCCTTTTATCACTATTATGTCAGTAACTAATTTACTAATGTAGTAATCTTATTTTGTAAGTTTACCTAGTAGTTGATATGGCACTATCAAGTACATATCTACAGTCATAAGTTAGGCACCTACTCATAAATAATTCCCATGGCTCCTTGCGGCGATCGATTACGGTTTTGTTTTGGTACTTATTTTTGAGAGGATTAAATCGAACATATATTTTCTCTTGAAATACAGGAAAAAGGAATTTTTGCATCAAACACAGGTGCTGATGGGTTTTCATTCCTTTTTCTTCGGTCAAAGAATGTTCGCAACTGTTGAACTGCTTTAGTCGCGAGAAGACCTCCTCTTTGATATGATCCTGAAACTCTCTCAATTAAGACCTGCTTTTAAAAAAACGCTACAGAATACCTAAAGAACAAGTAGGTATATTTCATTCAAAAAGTAATATGAAATATTCAAGTAAACACATTTTCCTAAACCATCTATCACCCACTTTTTGATTCCACTTTCACATTCGTATGTCACTCGCAACAAAAAATTACTTTTCTAAAGCGTCCATCAAAATGATTTCCGTAACAGCAGTAATCGGTTGTCCTTTCAAAAAAACCCGTGCGATTTTGTCCCGGTCTGTCCGGAGTAGACCCACATCATGGACACAATACAAGCGCCGTGTTAACAATGAGACGCCATTTTGAAAAAGCGGGAAATATGACAAGTCAAATAAAATGTTTTTTTTTTCTATTTATTACGATTTATGAATCTCAATAAGTTAAGATTGTGATTATGTTTCAAGTTAGAAGTATTCACTAATAAATATTGTGGAATATTAATAGAACTTGAGTATAACTGGTAGGTACAGTTTATATAACTAAGTCGGCAATGACTTTAATAAAAATCTGTCAGAGACATACTCTTGTTAATCTATAATCGTTCAGGCTAGCCAAGTGCGTTTTTTTTTCCTTCTATCCTCTTAAGTTGCCCTCAACTAATGGCCAAAGATGGTCGTGGTATAAAAAAAACACGCGAAATAAAAACAATATATATACAAGGAAAAACTACCGGAAAACATGCACACATAAGAGAAGATAGCCCAGTGCGTTTTCTTCAATACGAACTTAACCAATACAAACGCAATATTGACGCAATACCAACATCACCAAGAATTTTTCATCAGTAAACACCACAGTGGTAAACTGCTGGTAAACAAATGCCGATCACTGCACGCCACTCCAAATTTTTATTTCGAACTAACCACACGCCGTTAACAAAAGAAAGTACAGCTCGTTTTATTGAAAGCCGACTGTCCTCTAGTATAAACACGTTAAATAAACAATTTAAATAATACGAGTCAACAAAATGGCGCGATCCTCGTTCAGATATTGGAAATTCTTTGTTCATGCTATCTGCATTATAATAACTACGCATTGCATCAACGAGAGATTGAACTACACAAAAATCATAAAGTTCGAAAGGCACTTAGCCGATATTAAGCATATTCTTATTTGGACCGATTTACCAGGAGTTAGGCAGGAAGGCCAAGCACATTTCATTAAAAAGAAGTGTAGCAAAATCAATTGTTATTTTACTAGAAACAGAACTTTGTTCGGTGATGTTAGGTACTTTGATGCAATTGTTTTTAATGTTGATGATTTAGGAAATAAGGAAGTAGATGTACCAAGTGTTAGAGGTATGAATCAAATGTATGTTTTTGCTGCCAACGACTCCGCTGATAAGTATCCAGTGTGTAAACGTGTCTATGATGGATTTTTCAATTGGACTTGGACGTACAGGTATGTAAAAAACAAATTCATTGTTTAAAAAAAAAAAAAATCAGCAAATAGGCCACTAGGGCACTTTTACACGTCAAAATGTCTATCTATAGACTCAAAATAGTATGAGTACATTATTCATAACAGAATTAACTACATCAGAGGAAGGATCCTAACCTAACCTAACCCATTCAGTGCTAACCACGACACGACACACATGCGTTAGATACGGGCTCTATTCGCTATGGAAATTAACATAATTCACTACCAAGAATCGCTAAGTGCTACGCTCGTAAACTCGTAACCGATCCCGTGGTTTTCTAAGTAGCGGAAAGCGCCTACGGCGTAGGCGCCCGCTAGGCGAGTTTCTAGCAGTAAAAGTGTTAAGCTGCTATGAGCATAACGTGGCGGTGGACAAAGGGATTGAACAAGACGTATACCCTATTCCATATAAGATAAGACAAATCCTGTGTTAATCGGCATACAATGTCAAGGAAAACCCTTGTGAAAAGCAAAAAATATTACAGTTATGTTTGAAAAGCATATAATAATCGATACAAGTAAAACTAGTACAATACATAAATTTGTTTGATATCATACATTGACGAAGAATTTTTCCGTAAAAAATCGAATGTTATATGGAACGAGGTATAGTGTGCTGAACAATAAAACGTTTTTGCGGCATAAACGGCCGTATCTTTTCTTTACGTGAACTTAGAAGTTTGAGTTTTTCATAGTTATGTACGGGACTGTAGAGCTGAGTATATGGTTCTATTTAATTTTAACTAGATACCTCCAGGCGTTCTCGAGATAAAAGGCCTTGACAGACAGACACGTACAACAAAGTGATCCTATAAGGGACCCGTTTTTTCCTTTTGATGTACGGAACCCTAAAAAATAAAAAAATGCTGACAATCTTATACAAATCGATCTAATCCCAAACTAAGCAAAGCTTGTACTATGGGTACTAGACGACAATAAAGAATACTTAAATACTTAAGTATACATAGAAAATATCCATGACTCAGGAACAAAATATTGGTGCTCATCACACAAATGACCTTTTGCTTCGTAAAGGGGCTAAAGCCAACCAACCAACTACGATAATTATTCACTTTTTTATTATGTATTTTTTTCCAGACACGATTCCACAGTACCGTACAAATTCATCTCCATCTTCAACAACCGTTCAGAAGAGCTGGGCTCTCATTTCCACTGGCCACCACACATGGACCCAATCGATCCCAAGATCAAATCGGTTCTAACCACCAAGTACAAAGCGGCACTCACAATCTTAGACCAATGCAAATCACATAGCAACCGAGAGGCATTCATAGCTAGTCTACGCAGAGAAATGGATAAATACAACCTCACTTTAGATGTGTTTGGTAATTGTGGGATGAAACAGTGTAAGAGAAGGTCGTTTGGAGCTTGCAATTGGAGATTGAAGAATCAGTACTTCTTCTTCTTGGCTTTGGAGGATTCTATAGACCATGACTTTGTTACTGATGTTGTCTTGAGGGGTTATAAGAATAATGCGGTGCCGGTCGTGTATGGTGGGGCTATGTATAACCAGTGAGTACCATTCACGCTTATATGATTCAAGTTGAAACGACAGGTTGATTACCGCTATCTCTAGACGCTCACACAACGAGTCCTCATATCAATAACGGGACGGCAACGCACTTGTGATTCAAATTGAAACGGGAGCTTGACTACTGCGTTCTCTAGATCAACACGATGAATCCTCAAACGAATAAAGGGCCGGCAACGCACTTGTGATTCTTCTAGAATCAGAAGCGTCCATAGGCTATAGTGTCTGTTTATCATCAGACAAACAGTATGCCTGTTTGCCATCGGCGTAGTATTAAAAAAGATTAACATAATGAATTAAGAAGTTTTCTGCGTAGGCAGACGTAATTTTATAAAAAATACTGTTCATTTACACTTCAATTAAAGTTTGTTATTTTCTAAAGTTTCAAGATGATAATTTAAGTATGTTAACAAAATATTGAAACTAATTGTAAGTTAAATCTGGTACGCCCTCGAGGCATTGTACCGAGGATGCTGGCGGCATTTCCTCGCTGAATCGCAATGCTGCTATATTTTACTAGTATGGTAAATCATTCATTATGTTTACCCTTGACTACCTGCACGGCTATCACAAGACGGCGCGCTAGCACTCTCGATTTTTCTCGGACTATACCTCTCATTCTAAGTCTTGTAATAAGAGAGAGACGGATAGCGTTGCGCGAGAAAGCCGCCAGCTCTTTAGTCAACAGTTACATCAACCAGACGTTTCGCGAATTTCGACAATAACTATAATGTATGTATGTAATGTATGTAAGCACTTTATTGTACACAATAACAGGTTAAAGAATATACATGTAACACAATAGATCAAAGTACAAAAGCGAACTTATCCCTATAAGGGATCTCTTCCAGCTAACCTTTGAGCAATTGAGAGGAAGGTAGGTAGAACGAGATAGGCAAACTTATACCGTGTACAAAAACACAGAGAAAACGAAAACAAAACTTAATAGGTATTAATCCTAGACAAATAAAAACATGCCAATACATATATAAATATACAATATAATACACACTATCATATGTAATATACAACGTGTTAATAAAATAACGCAAAACCTGAAAACCGTTTGTTCAGAATCGAGCATAGAATGCGAAAAAAATAAAAAATAAAATTTTTGACAAGATTTATTTTTTACATTTGTATGGAGTGTTGGCCGACTGGGGCGACCTGCTCCATACAAATGTAAAAAATAAATCGCGTCAAAAATTTTTATTTTTATTTTTTTCGCATTCTACTCTCGATTCTGAACAAACGGTTTTCAGGTTTTGCGTTATTTTATTAACACGTTGTATATATCGCAAATATACAATAAATAAATAAATACTATATTCAACCAATTCACAAGTCATTGGAAAGCCACAACTTCTCCAAATTCATCTTCAGTGACGCAACAGACCGCGACTGTCTCAGCGATAAAGGCAACTCATTCCACAACTTAACAGCGCGCGCGGTAAAAGATCTAGAGTATGTTCGCGTCTTTTTAGATAATTTACACTTGTTTACAGATATTTGCCACCAAACTCGTACATAGAGGCCCTGAAACTCGGCATACCAGAAACAGCCAGAAAAATGCACGAAAGTATCAAACACAAAGAGAAATACTACGAGTTCTTCAAATGGCGCAACCACTACCAAATCAGGCCTTCGACGCCTCTCGACGCATGTGTCTTGTGCAAAAAGTTGTCTGAAACGCCACAACTGATAGGGAGAACTAGTTACGACCAGTTTAGGCAATGGTGGATGCCTAGCTTCGCTGAGAGGTGCTGGATAGCGTCTACGAATAGACAGTTTATTAGACCACAGTTTGAGGATAGTTTGAGTAGCATAAAGAACCAGTAGGCCGCCGTGGTAACATATTCGTGAAATAGCTATGATTGAGCCGATTTAAAAATGTATTTTTCATCGTTACGTTCAAAATCATAAGCTCTTTCAACCTGGGGACCGATTTTTGACTTTCGAGCGCTCGACTCTTTCACTCGAAAACTTACAAAAATTATGAAATGCTATTTTGAAATAGCGATAGAAATTTTAAAAACGAGTGGTATTGACCACTCGTATTAAATTCTACTGGTAGAAAGTAAGTGCCTGCCATTTTGACACTACAAACGTATTTACTTTTATTTGATTTTCGAGCGCTCGTAAGTCAAAAATCGGTGCCCTGCCCGTTTTCATCCTATTCTGACGAAAAATATAAGTATAACGCGCGCAGACAAAGAATGGATCCAAAAATGGCGTCCGCTCGCATGCTATCTTGATCACCACCGCTATTGCTATGCACTATGTGTGAGTATACGAGTAGATAGACAGCGCCATTTTCAGATCCATTCTGCGCGCGTTATATAAATGTACAAAAAAACATAAATCGGTTGGCATAATATTTTATATTTTGCTATAAGTTCTATTAAAAAGCATTAAAACCTATAATGAAGTACCTATTATTTATGGCTCTTTTCTGATTTATAAGATTAAACAATAATAAGTAATACTGTAACAAGGTAATAATGTTTGCTTTGATTTTGATACCTGAACGAATTGGACTGAAATAAAACATGCATTTGTTGGGTATATGTACTCTACGTCAGACTACCTAATTTAACCTATTAGTCCTCTTACATATAACATTAGAAAAATAAAACATGTATTTGTTGGGTATCGGTACTCTACGTCAGGCTACCTAATATAACCTATTGCATAATAATAATAACATTAGAAATATCGTGCGTCAATCGTCATGCGATTTCAAGGATAACCATTTTGAAATGCAAAAAAATGGGGGAGGGTCGACGCTAAATGGTACAAAGTTGTACTCTCTGCTGAGGCCTCTATATTTAATGCGTTTCAGATTTTAGGCATTTTCCGCCGTTGCACCCGCTTTAGAAGTAGTCCGTTAGAGATGGGACAGTGCCAGTGTACACAGGTAGCGTCCCACACAAGCATCCGTCCCAAACTCCACGGAACCAGAGACACTCCATCAGGTCTTTTGCCATCATCTCTGTCAAATCAATGCCAGGCGGCTCAAGAAGAGCAGGCACATTGATGGTGGCAAGAGACCGGCGGATTATGTCATTGAGAGTCGCATGTCTTTAAAAGCGGCCTGCACTTTTTTGGCAAGATAGTCCGTGGTGATCCAGTCAGAATTAAAACCAAGTTAAATCTGAATAACGCCCTCGAGGCATTGTACCGAGGATGCTGGCGGCATTTCGTCCCTGAATTGCAATGCTGCACGGCCATCACAAGACGGCGCGAGATCGCGAAAATCGAGAGTATCTCGCGGCCGTCTCATGATAGACGTGCTGATGCGTTGCGCGAGAAAGCCGCCATCTCTTCGGTCACCAGTTATGTCAACCAGATAAATATTAGGTAATCCATTCATGATCAAGCAACGGTACGTGTGCTTCGCCGTAGCGCGTAGCAGCATTTGTCCGCGTTGTACCAGGGCTGTTATTCGGAACGCGCTCATGCGATAATTATCTGACACGACTTTATATCTGAGGCGGTTAGGACGAGTGGAATATCTTTGCCCGCATTTTTATCATCATCAATCATCATATCAGCCGAAAGGCGTCCACTGCTCCTGACCGATCCTGCGCCATCGCCACCCGCATCCAGCGGACTCCCGCGACCTTTATCAGGTCATCAGTTCACCTTGTGGGGGGCCTAACCACGCTGCGCTTTCCGGTACGTGGTCGGCACTTGAGAACCTTTCCACGCCATCGGTTCTACGTGCAATGTGCCCCGCCCACTGCCACTTAATACATTCACTGCCAAGAATCGCTACGCGCTACGCTCGTAGCCGATCCCGTAGTTTCTCTCGTATGTAGCGGAATGCGACTATGGCGTAGGCGCCCGCTAGGCGGGTTCCTGGCAGTGAAAGTGTTAAGTTTAACGATTGTTATGGCAGATGTTAATGATGTACCTATCAGCATCGCTCGTAGTCATGACTCATCTATAACAAGCCTGTCCTTCTGGATTTTGAGGAGCAAAAAAAGTTTTTATTAGCTCTAGGATCTCTTGTATGTACCTATAGTTGTGAGCAGCATGTGACATTAACTGTCAAGTTTACTATTGACCGCACCGCAGGCCACGCCAGTGTGATTCGGGCTTAACGTGGGCTTATGCTTAACGCAAACAAAACAAATGCCTACTTAATCCAACCGTCCACGACTACATTTATTTAATAGGAACCTTGCTTAAGTTTTTCACCTATAATCCCATTAAATCTACTTAATCGAGTAACAGTTCATGAAAAACAAAGAGACTCGATACCTACTCTCACGAATAATCCAACAATAAAGTTAAACCAAAGGCTTGCCCCAATCTGCGGCCGGATTAAAAGTTAAATTATTTTAACCGATTAAAACGTATGATAAAATGGATAGCCAGATGTTAATTTAACTTTAACCGGGATATTGTCGAGTGTATGTTTATAGGTAGCGACACGCCCAGGCTCCGTTTGTTTTGGAGTTTAATTTATACCTTTATGCGTTTGTTGTTTTTACAGTATTTCAGTACTTACCTGAGCGTCCCAGTGTTTGACACAGGCCCAATACTTGACACGGTCAATCTTAACATAACAATAGATGGTAATAATAGATGTCAACTATTAGGCATTGAGATGTCAAATGAGACGTTTACCTTTCAGCCAAGTTGCCCATTTTTCTGACAAGGCCTCGTCGCAATAAGGTCTGATTTCTCTTCTGGATTGAAAGGTAAGATGTACCTAGGTAAAAACTAGTTCCTACGCCAATTGATGGGATTTGGTAGCCATATGGGCCCTAAATTGCTACAGGATGCTACCGAGCGCCAAGCTGAGGTCCTCCTCCTCAGTCAATATACAAACGCCAACACAGTTAAATGACCATCCTGTATTTATATAGAACCTTATTACAATGAACATAAAGTGCACGGATGGTTAGTTAGCTGTGATGTCTATAGTATTTATAGTATAGTAGTAGTAGTGACGTGATAACAGGACCACGATAGTACTAGTGACTCCAAACAGGACACCTTTTTGGCTATTCTGCATTCTAAATTGTGTCCTATACTAAAAAGTATATGTGTGTTGTATAAAGTGTCTTCAGTAGGCAAAACCTAATCTTCATCCCAGTTACTCCACCATATCACCCAGTTAATTGCTATGCTAAGCGGCGCGCTTCCTTAGCGAACTTTTTGCTAGTTCGGCCAATCTACATTTCTAATCGGTTTCGAGAGAACTCGTAAATTTTGACTCGCATACATTTCACACTTGAAACTATAACGCATTAAGTGTAACACTTTTTACACTGTTGGACTTTAATACGTGCTGTTTGAGTCTGAAATTGTGTGAGTTTGATAAGGTACAGTTTTGTTTTCAGAGAGATATCGGTGACTTGCATACGAGGGTATGTAAATGAATAGGTTGGAAGTGTTTTGCTAAGAAACCGTTTTTGGAAGATTTCATTGCTAGATTTATAAGCACGAATCGAAATATTTTAACAAAGTATTCGAACTCGGAACACAGAGTTCACCTCAAATCCGATACGAAAGAGGAAATTGAAACGAATGTTACCTGAATTCCGCCAGATATTTACATTCCCTGAGTGGTCCTGTCCCTGTTGTTAGGTTTTTCGAACGTATTTTCAAATTATCTTTGTTTGTAAGTACTTAACCTCACAGGCAGGTATAAAACATGTGTGATTATTTATTATTAGATATTGATCTACCTGAGGACACTCACACCGTGGCTGGGACTACAGTATGGAGGTTATTTAAGAAAGAAGTGTAGGTATAAATATTTAAAGGGTCGGCAACGCGCATACGCTACGGTGGCAAACAAGCATGCGGCTTGCCTGCTGGTAAGCAGACACCATAGTTTAATCCTTTATTTATTTGAGGATTCGTTGTGTTGACAGGTACTCCCAATTTTAACACAGCTCATTCTTGTGACCAATGGCGACCTTACAAATGAATAAATAGAGGTCAGATGACATTCGCCCGTGCCCTACCTACTCTCAATTCAAGTTTACCCCTCTAAAAGCCTGTTCACACCAATCCGTAATCGTGTCGGTGTCGGATCCCTCTGGCAACGACACTTTTTGTTTGGAGCATGCTTCGATATTTGACTGGGCGGGTTTGAATGCTAACAGTAAGCATGTTTTCCATAGGTAGGTAGGTACATTTACTTGCTCCGATCATTACTAGATCCAAAGATTTAATACCTTACGTAGGTAAGTACTCATAAAATAAATCTTTAACAGGATATTTTAATTTAAACTGCCAGAGCAAAGTTATGAAAATGTTTAATAGACCCAACTGTTTACCCAAGAAACATAGTTTGCAAGTCGGGCAATTTACCAGCGAAATAAACTCCGCGCTATCAAATTATGGTTTCTACAGAGAAATATGTGGCTAGTTCTTTTAGTTTATTGTTGCTTGTCTAAATTTCCGTGAAAAATTATAGCTAAGCTAATAAGTTCACACTTTTCCGAGGGAAACTTTAAGAAATCTAATCAGCGCAGCTAGCACGTTTCGCTGACAGAAAAATATCTCTGTTTTTTTTCTTAGGCAATTTCTATGTTAGACTAAGCTATAGTGTACCTAATGTACAGTCAAGTTCAGAAATATGTATCGATAACATCTTCTCATAAATGAGTACCAAAACCTTAATCCGCTGACATAAGAGTTATGGGACATGTTTATGAGTAAATTGTATGCACCCATATTTTTACCCTATTATGCTTGATTGGTGCAGAGTCAATCGAATGTTTGTTTTAAATGATCGCAAACGTTATGATACGCGTCTTCTTTCTAATTTTAAGTATTTTCTGTAAGTATCAGTCATGTCTTATACCAGACCACGTACCTAACAGTATTTTACCACTTTAAATTGTGAAAATACTAACTTTTCGCTGTGTTTCTTCGTGTAAGTGGTAGCTTTAAGATCATGCAAGGTAGCATATTGAGCGTTTTTACACAAGTTTTAGTATTGTCCTGGAATCTATTAGAAATATTAGTAGCTATATGCTCTATTGCCAATGACAATTCTCGACCCAGCAAGGCGAGACGAGGTGGAGCGTGATTTTTGCGTGATGTTTTATGATATGGGTCCTTACGCCTACAGACGAGCGTATTTTGCAAAATGCTTGCTTTTTCATTCAAGATTACGACGTAACTATTAGTGTTTATTCAAAAACCGATAACGTACTTAAATAACCATTTCTTAAATTAGGGGCTAACACAGTTCAAATTTTCATTTTCTCTTTCTAAACCTAAAATAAATGTGTTTTCTTGGGAGTCTTTTTCTAATTTTGCAGTGAGAAGTGTCGTTTCGGTTCTCAATTTTGCAGTAAACAAGACATTTGGTACATTAATGATTACAATTCACATCACCAAATCTTTTACGAGGGGCTGACATGATTGAAAATGAAAAATTCATAAAAAAAATATATAAAATACCCTCCGAGTTTTCTTAATTTTTTTGGTGAAAACAGGATTACATTATATTTTTTTTATGTTAACCCATAAAAAAAATCGTAACTATCGGACCTGCGTTGCCGTATTTTTTTTTTTAAAGACGTATAAATCTCACTGCACCGACGCCGCGCGCCGAAATTTTTATTTAAGAAATGATTAAGAGGTTAAGAAATGATTATTTAAGTACGTTATCAGTTTTTGAATAAATACTAATAGTTACGTCGTAATCTTGAATGAAAAAGGAAGCATTTTGAAAATACGCTTCCGCTTCTGCTCATGTAGACGTAAGGCCTCTTAAGTGCCAAAGCCCTTCTTGTAGCTATACTCCAGGCAAAATAGGGTCAGCTAGTATGGCGAAATGGAAATAATTTATAATAGCTTTTTTTTTCTGCGTAACAGATAAATTATAATTGTATTAATAACGACGAGACTAAATCCGACAAAATATTTGTGATTTAGATATTTTAATAAATAATTGAAAATTTATAAATTCCTGTAAAATCGGAAAAAAAAATTAACTCATTTTTTATTCTTTGTTTTGATAAATTAATATTTCCTCTATAAGTTTGATGATAAATCAGGCAAACAATGTTTCCGAATATTACATTTCTATTTAGTAGATCCCTAACATTTTATTCATTTACCATATTTCCGTGTCCAAAAATAATAATTGGCTGTAGGTTCCTACATTCTTTGATGAATGTAGTGGACACAAACATTAGAAACGAATCGCACACTAAACAACAACGGAGGGTGGATTTTAGGGGTTAAATGCTGTTTAACTATTTAAAAAAATGCAAATTGATCAGTTACTTTTGGGATTTTCATTATAAGCTATGTTTCATCGAATAATGTACGAATCCCCTTATAAAATCGGTTGCAAGTAATGTTATTACAAACACCTGTTAAAATAGGTTTAAAAATGCCGCGCGCGAGCCGCAGAGCTAACGTGATTGGCCGGTCGCCCGCTCGCCGCGTAGGTACTACATACTAGGTAGGTAGGTAGGTACCGCACGAATCGCAGCGATTCGCGAAACCATCTAACGCGTCTAAGATCTAGTTGTTGATAGTAGTTAAATTTTAATATAGGTACTCGTTGTGAAACGAATTATGAAAATATTTAAGTATTTTTATTTATTTATCAATGAGTGACACTGACGAGCGTGGGATGAAGATACCTATGCAATTTAACTTTGAACTTTGACGTAGGTAGTGGAAGTTGGAAAAAGGGACTTCAAAGATTGTGCACACGTGTAGGTATATTATGTAGTTTGTGATGGACTTTTTAAGACTAGAGGAAGATGCTTGCTTTGTTTACATTAATTTCTTTTTTGGTTCAGTTTTATTTATATATTTCGTCTTTATTGCACTAAGGACAACTTATCGTACAAGAGGCGGACTTAATGCCGTAAGCATTCTCTACCAGTCAACCTTTGCGCAAAGCAGACAGATTGTGGGCGTGTAGTAATTGTAATAGAGCAAAATTCGTTAAAATAGTAAACTAGAGAGATTTATACCCTTACCTATTATTTGATTTTTATTATGCCCAATATTACACGTTAGATAATATACAGGGTGAAAAAATCTATGGAACCTGAAGGGAAACCCTTAAGACAGCTCATTCTCTCGCTCTCATTATCATGAATTAAACACTATTTAAATTTAATTTACCTACTTTTAGCCCGAATTACATTTGAATTACAATTTACTATCGCAATCACTAAAATTTATTGACCGAATATCTTTTGTCCGAAAACTTTTCGTATTTTTATGACTTCTCCGAATATACAATTCATTACTTTTTTCATTTACCATTTGATGTTATCCAAATGTGTCAGTTGTCCGAAAAACTTTTACCACTACAGTCTTTTGAGCTTTGTTACAACTTTTGTTTCATAGCCAATTTTTGACTTATCCAGCATTACTTTCCGCATTTCATACGTTTAGTCAAATGTTCATTTTGAATGAAATTCAAAGTAGTTTTACAGAGACTAAGGCAGGTCGGTGTAGGTACGACGACGAGCGAAGCGAGGAGGAGTTTTAGGCGAACTGCGAGTTTGCGACCCTACATCGCGCGAGCCGAGCGAGCGTAGCGTGCCGTGGCAGCGGCCGGCGAAGCGCCAGAACCGAACACTTTTTTACTACTTAATATTTACATATGTACTGTATAAGTAAGGGTCAGGTCGGAAGAAATAACTTGATAAACCAAATGTTGTAATTATTTAGTATCGATTTATTTAAAGAACACCCTGCCTAGAGATGGTGTTTACCCAACCTACCCAGAGTTACCCATTTCATCCCAAACGTCGTCTTGTGAATCATTTTTGCAAAATATAATGAAACTTCTTACATCATAGTCATATAGGAATGTGTAAACGTAAACGTTGTTCTCATTGAGATTTTTCTTACTTGGTTACTTGCTAAATATGCAAACAATATAGGCTCATCTTTCCCTGGCCAGACTATACGTGTGTTATTTTGAATAATAGTACATTACTGCAGAGGCAGTGAAGTAAGGGATTGCTGGACTAGTCCAGGCAATGAACTGACAACTTGTATGGAAAAAATGTCAATTTTGGAAATAATTTATAATAGCTTATTTTTTATGTATAACGGATATATTATCAACTAAATAGTTACCCAGCGACAAAATCCGACAAAATTTCAGACATCGAAAAAATGATAAGTTCTTCTAAAAAGTCAGTAAAAATATTAATAAATGTTTTTGTCTTAATTTTGGTTCATTTACATTTGCTCTATAATATTCAAGATAAATCGTACAAAAAAGATAATGCATGCTTCATTGAAATCTACATAATTACTTCCGAGTGGAAAGTTTGTCGGATTCTTGACCAAATCATCTTAGAATAACATTTTCAAATGAAATCAACAAAAAAAACGCTATTATAAAAAACGCTAAATTAATGTTTTTCAAAACCGTATTTTGCCTGGAGTAGACGAGATTGGGGTAAACCGGATACAACGAGTCCAGCAATCCATGTTCCGGCCGAGGATTGTATAGTGCGTTTCTCAAACGATGTGAGGAAATATTAAAATAAAAATAAATACAAGGTAATCAATTAAATAATAGGTAATTTGCCGCCTTTTTATTTTTTAAACATGCCATTTAAACAAGCCGTTCGAGCACTATGTTTAACCGCACATAGGTATAGTACCATCGTTTTTTTTTTATGTCACAAGTTTGCTTACAGAACAGAGTCTAGTGGTGGTCGGCAGTATGTAATTTTTCCTTTGACAGTTTAATATTAGTAAGCAAATTTAAAAAGTTAGATTAGGGGACAATAATGGTTTTACTTAGGGTTACTTTTCTCAGTCCAGTTCCATAGGAAACAATTCACAGCCGTTACTAGTGTTAGCAAATTGGTGGGAACTGGCGAGAATAACCATCGAATACCAAAACCAAATGGTACTCAAGTATTGCATTTTTATCGAGTCGATACACGCGTAACGTAGCTGAAAATCGAATTTACCAGTCAGGGATATTAATATTTGTACCAGAGTAAGGATAAAAACTGACAGAGGCGTACACAGATATTTATGCCCTTTTTTTGTACATATATTAATGCCTGACTTTAAATTTTCACCAAGATTAAACATATGATTAGTAAAAATAAACCAAATTAGCCCAAACTACCTACAATAGATGGACAGACAGACAGACAGACAGACAGACAGCGGAGCCTTAGTAATAGGGTCCCGTTTTTACCCTTTGGGTAAAACAATATCACAGATTTGAGTAGGGCAGGCAGTGTCTTTCTGCCTTTACGTGGTGCACGCCACTGATGTTATGGATTTACGGTGGTTTTCTTTCAGGGCCCATAGGTTTTTCCACTCTGTATAGCTATAGCAGCTAAGCAGTATTTTAGCAGCGTGTTCTTTCTTACCCATTCCAATAATTAAGTACCTACTTCCGTTACTACAATGATGTGCAGATGGATCTTGTACTACAAACTCACAGACGACTTAACCTAGGTTAAGTCGTCTGTGTACTACCTACGCAGATTAAGTGGGAAATTAACTACTTTAAGTAGGAAACCACCTGTTAAAATTGTCGTCACTGTTTTATAATGATGACATTTATCAGTAAATAATTATGAAGCATTGAGACACCAAACATAGAAATGTACTAAATTCTTGGCATGTTTTCACTAAAATATGTTTATAAATTTCATTAATTGTTAGCGCGTTTCCCGCTTACGCCATTATTACACCGTGAATAGTCGCATTCTCCTACTAGTACATCGTCGAAGACGATATAAATGATTACAAATAATCTGCGTAGGTAATGTAGGTATCTATCTACTTCGCGTCACAGAAAAGGACTCGTTGCGTGCCGCCGTTGCGAGCGAATGTGATCGTTAACACACGCGGAAAGAGCTCAAGTTCAATTGTAGAATTAAACAGGACTATTCAAATGTGTATTATGCTTTACATAAACCTTTTTTCTGTAGGATTCGTGTACTACTTTAATAATCTATATAGTTAAATTAAATTTGGACACAATTTGGTCCTATAAATATATTTACCGATAGTTTATTGGAGTAAATGTATTTATATGCAATTCTAAACAAAAATCTATACGATTTTTAGCAAAATAGGTTCATCAATTATTTTTATGAGAATCAAATCAAAGTACTACTTATTACAATTTTTTTCTACCAACTTCTGTCACCTGTCACCCAAGCCATGCATTTTGTTAATATATTGATTTTACATGTTAAAAAAATGTCGGATTTCATTGTTTACAGGTTAAAGACAATAATATTGTTGTGTTGACGATTATAGACAACTATTATTAATTTTAATTAATAAAATCGGCGTATATTTGACAGTATTTTTTTATACCTACTTTCGGGTCGAAAGTTTGTAAGATTCGTAAATAGAGTATCTTAAAATATGTATTTATGACGGAGAAAAAAAACACAGGCTATTATAAATTAATGTTTGGCGAAACCGTATTTTGCCTGGAGTACTATGTAGTGGTGATGTATTCGAATTGACATTTCAGATTTAAATTGTCTAACAAAAACGTAAGAAATGTATCCGAACACGTCACCCACGTACCAGTTGTGGAGTTATTTTGATTAGAAAATGAAGATAAACCATTCCAAACTTAAGTACCGTAATTGTGTATCCGTTCGCGGGATCGATCCACGAAACAAAACTGAGTCCGCCGAGGAATGTTGCTATATCAAACGGCTCGGCTTGTTTTCAAGGCAACTTACATCATAAAAACCCCTAAGTTACGTATTTTGACGAGCGGTTTCGCCTAGTCAGTTAAAATAAATTTAAGTTAATATTATTATGTCCTGGGTTTTACCCAACTGCCGAAGGAGAGGAGGGTTATATTTTTATATTTTTCGAGCGTATGTATGTATGTGTGAACGTTGTATTCTCTGGCAGCCTAAACCGTTTGACGGATTTCGACTTATGTGGTGTCGTTGGCTTCCTCTTAATTGTAGGAGTGAAATAGGCTAAAATGTTTGTAAAAAGCAGTTGGGCTTTTCGAAATATCTTTTGTTTCCACTTGTCTGTAACGTATTACGATGGAAGTGCAGTCCTGTGACGTGCAACTCAAGGATCCACATAATATCAGCGTCGAGTCATCTTCTGTGGCTCGACATTGTTCTGTACTCCAGGCAAAATACGGTTTTGAAAAACGCGCGTATAGCGTTTTTTTTGTTGATTTCATTTGAAAATGTTATTCTAAGATGATTTAGTCAAGAATCCGACAAACTTTCCACCCGGATGTAATTATGTAGATTTAAATGAAGCATGCATTATCTTTTTTTGTACGATTTATCTTGAATATTATAGAGCAAATGTACCTAAATGAACCAAAATAAAGACAAAAACATTTATTAATATTTTTACTGACTTTTTAGAAGCCAGTTAACTTATCATTTTTTCGATGTCTAAAATTTTGTCGGATTTTGTCGCTGGGTAACTATTTAATTGATAATATATCCGTTATACATAAAAAATAAGCTATTATAAATTATTTCCAAAATTGACATATTTTCCATACAAGTTGTCAGTTCATTGCCTGGACTACTGAGTGGACTCCTTTTTCGCATTTCACAAAATGTCAAAATGTATACTTAATAATATTGTTGTATTCTGTATTTTTGCGAAATAAACTTATTTTCTTTCTTTCTTTCTTCTTAGTCAGTAAAAACAGTAGCATTCTAATCCCGGTATGAGCAAATATTTGTGTGATAAGCATGAACATTTGTTTCTGGGTCTTGGATGTTTTATAAAATGTATTTAAGTACCTATATTCATATAGGTACTTACTTATATTAAACTAGCTTTTGCCCGCGACTTCGTCCGCGTGGAACTCGTTAATATCGTGACTCCATACCAGGGATGTTGCAGACATTCGCATCCACATCCGCAACCGCCAAAATCAATCATCTTACAATGATTTTTGTACTAGGTTAGTTTTTTAGCATATTGATGTATTATCTGTTGGTGATCCTTAAATAAATAAATAAATCGATGCGGAGTTTTTGCGGATGCGGATGAAGTGTAATTCACGACAAGAAAAAAGCCCAAACAGTGCTTACTGCGCGAGTTTTAGATAATAATAATAATAAATACTCTTTTCTCAAACATGCTCGGAAATGTACGCGTTAATATCACGAAATGAAGACGTGAAGTTTCTTGTTTATGGCTCCCTACATTACTTCTTGGCCTTACGCCAAGAAGTAATGTATGAAAACCCTAAGTAAAACCATTATTGTCCGCTACTCTAACTTTTTAAATTTGCTTACTAATATTAAACTGACAAAGGAAAATTTACATACTGCCAACCACCACTAGACACTGTAAGCATACTTGCTTCATAGAAAAAATAAAAATAATCTATGGTACTATACTTTATGTGCGGTTAAACATGGTGCTCGAACGGCTTGTTCAAATGGCATGTTTAAAAAATAAAAAAGGCGCAAATTACCTATTATTTAATTGATTACCTTGTAGGTATTTATTTTAATTTTAATATTTCCTCACATCGTTTGAGAAAAGTACTATACAATCCTCGGCCGGAACAGGGATTGCTGGACTCGTTGTATTCGGCCTCGTCTACGACTCGGCCGTCTACCCCAATCTCGTCCAACAATCCCTTACTTCACGGCCTCTGCAGTAATCTACTATTATTGCACCACGACAAGATTAGAAGATATTTAGAAGATATTTTCGGCATTATAAAAAAAAAAAACTTGTCGTTTCTGTGGCCAAGAGCAGACGCGTTTTTGATGTGTACGCAACGATTGTAATTTAGTATCAACGTGTTTGATGATTGCGTGATATCATAAAATGAACGTTGTTTATTTACGTTTTTGAGTGTTTGACCACAAAATCCGCATGTGTGCCCCCAAATATCCGCATCCGCGGATGTCAAAAAAATCGCATCCGCGGCATCCTTGCTCCATACAAACTTTCTCCCCCCTTTTCACCTCATTAGGTGATGAACTTTGGGATAAAAACTATCCTTTGCCTTTCCCCGGAATCCAAAGTAGGTATCTCTATAAGTATCAAATTTCATCTTAATCGGTTCAGCAGTTTAAGATAACAGACAGGCACAGTTACTTGCGCGTTTATAATATTAGTAACGATTGTATAAAACGAAAAGGGTCCTTATGGCTGAGTTAGGTACAGTCAGCATCACATAGTTAGTAGCACCCAGAGTAGCCAAATATATCGTAACACTTCCTTAGGTACTCCTATAGTAATAAAGACGTGTTCCGATATATTTGGCTACTTTGGCCGCTACTAACTATGTGATGCTGACTGTACATGATAGATTAGCTCACTTCGAACGCCTTTTTTACAAAAATGTACATCACCACAAACGTGGTGACCCAACTTACCATAATAGATGCATGTCGCCATTGTTCAGTATTATTATTATTTTCTGTCACAGGGCCGTAAGGTACCTTTTCTACTAAACCCCAAGGATGCGTAGTGTTGAGAGCGAGGGAATTTGTTCCTTCAGCTGTCAACACGGCGAATCCTCAAATCGGGCGAATATCAAGGGTGGGCAACGCCCATGTTACTCCTTTGGAGTTGCATGCGTCTATAGGCTGCGGTGTCCGCTTACCATCAGGCGGGCCGCACGCTTGTTTGCCACCGTCGTTGTATAAAAAAAACTTGTAATTAACATACCTACCTACTAAAAATAAAATTACCTACGTCAACAATGTTTACATCTTATAGCGATTTAAAAAAATCGACTTTTTTATCCCCTTTTTACAAAACATTAAAATATCTCCGAAACTACCGCCGTAAGGTACCTTTACCAGTGGAACGTCACATATGTTCCTAACATATATTATTATATTTGAATGAGGATCAAATTCTAGGCCAATAATTAGCCTGGTTATCCGGTAGTTAGCCATACAAAATGAAAAAGGGAACAAAATTCCGTTGTGACACAAAAAATAACCATAGAATTGTATGGTTAATTTTCGTGTCACAACGGAAAACTTTCAAACAACATTTTATTGAGTGATTTAAGCTGGCCAAGAATTGTAAGCAAAAGACGACATTTATAATTTAAATGTAATGTGTGTAAAGCGCGAGAGTTTTTAACTGTTATGCAAAAAAAAACAAAATACTAAAAGGTTTATTTCCAAAAAACATACATTCGACTATGTTCCATCAGAGACCAAACTAGGCTGAGCCTGTATCTTGGGCTTCTGCTAGTGCGGTTAACAGTAATAACATTAAATAAATCATAATATATATATATTATTATACTTTTTGCTGTCCATCATTACCGTTCCCTGTATTTATACCTACACTCATGTATATAAATGACTCATCCTTGTGTATAATATATTTAAAGCCTTATATATATTTTTTGTCTTTAATGAATATCGAACTTTAATATATATTATACTAACCCTTCCTGTTCTTTCCCTTATCTTCCAACATTTTTGATGGTTTCGTACCTAATGTTCTTTTAATCCCGTCCCTCGTACTTTAGCTGAATGTGCCATTGTGCCAAGAACGATATGCCATTAAAATTCGTGTTTCATTGTTCGAATTTGTTGATATAATTATTGAAATTACGCCTTAATACGAAATTTGCCCTTATAAGTTCTCATATCAGAATCGATAATTTTTGTATGCTTTATCATTTGGTATGCGTTTCGTAAAGGTCTATCGTAGACCGGATCATATTAATAGGTAAAAGACAAAGCAATTCCACTATTTTGACGCCACTGACAGCTGACAGCATGACGGCGATTTCCCTCAAGAAAAATAAATCGAAAATGGCCTGAACTGCTTCGAGAAAAGGATGGTACGGCCGTGTCGCTGTTTTGCTCGACTTGGCGGGGGCACTGCCGAGCCCCCAGATTAAAAAAAACAATGAGGTCAAGTGTTTAGAATAATTAATTCATTGTCGCAAGTCTGATTTATTTATTTATCGTATGGCAGTCAGATAAAAAGTCTCCTAAGCGGAAGCCAAAATAAAAATCTACCTATAAAAAAGTTTAATGTTCTTCCGTTGATGGGAAGCTGAGATCCTTCGTGACAAAACAATGTTTGAAATGATACTGGCCGATTATTTTTCCAATTCAGAGATTTATTATAAGGGTAGATAAGTATTTGATAAGTAATTATAATTATATTTGCACGTAACAGTCATTTCATTCACTTAGATTAAATTAATTTAAGTTCACTTAACTCATGTTTTCGAATACAGAACTACCTTAATAATGAACAGAAGACCTTTCCAATCTAAGTATCTAAGTATAGTAATAAGATAGATAGATTTAGTAGTAAGCTGAAAACAAACTATGTTTAGTCTTATTTTTAACATGCTGTTACCACATGTATGAAAGAGCGTTTCCCCCTAATACAAGTGTCTAACTTAAAAGGGAGAAACGAACACTAAATGTAAAAACCTTGTTGAAAATAAATAATTTTGAATTTTGATTTTTTTTTTTGAATAAGTATATCGTCATCTAGTACCTACCCATAATACGAGTACAAGCCTTATTGAGCTTATTATGGGGCTAGTTCAATGTGTTAGATTGTCACTAATTAATATTTACTTACTTAAGTATTTATAAATATTAGGACCATCACTACTACGAGCCTCTACTTAAACTTAAAAAAATAACCCATAACGAACCAAGCAAATGCAAAGGTGAATTTCTCAAGTTAAAATGGAGTCCAGTAGTTGAGAAAAAGCAATCCACATCGCCGTCGGCAACGTTTGCGTAGGTAAATTAGTTGGCTCTGTCTGAAGTTAGATTGCATCCTTGAGTCCGCAACGGCTGTTTAATTTTTAGTCTAGAATTTTCTGTTATGCGCTAAGGTTTTAAAAGTTTCGCTCAAAGGCTTCTTGGAGCTTGGCTGATTGGCAGTTGCGGCGGGAGGGTAAAAATGCAATAGGTACGTAACTAGGTAGGTACGATACTCGTAAGTAGGTACCATGTACGGTCACGGACTTTAATTGTTGAGCCATTTAGAGCTCACTTTATACTGGACACTTCAAAGTTTGACTATTAAAATACCAAAATTAGTTGACACCTAAATGGCTCAACAATTAAAGTCCTTGACTGTACCAATACCAACCCGCTCTAAACTTAGATGTACTTATAGACAATTTCAATGATAGGAAGCTATTACAACCTCAATGGGGACATTACGCGGCGAACATCTGTGCATCAAAGCGTTTTCTTGGGTCCGTACCTTTACAACAGGTTAAATGCCAAGTTAGATCTATACTCTCTCATCTATACTAAATGTAAGAAAACTCTCCGAGATGCCCTTCAAAAAATGTCGTACGAAGACACAGAGAACCTATTTATTGTTCTAAAATGAATCTTGATTTATGTAAATAAAATAAATACTTTGTGTTTTGTACTGTATTTAAACGTAGATTTTTTATGTTTTGCAAGTGTGTTTATAATAGTTATACTTACTGATCTTTCCTAATGCCTGAAACACAGGGGATCCTAGTTCAGGTCCTCGTAAAATGTATCCCTAAATATAATATTTTAGTATTAATCATACTGTAAATACGTTTTTAATAATAAATGAATGAATGAAAGCTTTACGGTGAAGGAAACCATCGTGAGTAGGTATACATCATCATTTACATATGAAACTTGTACCAAGAGTCCTCCACAGCAATAGGCCAAAAGCGTGGCCAAAATAATAATAATATTCTTTATTGCACCACAAATAGCAGAGATTATTTCAAGATTAGGCAAAATAAATAATGGTAACAAAAGGCGGTCTTATCGCTTTAAAGCGATCTCTTCCAGACTACCTTTGGGTTGCATGAAAACAACATTTCAACTAGAATTGTAAACAGGCAGTGCAGGAATACAGCCAAAAGAACGTACTAGCACATCTAAATATAACGTAACTTGCAATATTTTTTCAACATTGTGCGTGTGTAATAATGACACAGATCGGAAATTGCATTTGTGAGTAATGTTTCGCATGTGTTATTTCTTCAATTTCTTCACCACCCCGCAAAATTTGGCAGACATTTTTGTACGCAAATACGATATAAGGCTAGTCCAGTTATGTATGCTCTAAGAATTCTATGAAATACCTTTTGAAGCTATAGCGACACGTCGCCGTGCGTCGCCGTCATAGAAAGACATAAACCAGTCGTGTCGCCGCCACACGTCGTCTGCTACTGCCGTCTGCGGTCTGGTTCCAACTAATACCTTAACATTATCAATTTATCAGGGCGGACAAAAATGGCTTGTCATAAGCGAACTCGTCTTAGGTCGGTTAGGTTAGGGTTTACATGCGTCCCTCAGACCAGAAATAGACACCCCGCGCAGCGGGGTGACGTCGACTCGCTGGAGATTGTCAGTTCGCACAGATAATGTACCTACAGCCCGATAATCCGAAGCCACAGGGACTCCGATTATTGGGCCGTGCATGGGCCGGGGTTACGTCGGTTAAGTACTGAATTCCCATGGTCACCTTCTGTCTCCATCATCAGATCAGCTCGATGGTACCATAATATTGAATTGTCATTCAAACTATACTTATACCCAAAATTTCAGCTCAATCGGTCACCGGGAAGTAGGGCAAATTTAACTTGCAGGATTTGATTACAGACAGACAGACAACGGGACAGGTGAAACTAAATAAAAGCTTGTAATAAAAATGGCTTCCATCTATGTTTTAAGATGTTTCGCCAATGTCAAGTTTGCTTATTTATAAGGCGACGTTGTTAGGTAGTTTGGTCAGTCGTCAATAATGCAATCAGCGTCAGAAGCTCCGCTTAATGGGGTGTAGAACATATTAGAACAAGAGGTATAGTGAGAGAGAGAGCAAAATCGAGAGAGATCGCTCAGATCGCGGCCGTCCCATGATACACGGACTGTACGCTACACCCAATTATGACTTCGACATGTTGTACTGACAAATTGGGGTAAAATCACATAATCTGTATACCCCATAAGAAGCAAGGCGCCCACCGCTGACCGCATCCCCGAGTCCCCGACGAAGGACCGGCTTGAAATATTTTTTGACCTACGAAATCAAATACGAAATAACGAAATTCCGAAATGACACAAAACAAAAATGACGTTGACATTGGGTGCCGGTTAATGTACAGCCATAATAATGCACGGCCAAAATAATGTACAGCCCAATAGTTCGCGTCCATACTGTACAAGGATTATCAGGCTGTACATGATTGGGCCGTGCATTATCACCCTGAGCAAACTTGGTCCGGGGCAATAAGGGTATGCGCGCACGGGCAACTTAGTCGCAAGGCGATTTATTTGTCTCTTTCGATAAATTAATCGCCTCGTCGCCGTGATGCGCGCACGAGAGCGACAGCAACACGACTTTTTTCTACGCTGTCATCAACATGGATTTTGAAGAGACGGCTTTTGTCGTTGCACTCGTATTAAATAACCAAAAACGTCGAAAAAAAATTGGGTGCATCCATTATGGAGCGATCGGCTGACTCTCGGAAAATTTCAGACTATGTTTATGAAATTGAGAGCATACCCAAAAACATTTTTTCGCTACAAGAGTTACCCGTGCGCGCATACTCTTAGGGTATGCGCGCACGGGTAACTTTTGTCTCCGCGACTATTTTGTCTCTCACATCAAGTCTATGAGTTCGTATGGAAGTGCGCACACGTAGCGTCGCGACTCCCAAGAGACCTTTTTGTTCGCGGGTGCATCTGTTATTGTAATAAAAACAGACGGGCTGTGGCAGTAACTATTTATTTGGGAGAACACACGAGTAAAAACATTAAATATGATTTAGTACAAAACCATCTTGTAGAAAGCTATCAACCGGAATGAATGAAGTCTGACATTAGCAGACGACATTACCTATTCACACTCTGCTCGTCATGCGCAGACGATTGGATGTCAAATATATAATTACGTATGGCCAGTGTGTGCCATCAACAGTGTACACACACCTCATTACAACAGCATCCACCCAATTTTTTTTTTCGACGTTTTTGGTTTTTTAATACGAGTGCAACGACAACAGCCGTCTCTTCAAAATCCATGTTGATGACTGCGTAGAAAAAAGTCGTGTTGCTGCTGCTCTCGTGCGCGCATCACGGCGACGAGGCGATTAATTTGTCGAAAGAGACAAATAAATCGCCTTGCGACTAAGTTGCCCGTGCGCGCATACCCTAATTGGAAGCCAATTTTGTACGAGCTGATAATGCACGACCCAATAATCCGAGTCCACAAAAAGTGGACGCTGATTATCAGGCTGTACATTATTGGGCCGTGCATTATTGGCTCCCCTTGTGTCCCTCAGACCAGAAATAGACACCCCGCGCAGCGGGGTGGCATCGACTCGCTGGAGATTATTAGCCGCACAGATGACCGTCCCAATGTACAGTCGACAACACAGCTAAGTGACCATCGGAAATCTAATCTGACCTTAAGTGAATTGTAATAAGGTTCTAGGTTTTCACGGTATGGTTAGTTAGGTGTGTTGCTGTGTGTACATGGATTATCAGGCTGTACATTATTGGGCCGTGCATTATCAGCTCGTACAAAATTGGCTTCCAATTATTGCCCCAGACCAAGTTTGCTCAGGGTGATAATGCACGGCCCAATAATGTACAGCCTGATAATCCATGTACAGTATGGACGCGGATTATTGGGCTGTACATTATTTTGGCCGTGCATTATTATGGCTGCCACTTTTGTCCGGGCTACTATGGAAGCCACTTTTGTCCGGGCTGATAATGCACGACCCAATAATCCGAGTCCACAAAAAGTGGACGCAGATTATCAGGCTGTACATTATTGGGCCGTGCATTATTGGCTCCCAAACCATTAACCAATGACAACTAAATTAAATTGACAAGTAATCGAAAACATCTGTAAAATAAATTCAATAATTCACGTATAATAACATAAAAGTATCCACTTCTGTAACTAAACTATCGATGAGTACAGTTGGTTTAAAGTTTAGGGGCTGTATTTCATTACATTTTTTTACTTTATGTTAAGTTAGGTTATGTGTTGTTATGAGTCAGTATAGGCTCGAGATGATATGGGTTTTTGAGTGAGTGCCTTGAATAAGTTAGCCTTATTTGGGAGTTAGTGCAGTGCAGTTAGTTTTTAGTTTAGTTTCCCGCGATGAGTGAACGCCAGGGCTCGAGTAGTTCGGGGCCTCAGGACCCCAACAAAGACGAGTCTAAAAGTTCCTCACAACCTGTGCCTACTGGACCAAGGTAATCCACTTGCATCATTTGCAGCCTTTGTTTCCGATGTTATGTGATCCTTTATAATGTAATTTAAACTTCTTTTGACCCCAATATTATTCAACAGTTGTATTTAATTTCCTTATTGTGTGTATGTTATTTTACAATAGGTCATTGTTTGTACACGTTTTTAAACATTGAGTATTCAATTAGTGATTCTTACAAGCATAAACATTATTTTTCTATATGCTATAAACAACAAAATAATTGTGTCAGAGCAACATATTGTTGAAAATACTAAATAATTGATGAATTCTTATTAAATACTTATAAGAAGTCTACTACAAGATATTGTTAGTTGGGATTAAATCCCTTTGTTTTTGGTCTTTTGAAATTGAGACATTATTACAGTTATTGCAACAATATTTTTTTTTCAAATTAGTAAATGTATTTAAGACATAAAAAGATAAAATTGGTTGAAATAATTATTTCACTAAGCATGGTACTGATACCAGTGATCACTAAACTCACTCAGTGACTGGCCCCGTATGCCAGAAAATCACTGGTTCTAATCAGCCTTGGACCAATATATTTTTTATTTTATCCCCTTTAGTTTTGAAAATCAAAATACTGACTTCAATTTCCAGTGCCCGCAGCTACTATGCTAACGAACCCATTCAGTTCCGAGTGCGAGGCTCCACCATCACTGGAGCCTCCCCGCCAAGCTTCGTGACGTTGGATGACATCATGAAAGCTGCACATGGCATGCAGAATATGGCGCTAGCTCATGAGATTGCCGTTGACAACGATTTTAAGTTGGAGCCGTTTGAGCCCCCAGACAACAGGTAAGCTTAGCAAGTTTCTGGAAAGTCCTCTGTTACAGTACAGAACATTCAATGAACAAAGAATTCCTGCGCAATAAATAAAACACGTACTGTGTAGTTAAGCGGACAATTTGTAACTAATTTCAATAACATAGTGAATCCAATCCCTTGACTATAGTATGCAATCAGATGTTGATGTTGTGAAGGGACACCTGGCCAGAAACAGTACTCCAGGCAAAATACGGTTTTGAAAAACATTAATTTATAATAGCGTTTTTTTTGTTGATTTCATTTTAAAATGTTATTCTAAGATGATTTAGTCAAGAATCCGAATTATGTAGATTTAAATGAAGCATGCATTGTCTTTTTTTGTATGATTTAACTCGAATATTATAAAGCAAATGTAAATGAACCAAAATAAAGACAAAAAAAATATTAATATTTTTTCTGACTTTTTAGAAGCTAGTTAATTTATCATTTTTTTGTAGTCTGAAATTTTGTCGGATTCTGTTGCTGGGTAACCATTTAATTGATAATATGTCTGTTACACAGAAAAGATAAGCTATTATAAATTATTTCCAAAATCGTTTTTTTTTCCATACAAGTTGTCAGTTCATTGGCTGGACTACAGGTGGGCTGTTGATTGTTCGCTGCGTTCCTTCAGCCCGATATCCTAAGGTTAGGGCTTAAGGTTTATGTTCTGACATTCTCACATCAAATACTTCTATTCATCTCGTTTTCCTGCAGAACAGAAGGTCGTCTTTAAGGTCGACATCCTTTAATTCTCTCCTCTAAACCATCTTTACCGAATATTCCGCTAACACATGCATACTAACTAGTTTTTTCCTGCCCTCAGTGTGGGCATGAAGCATCACTACTGATACCTATTACCTTTTAGTGTCTAATTAGAGTGTTGGATGATGTGACATTTCTTAATAAACTAAAAAAATGGCTGTCTGACAAAGCTTTCTATAATATTTGTGAGTATTTATAATATATTTGTAATAATAATCATTTGTATCATTGTATAACGTTGACATTTTGTAATTTGTAATTTATAAATATTATGATCTAATTACAAAAATCAAATTAATTTGACATATTAAAATTAATATTACTCGCACTCGCGTAACAACCATTGAAAAACGTTGGAAAATATTGGGTGCAACAGCCTCACAAAGATCTACCCATCCAGGGTCTCACAAAAATCTACCAGCCCCGAGCCTCGCAATGGCTAAAGTGTTAAGGCGCCGTAGGTTCAGCGAAGTTAAGCGAACAGAGTCTTTGAAACAATATAATGCGTCTGTTTATAATAACATGGTTTCAAAAAAATTACGAATAGTAATCTTGAGGCTTTTCTGCAGGGAAATCAGTGCTTCGAAACATGACTAAGCAAATTTCGCTCGATAGATAAAAATCACGAACATAGGTCTACAACACACAAAAATACACTTAAAATATTCGTAACAAATTATGCACAAAAGCTATAAATATTAAACTTGCTTCTAAAAATCGACAATATCATGTTTGAGAGAAATCAGTGTTTACATTTTTATTTATTTAAACGGTCAAAAAATTAAAATTAAGAAACATGATATCCGCGCTTCCGAGCACGCACTTCCATCTCGCTCACGCTTATGCTCAGTGAGAGGGAGAGAAGACCATGAACCTACGGCGCCTTAACACGTTATGTAAAATTTAAACCATTAGACCATTATACTGAGTAGTCAAACCCGATAAATCGCAAAACGGTTTTTTTGAAAACAGAAACATTCGCAGTCGAATGTTGAGTTCGCGATAAATCATCTCGATTTTTCGGGATTTGGCCACTCAGCCCTAAGTGAAGTCCTAGTAACAGACACTTATCACAAAGTAGACTGAGGATCTGGTAAAGGTCGCGGGAGTCCGCTGGATGCGGGTGGCGCAGGACTGGTCATTGTGGCACTCTTTGGGGGAGCCCTATGTCCGACAGTGGACTTTCGCCTGATATGATCATATGATGAATCACAATGTTCAGTCTTTTTTTTTTTTCTCCAGCTATAAAAAACTGGTGAAAGAGACTATGCACAGAGCATACTTCGATATACTCCGTGAGCAACTCAACTCCGACCCACCTTCCTACAAGCAGGCGCTTGTGCTACTGGAAGACGTGAAACAGGTAATGTTTGTAACAAAGTTTATAAGTTAATTAGAAAATATAATCTAAATCATAATTAGAAAAGTTGAAAAACCCCCGACATTTTCATTTCAAAGTCCAATATCTGAAAAACGGCTGAAAAGATTTTCATGAAACATGGCTAAGAACACTCGGGATCACATCAGCTTTCGAATAAAAAAAACCGCATTCTTTTTTTTTTTTTTTTTTTTTTGTATTTAAAGTTCCAAATAATTTTATCGCAGAGTTTCATGTTTTATGTTGTGCTAAAGCCATTAATGGCTTATTTAAAGCTAGAGTTCGGACTAACTATTTGCCATGTAAGTACTTACATTACCTTCACACTATTATTTTACTAAACGAGATTCAAGCACATAATATATAATCAACTTATTTATTTACCTCTCTGAGGTTTAGTAAAAATATAGTGTGAGAATCGTGTAAGTTTAAACCAATATACTTTCTTTCACTTTACTGTACCTAACGCTAATTAACAATAACAGATCTATCACTAGGTTATTACAAGGCGTAATCATAGTTGTTGCTTGACATATAATTCTTGTTTACATCTTTGGTTGATGTAGGGTTGGATAGGTATAAATCTTGTATGTGTTTTGGTAGGCTATTTATTAATTTTGGAAGGATGTAATGATTAGTTCTCATGCCGTAAACGTTTTTAATTTTTGGTAGTGCATATCTGTGCGTATTAGATAAACTCCTTAGCCTAATGTTACGGTGGTATTCATTTAACTTGGTAATGTATTTATATTCTTCCTTGAGTATGGAAAGTTTGACCATGTTTTGTACGGGAAGTACCTTGCAATATTGGAAAAGGTGAGAGTAGTCATTACTGTAAGTTATATTTATACTGTTCGGTATAATATTTTTTAATATTGTTTTCTGCAGATTAAATATATTGGCTAGATTGGTTTTGTACGATCGTCCATAGCTGCTGAGACCGTATCGTATAACCGAATCGGCTAATGCTAGGTATACAATTCTTAAGGTGTTGTATGGGATCCTATATTTCAGTATATTTAATCTTCCTAGAAGTGATCTAAGTTTGTTGCATACATATTCAGTGTGCGGTTGCCAGTTAAATCTAAAGTCAATCAATAAGCCAATGTACATATGTTCCTTTACAAAATCGATACTAGGACAGTCGTAGTTATTTCATCGATACTAGGACAGTCGCAGTTATTCAAATCGGTCCACACGTTAAACTTATAACACCCCTCTCTTTGCGTCGGGGGTTAAAAAGATATGCATTGATTCACATGTACGTACACTCACACAAACACAGCTTTTACATAAACTCTGACGCGTATCTGTCTAGGCAGTAAAGAGCGACTTCTGTCGTCTAGTTAGTGAATAGGTCCTCCAAGAAATTAAGATGGAGAAATGCACAATGACCTTCAAACAAAAAATATAATTTAGGTATGTCCACCTTTTTAGGGTTCCGTAGCCAAATGGCAAAAAACGGAACCCTTATAGATTCGTCATGTCTGTCTGTCTGTCCGTCCGTATGTCACAGGCATTTTACTCGAAAACTATAAGGTGTATTTGAATAAAATTTTCAAGATAGGTGTATTTTGTTAACCGCTACATAGTTTAGTAACAAAATTACAAAAAAAAAAAATTTTTAGTGGTGCACTCCATACATACAACTTTTTTTTCATTGCAAGCCCACGTGTGGCACATCAATCGATAGGCCTTTCAAAATAAATATAAGGTTTCTCAGGATTTTTTTTAATTAAGTGAATAGAGTCTGAGATAATCTCCTCGAAAGTCACTAAAATTGTGTCCCCCCCCCTCTACCTTTTGAACCGTGTATTTTAAAAATATGAAAAAAAACATGCTCATAGGGCTTATTAAATTCTCTCAGCGAAAATTGTTTTGATCAAGATCGGTTCAAAGGTTTTTGAGATATTTCTAAAAAACTGCCTTCCTTAAAGAAAAAGACGTAAGTGCCATAAGATTTCAGTAACGATACGACCTTTTTAATAGGCACGGAACCCTCGTTGTGCGTGGTCCGACACGCACTTGGCCGCTTTTTAGGGTTCCGGAGCCAGAATGGCAAAAACGGAACCCTTATAGTTTCGCTATGTCCGTCCGTCCGTCCGTCCGTCCGTCCGCAGCTTAGCTCAGAGGCTCTTGGTACTAGAAAGCTGTAACTTGGCATGAATATACATATTAGTCATGCCGACAAAGTGGTAAAATAAAATCTTGAAAAACATTTTTTTTAGGGTACCTCCCCTACATGTAAAGTGGGGATGATTTTTTTTATTGTCGTCTACCCCATAGTGTGGGGTGTCGTTGGATAGGTCTTTTAAAAATATTGGGGGTTTGTGAAAACAATTTTTCGGTTAAACGATCCGTTTGTGAAATATTAAGCCTTAAAGTGCTAATTTTTGTTAGACTCCAGTGTCCCCACCCCCTGCTAGCTAAATGGTTGTTTTGGGATATGTGAAAAAATTCATGGTAGTAGTACATATAACGAAGTTAAAAGGAAAACTATCACAGCTAAGTAGGCTTTACACGTTTACGAGTAATAGTCGACCAACTTATAAAATGTACTTCAAGAAGTAATAGTTTCGTACAAATTCTATTGTAACTTATTATTATATATAATGGTACGGAACCCTTCGTGCGCGAGTCCGACTCGCACTTGGCCGGTTTTTATTTAATTTAAGAGGGAGGCTCTTGTCGGTGGGGTAATTTCCAACTTCCGCCTTTCTTTTTATTTCTCTATATGATGAATTATTTCGCATTTATTTTTTCTTTTATTTGCTCCATGTAAGATTTCCTCGTTTCCCTTATATGTTTCCCTCTATCATTGTTTTCATAACATGTACTATTTTTTTTTTATTATGCGCAATACTTACGGGCTCATTTTTAGGGTTCCGTACCAAAAAGGTAAAAATGGAACCCTTATGCCGACTCTGTCCGTTTGTCACACACAACGTTAAATATCTCAGCAACTTCTTAAACTATCAATTTCAAATATGGAACAATTTTAAAGATGGCTGCTAACACACATGTATTTGTAAATGAAAAACTAAAATGTACATTTTATTTCATGTGAAAATGCCGTAAGTATACGAGAACGGTAAAAAGTCAAAATCTAGTTAATAGAGTTGCACTTTCTGAACCCGCTTTTTATTCTACTGTTTAAATTTTGATTTATTATGGAAAATGTTGATTAAATCCATTTCTTTTCTCCTATTATTTTTACACATGAGCGCTGTTAAAAGCGCGATAGCGTACATAGCTATCTGTTAGATCACAACAGTAGTATTAGCTCTTATTCGATCAATGAAAGCTTATAATTATAAACCAGGGTACAAGAATTTAATTTTGCCCTCATGTTGGCTTTGCCCTTGCAGCATACCTGTAATGTAACACGCATTTAACAATTCCATTCTTATGCCCGATCCAGACTCTCGAGGCGCCTCCTAGGCGCTCGGCACGAGTCTTGGCGAGTGGAGGCTGTTGGAGTGCCAGCCATCCACACTCTCGATGTATTCAATTGCTCGCTACGTCTACTACTAAATGGACGTGATTGAAGTGACGGTAGCTCATATAAGGCACATTTTTATCTGAACCTCATAACACAAATCGTTACTCCACTCCGTCATTATAGAAAATAACACGCGCGTCGGTAGGTTAGGTCGTTACTCTGCAGCAGCAAACAGATAGCGAGCGAGCGCGAGCGTGTGGTTGATTCCCTCGTGTCCTTTGATTCGCGTCCGAAAAACCGACAAAAAGCGGAGCGACAACAGCGAGGCGAGCCGAGGACAGAGGCTCTAGTATAAGTTTTACCGAAACAAAACTTTACGATCGCGTTTGCGTTTTACCCTCATTTTGTATGGGATTTGACAGCTAAACGCGAACGCGGTCGTAACGTTTTGTTTGGGTAAAACTTATACTAGAGCCTCAGAGGACACGAGCGCACCGTCAACACTCTCGTACTCGCGTTCCCTCCTGTGGCCTCGTTGAGAGTCTGGACCGGTCATTACAGATAGCAGTGTTCATACCCCACATTTTACAAGATTTATATTAACTTGACTCGTTCGTATGTGAGTAAATTAAATTAAAATTAAAAAGCCTTTATTTGATCCAACAGTTTTGGTACAAGTGAAACAATATCATGCATTATTTTCTACTTGCTGTACCCTTTTTTATCTGTTAACTTTATTTCCTTTTTATAAAAAAAAGCAAGTATGTTATTTCAGAAATTTACAGCTTAGATAATTTCATTTAAGATTTAGAGTAACATAATTCAATTTGATTCAGTTTAATTTAGCTTAATTAATTAAATTTAATTCAAGTCCGTCAAATCTTGCAAGTTAAATTCGACCCAGTTCCCGGTGACCGATTGAGCTGAAATTTTGGGTATAAGTATAGTTTGGATGACAATGCAATATTATGGTACCATCGAGCTGATCTGACGATGGAGACAGAAGGTGATCATAGGAACTCCGTAATTAAACCACATAACCCCATCGAGTTTGGGCTCGGTAGAATCGTCTTAATGAGCAGTTGATGACGGTATACAGAAAAGTACAGTCGGCAATAAAAGTTTCTACCAAAAATTAAATTTTTGACAGAGACTTATTTTAATGAAATACCAATATGCTTTTACTCTAACTTACGAAAAATTTAACATTCTCCAGGGTTTATTCTCCATCCTGCTCCCCCGCCACACTCGCATCCGCGAGATCATTGAGGAAGTTCTAGACGCAGACTTTATCAAGCAACAAGCTGAGAACAACAGTCTAGATTTCGATAAATACGCCAAGTTTGTCATCGACCTTATGGCCAAGCTGGCGGCTCCGGCTAGAGATGATATGATACAGAATATCACCACTATGACTGATACGGTAATATTTACACTATTATTTGTTGTTTTTATTCTGTCCCCGTGGCCAGAGATGTGACAGTTTATCAAAAAACAGGGACTTCTAACACTGATATATCAAATTTAAACTTGCATGAGACATGACTCAAATACTACTGATAAATCCACGCTTAAACTCTTAAATATCACGACAGTCAGTGAGACGCACGCGCACGCGTTTAATACGTGAGTTTAACCGTGCATTTATTAGTAGTACACTGATATATTTTATAAATAGGGATGTAAACACTAAATAAAATAGCCAATAATATCGTATTTTCTCGAAAAAGGATTAATAATGTAGTCAACTGGAGAGACAAGCAACGCAAGAGGTTAAATAATTTTTTAGCGGCGCTGAGCAGTTTTTGGGATGGGGAAAAATTGTTAAATACGCGACAGATTTTTGTGACGTCAGATGTGAAGGAAGTCACAAACTTTTATATTTTGCTGCTAGCCGATTCGACTTCATTCAAAACTGAACGCTATTCGTAAAAGTATAAAGCCGTTAAACACTTTTTGCAATAGCATATTCAGCAAATAAATTTGTAATTTTGTTCACGCGTCCTTCACCGTTTTGCTATTGAGCAAATTCGAATAGTTCGAATTTGGACGTTATTCCTAAAGAGATAAAGCTTTGAAAAATATTTACCAACGGCAAATTGATATTTTGTTCACCGCCGCCGTCCGCTGTTCTTGCAAATTCGAATAGTTCGATTTTGGACGTTATTCCTAAAGAGATAAAGCTTTGAAAAATATTTGGCAATGGCAAAAACAAATTGGTATTTTGTTCGCCGCCGGCCCGTCGCACCCAACGCGCCCGCGGCCCGTCCGCCTAAATAATTGATAATAATCCATACTAATATTATAAATGCGAAAGTGTGTGTGTTTGTTTGTTTGTTTGTCCGTCTTTCACGGCAAAACGGAGCGACGAATTTACGTGATTTTTTAAGTGGAGATAGTTGAAGGGATGGAGAGTGACATAGGCTACTTTTTGTCTCTTTCTAACCCCCCACTTCCCTAAAATGGGGGGTGAAAGGTTGTATGGAGCTAGGATATAAACGAGTTCCACGCGGACGGAGTCGCGGGCAGAAGCTAGTTGTTTATAAATTTGCGCCAAATTCATTTTTAGGGTGACACTTTAAGATGTCACGTGACCTGATCGAAAAACTGTTACAATGTTATTGAGTTTTCACTTCTGCCGGCACTCCCGGAGTGCAACCCGGACTTTTTTGCCTTCTTTCTTTTGGAATAATAATCAATTTCGAGTCTACACCCGTATATTAGTATCAGCTTTTTCGCAGTACAGTCGAGTACAAAGAGATCGATACGGACAAAGTTACAAAAATATGTATACACGACTGTATTGCCTTATTATTAAGGTCGTGTATACATATTTTTGTAACTTTTGCTGTATCGATCTCTTTGTAGTCGACTGTACAATACAACCACACTTCCACAGGTGGACATTTTCCGAGCGATTCTAGAGGCCCTCGAAGTCCTAAAACTGGATCTGGCGAACACCCTCATCGCCATGATCCGGCCTCACGTCCAGAAAGAGAGCGTTCTGTACGAGAAATTGAAGTTTGAAGAGATGCTTAAAGTCACTGAAGGTAAGTAATATAGATAACTCGTTTATATTGTATCTTCGGACAAACTTCCGCACCCCAATAGGGATGCGGACTGAGATTTTTTTACGATGCCATTTTAACCAGTTTTTGGAGAGGAACAAATGTTTGTATGGGAGCAACTACAATTAAAGAACATAAATACCCAAAAAATTGAGATAATGATTGACGTCGCTGGCGGCAGCGGAAAACGCTTCATACTGATGATGTACCCTGTACGTCACTTGTACAAAGTAGTTGTATCGTTGTATGGAAAATCCGGTACCGTAAACCGGGGTTACTTTGATTTGCGGGTCGACATTGATAACAACTTCCATCCACTACTAAAATACTTGTATTAAAGAGTTTAAAAGCACCTTAGTAGTTTCTTTCGCATTATTGGCAACACTGGTAGTTGCTTCGTCACATAGTCCACTAGTACGTGCGTAGTGCAATTATTTCATGGAGAAAAAAAATGTTAACGGCAAGGACACTTTTTCTCTTGATTACCATGGCTAAAAAACTTCGACCGTACATATGTCAAGAATAAATGCAAGTGATTTGTTCGGTATCTTATGTTAGTCACTGGTTAGTAGTGAGTTAGAAAAAAAAATCCTCAATCCTAAAACCCAAAACTGCACCCGTAGCCGGGGAATCCATGGGTAGGGGTGTCTTTGATCACCTATATGTGGTGAAATTGACCTAATGATTAAGCCTCAGGAATTCGTTTTCTGGCGCTTTTTGTTATTCATATGAATTATAACTTAGTGTATATGGTTTTTTTTTGTAGGAACAATACCATAATATGACAAGAGAAAGATTGAGTCACGTAATTATAAATATTACCTTGAAAAATCCTTGAAAAATCCTTGAAAAAAGGCTGATTATGTCTGTGATCAAAAGGTATTAAAAGGTAAACTCTAAAAATATAAATAACTGAAAAAGTACTGGTTCGAATTTATATATTTTATTTTTTACGAGGTTTTTAGCGGGTTTACTTTACATTGACAGTGAAAAAAGTAGGGGTTTTAAAGTAACCCCATTCTCAATGTAACTTTGATCGCGTTGTTTTTATTTTTTTCTGTGAAAAATATAAGTCCATATTTTTTTTTATTTGGCAGGCCTAAAGAAGAGAAAAAACCGATTATTATATTTTAATTGTATGTTTTTACGTATAATAGGATCGTCAAAGAAGGCTGTCAAAGTCTAAAATTGATCAAAGTAACCCCGGTTTACGGTAAATTGTTGTTTCGGTCGCGAAATACTGCGTTTAAGTACATAGTTGTCATATAATTTTGTTTCTATAAAAGCGTAAGGATTCTATTGGCAGCAAGCATTTACTATTGGACAATTAAAAAAAATGCATCATTTTTCTAAACTTTCAAGGTTCATATCTATTTATAATTTTAATTACATTTTATAATTTATACTTTATTACGATAATTTGATGGTTTACTATCCATTTAGCATCACTACGTTATCAATTTGAACATGAGGCCGCATGCCTATTCACCCCCTTATTGGATGATTTATGCGATATAAACTATTCTAAGTCCTTCCCAAGGTTGAAACTATCTCCTTAAAAAAAACATTTCAATCGGTTCAGCGATTTAAGCGTGCAAAAGTAAGCATAAGGCGTAAGGCATACAGACAGAGTTACTTTCTCATTTATAATATTTACTTATATAACTTTACTAGCTTCTAAATAAAATAAACGCATGCCAAATAGGAATGGAACGTAGCATGCAAAACTAAAAAAAAAATACACAAGATACGATACAAAAAGATTAGAGCAATGATAAAAACGATAGATGCTCTTAGTCAAGCTCAAAAGTTGAAATGGCGATGGGCCGGACATGTGGCGCGCCTCAAAGACTGCAGATGGACGAAAATCGCCACTCTATGGAAAGGCCCGCTGGGCAAACGCCTAAAAGGAAGACCATATTCTTGTTGGGATGATGACATCATAAAAATCGCAGGACCAAATTGGCAAGTCGCTGCTCTAGACAGAAAAATGGCAAGCTTTGGAAGAGGCCTTCACCTGAGAGGGGTTCCTGTTACGCATTTTTATCAATATATATATATATTTTAGTAAAATATCTATTTTAAAACTATTAGTTATATAAGTAAGGAAACTAGAAATACCTTATTAACAAAATCTATGTAATTCTGTAAAACATAACGGGAAATAAAAGCCTTTTTATTTATTTTATTTACTAGCTTCTGCCCGCGACACCGTCCGCGTGAAACTCGTTTATATCGTAGCTGCATACAAATTTTCACCCCCTTAAGGGATGATTTCCGGGGTAAAAACTATCCTATGTCCTTCCCCGGGATTTAAACTATCTCTATACCAAATTTTATCTAAATCGGTTCTGCGGTTTAAGCGTGAAAAGGTGACAGACAGCCAGAGTTATTTTCGCATTTATAATATTTACTTACTTATACTTTATACTATTGTGACTATTGTGACTTTGAATCCCTCACTACGCTCGGAATTTCAGACGGCCTGCAACACACTCGAGCGTGGCTACAACGGCACATAGACACGACTGGGTTGAGTCTACCAGTGACCGACGCTATCATTATCAGGAATGTGACCGCACAGACTTTGGCCAAGGCGTATCTCGAGCTGCTGGAATGGGATAAGGGTTCCAGCACTTATCCAGAGGTGAGAATAAACAAAATTACATAAAAGGGTAGGCAGAGCAGATGAAACTTGTGTTCCAGTGCCACTTTTAGCATAAATGTGGGTATAAGAGTGAGAAGAGTAGCACCAATAACTAAGCTGAGAGCAAATCGCCTACGGTGGTATGGACATGTTTTGCGGAGGGATGATAGTCATGTTAGTAGAAGGGCATTAAGTATGAATGTGGAGGGTTGCAAGAGAAGAGGTAGACCAAGAAAAAGGTGGATGGGCTGCTTGAGAGACGATATGAATAGAATGTGTGTGATGAGTTGACGGGTGAATAAAACATGGTGCGCCGACCCTAAATGGGATAAGGACAAGCGAACGATGACACCCCTTCGCTACCTCGCACGGATCTGATAGATTGTAAAGTACAATACCCGCCACATAAGTTCGCCTTAGCACATAGAACCGATGGCCGTTGTGGCGGAAAGGTCCTCGAGTGGCGACCACGTACCGGAAGGCGCGGCGAGGGTAGGCCCCCGACAAGGTGGACTGATGACCTGGTAAAGGTCGCGGGAGTCCGCTGGATGCGGGTGGGGCAGGACCGGTCACTTTGGCACTCTTTGGGGGAGGCCTATGTCCAGCAGTGGACGTCTTTCGGCTGATATGATGATGATGATGAAGTTTGCTTTTGAAGTTGACCTCAAGTCGCCTCCCGCACACCTCTGCGACGTTACTGGTAGCTGTCATCAGTGACCCAAATTTATGTGGTACTGTAATACCAACTGGGTCAAACACCATCTTGTTTCAGACGGTGACGCTAGACGCGCCCCGCTTCGCCGAGCTAGCTACACAAGTGTACCGTCTCATCTGCGTGGCGTCTCTCTTGCTAGTGAGTCCTTCTTGCGGCGACGCGAGCGCCGCGGCTCGCCACAAACTCGACCTCAAGGACAAGATCGTGATCATCATAGATAACACCGCTACTGATACGTGAGTCATTCTTCATTATACCTTAAAATGTGGGAACGGGACGCGTGTGTTGCGCTCTCGGTCGCATCAAAACCTGTCATGATGGGTGGGACTGCTTGCCGCGACTGACACGTAAGTCACTGTTGACTGACTTCAATTGGTATGACGCTTTGATTGACGCCATTTTGACGCTACGAGAAACATTTTTATAGCCGAAAAAATTGGAACTAAAAGTGACGGATAAAGGCGTGCTATAAGTAGGTGAAGAGTGTATTCATGAATACCGGAGCAGCCGACATCACAACGCAAGTTCTCGCTCCGAGCTAGGTACACAAGTGTACTCTCATCTCATCGTCTCTCGTCTCATCTGCGTGGCGTCTCTCATGCCAGTGAGTCCTTCTTGCGGCGACGCGAGCGCCGCGGCTCGCCACAAACTCCACCTTAAGGACAAGATCGTGATCATCGTAGATAACGCCGCTACTGATACGTGAGTCATTCTTCGTTATACATTTGCTGTTATCAGACAATCGCTGCAACCGGGGCCTTAAAATGTGGGAACGGGACGCGTGTGTTGCGCTCTCGGTCGTATCAAAACCTGCCATGATTGGTGGGACTGCCTGGTCGGCACTGGCGGAATCATCAAGGCTTTGATGGAACCATATTACTCAAAAATTAATTGATTCTATGTTTGACAGCAACCGTCATATCATATGTTATGATTCGCTGTTGCCTACACCTTCAGCATTTCAAACAATATTTATCTAAAACATTTATTCCATAAGACGCCCAGTTTCCCTTGTGATAGTGCGGAATTTAACGACCGGCTAGCCTATTGGGTAGTGAAGCCATCACATCAGCCGAAAGACGTCCACTGCTGGACATAGGCCTCCCCCAAAGAGTGCCAAAGTGACCGGTCCTGCGCCACCCGCATCCAGCGGACCCCCGCGACCATTACCAGGTCATCAGTCCACCTTGTGGGGCCCTACCCACGCCGCGCCTTCCGGTACCAACCCTGCATCATGAATCATGGGTACTTTAGTATACATGAGTGTTATCTAATTCGTGAACTAGTTTCTACACGCTCACAGACAGGGAGTGGACACTAAATAAAATAATTCATAATGTCATATTTTCTCGAAAAAGGATTAAAAATGTAGTCAAATGGAGTAAAATCAACGCGAAAGGTTAAATAATATCACGAAGTTATAAAGTGTCCAACGTTTTAAGAAGGGGTATGTTCTGTCCCTTTTTCGCAAAACGCAACTTCATATGAAACGATGACGCTTGTAGATTGTGACGTCACTAAAGACGGCAACGTGCCGCGCCGCATCGTGTTCGGCGCCGCCGTCAACGCCGGCAGCATCCTGTAATGTGACGTCACACACTGTTCGCGTTTCCTCTCTCTACCAAGCAATATTAAAACGGTTGTAGCTTCGTAATTCTTTGAGATATCTGAATGGGATTTTCGTCACTAGGCATATTTTTTTGCCTTCTTTCTTTTGGAGTAATAATAATTTTCGAGTCTACACCCCTATTCGTGCACTAGTTCCTACATGCTAGCACACAAGACCTATACCTTATCTCTTTACAGCCAACTGAAAGCAGTGCTGCCATCTGTCGCCGAGGAAGTGGTAATGGTGACTGAACAACTCCTGGACAGCCTCGACCAGCCGCCGCTGACTGCGGACACGAAGGAACTCATCAGGACCCAGATAATCTCCCTGAGGGACCCGGAGCATAAAGTCAGGCAGATTGTTCGTGAGTATACAGACTGAGAACATACTACTTAAAGTCGCCGTCAATGGGCTTTGCTAACTATGTAAACAAACCGCCATATTGAAATTGTCTCTGAATTATGAATTTACTAGTGATGGCGAAGACTCTTACTGTACTCTTTTATGTCAAAGCATATCGAATATTAAAATACCGAAAGTAAAAGACAAAAAGGTATTTACAGTACATATGGTGCTACTTTCCCGCACTAGTGCGGAAAAGTGCACTTTCCGTGCATATGTCTAAACTTTAAAGAGCCATATGTACAGTAAAACGTTGTACGATACACGTGCGAATAGGTAATTCGCACCTCGTGTCGATTTAAAACACTCCCATCGGTCGTTATCACCACTCGTTGCAAATTTCCTATTTTCGGCACTTGTATCGTAAATAACTATTTTAATTTTATTTACCCACTGCTAAAACACTACGATTCTTTACCCACTGATAAAACTACCGCGTAGTGTACACAACCGCGATGGCAGGTACAGAGTGTGAGTTGGGTAGTGTGTAGCGGCTTTACAATATCACCAACTTTAGTCACAATTCACCCATCATAGACAATTTTAAAATTTTAATGAAACAAAAACGTTATTCCATCATGTCATACTAACCTAACTTATGAAACCATTTAAACTTTTAATGAAATATCCAAGATTCAGTTATATATTTTATGGTTTTGTATTTTACGGTAACGACCGGTTCGATAGTGTACAGTTTCAGTGTTGTTTGATGAGGTGATGTGAAAATTCAAGGAGAAACAGTGACAAAACAAAGTTACGTCCTTTGTTTACATAGTTAGCAAAGCCCATTGACGGCGACTTTAGCACAGAACTGGCGAGCGCGTTTCGAAACTTTACTTTGATAACATAAAAAGCATATGTAAAAGCGGCCCGCACGATGCCGAAACGCCTCGTGTGTTCTGCGCTTCAGTATATTTTATGACATGACAACTGAACTGCTGCTATCTGTGAGCAAAATAGTGATTGAACGATGACACTGATCGATGATTTTTTAAGTGTCAGTATATAATACAGCTATTTGAGTGCCTATATGATCTTAAAAACAAGAAAACATGTCATTTAAATAATTTTTCAATTGTACCCGAAGTCAGTAGTTATATTAATTGAATTCAATCCTTTTTTCCAGGTCAAAGAGTCCTAGAGTTCCTGAAAATGATCCTAGTATGCGCGGGTGGCTCTAGACAGATCCCCGTCGGTCTCTCGGCCGTAGCTCCCGAACTGACCAACATCTCGGGCACTCTCCTGCGTTACGTTATGCACAACAAAGCCGTCTTCACCAGTTACTACATTGACATTGTTACGGAAGAGCTGAGTAAAATCTAGGATGTATTGCACTTTACCAAGAAAATCTGCGTTACGTCAGAAAGTCCGCTGTGTTACACCCGAAAAGCTCCGTTGCGTCAGCAACACCGCCCCGTTACTTCATCTACGCTATATACCGGGTGTACAATCCAAATGGGTCAGTATGGTGAAGTCGGAAACTGACAGATAGCGAGACCTGTTCTTAGGAACCATGACGTCGATTTTAGATTTAATAATAATTACATTCAAACTTTTTTATTAACTCTCATTACTTAAACAAGATTCCATTAGTGTTGTGCTTCTTGCGACTTGCAGAATTTATACACATTGATTTTGACCAGGTTCGATTCCCGGTTATGTATGAGAGTTAATAAAAAAGTTTGAATGTAATTATTTTTAAATCTAAAATCGACGTCATGGTTCCTAAGAACAGATCTCGCTATCTCTCATAGTTTCCGACTTCTCCATACTGACCCATTTGGATTGTACACCCGGTATAGTACAACAAATCTGTCTACACGAGCTTCTGAATCGAGATGGTTACATAATCATTTATTCCGGGTAACATAACAAATCTATCTACACGAACTTCTTACCGGAAAATTAAGGTTCTAAAGACACTAGTCGGTCTGTCGGCCCTAGCTCCCGAACTGACATACATCTCGGGCACTCTCTTGCGTTACGTTATGCACAACAAAGCCATCTTCACTAGTTACTACATCGACATCGCTAAAGTGGCCGTCAATAGAATTTGCTAACTATGTAAACAAACCGTCATACTGACATTGACATTCAATATCAATTTCAATACATTGTTTGTTTACATAGTTAGCAAATTCTATTGACGGCCACTTTACGGAAGAGCTGAGTAAAAGCTAGGGTTTATTGCAGTTTACCAAGAAAATCTGTGTTACGCTAGAAATTCAGCTGCGTTACGCCAGCAAGTGATAATTTTTACGCTACAACATAAATTGTCCCATATTATGTTATCGCCTGCTAACGTCAACAATTAAGGAATTAATTAAATTAAATTAAATACACGCATGTAGTTAATGCGTTTTGCGTACTAAAATAATATTATACATTATTCATCATTAAAATAAGGTAATATTTTTTTTACTAAATAGTAATATTTTATATACATAAGTCGCTATTTTATTTATTAAAAATGTTTGGTGACGCACTAAACATTAAGCTTTTTTGTTACTCAGCATAGACATTTAAACAATTAATACTATGTTATAAATGGTGCTTTTTTATTTAATTTAATATTTACAGACTAAGTTTACTACTTTAAATAAAATCTCTTTCTTATAAAATGTAACCTCTTTCTTCTATAGTAATTAAAAAAAATTTAAACCTCATGCCGCCTAATGTGCAACATAATGTACCTTCCATTTCAATTGAATTAATTCCGTTCATGACACAATTATAATATCTGTAGTTTCATTGCATTTTAGAACAAATTAACCCTTAAATGCATGATTTTTTATTTTTGGTAGACAAAAATGTTTGGTATGAAAGTGCGTTCAAGAACGTAAGCCTTTATTTTTTATCTGTGAGCTGTCTAATGCTTTGTAGACATTTGGCAACACTATGCATTTAAGGGTTAAATTAAACCCGATTCTCCAAGCCTTGATTCAAATTTCCCCGGCCAACTTTTTATATGGTGGGCGGCGCGGGGACAAAAAACTTGTAAGATGTGCGATAATTAAAACAAATTATTTGGAAATATAAAAAAAAAAAATGTAGATTACATAAAAAACAAAAAAAATGTAGTTTAAATTATTCAATATATAATGTGGCTGTGCCCAATTACCTCTAAAAAGATCTTTATACTCTATGTGAATGTACTCCAAGTTTAGGAAAAATTATAATAACCGTGAATGTTGTAAAATGAATTGTATTTTTTGAACGGAGAACTTGAAAACTTATTTGTATGATCACACTCATTTTCTGGAAAGTTATCTACAATACCTTTTATAGGATGGGTTATTATCAAAATCACGAATTCAGAGGCTCTGTATAAGTTTTACCGAAACAAAACGTTACGACCGCGTTTGCGTTTAGCTGTCAAATCCCATACAAATTGAGGGTAAAACGCAAACGCGATCGTAAAGTTTTGTTTCGGTAAAACTTATACTAGAGCCTCTGAACCATTCAAAGATAACTCTATCTCGACGTGATAGGGTCCAGAGGCTGCATGCATCTGTTTTTATATAGAACAGAGGCTCTAGTATAAGTTTTACCGAAACAAAACGTTACGACCGCGTTCGCGTTTAGCTGTCAAATCCCATACAAATTGAGGGTAAAACGCAAACACGATCGTAAAGTTTTGTTTCGGTAAAACTTATACTAGAGCCTGTGTTCTATATAAAAACAGATGCATGTCAAAAACATGTTTCCACTTTTGCATAGTCAATTGAAATGACGCGAAAAATATGCGCATATTTTTGATGTCGAGTGTTCGAGTCAGTATCCAAACCGACTGTTTCAAAGTCGCGTTAATAATTGAATATCTTCGGAGCCTGTATTTAAATTATGTTTTCTAGTTCTACATCATCATTGTGTGTTCAAAATAGTGTTTTTATTGTTATGTAATCAATTAAACTGCTATCTAATAAAAACATTGCTATTATTCCTGTTGTTTTTATAATAGTACGTGGATCAATTAAAATAAGATAGCCCCCAGCTACCCCCTTAAGGGGATGCCTTGATTCGAGTCGACCACGCCCCCTTGACAGAGACACGCTTATGCCTTCCGCGCACGAGAAAAAGAGATGCAACACTCTTCGGTGCCATTTCCGAAGAGTGTTGCATCTCTTTTTCTCTTTTTTGGACAAATTTCGAGAAATACCTAACTTAGTGAAGTTTTATTTATATTTCATTAAGTGATACAGTGGTGGAAAACCCGCCAGCTGGTGGTTACCGCAATTTACTTGTTAAATCTTGAGTATCTTTCTCCGCGCTCCCTCTAACTATCTACAGCTACAAGAACAAGTGTAGCAGCTAGCTGCCTTCTACACTCTACAGGTCGTTATATTCAGAATTTTGAAATTGCCCATTAGTCACAAAATTTGAAGAAGTGCGACTATATGGCCCTTGGTTACTACGAGGGGCAGCTGAAAAGAAATCTACCTAAGTATGAAACAAAAGACTGTCATGTATGTATTTTTTTTATTTTTCAATATAGTCCCCTGCTAGTGAAATACACTTATTACATTTGTCAAATATTGACATTAACCCATGAAAAAAAAAATATTTCGGTTTCTCGTCAAAAAAGTCACTAACTGCAGCCTTCATTTCGTCATCGGTCAGAAATCGTCTTCCTCGGAGATCTTTTTTGAGGTGTCTAAATAAAAAATAGTCGCATGGGGCTAGGTCTGGACTGTAAGGTGGATGGTTAACGGCATCGAACCCTAATTCCTTCATGGTAAGCATTGTTGTGCGGGCGGTATGCACAGGTGCATTATCGTGTAAAATCAGGATCCCTTTGCTAAGTTTACCCCTCCTCTTTTCTTTTATCGCGTCTCGTAACTGATGCAGTAAGCTGGAATAATATTCAGCATTCATTGTCCTTTTTTTGGTAAATAATCTATTAGTAAAATTCCTTCTGTATCCCAAAATACGGTAGCCATAAGTTTGCCTGCCGACGGCCTGACCTTAAACTTCCGAGGAGGCTTCTCATCCTTGAATTTCCACTGCAAAGACTCTTGTTTGCTTTCGGGGTCCCACTGTCGAATCCAGGTCTCATCACACGTCACCATTTTAGAAACAATTTCTTCCTCATTACCTCGACTCATTTCCAAAAACTCCTCACAACATTTGACCCGTCGGTCCTTGTCAAACGCCGTTAACATTCTGGGGACCCAACGTGCACTCACCTTGGACATATTCAGATGCACATGAATTATCTCATTGACTCTTTCTTTACTGATGCCCACATCTCTAGCAATCTCCCACTGCTTCACTCGTCGGTCTTCTAAAATTATTTTTTTAACTTTGGCTACATTTTCGTTTGTAACGGCAGAAACCGACCTTCCACTACGAGCGTCATCTTCCAAGCTCTCACGACCGAGTTTAAATTGTTTAGACCAAAACTTTATAGTAAATTCGGAAGGGCACGAACTACCGAACACACACATCATACGTTCTCGGATCTGTGAGGGAGTATTTCCTTCTTTTGTTAGAAATTTAATCACTGCACGATGTTCAATTTTAGCGATATTCATTTTTTCAACCGATATGTCGCAAACATTCGAGAATTGTAGAAAAATGGAACGGAAAAAACAAATGAACGTCAAATAATTCAAAAAAAGAATAACCAAAGAACAAGAATGCATTTCAGCCAGTATCATTTTCGCATATTTTTTTAACCAAGGAGATTACTTTTCAGCCGCCCCTCGTAAAGGGTTGCCGATCCCTGGAAAACGATGAACAGGTACAGAAATACAAAATGATCAGTCAAAGACTTTATTCGAAGGGATATCTTACAAGTTACAATACAATAAGCACTAGTCCGATCCGCTGTGTTTCGAGGAAGCACTCGATGCTGACCCGCTTCTGGAGCCCTGAAAGAAACATCATCATTATATCAGCCGAAAGAGCCATTGCTGCACATAGGCCTCCCCAAAGAGTGCCGAAGTGACCGGTCTTGCGCCACCCGCATCCAGCGGACTCCCGCGACCTTTCCATACAGTTTTGTATAAAATAGTACGCCGTTAGCCGGCGAATGTCAAAAGACGTTTTGTATGGAAAGCGAACCACCTTAATGACTGCAAAAAAATACAGCAATAAAAGCTTGTAAGGCAAGATGGCAGTCGCTTTCGTAAAACTAGTGCCTACGCCAAATCTTAGGATTAGGTGACAAAGCGGACCCCAAGCTAGAGCACTTTAGGAGAAAACGCCAGGAGTATGATGATGAGCCACCTCAGCACGTCAAATTTTTTTTTATACGACGGTGGCAAACAAGCGTACGGCCCGCCTGATGGTAAGCGGACGCCACAGCATATATACGCATGCAACTCCAAAGGAGTAAAATGGGCGTTGCCGACCCTCGATATGTTTGAGGATTCGCCGTGTTGACAGCTGAAGGAACAAATTCCCTCACTCTCAACACAACGCATCCTCGGGAGCTCTGGCGACCTTGCTCACCTCCAGGAACACAACACTACTACAGAGCAAGTAGTAGTGTTATTGTGGCTGTGGTCTTCTGCAAGGCGGAGGTACTTCCCCAGTTGGGCTGCTCCAAATTCGAGCGGGATGACATTTCGCTGTGCCCTACCTCACTAAGCCGGCGCGCGAGCTCTCAATTTTTCCCGCGCTATAGCTAGAGGTATGCCTCTCTTTCTAAGTTTTCTAATAAGAGAGAGACGGATAGTGCGAGAAAAATCGAGAGAGCTCGCTCGCCGTCTTGTGATAGCCGTGCTGTTGCCCTCTTTCCAGATTGCTTTTGCACTTTTCTTTCCTTACCCGTTTAGAGCCGGTAGGGCTGCCGGAGCCGGAGCGCCGCGAGCTCGCGCGCGATCCCTTCTTGGAGCCCGAGCCCGCTGAGGAAGCCCGTGACGAGGCGCGACTGGAGCGCTTGGAGGCGCGCGAGGACGCGCGGGAACTCGCTTTTGAAGTGGCTTTGGAGCCCTAAAAAATAAATTAATTAATTTAATGACCAGTACAGTTCGCAGAAACAGCGCGGGTGAATCACGGGCGGTTTTATAAACGCTAGTTTATAAAATCATTATAATTCTCACGATTATCTCTAGATTGATGAAATATTATATTATATATAAGTCTGTCTGTCGCCTTTTCACGTATAAACTACTAAACCGATTGAAATGAAATTTGGTATGGAGATAGTTTGAAGCAGAGCGAGACCTTGCTGAGCCAGACCTAGACCAACAATATCAATAAAGCGTTACCTTTCCACTGGCCTTGGAGCTAGCCCGGGAGCCGCGCGAGCTGGCGCGGGACGAGGCGCGCGAGCCGGAAGCAGAGCGTAACCGAGACCTTGCTGAGCCAGACCTAGACCAACAATATCAATAAAGCGTTACCTTTCCACTGGCCTTGGAGCTAGCCCGGGAGCCGCGCGAGCTGGCGCGGGACGAGGCGCGCGAGCCGGAAGCAGAGCGTGACCGAGACCTTGCTGAGCCAGACCTAGACCAACAATATCAATAAAGCGTTACCTTTCCACTGGCCTTGGAGCTAGCCCGGGAGCCGCGCGAGCTGGCGCGGGACGAGGCGCGCGAGCCGGAAGCAGAGCGCGACCGACACCTTGCTGAGCCAGACCTAGACCAACAATATCAATAAAGCGTTACCTTTCCACTGGCCTTGGAGCTAGCCCGGGAGCCGCGCGAGCTGGCGCGGGACGAGGCGCGCGAGCCGGAAGCAGAGCGTGACCGAGACCTTGCTGAGCCAGACCTAGACCAACAATATCAATAAAGCGTTACCTTTCCACTGGCCTTGGAGCTAGCCCGGGAGCCGCGCGAGCTGGCGCGGGACGAGGCGCGCGAGCCGGAAGCAGAGCGTGACCGAGACCTTGCTGAGCCAGACCTAGACCAACAATATCAATAAAGCGTTACCTTTCCACTGGCCTTGGAGCTAGCCCGGGAGCCGCGCGAGCTGGCGCGGGACGAGGCGCGCGAGCCGGAAGCAGAGCGTGACCGAGACCTTGCTGAGCCAGACCTAGACCAACAATATCAATAAAGCGTTACCTTTCCACTGGCCTTGGAGCTAGCCCGGGAGCCGCGCGAGCTGGCGCGGGACGAGGCGCGCGAGCCGGAAGCAGAGCGTGACCGAGACCTTGCTGAGCCAGACCTAGACCAACAATATCAATAAAGCGTTACCTTTCCACTGGCCTTGGAGCTAGCCCGGGAGCCGCGCGAGCTGGCGCGGGACGAGGCGCGCGAGCCGGAAGCAGAGCGTGACCGAGACCTTGCTGAGCCAGACCTAGACCAACAATATCAATAAAGCGTTACCTTTCCACTGGCCTTGGAGCTAGCCCGGGAGCCGCGCGAGCTGGCGCGGGACGAGGCGCGCGAGCCGGAAGCAGAGCGTGACCGAGACCTTGCTGAGCCAGACCTAGACCAACAATATCAATAAAGCGTTACCTTTCCACTGGCCTTGGAGCTAGCCCGGGAGCCGCGCGAGCTGGCGCGGGACGAGGCGCGCGAGCCGGAAGCAGAGCGTGACCGAGACCTTGCTGAGCCAGACCTAGACCAACAATATAACATTGTCAAGTTCATCCGTTCGTGTCGTAAGCTTTATGTGTGTATGTTTATTATTGATGTAAAATTGTGTATGTTGCAAGTTAGTTTACTTCTAATTTTGCGACCTACCCACTTGTAATTTTTCGTTACAATTTCTCTGCTACCTAAAGGTGGTCAGGAAGAGAAAGCTCTTTAGCGATAAGACCAACCTGTTGTTAACCTCTATTTTCAAGTTTTTATCCGTGTTTTATTCATGTTTTGAGGTGTGAAGAAAAGAGTTTGTATAGTATTATTGCTTACCTCGCTGACCCGGACCGCGCAGAGCCGGATCGCGACCTCGACTTTCTTGAGCCAGAGCCCGAACGAGATCTCGACCTCGATTTGGACCTCGATTTGGACCGCGACTTGGATCGTGACTTGGATCGCGACTTGGATCGCGATTTGGACCGCGACTTGGACCGCGACTTGGATCGCGATCCTGACCGGGACCGCTCTGAGCCTGCCGGTGATTTTGAACCCGATTTTGAGCGGGAACGAGATCTGTAAAGATAGTTATATACAATCATTATATAGGTATGAAGACATATACCCTTATTCTTGAACGTCCATCAAGTAACTTTTTTTTAAAGTAACATTGTCTGCCCAAGGAGCCTCTGCAATAATATACTCTTAATAATCTACTCTGCGGGTGTAGAATTTTAGACTAAAAACACTTCCTTAGTGCGTACCGGGTCGTAGAGTTTCACAAATAAGTGCAATAAATATTATAAGTATTATAACACAAAACTTCGTCGCCCATCGGGGTGGTGGTCCGCCCTCTGGGCTACCGCGAAGTGAAAACGAACTTCGTTCGAGTGTCACCCTCTCTGTCACTCGCAAGTGCAACAGAGAGGCAGATACACGAACGAAATTCGTTTTCGTTTCGCGGTAGGGCCTCTGATCGCATTGATGACCGAGGCCTCATCAGTAACCCATTGTCATCTCCCATCATTCGATACTAAAAAGAAAAAAAAACTGCTACAACCCGGTCACAATATCTGTGCACCTCGCTGGAATGTAAAGCCCCTCCTCCTTCTCTTTTACCTACCCGCGCTCGCCCCGCGCGCCTTGCGCACCGTACCAGAGCGCCGACGTGACGTCACGAGGTCAGGTGCACAGATATTGTGACCGGGTTGTATGTGTACTATATCCCTAAGATCAAGAAGATTGAAATACCCCCGACATTTTCATTTCAAAGTTCAACATCTCAAAACCGGCTGAACCTATTTAAGAACCATCTCGTTTCGGACAAAAAGATCGCATTCAAATCGGATCGTTTAAGAGGTACGATGCCACAGACAGCACACAAACACGTCAAACTTATAATCCCTCTTTATGCGTTGGGGGATAAAATAGTAGATTACTGCAGAGGCCGTGAAGTAAGGGATTGCTGGACGAGATTGGGGTAGACGGCCGAGTCGTAGACGAGGCCGAATACAACGAGTCCAGCAATCCCTGTTCCGGCCGAGGATTGTATAGTACTTTTCTCAAACGATGTGAGGAAATATTAAAATTAAAATAAATACTAGGTAATCAATTAAATAATAGGTAATTTGCGCCTTTTTTATTTTTTAAACATGCCATTTGAACAAGCCGTTCAAACACCATGTTTAACCGCACATAAAGTATAGTACCATAGATTATTTTTATTTTTTCTGTGAAGCAAGTATGCTTACAGTGTCTAGTGGTGGTTGGCAGTATGTAAATTTTCCTTTGTCAGTTTAATATTAGTAAGCAAATTTAAAAAGTTAGAGTAGCGGACAATAATGGTTTTACTTAGGGTTTTCATACATTACTTCTTGGCGTAAGGCCAAGAAGTAATGTAGGGAGCCATAAACAAGAAACTTCACGTCTTCATTTCGTGATATTAACGCGTATATTTCCGAGCATGTTTGGGAAATAGTAGATTACTGCAGAGGCCGTGAAGTAAGGGATTGCTGGACGAGATTGGGGTAGACGGCCGAGTCGTAGACGAGGCCGAATACAACGAGTCCAGCAATCCCTGTTCCGGCCGAGGATTGTATAGTACTTTTCTCAAACGATGTGAGGAAATATTAAAATTAAAATAAATACTAGGTAATCAATTAAATAATAGGTAATTTGCGGCTTTTTTATTTTTTAAACATGCCATTTGAACAAGCCGTTCGAGCACCATGTTTAACCGCACATAAAGTATAGTACCTTAGATTTTTTTTTTTTTTTATGAAGCAAGTATGCTTACAGTGTCTAGTGGTGGTTGGCAGTATGTAAATTTTCCTTTGTCAGTTTAATATTAGTAAGCAAATTGAAAAAGTTAGAGTAGCGGACAATAATGGTTTTACTTAGGGTTTTCATAACCAAAAAACTTCACGTCTTCATTTCGTGATATTAACGCGTACATTTCCGAGCATGTTTGGGAAAAAGATCTTTATTTCTTTGTCTGTAGTTACACAATGACAGTACCTTTGTTTTTCTCCATTCTGTTCCTGTTTCTCTTCTTCTTCGTCATCATCCTCTTCCTCTTCCTCCTCCTCTTCCTCCTGTTAATAAAAATACCAATTATAATACAGTAGATTTTTGTTTGGAAAGGCTATGGTACATACTAGGCCCTGCAGGCTTTACGCTCGGCCATCAAAGTGCGCTGAGCGGATCTCCAGCGACGGATGATTGAGCGCTTGTAACCGCCAGTACTTGAGAGATTTCACTAGGTAGTATCATATTTGCTTCTTAGCCACTTTAGAAGTGATATATATACACCGTGGGCTCGAGTAACCCGAAAGATTTTAACCACGCATTCCTTTGGTCATTAGTAGCAAAAAATGTTATATGAACCCAACTCAAATTCAGCAAAAAAAAAACGCGTTTTGTCAGTCAGACTTTTTACGCAGACGTCTATCCGGATGGCGGAAACGACCCTCAGTCATGAGGATGCGACGAAGAACTTTTTACATTTGTATGGAGCGTCCGTTGACTGGGGCGACCTGTTCCATGCAAATGTAAAAAAGCGTCAATAAAACTCTTATTTTTTTCTTATCGGAACACTATACCTGTTATGCCCTTGAACCATCGCGATTTTTTACAGCCTGTATAGTGCATATTACCTGCACTGGTTCCAACTGTTTCTCCCTTAGCCTGAGTATGCGGTGCTCGGCGCCGCTGAGCGGGCGATGTGTGACCACGAGCCGGGTGAGCGCCTGAGCGGCGGCGCCCGCGCGTGCGCGGCGCTTCGACAAGCGCACGCGGGTTTCTAACTCGTTGTAATATACAGAGCCATTTCTGACCACCTGAGGAAAATACAAATTTTATTGAATACACTGAAAGTGACTTCAGAATAGACTACAATGTACAATGTAATGTGGGGTGTAGACACTAAATAAAATAATCCATTAATGTCATATTTTCTCGAAAAAGGATTAAAGATGTAGTCAAATGGAGAAAAAATCAACGCATAAAGTTAAATAATCACGAAGTTATAAGTCTCCAAAGTTTTAAGAAGGGGTGTTCTGTCCCTTTTTCACAAAACGCAACTTCATATGAAACGATGGCGCTTGTAGATTGTGACGTCACTAATAGACGGCAACGTGCCGCGCCCCATCGTGTTCGGCGCCGCCATCGACGCGGCCTGCCACGCGCGCGACGCGTGACGCGGCAGCCTCGCATGTTGTGACGTCACACACTGTTTGCGTTTTCTGTCTCTAACAAGCAATACTAAAACGGTTGTAGCTTCGTAATTCTTTGAGATATCTGAATGGCATTTTCGTCACGAGGCATACTTTTTTGCCTTCTTTCTTTTGGAGTAATAATAATTTTCGAGTCTACACCCCTATTGCAATTTTGAGAATAGCTTGTTTATCATATCCAATCCTATCACAAATGAGAAGTGTTAAAGATAACAATGGAATTGTTAAGATGGCAAACCATTTGATTATTTTCTGTTATAATAAAGGGGTAACTAGACTAGTCTTTGTTTTAATTTCATTCATTCTTTTCTTTTTTTTTGAAATCAATTGAAAAGTATTTTCATGGATTGTTGTTATTCAAGTAAATAAATAACTGAATATTCGAAGATCAGTCCCGGCCATTACCCCGCGAGATTCTGTGAATCCTTTTTTCTTGCAAATAAATGTCTATTTATTTATTTATTTATTGATACATGGAAAACCAACAGCGCAACATATTTATAGACAAAATAATAAAACCATATGGCCAATTACAGGTTCTCACTTATAGAAATAAACTAACACAAATAAATCTATAGCCAAACTTAAACTTAGCGTACATTACGCACAGTAACCAATCGCGCACCAATAGCAAGCATGGCAATGGGAATATACAAGTACAAGGTAGTTAATAAATTAGAATATATATAAACTCTAGTAACCCGAGCCTACACCTGAAGTATCACACATGAAGAATCTTGTCAGTTTAGATTTTATTGCTTGTATGCTATCACAAAATATGTCTATATCTAATTTAACTACAACTTCGTTTAAACTCCTGCCTGCTCTGCACAAAAAACTATTCTTTCTATATTTAGTGGAAACATGGAACATGCTAATAGGACGAAAATGGCGGAAACTTCTTATGGGAGTATTGAAATGAATTTTACCAAGTAAATTAGGACAGTCAACATTGCTTCTTATTATATTTAACAAGTATAAGACATCAGCAATTTCACGACGCTTAACAAGGGGTATCAGGTGATGCTTTTTACATAAGGTTAAATAATTAGATGAGCTGTAATGTATATGCATTTTATAGCAAATAAATTTCATGAATTTGGATTGTAATCACTCAATTCTATTGATGTAAATTTTATATTGGGGATTCCAAATCTGAGATGCGTATTCCAACTATTATTCTATGATTAACAAAATAACTCACCAGGAAATAATTCTCCTCATAGCCTTTAGAGGCCTTACTCTTAACATTCCAGTTGTATTCTCTAGCCATTTTATATTCATAGGTGTCCCCATCCATGTACTGTGTCCCCTCGGTAACATCCCTGCGCCGCTTCAGTATCGTGTCCTCGGTAGGCAAGCAGTAGGCTACGAACTGTTCTCCGCTTTCGTCCATCACACCTCTGTAATACAGGTACTACAATTGTTACGGGTACCTCTGAACAAAAATCGTATCAGAAAGTGCACCAAATTCTCTTGTCCAAGGAATAACTGACCTCAATCTGAACAAATTTGGGCATAGCACATGAAACTTGTGTTCCAGTGCCACTTTTAGCAAATGTGGGTATAGGAGATCAACGAGATGTGCTAGCCCATCGCCCACAACACACTTCAACCCTGCTCCCTTTTATGAAGGGAAGAAAGGGGTGAAATTCTAACCCGGACACCATACAGGGGTTTTCATTTAATTTAATCTACTTCATTCCGGATTACATTATTTTCATTTAGTTTAAATTTTACAGGGGGCACTAAAAAAATTGATCACCAAAAATGGTGATCCAGCGTTGCATGGTTTTCTAGTTTCATAACAGTATTTTCGTACTCAGTGTTAAAGAATTTTGCTATTAGATTCGTTCAGAATTTTATTACCCTAAGTACTGTACCAACAAAAAAAAAAGTAAAGAGGTTTATGCAACTTTAGCCAACATGAAGAATGAACATAAATCTAGACATAATCAAAGATTACTAACCGAATCATAGCCTGGGACATAGCCTCAATCTGTCCAGCCACATTCTTATCAGATGGTGCCGGGTCCGTGTCGAATATGACCTGCGCACATGGATACTTCCACATCTCAAAGTCTGGGTACACGGACATGATCTCAACAGGCACGACTCCTGGCTTGCTGTAGTGTTTCTCTATGGGCAACTTGTTGTCTTCAAATGTCTTCTCAATAGCCTTGATCTGGCTCTCGCGGTCCATGTAAAGGGTTTCCTCGCTGAATATCTTCTTGACATTGTAACCGACTTTGGCTTCAACCTGTGAATGTTAGGGGGCATAGTTAAGTTATAAAATCCAATATAAAACATGCATGCAATGATTATGTCTAAGTGTTTTTTCAGTAGAATAGCCTGAAATTCAATGATACTATTTGAAACTGTATTACACTGGGAAATTGCCAGAGAAGGAATGAATTACTTTGGTAACGGCTATCCACAACCAAAGGAATTCAAGGCGCTCCCTGAACTGCATCATCCGTTTTGTGGAAATGATGGAACGAGCTTGGGAGTAGGCATAAAGGAGGGCCAATGCACAAAAGCTCCCACTGGGTCAAAGTGTATCCGAAATGGCCCTCATCTAGATAAGATAAGATACTGGGCAATAAAGACGTCAATCTAAGTCAATCTTGGTTCTTAACCAGAACAACCCATATACAAGAGAACTGCAAAATCAACTCGCACACATCTCGGGTTCCCAGATTTATTCTTTGATTGACAGAACTTAACTGTAGTAGCACCAGCAAGTACAAATTTACCAACTCCAAGGTAAGTCATACTTGCTCTGCATAGGGCAGAAAAAGAAAAAACCTTAGAGATGTCTAAGTCTATTCTATTTCATATTACTCAAGTCAAGACCATTTTATTACTATTGGCTAACAACCTAAGCATAATTCAGCTAGTAACTGACCTTCTCCATAGACTGAGGCTGGAACCTGGTCTGCTCAGTGGAGATATACTCCGAGCGACGCAGCCACGACACATTCTTCGCATGGTGACGCGATCTCTTAGAGTCTTGTGGCGTTGACACATCATCTTCCAGCAATTTCTCATCTGCTATATCCAATATCGCATTCCCATCTCCCTGGTATATGTCTCGATTTATCAAATCAATGTGCACACCCAAGTCATGCTCTGTGAGAACTTCGTACCGGTAATTCTTCTCCAAAGACGTGGGATTGTACTGAATGAAACGCGTCGACGGGAACGGATAAGTAATGAACTTCAAATCGAAAGGTATGTCCGGTAGCGTGTTACAGTATTTGACGCGGGTTACAAGCTCCGATCTGTAATGGAAATAATAACATTATGCGTGAAAATGCCTACGTCGCGACGGATTGTTATGGTTTGGGAAACTAACCTCCTCTCGCCAGTTCTTTGCGGGCGTTTGTCCCGTTCCGGTTCGTTGGTCTGAACCGTTGGCGGCATTGTAGAATTCACTTTTAATTAGGATTACTCAACACATGTTAGAATCATTTTTAGTTAGAAATTATTCGTAATATTTCGAGTAGCTTCGTTTGACAATTAGGTTTGCGTTTGAGCTTGATGGCTCGCTTGGCCGAGACTTTAGAGCAGCCTGAGAAAGTGAGAGCTGAGAAATTGACAGATACAGACAGAGACAGAAAGAAAAGAAATGAGTGACATAAAAGATAAAAGTGACATGCCATGCTAACACAAGTCCGAATTGCTTGCGTATATTGCGTTAAAAGCCCAAAAGAGAAGAAAATATTATTAGAGCAATTAGATAGAGATGTCAATACAATAGAGATGGAGATACACGAACTTTCAATTTTTAAGTTCGGCGAATACATAGGATTAAAAGTAGATTTAATTCGAGAAAACTAGCAAACCAGCACAGCACGTCTATCACAAGACGGCGCGCGAGCTCTCTCGATTTTTCTCGCACTATACGTCTCTTTCTAAGTTTTCTAATAATAGAGAGACGGATGGTACGAGAAAAATAGAGAGCTCGCGCGCTGTCTTGTAATAGCCGCAATTTTACAATTTCGTAAAAGTAGGTCGATAATCCAAATGCAAAAAAAAACACAATTAAAACAAGTTGAAGCATTTCAAGACGTATATACTTCTTTTTATTTTACTTATTGTTCGATGACATTTAAAGTTTAAATAATGGGGCATCCAGATTATGTGATTTTACCCCAATTTGTCAGCGCAACATGTCGAAGTCATAATTGGACGTAGCGTACAGACGTAACAACTGCCGGGCTAGTACACTAGCACTTTGACAGCTTCTGCCGGTCTAGTACACTAGCACTTTGACAGCTTCTATCGTCATGTTTTACGTCCAAGACAGACGTAAAAAAATTTAACGTCATGGACTAATATGGTAGACCGTCAGTTACGTAAAATGTAACCATTCATACGTCTTGCACATAATGGGGCATCCACATTAAGTGATTTTACCCCAATTTGTCAGCCCAATTCATCAGAATCTTACTAATTGCTATCGTGTGGATGCATGTTGCGCTGCCGATCCAACCGTCAAACGAGTTGTCCTACTAATTGCATGAAAATCACAATTTGGACCATGGAATTGGCTTGATCTGCCAATTTTTTTTTTCTCATAAATTTCAATCAAATAAATTTAAACGAAAATTAAAAAATATATCCTAAAGAATATTGTTTTAATATTTTACACTGTAATTTTGTAATTTTTTTTAAACAGGTGTTTTGCAACTACTTTTTCATTCAGTGTGGCCAGTTAACAGTAAGAAAGCGAAAATTGCCGCATTCAAACGGTCCTGCAAAGCGGACTGCAAGACTGTTACTAACCGATGGATAGGGCAAGACAGCACGTCTATCATGAGACGGCCGTGAAATACTCTCGGTTTTTTTGTGCTGCACCGCTATCACGCGACGGCGCTCGAGCTCTCTCGATTTTTCTCGCACTATCCGTCTCTCTCTTATTAGAACACAGCATAAGAGGTATAGTGTGAGAAAAATCGAGAGTATGTCGCGGCCGTCCCATGCACAGATTACTAATATGTAGCTAGCTAGTCCCATGTTAGACGTGCTGTCTTGCCCTATCTCATCGGTTAGTAACAAGCTTGCAGTCCGCTTCGCAGGACCGTTTGAATGCGGCAATTTTCGCTTTCTTACTGTTAACTGGCCACACTGAATGAAATTGTAGTTGCAGTTGTTACGTCTGTACGACACACCCAATTCTGACTTCGACATGTTGTCCTGACAAATTGGGGTAAAATCACTTAATCTGTATACCCCATAAAACGAAAATTTAAACGTCAATATGCTCTTGATTTAGACATATAAAATTGCCGGTATAAACCGATGACGGGCGTAAATTTATGTAGGTCGCTCGAGACCCCCGGTAAAATTTAACACTATGAAAACATCTTCTGTCACAAGTTCACAATACATACGGTTCAGTTTCAAAACTAAATTCCTTTGCTGTTTTGTCTATCTACATGCTCGGATTGATTTAGTTTTTTACGACATTTCGCTTGATCATTGGACTTCGATATTACCGCATATCACGACGACCCTCGCTTACGTATATTGTACAAGGTTTCGCACCGGGACTTACAAGGTGATTTACTATTATTTATCATCATCGTCATAGGCCTTTACGTCTATTACAGACGATTTAAGCATTGCTGTGTAGACATCGTTTTTGGTGACTGTGAAGACCGATACGAGACCAGCCGGTCTAGTACACTAGCACTTTGACAGCTTCTATCGTCATGTTTTACGTCCAAGACAGACGTAAAAATTGTTAACGTCATGGGCTAATATGGTAGACCGTCAGTTACGTAAAATGTAACCATTCATACGTCTTGCACATAAAACGAAAATTTAAACGTCAAGTGCTAATATGCTCTTGATTTAGACATATAAAATTGCCGGTATAAACTGATGACGGGCGTAAATTTATGTAGGTCGCCCCGGCAAAATTTAACACTATGAAAACATCTTCTGTCACAAGTTCACAATACATACGGTTCAGTCAAAACTAAATTCGTTTGCTGTTTTGTCTATCTACATGCTCGGATTGATTAAGTTTTTTACGACATTTCGCTTGCACATTGGACTTCGATATTACCGCATATCACGAGGACCCTCGCTTACGTATATTGAACATGGTTTCGCACCGGTACTTACAAGGTGATTTACTATTATTTATCATCATCGTCACAGGCCTTTACGTCTATTACAGACGATTTAAGCATTGCTGTGTAGACATCGTTTTTGGTGACTGTGAAGACCGATACGAGACCGGCGTTACAATTAATGCAGAGCAAATGTAAGTTTTTGATGAGTCCATTTATCATAATATTTGTAACTTACAAATATTATGATAAATGGACTCATCAAAAACCTACATTTGCTCTGCATTCATCAGTATTCAGTCAAAACTCGCGCAAGGAGAAAAGTAAATAGATACACTAGCTTTCACAATAATCTAGAGACACAGCTATAAGACGGAAAGAGACAGAAAACACAGGCTTTTATCCATAGACTATAATTGAACGAATTAAATGAATGTAATACTTGGTAGAATTACAGTCGTACACATTGGCAACACCATAGTTTTTTGGGTACATATATTTTATGCTAGGGCATAAATATACGTCAAGTCATTAGTGTGGTAGCTAAGTAACGTAAAAATTGACACATACATAAGGTTATACGGCGGAACGTAAATATATGGCCGATTAGTGTACTAGACGGGCAGCGTTACAAATATTATGATAAATGTACTCATCAAAAACTTACATTTGCTCTGCATTCATCAGTATTCAGTCAAAACTCGCGCAAGGAGAAAAGTAAATAGATACACTAGCCTTCACAATAATCTAGAGACACAGCTATAAGACGGAAAGAGACAGAAAACACAGGCTTTTATCCATAGACTATAATTAAACGAATGAAATGAATGTAATACTTGGTAGAATTACAGTTTTACACATTGGCAACACCATAGTTTTTCGGTTACATATATTTTATGCTTGGGCATAAATATACGTCACGTCATTAGTGTGGTAGCTAAGTAACGTAAAAATTGACACATACATAAGGTTATACGGCGGAACGTAAATACGAGTATATGACCGATTAGTGTACTAGACGGCCTGTCGTCATGTTTTACGTCCAAGACAGACGTAACATTTTTTAACGTCATGGGGTAATATGGTAGACCGTCAGATACGTAAAATGTAACCATTCATACGTCTTGCACATAAAACGAAAATTTAAACGTGAAGTGCTAATATGCTCTTGATTTAGACATATAAAATTGCCGGTATAAACCGATGACGGGCGTAAATTTATGTAGGTCGCTCGAGACCCCCGGTAAAATTTAACACTATGAAAACATCTTCTGTCACAAGTTCACAATACATACGCATACGGTTCAGTTTCAAAACTAAATTCGTTTGCTGTTTTGTCTATCTACATGCTCGGATTGATTTAGTTTTTTACGACATTTCGCTTGATTATTGGACTTCGATATTACCGCATATCACGACGACCCTCGCTTACGTATATTGGACAAGGTTTCGCACCGGGACTTACAAGGTGATTTACTATTATTTATCATCAACGTCATAGGCCTCTACGTCTAATAGAGACGATTTAAGCATTGCTGTGTAGACATCGTTTTTGGTGACTGTGAAGACCGATACGAGACCGGCATTACAAATATTATGATAAATGGACTCATCAAAAACTTACATTTGCTCTGCATTCATCAGTATTCAGTCAAAACTCGCGCAAGGAGAAAAGTAAATAGATACACTAGCTTTCACAATAATCTAGAGACACAGCTATAAGACGGAAAGAGACAGAAAACACAGGCTTTTATCCATAGACTATAATTGAACGAATGAAATGAATGTAATACTTGGTAGAATTACAGTTTTACACATTGGCAACACCATAGTTTTTTGGGTACATATATTTTATGCTAGGGCATAAATATACGTCACGTCATTAGTGTGGTAGCTAAGTAACGTAAAAATTGACAAATACATAAGCTTATACGGCGGAACGTAAATATATGGCAGATTAGTGTACTAGACGGGCTGCAACTACAATTTCATTCAGTGTGGCCAGTTAATAGTAAGAAAGCGAAAATTGCCGCATTCAAACGGTCCTGCGAGGCGGGCTGCAAGATTGTTACTAACCGATGAGATAGGGCAAGACAGCACGTCTAACATGGGACGGCCGCCACATACTCTCGATTTTTCTCGCACTATACCTCTTGTTCTAATAATAGAGAGACGGATAGTGCGAGAAAAATCGAGAGAGCTCGCGCGCCGTCGCGTGATAGCCGTGCAGCATACAAAAATCGAGAGTATGTAAAGGCCGTCTCATGATAGACGTACTGTCTCGCCCTATCTCATCGGTTAGTAACAATCTTGCAGTCCGCTTCGCAGGACCGTTTGAATGCGGCAATTTTCACTTTCTTACTATTAACTGGCCACACTGAATGAAATTGTAGTAACAAAACACCGGTTTAAAAAAATTTTCAAGATTACAGTGTAAAATATTAAAACAATATTCTTTAGTATATATTTTTTAATTTTCGTTTAATTTTATTTGAATGAATATTGTGAGAAAAAAAACACTTGGCAGATCATGCCAATTCCATGGTCCAAATTGTGATTTTCATGCAATTAGTCATGGGGCATATACATTACATGATTAGTCAGCCCCAATTCATCAGAATCTGACTAATTGCTATCGTGTGGATGCATGTTGCGCTGCAATCCAACCGTCAAACGAGTTTTCCTGACTAATTGCATGAAAATCACAATTTGGACCATGGAATTGGCATGGTCTGCCAAGTGTTTTTTTTCTCACAATATTCATTCAAATAAAATTAAATGAAAATTAATAAATGTAAACTAAAGAATATTGTTTTAATATTTTACACTGTTATTATTAGTGTTCGGAGTTTCGGTGGCAAATTTCACACAGTGGATAATGGAGTCGTTTTTATGATTAACTTTTTAAGATTTGAATAAATAAATTATTCATTTACCTGAAGTACTTAGGTAGTATGACTTTAATTGGCGGCAGGTACAAACATTATACTGTCCCGACTGTTTAGGTGACATGTTTGTAATGTAATAACTAAAAATAAATAAATTCATTAAACAATGTTTACCTACATACTTGTGTTATTAGTAGTCCTGTGTTATCGTGGTATAAGTAGGTAATGCTCGCAAGATAATGTATAAGGAGTATTATACAAAATTTATCATTTAATCGTTATTCGTTTAATCAAAAAAATTGTAAGATGACTCCATTTATCTCTGTGAAATTTGCCACTGAAACTCCGAACACTAGTAATTGGGTCAATCAACTTTTCTTTGTCCTGTAAGTACTATGTTTTGTCCCTGACCAATAATCGCAGTTCTAGAGAAAATTAAGTGGTTCGTTGGCATATGTCGCATTTATCTTATTATTAAGCAAACATACGAGTAAATTATTTTAAATAAATCACTATTAAACTGGAATTTTAATGGTTGTCCATGTGACAAAACATCTAATGTAGTGTTTTTTCGTTTGTCCCCCAGTAGCTTAGTGCAATGAAACATTACTTTATACAAAAAAATACTATATGGCAATTAATTACGCTTGTTCATAATGATTCATTACAATGTCTACTATGATGCTAGCATATAGATTTTTGTTTGCTTCATAATTTTAACGAGCTTTTTGCATGTTCATTTTGGTCCCTATTATATTTTATTATCCTGACTTCCACCGGACGACGGTAAAAACGTTCCGAAAGCAAAACATAGATGGCGTGATCAGTGCCTTGAGAACAAGTCGATTGATTTGGTGACAACACTCATCCAGCCGCTATTTTGATTTCATCTTTGCCGCGGCGTCAGTCAGCCGAGTGCGTTTTGAGAAAGTGGGTGGCTTTTTTGTGTGTCTACCGGACAACCAGCACAAAAACGTAAACATTTGATATATCGTAGTAAATAAAAGTGAAATGTATTATATTTAATCTATATTTTTCACTGCGCGTAAGACCTAATTCAAAATATCATTATTATTACCAGGAAGCGCAAATACTGATAAATGTCACTCGGACAACCAGTCACTTGGACAACCAAAACCGTTGTCCGTGGGACATTTTGGTTGTCCATAGGACGATAATGATAGAATCAGCATACAGAAATACTTTTTCTTTCAGTACTAAGTTCGTTCAAAAATAGGTATAATAAAACTGATAATTATTATCATATAGTTGTTTTTTTTTTACACAAAAAGAACAAATACAGGCGATTTCAATCCTAGTATTTCCTTTGGACTCCCGAGTATGTCCTATGGACAACCGTATATATCCACTGGACAACCATTTTGTCCCTGTCTCTTAAAGACACATTATCGTCATTTTTACTTTAAAAAAAACAGTAAGGTTTACAAAATTTTCAAATATGAATGTAACAATTAAAAGTGAATTCATAAAGTGTTAAATATCACGTATTCATGATTATTTTACAAGTTAAATGAAAAGTTTGTTACATTTAAAGTTTGTCGTTGTCCAGGAGACAATATTATTGGTAATAACTTATAAATTAAAAGTCGCGTCATTTATTTATGGAAGATAAATTGCAATCAATCCTATATTTAGTGAGAATAAAGTGACGGTTTACAATTTCACTGAATTTCAAATGGTTCAGAAGTCAATTTAGTTAGTTGTCCAAGGGACTATGTTAACTAGAGTCATGTGGACTTCGGAGTCAAATTTACTATTTTATTTAAATAAATTGTTCTGCTCCATGTGAATTCTTAAAATATAAATAATTATCTACGGCAAAAATGTTGAAATATAAAAAAAATCAAATAAAATTAAAAAAACTCAAATTTTCATTGAGTGAACACTTAAAAGTTGATTGACCCAATTATGTAATTTTTTTTAAACCAGTGTTTCGTACTACAATTTCATTCAGTGTGGCCAGTTAATAGTAAGAAAGTGAAAATTGCCGCTTTCAAACGGTCCTGCGAAGCGGACTGCAAGATTGTTACTAACCGATGAGATAGGGCGAGACAGCACGTCTATCATGAGACGGCCGTTACATACTCTCGATTTTTGTGAGCTGCACGGCTATCACGCGACGGCGCGCGAGCTCTCGATTTTCTCGCACTATCCGTCTCTCTCTTATTAGAACACTTAGAACAAGAGGTATAGTGCGCGAAAAATCGAGAGTATGTCGCGCCCGTCCCATGTTAGACGTGCTGTCTTGCCCTATCTCATCGGTTAGTAACAATCTTGCAGCCCGCTTCGCAGGACCGTTTGAATGCGGCAATTTTCGCTTTCTTACTGTTAACTGGCCACACTGAATGAAATTGTAGTTGCAGCGGCGCTACCACGAACTACGAAAGTCGAAGTTCGTAATACATGCATCCCTGTCACTCGAGTAAGGGAGTGCGATAGAGATGGAAATACCCGAACTTCGACTTTTGTACGCTACGTCTGTTGTTACGTCTGTACTCTACGTCCAATTATGACTTTGACATGTTGGGCTGACAAATTGGGGTAAAATCACATAATCTGGATGCCCCATTAGGAAAACTCGTTTGACGGTTGGATTGCAGCGCAACATGCATCCACACGATAGCAATTAGTCAGATTCTGATGAATTGGGGCTGACTAATCATGTAATGTATATGCCCCATAAGTTTTATTTATTATACATTTTCTAATGGGTCACTTCCGGAAAGTTATCTATACCTTTTTCATTCGTTCTCTCCATTCCAAATTCAACTTCATCCGTTCATTCAGAGACATTCACTTTGTCCGTGGCTGTCTGTCGCAGAACCGTTTCATTTCATAGTATAGTTCACACCGCCATCTTTCTTTTCCAACAAATTTTGTCCGCAACAAGGTACGTTTAAATTTTTTAAAGAATTGCATTTCTGGAGTTTTGTGATTTCGAATTGAATACATAGTTTGCTCAGTTACTCGTGAACTTTTGTGAGTACCTATTTGAGATTCCCATCGCCTAATACCAGCGTGGAACATCTTCAGCCATGTGGTCGGTCAGCGAACCGAAATTGGTTTTTCAGTACTGCGCACTATGTTTTTTAGTATGAGAACTGATGAATAAGCTTGTATGTTTTATTGTAGAAATGGTTATTTTATTTTTTGGTTGTCAGTTATTGACATTGACATGTGTGGCGGGCGATATATTGTTTTTCGAGCCGGCACATTACATGGATTGAAAGAAACGTGGCGGCAAACTTGACTTGTGGTGTTGTTGTAGGTGAAACTATGGGCACCGTTGAACGCGCTGGTGATGCGACGTCGGAGGTTGAGTCCGGTGAGGAGGAGGAAATTGTGGGGGGCGGTGAACTGGCGCAGCACCTCATGAAAAGGTGAGTTCATGTTTTTAGGTTATCCGAATCGTTTTCTCAAACCTTGTTTTTTTTTCTTTTCTTATAGAAATAGATTTTAAATGTAAATTGAACAGATTCATGTGTGACTTTACTAGCTAGATTGCATTTGCTGATAATTAATGTAGTTATCCTGCCATAAATGAAGGGTATTATGTCATTGATGATATTTGTACTGATATATATATAATAATTGTAATTTGTAAAAAAAAAATGATTACTACCAAGCAAGCATATTGGTGCAAATATATATTTTCTCATGCATAGTATAAAGTCATCCAACTAGTACATTGGACACAGTAATAAAAGTAGCATACTAGACATAGTTCAGATGTATCAAATCTGTTCTGAATTGAGTCAAGTTTTGTTATATTTTTAGTAAGTTTTGCTGGGATCCTTGTCCAATGATGAGCATTGCGCCAGTTTGTACACATTGGGCCAATGTTGGCGCGTGAGCAGGATGCAGCGATGTAAATGAATGAGATATAATAGTGGCTCCCACTTAGAGATAGGATCATCTGATTTCATGATTTAACATAGTTCAGAGAAAAGCTGTGATTTTTTATTTTTATTTAGAACATCGATTTTAGCCACTAAGATCAAAATTGTTTCAATAAACGTATTCACAGTCAGTCAGTCACCAGTAAACTCCATGGCATTGTTATAAAGTTCACTATAAACCCGATGGTAGGGACAAAATGTGAATGGCTATATTATAAATGCAATAGTTTAGATGTATGTTACTCAATATTCACGCAAAAACGGCTGGACGGATTGAGATGAAATTTGTCATGATGATAGATTTTCACAATCTTTAACTTATCAGTATTAAACAACACAAGGGTGAGAGTATTAACTTGTATTGAGAATTCAAAATTGGCTTGTCAAAAGATGTCCTGAGATTTGAAACTATAGGTTCAAATTGAAATGCTTAGCATTCCATGCTAAAGCTTATGATGAACCATACTTTATGCCACTAGTTCACAGCAATTTAATTGAATGTGTCATGTGACCCAAATACCCTTACAATGAGTAATCATCTTAATTTAGGCAGGAATGATTCAAGGAGCTTAACTGTCTAGTCATGCCTTATATGGAATAAAATGCACCAAATGTATGGGCTTTGCCGAATAATGTTCGGTTCCGCTTTCGCCTAATGACCAAATTCCTCTATTCAGCCGAATTATTTGGTTTAACTTAATTGCCTTCATCATCTGTTCCAAAACAGACTCGTTTAGTGGTAAATATCATATTGATTTTATAAGTAAAATATTACAGTAATGATGGTTAAATAATAATAAAACGAATCCATTATATACTATATTACATTATTGCGACTTGCAGACAAACATCTCTAAATTTATTCGGTAAATATTCGGCATTTAAACCGAATAATTCGGTTGAATAACCAACATTGAAAAATATACCGAATTGTCGGCGCATCTCTAGTCATGACTTCCGACTGATAGCCAGAAATTTCTGGCGGTTTCCAAATCATAGCCATTCATGTTGTCTGATTAATGACAAAGCTGGTTGGTCATACAAAATAGCGCAACGTGGACTGCCTGCTTACTTATGGTAAAACCCTTGGGCTTAGGATGGTGGAAATCAGTAATTTCCACATCAATAGCAACTCCTACGAGTCGTGCCTCTACAAGCGATGTCCGGTACAAAGCGGAAAATTGCTACTAAGTTAAAATCAAATAAGTTAAAAGATTTATTTTTATCACAATACTCGTTTAAAAGGAGGTTTAATGTTTTGCCCTAGATGGGCATTGTAATGGTAACATGCGTTTCATTGTTTTTGTCTTAATCAAACCATTAAAAAAATAATATATATCATTGCTGTCAATTTCAAAATATCAATTTCACTAGAAGACGCTTAATGTTATGGATACACTTTGAACAGATTTCCTATACAAACTGGAATGGACTTTAATATCTACTCCATTTAGTACCTATTTAATATTTTAGAAACAGTATCAAAATGTCATTCACAGAGGATATTGAAAATTATACATGCATTTTGGATTCAATCATACCAATTTCCAATTTCAAAGTTAATACGCAATTAGTCACGATTATAAGTTGCTATAGCTACCGTGTAACTGTGAATGATAGTCGCGTTTATCTGCCTTATCACTGGAATTCGTTATCCTCAACTCCCCATATCGTTCCTTCGTAGGTAACTTGAAAAAACATACTTTTGCATCACTACCTTAAGCCGTATACCTATATAATCTGTCGCCGTATGTAGACGCCATATTTGCCGAACGTGTTATCTTTATATTCCTCCTAAGTTTTCATAAAAAAGACCTAACGCATAGTGTTGGGTTACTCACTCGTTTAAATTGTCGCAATGTCGCATCACTTCACTCCTCAATTAAAAAAAAAAGACCGGGTTGCACTCCGGGAGTGCCGGCAGAAGTGAAAACTCAATAACATTGTAACAGTTTTTCGATCAGGTCACGTGACATCTTACGTGTCACCCTAAAAATGAATTTGACGCAAATTTATAAACAATTATCAATTATTTAGGCGGACGGCCCGCAGGCGCGTTGGGTGTGACGGGCCGCCGGCTTCCCGCCGACGGGCGGCGGCAAACACAATACCAATTTGTTTTTGCCATTGCCGAATATTTTTCAAAGCTTTATCTCTTTAGGAATAACGTCTAAATTCGAATTTGCACAGCAGACTGCGGTGGCGACCAAGATATCAATTTGTTTTTGCCGTCGCACTGTGGATCGAAAATGGCCTCTCCATAGAATTAGGGACTTAATTTTCTAAGTGCCTGTTTTTTAAATTGAAATCGAGTCTTCTCTTGATAATTAGATAAAAAAATGAATATGGATAAATTTGGCTAAAAATCCGCAGAGTAATATTTTTTTTACCAAAATTTTGTATGCAGCGTATATGAAAAAACGGAATATCTCAGAGTGCACAATTTCCCGTAATATCCTTCCGCACAAATTTACTACCAATTATTTATGATTTTTTGGCGTACTCAAAATTTCCCGGCCAGGTGCACTTTTTTTTTTTTAAATCTAAAACGTTTTATATGGGGAAAAATAGGTTTTTAGTAGGTATTTAAGTTTGCAAGAGACGTTTAATCATGGAATAAAATTAAATAATGGCTTTAGATGAGATGCATTTACAAAAATGAGTTTATGGGAATAATTACATATCTCACTTTTTGGCCCTTTATCTCCCTGCCCCCTAATGAGCACATTTAGTGCTCATTGAGTGTGTGGTTCAAAGTAAAAATTGTCTTATCTCTTTATTAAGGATGATAATATGATAAATAATAAATATCCAGATTTTTTTTTCCAGATTTCATTAGTAATGTGCAATAATCAGATTGCAGTTTAGTTTTATTGTTTATTGTTCTGTGACACTTATTTCGGCATCCAATTCCGAATCATTTTGCGGTTCGGAATTGATTAGAAGGTCCAAGGTCTCAATAAATAAGGTTCGTCTGTTCCTTTTATTTAGTGTTGGCCTCATTGCGGTAAGTTTGGGATCCGATGACAAAATTAACATATTGAGAATGTCATGATTTGAATCTTGTCTACTCTTTTTTTGTGTTCGGCACTTCTGCCATCTTTCCATAGCTGCTCTTGTAAATCTTCGGCAAAATTGCTTGAGGGTATCATAGTCTTCTTCAGATAGTTGTCCATTGATTTTAGTAACCACTTCTTCCAGCAAGGCTTCGTGGTTAAACGAGGGCTCCTGATTTCTCAAAATCACGTACAAATCTAAGTTGGTCGTTAAATCCTCCATTGCTTGTTGCTTAGAGATGTTAGCAGTTGACATGTTCCAGACGGCATAAACAATAAAACTAAACTACAACCTATTTATTGCACATTAATAATGAAATCTGGATAATTATCCTCCTTAATAATAATAAGACAATATTAAATTTTTACTTTTACTTAATTCCAACTCTTTAGGAATAATTAAGAGTCATTTAGTATTTTTTTACTTTGAATCATACACTTAATGAGCACTAAATGTGCTTATTAGGGGGCAGGGAGATAAAGGGCCAAAAAGTGAGATATGTAATTATTCCCATGTACTCATTTTTGTAAATGCATCTCATCTAAAGCCATTATTTAATTTTATTCCATGATTAAACGTCTCTTGCAAACTGAAATACCTACTAATAACCTATTTTTCCCCATATAAAACGTTTTAGGTTATTTAAAAAAAAAGTGCACCTGGCCGGGAAATTTTGAGTACGCCAAAAAATCATAAATAATTGGTACTAAATTTGTGCGGAAGGATATTACGGGAAATTGTGCACTTTCTGAGATATTCCGTTTTTTCATATACGCTGCATACAAAATTTTCGTAAAAAAAATATTACTCGGCGGTTTTTTAGCCAAATTTACCCATATTCATTTTTTTACCTAATTATCAAGAGAAGACTCGATTTCAATTAAAAAAATAGGCACTTTGAAAATTAAGTCCCTAATTCTATGGAGAGGCCATTTTCGATCCACAGTGCGTCGGTAAATATTTTTCTAAGTTTATCTTTGTAGGAATAACGCCCAAATTCGAACTATTCTAATTTTCTCAATAGCAAAACGGTGAAGGACGCGTTGGTGTTATTACAAACTTATGTGTGTACTCACAAAAAGTGTTTAACAACTTGTTTTTACTGCCGATAGATGCTAATTATTAGATGGCACCCTCACCTCATTTGAAGTATGACATTGTACCACCTCATATTTAACCGACTTCAAAAAAAAGGAGGAGGTTCTCAATTCGGTTGTTTTTTTTTTTTTTTTTTTTTTTTTTTTTTCTCAATATTTGTTACCTCAGAACTCCGTCATTGATGAGCCGATTCGAAATTTTCATTTTTTGTTTGTAAGTGTATGCTTCCAGGTGGGTCCCATTTCTTTAAAAATTCAGTTTGATGATGGGATCCATGAGGAATTGAGGGAACTCCTCAATTATACAGGGTGTTAACGGGGTCATGATCCGGAATGACAAAAAGCGAATAAGATGATCATACTGAACAAGCTTTCCCATGGGACCAACCACGAAATCGCAAAAAAAAACCAGGTATTCCATACATAACTCTCAATTAAATCGCAGTTAACTCACAGTTAACTCTTAATTGGCTCTTTTTTTTTGCGATTTCGTGGTGGTCCCATGGGAAAGGTTGTTCAGTATGATCATCTTATTCGCTTTTTGTCATTCCGGATCATGACCCCGAAAACACCCTGTATTAGGCACGCGTGTAGTGATTTTGGTATTTTCTGTTATAACTAGTGTATTTACACCCAGAAATCATAAAGTTGGTGGAGTGGAATTGATGATGAAGACCACAGATGACTTATGGAATTCCTCAATGATGTACTTAAAAGTACAAAAGTATATCACAGATTCTGATAAGATTCCGTTGAAATAGCAACTAATGAAATCCCAAAGGTGATCCTTGTGGATTCGACGGAATTCCTCAAATATTATCGGCCCACATACAGTGATTCGGTTTTTTTCTCTAATAATCAACGCATTTGCTCTCGGAAATCAGATCATATGGTAAATTGGATAAGAAATGTGGAAATATTCTCGTGCCTTGGCGGAGTACTAAATTGAAGTCGGTTAAAACTTTGTTTTTAAAGTAAATTATTTATTGGAAATGAGGTGCTCTTACAAACTCATTTTAATTTCATGTCATACCCAACCGCGGTATTTGGTTACGTAAGTGATTTTCTACGGGCTAGTTCGTAATATCTGCATGATACGTGTGTAGTGAGTTTTCCAAGATCCAGCAGCGCTGCAGCGTTTTCCGCTTTGTAGCAAAAATCCTCCGTAGAACAGAAACTTTTTGCCTGAACAATGTCAATCAAACTCGCTCACGTCACAGGCGGTAAAGCAAAACGCAAGCAAGGGCGGCTAATATGGATCTGAGGCTTTCTTTATGGCAGCCCGTGGTGAGGTAAAATTTTGTCTCAAAACACGAAATCTATCATTTTGGATACACTTAAAAAGTATCCAAAATGATAGATTTTTTCTGTGCAAAATGTCTTTGAGATTGCCTACGGGTCGGTCAATAATCTTTCCGTATTGGCTACCAAAAAAAAAATGTATTAATACCTATGTAGTACAATTAGCATGAACAATAAATAGATATTAATAGACCTATAATGAGAATTCTATTTGGATATAAGTGCTTGTCTTTAATGCACGATCTTTTTATAACCGGAAGGTCACTGAACCGATGATGAATCATTATCATGCTCTAGTTCAAGCTCAATCTAGCATGGAAACGAAACCACTATCTTGTCTTCATCTTTATAGATTGGTGATTATTTAGCAAACTCAACCTAATTATCCATATATTGATAGATAGCAATGTAACTAAAAAAAATATGGTATGGTCCATTATAAACTAACTTCTTCGAACTATCAAAGAATGGTATTTATAACTTCCGACGCAATAGAGTGGATATACAGTTTAAAATGTGTATGTGTATCTGTCTGTGGCATCGTGGCTTCCAAACGGATGAACCGATTTAAGTTCTTGATATTAATCGAAAGATTTTTCTTGTGTGTTTATGAAACGAAACTTCTGCGGTATAATGGTCAGAGATACTAATAGAGGCACGACCTGCCATCTGTTTGATAAATAAAAAGTATTTTTTATCAAGTTTAGTCCTTTAGTCGCGTAGTACGAGAAACTCAAATTACCTTATACGCGGATGACCCGAATTTCATACGTAAATTACCTGATTCGCATATGACCTGAATTCCATTACGCAATTAGCCAGGATAAAGATAGGTAGGTTAGGTTAGGTTAGGCGAACCTACCGTTAGATATCTTCAGATGCCCGCAGGGCAAATAGACCTGAAATAGGAGCCCCGCGAGTGCCGAAATACCAGGAGGCCATACATTAATAGGAGAATCTCGACTTTTTTCTCAATTTTCATAACCAGGACCTCCTATTAATATACTTGTGGTGTCCTGGTATTTCGGCAGTTTTGACGGAGAGCGGGGCTCCTATTTCTGGTATGTTTGTCCTTCGGGCAGCTGAAAAATTGAAGATACCTAACGGACCTAACCTACCTATCTTTTACAAGTTCAAGTCTCACTCTGCTGAATTCGCTTTAAGACAAAATCGTAATAAGTTCAAATCCCTCTTAATGCGGCTACCCATCGATTGGTCTAGCTAGGCATAACGCGAAATCAGCAGACATCTGGTCATATGCGTATCTGGTAATTGGCGAAACAAAATCTGGTCATATGCGTATCTGGTCATTCGCGTATAACGTAATTTGCGTTTCGAGTACTATGGGTCTGAAGGAATTTAGTAGATAAAAAAATATTTCACCAATGGGTTGATTAAAAAATCCTTTAAACAGATGGGTGGAGGTCGTGCCTCTATTCGTATCTCTTGGGAATCTTAATTAATTCGTTTTTCAATAGCTTTTTCATTAGTATGTTAGTCAAAAGTCCTCTAGTCGTAGTAGTAGTAGTCTGTTAACTTTCTGTTCATGAATAAGATATAATAGCAAAGCAATTCGTCATTCTCACCGACTCATTTAAATCCAAATGAACGCAGCTAACAGCTGTTCCAAGAAATAAACCTCTATCATGACATGACTACTCACTTGTATAGAAATCTACTTATGTATATGTACCTATCTAGGTAGTCTAGCCTAGCTAGTTTTTCTGCTATCATTGTTCTCGTCGCCTTGAACTGAAAGCGCGTTGATGATAAATGGACGAGCTAAATGTTCCATTGATGAAGAATCTATTATCCGCTCAAAATTGTAGCCGTGTGTTAGACCTTCGATTTTCAAAGTAAGATTTAAGACGTTATAGGAGTAGGCTCTAGTACTAGCAGCTACTACATAAGGTTCGAAATGATACAATAATCCATACTAATATTATAAATGCGAAAGTGTATGTGTGTGTTTGTTTGTCCGTCTTTCACGGCAAAACGGAGCGACGAATTGACGTGATTTTTTAAGTGGAGATAGTTGAAGGGATGGAGAGTGACATAGGCTACTTTTTATCTCTTTCTAACACCCCACTTCCCTAAAATGGGGGTGAAAGTTTGTATGGAGCTACGATATAAACGAGTTCAACGCGGACGGAGTCGCGGGCAGAAGCTAGTACTACATAAATATCGCGTTAGACCCGTGTAAAAAAATAATATAAATGTGTAAAAAGCGAAAGTGTTATACACAAATAGGTATGCAGAACACCCTGACAATAAATAAGAACTACCTCGACAGACAAGACTTAAGATGAGTAATAAAAAAACCGGCCAAGTGTGAGTCGGACTCGCACACGAAGGGTTTCGTACTTTTATTTATAAAAACGGCAAAAAAATCATGTGTTGTATGGGAGCCCCACTCCGACACGCACTTGGCCGGTTTTTTAGTATTTGTTGTTATAGCGGCAACAGAAATACATCATCTGTGAAAATGGCAACTGTCTAACTATCACGGTTCATGAGATACAGCCTGGTGACAGCGGAGCCTTAGTAATAGAGTCCCGTTTTTACCCTTTGGGTTACGGTACCCTAAAAAACGCACTCGTCTCATGTCCGTTTGTCTGTTTTGGAGCTTCGATGCCATAGACAGACACAGAGACGTGTTAACACCCCTCCTTTGCTTTTCGTCGGGGTTTAAAAAAATTGTTTGGTTTGCATCAGGGACTGCATAACCGAAAAATACCGGTATGTTTTATAACCGATATGACGTCATATCGGTTTTCAAATAGCGGTTTCGGTTGCAGAACCTTTATATTTCGCTATCGAAATATAACGGTTCTTTATTTTTTTCGGTACCGTAACCGCTTTTTAAAGGTTACCGATACTTCGATTCATCGGCATCTTTCTTCGGCATCGTTGCCAAACCACCGGCGCTGCCGTTTTGTCTTTCAGTTTTGTCGGTTCTGTTCTGATACTTTTCTGATTCGTTCGTTCGTTCCTATTTGAAGAAGTTGTCTGTGTAAGTGTAAGTTCGCTTTTTTTTTCGGTAACCTTTATAATACCGGTTTCGAACCGCTATTACGAAGGTTTCCGTTACCTTTAAATCGATAACGGTAACCGATATTTCAAAACGGTTACGGTTAGTTACGGCGAAACTTTACACCATTACGGTACCGTAATGGAGGTTAGTTACGGCGGGGCGCGCGTAAACTTTACACCATTACGGTACCGTAATGGAATACCGGTTTCATACCGGTAAAACCGTAACCGAAATCAGTTCCTGGTTTGCATGCCGAATTCTCATATTATGTTGGATTATAAGGCGTATTTATGCCGGATATTTCCGTGTCGTCAAAGACGTTGAACAGCTCTAATAGTGTTTACACCGATCTATTTTTAAGTGGAAATATGAACTCGGTGCTATTTGCTCTTGAAACTGAATAGCCATCATATTTTGAGAAAATATACATATGGTATGATGGTCGCGAAATTTGTACTTAAGAAAAGATAAAGACATGCTTTTCGAATAAGTGTGCATTGAAAATCAGTTCAAAGTAATAAGGGTTTGTGTTATTAAGTTTTAGAATTCAAGCTCCTGTCGTCCTGATTTCGAGGGGCCTTCCGATATTTGCGGCAATAATAACATTAATAACGCAATCTCAATGCGAAAAATGTATACCTAAATATTCAATTGTGTTTTTGGACGTCAAAGTACACTTGCATATCATTCCGATAAACATCATTGATATAGGTATGTAATCCACCCATGTATCTGCCAAACCCACCTTTAACCTTTTCACTACGAAGTCTGCACATTTCGTGCCCCAAACGCCAACGACTGCATATCTAGTCAGTTTCTTCACTCAAATAGCTACTGACGTGCGTTGGCATGAGGTTTAATTTCGCATTTGACGTCTGTGACAGTTGGCGTGTGCGAAAAAACTTTTTGCTTGTATTGTTAACAAGCAGTATAATAAAGTCTTCCATTAACTACACTACGCGAGCCGCATCCTACGCTAAATATCGATGGTCAAATCCATCCATCCATCTCGAGCCCTTCATGTCCGGTCCGCCATGGGCTCGCCGACTCGTCCGCGAGCCGTTGCACGTGGATTTGTCGCCAATCGGATGGGCGGCACGTGTGAGCAAAGCTTAAGGCGCTGTCAACATCAAAATGCCCTTGAGGATTTTGGATAGCGCGCGCACTGTCTATTTGTATCGGAGTAAACGAGAGAGAGTGTTACTGGGCGGCCCGGTTTTTGAAGATAGTACATAAATATTGAAATAAAAAAGGGTGGATTATTTGTGAAATATGACTCGCTAGCGGTTTAGGTATGAATATGTTGACTTCATGTATTTAATTGCAGACCCATACGTCAAACAAATAAAGACATCTTTACAATTATTTTCTATCGAGCCGATTTCGCCAAATTATGTATCGAGTCCGTCTACGGTCTTTGAAATATGGTGAATATCCTTACTTCCTTATCCTTATTCTTACTAATATTATAAATGCGAAAGTGTGTGTGTGTTTCTTATGTCTTCCTATGTCTTGTATGTTTGTCCTTCTTTCACGTCGCAACGGAGCGTCGTATTGATCTGATTTTTTGTATGGAGATAGTTTAGAAGCTGGAGTGTGCCATAGGCTACTTTTTCCAGCGGGAAAACATCTTTTCCACGGGAAAATTCAATATGTTACATTTTCCTATAACCACGCGGGCGAAGCCGCGGGCATCAGCTAGTGAACATATATTTTATTCGATGTGCTAGCACAAATAGTTTTTCTTAAAACACTGCTTAAATAACATCAATTTCACCAAATTAGGTCTTGTCAGCCTCTTAACTTAGCCAATCAGCGTATTTATCTCCACGCTTTGTTACAGCGGCATGACCCGCAACGAGATGCTCGCCGCCATTACCAACCGCATCCACGCCGAGGCGATAGCCTCCCTGCCTCCCAACGTGCGGCGGCGAGTGCGCGCCCTCAGAGCGCTGCAGAAAGAGTTCGTGGAGGTCGAGTCTCAGTTCTACAGCGAGGTGCACCAGTTGGAGTGCAAATATGAGAAGCTGTACAAACCACTGTTTGAGAAGGTTAGTTTGGTTTTAAACTTCCTATGGCTCCATATGTTAACACTATCGCAACCGGACTAAAAATGGAACAATTCACCAAAAACCGACAGAATTCACTAGGCGTGTAAGTTCATACTACTGCCCGCCTAGCGGGCTCAGCTGGCATCCTGGTATGAATTTACACGCCTAGCGAATTCTGTCGGTTTCTGGTGAATTATTCCATTTTTAGTCCGGTTGCGAAAGTGTTAATAAGACCTGATTTATAAGTAATGTCAAAAAATATGTTCGGTTATTCCATTCGATATAGGCCTAACTGATCTCTAAATCCAGACTTAATAGGTAGAGGTCTTTACTGGCGACATCACACCTGGCCGCTCCATGCACGAGCGCGATGCTGGCGGGGCGTAAGCGGGGCGCGTGGCCGACGTCCGACTGTATTATCTTATGTCGTTACATACGGACACGCCGATGTCGCGCCGCGCTTACGCCGGCATCGCACTCGTGTAGCGACGCTTTAATCTGCGTACGAATTTGAGCGGCTCAGCCTGCGGCGCTACCACAAACTTCGAAAGTCGAAGTTCGGGTATTTCCATCTCTATCGCACTCCCTTAATCGAGTGACAGGGATGCATGTATTACGAACTTCGACTTTCGAAGTTCGTGGTAGCGCCGCTGAGGCATGCTCGCCTCGCGCGGCGAGCTGCTCGCGAGGCAATTTGGTGTACATAAACATGCGCGGGCGAGGCAGCGTGCTCGCGGCGAGCCGACATTGTGCGTCGTTGAAAATGGGGATCCTCTTCATTGGCATAATTTTTTTTAGACTAATATAGTTTCGCATAATTGATTTGGCATAATTTCTATTGGCATAATAATACTGTCGCATAATAATACTTTGGCCTACTACTTTGTTTGGCATACTACGCTAATAGCATAATTTCAGTTGAACTAATCTGTATTGGCCGAATACATATTACGCATACTATTGTTTGGGCTAATAATTATTTGGTATATCTGTCATTATCCATAATTTCTTATCCATAATTTCAGTTTTCTAAATGACTAAAACTCAATTTCGTTGTTACAATGCATTTACACTTTTCGTGGACGCGGATTATTGGGTCGTGCATTATCAGGGCGGATAAAAATGGCTTGTCATAAGCGAACTCTGTCTTAGGTCGGTTAGGTTAGGGTTCACTTGTGTTCCTCAGACTAGAAATAGACACCCCGCGCAGCGGGGTGGCGTCGACTCGCTGGAGATTATTAGTCCGCACAGATGACCGTCCCAATGTACATGGATTATCAGGCTGTACATTATTGGGCCGTGCATTATGCTTTCATTGCTTTGTGTATGCATGATTTTATTTTTTAGGACACAATTTTTATGCGTTTTGTAATGATGCCAAGTAATTATTATGTCTTTTTGTATTTATGCTATCTGATGTTAGTCTTTGTGATGATTATGCTATTTTCGTTTATTCTTTTTAATTTTATGCCTAAAAATTTATGCCATAACATGATTAGGCTTAACGCTAATTCGGCTATAAAAAAATATGCGTCATTATATTATTCCAAATGATTTTATGCGATCCAATAGAGAACCTTGAAAATGGCGTCGGACACGATGTCAGCCGCGGGTGCGTTTATCGTAATTCACCGAATTATTACCAAAAAGAAGAGAAAATCGCCTCGGTGGTGGATGAAACAGTTGTACAAAAATCGTAATTCATGTGGTGCACATTTATTTCACCAAATTACATTGTTCTGTCCGCGGCACGCTCGGATACACGTCCAAGTTATGCGAGGCACGCACACTGAGGCGCCTTTGAGCACGATCTAAAGACCGGCCCCTAGGCGGGCTCGCCGCGCGCCGCTCGCGCACATCGCGTGAGAGAGCAAAATAAGTGTGCCGTGCGTGCCTCAACCCGAGGCTGCTCAAATTCGTACGCACTCTGAACTTTTTAGCCATGCAACACCCAGCTTATCAAGTTTTGTCCGCACAGCGCGCCGAGATCGTGAACGGCGGCTACGAGCCCACAGACAACGAGTGCCTGAACCCGTGGCGCGACGAGACCGAGGAGGAGGAGCTGGCGCGCGCCGTGCAGCAGGCCGCGCTCACCGACGGGGAGGACAAGGAGAAGAAGGCGGCCGAGGAAGTGAAGCCGGTCGAGTTAGTCATGTTTTTAGTCACTTGCTTGTTACAACCAGAGTTGTGTACTTCACAAACAACCAAATTGAGTGGGGCAGCTGTAGTTGCTAAGCGAAGTAGGTATTTTTTTTATCTGAAATCTAGTGAGCTATTAGGCAATTCTCCCACTACACCGCGTCCCGCCGCTGTGCGCGGAGCGGCAGATTTTACCATCGTATGCAAGAATCTCAAATTATATTGAAAACACGCCTAGTACTTCACACTGGCAATGCGCGTGTACTGACTGTTTGGAACAACCCAATCCCAGCGAGATACCTTTAGGAGTCCTAATCACGTAGCACGTCGATCTATTTTACGCCAGTTGTCCTTTGCTTGTCGTCTCTGGCGCATGTGATAGTAGTTAGTTAGTAGATGGTGTCTAACTAAATAAAAACCATTCACCAACAAAACTGAAAAGTCTATTATTACTAAACGATCTCGCAATACAGGTTTGAAACTCTTACTAGGAGATAAATCGGTATCGAATTGATTGTAACTAATAAAAGAGATTGAGACATTATGATACTTTCATTAGCTACAATCATTCATTATTTTTTTCATTATGAGGATTTCTAGAAATGGAAAACGTTTATTTTTCTAGAGCTGACAAGAAACCTGGCGATGAGACCAAGCCGGCAGAGTTAGTATTGTATTTTACATCAGTAGAAGACTAGCTCGTAATTTAGTTTTGGTAGTTAAGTCTGGGTAGATTGATAATAGTAGTGCTTCTTCTGTCTCTACAGGCTTTTTATTTGTCTTGCAACAAGGCAGAATCAAGGTAACCAATATATGTAGCACTCTGAATCGCTAAATAGAAGAGTCTCTCGTCTCTCCTCCTAGTCTTAGAAGGCTACACATCGGATCGATGGGCTTTAGATGCCGGTGTTCCTCAGGGATCTGTTCTGTCTGCAACCTTATTCCTATTGCATATCAACGACATGTTATTGCCCGGAACCTTTGGGTATGCTGATGATAGCATGGTTGCAGTCAGATATCTGTCCAGTGCAAAGGCCAGCAACGTTGAAATTCAATCTTGTCGGCAGGATATGGTTGATCGTTTGGATTTGACTCTTAGGGCAGTTTCCGACTGGGGCGATGCTAATCTAGCCAAGTTCAACGCAACCAAGACGCAGGCGTGTTTGTTCTCTACTAAACGGAGTCCGTTTAACTTGACTCCAACTTTCCGAGGTGTATCCGTACCAATTTCAGACCATCTGCAGCTCCTTGGCATGGACATCAAGTCCAATATGAACTTTGGGCTCTACATTGAATCCTTGGCGCAAACTGCGGCAAAAAAGCTTGGCATCCTCTCTAAGGTGAGGCGGTACTTCACACCCAGGCAGCTTCTTCAGCTTTACCAAGCACAGGTCCGGTCATGTATGGAGTACTGTTGCCACCTCTGGGATGCATCCGCTAAATATCAGCTAGCCGCCTTGGATTCGATTGATGGGCGTGCCAGGAAGCTCATTGGTGACCTAAATTTAACCGAGGCTAAAATGCAAAGACTGGAACACCGTAGAAAGGTTGCCTGCTTATCGGTGTTCTACAGGATACATTTCGGAGAGTGTGCGCTAGGATTACACGAATTAATCCCGCCCTCACCATTTTGCCATCTTGGGACTAGGCGCGGTCGCGGGTTCCACCCTTTTGTTGTTGACTTACCACTGATTCGCACGAAGCGCTTTGCTTCCAGTTTTCTCGCGAGGACAGCCAAAGAGTGGAACTCGCTTCCGGCAAACCTTTTCCAAGTTACATATAACTTGGATCTTTTCAAGACGAGAGTGAATAGGCACTATCTAGGTATGCATGTAACACCCTCGACCTCATCATCACTTACCATCAGGCGAGATAGGGGTCAAATGCGTACCTATACTTAATAAAAAAAAAAAAAAAAAAAAAATTAAGTGGGAACGTTGCATGCAGAACCGATAGCCGTTGGGGCGGTTAGGTTCTTGTGTGGCACTCTTTGGGGGAGGCCCATGTCCAGCGGTGGACGTCTTTCGGCTGATGTGATGATGATGCATCCATAGAAGATAGCCGCTAGTCACCCATTTGCTACAAAGTTATTCCAAATAAGATTGTCTGCCCACTTTGGAACACATTGCAGACCTGAGTGAGTTCAGTTCATGTTTTGTCATTCTTGCCAAGTGTCTGGAGTAATAAGGTATTTAGCTAGCAAAAACTTGTACATGATGACCAACTTATCACCAAGATCTGAATGCCATGAGGATCCAAACATGCATCACCAACTGAGGCCTCACACTCTTGAAACCTCTACGACTTGTATCAACACGTTTCTTAAACAAGCCTTGATATTTGCAGACCCCCAATGGATCCCAACGTGAAGGGAGTGCCTGACTTCTGGTACACCATATTCAGAAACGTGTCCATGCTGTGTGAAATGATGCAAGAACATGATGAACCTATCCTTAAGGCCTTGCAGGATATTAAAGGTTAGTTTGACTTGGTTTATCTATATTGAGAACACTATTTAGATAGGTTGTTTAAAATTAAAGTTCTTAAAGTCTGCAACACACTTCAATTTATTGATATGCGAAGTTCGTAAGCTTTCTCAGAAATCTTGTAACACCTATTATTAGCAGCTCTTGTTTTAACTGCACGGCTGTCAAAGGACGGCCCGCGATGTGTGCCGGTGACAGACTATCAGTCGCTTTCTAAGCGTTCTAATTAGAAAGAGACTGATAGTATCTCGCCGCGACCCAGCTCGCGGTCTCTGAATATGATATACATATACATAATGAAGATAAATATTTGGCGTCTTTGAGATATAAATTCTTAAGCCAATAATCGCCTGTTAAAAATATATTATAATTTTAGAGCTTAAGAGTTTTTTATGTAACTGGATGCATCTTCCTTAAATTAACCAGTAATTTTTCGTGAGAAGGATTTCAATGTAATAGTTAGGAATATGAACATGATGACTAACTTATCACCAAGACCTGAATGCCATGACGATCAAACATGCATCACCAACTGAAGCCCCCAATCTCCTCAACCACCCCAAACTTATATACCACCCATACTAATACAAGTTTACTTCCAGTCCTAATGCACGACGACCCGATTGGCTTCACACTGGAGTTTTACTTCGCGCCCAACGACTATTTCACAAACGAGGTGCTCACTAAAGAATACTCTATGAAGTGTAAACCTGATGAGGAGAACCCACTAGAATTTGAAGGCCCGGAAATCTATTCATGCAAGGTTTGTTACTGTCAATTGTTTTTTTTTTCTGCCAATGTATTAATGGGGAAGATTATTAGAACTATAAATGTAAATTCTCAATAAATTGTTGACCATACTTGTTTGGGAAGATGGATAATACAGTCAAATTATTTAGCTGTGCACAACTGTATAAAAACTTGCATGGATCTTGTGCAGCTTAACGTACTTGGCTGGATTGACTACATACATACATGTTGTCTCTGTGAGATACTTAGTAACACCTATCTTATATCTTACTAATACAGATAGGATGTGTGAGAGTATGCACATGCAGTCCACAAAATGAATTATCAACCCACTAGGGTGTAACCCACATCACAAAGTATCATGATATAACTCTTAACGATCTTGTTTACCCTGGGTCAGCTGGCGACTTCGACTATGGATCCAGTGAAAACACGCCATCAAGCTAGAGATTTTGGGAAGCCTTATTTTACCATAACTTCAAAATGTTAATTTAAATGATGACAAACTTTACACCGATATCTGAATACGTTGATGTTCAACAACATGCACTACCAACTGAGGCAAATTCTCAAAAAAACAAACTCCATCTCCGCACTATTCGCTTCCTGATTTGTCTTACACACCACACCACAGGGCTGCGAAATCAACTGGAAGAAAGGCAAGAATGTGACCGTGAAGACAATAAAGAAGAAGCAGAAACATAAGTCACGCGGCTCCGTGCGCACAGTCACCAAGTCTGTGCAAGCGGATTCCTTCTTCAACTTCTTCTCGCCGCCGGCGATGCCTGAGGACCCCAACTCGACTCTAGCATCTGATATCCAGGTAAAACTGACTTAACTTTGGGGGTGTGTTGTTCGCTTAAGGGTGTAATTTGCGCGCTGTGAGTCGCGTTATTTCGGTCCGCCCATAGATGGACACTTCAGTTTGCCCATAAATGGGCGGACCGAAATTAAGCGACTCACAGCTCACAAATTACGCTCATCGGGGGGCCTAGACAAGGTTACAATCGACAAGCGCTAACTAATAAAATGTATGGGAATGACAGATGTTAACGAAAAGTGTTTCGTCGGCATCTGTCCTTCCCATACATTTTATTCGTTAGCGTTAGCGCTTGTCGATTGTAACCTTGTCTACGGCCCCGGGCCTCACCCTATCACGTAGTATACAGATTGCGTCAACTCGGAGATCTAAGCGCCACACGAAATGGATGGATCCTATACTTGTACATTTTTCTAAACGATGGACCTAACTAAAAACTAGCTTACGTAAATCATTTAGAAAAATGAAAATTGACTGGTGTCATTAGTGCTGGAGCAGCAGTAGAGGATGATACCTTATTTACGATTCCCACCGACACATGAATCGTAAGGTTCACCGTACTGAGCATATTACTTGACGTAGGCACTCCTGACGGCTGACTTCGAGATCGGTCACTACATCCGCGAGCGAGTGGTGTCGCGCGCTGTCCTGCTCTACACGGGCGAGGGGCTCGACGATGATGATGACGACGACTATGAGGAGGAGGTACATACATATTCATATAACACATCAAGTCATCACAACATCATTCATTGACAACCAATGCTCACTAGCTTAGCACTATTCTCTATTCCATATTCATTACGCTCGGTGCGGTTCACATCTGTTGTCTCTGTACACTTCACAGGTATGGAGATGACAGTTGTCTTTTGGCTAAGCACCAAGCTTTGATGAACAGCGCAGCTGTGCTTCTGTAATTTTTAATAAACTAACCTGGAAACAAGATAGCTTTATTCTAAAAAGGTACAAGTTATGGAGTTACGGTTGTCCAGTATATCATCGATGCATCAATATGTCGACCATCATAATATACTCTTAAGGCATCATTCTAACCTTCTGCCAGCATAAATAAACGGGCAATGGATGCTTGCATAAGGTTACTGCATTTCTCTTTGACAACACTTGCAATTCTCATACCTAACAAAACCATCAATCTTCCATTTTATCAAAAAAGTTATACATGCACTCGTGTGTCACGCGACGTGGAGCGATTTTTCTGAATACCGTGTTCACACGGTGCGGCGCGCCACGACGGCTGCTCATACTTTCCATTAAGTCTTCGGATAATGGTGTCAATTGCTTTTAAGGGTGGTATTCCACTTGTCCAAGATCTTTGTCCAATGTGTATTTGCGTCTCACATTTTGCTTAAAGAGTGAGTGAGATCCAATGCACATTGGACAAAGAATTTGGACAAGAGGAAATACCACCCTTACAGGCAAATTCTGTTACTCATGAAAAAGGGCGTACATTCGATTCTCACGATTCGATTCATTCGGTTCTTATGGGTTTACTCCTTTTCATTAGTCACGGAATAATTGCTAATGCTATTAAAAATCTATAAAATGTGTTGGTTGCCTGTATCTAGGTTATACTACATTTTGTACCTTTTTATCGATCATTCAGGCTGCAATCAGTAAAATTATAAAAAAAATATATCGCAATATATGTGTCCTTATCAGACATCGTAAACTGCGATGTCTGGTCCTTATATAAGTAGCTAAAGAATATAACTTCGTTTAATTTTATTCCTTGTTAAATAAGGTTAATGGTCATTACGGTATAGTGAATTCTACAGCCATCTAATAGTTTTCCCATACGTTGAATATTTATCTTGCATGGTAGTCTTTCGAACGCTTTCGTAGTTGGAATACCAGTGTTTTTTATTTTGTCCCCATCCCCTGTTCAGACGAAGGTACAGTCATGCCTTGCCAAGAATCCCTTGTTTGTTTTGTTTTGCATCTTGCGAGTTGAGGTCCTTGCGGTATCTACGTCTGGGGGCAGGGAGCCGGGACCCAACGGCATTTTTGCTTACAGGAGGATTCTTATTCGGACGAGGACACCGGCACTGAGGAAGTCTCGGAGGCCGATGACTGAACGCCGCCTCCCGTGTTAGCGTAGCATCGAGATCTGCTAAAATCTATAACGCGTGGCCTAACTCCCATATCTATCACATGTCTAGTTAGTTTTCACGCCGAGCAACGACAGAGGTTCTCAATCAATACCTTATGAGCTCGGTAGAATAAAATTTATAGTAATCGCCGCTAGATGTTATTAGGATATATTTTCTCGCGACCCTGATCTCTGCATGGTTTATCCCACGACCAGATAAATATGTAGTAGAGCGACAGGACGGCGGCTCGCGAAGGTGCTTTGTACCGTGTGCACTCCTTGTTGCATGTGTTAGGATAACTTTATTGCATTTCTAGTTTAGTTTATACAATAATTTCGTTTTTATTTATTATTATAATATTAATATAGAGTAGCGTGTATTTTTCTTTATGGATTTTACATATTTGATTGTACTATTGAAATTTGAATGTGATATGATTCACCAAGGCTATGAATGTTTTTCTACTACGTGTGAAATTTTAAGTGTCATTCCACCGTTGAACGGAGCCGAACAGAATCTCTAGTGCCAAACTGCATTTTACCCTCGAACATCGCAACACTGTGATCTTTCTCTCAGAGATATATTTTAATAATAAAATGGCTTGACAATAGCTAGGTCGATAGTCTTATATTTTAATTATTTATGTAACTTTCTATTGAAGTTAGCATAATATCGTCAAGTGTAGCAGCTCATCAGGTAGTTTACTGGTTATGGCTTTTGTTTTGGCATGATGTCGCAAAGATGACAATAAAATTTTTATGCTTTTTATACATGTGTTTTATTTTCGCTTGATTCATATTTTGCATGCGTTCCCCTGTCCGTTCGTGTATTGAATGCTGATGGTTGCAGAATTCACATAATTTACGAAAATTTTAAGGTAATATATATTCTTTAACTATTGATGTTATATTTGTTTTGGTAGAGAATTTTATAAGGATCCGCTCGCTGCATGGGACTGGGCGAAGTCGGTAAAGTTGTGTACCAGCATATCTGGCATAACAGCGGGCAGGAATATCGGTTGCCGAATCCGATATTTATGCACGCTTTGTCACAGCAAATATGAATGCTGGTAATTTATTGTTTGGCTAGCGAATCTTTACAAACGTGCTATGATAATCGTCCTTCAATTTCGTAGACACAAGTTTCATAAAGTCCTTTAGCTTAGCTTACAATAGTCCTTAGCATACATTTTTCAATTTTCTAGCAATTCAAATTCTATGTAATGAAACTAATGAATTGATACTTCCATGCCATAACTTTCCATGAAACTTTGTCTACATAATTAACGTAAACTTGCGAAATGTTCTCGATGTCGCAGCTAAAGCCCGCTCCACATTCTCGACAAAACTACACGAGACTGGTTTCGGCGGAACATTTGCCGCCTTGCGCAGTTGTAATTGGACTTTCATACAAGATGGACGCTTCCTGCGGTTGCCGTCGGTCGACTGACGGAAGCGCAGCGAGAATGTGGAGGAGAGGTTTCGCGCAAACACGAAACTTCACGAGAGCTCTTTGATGTTTGGCCATTTTACCGACACGAAACGGACACTACACGAATATACGCAAAACAATACGAACATAGACGAATACTCACTACACACTCTCGTATTCGGCAAATCTCGTGTAGTTTTGTCGGGACGGGAATGTGGAGCGGGCTTAAGCTCCTGCATCAAAACCGTACCGTTAAATACGCAATAAAGACTCTTACATTTGACTAATAACAGGAGGAAGAGGAGTGCTCGACGGAAGAGAGTGAAGACGACGAGCCCGCACCCCGAAGGCCGCGTCCCAAGAAACCCAACAAGGCGCCCCAAGAAAACCCCGCCGAATGCAAGCAACAGTAGCACCGAGCCCTTCAACTGCTATAAAACCCTTAGCGTAACCCAGGGGGTAAAATGGATATGGTGCTGTCAATTGTTCATGCGAGTAGCATAAGATCTGTCACGGATTGTTAACGATTTGAAGCCGTAATTTGATGAAAGGATTATTTGTTTCGTTGAATTGGAGCCAAAAGTTGTTTTCGAGCAATATTTCATGGATTGCGCCTTTTGTTTTCGTAGAAGCATCAGGAAAGTTAGGATGCAGGTGCGACAAGGATTCAGATGGTTTGATAATTGGAAAATAAATCCGTAAAATAATAGTGGTACTATGTCGAGTGAACCTAAGGTTACTGTTATAATGGGAATCTTGATTACCAATAATCATGAAAAGAAATCTGCTGGCACTAGAGTCCTGTCGCACTGTAACATCCAAAAGAGTTTTGACGGTTGTAACCTCGCAATAGTTTCATTGTTTCCCATACATTCCTTGATGTTTGAATGTTTCCGTTATTTTTATTGCAGATATCTTTTCATTTTAAAATTAATTTTGTAAAAATTATCCGCCTGTAGTGTGGCCATAGATGAAATTGCTGCTCTTAGTTTTGGTGCTTGGCGCACTCTGCCGTCCTAAAAACGCAGTTAGTACGGTAAATGTCTTTTCTGCGTTTTTTCGTTTCGACAGTCATTTAGTGGATAGGGAAGGCGAAATGTGATGTGTAGTACACAGCAGGTAGGTTTTATAAAAACGCGTTTAACTGATAAATAGTTGTTTTTATTACTGGATCCGCATTGTTTAGAACGCAGCGTAAGGAAGCCCGTTACTTAGGCGTATTGTTAAGTTAAGCCTAAAATGCCTACATCACACTGGCGCGGCCTGGCCGCGGCGGACAATAGTAGACTTGTCATTAGCTGTCAAATTTACTATTGACCGCCACCGCAGGCCGCTCCTCTGTGAGAGGCCTTAAGACTTGAAGAGGCAGTGCCGATGTTTTACGGTGTTATAATATAAAACATTGGATTTAGTATTACAATATCAACCGCATACACCAGCTATAAGGTATTTGTATACATTTTTAAAATAAACTTATTAATTTACTACTTATTTTATTTCCTCTACTCCATCTTGTCAGCTTTACACGGACAGGAGGTTCATTTAGAAAAGATTGTGGAAGTTTTCCCATTGGGAGGCCCTTATCTATACTGACCCATAAGGTCGATTTAGACGAAGACTATTTACAGCCGCCTTAAAAAGGCACCGTCACATCTTTAGACAATGACTATTTTCAGCCACCTAAATCTCGCCGCCAGTGACCAACAAACCGTTTACACGGTGCCTTTTCAGTACCAGTCATTAGCACGCCGCCACAACCGACGGTCCTAGTTTTTGCGCCAGTCTTTACGCTAAGATCGCCATCATTTAAAATGAATTCAGGACACATTATTGATAAATGCATCTAATTCTTCAAACCAACTTGCCCTCGGCTTGTAAACATTTCCTCCAGCACCCGATCCTGTCGATTTCTCAATTTTATAAGAATGTATGTGTGTGTATGCACCCTATTTACTTTACGGCACGGAGGCGTGGCAGCGACGTGTTTACACGAGTCCGAAAAATAGACGCTGGGGCAGCGAGAGACGCGGGCGGAGGTCACTGGCGCCGAAAAATAGACTCGTGTTCTATTCCGTGCCAGCGCTGCCATGCCGCAAAAAAATGGCGCCGAAAGTGTTTATACGGTGCCTTTTGAATAGTCTTCGTCTAAATCGACCTTTATCTGTAACTGGCCGCATAGCAGGCCAAACAGGGAAAAAAAATTGTGGAAGTGGTTGTGTACGTCAGCTGCGGCTCCGTCGGTGGGTTGACTAGCAACAGCCTACCAAACACGTAAAAAAAACGCCGTTTGCCCCAGATTCATTTTATCATCAAATGATAGTTATCACGTTCATAGTTCAGTGCCACATACACATGGGTCAGAAAGGGGGCAAGTACAGAACAGGTCGAGTATCTTTCTTTGTTTCATAAATGCAAGGGTAGCAATAAAATCTCGCTTTCCCGGCCTAAGAAATCGGGTATAGTACATTACTGCAAAGGCCGGGAAATGGCAATTCGTGGATGAGTTGATTTTGTCGGATGAAGCGAAGCTGAATGCGACAATAGATTCGAATCCACGAATTGCCATTCCCGCCGAGGCAGATATAGTGGTTTTCTCCAAAAATGCGAGGAAATCAAATAATGTTTTCAAACAGCGTGTATATGTCAATAACCTATCAAGTTCCCGCCGCCCAACTATTTTTTTTTAAGTAGGTACACGGCATGACTCATGGTGCCAGTTTCAATTGACATAAATAAAAAAATTAAAAACATCAAAATCGAACACGGTATTAAATGTTTTACGATTTTAAAATTATTAGAGTAAACGGGATTAAAATTTAATTCATTATGAATTTTATTTCGTAATTTAAAACTATTTGAGGTATTTTTAAAAACGACACTTCGATCACTTACAAAAGTAGGTAAGCGTTTTGTATACGACAATTAAAAAAACCGGCCAAGTGCGAGCCAGACTCGCGCACGAAGGGTTCCGTACCATTATCTATAAAAACAGCAAAAAAATAAACACGTTTGTTGTATGGGAGCCCCCCTTAAATATTCATTTTATTTTGTTTTTAGTATTTATTGTTATAGCGGCAACAGAAATACATAATCTGTGAAAATTTCAACTGTCTAGCTATCACGGTTATTGAGATACAGCCTGGTGACAGACAGACGGAGGGACAGCGAAGTTTTAGTAATAGGGTCCCGTTTTTACCCATTGGGTACGGAACCCTAAAAAAAGAAAACGCGGGTAATCTTTAAGCCCACTACAAACGCGCGCAATTTGTCACACCAACTTGCAATAGTTCGAAAGAGAGCCCTGCATTACTAACCAGTCTAACTAGAGCAAGTTGTTGTGACAAATTGCTAAGTCTTTAAACGTACGAGCATTTGGCTTTAGTCATTTGTCTTAGTCAAAACAAATGGTTTAAAGGTAAAAAAGTATACAGTAATGGAATTATTATACGCTAAGTTTTATGTCGGACATAAAGCATTCGTCCCATTCTGGCCAATACTTATGCGAGTGAAAGAGGGACAAATGCTTTATGTCGAACATAAAACCTAGTGTGCTAGGGGGGCAGTAACGAGGAACTTCACGTACTATTTTTGCTAAGGCGCACATTTTTTTTTTTCGAGCATTTCCGAGCATATTGGAGAAAAGTTATTTATTTTCGTTGGATTTAATTATTTATACATAATATAATTATATCGTATGAACCAAAAGCGCAATCGGTGGATATAGATTAATATGTTAAATAATGCAAAATACAAGTCCAAGTAAGGGAGTCATTAATGTCATTAAACATACAGTTAATATCATACTTACCTTTTTTTATTTTACACAACGACGGTGGCAAACACGCGTACGGCCCACCTGATGGTAAGCGGACACCGCAGCCTATAGACGCATGCATCACCAAAGGAGTAACATGGGCGTTGCCGAGCCTTGATATGTTTGAGGATTCGCCGTGTTGATAGCTGAAGGAACAAATTCCCTCGCTCTCAACACAACGCATCCTCGGGAGCTCTGGCGACCTTGCTCACCTCCAGGAACACAACACTGCTACACAGCAAGTAGATGTGTTATTATGGCTGTGGTCTCCTGCAAGCCGGAGGTACTTCCCCAGTTAGGCTGCTCCACATTCGAGCGGGATGACATTTCGCCCTACCTCACCTGAATATTGTCCTACATTTATTTTTCAATTAGGTATGATTGGCTATGTACGATAATGTTGCAATAATAACTTCTTTAAATAAAATTTATGCAATCGTTATAATAATGTATGCTTTTTCAGTAAAAAACATAGGTATATTTTTAATAAATATATTTATAATAAAAACACGCTGAGGGACAGGAGATATGGCATTGTCTCTCGTTCCCACTTGTGGTATTGTCTATGCATACATCCTTGTCACTCATGTGTGTAAGTCTGTGCGCGGACGCTATTATTTGATAGAATGATGTATGTTAAATGTGCGTCTCGCAATTCCCTATCGAACTAGTTTTCTTTATCTAAGTCACTAGTCAAGGCTTGCTGTATTACAATTCCTAGTAAAATTGTAGTCGCACAGACGATTTGATCTATGCAGTCACATTTTCCTTTCTTGATCATTTCGTTACCTACTAATTTATATGAGGACGTATTTGGAAACATAATAAATACAATATTCGTTGGATCAATTTATTGACAATATTTAACAATGTATCACGATTTGTCTTTTATTACATACAACCACATCAGATCTAGATCGTGATAGAACTAAATTACTATTGCATTTGCTAAAATTATTTACGCTAGATGGTCAACCGAACCTCGCTCGGCAGTTGGTACTATTTAAAAATGTTAATGACGATTCTTGACAAACTTTATTTGCCTTGAACTCTTCTTGTAATTTTATTTCAAAAATTCTAATGTTTTTATCCAGAATAACAAATATTGCTAAATTATTACTAATAGTTTAGAGTTTCTAAGCTCTTCTCGCAGTAACTTCAGTGGTTTCTAAATCACAAAAATCGGGTAATATTAATATTATTAATCCTAATAATTTTATTAGCTGATAATACAATAGCATGGGGTTTCGGGCACAGTCAACCGTTGCACCGCTGATGACATTATTAAATGACCTAGTCACAAATACATGACAATGCATCGGCGGTAAAAAGGTTAAATCGATGTTTACAAAGCACACACAGTGCGCCAAATTTAAAATTGACGCACTCCATGTTTGCGAACTATTAAGTACAAAATTGATAAACTGACAACGTTTATATATGGTAAATCTTCAAAATTCTAAGCCAGTTACATATAATAAGTCGTATAATACAAAAATCGGATGCGTGGCTTTCAACAATATTTTTTGCTGGAACCGGCACCCCGAGAGCGACTATTCGGAGACGAAACATGGTAAAACTTAGTGAAACTAGGTCAGTTCATAAATGTGTCATTTTATTATAAATCTACCACATTTACTAACAAACAGTACAAGTTAAATAAAAGCTTGTAAAATCTTTAAGGATGCTATGAAATTGGAACTGTCTTGAAAATTAAGTTCCACAACTGTTCGTCTCGAAAAATTCTTCGCCTGTGCGCTGCGCTAATAAATACAAAAGGACACAACAACCACATGTTTATTTATAAAGAACAGCGTATTAATAAAACATTTGAGCCATGCGGTTCAGTCTGACAACGTTCTTTTAGCACCGAATTACCTTAGAATACTTCTACACTAGAGCTAGGGGTAATCGCTATCATACTACTCAAACAAAGGAATGATGCGATACGATACAATTTCACTAGATTTTACTTATAGAAAATTGACACTTATACGTAAAAGATTCAATGAGGGTTAACAGACCTCTAACGGTATGTAAGTTAGACTTTCAACATTATATACATTGGATCTAAAAAAAAACAATTAAGAATCAACCATTGGTCTACATAAAAAAAGTATGTTCTGAAAACCCTCATCAATTAGTTTCTAACAATGTTAACACCGTTAAAAACGGCCGTACACCTATCGTCATACCTATATAATAAACCACTCGATGTTTTTCTAGTGTCAAGTATAAATATGGTTAACATTTTTTGATTTGTTTATCTTGTATGCAAGCACTGACGAACTACATTACAATTATTTCTGTCAGTGACATACGAAGCCCAAACAATTCCTAGTTGAAAATAAATAATGAAATTTACAATATATGAATATGTGATATGCTCGTGTTATACAGCGAAGAATGCAAAAAGCCGTCATGGTCGCTAATGTGGAAAGCAGCAAAGAGTCAATCCAAATCAAAAACTAGTCAAAAAATAAATAGAAAAACAGAAAATAACGCGTCATTGGGAGGTTAATAATTTAGGTATAAATCAAAATCAGCGATAGAAAATGAAACATTCCAAACAAGCATTTGAAAATGTATAAAAAACATCACATACATTAGTGGTCGACCAATGTCTTTCTCTTAAAATAAAATCTTGGATCTAGTGCAGTCACATTTTTTTGCCATGATTATAAAACATATATGTTTTTGTTGAAGAATATGACACTGCATTATAATGGCATTTTGTAAAATACATTTATATACAGTGTTTACATTACTCCATCACTCGTAATATTTGTCAACTTTAAGTACATACGTCGGGGCAATTCAAAATCTATTAGAGTATTAAGTAATCATATGTATAGATAAAATAAATTGTACATAAAAACTCTAAAACAAGTGTAGACAACAGTAACATATGTGCAAAAGAGCTAATAACCATACAAGGGGCTAAACACATTGGACTTATTCATCGCTCACTCGCAATTATATTTTATTTTACAGCTCACTTCCAATTAAAAAAAACAACACAGTTAGCGTCAACGGATATACATCGAATGGGTCGAAATTATCCATAAACCAAGTGGGTAAACAACTCATTTTTTGGCACCTGGTTTTTGTAGCATTGTCAATTGCCATGAGATAAGATTGAACTTGCAATTTCTATATGGATGATGATCATAGGATTGCTTACCTTACTAAAAGTGTGGTCGCCCAATACGAATAATTTCGTACATTCAAATATAAGAAATTATCGAACCGCGCGGCCGCACTTAAATTTAATTGAAAGAGCTCTAAATGAAACCACAATGTCGTATACAAGTTTCAAAATGAACCATACATCAAACCAAGTTTCAAATTTTGCTTGTCAAATCTTGCTTAGGCATTTTTACTGGTGGCTTCGCTTCTTAAAAATATACGCCTACTTTGAACGATAAATGATCGTCCGTGGCGTTATATTCACTATTGAATGACAGTAATTCTTATTCATGTTACTTCAATAGTGACCTTTGCAGAGGGTGTAGTTTTGCAAAAAGGATTCCCTTTGCAACAGAGAAATCGTGACTTGCCCAATCAAAAATGTGTTTAAATCATACTTTAAAAAAATTCAGTTCAATGTAACGTTTCAAACTTCTGTAAGGAAACGCCATCGAAACGTATGAATCGTATTAGCCCGAGTTCCTATTAAAAAAATAACTTTGTGTGGGTCTTTTTTACAAAACTATGTTTAACATCATACGTGGCACCAAGGGGAACTGCCCTCCTAAGACCTTGATTTCACTGTGCTATTAGAACAGTCCGATGTGAATACAATAACGACTGTTTTACACAACTTTAAAAAGTGTCATGAATCATAATTGAATTATAAAGCCGTAGAACGGCACTTCGGAAATTGTAACCATGCATCATGCTGCAAGGACACAGGCGAGGTAACCCCACCCCATCAACGAAAGTAATATGTAGGTATGTAATGTACAGCGCGGTTTTGACAACTATAACTTGCACAGATTATGATTAGTCGTGGGTCTCGGTAATTTGTAAATTGAACAGGGATATAACCATGCCATGATGTCGATTGGAAACATATTTAATAAATAAACAAATACAATGAAAACCTGCATAATTGAGAAACCTCTATAATTGCTACCAAATGGCCTGTCCCGGTCCCTTGGCACCAAAAGACCTCTACAATTGAAATTTCGGGACCTCTTTAATTGACATTTAAATTTTATTGACACACGAGGCATCGAAGACCTCTTTAATTTAAAAGGCCGGTTTTTGTTTTAATCTATTGTGTGACATGTATATTCTAAAGATTTACATTAATGTAATTTATAAATAATGCAATGTAATATTATGAAATAAATAAATATCAATATCAAAGGCCGTTAAATCTCACTGATACTTTTGCTTTTTGGGTCATTGCCAGATTTAGGTTCGCGTCTCTTCGGTGGACATTGTCAAAGTTAAGGGCTTTAAAGCCTAATTTTTGGTTGAACTCTGAATCCGCATAAACGACATCGCCCCTTCTATAATTCTATGCGATGAAAACATATTATATATAAACATAAGCCCTTAACTATTGACCACTGGAAAGACGATTTTTGTTTTAATGACTGACCCTTTTGGAAGGTAGTTTTTAATCTGTTGTACAAATATCTGACTGATTATTTGATTTATTACGACCTGTTACTGAAAGACCTCTATAAATAAGACAAAAACCTTTTGAACCTTAATTAGTACGACCTTGTTCAATGAAATACCACTTTAATTTACTCAACATTGCCAGCCCCTTGAGATGACAACTATCCAGGTTTCACTGTCTTTGAGGCCAATCTTACAAAACTCGACCTAGTCCCAAACTTAGCAATGCGAACTTAGATTGAGCTTATATAGATAAAATAAATAGTTATATACATAGAAAACTTCCATGACTCTGGAACAAAATATTCGTGCTCATCACACAAATAAATGCCCTTACCGGGTTTCGAACCCCTGGGGTCCAGTTTCGTAGCTAGGATCAGAGTAAAGTGGTCGCCTATCATTAAGAGTCCGCAGTAAGCTCGGCCGAATTTCACCTTCCCATACAAACGGAGTTTCGTTCTCATTTTAAAACTACGTGTTGGATTGTGACGAAACTTTGCATATACAATGACATGAGGTATATCTATGTCTGTAATTAGTTTATATGGTTCCAGTTTATAAAACAAACGAAACACAGCAAAAACAAGTTTTGTATGAAAAACTTAAATTCGCTGTATTTTTTTTACCATGGTATCTGAAGGTACATAAACTAATTACAGACCTGGATATACCTCATGTCATTGTACATACAAAGTTTCGTTACAATCCAACAAGTAGTTATAAAATGAGAGCGTAACTACATTTGTATGGAGAATCGAGCTTACTGCCGACTCTTAACTAATTAATTAACGACCCGATATGACAAGATCATTCACTGTTGAATCTGCCAAAGTATTCCAAGCCCACGAATGTGGAATCAAAACTTGCGCATCATATCTTTATAATACGACGGTGGCAACCAAGCATATGGTTTACCTAATGCCAGAATCACAAGCGATTTGCCGACCCTTTATTGATTTGAGGATACATTATTACTAGTCTAAACCGCGCATGCGAATTGACCATAACCATACGACACTTTTGAATACGTAGCCATTAAGAGGGAAGTATAGCTAGCAGCTCGTTCCGTACCCAAAGGGTAAAAACGGGACCCTATTACTAAGACTTCGCTGTCCGTCTGTCTGTCTGTCACCACTGTCACCAGGCTTTATCTGAAGAACCGCGATAGCTAGACAGTTGAAATTTTCACAGATGATGTATTTATGTTGCCGCTATAATAACAAATACTAAAAACAAAATAAAATGAATATTCAAGGGGGGCTCCCATACAACAAACGTGTTTTTTTTGCCGTTTTGTCTGTCGCCAGGCTGTATCTCAAGAACCGCGATAGCTAGACAGTTGAAATTTTCACAGATGATGTATTTCTGTTGCCGCTATAACAACAAATACTAAAAACAAAATAAAATAAATATTTAAGAGGGGCTCCTATACAACAAACGTGTTTTTTTTTCCGTTTCGTCTGTCGCCAGGCTGTATCTCAAGAACCGCGATAGCTAGACAGTTGAAATTTTCACAGATTATGTATTTCTGTTGCCGCTATAACAACAAATACTAAAAACAAAATAAAATAAATATTTAAGAGGGGCTTCCATACAACAAACGTGTTTTTTTTTTTCGTTTCGTCTGTCGCCAGGCTGTATCTCAAGAACCGCGATAGCTAGACAGTTGAAATTTTCACAGATTATGTATTTCTGTTGCCGCTATAACAACAAATACTAAAAACAAAATAAAATAAATATTTAAGGGGGCCAACAAACTTTTTTTTTTACTGTTTTTATAGATAATGGTGTGGCACCCTTCGTGCGCGAGTCCAACTCGCACTTGGCCGGTTATTATTTAACCCCCGACGCAAAGAGAGGGGTTAAGTTTAACGTGTCTGTGTATCTCTGTGTGATCGTAGCTCCCAAACGGATGGACCGATTTGAATGCGGTTTTTTTACTCGAAAGCTGATGTGATCCCGAGTGTTCTTAGCCATGTTTCATGAAAATCTGTTCAGCCATTCTTAAGATATTGGACTTTGAAATGAAAATGTCGGGGGTTTTTCAACTTTTCTAAGTTGTATTTATTGTATGGACGATCACGTAGTATTCCAAAGGTATACTTCCCTCTTAATTTCTGAAACGGGATTTGAACTTGCTAGTCACCTGGTCACGTCAGGTGTGACGTCACGCGGGGGTCTTCGCTTTCTTGCCAAAGGGCAGGTGTAGGCGGCGACGGCGTGGCTTCGGAACCCCGTCTTCTTCCACCAGGGAAGAGTCCGTGGACTCCTCCTCCGGGGGAGTGATGCTTGAAGGGCTGGGGGCCTCCGCGGTCACTAAATCTGGAAGAGAGTTTTAGATTGAAAGACGGGTGTAGACTCCAAAATTATTATTACTCCAACCGAAAGAAGTCAAAAAAATATGCCTAGTGACGAAAATCCCATTCAGATATCTCAAAGAATTACGAAGCTACAACCGTTTTAATATTGCTTGTTAGAGAAAGAAAACGCTCACAATCTAGTGACGTCACAATCCGCGAGGGTCATAGTAAATGACAATCGTTTCATATGAAGGTGCGTTTTGCGGAAAAGGGACAGAACATACCCCCTCTTAAAACTTTGGACATTTATAACATTATGATTATTTAACCTCTTGCGTTGTTTTTTTCTCCATTTGACTACATTCTCAATCCTTTTTCGAGAAAATACTACATTATTGATTATCTTATTTAGTGTCTACACCCTTATTAGCGCTGACCTTAACGGCCGTATTCATAAACGTTCTAGAAGCCTATTTTAACTGGAATGGCGTTAAAATTCGTTTGTCTTTATCTGTCACTTTGACATTAGTGTTCGTCAGAAAGGGACAAAGCACATTTTATTTTAAGAGGAATACTACGTGCTCGTCTATAGAAAAAGAGAACGTTTTTCCACTTCTAAATATGTTCCAATCTCAATGATTTTTTAGTATGTTATTGACACAATGAACTAGGTTTATAGGTTTTCTTTTTTTTTTAATTTTGCATTAAATTAAAATGGCACAAAACTTTTTTTTTATCGAAACCTTTTCTAAAATTCCTTCTTAGTGGGCACTTACGTTATATAAATAATAAATAAATAAATATTAGGGGACAATCTTACACAAATCGACCTAGTCCCAAACTAAGCAAAGCTTGTACTATGGGTACTAGACGACGATAAACATACTTATATAGATAAATAAATACTTAAATACATAGAAAACATCCATGACTCAGGAACAAATATTCGTGCACATCACACAAATAAATGACCTTACCGGGATTCGAACCCAGGACCTTTTGCTTCGTAGGCAGGGTCACTACCAACTAGGCTAAAGCGATCGTCGGAAACGGATATAAACTGCTTATTGTGAAAAAAAAAACAGCTTTCTAGGTTCAAGAGTTTGGCCTGGGCGTTGGCGATTTAAGCGCCTATCTCTACATATAATTAATGTGAAAGTTCGTTGAGGTTGTCAGTGAGACATAATAAGTAGAGCTTGAAGGAAATTGTATTTATACAACATACATTAAAAACTTCAATAGCGCGATGCAGAACTTCACCAATTTCCACCATTTAGAAGGTCATTCTCCAGATTTTTGTCGGCGTCTGAACTCCAACAAACCATATTAAACGTATAAAAAAGTTTGATGGAGTTCGGTGACCCACAGGCAAAATTGGCAAGCATATACTTGACTAGAAATGAAAAAGAACCCTATTCAAACTTTCAGCAAAATATAGATAAAACGTGAAAAAACACGGGATGTAAAATTGTTTATATATATTTGTAAATCGTGCAGTATAGGCCGAGAGACCGATCTAGCTTCGTCTTATTTTCGAGAAAATTAGTTTTCCGTATTCTCTCTCAAAAGGCAGGCTTACTCTTCGATGACGACCAATGGTTACCCAATGGTTAGTTTGTTGATGGCTGCGAGTTGGAACCCCAGCGATGAGGTTTTTTTGTTTTCTTTCTATCAGTTTATTTCGTTTTTTTTTGGTAAACGATCAGTTATTGGTTTTTTGTTTAATTTTGAATAGAAATCAATTTTTCGTAGTATTACAGCCGAGAAAAACTCGGTCCCCGGAAAAAACAAAGCTTAATTTTTTTAATAACAATACCTATCGACAGTTGTGGATTTGAATGCATTCATGCAGTCTTAGCGTTTTTAATTTATTCCGAGTTTCTCCAACATGAACCCAACCTGGGCCAAACTTAATTAATATATGAACTGATAAAATGTTCTGTTTGCGAAGTTACGGAAATATTGTATGGCATTATACTCAGAAACATTTACAGTTTTACATTAGTTTTCCTTTCATAATTTTAGAATCAAATAAACCTCATTTAATACGGTTTGGTATGTTATTTTTATTAGTCTAAATAAAATCAAAAACATAATATAAGCGGCATCTATCGAGCCGAAATTGGACTAAACTTAAGCTCGGTAGATGGCGCCAATCGACAACTAACATCAACGACCTCTTGATAGAGGTCGTTGATACCTGAACCTGTTTGATAACTGAAATTGTATCAAAATCATGCTCGCTAGATGGTGCTATCATTGTATACATCAAGCATTAATAATGTTTCTTTTTCATTGAATTTGCGACTCATAATCATGAATATATTATTGTTAATATCCGTTGTAACAAAGATCTGAAATTGCGTTAGTTTTAAGACTTTTAACACGTTCAAAGGCACCCGGCGCGCTTCATCGCTGCGAAAGTCCGACTCCATCTCGGCCAGTTTTAACCCTTATTTAATAATAGCTTCCGCCCGCGACTTCACATACACTATCTTCGTGTAAAATTTCATCTAAATCGGTTGAGCCGTTTAAGCGTCATTGAGTAACAAACATCCAAACATCCAAACTTTCGCATTTATAATATTAGTAGGATTATCCTTGACTTTATACTTATTTTATCAGTAAAATTTTCACTTTTTTGGTAAACTTCAGCACAATTCTATCACCGTAGCGAAAATCGTGAATAAACCTTATTCATAAACTATTTAATCGTATGGCATACATTATTTTTGGCCTTTAAAGTTTATCACTCTTTAGTACCACCCAGGGGACACGTGCAAGGTTATGGTAGGTAGCTCCTCCGGACGCGAGTAACAGTTGTCCCCCCTTTGTCAAGTGAGTGGGCAACTCGACTGTTAGGAGTTCTTAAGCCGCCCGAAGGCCTCTAACTCGGCTATGTGGAATAGGAGGATTTAAGTGAGTGAGTGAGTCAGTCAGGACTTTTACGTTTATATATATAGATTTATACATACATACACATAATGACGCCTATTTCCCGGAGGGGTAGGGAGATATCACGGATTTCCCCATGCTACGATCTTGACAAACCTTTCTTGCTCCATTCACTTTCATTACATTCTGCATACATGCTCGTCGGTTTAGGTTTCTCCGATTTCGATTTATTATTTACTAGCTTTCGCCCGCGACTTCGTCTGCGTGGACTCGGGATAAAAACTATCCTATGTTTTAATCCAGTCTATAAACTATCGTCGTGCAAATTTTCATCCAAATCGGTTGAGCCGTTTAAGCGTGGTTAAGTAACAAACATCCTAACATCTAAACATCTAAACATCCAAACATCTAAACATACAAACATCTAAACTTCTATACATCTAAACATCCAAACATCTAAACATCCAAACATCCAAACATCTAAACATACAAACATCTAAACTTCCAAACATCTAAACATCCAAACATCTAAACATCCAAACATCGAAACATGTAAACTTTCGCATTTATGATATTAGTAGGATTGATGTATATGTTATATAGTTACTCTCGGGCACGGGTCTCTGTCTGGGCAGCACGGCGCGGCGGTCCGCGTCGGGCGCGATGAGGTCGGAGCTGCGCGAGCGCAGCACGGCGGGCGGCGCGGGCGGCGCGCGGCGCGGCGGCGGCAGCGGCGCGCCGCGCAGCGAGCTCCGCAGCGCGGGCACCGACTGCGAGTGCGGCGCGCGCAGGAGCTCCTCGCCCGTCCAGTTTACACTGTTTATTCATATGTGATTACGATCAAACTGCAATCAATTATCCTTATTAAGATCTGACATGCTACACGCTAATGAATAAATTAAAAATAGTTTGAACAGAAAAGTAGCATTTTGATCCCCCTCGTAGTGGAGCAAAACTTACTTTTCCGAATGAAAGGTGTGAAAAAAAAAGACGGGGTTGCACTCCGGGAGTGCCAGCAGAAGTGAAAACTTAATAACATTGTAACAGTTTTTCGATCAGGTAACGTGACATCTTACGGTGTCACCCTAAAAATGAATTTGACGCAAATTTATAAACAATTATCAATTATTTAGGCGGACGGGCCGCTCGCCCGTCGGCGGCGGCAAACAAAATACCAATTTGTTTTTGCCATTGCCAAATATTTTTCAAAGCTTTATCTCTTTAGGAATAACGTCCAAATTCGAACTATTCGAATTTGCGAGAACAGCAGACGGCGGCGGTGAACGAAATATCTTTTTTTTTGCCGTTGGTAAATATTTTTCAAAGCTTTATCTCTTTAGGAATAACGTCCAAATTCGAACTATTCGAATTTGCTCAATAGCAAAACGGTGAAGGACGCTTGGACAAAATTACAAATTTATTTACAGAATATGCTATTGCAAAAAGTGTTTAACGGCTTTATACTCTTGCGAATAGCGTTCAGTTTTGAATGAAGTCGAATCGGCTAGCAGCAAAATATAAAAGTTTGTGACCTTCACTGTCGCGTATTTAACAATTTTTCCCCATCCCAAAAAGTGCTCAGCGCCGCTAAAGAAGTTTTCATTTCAAAAATTGTACACTACTCACTTGTCGCCGCCGAGCATGAAATGCACGGGGTCGCGCCGACGCTCGTCGGCGGGACTCCTGCGCAAGTCGCTCAGGGAACTCTTGACGCGCAACTCTTCGCGGCGGTCGTCGATGCGACGCTCGCGCGCCTCTTGCGCTAGACGCTCTTCCAGTTGTAATCTGAAATCGTAGCGCAAATATGCAACGATTTTTAAAGAATCGCTGAGCCGACGCAAATAAAAATAAAAAATACTCTTCGATATGGCATTATTTGAACGTTTGAATTTCTAGTGTGACACTAAATACTATTTCAAAATTGAATAACGATGTAGAAGAGGTTATTTTCAACTTATAATTCGCTACTGCTTCGAAATTACAATGTCATACACAATCTTCGACTTGAAATTGTTAATAATATTATAAAAAATAGAGTATTATAAAGTCTTTACTACTACACACCCTAACAGGGTCCATGGTGTACCTATTCTTTGTAAAATCTTGTGGTAACATGGTTGCAATAAATCACTACTAAAACAAAGTCGCTTCCCATCCCTATGTATGCTTAGGTCTTTATACTACCTACGCAACGGATTTTGATGCGCTTTTTTTAATAGATTGAGTGATTCAAGAGGAAGGTTTATAATATAAATACGGGTACTATATTATCCATATAAACTTTATATGGATAATATAGTACCCGTGCGAAGCCGGGGTGGGTCGCTGGTAAATTAATAAAAGTAAAAAAATCGCGGTTCTACGAAAAATATTTGCTTTGTTGGTAGTGTATATTCACCCTTATTCTAATCTGTTGTGATACTTTACCTAGCTTCAGCCAATCGCAAGTCGAGAGGGTAGTGTGGTGCGTCCGCTTCGCTTCCAGAAGAGTCTTCCCGCCACCCAAAATTGTCCGCCACTGTAACGTCACAGCGTGTCACAATCATACAACAATGTAACTACATACTAACATTACAGTAACAATAATAGTTATTGAATATCAGAAAGTAAAAGGTTGTATATTTAGACATTTAATCAAACTAAATAAAATGTAACGTTTTGGTACACACATACAGATACACCACAATACGTGTTTGAATGTTTAATTGAATTGGACAGTATTACATTATTCTTGTTGTGTTGAACCTTATTTTGTTATAAACTGAATGTTATTCCTAGTAGATCATATCTATCTAGCGCCATATTAAATTAATAAATTACCTTTACAAACTATATGTTACAACGCCAAGTAGGTACTATGCTACAAATAAACTGTTCCTAAATTAAATATTTTGGCGTCACAAGATTAATGTGTCACTTTTATGCCTCTAACCATACTTTATTTTTTTACTAATTAGAATATTGAAGACAGAACCTAACGTCAATAATACTTCAGAAGCATGTACGAAATATACTTTTACATGTGGGATACACATTTCATGCACTTATCTAGTTACTTGACAGTCCGTGGTAACTTTAGTACCCAACAGTAATATAAATACGCAGTAATTAAAGTCGTGTGATATTGTGGATATATTTTGTATTTAATTAATTAAGATGCCACTCTAACGGACTATCAAGTAGAGAAAAGCAACAACAAGCTCAAAATGAAGCAAAAGCGCAAATTACAAATATCTTACCTTAAACAGAAACGACCAAACTCAAGAAATCTCATCAGCAGCGCAGTGTCATTTTCGCGAAAAAATGGACACTAGCGTAACCAAAAAAAACTTGAGTCTAGTCTGACTTCAATGCAGCTCGAAGTTGACTAAATCAAAAAAAAAACTTTCAGCCGAAAGGTGGTTCAAATAAAACAAAATCACAATCGTCAAAAGCTTTCAAACGTGCATTGGGTAACTGATGTTTCAAAAAATCTAAATTACTACTAAGTATTTAAACATAAGGTGAACGTGCAACGGAATCTTTGATCTTATAGCTACTTGATAGTCCAGCCATTTATAAGCAAGACACTTAAGTACTACACAACGCTTTCTAATATAGACGGTTTGGAGCAACCCACCCTACAAAATAAATATTTGTTGTCTATTTTGGCACTAAAGGCCCCTAAAACAGGCCGCGGAAAAAGGAGAGAAGCACCTTGCGGCACCGCGCGAGTTAGAATGTACAGTACGTTATGACGAATATCGGAGTCCGACCGATATACGCGGTACAGCGACGGATCCGCAATTCCGTAGTCAATACGGGTGTAGACTCGAAAATTATTATTACTCCAAGAGAGAAGGCAAAAAAATATGCCTTAGTGACGAAAATCCCATTCAGATATCTCAAAGAATTACGAAGCTACAACCGTTTTAATATTGCTTGTTAGAGAGAAACCGCAAACAGTGCGTGACGTCACGTTACGGCATGCTGCTAGGGTGCCGCGTCGACGGCGGCGCCGAACACGATGGGCGCGGCACATTGCCGTCTGTTAGTGACGTGACAATCTTCCAGCGTCATCGTTTCATATGAAGTTGCGTTTTGCGAAAAAGGGACAGAACATACCCCTTCTTAAAACATAGGACACTTGTAACTTCGTGATTATTTAACCTCTTGCGTTGATTTCTTTCTTCATTTGACTTCATTTTTAATCCTTTTTCGAGAAAATATGATATTATTAATTATTTTATTTAGTGTCTTTTTTATTTGCACGCGTTGAATCTAAGTCTCATAACGTTCCGTGAATTCCAACTCGCACGATCTGCTCCGCCCCGCGGTCGGTCTGACGGAGCCTTAGGCACTTGTCCCACCGCCGGCGAGTAGCGAGTACTCTCATAGTAATTCTTACTCGCTTTTACTCGCGCGAGTAAGAATTACTATGAGAGTACTCGCTACTCGCCGGCGGTGGGACAAGTGCCTTAAGAGGGAAGAATACTAAGTACTCGTCCATACAAAAGGGAGAAAATGTTTTTCCACTTCTAAATATTTTCCGATCTCAATGATTTTTTAGTACGTTATTGACACAATAAAAGACTAGGCTATAGGTTCTCCTTTTTACAAAATTTGCTATAAATTCAAAATTATAGGCACCTAAAAACTGATTATTTGTGATTAAAACTTGCTCGAATTCAGCTGTTTGTTTTATTAAAAGAAGTTTAGAAAAAGCGTACCTATAATAAATATATTATGCTGAAGCGATCGACATCAAAATCAAAGTGATTTGTTAAGATTTAGTAAGTGGAAATCGTTTTCTCCCGAAATGGAAATTTCATCAAAAAAGTACCTATTGTCAGTCGCGAGCTGCTAGCTGCTGCAAAGCTATTCTTTCGTCTTGAAATTTTATATAATGTTTACCATTCCAATAGCCAATTGTTTCCTTTTTTGCGATAAGCCTGCAAAGCCACTGAGAATCCGGGCGTCGAGTGAAGTTCGAATCGAACTGATAATTGATCATGCACAAGGAAATGGAAAACCCACACCAAAATTATGTACAAAATTATATTTACAACGCAGTGCAAGCTAGAACAGGAACCTACTGGTGGATCGCTTTACTGAGACGGCGCGTACGATGACTAACCCCCCTCCCCCCTTTGTCGTCCCCTCTCCGTCTCAGTGGAGCTAGCACAACCAACGCCGCGAAACGAGAAAATCAACCCTCCTCTTTCTAATTCGCACAGTGTGGCAGGAGTCGCTGTGTCGCGGGCGACGCGACTTGGCAGTAAGTTGTGCTAGCACACCGGTCAAGTGGTCGACCTACAAATGTGCAATGATATTTTATCGATCAATACCTGAGAGCTTATTACACAATGCTCGTTTGGCGAGAGGGACACAGAAATACGTAAAAGTGAGATGCCCGACTGGCCTCCCACTCTAAAGTACTGTTGCGTCAATCCGGAGACGTACTAAGTCTTTTAGTGAAAAAGCAAAGCATACAGAACCCTCATTTCCTAAACGAGACGACTGAAGTGGAAACGTAGTGTGGAAAATAAGTGATATTAGATTTGGATAGTTATGGTAATTTCTAAAAAAAAACACTGAATTAGGCAAATTAAGTATTCAATGATGTGTCCGATTTCCCATACGGTTTTCAAATGTTCTCTTATAAATGAACGATATACAAAATATAAGAAAACAGCTGAATGAACTGTGCAGGGACACATTTTTTTCATCGGTATTATACCAGACTTTGTGTCATGATTTTGAAAAACACAAATTGCCTAATTCTAAGTTAAACTTTTTTATGAATACGCCCAGCGGTACCAATATCTAAACTGTGTGTACATGATTATAAAGTATTATTCCATACATGCTTCTGTGTATAATCTGTACAAGAAATAATAATTTACAGCCTGAAAGCTTCCTATCGATTGTGATATGATGTATATGTATTTCAAATAGTTTTATTCATAATAGAAAGTATAAACACAAAAAAAAATTATTTTGAAAACATTTATACTTAATGTAAATAGCTTCAAATGTAAGAAAACAGCAACAGATCTATAAGGAACTTGTATAACTTAGCCGTTATTATCGATAAATGATATAAAAATATTACTACCACAATATAATATTAAGTTGGGTAACATCTTTGACTATTCATGATAAAACTAGTGTTATTGATATTCACAAATAAATATAAGATTAATGAGAAAACTTCAAAAACGTGTCCTTGGTGATGCATAATTGTGAACATAGTTGTGCTCAATTCTGCACCCGGGCATTAAGTGGGATTATCGCCCACGGGCAAAAAACTCACTTTACAACCCGCCCCAACTAACGTAAAATGATACAAAGTTTTCTCACTAGTTGTGCTTAAGTTAAGTACAAAATGTAAGAATGTCTTAATTATTATCTTTGAGCACTAATTTACACTAAATATTCGTAGCTTAAATTATATTTTAATAATGTTTTATTTAAATAGTTATCACATTGCCTTAGTAAGGTTAAATATAGCTTTAATCCGTAATTAATTTGTCTTTATGAAATTGGATCCTACTACCTATTAAGTAATGTATAACACTCTTAAACCAATTAAATGTGATATGAAAGTTCGCCACCAAAATAAGCATATTAAATGCTTTTTTTATGGCTGCCAAAGGTGTTGTTAGGTAAATACACTATTCAATTGTAAATTTATATTGTATCTCAAAGTTCGCCACCGAAATTAGCTCTATTATTCTATATTTATTGCTTTACATATTATTGCTGCCAAAGGTCTTCAATAGTGTTAAATAAACAATAGTCATTTTCGTTTCCCGAAATTTTACTTTTTCCCTCTTTTTTGAACGTTTTGCCCATTTTAAAAAAGGCGGCCGTTTCATCCAGTATGGCCGCTGTCTAAATCGGTCTATTGTAAATATGTAGTTGAAGTAATGTCTAGTAGTTCAACACTGTTGATTTTGATCTCATGTTGGCGATACTGCGTTCTTATAACATATCTCCTGCGGTAATTGATTGGTTTCATAGCTATTTAACCGGTCGTCGGCAGCTTATAAAGGTGGATACTTCCCGCTCCTCATGGTGTAGCACGTTAGCCGGCGTTCCGCAGGGCGGCGTTTTATCTCCACTTTTATTTTCCATTTCATAAATTCCATTACTCGTAATCTATCATCCTTATGCCGATGACCTTCAAATGTATTCCAAGGCTCAGGTCAGCGATCTGCCATTAGTCATCTCAGCTACGAATTCCGATCTAGAGTGGTTCGGAAAAAAGTAGCTATAAAAACTTTCAATAAAAAAGAAAACATATTAACACAAATGACTGTCTTTTGGTAGTCGTCAAATAGGGAATCCAACAATACATTTTAGCAGCAAAACTTGTGATTATATTTTATAGTTATAATAATGTCGTCGTCTGAAATTAGTCGTCGTAAACTAATAGTGAACACGCACCTTGAATACCCCAGTTGGGGTCAGGTTAGAGTTGCAAAACATTTAAATCAACCTAGATCTTCTGTCGGAAAGGTTTTACGATGCTACAAGGAGTTGATGCCAGCAAATATATGATCTGGCCAGCCATATGCACATGCGGTATAAAAAGTGAAGAATTTATTACAACAGACACGGTTAATGGCGATATTTACGTAGAAGAACCTCTGAAGAAGTGGTTATTACTACTTATACGTAAACACAGTAGGTACGTCTGTGTTCTTTTGGCCTGATCTAGCTTCTTGCCATTATGGGGAAAAAGTAGAGCATTTTACTCTGCGTATAATGTCCAATGTCCATATTATCCCGAAAGAGGCGAACCCACCTAATTTCCTTGAGCTTCGCCCAATTGAGCGTTATTGGGCTCATATGAAATAAAGAAAACTAAGAAACACAAAATCCGTAGCTGGTAATATTCAAGATTTTAGAGAAAAGTGGAGAAACCAAGCCTAAAATATAGACGAAGTATAAATGTTCAAACTCTTTTAAAAAGAACAAAACCTAAAGTACGCCAATTTTGGCATGGCTAAAGTAGAACAGATTTATCTACATACTTAATGAACGAGTTAAATTCAAACATTTTTCACGTAAAATAAATATTTACGAAATTACCTACTTTTTTTTCAGACACTACCTAAATGACTTGCTACATTTTATCCGAACCACTTCTTAGTACGCATTTCAGTCTGGAGTAATTATGGTCTCAATGTTAACCCAGCAAAGACCCAGGCTATCATCATTGTTCTAGACTTGACTATGTTAACCTCCCACCGATTTTGTTTGATGGCGTTTTGATCCCGTACTCTCTGCAAGTTAAGAACCTTGGCGTTATTTTGGACCGCACTCTTTCGTGGGTGCCACAGATGAATGAGGTTAGTAGGGAGATGTTTGCTGCTGCGGGTTCTTTGAGATGGCTTCGTAATTTCCTCCCCATTGCTACCAAACTTGCGCTTGCTCAATATCTTCTCCCTATTTTAGATTATGCTGACGTTTCCTATATTGATCTCTCTGAGGAGCAACTTAACAAGCTTGAGCGTATTCAAAACTTAAGTATCAGGTTCATATTTGGGTTACGCAAATATGACCACGTATCCGGTTTCCGTTCTCAACTCAAGTGACTATCCGATCCAGACGTAACTCTCACATTCTCGCCCACATTTATGGAATTTTTTCTCGCTACCTCAAGGAACGCTTTAAATTTCTTTCTTCTGCTAGGTCCGCTCAGAAGTTGCTTCTGAGTGTTCCCCAATCAAACTTTAAATTTTACAACAATTCTTTTAGTTTCCGAGCTGTTCGATTGTGGAATTCTTTGCCTATTGAAATTAAATGTGCCAAGTCTCTTCCTAATTTTAAAACAAGAATTAAGGATCACTATTTTTCTCTTCCGTAGATCCCCGTTCCCGTAGATTCCGTTTTTCCATTCCTACTTGGTGTGTGCCGTTTGTTTTCGACTGTAAGTGATATTCTATGACATTTAGTTATTGTATGTGTATGTAGGTTTATATATATATATATATATATTTATGTAAGTGTGTAGTCTTTCTTATAGTGCAGTTGTTTATATTCTGTTTTTCTGTTTTCACCTACTCAAATCGTATCTTTTTTTTTGCATCGTCTCCATCACCCAAAGGTTGTCTGGAAGAGATCGCTTTTTAGCGATAAGGCCGCCTGTTTTCTATCATTGTTTATGTTTGATTTACCTCTATTTTTCTTTTATCTACTATTATCTGGTGAGCAATAAAGAATATTTGTATTGTATTGTATTGTGTAGGTAAATGCATTCTACGATCGGTGGCCTAAAACCATACGACCACGATTATAGTCCGACCCTGCGCGCGGGAGCGGAGGTAGGACGATAACGGGGCGCGGACGAATCGCAGCAGGTGAAGCCCGGCCCCTGCACGCCGCCCGCGCCCCGTTATCAGGCAGGCGAGGACTGATTTAAGTGATCTACCTATAATAAGGCATTACTCAACCACGATTAAATTGGGATTGAATTAGCTATCAGTTCATATAAACTATGACGTATTTATATGTCACTTTCGTTTTATCTTCACCCGCGGTTTGATAATACCTTTCCATTAGAGGGACAAACAGATATATAGGTATTATTAAACATGACAAGAATGATTCAAGCCAAACGTAGGTAGGTATATTAGATAAGTTTATTTATTTCATAGCATAAAATAGTACAGTAAACATTCATATTGAAACAAATCGAGACTTTCCAATCTTTCCAAACATGATTGTTGAATGATAATCATTCATCCATCAAGTTATATTATCAATACACATCTGGGAATGTTAGCACTTAATTGTAAACAATTACTAGTTACAATAAAAAGGACAACTTAAACTTATCCCAATCCGGGATCTCTTCAAACTACTTTGAGCCAATTGAGTTGATATTGGAATTAAATCAGATTTAATGCATTTACCTTCAAAGAAACTTAAATTGAGCTACTCATCAGCTGCTATTTATTGTAGATGTCTTCTCTACTATGTGACTTATAGTATATTTAAGTATGATTATGATAACTATTGCGAGGTTCAACCATCCGACAATCTTAAATACCCGTCGTTCTTTCAAGCCACGCTAAACTAGTCTTTACAAAAATACTGTATTTATTATTATTCGAAACATGGTCAAATTCACATGGGGCAACACTTTTGTAACGTGTCGCTTTAACGTCATGTTTAAACTGCCATACCAAGGCGTTTACGTGAAAGCGAAAGGTATGTGTTCAGTTACTTACGAGTTCCATTATTAGAATACTGCAGGCCTAAGATGCCTGCCATTATCACTTACGTTGTGGATATCCGTCACTCTCGCACTCGCATACTAGTCAGAGCGTGATGGATGGACATACGGCAAATATCGTGATATCGACCAGGGATGCCGCGGATGCGGATATTTGGGGGCTCACATCCGCGGATGCGTAACGTAAATAAACAACGTCCATTTTATGATATCACGCAATGATCAAGCACTTTGATACTAAATTACAATCGTTGCGATCAAATCAAAAACGCGTCAGCACGTCTAGCACACGACGGCCGCGACATACTCTCGATTTTTATCGCACTATACCTCTTGTTCTAAGTGTTCTAATAAGAGAGAGACGGATAGTGCGAGAAAAATCGAGAGAGCTCGCGCGCCGTCGCGTGCTAGCCGTGCTGCTCTTGGTCACAGAAACGACAAGAAGTTTTTATACTAATGGCGAAAATATCGAAAACTAGCGCAGTAAGCACCGTATGGGCTTTTTTCTCGTCGTGAATTACACTAAATCCGCATCCGCAGAAACTCCGCATGTATTTTGACGGATGCGGAGGCGAATGTCTGCAACATCCCTGATCACGACCATAATATTGGTTATGCCATGATCATGAGCAATAAACAATGTCAAATAGCGACCCTTTTTAATGCATGTCGTGTCGACTCTAGAATTTCTATGTAGCCTGAATGTACGACGGACTAAGATGAAAATTATGTCAAACAAGCACATGCCAAAAACGAATCTATACTCTTTATCTAAAGGTACAAAATCCAATTACGACATTGTTTTGTTTCACTTGGCACGTGTCCAAGGAAGTGCCTTAACCCAAAATGTTCCCAGGAAGAGGGAATTAATAAATTGAGTTTAAAAAATATACATATATGAATTTATTAGTGAAATGGGTTAAGACGCTTTTCAGCAATCTCGCGCGCTCAGGTGCACAAACGTCCATTAAATTTAGTGCTGCGTTAATTGGTTGCCTTCGAGAATCAGAAAGTGACATCTAGGCGGTATTGTTGTCGATGTCTAAATTAATAAGAAATGATTTAGCATTGTTTTACGTCACTAAAATATAACTTCCATGTTTTAAAGAGCTAGGTAGCCTTAGTGCTCTCTTCACTCTCTCAATGGCCAACTTTTTGTCAAGTTTGTAATTTTTTTTTATTTTAAATTTCCTAATATTTAATAATGTCAGATCTCAGATCTAATATCAGATCATAATGGTCGGAATTAAGAGATTTTTATTTTATATTTATTTATTTATTGAAAAACATGGAAGTGACATTAATACATCCTGTAAGATTTTCTAATTGACACATCCCTTAGTGTGAATTGTAATAAAATAAATCGAGACCTAAATTAAGCAACGCTTGGACTATGGGTAGGTACTAACTCATACAGATACATTTCAATAAAAGTTGTTAGTGGGTATTCTGTAGAAAGCATTAGGGTGAATCTCTGGCTGTTTGAAGCGCTCAGTCTTAAGGCATTATCACTTCACGATTATCGCCGTAAAAGTGTGATAACACGCCAGAATTTTGATCAAATAAGACTCAACGCCAGTAGTGTTACGAGTTTATATAGTTGAAATACCGGTGTAGACACGAAAATTATTATTACTCCAAAAGAAAGGCAAAAAAATATGCCTAGGGTCGAAAATCCCATTCGGATATCTCAAAGAATTACGAAGCTACAACCGTTGTAATATTGTTTTTAGAGAGAGACTTATCCTCCAAGCATTCGAGTCGAAAAATGCAATTGTTTGGTCGACGCGAGGCATTTTTTGCAAAAAAAGGTTACCGCCCCATAAAAACACGAACCCGCTCAGTTGAAACAATTTCAACCATAACAAAAGTTATTTCGCTGCAGACAAGCCAACCGTTTCATTCACTGCCAAGATAAAAATGAGGAAAAAAACCGCCGTAAAACGCTGAATATTCACCCATTAACACACAAACTTAACAGTAAGTCAAAGTTATTTATATTTTAATTTATTACATTGCACCCGATGCACCTATGAATGTCGATGGACTACCACCGGTTCGGAAAGAAGATGTTCCACGAGAAGAACCAGTGTAAAATAGTACATTACTACAGAGGCCGGGAAGTAAGGGGTTGCCGGCCGAGTACATATAGACGGATAGTTATAAGGCTGGCAACCCTTTTCACGCCGAGATATGTATAGTGCTTTTCTCAAACATGCAATGAAATAAATAAAAGAAACTCCAAGAAATCAAACTTTAATTTTCATGGCTGAACGCCGTGATGCTGTGCCACAAATTGTGAAATGGAAATTAAAAAACACCATCTTGCCGGCCTAGGCCTCCACTTTTGTATTAAATGCCATTACGGATGTCTCGTCTCGCTGCGCCCGAAACGTGACACTTCGAAGCCCATTATGAAGAACACAACGTCAATATTTCATTGCATGTTTGAGAAAAACAGTATATTCACATAGACCGGTCGCATCTCCTCTAATGGACGTTTGTGCAGTCTACACTAGCCTAGTCTACGTGTAGATGTTCGTAGAGCAGCGACTTGGCGTCCAGCTCGTCGAGCTTACCTGAGCCGCAGATGGAGGCGTCGTCGCCTACGCTCAGGTCATCTTGGGAGCTGCTCATGCGCACTGGAACACGATGGACATGATTAAGGACTTATGCATACTCATACTCATACTAAAAAAAAAAGGAAAAAATGAAAAATAATGAAAAAAAAGAAAGAAAAAAAAAAAGACCGGGTTGCACTCCGGGAGTGCCGGCAGAAGTGAAAACTTGAATATTTTGACATTTCGAATCGAAGAATACCGTAGCAACAGAAGTAAACTATTTCACTTGCAAATTAGCGCGTGAGAACTTATTGTGTGTCGGCCGAACGGGTAAGCGCCGCGTCGCCACTACGGCATCGATATTTTTTTTTTTGCCATTGCCAAATATTTTTTAAAGCTTTATCTTCTTAGGAATAACGTCCAAATTCGGACTATTCGAATTTGCTCAATAGCAAAACGGTAGAGGACGCGTGGACAAAATAACAAATTCATTTGCAGAATATGCTATTGCAGTTTTTAACGGTTTTATACTCTTACGAATAGCGTTCAGTTTTGAATGAAGTCGAATCGGCTGGCAGCAAAATATAAAAGTTTGTGACCTCCTTCACATCTGACGTCACAAAAATCTGTCGCGTGTTTAACAATTTTTCCCCATCCCAAAAAGTGCTCAGCGCCGCTAAAGAAGTTTTCACTTCAAAAAAGAAGAAAAGAACATTAATTTAGAAAGGGATATTCATTTTACTCACTGTCAAACTTAAGTTGTATTTAAATCACATGTAAACTGTCAGAGTATTGACTTAGGCCCAGTTTTATAAAACTGCTTTAGATAAACGTTTAAGGTCTGCCGGATCTTTATAAAACTGGGAGTTAATGTATTTCTCTGATATTGATCGACAGTTTTGTGACTGCCATTAAATGAACTAATTAATGGTGGAACTAATAGGTACTACCATAATAGGTAATGAATATCCCCAGAAATTACATTGAAATTCTGATCACAAAGCCATAATGATGATCATAAAAATACGATTGTCTGTTTTATGACCGCAATTTATAAAAATTACCGCAAATAATAATGAGTAATGAAAAAGAATAATGACGCGTGGCGTTAAGTGTATCAAAACGCGTACGTACAGTCGACTACAAAGATATCGATACGGCCAAATTTACAAAAATATATAATATATTTAATATAATATTAGGGGACAATCTTACACAAATCGACCTAGTCCCAAACTAAGCAAAGCTTGTACTATGGGTACTAGACGACGATAAACATACTTATATAGATAAATAAATACTTAAATACATAGAAAACATCCATGACTCAGGAACAAATATTCGTGCTCATCACATAAATAAATGCCCTTACCGGGATTCGAACCCAGGACCGTAGGCAGGGTCACTACCAACTAGGCTAAAGCGGTCGTCAATATATATATAATATGTATACACGACTGTGTTGCCTTAACATTAAGGTCGTGCATACATATTTTTGTAACTTTGACCGTACCGATCTCTTTGTAGTCGACTGTGAATACATTCCCAAACTTAAACGATATGATACAGACAAGATAATGTATCAAATATAACCGAAAAATAAACCATTATCGTCTGAAGCCAGGACAAGACTCGAACTTGTGCCTTCTGTATTGCCGGTACAGCGCTCTCCCTCTGAGCTACCCAGACATTAACTGATGAAGAGTATCTTTCCATCACATCGCCGCCGCTAGTAGCGATCTCTGTAATTTCTTGAAAGGCTCACAGCCTTTAGGCCAGTCGAGGTTGGTCTTTAATCGACACGAAACAAAAATATTTAATAGAATAATTTGTTTCGTAGAGGTGTATTCCCAAACTTGCTACGTTTGTAGTTGTTGCGTTGAGTTAGCGCGCACCGCGCCTAGCTAATGACGACGTGACTAAATGCGAGACGAGACAATCTACATTACCCTTTCCAGTCTTTACGACAAGGAAGGAAGTTCGAGTGAAACAGGAGCCGTCTAGTCGCGCACACGACATGGCAGCAAGTTCTGCCTAGCCCTCTAAGAGGAAACACAAGGCCCGTTTTTCCATAGAAACGTAGTCCCCTGTTTTCTCCCTGGATAATGGCAGTAGAGCAATCTTTTTTTTTCCATAAATCTATGGCTACTATTGACATGTTCCTATGTTTTCTTTTATTCTTAAATTAAAAGAGATATTAACCTTCAAAAACCTAAGAAAATGCCAGATTTTCCGCTGTGTTCAAACATCCCGAAAACAATTTTGACTGGATTATTTAAAAAAAGGAAAACATAGGAACACGGCCAAAGCCTTTCTTTGATTTTAATAAAAAAATAGTTAAATAGGTCAAGTTTTGGAGAAGAAATCAGGGAACTACAAAACATTGATTTTATGTACTTTTAACAGGTATTTTCGGTCCAAGCTGCAGTTGTCTCTATCGCGCTCTGCGGGGGAGAGGCTTGAGGTTGGCGCGAAAGCAATACATTTTACAAATACCTATTTCTCAATTATCTCGCCCTTAACACGATCTTCAGCCATGAAGAAACAACTACAGAGCTCAGACTACAGAGATAGTAAACTTACCTCTAGTGCCCGGGCGTCCGTTGGAGGTCCTATACAGCATGCCCTCAAGAAACTGGAGGCCATTGTTGTTGATGATGTTGAAGCCGCACAGCCGCTCAATCTGCTTCCATCTGTGCATTCTCTCCTGGAAAAAATGTATGTACAGGAGTCGCTTTGACATATAATCCCCAGGATCTGGCATTAGCATAGGCACTAGTTGTACGAAAGCGACCTTCCAACCCAGAGGGAAACTAGACCTTATTGGGATTAGACCGGTTTCTTCACGATATTTTCCTTCACCGAAAAGCTAACGGTAAATATTCCGCACATAAGTTCCGAAAAACTCATCAAAAGTCAGGGGCATTAATATTGAATATACGCACATAAATAGGGACTCCGGTGGGAGGATCAGGCAGCCAACTGCCGGAAATGGAGATCTTTACTTAAAAAGAAAACATTAGAGATGGGCCGAATACGGACTTTGCCGAATACGAATATTCGGCCGAATTATTCGGTAAAACCATAAAGTAAATATAATAAAGAGTAACTACCCCATACTGCGGTCGAATAGTTCTGAGGAACTCTAAGAGATGTCGCTTGGAGCACCACTGACGGATATTAATAGTTTACGTTATACGAAATCTCAAATATTATCATTAACAAATATTCATTTTCACATATTGAAAATTTTCAAATAAAAACAACCAGAAACAGTCCTTAAAAGATCGTAAATCGATTCAAAATAATTTATAACATCCTTTATTTGTGCGCCATCTAGTAAACGGCTTGACCTTTATTAAAGCTTAGCTTGTAAGTGGACAAAGTATCCATGCGCAGGATTCTAGTAGGATAAGTGTCCATAGATGGAGCTGTTTTAAACCTGATATAAATAAACGTAACAAACTAAACGTATTGTTGTTACGTAAATATATAAATAGAAAACGTACCTAGACAGTTTTTTTAAATAAGATACGGTTGCCTAGTGGTTCAGGCATGCGGCTGTCAAATGGCGGTCGTGGGGTCGAATCCCGGCTCGTACCAATGAGTTTTTCGGAACTTATTAATCTTATTTATTATGTACCGAATGTTTACCGTTAGCTTTTCGGTAAATGAAAACATCGTGAGGAAATCGGTCTAATCCCAGTAAGGTCTAGTTTTCCCTCTGGGTTGGAAGGTCAGATGGCATCTGCTTTCGTAAAAACTAGTGCCTATGCCAAATCTTGGGATTAGGTGTCAACCCCTTGCTCCTTTAGGGGCAAACCCGGGAATATCGCTAGGAGGATTGTGATGAGACTGATGAGTTTAGTAGATAATTATTAGAATAGGTAACCTAGTCCCTAAAACATCACACTACAGTGAGTAAAAATAATCATAAATTTATTCGGTAGGTACCTATACGTAAAACTGTTTTTATTTTACAACTTATTTGAATATTCTTTCTTTACATAGGTATCTAATACCATAAATACATACTAATACCTATAATATGTACCTACTGCCATTCACATTCGAGTATGTATCAATTTATGATTCAAATTGCCAATTAGTACCTATCGAAGTGCTTACGACGCGCGACGTTGTCAGCCATCCTATATAGGTAGCTCGCTGTCAGCGCCGTGGTTCGATCTGGCAACGTCGCTAACTGTATACTAATTTCCAATTTATTTTATTATTTTTAACATCTCTTCATAACGTTCCAATTTTGACATTTTATATATTACAACAAATTAATCACTGCGTGTAGTTAACACTACAAATATTTTACATTAAATTAAAATGAACATAAAGTGACTACAATCTCTTAAATTAATAATAAATAATGGAGCATAATAATGATTTATTTCTTTATCACTTCGCACTCTTCTTTGAAACTATATAATGGTAAAGAGAACTGCGTACAACGAAACGACTCAGTGCAGACGAAATGAGGAAATGTTGCTACAAAATTATTCCTTTAAATTGTAGGTAAACAGCATAAACTTTGTCCATTTATACACTTGCGAAAAAAATTGATTTAGTATGAGTTTATAGTCTCAATTAAAAATACAAATAAAGATAACGTGCGGTATGATAGTTTTTTATAAAAGCGTAGTGAAAATACACGTGTAATTACATGGGCCAAGTTAAAACGTCAGAATCAGAAGTATATGGAAAGATAGAGACTTAACTGGCAACACTGTAACTCAGAGACGATAGGTATCTACCACGAACCTAACCTAAACCCTAATGTTATTCTTTTAAAATTTGACCTCCGCTTATTTGAAAAGACCTAGGATTTGATTTAGAGATGGATTTGTTAGCCAGTGATTTACACCCCACTTGGACTTCTACCGGACTGATTTGATATGGTTGCATTTACCAAAATGGCACATCGGTGCTAATTCATAAACTGTCAAGTCAAACATCTTTCCGTTTTCCAGTTAGTGATAAAAATCGCCTACGGATCTGGATTAACAATTCAGGTAAGCTCTGTTTTATTTACAATAAACAAAATTATGCAACTAAGCACGTACAATACTTTGGTGATGTCGGACATGCGTCAGTCAACTTGACATTTTATCAATTTATTTCTCGCCCCAAAGTGTCCTTATTAATCCTTCATTTCATGTTTGCACTGTACCTAATGTATATCTACATTCCTACATCCAAAGTTGGATTATTGAGTTATAATTTTAGTGTTCAGCTTGTTGCGTTTTTTTAGAAGACATTTCTATAATTTTAAGTAATGAATTAAGTATGTCATGTATTGAATTTCTTAGCTAAACATGCAAGACTGAAAAAAAAATTAATATAAAATTATACGTTATATTAGGTTAGGTTAGGTTTCAAATATAGCCGGTTTTTATTCACATATGGCAGCAAGCATATTTGAAAATATTAGCAGTACGAGTATATTTTAATAATAATATAAATAATAAATCAGCCTATATACGTCCCACTGCTGGGCACAGCCCTCTTCTCAAGGATGAGAGGGAACGGGCAGTAATGCCCACACTGGCCCACGCTGGCCCAGTGCGTATTGGGGACTTCACATACACCTTTGAATTTCAAATTACTTTAAAGAAATTGTGTCTGCTCTACACATGAATGACTGAATAAACGTATACAGACACTACCTAATCGATCTATCGCAGGAGTCCTAATTCTATCAACTCAACGGAAGGGGTAAAGAGGACCATAACAAAATTTAAGTATGCTCGGATAATATTGTTTAGTTTAATATTTATTTTTTAAATTTCAGGATCTGGTACTGAAATTACATTCATTGACGTGCGACCTACCGGACAAAGTAAGAAAACCTGACAATGATCCTGAGGAGTGGCAAACTTCAGCACCACAACCCGAATCGCCACAGCCCACGTCATCACATCCAACTGAGGCTCCTCAAATAAAAAGATGTCTGGAAGAAAGCTCATCTTGCGTGAACGGGGCGGCGGCGTCGAGCAACGCATCCGCTGAAGGAGCTCCAAGTCTAGAGCAATGCTCTGTAACCTACTTTGCGGGATAGTTAGCCAAAAAATGCAACGATAAATTCAAGTGCATAAAATGCTTGCAAGCGATGACTGTAAATGCCGATCTAGATGACAAAAAAACTATTCATTTTGGATGGAAATGCTGAAAATACAAAACCAAAATGCCCAAGTGACCAGAGGCGTCTCTAGCCCATGTCGCACCCGGGTGCAATCATTACCGTAGCGCCCTCTAGCACCCCCCCTAGCGCGCGCTAGCGCCCGAGTCGAGGCGAGTGGCGCCCTGTGAGTGGCGCTCGGTGCCCCCTAGGACCGTGCGCCCGCGTGCAACGCACCTCCTGCACTATAGGTAAAGCCGCCCCTGCAAGTGACACTTTTTACCAAGTGATTGACGTATGTCTTACGAAATATGAACGACAATTTGATATTGTAAAAAAATAATTAAATGTAATAAATATATTTTGAATAATTTAATTTGTATGATTATTTAAATACATTCAAAATGTATTTGTACAGAGCACATAGATGTTTTTGGAAAAATGATTGTTACTAAAAAAAAATATTTTTGTAAATCTCATACAAAATCAGCAAAAAATTAGGCTACTACAAAATGAATGAAATCATTTACATATAATACGTTTTATTGAACACCCTTTTACCTTAATTTTCTCATGGAAATCTGCATTACTCACAGGCAGTAAATAGAAGGATGTCTCGGATCGCATGTAATGGAGTCAAAAACGCGCTTCCTTTACTGAATTGAGTATTCAATGTGTTTTATCGAACGAAGGAGCGAAGCGAACGAAGTTCTACGCTTCAGCTTGGGCCGAACACCGTATGTCCGGTGTCTGTCCAGCTGTTCTCCTCTACAGGTCGCATTCTCAACCGATTCTCGTGAAATTTTGTGAGCAGGTTCGTTTAGTATATAGTTTTTTTTGTCGAGTCACTTTTTAAAAATAAATAACTTTGTCAAAAATTTCACTTTTGGGTACAAGCTTTTATTGTCGACTGTACTTTTCTGTATACCGTCATCAACTGCTCATTGAGACGATTCTAACGAGCCCAAACTCGATAGGGTTATGTGGTTTTATTACGGAGTTCCACCACGACGCTCCGTGACGGCCACGTGAACGGAGGCCACCTTCTGTCTCCATCATCAGATCAGCTCGATGGTACCATAATATTGAATTGTCATCCAAACTATACTAATACCCAAAATTTCAGCTCAATCGGTCACCGGGAAGTGGGTCAAATTTAACTTTTTGAAGAAAAGAAGATTGGGCAAGTTAATATAAAGCTAGTAAAAAAAATACAGGTTTGCGAGTTCTAGAGCACATAGAGCCACTCGCACAATTAATCGCATGGCAGCAAACAGAAGAATCAGAGTACAGCTTTGAGATTATTAGTACATGATAGTACAAATGCACATCATCAAACAGGATGGGCTGGATGAGTTTTGTTGATAGTGGGGATTCACATAACTCACCCTCGGGGGCCCTGGCACTGGCAAGCTTAGCCCCAAGAACACACCACATACCAAAGTAGCAAGTAGTGGAACTTTGGCTGCGGTCTTTTGTAAGGTTACTTATATATGCTTATATAGGTACTTTATTTATGGTACATAATGGTATGGTGGAGGTTCCAAGAAAAGGTACGAAAATTAAGGCTGCTCGCGTGTGCTCTAACAAAACGGAAAAAAATACTATTATTTTACTTTGTGTAAATCTTTCTTTCAAAGTGACATCTATTGACTGCGTAAAACAGATTCTTTACAACATCACCTGTAGTAGGTACAGATGTCGTTAGTGTATTCGATGAGTCCGTAAAAGGCATATTGATATAAGCGACATCTATTGCTGACAGCAATCTACATAACCAGGTTACTAACGCCCCCTGGTGCTCATAGCAAATAAGGCGGATTTATTTTAATGTATGGCGTTGACATATCTTCTTATACTTTATTTATGGTAAAACTAAACAGGTTTATGCAGGTCCGCGCGGCTCGCTGAGCCCGAATTTCACCGACCTTGGCATTGTCAATGTCAACATTTGCAATTGTTATTGATGGTGAATTAGTGACAGACGTTGATATGGTGATCAGCTATAATTTTGTGAATTGATGGTGTGCTCACGTGCCCGTTGTGTACTCGGGTCTTCATAGATAAGATCGGCTACGTGAGCCACACCAGGCCCCGTATCATGGTCGGCCTTATGAAACGTCAAAAACACTCCGTTATGGTATTAGTAGGGGATTACTTGCCTGTGACGTCACAATCAAACGACGTCCTTATTGTTAGTTTTTATGAATTTAAAAATCTTAAAAAGTCAAATCAAGCGGCGGAAAGTTCAGGACTCAAGGGCAAAGGACTTTAAAAAGGACTCTCGGTTTTTATGACATCTTTAAAAAAAAAAATGCCAGGATCTAGGAGGATAACATACCTGTAATTCCTGCGTGACCTCGTTGAGCGCGGTGCGCGCCTCAACAATAGAGCGGTCTACGTCGTCGATGGACTTGCCGTGGGTCGACACAAACGCGCCAACTAGGCTTGAGCGCTTCTTGCGGAGTTTCTCGCACTGAAACATGACAAATAGAACATTCGGTTAAGGGGCTCCACGCGCTATTTGGCTAGTTTTGACGAGATTTGATTTGATATTCCTCCGTAAAAACTATAGATATATTTATGGGACAAACACTTATCGGTTCTTCAATACTTTATCTACATATTTATGCACGAGAGTTTTTTTGAAAATAATTAATAGTTAGTTTTTTATGATTTATTCAAACATGGCCAAAAAAGCTCTATTTTCGATATAAGTATGTTGTTTATGCACTCGCATATGTGAAATCTACATATAACTGTTCCTTATTGACGTCTCTAACAACCCACGAGAGATTTTTATTTTAAACTCATTTTCACAAAAGTTACGTTCAAAAAACTGGTTTATTGGCCCGAAATTGCCAAAGTTTGGTGCCATATATCCCGGAAACTGTGGGTTTTGAAGTAAATATGAAATACAATTTTAGGATAAGCCATAAAAAACACGAAAAAACCGACGGTTACAGGTCGAAGGTCATTGGGGGCTAGGAGCCCCTTAATTTGAAATCGAGTGCATATTTTGCTTAAAGTCGTCATATTTGGTGCCATATATCCCGAAAACTGTGGGTTTTGAAGTAAATATGAAATACTATTTCGTTAAACCTCGTTGTTGTTAATAGGATAAGCCATAAAAAACACGAAAAAACCGACGGTTACAGGTCGAAGGTCATTGGGGGCTAGGGGCCCCTTAATTTGTAATCGAGTGCATATTATGCTTAAAGTCGTCATATAACTGGCAACACTGGTCGCTGGGGATACTCACCGCGTCCCTGGCCTGCTGCAGCTGCCCATCTGCTTGCTGCTTCTTGCGCAGATACGACCGGTTCTCCACCTCGTGGGTGAGCTGCAGCCACTGCTGGAGCCCCGAGGGCGGCGCCCAGCACCGGTCCTCGAGCTCGCCCTCGGCGCGTCGCAGCTCTCCTCTTAACATCTGCAGAATATATTACAAGGGCTATTTAACCTCAAGAATTGATTTTAAGAGAATAATCTATTTTTTTCATTAAGACAGACAATATAAGAGATAATAAACGAGAAAAACTAATGTTCAAATCCGACATATAGGCTTCGTCAGGTGGGTACAACTATGATTTATGAATAAGCAACAGGTATCGCACACACGCACAACATAGGGGAAGCCGCAACAGGCTTCGTCACTTGGAAAGGTCAACTTTCGTACAAATTCGATGTAACAAAGGCAGAGAGGCAACTACGGAACCCTACACTGGCCCAACACGCACTTGGCCGGTTTTATTAAGTGGACTCGATTCTTCCCTCTAAAATTCACAGCACAGACTAGGAAGGACATACAATTTGAAGATTCTTGACAAACGGATTCAATTTGTATAGGAAAACGTATTTTTTGTTGACACGCATAAGCTTTTTTACTATGCGTTAAGAAGGCCAATTGGGTAGGTCTCTTTGAAGTAGAGATATATTAATCAGCCATACGATAAATAAATAATTGAGTTTGTTAGAATGCCTTTTGTGTTCTTCATTTTTTTTATTTTCGTGTGGTCTAAAGAAACAAAATACCGTGTACTTGGTTGTAAATGTTGTAATACTGAATAATTTTAAACGCGTAATGTACATCCAAAATAGGGTTTTAGTTTAATCGCGAATATTGCTTTAGAGTAATCAAGGTGCTAAAATAGTGTTTGGAAACTAACCTCAATTTCAGCTTTGAGCTGAGTAACTTCCAGATCTGAGGACGTAGAGTTAAGCAGTGGCGTGTCCCCGGCTTCTCTTAGTTTCTTCTCCAAGTTCTTCTTCTCAGTTGTGGCGCTTTCCTGGAAACAAACGAGTTAATATACATCATGTATGATACATTAGCATTATTAAACTGATAGTTATTGTGATAGAACATATAACTTCATTTTAACACTCGCTGCCAGGATCCCGCCTAGCGGGCGCCGTAGTCGCTTTCCGCTTCATACGAGGAAAACCACAGGATCGGTTACGAGGGTAGCGTATATTCTTGGCAGTGAATGTGTTAAGATTTGCGATACAGATACGGATGACTTCGGATTAGCATTGGCGTGGTAAACGACAGGGTTAAAAGCTATAAATCCTGTACCCACATTGTTATCAAATACACTTTGCCTGTTTTAGTCGATTTTTTCCAGCTACTACCTACTGCATGTTAAATACCTAAGAAACAAAACTCAACACGAGAAGACGTTCTCAAACCGAACGCAAGGGAAACTTTCTCATACCTTTTCGGTTGTACCCATGCCACAGATTAAAGAATACAAGTACAGATACCCAATCTCATAGAGCAAAGGCGTACCGTCCTAATGTAGGCAATTCTGTATACAATTTTAGTCCCGTAGCTACACCAGTAGATGCAGTATCCGAGCTACCACGGCTATGACGCTGTCAGCCTTTAGTAATACATTGAGATATCACCAGATGGCGTTGACTTCCCGGGCAACAAATAGAGTATTTTTGATTTTTTCGATATAAAAGTAGTATTTTAGAGACAATATTACACCTCACACAAAAATATACATAACCAAATGCTTAGAGCCTGTGGTTCAATAGAACTTTCGCGAACCGTGATGGCGCCATCTAGTGACAGTACCCAATAATACGTAGCAAGCTTGAAAGCTCACTCGTATAGTACGAGTTACATGGATTTAGTATCAATTTTATTGCATTTACTAAACTTATAAAATATACCTTTATTGTATGTGGGGAAGTATGTTTGTGATATAATTAAGGTACGTTGAATTTATTAAGGTGTAAAAATCATTCTATTTTCGCGATTACTGATTCAAATGTTTCGCTCGGTACCTGTGTCGCCATCTATGAGTTCTTTTTAGTATCAATTATACGTTGTTCTAGTTGGGAGGCCATGCCCATGCCTTTCCCAGTTGCCAGTCAAGCCTCGTTGTCGTCCGGGGAGCGTTGTGGTGACATGTTCGCGATCCCATAGCGCTCCCATTAACGGCAGAGACGGAGACGCCGGAGTGGTTTTACTCTACTACACCACCTAACTACGACTAGCACCACCGTTCAACTGACTGCTGACACTTTTGTAGAAAACTTGTTCTTACTCTGTCCCTCATCTTGCGCCCGGTTTGAAGCATCCTGTATGGAGTCCAAGGACTATCTCCTTACTGGGCGCTTCATAGCATACCAAGGAAGGGCTGAAAGACTAAACCTTTTCATAGATGGTATCTGTTCTAACAGCTTTTCTCCAGCTACTTATGCATGTCGTCAAGCGTTAGCTCAGCTCGCCTCAGCTGATCTATGGCTCAGCATCCACTGAACCAGATGCCGGCTGGCTCACCAGACCTACACCACTTACCATCACCGTTCAACAAGCTTCTCAGACTTGTTCGTACCTGTTCTAACCGCGCCTTCTCTAACTCCTTCTGCATATCGTCGAGGGCTAGCTCAGCCCTCCTCAACTGCTCCATGTCTCGCAGCATCCGCTGCACTTGGTGCCGGCTGGCGCGCCCGGCCCGCAGCGCCGCCCAGCCGCCGGCGACGGCGCCTAGCATCAGCGACGCGAGGAGCCAGTCCTTCCAGCGACTGCCTGCTGGAAGAAACCCCGGTCTAGGTAACTAGTATAGGTTATTTTGATGGGTGATGTGATTAACGCACACTTCAAGGTCCTGGCGCCCGGTTCCCTGCGAGGTATCTATTTAACGTCCTTGTTAAGTGCTGTCAATAGTTTTATTACTGTGCTCGAATGCGATAACACCTGATGTCAACGTTAGCCTCAGGTTTGTTAGTGATAATTAATGGCCAGTTCCAATAATCAATCCACCGATAGTTTTCCTTACCGGCAGTTACATTTTGACAGATTACCCGTAGAACATGTGTCAAAATGTAACTATTGGTAAGGAAAACTATCGGTGGATTGATTATTGGAACCGGCCATAAGACATTGAGGAAAAATCTTCTGAAGTTTTGTACTAGTCTCTACTACCTACTTGTATAAGTTGTATAAGCCTCTTTTAAGACTTTGCGATGAACAGTCTAACACGGCATAACCACGTTTTTGTCCGAGAAGTATGTGAGTGCGAATGATATATATCGGAAATGAACAAGATCATGCTCCGGCTCGGATAATACATAGTTTTGTTAGTTACTTTAAAAATTATACGGTCAAAATGTTGTATTTTCTAAACTAGTCGCCATAACGTCATTTTTTATCACTTTCCTAATTTGGTAATCGATAGCATAAATCGTAGTTACTTACATAAAAAAAGATAATTATTCCTTTTTAATCGGACTTTTATGAAAAAAATAACAAGTGGTTAACAATAATTATAATCTTGAGGCAAAACCTCATTCAAACATCTCTTTCTTAGAAGTCAAACTTTCCATACCTACATTCAAACTTTAACGAACATCGCTTACGATTACAGACGGAAGGCACTCAGTATTTAAATGCAAGAGAGAACGTTCATGCAATTCCACTTTTTTTTTAAGAAAAACACGGTGTTCCATATTTTCCCGCTAGCTCTCATAATTTCACACTTAACAAAAATAACAAACTATTGAATATACACGCGAAACTATGAAATAAAACCATTAGTTATCACGACAACTGATACACTGAACAATCACCTGTTATAAAATCTCAACAATCACGATAAGTCCGTGACGAAGGTTGATCTACCTTGTGCCAATTACAAAGTAATTAGAAAAGGTTTTTATAAATATAATAATTAAGACCTTACTTTTAACGTCTCTAGAACTCCTTTCACGAAACAATCGTGATTGTTTCAAGGTATAAGATGGTGAAAAGTAATCAATTAATTAAGTTCATCCATCTGTCTGAAATGTAAATTGCAGGGTTATTGGATTCGACATTTCCTATTAAAGGCTTTAATGGAGGTTATTTGCAACCTATTTAACCCATTATGCAAAAGGGTTACCATTTTCAAGATCACGAATATCAAAGTGGGAACGAACTTTTACATTGTAAGTAATTAACTAACTACAATGGCTTAACTACCCAAAGCGAGTCTTAAGAGGCAGTTACACTTCGTCGTTCGCCGCATAGTATGCGGCGACCGCAAAAGTGTAAAGAACACGTTAGTCGGCCGCATTCGGCGATCGACAGCTGCCAAGTCGCCGTAGTAGGCGGACAGACTAATGTGAAGACGACGTTTGTTGGCCTAAGTAGTTTAAAATGAATTCGGCGACCGCATTAGTCAATTCAACGACGCAGTGTAATTGCCGCTTTATCCTCCGACTCCGAGTTCACCGATCTTGCGTCATTTTCCGCCAGTTCATGACTTGAAGATCGCGTGTCTGATTCGACGCCTGGTACTACTGGGTGGCACAGTTCTCTTTAAGGGGTTCCTAGCTCCCAATGATCGATCTGCAACTGGCCGTTTTTTCGTGTTTTTTTATGGCTTATCGTATTAACGACAATAGGCATGATGCCTCATGTTCAAATTGATAACGTAGTGATGCTAAATGGATAGTAAACCATCAAATTATCGTAATAAAGTATAAATTACAAAATACAATTCAAATCATAAAAAGATATGAACCTTGAAATTTTCGAAACAATATGCATTTTTTTTATTGTCCAAGAGTAAATTAAAAGCTACCAATAGAATCCTTACGCTTTTCTAGAAACAAAATTGTATGACAACTATGTACTTAAACACAGTATTTCGCGACCGAAACAACAATTTACCTGATTTTCCATACTAAGATTAGTACAAATATACAAATGTGACGTCACACTTATATAGACACACAGTATGAAGCGTTTCGCGCTGCCGCCAGCGAGGTCAATATTTATCTCAATTTTTTAGGTATTTATGTTCTTTAATTGTAGTTGCTCCCATACAAACATTTGTTCCTCTCCAAAAACTGGTTCGAATGACGTCACAAAAAAATGTTAGTCATCATCCCTATTAGCGAAGTTTACTGAAATAGTATCCCATATTTACTTCACTCACAGTTTTCGAGATATATGGCACCAAACTTTAAGCAAATTTTAGGCAAAAAAAATGTTATTAAAAAAAAAAACAACGCAGTAGGTTACATAATCACAAAGTTACAAGTGTCCTAAGTTTTAAGAGGGGGTATGTTACATACCCCCTCTTAAAAATTCTCTCAATATTCGAAATTAAGATAAGGTCAACTTAATTTTGCATACGTGCATTCTCAAAACAACAACTAATCGAACAATAGAAGGATAATAAACTATACTAATATATACATACATAAATTATCCGTTTGCCATTGCGAACGATTTTATTTAAATTCACAATATTCTATCCCGTCTCAACGCAAACTGCTCATAAAGGCAAAAATGATTTGACACGGGCTTCTACTTCATTTGTTTTAACATAAGCGTTACGCCATAATATAAACGCAATTATTTCTACATAAATATTCAATTGTGTTAAACTATAAAAAAATGGCAACTGTTACATTGTATGGCGGATGACACTCAAACAGACACTGAAAGTTATGTATGGGTTAATAGAGTTATAAAAGTCGTATTTCCTGTGGTCGTTACCTATGTGCACGTAAGTTATGTTTTTATTACGAAGAATCATCTATATGTACTAATATTACAGAGAAAAAGTCTGTGAGATTGTATAGCTTTATATCCTTTCATGACATTCGCAAGGATCTGCCACATACGACTCAAAAGAAGTCGCGACGCGACAAGGTGGAGGAAAAGAAGAAGCCTAACTTGTCGGAGTCTGTGCGGTACCGCACCGACTGGGCCAAATCACCTGCTGTGTCCTGCTACACGTTCAACGCAGCTTTACGTGTCCCGGGTGCATTACACTAGCCATCAAATCATCGATAGCGGAAAACCACCGACTGGGACAAATCACCTGCTGTGTCCTGCTACACCTTCAACGCAGCTTTACGTGTCCCGGGTGCATTACACTAGCCATCAAATCATCGATAGCGGAAAACCAGAGTCGCAGTAAGATAACGCCAAAATTACGAAGATTACACGCTATAAAAAGAGCTCGTCATTTCCTACGCAGCAAGGTAGACATTTGGCGATTATCATTTCAATAGTAATAATCTTTGAATAGTTAAATAGTTATGCTTCGCTGCTCAATTGCTGATATTTATTTATTTAAAACCAACCTAAATCTATAATTACAGGTGGAACCTAATGCGACATGTGGGTGTGTGGGATAAGCAACATTGAACATAAACAAAATAAGTAATAACCTAACCTTGACAATATAGTTTAAAATTAATTATTTAATTAATTTAATTATACACACTTAACCTACACGTAACACAATATGAACATTGTGACCTTAGTGAGATCAGTCAGGGAGCACGTGAAAATGTCCAGGTCGAGGGTAATGCCGGCTGCACACATTGGGCCAACGTTGGCGCGTGAGCAGGAGGCAGCTATGTAAACGAAAGAGATCGAGTTATAGCCCTCTCCCTCTAACGCATAGCTGCCTTCTGCTCACGCGCCAACGTTGGCCCAGTGTGTAGAGCAGGCTTAACTGTATTAATAGTCCGAAAAGCCCTCGTTAGCGGGGCTTCTTTCAGCAGCTTTGTGCGAGCCTCGCACTGCGAGGGGCACGGCCAGCAGCGGCGGCGCCCCGCGTGCCACAGCGTGCAGGACCCCGGGGTTGCACAACTTGCCTCTCAGTACTCTCACTACATATGAAACAAGGGCCAGTTAAAAAGTAATGTTTACATTTAGTACTGTTTTCCAATTCACGGCCATTATCACGAATTCTACTAAACTGTAAAAAAAAAAACATCTATTTTGACTACCTATCCTCTCAGCCAATAGTAGGGCCTGCAAAACGTCCGCCATATTACTTTGACTACCCATCCTCTCAGCCAATAGTAGGGCCTGCCAAACGTCCGCCATATTATTTTGACTACCTATCCTCTCAGCCACCAGTAGGGCCTGCCAAACGTCCGCCATACTATTTTGACTACCTATCCTCTCAGCCACCAGTAGGGCCTGCCAAACGTCCGCCATATTATTTTGACTACCTATCCTCTCAAGCCACCAGTAGGGCCTGCCAAACGTCCGCCATATTATTTTGACTACCTATCCTCTCAAGCCACCAGTAGGGCCTGCCAAACGTCCGCCATATTATTTTGACTACCTATCCTCTCAGTCACCAGTAGGGCCTGCCAAACGTCCGCCATATTATTTTGACTACCTATCCTCTCAAGCCACCAGTAGGGCCTGCCAAACGTCCGCCATATTATTTTGACTACCTATCCTCTCAAGCCACCAGTAGGGCCTGCCAAACGTCCGCCATATTATTTTGACTACTTATCCTCTCAGCCAATAATAGGGCCTGCCAATGATTTTTTTCTTAATTTTGGTTTTTAACTTCACAAACAGGTAAGTTCGTTTTATCATTATTTATGATACAAGCGCAGAAATGAGGTAATTTTTAACGGGTGGCGGTGATCAAAACAAGGAGCGTCAGCGAGTGTTTTTAACCAACACGAGTTTAATATCCAACTCTAACCGTACGTGGGTCATACAATATTTTACAATGCAGCACGCGAGGAAATAAAAAAACACATAAAATCATCATCACCGCACTTATATCATAAATAACTATAATTTCATAGAGTTGTAAACCTCAAAACTATAAAATGAACACAGTACATAATAAGTAGTATCAAACTGAAGTGTGCGTAGAGTTATCTGTTGTACGTAGAAGAATCCAAGTAGGCACAGTTGAAACTATGGTAGATTAATGATACCTAGTTATAAACACACAATAGTTCAATGTCAGCTGTCATTAAGCTCCGAGGAATGTTATTAACATTCTCTACGTACCTCAACAAGCATGTAAACACTGCAGAAGTGCAGATATCCATACTAATATAATAAATGCCAAAGTGTCTCTGAATGCCTGATACCTCTTCATGCATATTACATTTCATCCAAATCGGTTCAGCGGTTTAAGCGTGAAGAGGTAACAGACAGATAGACAGACATAAAAAAAAAAAGATCGGGTTGCACTCCGGGAGTGCCGGCAGAAGTGAAAACTCAATAACATTGTAACAGTTTTTCGATCAAGTCACGTGACATCTTACGGTGTCACCCTAAAAATGAATTTGACGCAAATGTATAAACAATTAACAATTATTTAGGCGGACGGGCCGCGGGCGCGTTGGGTGCGACGGGCCGCCGGCTCGCCCGTCGGCGCGCCGACGGGCGGCGTCAAACACAATACCAATTTGTTTTTGCCATTGCCAAATATTTTTCAAAACTTTATCTCTTTAGGAATAACGCCCAAATTCGAACTATTCGAATTTTCTCAATAGCAAAACGGTGAAGGACGCGTTGGTATTATTACAAATTTATTTGCAGAATATGCTATTGCAAAAAGTGTTTAACGGCTTTATACTCTTACGAATAGCGTTCAGTTTTGAATGAAGTCGAATCGGCTAGCAGCATAAAGTGACCTCCTTCACATCTGACGTCACAAAACTCTGTCGCGTATTTAACAATTTTTCCCCATCCCAAAAATTGCTCAGCGCCGCTAAAGAAGTTTTCACTTCAAAAAAACCTAGTATGGGTCCAGAAGGTATATTCTATTATTCCGGAGATTACCCCTACACCTACACAAACATACAAAGCTACACAATCTCACAGACTGCCAAACCTTGGAGTTAGGTGTCAAAGCGGACCCCGGGCTCCTTTAGGGGCATTACCGGGAAAAACGCTAGGAAAATGATGAATATTAAGTATCTCAGATAAGAAGAGACAAGTTTCAAGTATTCAATTTTTCTACAAGTAGGCTACGCTTATGGATTTGCGCCGCGCGTTGTCAGGCGAGTATGAAAACGCAAACGGTCGTACAGTCGCCATCAGATACATCGGAGCGGCTCAAGTGCTCATAAATATCTGAACACCTCTCTAATGCCTCGACAATAGAGACGTGTTGATATTTGTGAGTGCTTTAACCGCTCCGATAAATCTGATGGCGACTGTACATACACACTTCTAAATTGTACTAACTTCTCAATTGTTCTACTCAACTGTTACACAAACATATCCCCAAATCACCTTCATCATCGGTCAAATCCAAGTATCGGCCACTGAACAGTAAAAACACACAGTAGGTCGTTCCCAAGGCGACCCAAGTTCCGAACATCACATCGTAGCACTACATTTATGTCACTGTTTTTAACTTTTTAACATCGCGGAGCGCAGTACCCGGCGGCACGGACAATGGGTCGCGCTGGAGTGATATCACACGCGCCAACCGTGATGAGACAGGGTGACAACGCGTTAGGACAATTTTAACACTTACTTAAAAGACTTGGAAAGATTCGGTAATGTTTTACGTTTTATAGTTATGACGAATCTGTAAGCAGGACGTGATTGAAACATCTTTGTTGCAGGCAAGCGGGCGTACAGTAGAATTATTTGGGGTTTACCACTGACAGATAGTTTGCCTTCATTTAATTTTCAAATTTAACCTCATACAAATTAAGTAGTTATTTCTAAATCGGTAGACGTGGGTAACAGTATTCTGAAAATTGCTTTATTTGTATGACATTAAAGTTGAAAATTAAATGAAGGCAAACTATCTGTCAGTGGTTAACTAACAGTAATCGTACTGTAACATGAACCATTTTATCACTTATCGCTGTGGATAAGACGGTCGTCACGTTTTGACGTGTATCCGAGTGCGAGAGTGACGGATGGAAATAAGTGATGTAAAATGGTAATCATCTTAGTCCTACTGGTTCATGAGACAAGTATGATACGAACTGTTGACAATAGGCACGCAAGGGGTTCGATTCGAACGCTCTTAGAAACTGTAAAAATCATAACACAGAATGATGTCATGGCCCATGCTATGTTTTTTACTTCGTTAAGTACAACGAACCAATCTTAAAACGCGTGCGATTTGACCTTGAACATTGATTGACAGATCAAAAAACTTGCTTAGCGCGAGATGATCCGTGAACTGGCAAAGAGATTAAAGAGATCGATGACTCGGGGAAAAGTCATGTATGCATAAAGTGGCCGATTAGTGATTGACGAACCTTTGCATATAAAAAAGATTCATAAGAACTTGGATAAACAAAAAAACAAGATTCATTTACTTTTGCAAGTTTAATTGAATCCACTGCCAGTTGTTAGATTGGCAATTGTTTTATTAATTAGTATATTCAGTAACCATACTAAATATACTACAACCATGGGAACTAACTATTTACAAGAATAATCTTATTTTATTATAGTTGTCATGTTCTGGTCTGATTAATACATACATTATGTATTCACCTCTATTCTCAAAATAGGTAGGCAGAGCACATGAAACTTATGTTCCAGCGCCACTTTTAGCATAAATGTGGGTATAAAAAATCGACCAAATGTGATATCGCAGTGATAGGTTGCTAGCACATCGCCCACAACACACTCCTACCCTGCTCCCTTAGTCAACTTTTACGACAACCACGGGAAGTAAGGTTGTGGTGAAATTCTAACCCGACACGACACCACACGGATTAATAATTTAGGTAAAACCGAACCTTTTGTAAATATTTCTCAAAAACGTGTCTTCTATTGAAAACACAATTTAATGAATGCAATATTACGTACCATCGCCCACACAGTTAAGTGTCCATCCGTGCACTTTATATGCATTGTAATTAGGTTCAATATGAATACAGTATGGTCAGTTAACTGTGTTGGCGTTTGTACTGTACACATTTCAGGATTATCCCGAAACGGCATAGGACATGGTGTCACTGAAAATATGACTTAATAACACGTTTCGAGTCGCGGTCAGACATTACGCTTCAGTCACAATTCGAAGCCTCGACTGAATGAAAATTGTATTTCACTACAGCTATTACATAACGCTTTAGAACGATATGTAGTGCGCAAAAAAGCATTGTGTAACTATGCTATACATTTGTACTATAAATTGCTGCTCATAGTTAATAGTATGGCATGCTCATTTCACATTTGTTACTTGAGTGACATAGTAAAAACTTCAAAAATCTGTAATCCGACTACGGAAAACTAACTAAAAAAACCCTTTTTATACTTGTCGACTTTAATGTTTGAGTTAAGACTTCGTACACCAAACTAAAATCACATACTTTGTACTATGGAGGTCCTAACTCAACATTTTACAACTGTTTAGACAACTAAAATAAATTCGACCAATCACGTATACTGAACTGTAATTAATTTGACCAAAAGGACGTTGTCTTGACTACAGAAGAAAAGTAAAAGACATCAACGACAAAAAAAGAAAAAGCCGTTGGCTGCACTTCGTTTCAGCAGGGCTTAGATTTTCAATAGATACCAAGTTAGTTTAATTAGTTCAGTTGACACGTAGAAAAAGTTTTGTATACAATAGTTATATAATTAGCTTTTTAAGTCTCGTACCTTAATTAGGCCGTGTTACTCGACTGAAAGAGCATACATTATATAACGATTGCATAAAATACTATTTTGTATCAACAGGTAGCCTATGTCACCCGGAGCATAATTTTGAATCGATTGATACCCCATTTATCAAAATCGGTTCAGTATCTTAAACGCTACGGTGGAACACACGTAAATACAAACATAGACTGTTAAAATCATATCCCTTCCTTTCGGCTCTGCCGTAGTCGGACAAAAAGAACCTGAGGGTGGTTCCAAGCGGACGGAGTCGCGGGCGGAAGGTGGTTAGCTATAAAACTACAAGGCACTCTAATACTGTAGTCTACATGCAGTATTAGGGTGCCTTTCCACCAGAGATGTCCGCACGTAGTACTCGACTGAAAAAGCATACATTATATAACTATTGCATAAAAAACTATTATGGTTTAGTTTAGTTAGGTAAACGTAATTTAAGCAATGACACAATATTGTGGTCAGTTATTATGGTCCCAGCAAGTAAATTTACACAACCAAATTGCACGAGGAAGGAAATGTGTGTTTTCAGTTAAACGGCGTGTTGCAAATGGTTACTAATTTAACTACTTACCGTATAGACACGATAAACTCAGTTTAAACCTATAAATATACCTAATATACTTACGTATAAACAGACCCGGACTGGCACGGGGCAGGTTATTTGATACCGACTCAGTATCAACATTAAATAAATAAATATCATCGGACAATCTTGCGGCTAGCGTGATGGGCACCTTTGCACCCGGACTGACACGGGGCAGGTTATTTGATACCGACTCAGTATCAAAATTAAATAAATAAATATTTTCGGACAATCTTGCGGCTAGCGTGATGGACACCTTTGCACCCGGACTGACGCGGGGCGGGTTATTTGATACCGACTCATTATCAAAGTTAAATATATAAATATTTTCGGACTATCTTGCGGCTAGCGTGATGGGCACCTTTGCACCCGGACTGACGCGGGGCGGGTTATTTAATACCGACACAGTATCAAAATTAAATAAAAAAATATTTTTGGACAACCTTGCGGCTAGGGTGATGGGCACCTTTGCACCCGGACTGACACGGGGCAGGTTATTTGATACCGACTCAGTATCAACATTAAATAAATAAATATTTTCGGACAATCCTCCGGCTAGCGTGATGGGCACCTTTGCACCCGGACTGACGCGGGGCGGGTTATTTGATACCGACTCAGTATCAACATTAAATAAATAAATATTTTCGGACAATCTTGCGGCTAGCGTGATGGGCACCTTTGCACCCGGAATGATACGGGGCAGGTTATTTGATACCGACTCAGTATCAACATTAAATAAATAAATATTTTCGGACAATCTTGCGGCTAGCGTGATGGGCACCTTTGCACCCGGACTGACGCGGGCGGGTTATTTGATACCCACTCAGTATCAAAATTAAATAACTAAATATTTTCGGACAATCTTGCGGCTAGCGTGATGGGCACCTTTGCACCCGGACTGACGCGGGCGGGTTATTTGATACCCACTCAGTATCAAAATTAAATAAATAAATATTTACGGACAATCTTGCGGCTAGCGTGATGTGCACCTTTGCACCCGGACTGACGCGGGGCGGGTTATTTGATACCGACTCACTATCAAAATTAAATAAATAAATTGCAGACAATCTTACACAAATCGACCTAGTCCCAAACTAAGCAAAGCTTGTGCTATGGATACGACTAGACGTCTAGACGACGATAAACATACTTATATATAGAAAACATCCATGACTCAGAAACAAATATTCGTGCTCATCAGACAAATAAATGCCCTTACCGGGATTCGAACCCACGACCTCTTTCTTCGTTGGCAGGGTCACTACCAACTAGGCTGAAGCGGTCGTCATAAATTAGCTTAGTAATTCATTTTAGTTTTAGGTATTGTTTGTACTATGGAATAATATTTTTAAGAGGGCGAAAATTAAAAGTGTTATAATGCTTATAATAGTTAAAGTTTTATAAAAACCTACTACGACAGTAACCGAAATATTCTGGCGGAAGTATTATCGTCGATATCAACGGTGGCATTGACTGGTGTAAAGTGAAGCGTGGGAGTCCCCACGTATGGAGACGCGATTTCCCATTGCCGTGTCATCGAGTTGTAAAAAATCTCGTCAGACTTAGGTAAGTAGGGCAAAAAAGTGTTTGTTTTTATAGTTGTCGAATTTAGTTAGTACATGACATAATAATAATATACATTTGTACGCTGATATGAAACGTTTTTATTTTCCCGTCATGTATTAAATAAATTAGACTTTGGGTTTTATCGCTAAGGGTGAGTACCCAGACCTAGCACTTTGTTTTATCGCTAAGGGTCCTTATTCCATAGTCCAGTCAATGAACTGACAACTTGAAAATAATAATGAAAAATATGACAAATTTGGAAATGTTTTTTCATACGAGTAGCTGACTTTTTCTATGTAACGGATATATTATCAATTAATAACAGAACATCCAAAATGATAACTATTTTAGTTCCTATGAGAGCAGACCTATCCCACTGTTAATTTATGACTAATTCAATTTTGACTTACGTTTAAATGTCGGGTTATCCAGCGATTTCCAGCGACGGTAACACATTCACTTCTTTGCATTTTTTCTATTATTCTATTTAAGGTTATACCTGCTCCAGAGTCTATAAACCACTATTTTATTTCCACGAATATGACCTGTAAATACCCCAGTAATGATTCTGGACTGATTCCTTCCGAATTTCTAGCTAGTTATTTATTTATTCTTTAGGCGAGGAAACAAAAGGTTAATTATTACACACATATTTAGCATACTTCCATGAAAATAATATTAAATTTACATTCCTATAACTACCAAGCACAACATACTAATTAATAGCAAATCGAAATAAGATAACTGTGAAAGAGTCTAACTTATTGTAATTAACTTAAATAACTATATTTTGTAGTGAGATCACACAGTACATTACTAAGAAAAAAATGAATACTCATCTAACTATGAGACAGTTTTGCAACACAAGTTATAAATTATTTGAAATAACTATCGATGCTCAGATTTACGTTTTGATGTAATGGACTACTTCTTACAATAGTTACAATGCAGTAGCACATAATGTTTTCATACCTACGCGCACAATCGTGAAGCTCGTGATGTATTATTATAATAATGGTGGTTCATTAACTCGCGTCGCCAGTTTATTATAAATGAGCGTCATTACTGTAAAAAAACATTCGTTTGTGAAAATGCGAGGTTCATGTACTAAAAATGTTTCCAACGTATATTGAGCTCCTTTGTTCACATTGCTCGCCGAAACACCGACCACCTTTTTATTTTCCGGTAGAAAAGAGATGACTGGGTTATGTGGTATTTCTATCCACTAAAAACTACGGTGCCCTGCATCTGCGCTCTCATGTGAGCGACTCCAGACCCCGTATCATGGTCGGCCTTATCACACAATAAGTGACAAGATAGAGCGTCCGTCACTGGCTGACACCGTTCGATAGAACGAGACGACGCTCCTATCTTGTCACTTATCGAGTGATAAGGCCGACCATGATACGGGGTCAGGATCTCATACTGAACACTGGCTTGTCCTAGGGCAAAAAGATGTCGCCTTCCCTGGGGTGCTTAAACCTAGAGAAGCTTATGGTGGTGAGACAGGTGGAAGGGAAGATACCTGCGTTCACCTACCCGTTGGTCGATCATCGGCAAGATGTCACTGGTTAGCGAATACTTGATGCCATTAGGGCTGCCGAGGACAGGACAAACTTGAGAGGCACAGTGCAACGTATGAGACCGCTACTGGACGCGATGTTCAGAAATGAATAATTCGACTAATAAAAAAATGTACTAATAAGTGAAAACAAAAGATTTTTCGAAAAACCCGACTGCTTTTTAAGGTTCTGTAGTCAACAATAATAGGAAAACTATCACGGACAAGTAGGCATAAGTAGTTACCGAGTAATAGTCGACCAACTTAATGTGTACTTGGAAAGGCCAATTTTCGTGGCCGGTTTTTACAATAGTACATTGTTGTAAAGGCTAGAAAGTAGGCAATGGGTTCGAGCCGCTAGGTGAGGACCTCGAAGGACACGAGTCCATCTATTACACTTTTGGCCGAGACATTACATAGTGCTTTTCACGCCTAATGCGAGGAAATTGCAAATAATTATAATTATAAGTCAAAATTAAGTACCTAATTAAAGATCACAATAAGCACGGCCCGTACCGGGGGGGCCTGAGATTGAGCGAATCGCTGTTCAACAGCGACTGTTTGAACTCATAGTTGGCCTGTTCGTGCGATGTCCACTAACCCCAGCTTTGAAGCCTGAATTCTGACCATCTTTTGCCACATTTCCAAGCAGTGGAGTGAGAATATTATAGCCTATGTTACTCCTACGATTAAGAGGAATCCAACCACACCTCATATATCAAAATCTCTCAAACGGTTTAGGCTGCATGGCGTACCAAAGAATATTTAAGACATACACTCATACATACATCCTTCGGCAGTCGGGTAAAAGTTAACTTTCGCGGTGTTCGTCGAAGGGCCCTGTCCCCTCTCCAGGGGCTCATTTCACGAAGCAAGGTTACAATTTTACAAATTATGAGAACACAGGTCAACAGCCAGTCGTAATTGGTCAAGAACCTCAGTGTCGCCAGTTTAACTGGTAAAATTGTAACCTTTTAGAAGCCCCATAATGGATAATATTTGGCAATTTTGTTTTGTTTTCATTTAGTGAGTTGTTAACCGTTTATATCGGTCCTTAGCCTGCCAATTTTAAATGATTATAATATTGTGTAAGATTATTATTATTTTATTGTAATTAATTATGTTTGACATGTAAAAGTGCCCTTGTGGTATTTGCAGAATAAATAATTGATTCAGATTTTTATGTGTTTCGAGCGATCCTTGCTTTTGGAATGCGAAATGTATGTCTCAGAGTTATCTCCTACGTAGTGTAAGCTCGCATGGAAAGAAAAACCTTATGGACACTTTCACTTTAGGGATGAGCATTACAAATTATGGTTTTTCAAAGTAAATAAACATTTGATCTAGGAAACTAGTTAGATGAGTCCTTTTTTACCCGACTGCCGAAGGAGAGCAGGGTTATATCGAGCGTATGTATGTATGTATGTATGTATGTGACTATGTCTTATTACAAGCTATTATTTAACTTGACCCGTTCGTTTGTTTGTTAGCGAGGGACAAAACTTGCAAGTAGTAATTGAACCACTTCCCGGTGACCGATTGAGCTGAAATTTCGTGAGAATCGTCTCAATGAGCTGATGACGTTATACAGAAAAGTACAGTAGGCAGTGAAAGCTTGTACCAAAAAGACCGGGTTGCACTCCGGGAGTGCCGGCAGAAGTGAAAACTTGAATATTTTGACATTTCGAATCAACGAATACCCTAGCAACAGAAGTAAACTATTTCACTTGCAAATTAGCGCGTGAGAACTTATTGTGTGTCGGCCGAACGGGTAAGCGCCGCGTCGCCACTACCACTACCCCCCCCCCAAGCCTCGTCCCGAATCTCTCACCATTTACGGTCACGGGACACCTGTCGCGAGCTTAACAATTTTTCCGCATCCCAAAAAGTGCACAGCGCCGCTAAAGAAGTTTTCACTTCAAAAATATTAATATAAAAATGACGGACGCGTCATTGCTGTGTGTGGTTTGATCTGGTAGTGGGACGCGTCGCAGCTCGCCGGGCCGGCGCCGGTGGCCCGCCGCGAGCCCCGCGTCGTTCCCCAACCGAGCCGCCGCCAACCAATTTATTGTTGCCATTGCCAAATATTTTTCAAAGCTTTATCTTCTTAGGAATAACGTCCAAATTCGAACTATTCGAATTTGCTCAATAGCAAAACGGTAAAGGACGCGTGGACAATATTACAAATTCATTTGCACAGAATATGATATTGCAAAAAGTGTTACGGCTTTATACTCTTACGAATAGCGTTCAGTTTTGAATGAAGTCGAATCGGCTAGCAGCAAAATATAAAAGTTTGTGACCTCCTTCACATCTGACGTCACAAAAATCTGTCGCGTGTTTAACAATTTTTCCCCATCCCAAAAAGTGCTCAGCGCCGCTAAAGAAGTTTTCACTTCAAAAATAATTATTGTGACAGAAACTTATTTCTATCGCTTTTTACCTTGGCGAACTCAGAGAATACAATAGCTCGTAATAATATATTAACGACAGTCATTATTAACATGACGGTATTTTACCTCATCTAAACCAAGTATAAATAAAACTTTACAACATATGTATTTATCGAAGTTTGTCAATAAAAATCATCCCATACAAGACCATGGTCATGCCATAGTAGCCGGAAGCATATAAAATCATCATCATCACTATCATTGAAACACACAATTCTTCTTCTGAGCGATTAAAAATCTGATAAAGATAATGGTACTCGCAAGAATCACAATAATGTCTAAGACTATAGGTTAAGGCTAGGCATGAGTAAGAAAGGCTATGACACGAGTATTTATTTATCAACACAACGATTCCTCAACGAAATAAAGGCAATACATTATTCACTAGGGCAAGCCCTCCATTTCAATAAAAATTCTCCGAATAGGTATTTGCGAGCATATTCACGCCATCTATGTATTAATTTAAACAACGCGAAGTCACATATTGAGCTAATACAACGTCTTAGGTTAGTTCCGATTTCTGCCGCTACATTGATATGAAGGCGTGCTAATAAGAAACTAAATGAAGGCGCTGCGATTTTGGCGCGAAATGACGCTTATCTATGATTACCTCCTTTGGAGAAGCTAGGGCTGGCGCCGATTTCGGCAATTTTTTTTATTTATAATCTTATTTTCGTTTTCTTTTATTGCCTAAGCTGCTTTTCTTTGTTTTTTTTGCTGATTGCTTAATTTATATTTTCTTGTTGTTGAGTTTGTGTTACATTCATTACAAGGAACAACATAATTTCGCAGATCATTATTCGAATTCCAATTGTACAACACTCAGCTAACATGACGAAAGAAGTAATCCCATTGCAAAAATGAACTGGTTTTAAAATCTTGTATTCATGTATTTTTTTTTACCTAATACCTACTGACTTTTCGGCTATTGTTTTTTTATATGTTCATAACAAATTATTATTTCCAAAATGAATGATTATTTCATTAACAAACATAGAAACTAAAACAATACAAATTTTGGATGTTCAGTTATGTGGCCCTTTCTATGATTGTCTTTTGCCAAAAAATTACAGCTAATGTCATCACTTAGTTAGGCAGTGGTCCTTCTGTACCTTTAGGTAATATCATTTTTTCTGTGGCTAAGCTAAGATTGCACTATGAGGTACAAACTTATCCTCCGGCCGCTAAAAGGCCTATTAAAACATCCTACTCGTACACTTCCTCTACAATGGTATCTGTATCATTCTAAATTGGAACAGAGAGACATTCGATTTCAAAACAAAACGAACTCTATTTCCTATAATAAACGTTTCTGAAGTATTGCTTCACAATGTTTTATAGTTAAAAGCAGATTATGGTGTACTGCCATCTGGCCGAAATACTTTTCGCCTAATTTCACTTCCCAACCAACTAATTGCAACATTTTTAGTTGGCAAACCAATGCTTGGCACAATGTTACTTAGCATACTTTTTCTTTGATCACAATCATATTTTGCAGATATTCATTTTACCAAGAATCATTTCGGAAAATAGTTAATAGGCAAATGTTTTATTTGAGCTTACTATTTATTGTCAAATAACCTTTGACCAAATTTTAACTTCGCATAATTTATATTTGACAAATAATACTACGTAGTAGTTTTTTAATCAGAATTTATTGACACAACTTTACATTCGGAAAAGGTTTAATGTAGTTTACTACTTCTTGATTTTTTAATGTATAATTTAAGTTATAAGTAAGATTGGTTGGAAAAAAATTGAAATGGAAATGGAAATGGATTGGAAATGTCTATAAATTCATAATGTTATTCAACATAAGGATCTCTGTTACTACTATCTATGTTTATAAACTTTTATATCATAGTGGTTTTTAGCAATATAGTTTAATATCACATTTATTTATATACATACTAGTAGTTATTGCTAAATTTTGTATTAATAAACTTCTCTCTGAGATCAACTAATACCAAGATAGTGGTGAATAAGTTCAAGTAGGAGTAGGGAACAGGGACTTAGTGGCAAAACCGACTCGGATCGCGGATAGGTTAGAAGACGGAAGCGGGAGCTTCGCTCCCGCTTTCGTCTTCGAGGTTATTTTTTTTTATAAAAGAGCTGAAAAACTTGTTTGCAAAAAAATATTACTTAAATAGTTATATTCTTAGTTATGATTTATGATATTAGGACTAACAAAATTATGATATAGTACCTTAGGTCCATTATGAAGTAAACTGTTATGAAAACCCAAATTATGAGTTCAAGTCTGTTCTTAGTAATGACATTATGAAGAAACATTTTATGAAAACTGTCCGTTATGAGTTCCGATAATAGTTACAGAAGTGTAGGAACATAAAAGGTAGGAAGTAAAAAATTATGAAGAGTGATGATTATGATTACAAAGCGGTATTACAAGAAAAAATCGACACATCAAGTTTATATGAGCCAATATGGACCCGTTTATTTTAAACCGCTATCACAAAAGAGGTATTTTTATCAATGTAATAATATTAACTACATGGTTAGGGTATGTTAGTAATATGTATCACAATAATAATAATATAAAAAATATACATGCCAATCAAAACATTCGACATAACAAATAAAGTCTTTTTAAAACATGACCAACTAAATATTTTGCCAACTAACATTTTGCTAAAACAATCATTTGGGACATTTTATATATACGAACCATTGGTATGCTACCTAAAAGTTTGCCAAATGAAACTATGGGATAAGTTGTTTGGGAAGTCAATAATTGCCACATAATTTTCGGCCACATATTAGTAAACCGCAGATTATATTAATCAAAACAAAATTTATTAACACATTCAGTGCCAATTATTTCCCAGCGTTACGCTCCTGGCCGATAACATCGAGAACTCAGTCATAATTTCCTTGCCCTTAACCCATTTACTTGGGGTCGGCGCAGCATGTCCTTTTCTTCCATATTTCTCCGTCATCTCATTACTCACTTATTTTCTCTTCATATCGTCTCTCATAATCGTTATCTGTCATTTATATAGGCTCTAACTCAAATACAATGCCACCGCCGATAATAAGTCGTCGAAAAACTCTATGCTCTATGGCCCATAAACGCACTGTTTAGTGTACTGGCGCACTGCGCAAACTTCACGAAAAAAAACTGTTGCGCGCCTTTATAGGTTATTCCACAAATATTTGTAAACATTGTTAATGCGTGTTTGGTTATTATCAAAACTGTTGACTCGTGGTGACTAGAAAAGTGATAAATAGAACGGACGCCACGGAAAAAACTTGGCGATGTACAATTTGTGAGTAATAACCTGTTGCCATCATTAAGTAAAGAAAATAACTTGGCAGGCCTATACAATTTTCAGCTTATGAAAAGGATTTTATCCTCGCAAAATGTGTTGAAAAACGTCGTATGAAACGCGTGAGCTTTGAAAATTACATCCTCGGCTCTCTTAACAATTCCGCCTCTGATGTTATTATCAACATACCTCACTCGTATCACAATGTAATATTGTAGAGCTAGTGTGTTACAACGTTAGTGTGGATCCTACCTTTAGGGGGTCCGAACAGGACGACGTCCATAGCCTTGAGGGCTAGCTTCTGCTTGTGGATGGGGTCCTTGATGCCAAGGACGTTGCTTAAGTACTGCATGTTGTTCACTGCCAACCTGCACAAAGAAATATTGTTATTAGTCTAAAGCGGTATTCACGTGAGATGCTGTCTGATTACAGCAGCCCATAACACCCATGGTAGTTCTGCCAGCTAGCCGAGGCAGTTAATTTAATTTTAAGTGGTATTTGTCTATTTCGCTAACTTAGATTCGCCACAATATCCCACCTCGAAGGATTTGGGACCATCAATGTTCCAGAGTCTAAGGAGATACTTCGCGTCCCAGTTTGTCTTCTTCTACTTGTATAATGGGTTGTTCCGAAGACCTGTTTGATGTGACGTCTACAGCTACTTTCTATGATCGCACTCTGAATCGGCAGTGTACTTATCCTCACGCCTTCCAAGTTCCAACCTAATTTGCTGCACATGGTAGTTTCAGAGTAGGGACGAGCCTAGTGGTTCAAGCATGCGGCTGTCAAGCGGCGGTCGTGGGTTTGAGTCCGGCTCGTACCAATGAGTTTTTCGGAACTTATGTACAGAATATTTAACGTTAGCTTTTCGGTGAAAGAAAACATCGTGAGGAAACCAGTCTAATCCCAATAAGGTCTATTTTTCCCTCTAGGTTGGAAGGACAGATGGCAGTCGCTTTCGTAAAACTAGTGCCAAATCTTGGGTTTAGGTATCAAAGTGGACTCCGGGCTCCTTTAGGGGCACTACCGGGATTAACGCTAGGAGGATGATGATGATGATGGTAGTTTCAGAGTAATTTCCTCCCTCGAATGGAGGAGCCTCCAGCTGAGGAATGTACTCTTTAGATTGATAGATAGATACATTATTTATTAATTTGGCATTTTGCAACGAAATAAATAAAAAATACACAAAAAAAAAGAGAGAACAACGATAAAAGAACAAGTAAATCAATTGTTACGAAAAAAATAATTATAAATTAAATTAAAAACATACTGTGCGTTGCAATAATGCCACAAAGGTACTAGCTCAGTTTTGCTTTGCTCATGTGAACAAGCACTGATATTCTGCTAGTAGCTGCGGGTCGCGATTCAGGTGAAATATTAAAAGAAAAATAATAAGTAATAAATAAATAAAGGTTGGAAATAATATCGAATAAATAAAATACAGATCTATTTTATTTATTCGATATTATTTGCAAGCTTTATTTATTTATATATTATATGTGATAGGAGAGTAGATGACAAAATATAAAGTGTAACTATGTGTCGACATGGAGTGTATACTTATATTATGAAAAACGTATGGCCTATACTACAAAATCTGCAACCAAATAGCCATGAGGAATTCCTGCCACTTGTTTGTCCAATAGAAATCTTTTAAAGATTTCTTGGATGGTAATCGTCGAAGTGGCGGAGGAATGTTATTCCAGCATTTGGTTGCAAGATAACGAAAACTGCCAGTAAAGGCCACCGTCCTGTAGGGGTTTACTGTACTTCTAACCTAGTGCCATGCGATTAGCGAGGTTGTCAATAATAAGGTTTCTTAGGATATGCTTTTAACGGATCAGCAACGCACGACACCTTAAGATAGTTGCCTGACGATGGTTAAGAAATATAGCTTGCCTGATTCGCTGTACAAATCGTTCCGTTGTCAACTTACCTCGGTAGTGTGGCTCCCGTGACCTTGTGTTGCAGGAACAGGGTCCTGTACTGCGGGAGGTCCACAGACTGCGTCAGCCATTCCACAGTCTGCTCTGCGGTCCAATTATGCACCTGGAAAATAAGCGTTAAATATTGGCATCATGTACAAAAGCTATCATAAGATCAAGTACGTCTGAGCTTTGCCTCAAAATCGTCACTTCACGTGGACACGGGTGTTTGACGGATATTCAGATTAAGATTTATCCTGTTGTTTTTAGAATGCGATAGGTAAAGCTATTTTGAGAGTGTAGAATAACTCAAAAAGAAAGACTCAGAAAGGAAAAAGGTAACACAATTGAAGGGATAAACGGTTGAATATTGAGGTGTTCTACACCCTATTCGACTCAGAAGCCACATCGAATATGGTTAACGATGTTTAGATCGGATTTAATAACGACCGGCTTACACAATGATAGTATAAACATATTTGGGTAAACATTTAATAAGGTTATCCTATCGACGGACTGCATCAAATGAAGGGGAGCCTGCCTCCAATGCCATTCCAATCGCGATTCGATAATATCTAAACAAAAGTTGCCTACGCCTGGTCAATGTTCATAAATGTCAATTAACCACAACCCAAATGTTGACAAGGATAGTTGAATACACCCCGAGACCTCAGGCTAGAATCCAACCCTCAAACATGGAACCCACTGCGGCAGAACCACTTCAGTATGGAGGAAGATTGCTTAACTTTAATTTTTTTAGGCATTCCTCAGTACAATTTCGTCAGCCACCCCTTTAAGCGTAAAACACACAGAGGACGGGCGCGGGTCGGGCGCGGGAGCTAGCGGGCGGGCGCGTTTTTCAAACCCTTCACACAGAGCGCGGCCGCGCGCTTTGAGGACCCGCGTCGTCCTCCGCGCGGGTCCTCGCCGCCATTGATCGTCGGCAGTCTGCATAAAGATGTCAGAAGATACGGACACAGACGAGGAATTATTGTTTCTGCTTGTTTTGAGGGATAAAGGTCGCAAAGATTCAAACGCAAACAATAAATACAAACGCCGTGAAATGCACGCGCCTGCCCTACCCGCGCACGCCCGCTGCATGCTGTCTAAATATCGTGGCCTAATAATTCGATTTCAATGACGGCGACCCTAACACATTATGGGTTAGTCGTATTTAGCGCCGATATGGCTGGCTAGGCCAAACTTGCTCTTAAACTCTTACAGTATTTCATGGGTAACAATAGAGTTGGCCACTCGTATATACGTGTACACGTAGGAAGATTTAGGACCCTCTTTCCGTAATTGGCGTTTTACATCTAAGGTTTTTAGGCGGTTTTCCTCGAACGATTAAATTCTGCGAAACATCCTAAATATGAATGATACTTACTTCAGACCTGAGCCAAGCCTCCCACAGTTCCTTGACGGATATGTGCATGTCATCGTTGTGGTGGAAGGCTCGTTGCCGCTTCTCATACCCGCTGTCATACTGCAACTCCTCGCGGAGGAACTGGAATTCAACGTAATTGTATTAATATTTTAAAAGAAACAAGGACAAAAGGATACTAAGGCGGTTCTCCCACTAGCACCGCGTCCCGCCGCGGTGCGCGGAGCGGCAGATTTTTTACACGCGGAATCACGCGCATTGCCGCGTCGGCAGTGTGAAGTACTAGGTGTGTTTTCTATATAAATTGAGATTCTTGCATACGATGGTAAAATCTGCTGCTCCGCGCACCGCGGCGGGACGCGGTGCTAGTGGGAGAATCGCCTAAGGAAGGAATACAGTTGCAGGCTAACTTAATATAACCAATTGACATCAGAGATCTAACATACATCGCTGATGAACGTAAAATTAGCATAGGACTTGTGTAATCAGGCGAGAAAAGTGCGTCCACGGGACCAGTGATTAGAACAGTTTTCGGCGTCGTCGCCCAGTTACACTCACAAGGAACATGTAGTTTGTAACAATCATACATAACGGTTGGAACATTACTTGATAATAACGACCTGTGTCGCTCCGTGATTCTCTAATTTAGTGACATGTCATGCAAGACCTATATTACCGTCGCGGTGGTGCTGCAGTTGTTAGCAATTGGGAAACGCTTTTACTCGTTCATATTGACGTTACCATTGGCATAGTCGTCTAGTTGCGCCCAGCGCGTTGGAGGCACCCGGGCTGATTGTGACACACCACGACTTGACATAACAGTAGGGATGCTTACATCATCACTCTCGCTGAGGTCGACGTTGCCGTTGGCGTCGTCGTCCAGTTGGTTGTGGAGCTGCGTGATCGCCTCCAGCCCGGCGCGGTCTTGGAGACACCCGGGCTCGTTGTGACACGCCTCGACGAGGACTGGAAATACAAGGATGATATTAAGAACTGTCTCAAAGCGGCTCTCCATCCGGAACAAGGCGAAGGAGTGGGAAATTTAATTGTATGGGCGATAAAATTGTAATTTGTTTGACCGCCAATTGTACCTATGCAAGCTTTACTTGACAAAACATTGCCTTCGAACATTACGCCCTATTTTATAATCATTTCTCAGTTACGCTCTACCGATTATCGAGCAACTGTAGCATAATATAATGAATTATGATACAATTATTTTAAACAGGTGATTTCCGAGAAAAGTGTAAATCATTTGACACGGAAGTTTCACAGTTATCGGCGAATAATGTATCACCTCTTATCCTCTAGCCATCCTCCTCTTCAATTGAATTGATATCATTATCATCAACAAAATACCTTACACATCGCCGTGAATATAACTTTCAAAACAGGCCGATAGTCTCACAGAAATTCCTGCTAGAAATACTTCAACGTATGATACATATTGACATTGTATTCTGGCGAATCAAATGTAGGTACGCATACGTAGAAACAAATGATGTCTGTCTTTTACACCCTGCGCATATCACGCCTGCTAACGATTATTACTACAAAGCTTAAAAAACAAATCACACTATTTAGGGTTCATTCAAAATTGGACTTTAGCTTTATAGAGCGTTAGATGCTTTCGGAACAACAGAATATGACGACTTAGGAGCTTGATAGGGTTACTACTGGAAATTAAATGCTACCAAATGTCATGTTTACATTAGCAGATAAACAAAATTGCCTATTTTTTGTCCTACATTACGATTGTGGGAACATGTGGCATAAAATCAAAATATTGTTTCAGTTATATATGAAGACGTTTTAACGATATATCATTCCGCCTTTGATATCTCTACACATTTAGACACGTGTTTTGTAACCATTTGACCGAGGGATATTTTTTATAAATTTCTACGTAGGTACGTACACACGATTGTACAGGGTGGTACCCGACTGGATCACGAAAATATGTTTTCAAACCACATGCTCGACAATGCCGAATTATAGGTCATGTAAACCCTACCGAAAGCAAGACATTAAATCCCTTGGTATTAGCTGGGTTATAATGTTGTACTGAATTTCATTATAACCCGCTGGTTAATAATATGATTTCACTTTTCATAATTCTTATTACTATATGCATAAAGTTTAATTTTGCTAAACACAATTTGTCCTAGGCCATGGCCTACTTGATTTGACAAAATAAATGAAGTTTGCCTCCGTGTGAACCCCGGTCCGGAGGAGCGCGGTGTTCGAAATTCGAATTTCGAATCTAGGACCACGGCTTGTGCTTTCGAATTTGGAACGTCGCGCGCCTTCATTTGTTCACGCGTGACGAACAAATCGAGTTCTTGTAGGTGCCTATAGAAGATTTAATTTCAAAAATAATATTGAAAATGTCGAGTGATGAAAGTGTTTTGACTCCTGAGTTTATCAAATTAGATGCCATAGGCATTGTCAACAATCTGCTGCCAGAGAAGTCAAAGGAAAAATACCTAAAAGCCTACAACGATTTTGACAAATGGAAAGCTGTAAAAGGCGTAAAGTCTGTGTCTGAATCAGTGCTTCTGGTCTATTTTGAATATTTGTCAGCTACAAAGAAGCCAAGTAGCCTGTGGTGTATATTTATCTACTGAGCCTGTTTTTTTGTCTCGCATAAGGTGTGAAAAGTAGAGTATACACCTCGGGGATAAGACTGTTTTAGTCTTGGGCGGTTGAACCCCTCACTGCACTCAGGACTCAGTCTTAATTCCCTCGCTTCGCTCAGGAATTAACTTATAACTCCCTCGCTACGCTCAGGAGTTAAATTATGAGTCCTTCGTTACGTTCGGGATTCAATTCGCTCCCGTGACATAAAACAGTGCTTTATCCCCTTAGTGTATAATCTACTATTATAATTTAGGCATTTTGAATCGATACTTAGACAGTTAAAAACATGGCATGTTAAGGTTAACTAACGTGATAGTCACGTCTAACCTGTCAGTTTTGTTACTAAACGTATGGATTGACATTGAGTGTCGGCTTTGTCACTCCGTTTAAGGGACATGAATGCCCACTTAGAGAAAACTGTTTTGGGGAATGGTGGTGAATTAATGCACGGCCGGCCTTAACAATCTAGTTGTTAGGGCGACTAGGGCGAGTCATGCCTTGGGCGAGGAACACACGGAGCGTTGCGGTCGCGCGCTGCACCGCTCCGTGTGTTCATCTTTTTTTGAAGTGAAAACTTCTTTAGCGGCGCTGAGCACTTTTTGGGATGGGGAAAAATTGTTAAATACGGGACAGATTTTTGTGACGTCAGATGTGAAGGAGGTCACAAACTTTTATATTTTGCTGCTAGCCGATTCGACTTCATTCAAAACTGAACGCTATTCGTAAGAGTATGAAGCCGTTAAACACTTTTTGCAATAGCATATTCTGCAAATAAATTTGTAATTTTGTTCACGCGTCCTTCACCGTTTTGCTATTGAGCGAATCCGAATTTGGGCGTTATTCCTAAAGAGATAAAGCTTTGAAAAATATTTACCAACGGCAAAAACAAATTGATATTTTGTTCACCGCCGCCGTCCGCTGTTCTTGCAAATTCGAATATCTCGAATTTGGACGTTATTCCTAAAGAGATAAAGCTTTGAAAAATATTTGGCAATGGCAAAAACAAATTGGTATTTTGTTCGCCGCCGGCGGCGGGCGAGCCGGCCCGTCGCGCCCAACGCGCCCGCGGCCCGTCCGCCTAAATAATTGATAAATGTTTATAAATTTGCGCCAAATTAATTTTTAGGGTGACACCGTAAGATGTCACTTGACCTGATCGAAAAACTGTTACAATGTTATTGAGTTTTCACTTCTGCCGGCCCTCCCGGAGTGCAACCCGGTCTTTTTTTTTTATTTGTTCACTTGCAGCAGAATGGGGCATTCGCTGCGCGTCTTGTCCGGCATTGTGAGTAGGCGCCACTATGGGGCTATTTGACAGCCGAATTGGTGTGTTCCTCGCTATAGGCGCCTTTTTATATTTCACGGCGCCCTCTACACCTAGTTGCGTAGCGCCACACACCTCGGTGACCCCGCGGCACAGCGCAGGTAGCTTTCTCGCACAGATAATTACTATCTATGTAAGGTAGGTATGCATATAATTGTCAATCTTCTTCTACCTAGCAGTAGCATTACCCCGGCCTTTGCCAGGGTGCGCTGTCCTACTCGCTTTCCTCCACTTTGCACGATCCTGCCTTTGTGAGCCCATTTTAGCTCACAAAGGAAATAATATAATAGTCAATATTAGGTAAGATATCATTTATTTATTTCTAGTATGTTCAATATCGTAAGAAACACACATTAAAGATGTTCCACACAGAAGTAGGTTAATTTGGAAAATCATTACTTGATGAATAAAATTGAGGTTTCCAAACTGTTATAAATAAAAGACATATCAAAAGTTATGTTAAGTTAATGATACAAATGCATTTGTGTGAATCATTACAGTCTTCACGCAACTCAAAATTCCAATTGAATTAACTGAACCATAATTAGTACTTACCTACGGCAAGCTTCCGGGAAAAAAAAACACAAAGAAGCAGCTCAAGAGGGCCTTGGCTGAAAATAAGTTGGGACTGCCGCCCAGTTCATAAATAGCTGGAAAACCCTTCTAAGAACCCTATGTCCCTGATGAGGCATAAAAGGATCATCATCATAGATACAAAAAAAAAGATCATGAGCCCGAGTCAAAGGCAACATATAGCATGTAAATGCGACCCGAAGCTTTCTTTATTACCCACAGCCTTGGCTAGCTAGCATGATTGAGTTTATATCGATCGTAAAGTTTACATCCCATAAGGCTTCGTCACACCAGGGGGGCTAGCACAACTGACGCCGCGCCGCGACGCGAGTCGAGAAAGATCTACCCTCTTCTATCTAATTTGCACGGTGCGAGTGCGACAGGAGAAACTCACTCGCGCGCGAAGCGACTTGTCAGCAAGTTGTGCTAGACCTGCAGGGGCGTGCGCGCGGCGCGACACAGGCGTGCCCTAATGTTTTAAGGCATATATTTGGACGACGGCGATGCACCCCGCTGGCGCGCCAGCATCGCGCTCGTGTGTGGCGAAGGCTTTACTACAGAAAGAAATGACAACATTTCATTTTATAAACACTTCAAAATGAATATATGATTCAAAAGCATATTGCCTCCTGAGCACTATACTATATTTATAAAAAAAATATATAGCTTAATAAAATATTTAAAAAACAATTAAAAATATGGTTTCATTTTACCCTGCATTCTACGACATAGTTAATGGATAGCCTGTGCCTATGTTACAGAAAAAAAAAATCTGCTGTCACAAATTTGAATTTGACATTGACGTAAATTGTTTACTATCGATGTTAACTACTGTAATCTAACGAAGTAAAATAAAATTAAAAGATCCTATATTATAGGGATTTATTGCCTACTATAGAGAAACCCGCATGCATGGATCGACGAGGTGTCTACTCCTAAGTACACCAAGTCGTGCCAAGTTGTAACAATGACTCTTTGAAGAAACGGTAAAAGCAGTTAGCTAACAAGGTAGCTGGTAGTGACATACCGGTAACATTGTCTTTTCTCTTCCATGTACCGTATAAAAATAAAGCGGAGTGGTGTCGAGCAGTAGGGAAAGAAGTACTTCCAAAGATCCGTGTGAATGCAAGGTGTCGTATTTATATAATGCAGTATCGGTATCCCTTATCACAGCCAAATTCGTCGATAAAATCGTTTCTTTTTAACAAATAGTACAATTTAAACAAGGAAAGGGGGTCCGATGCTCGCGCGGCTTGCTTCCTGGTGCAAAGGTTATCCATCGCCATCCAACGTGGTAACGCTGCAAGTGTGATGGGCACCTTTGCGCCCGGAGCAACTCGCGGGGGCCTATTTGACTAAGCTAAGGCTGTACTTAAGTTTGTTAATACGTATTTTTATTATTATTATAAGTATTCAATTGTTAATTTTAAATTATGTTGTATTTGACAATTTATGAGAAATAAATAATTTTACATTTAAACAAACAACACACCACAGACCTACTCCAACTCCAGTGACAATGGCAAAGTCAGATGTCATTGTCAATGTCAGATCACTTTTTTTTCGATCGTGGTAAGACTAAGGTAAAGGCTATTCCTGTGGAGAATTGGAGTTACGCCCTTTTAGAATAAGTAAATATTGAAAAATTAATATAATAACAAATTGAATACGAACCCTAGAGAAATAAATAAACTATCAGCGTATTTGTCTTTTTAAAACAAATACACAGAATCAATAAAATTTAGGGCTCAAAAATATGAAATGTTGTCAATTGGGGAATACGACTACACTTGTCTGAAATTTTCGTCTAAGATTATATGTATTGTAAAATATGTTATATAAAAAAATAAACTATGTAACCTGAAACGTATTATCAATGTAACCAACATTTGCTCTACTCAACACATCAACTCGCAACTGCCTTGGATTCTCAAGATATTGAGATTTGATCATTTACAAACACACGACGGTGATGCGACAGAGTTAAAAATACTTATATTTAATAGATTATTCAAATCTATTTTTGATGTAATGGCAGCTGTTAGTTATTTAATCGTATGGCATACATTATTTGGCCTTTTAAAGTTTGTCACTCTTTAGTACCACCCAGGGGACACGTGCAGGGTTGTGGCAGGTAGCTCCTGCGCGAGTAACCGTGCCCCCCCTTTGTCAAGTGAGTGGGCAACTCGACTGTTAGAAGTTTTTAAGCCGCCCCAAGGCCTCTAACTCGGCCGACTACTGTCATAGACAGCAGCCGGGATCAACTGCTTAGCGTGATGCCTTCCAAAGCACGGAAGCGCTCATTTATAGTAACCACTCAAACAGGCGGTCACTCATCCAAAGCCTGACCGCTGCCATCTTTGCTTAACCTGCGATATCAATTCCGACTCGCAGGCATTCGCTAGGCTATGAGCGCTTCAATGAACAGCTTTTATAAACAATTGGGAAGCCAACAATAACGCAGACCAACCGTTGAATTTATTGTTGATGACGTACGAAATAGAGTTCTCAGGAAAAACGACGTAACAGCACGATGTACGCTCTAGTATAAGTTTTACCGAAACAAAACTTTACGATCGCGTTTGCGTTTCACGCTCAATTTGTATGGGATTTGACAGCTAAACGCGAACGCGGTCGTAACGTTTTGTTTCGGTAAAACTTATACTAGAGCCTCAGGTTTAAAGTGGTTTTCTAATGTGTGGGTAGCAAATCGACTCCAAACGGGTCGCAGTTTCAAAAATTCAAATAAGAAAAGAGGCATACATTGGATAGTAGTATAACAATGTTTAATGACCAATTCACTAAACATGAAACTTTGAACCAATACAACACTTGAGTCATGCCGCTATAAACTCCGCCAGACGAACGGTAGACGAAGTTATTTTCGGCCAGCCAATGATATTTTATCATCGACACTGAGATAATATCATTCAATAGCTTTGCCATCCCCTTATTTTACTCGATATGGATGCTGATAGTCAAATTAGCAAAAGTTTATATAAATTCAAAACCGTTCAGCACGTCTATCATGAGACGGCCGCGACATACTCTTGATTTTTCTCGCACTATTACCTCTTGTTCTAAGTGTTCTAATAAAAGAGAGACGGATAGTGCGAGAAAGATCGAGAGCTCGCGCGCCGTCTTGTAGCCGTGCTGTTAGAGCCTTATCACACTTGCGATTTCCAAGCGTATTTTGTATGAAGGCGATCACGCAGCGTGTTCGCCGCGACTGATAATTGTATAGAAAACACGCTCGCAAATCGCAAGTGTGATAAAGCGCTTAGTTTGTAGGGAAATAGAAGTGACGTGACGTCGCGATTTTCTATGGCCAGACAGCGTCATTTTTTCTTGGTCGACTCGAACGAAACTTTATTGTATACTGTGCAATTGATTACATATGCGTTAACTTGCTGATCATGATGTGTGCACTTGACTTGGATGTCATGCTAGTCTATAAGCTATTCATAAAACCATTGTATCTCATAATGTATGATTGTCTGTAAAGTGTATAAAAATGATTTTGCGTAATATTTTTTATGTTTTTTTTGGTTTAGTAAGAATAAGAAGCGTGATGGTTTCCGAGTATTTTCGTGATTTTTGTTTATTGGTAATGCAATAATTATGTATATGTACTGTTATAAACTACCGCACTGTTTGATGTTAAATGAGTTAATATAGGTATGTATGTTTGTCAATCTTACTTACACCACAAATCGAACTAGTTCCAAACAGAGCGAGACATTGAGTTGCCGATGAATAAATTAATAAAAGTCTGAAGAATATCGTGACAAATATATACCAGGATTCAAACTCGGAACCGCCCGCAAGAGTATGTCAGACCCAGCTACCCAGTAGGCTAACCGGCTGTCAAATGCCGGTGTTATAAGGTAGACGTCCGAGTGCTCGACGCTGTACTAGTATATCGCAAACCACTCTATGCCAAAGCAGTATGGGTTAAATTCGAACTATTAACATAGAGCTATTGACATAGAGTGCTCATGCCATATACTAGTACAGCGTCGAGCACTCGGACGGTTACTATATACATATCATTGTTTGAAGTTTTTGTAACCACGGTATATAAGAAATGCAACGTGACAGCAACCTATGTATGTACCCGCCTTATTAAGTTCAAATAGTGCCAGCAAATAAAAATATAAACTTTTAAAACCGTCAGGGCTATGGAGTCGTTCACAAAAATCGTTATATTACAAAAAAGTCTAAAGGACATTACTCCAGGGACAAAATACGGTTTTGAAAAACATTAATTTATAATAGCGTTTTTTTTGTTGATTTCATTTGAAAATGTTATTCTAAGATGATTTAGTCAAGAATCCGACAAACTTTCCACCCGGAAGTAATTATGTAGATTTAAATGAAGCATGCATTATCTTTTTTTGTACGATTTATCTTGAATATTATCTATAGAGCAAACGTAAATGAACCAAAATAAAGACAAAAACATTTTTAATATTTTTACTGACTTTTTAGAAGCCAGTTAACTTATCATTTTTTCGATGTCTGAAATTTTATTGGATTTTGTCGCTGGGTAACTATTTAATTGATAATATATCCGTTATACATAAAAAAAGCTATTATAAATTATTTCCAAAATTGTCATTTTTTCCATACAAGTTGTCAGTTCATTGCCTGGACTACATGGGGCAGACAATTCCCACTAACGCCAAAAACACTAAAGCTGTTATAAACAAACTAAGGAGGGGAGACATATATTCAGGAAAACACACATTTCCGTAACTTCCACGCGCAAAATAAAACATTGTCACTATCTAAAATCGTAAAAAACACTGGAATATGATTAGTATGCCCATTTTTCAGTGTGTAACATATGTTTTGAAAGTGTGTAAATGTGATCATCCTTATGATTTGTATTTACCACAGCTTTGCGAGTAAGCGGAGCGGTGTACAGTTTGTTCCAGTTTAGATGACGAAAAGTATTTAACGTGAAATTTTACAACCTCTTTTTTTGCTAAATATGAAAGGAAAATATAACAAAGAGATGTCATAAAACTGACCGAAGTATGGCACGTGTACTAGAGTAGCTATTGTTCGTTCTGCGGCGCTACCACGAAAATCGAATCTCGAAGTTCGTATATCTCTGTCTCTGTCGCTCGAGTACCATAAACCATAAGTGTGATAGAGACGGACATATAAGAACTTCGAGATTCGATGTTCGTGGTAATAGCTCTGTTGTTTATGCGTAATTGTTTTACTGCCGATAAATATATCAATACTTCTCGTCATCAAAACTGAACCAAACTATTCGAGGATAAAATCTTGCAATAGCATGCTGGCCTCACTCGTTGTTCATTTTAGTGTATTTCTTCCTCGCACACAGCTCCGCTGCCCAAAGCCTGCTTTAGACACTGGGCCAACGTTTGGCGCGTGAGCAGAAGGCAGCTACGCGTTAGAGGGAGAGGGCTGTAACTCGATCTCTTTCGTTTACATAGCTGCCTCTTGCTCACGCGCCAACGTTGGCCCAATGTGTACAGCCGGCATAACACGGTTCTGGTCACAGAACAGTGGCGCCGCGGGGACTAATCTAGCCGTGAGCGAAGTCGCCTGCGAGGCGCTTTCCTTTCAATGTATACATACATATAAAAAGGGGGGCCCCCTTTAAGTGCGAGGCCGTGGGCGTGGGGTCGCTTCGCTCACGCCTAGCTAAGCCACTGGATACTCACTCCAAATCTAAGCCATTTAAAGTACCATGCAAAGCCATAGCTAACATGTTAACAAGTAATTACCTAAGGGGACAGTCTTGTACCCGTACAGATACCCTGCAAAAGAAGAATTAGTTTAAGGTGTGTCCCCGTCTGAGCGAAGTCATAGTTATTGCTCATTATGGGGCTGTTCATATGGGGACATGAATTATATAGACTAATCAATTGTGTTATCATCAATAATCCATACTATACAGGGCGTCCCAAACTTATGGGACATGAAGGGGAAGTACCTTAAATATCGTAGATAGTGAATTTTGCTCAAAGAAGACTTTATGTTATTTTTAAAAGTTAGTAATTCTGCATTCATAGATTTTCTAAAAATTACTTGCTTCGTCTGGGAATCGAACCGACTTAAATGTCAAAAAAAATCACCCTACTTTTATGATGCCAATCGAAAGAATAGCTAAAAAATAATAACTCTGCTTGAGTAACATGGTATTTTAAAAGAAAGGAACGTTTTTTTTTTTTGTTTTTTTTTACTTAATTTTCCAACAAGATGGAGCTCCTACTCATAATAGTCGGAGAGCAGCAGATTTTCTAAATGAATGTTTTCCTACATGGATTGGTACGGTCGAGGTCATAAATACGTTTACACTTTTGCACCTTATTGCCTTGTAATAAGGTGCAAAAGTGTAAACATATTTATGACCTCGACTGTACAAATGGACCGATTAGATGGCCGGCCAGATCCCCGGACCTTACACCATTAGATTTCATTTTTGGGGATACGTGAAAGATATGCTATACAAAAAGCGATACGAGAACGTGGGCGAGTTGCAAACAGAATTGTGCCATATCACATCGAGTGTTCACCATAAAATGATAAGAAAATCAACAGGCAGCGGGCTCATTAAAAGATTGGAGATTTGCGTAAGACAAGCCCTCTTGAGCATTTAATTAATTAATTTACAAAAATATACCTACTTAATTGACTACGGCAGTTTCATGTATGTTTTTAATCTGATTAAAATATTAATTTCACGTTGTTCCTTTCTTTTAAAATACCATGTTACTCAAGCAGAGTTATTATTTTTTAGCTATTCTTTCGATTGGCATCATAAAAGTAGGGTGATTTTTTTTGGACATTTAAGTCGGTTCGATTCCCAGACGAAGCAAGTAATTTTTAGAAAATCTATGAATGCAGAATTACTAACTTTTAAAAATAACATAAAGTCTTCTTTGAGAAAAATTCACTATCTACGATATTTAAGGTACTTCCCCTTCATGTCCCATAAGTTTGGGACGCCCTGTATATACTACTATAGCTTCTGTCCGCGACTCCGTCCGCGTGGAACTCGTTTATATCGTACCTCCGTACAAACTTTCACCCCCCCCCCCACTTCATCCCCTTGGGGGATGATTTCCGGGATAAAAACTATCCTGTCCTTCCTTAGGACTCAAACTATTTCTATACCAAATTTTCATCCAAATCGGTTCAGCGGTTTAAGCGTGAAGAGGTAACAGACAGATAGACAGACAGACAAACACACTTTCGCATTTATAATATTATAGTAAGTATATAGTGTATAATAGTATAGTATGGATGGATATACTATATACTATTATATACTATATATATACTATTATACGATCCATATAGTATGGATATGGATCGTATAATAGTATATATATAGTATATAATCCATACTAATCCATATCCATACTAATATTATAAATGCGAAAGTGTGTCTGTCTGTCTGTCTGTTACCTCTTCACGCTTAAACCGCTGAACCGATTTGGATGAAATTTGGTATAGATATAGTTTGAGTCCTGGGGAAGGACATAGGATAGTTTTTATCCCGGAAATCATCCCCCTAGGGGATGACGTGGGGGTGAAAGTTTGTACGGAGCAACGATATAAACGAGTTCCACGCGGACGGAGTCGCGAGCAGAAGTTAGTGATTAAATAATTATGCAGTAAACCTAAAATATAGGCAACATACGGATCCACATGGGCAATAAGATGTACACAAGTTTTTAATGAATGAATACGTTTATATCAGAACCAGGTCCATATCATCTTAATATAATGTTAATAAGCTCATCCGGGCACAGATGCTCAGGATCGTGAACACTGGCAACGGAGGGGGGGGGCCTTTGCCCAGCAGTGGGACACTACAGGCTCCCAATAATATTAATAACTAGCTTCTGCCCGCGACTCCGTCCGCGTGGAAATCGTTTATATCGCAGCTCCATAAAAACTTCAACCCCCCATTTCATCCCCTTAGGAGGTGATTTCCAGGATGAAAATTATCCTATGTCCTTCCCCGGGATTCAAACTATCTCCATACCAAATTTCATCGCAATCAGTTCAGCGGTTTAAGCGTGAAGAGGTAACAGACAGACAGACACACTTTCGCATTTATAATAATAGTATTGATCTTAAAAACAAGTTTTCATAATTTAGATAAATAACCTATAGTGAGAATGCCCTTACATCCAATATTTGACAGCTGTCATTCCAGTACAATTTATGTCATCATTGTCATCAATGTTGTTTATGGTCCCGGGATGACGGCTGTCAAATATCAGCTGTTAATCTAATCTAATTTTAAACAATATGGTCTAGCGTACAATTATTATAGGTAATACGTTTGCGCACTTTGATATATGCATTTTTTTTAATTGATTTAATCAAACAATTATTGCACAGTATTACAGTTACAAAACCAATGCATGAATATTAAAATTAACCGAATACTTAATATACCTATACTACCGAAGACATGGTCATCCAACGCCTCTCAGAACCTCAAGCATTTACGACAATTAAGCATATTACAATTATAAGTTGACGTTATAGAGAGATAGATAGAGTTAGAAAAGTATTCAATGATAAAATCCTTATAGCATTGGCATAATATTGAATTTCACGTGACTTGTAGAAAAGGTTTTTGAAGTGAAAACTTCTTTTCTGTGCACTTTTTGTGATGGGGAAAAATTGATAGGTACTCGCCACAGGCCACGTGACCGTAAGATGTCACGTGACCGTAAGATTCGACAGATTGAAAATTCGTAAGACGGACACGTGACCTGATCGAAAAACTGTTACAATGTCATTGAGTTTTCACTTCTGCCGGCACTCCCGGAGTGCAACCCGGTCGTTTTTTTTTTAACTATACTTGTAATGGTTAGATTGCATGATACAAAATATCCGTTATTACGGTATCAGGAAATACCATATCATTCAGATACTATATTAATCTCTTGAACATCGCACTCGAGATACTCGAACTTGTTGGCCATGAATGAACGATAAGCTTATGTGAATGATTGTGTTTTCATATATTTGACACCTTATAGGTAGACTGTTTAGCTCAGTCCTCGCCTAGCGGGCTTCCCCTCCCGCACGTCGCCCGCGCCCCGCTATCGTCCTTCCCCCGCACCCGCGCGCCGCCGCGCAGGCGTACGTGTACGTGCTCAACGCACTATCATCCCAAAGCACTAGGTAATATTGAGTGGATCGTTTTCAGCTATTACTCAGTAGTAAGGTAGCTGAAAACGATCACAAGGACGTACAGTCGGGGCTATTAATATACGTACATAAGTAAGGACAAGGACATAAATATCTGCACAGGACTCTTTTGTCAATGTCACAAAGGCGTGTTCAGATATTTATGTCCTTATTTATGTAAGTATATTATTACCCCTGCCTGACTGTACACGGTTGGTATGAATATAAACCGCTGCAAGTCCGGAAACCGCTAATTCAGACTATAATGATAATGAATTGGAGGAATCTGTAGACAATTGAAAAATTTATCATCGTTTTGAGTTGGTGCCAAATGGCTCATTCAACGTTGGCTTACGCCATTGACAAGTACTACGTAGCTCTTTAATTATAGTAGTACAATTACTAATGAAGGAAGCAAAAAAAAATCTAAGAGAAGTAGGGCACATCGGAATGCCATCTCGCTCATATTTGGAGCACCCCATAATCTCTTATTGCTTCCGGCATTACAAAAAGGTCTCCACTTCAATTTATATCTTCCAAATTGAAACAAAGAGCGGTTACAGTTACACCCAACGATTTATTGCTGCGATACAAACGGACGTTTCACGAACGCACGACTGTCGCGTGACACTATAGGCGTAGATTGCCTGCACGGCTATCACAAGACCGCGCGCGAGCTCTCTCCATTTTTCTCGCACTTTACCTGTCTTTCTAAGTTTTCTAATAGACGGATAGTGCGAGAAAAATCGAGACCTCGCATCGCACGCCGTCTTGTGATAGCCGTGCAGGTGATTTTGACAGCACGGCTATCACAAGACGGCGTGGGAGGTCTCGATTTTTCTAGAAAACTTAGAAAGAGACGGATAGTGTGAGAAAAATTGAGAGAGCTCGCGCGCCGTCTTGTGATAGCCGTGCTGTATCGAGTTTGTAGCTGCAAAAGTCGCGGTCTGTAACCGCTCAAAGTTGCATTTGTTACATTTCATCGATTTTGAAATCTAATCAATAAAATCTACTATCTTCCTATATTAGTTGATTCAATTTTCATTGGCAAATTTTCTTGTGTAATAAGCGGCTATAGGATTTTGGAAAGCCAACTTACAGAAGACCGAAGCTGATTTTTTTGATCTTTATGTATTTAAAATAGCATAAATAAGTTAAAGACTGATGTTAAAAGACATGTTACTGTTGTCAACTACCGTACTGCGCCGACTTCAAAAATTTTGAAACACTGGGATCGTGAGAGGGTACAGTGGTTAAAACCAAAATATATTACTTACGTTTTTTTTTATTCAACTTTGTATACCTAAATGCTAAGGGTTTCGTTAAATACATGTCACATACAGTTACAATGCCAGACTGCATAGATAACTGTTACTAGGTACGATACAGGTCTATCTGAGCGACCTCACGACTGAGGTCACATTGCATAGGGCTTGGCATGGCTATTGCAAAACTCTACATGACATGTATTTAGTTAGTAGGTAGGTATAGACATAGAGGCTTCGAAAAAAGGGGTCATTCTCAATAATTACTTCGGTTTTTTTTTGTATGTTTCAGTGGCGTTGCGATTCGCCAAGAAATGAGGCTTATTTTATGGGTGAATTGCAAAAAAATTGTACATTCCAAAACTGGAAATGTCCTCCTACTTCAAAATTCTATAAAAAATAAGTTTTGAAGTAACATGTATTCCAGATATGATTTCACGTAGTATTGTTCATAGTTTAGTAGGATTTGCACAGTTTTATATTATAACCATACGTCGTTATCGCGGGTGCAAAGTCGATTTGACAGTACAGAAAGATTATGAAAAACAAGCAATAACAGACGCGATGATTATAACATGGATAAAAACATGAAAAAAATGCATTAACAAAAAAAAAGATTTTTGCTCCCATACAAATTTCATCTGACTTTTGTGTAACGCACAGTAATCAAAAAATCATAACTTTGATTTATTTAAACAGCTTTGACCAAGAAATTTGCGTTTTGCGTCAAAATGTGCGCACGGGCACTATATTATACATATAAACCTTCCTCTTGAATCACTCTATCTATTTAAAAAAACCGCATCAAAATCTGTTGCGTAGTTTTAAAGATCTAAGCATACATAGAGACAGACAGCGGGATGCGACTTTGTTTTATTTTATACTATGTAGTGATAAGACTGTCGGGCAACAATTAGTCTACCTACAACGAACACAAGCGCATGTGTCGTTAGCCATATTCGTTTTTATGTTGTGGTACGAAAATTGAAAAAGTATATTTAAAAAACAATATTGTGTTATGTCTTAATTAGGTAACTTCTTTGGTTTTTACTGCTGTTTTTGCATAGTTGGGTGGTGAAATAAATAGGTAATCGGCTAGGAATATTCGAATTTCAAAATTCATTGCAGTTTTTTTTTATTTGCTGCCCCACCCCAATTGTGCTTCGTTTGTGTGACGTTTTTGTGTCATTTGTGTGACGTTTGGGCGTTACACATAAAATAATTCCATACAAATTAACGTCCAATTGTTTACTTTGTTTAATTTTTTTGTGAATATTCATTTGCGTTCTGTACAACATTTTTGGAATCCACCCTTATAACAAACTAACTGAAGCCGAGAACTTTGTATTGCCATAGAAAATCTAAGAAAAAAATAATTTGTAATTTTTTCGAGTCTACAGTTTTTAAATGATGTAACTAACCCGACTTTGTTTTAAAATCCCTGGATGGTGTATCCTAGAATAGTACGAATCCAGTGCAAAAACGTTTTCCACAGACCAGGAGAAAGATGTCCAAAAGAATGAGAAAGGTAATAAAGAGTCAAAGACTTCGAAAGGGATAAACTTTTCTCACTTTCGCATTGCGTGCAGCGCTAAAATATCGAGCTGATTTGTGAATGGACGGAACAGAAAATCAAAATAGTTTTGAAATCTTCCGTAATCGGGGTCGATATCTAATATTGTGTCAATAGGGTCCATATTGGCTCATATAAACTTGATGTGACGATTTTTTCTAGTAATACCGCTTTGTAATCATAATCATCACTTCATAATTTTTTTCTTCCTACCTTTTATGTTCCTAAATTTCTGTAACTATCATCGGAACTCATAACGAACAGCTTTCATAATAATGCCATTACTAAGAAAAGACTTGAACTCATAATTTGGTTTTTCACAACAGTTTCCTTTCAGTGTTTTTTTTATTAATACAAAATTTAGCAATAACTACTAGTATGTTTAGAAATAAATATGATATTAATATTAAACTAAATTGCTAAAAATCGTTATGATATAAAAGTATATAAACATAGATAGTAGTAACAGAGATACTTATGTTGAATAACATTATGAATAAAGAAAATTCGGAGTTACGATATTTATTAGCACAAATAATTATGAATAGTGATCATTATAGATAAAATTGTATGAGAAAAAAATTTGGAAATCCAATAATCGAAGTTGCAATTTTATATGAACTTTGGCGCACCCGTGTCAATATGGTCTCCCCTTATTTTACCGACAAACGTTTCACCGAATGCATGGTTTCGCCGAATTTTCGTTTCATCGAATTTCTGTTACTCAGAAACCGTTAACTTTTTAGGTAATTCTGTAGAACCCATTAGGTTAGGTTAGGTTTGTTTTATAACATTCCTGAAAAGCTTACTGATTCAGAAAAAAATGGTTTTCTATGAAATGAAAATTCTGCGAAACATACATTCGACGAAACTATGTCGGTGAAACAAGGTAAAACTGTGTCAATATACACGGTGGAATTTAATCGGTGATCAGGAATCCAAAAATCTTAATTATCAATCTACACAGAAACCAATACGTGAGATCTCGTGCAATATAGCTCACAATCTAATTAATCACATTTAATTAACATCGGTAAAATGTACACTGACTGAATAAATGGACACCCTACTTTTATTGAAGGGAAGTTACTCGTAAGTGTACATACGTCAAGTGCTTGCTGGCTTTGGCGGGAAACTAGACAGATCAGACGATTTGAATCAATTTGTTATGAATTTGACAATGACAAATTGACAGCTTATTGCTCATTTATGTTTTAAGTTTCTATGGCTGATAGTTTGAAAAGAGGTATTAAACTTTTCAGATTAAACCATTAGTAGGGTGACAATAAATTTTAATTAAAATTTAATTTCAACTTAAAAATTAGTTATGATAAAAAAAAACTTGGTTCCACTTAAGTACTACATAAACGTGACCGCCATCGATTACTGAATTAGAAAAATCGATTACTGAATTAACACATTGACTGTTCGCAATGTATGGCTTACCAACTCCTGATTCATATCATATGCCGCCGGCCTGTAAAGCAAGAAGCAATACATATGAGCGTTAAATTACCTACGTATGAAGCCCTTGTGTTAAAACAGAGCGTGGTAACACTTTTGTAATATATGTCTCGCCAGCTGCAACTATCATCGCATATGTTACTAAACGTCTATACACAGACACACATGGCTAAGATCCTTTCAGTTATCATAGTCATTTCAACACCCTGTTTTCAGGTTTAAAGCTAAATGTTCCTGATGTAAGGCGACTTTTCATCAGTTTACAAAACGACACATTCAGAGAAACTATAGCTTTGCCGATTTGCAGAAAATAAATGAATGGATTATTTTTGAGAAATAAACTATTGTTTTTTTACAAGCTTCGGTAAAAAGCTGCCCTTGGCTAAGGGCATATGAAGATTGAATAGACGTAGTATAAACTGTCAAGCTAAAATGGTTCCAAGATGGCCCTCTGATTTTAAGAAAAAAGTTAAAATAGCGATGCACTAATAATAACTATATTTTATACCAGAGATAGTTATGTTATGTTTATGTGCGTCGTTATAAATGAAATATGTTTAATTTTTGTTGCAGAATGAACGGGAACTTAATATGATAGAAAATGGCTTTGGCGACAATGTGACTCCATAAGAACAATAAAACATGTTTTTCTAACATGATTTTGTTTTGAACACGAGAGTAGTAGGTACAGTCGAACTCACAACGGGCAGAACACCTTTGTATAGTATCGCATTATCGTCATGTTCAAACTGCCATACGAAGTTGTCAAACGTGTGAGAGCGAAAAGGTAGATGTTCCTCTTCGGAACCTCCCTCTACTACTTATTAGTTCGACTGTACTATCCATACTAATAGGTATTATAAATGCAAAAGTGTGTCTGTCTACTTGTTTGTTACCTCTTCACGCTTAAGAGTCCGCAGCAAGCTCGATTCTTCATACAAACGTAGTTACGTCCTTACTTTAATATAACATGTCACATTATCATGAAATTCTCTAAATATAATGAGGTAAGATATATCTAGGGCTAAAACTAGTTTATGACTCTTAAAATGTTAATAGAAAGAAAATAGAGCGAGTACAAGTTTTGCATTTTTAGACCCCAGAAAGTTGTTCAGTTCGGCGGCCTACTACGACCAAAATATAGTTTAGATTGAAGTCAAAACCTATTTCCGGTGTCGATTAAACTATGCAGTTTGAAAAGAAAAAAGATTGATCAAAATTGATCTTGTAGTTTTAAAATGGGAGCGTAACTACGAAAACCTTAAAATAAATTACAAAAATTTGATGCGAAACTGCAGCGAATTACTCTAGCGCGGGGAACGGTCCGGGGGGGGCGGCGGTACGCACCGCCCTTATCATAGCTACTCCTTGCCGTGCGCTTAGTTTAGTGACAATAGTGACCCATTTGCTGTGCGCGGGAGCGACGTATTATTTTGGTGAATTATCTTCCTACGATAATCGCGGTCAATTCACGACTTGGACTGATAAAACGGATTTGATTTTTCTTGGTGATACTGGTGGTGTGTGTGATCTTACTGATCATACTGATCGACGATCTGTGGCTTTCTTATGGACTTTGCATTTTTATGTTACAAAAATGGATAAACCGGGTAAGTACCTACTTATATGCATTTTAGTCAAGTTCCAAGTATACAAATAAATTATATACATGTAATATGTACATATTATATTAATGTATATGAGTACCTAGTCATTAATCCTTAGTTGACGTGTTATTTAATTTATTTGGTAGGTAAACAAATTTTAATCTCACAGTAGGTACTCATTCGGTATTAAATAGGTAGGTACCTACGTAAATATCACTTGGGTACGTCAAATCATTCTGGATATGGCTTTGGTGATATATAGTTTGATTCTTTTATATAGCCAAAACAAAATACTTACCTACTTAGTTAAAAAATAATAATACGCTATAAATTTAAATAAGACGAGGATGAACGAACGGACTTTATACGAAAACTACCTATCACACATTATTGCTTAGAAATTTTAATTAGTTTACCTAAGTAGGTATGTAAGTTATAGTATAGTATCCTAAAGTATATAGGATAGGTTTTTTCGTCACTCTATAGTAATCTACGTACTTCTATACAACGTGTTAATAAAATAACGCAAAACCTGAAAACTGTTTGTTCAGAATCGAGAGTAAAATGCGAAAAAAATAAAAAATAAAATTTTTGACGCGATTTATTTTTTACATTTGTATGGAGCAGGTCGCCCCAGACGGCCAACACTCCATACAAATGTAAAAAATAAATCTTGTCAAATTTTTATTTTTTATTTTTTTCGCATTCTATGCTCGATTCTGAACAAACTGTTTTCAGGTTTTGCGTTATTTTATTAACACGTTGTATATCATAATTATATATAGAAATTGGCACTTACCTACCCTTCCACTTTTTTGATCGAGTGACCCGACAATAACAATACTAGGTAGGTATCTAAATAAAAAAATGACGACGCGACAATAGCAGTTGTTTCTCGGTGCTACTTGTACCTTGGTTGTAGGTATTTATTATTTATGTATGTACTAGTTTCTTACTATATTATGTCCTCAGGTTGGCGCTTGTCCAATTTGTAGATATAAGATGTACAAGGTACATAGGTACATATATTTTTCAACTAAAACTATAAGGGGGCAAACAAGCATACGGTCCACCTGATGGTAAGCGATCACGGGAGCGTATAGACGTTTATAATTACCTATAGTTATTTTTTTTCTAGAAGCGAAAAGGTGTTCAAAGACAACATTATGGCTATCGGCTCGAAGGAAGAAAAGAGGACCGGCTCGTCGTCAAAAAGAAAATATAAATCCTAATAGGTAAGTTATAATAAGGCTATAAATTCAAATTTCATTTATTTATGGACCAACTAGGATCATTGTTGTAAGTAGGTACTTTTTACCAAAAATAAAAACAATAATGTATGATCTTTTTTTATTTCCTTCAATACACCAAATCTTCAATGTGAATAAATATTTATAGGGTAGGTTCCTAGGAAAAAAGATCTGGATTCTAATTAGTGCGTATTTTTATTGATCATAAGATATTGGACACCTATTTTAAAAATACACACAACCGAACATAGAACCTCCTGCTTTTTTGAAGTCTGTAAAAATGACGAAGTTATGGCGCGTAGATAATCCGCGTGACTTCACAAACGTATGAACCGTGACGTTACGCGCACTTATAACTTCGACATTTTTTCTTTAGTGACCAAAAGAAAAAATACGTGTCTAATATTTTTGATCATCTATAATACGGATTTTAGAGTTACTTATTTAAAAATAGTTTAAGTACTATCACTGTAATAAGCTTGTTTTGGGAAAAAGACTGACTGTTAAGTTTCTTGCGGCGTTTCTTCTTGACAGTGGTCTCTGCAGAAGCGCTGGTAGGGCTTGACTTATAAAAGTGCCCTTGGCGGCCTACTTGCAGAATAAATATTCATTTATTTCATTTATAACAAAAATAGTGGTAGTGGTATCTGAAAATCTGCTATGCAATTATGGCACTAGGTTGTTAAAATGACAAAACCTGGTATATTGTATGTTATACTTATGTTACTAGTTACTACTACTTTTGTTGGCACATCAAAACTTGTAGCCTGTACTCTACATTTACGTTTTTAGTAGGTTAAATAATCAGTTAAAATTTGCCTAGCCGCACTTACGCACTGTATAAACTGTATTGTTATCTCGCTATGGAGATGTTCTACTGTTATATTTTATTTACCGCAATAATTTCGCCGTTGTATGAAGATATTTTACTGCGATATTTTAACTGCGACATGTATAGCTCCGCCTCCCCGCGCGCTCTCGCTTTACTGCTAGCGCCCTGTCTCCCTCTAGGTGAAACAACAACATTTTAAAGCGTAAGCGCGCGATCTCAACGCGGAGTTGAGCGGACCTTGCTGCGGACTCTGATGAAATTTGGTATAGAGATTGAGTCCAGGGGAAGGACAAACGATAGTTTTTATCCCAGAAATCATACCATAAAGGGGTGAAATGGGGGTGAAAATTAACGATTTCCACGCGGACACGTCGGAACAGTCGCGGACAGAAGCTAGTGTTCCAATAAAACCTTCACACGCATACCCGGGAATGTCACCAGATGATCAACAAAATCATTGAAGCGGATCGCATGCGCAATGTAACCAGTTAAACTAAGCTCATTGAGATCAATTAATGTTTGGCCGCAAACAACTGTGCTCATTGAAACCAATAGCAAATCGTGCTGGACGCGAAGATTTGTTGTTAACCTTATGTAACCTTATTAAATATAACATTGTGTGTGACATTATGAGATCTATTATTCTGTAAGTCAGCATATAGAGGTCTCTCTAAGTCGAATTTGGCCCTTAATGACTCTAAAAGACTCTTTGCAGCGATACTAGCCCCGATGCATACGTTTTCGTCTAGTCAGAGCAGTTTTTTTATGTTAACCCATTTGTAAGGAAATAATGTTTTAAATGAAAGTTCAATACCGTTTAATACTAGGTAGAGTTCTATTTTGCACGAACAATATTCCACACTAACAAAATTAAAATATATCTAAGAATACCACTTTTATGAGCAAGATAAATGACTAGTGTTTTTTTCTATTTCGGTTACGAATTCAACAGGCGTAAAAAGGCCCATTACTAGAAAAAGCGATATGGCATATGCTGACAGTTCTGCTTCAAGCTCGTGAGTCAAGATAAAAAGTGCAGTTGCACAATTTGACTTGGACAATAGTTTTAAGAGCCCTTTTTTCTACAATAAAACCCTTATAGTATTTCTATTAAACAATACTCCAGGCAAAATACGGTTTTGAAAAACATTAATTTTTAATAGCGTTTTTTTTGTTGATTTCATTTGAAAATGTTATTCTAAGATGATTAAGTCAAGAATCCGACAAACTTTCCACCCGGAGATTAAAATGAAGCATGCATTATCTTTTTTTGTACGATTTATCTTGAATTTTATAGAGCAAATGTAAATGAACCAAAATAAAGACATTTATTAATATTTTTACTGACTTTTTAGAAGCCAGTTAACTTATCATTTTTTCGATGTCTGTAATTTTGTCGGATTTTGTCACTGGGTAACTATTTAATTGATAATATATCCGTTATACATAAAAAATAAGCTATTATAAATTATTTCCAAAATTGATTTTTTTTCCATACAAGTTGTCAGTTCATTGCCTGGACTACAATGAAAATAAACTACATTAAACATTACTATTAATGTTTCTATTTCTTAGTCGTTTGATCAAAGCATGTAATATAGTTATTTACGATACAAGTGCCGAAAATAGGAAATTCGCAACGAGTGGTGATAAATTAAAACACGACCGAAGGGAGTGTTTTAAATCGACACGAGTTGCGAATTACCTATTCGCACGTGTATCGTACAACGTTTTACTGTACATAATATGGCTCTTTAAAGTTTGGACATATGCACGGAAAGTGCTCTTTCCGCACTAGTGCGGGAAAGGAGCACCATATTGTACTGTAAAATATCAAAATGAATGTGATCGTCGTTTAGTAATGGACGAACTCTTCTGCATCAGGGCTAGTACAATCGCGCGTTTCACAAAGACGCAATTGTTTCGCGACAATGGCCATTATTCACCTGCATCGATACTGTATCGCGACTCTGTAAAAAGTTGCAGGGTGTAAACGCTCTTAAATACCTTCATGTAAAAAAACCAACCGTCCAAAAATAGGTCAAAGATTATTTCTGTAATATCTGATGTATTTTTGGACAGCATTCGACATACTCGTACTTTAATCAGATTTAATTAGCGACAGCAAAGTCAGAAATTATGTATATATATATGTATGTAGTAAAAGTAAAATTGTGTTCACTCCAAGGAACGCGGTTTTTTTTCGTAATGCGAGTAAAGGTACAAGTTGGTACCCGACCGCAGACAGCAGCAGCAGACGACGTGTCGCGGCGACACGACTGGGCTGTTATTCGCTACGCGCTAATGCGGCTCACCCGTCCCCTCGTGGCCTTATTACAATAATTGCAAAATACAAGACTTCCGATATACCAGAATCTATAAATATCGCATTCCCAAAATACCACATTTTCTTTGTACAGGTTTCCCTTTAAGACCAGATTCTCAAAATACCATATTCTCAGCAGATCATGTTTTCGTTAATATTACGTTCCCTAAACATCAAATTCTTAAAATACCAGATATGCAATAAAAACTAATACTTCATACACCATTTAATCAATGTAGCAGATAGCTTTGCCAGTTTACCTTATTCCCGATACATGGGATGTTTAATATATAATAATTCCCGTATGGCTAGGTTCCAAAAATACCATAGTTATAATATATTGGATTTAAAATGTATAAAAGTAAGGTCAGGCATTAAAACCAGTTGTAAATAATATACCTATACCTACTGGGTGATTTTGGGGTCATGATCCGGAATGGTCAAAAGCGAATAAGAATCATCCTAAACAACTTTTCCCATGTGGGACCAACCCCGAAATCGCAAAAAATAGCTGTTCCATACATTAACTTTCAATTAATGTATGGAATAGCTGTATTTTTTTTTGCGATTTCGTGGTTGGTCCCATGGGAAAGTTGTTCAGTATGACCATCTTAAGCTGATTTTCCACCGGAGGGGTGAGACGAGCCGAGGCGTTCTGGATAAAACTAGAAGCCTGAATTTTCAGTTACTAAGCAGGCAGTAAACGTATTATGTTTGCTTGCTTCTGTCTGACCGTACATATAATATTTTGCGAAACTGGTGTCTTGAAAACTTGGGATATTAAAATTTTGGTTTATTCATAATGAGTTGTTTGAGAAATCAAGTATAATATGACCATGGTAATGTGAGATTACGTTTTTTCCATAAAGTTCAGCATTTTGCATCGTGTGCTCTAACAAAACAGAAAAAAAATACTATTATATTACTTTGTGTAAATCTATACTGCGTAAAACAGATTCTTTACAACATCACCTGTTGTAGGTACAGATGTCGTTAGTGTATTCGATGAGTCCGTAAAAGGGATATTGATATAAGCGACATCTATTGCTGACAGCAATCTACATAACCAGTTTACTAACGCCCCCTGGTGCTCATAGCAAATAAGGCGGATTTATTTTAATGTATGGCGTTGACATATATCTTCTTATACTTAATTTATGGTTTTTTCGAAAATATTGTATTGTGAAAAATATGGTTTTCTGATTATCTGGTGTTTAGGGAATCTGCTGTTTTCAAAAGATGTGATATTGAAATTGTGATGTCAATGGTAACATGATAAATTAAAGGCCGAAACGCACTGACAGCGGTGGCGGAGCGGCGCGGAGGCGGTACCGGTTGTAATGTTCGAGCTAATATGAAAGGATCCGCACAGAGCGGCGCGGCGCGGCGCGGTTTTCTGTGCGGATCCTTTCATATTAGCTCGAACATTACAACCGGTACCGCCTCCGCGCCGCACCGCGCCGCCCCGCCACCGCTCTCTGTGCGTTTGCAGCTTAAGAGTATGGTCTGTCCAAAATCTGGTTTTAAAAGAAACTGGTGTATAGAAAATGTGGTATTTTGGAAATGCGATATTTTGAGAATGTGTTATTTAACAAAATGTCGTATTTTGCAACTATTGTATTAAGGCCACGAGGGCACCCGTCACGAAACAAGACCTCTACCTACGCTTAGTTACTACGCATCGCGGCGTCAAGATATATTTCTGGGTGAGCGTTGAGGGTGAGCTTTAAACAAGTTACAGAATAGGGGGGCTGGTTTCTATGTATTTCTATGACGGTGACGCCCAGCGTACTATCGACAACACAGCTAACTGACCAGCCGTGCACTCAATATGCATTGTAATAAGGTTTAATATAAATACAGGGTGGTCAGTTAACTGTGTTGGCGTTTGTACGAAAGATATTTCATAGAAATAGATAGAATCACGACACGTCGTTTCTGGTACTGCTGTCTGCGGTCGGGTCCCAACTTGTACCTTAAGAAAGGAAAGAGCTGACGTAGACACTTCCAATAGAATTAATAAACAAAGATTACTGTTGTAAATCAATACTCTATCCTTTTTTGCCAATTATCACACCAAGTCTAAGTTAGGTCTCGAATAGGATCTGTTATTATAACAAGCGAGTCACCCTACGCAATCCAGGCTATATCAAGATTTCTAAATGGTCGACGGCTATCGTTAAAGTTTGAAAGACCCATTGTCTCAATTAGCGTGTGGCTTTAGTCGTGGCATAATAAATTAAGTGGTGTCTGACAAAACTAAAACTTAAGCAAAAAAGCGGTGTCTTATTATTATAAATTTATGAAAAGTTGAAAACAAATCTCCGCACATCTCTGGTGGACATTCACCCTACGTGGCCGATATCATCATCATCATTATCATGCACCCTGTAATCGGCCACTGCTGAGCATAAGCCTCTCTTCAAGTACGCCACTTATCCCGGTCCCGTGCTAGTCTCATCCAGAAATGACCTGCGGTCTTTTTTATTTACGTCGTTAACCCATCGGGCATAATTTGCCTAACTTCGTCATGTTTGTTAATTTGTGATATCAACGGTAGTAACTTCGAGGAAAATGAGGTAGAGCATACATCAAAAATAGAGCATTCTGCCATACAAAAAGGAAAACCCTGAGTTTGCGCGCGGTATCTAGGAGCACCCCTTTTTAACCCCCAACGCAAAAAGAGGGGTGTTATAATAAGTTTGACGTGTCTGACGTCTGTGTGTGGCGTCGTAGCTCCTTAACGAATGGACCGATTTTAATGCGTTTTTTTGTCCAAAAGCTGACGTGATCGAGATGGTTCTTAGCTACGTTTCAAGAAAATCAGTTCAACCGGTTTTTAGATATTGAACTTCAATCAATATCATTTATTTGCCGGAATACAGTAGGCATATAATACAGATGTCAATAAGATTTCACAGCACAGTGTATTCAGCCCACGTGCAGGCATGCAAATGTCTCGAGTTTCATTACATAGGTGCATAAATAATCTATTACAAAAAGTCAAAATTTCACAACACAAAATAAAACAATGTCAAAATAATAATCATAATATCCTATTGTTATCAAAGAACTCCTTTACACTATAATAACAATTGTCCAATAAGCAGTCCGTCAATTTATGTTTAAAAATATGTCCTTGTCTTAATCATATGTCATTTGGTAGGTATACGGTTGTAAATCTCAATACAAATGTTATAAATATTTCTCTTATAGATGTACTTCTTGCATGATGGTCTATATAACTTGTTCATCGGTCTTACTGTTTTTTCTGGGTCTCTATTGGTTCCCATAAAGTTTTTGTTACGATTTTTTCACTCCATACCGTTTTCGATCATAATTTTCATAAGTCATATTGTCGCAAGTCATAAAATTATAGAACATAAATTGGAGATCCGATTTTTGCAAGTCGTCATTATTGTAAGTCATAAAATTGGGTAGTCATAACATTCAATGCCCAGATGTTATGACAATTCATAATGTTAAAGGCAATAAAGTTGCTTTCAATAATTGCTGTAAGGATCTTTTACGCAAGTCATAATTATTTGTAGTCACGTGATTAGTTAGTCATATCATTATAAATACATACAATTTTAACGTGCATATGTGTGACCGTCAGATAATGAACACCGTCAGTTTATAATCTTAACGACCAGTATGGTAAGTAGTTTTTCCGCTCTTTTATAAAAAAAATAACCTCGAAGACGAAAGCGGGAGCAAAGCTCCCGCTTCCGTCTTCTAACCTATCCGTGATCCGAGTCGGTTTTGCCACTAAGCCCCTACTTACTAGTACTTTCAAATGTATGCCTGGATATGTTTCTGAGTACTTATCTATATGCCTATTGCCTAAGGATGTTATAGATTTGGCTTCTTCGACGTAATTCACTTTAGGCATTAAAGCGATATGAATACCAACCATTAGGACGTTGAAAGATATGACTTAAAATATTTCTGATTAATTATTGATAGACCTTCGAACGTTATAGCCATAAATATTATGACTTCTGAGATTATAGCGGTTAATGTTATAAGTCATTAATGTTAGAACTATCCAACGTTATACTTAACAAAAATTATGACTACTGATGTTTATGACTATAAATTTTATGGATATCAATTTCTGACCAACGAAATTCGGAACAATAAGAATATGGGAAACAAAGGGACCCCGTTTTTTCTCGTTGCCTGGTATTGAGTCTAATTTTAAAATATTGTGAATTTGACGTGAAAAATCGGGGGTAATTCAACTTTTCTAAGTTGTTAACAAGTTAAAATAATACTAGTGCTATATAGCCAGCATTGTATAGACGTTGATCATACAACCTTTACATAAGTGAGATCCCGCAAAAAATAATCCGTCAGCGAACGCCATGATTGAGTGAGTCTCTCGTCACTTGAGAAATACTCGTTAATATTCTACATTTATATTCGTTCGGTGCATACATCGATTGGTTCAAATTTGTGAAATTTGGCACGTTGTCATGCATGAGATCACAGTGCAATATTAATATCACCAACAAGATATGCATAAAAAAATTACATGTTCCTTTCAACGAAGTGACGTTGCTCTCAATTGACTTTCTGCACGGCTAAACTCGACGCCGTATATAGATTCCAAAAAAACTACCCGTGGGTTACCATTAAAATGAAATAGTTTTGCATCGGTAAGTTTTTACTTTTCTAAATTATGTACGTATGTTATTTATTTATACATCATTGTAAAGTTAAAATTAAATGCAAACGCCTATTCCTAAAACGCTACCTATTTGATTGAAACTATTTTGTAGAAGAAAAGTTCATATTACTGTGGTAATACTTAAGGTTTTAATAACATTTGGTAACTATTAATATTCTCATAATGTGCGTAAATCTTTTTGATATGGACATAGTAATATTGACAACAAATCACGTGTGGCAAAGTAGTGTGTATGAATGTCTGTATGTTTGTCAGTAAATCTCGTAAAAACGGCTCAATTGACTGTCATGAATTTTGGCACATGGATAGTTTAAAACCAAACCATGAAACAGAATGTGTAGAATACTTTGTACATCTGAATTCATTCCCAAATGATTGACATGTCTGGTATTTAATAATGGCATTGTTGTGATAACCTTAACGCGGAAGAATTCGCTGGAAAAAGCTAGTAGGTACGTAATTGAGTACTTGGGGGTAGTGCTTTGTTCATAATTCGTTTGATGTATCAAGCCGAGATGTGTTAGGCGATGAATGCATAGAAAACATCAAAAACATAGGATGATTCACATTCACATCTAAGTAACAACGAAATAATATATTTTTATGCATGGGTTGGTTACATCTGGAACGTCACAATGACAATGACATTTGTGACAGTGACATTCGGCCATCTTTGGTAGCTTTTTTGGAATCTAAATACGGCGTTGAGTTTAGTACAAACCGCGCGCGAGCTGTCTCGCGGTAAGAGACTATCCATCTGTTTATATTGGTATAGTCGATATACAGGGTGCAATCTTTTACGTGATACAAAATAGCAAAATGTGAATCTATCCATGATTCTGAGCAACTTTTATTATGGGACCAACTTTGTGTTATGCCAAAAAAATCCAACTATTTCATTAACTCTGCTCATTTTAGACTGACAAGAATGTATGAACAGGTGTGTTTTTTTTGGCATAACACAAAGTTGGTCCCATAATAAAAGTTGCTCAGAATCATGGATAGATTCACATTTTGCTGTTTTGTATCACGTAAAAGATTGCACCCTGTATATATATTTTTTTTCTCACATACTTTTTACCCCGACTCCTAAATACAGCATATATATGGTTAGATTCTGGGTAGTAAAAGCCTGAGATTTATTTAAAACTGTTTATAAAATGTCAAATGTGTCAAACGTCCTATGGCCGCACCACACGATGGGCCATCCCGACCCATCATACAGGACGCAACTACGCGTTAAAGGGAGTAAGACATATTTATGTTCTACCGCATAGCCGCGTCCTGTATGATGGTTCAGGATGGCCCATCGTGTAGAGCGGCCATTAAATTAGTCCAAAGTTCTAAGAGGGGGTATAATTATGCTGTCCCGAAAACGCACCTTCATATGAAACGATGGTCATTTATGACATTTATCATTTACTGTGACGGTTTAGACCCGTGACGTCACGAGTCTCGAGCGTTTTCTCTCTCTAACAAGCAACATTAAAACGGTTGCAGCTTAGTTATTTTGAGACATTTCAATGGGATTTTTTGTACAGTCAGCGTCACATAGTTAGTAGCAGTCAGAATAGCCAAATATTTCGTAACACACCCTTATTCTTACAGTAATAAAGACGTGTACCGAAATATTTGGCTGTCTTGGCTGCTACTAACTATATGACGCTGACTGTATATGAGGCATATTTCTTGCCTTTTTGTCATTTGGTGAAATTTGATATGGGAGTATGCTATTGCCGAAGTGGACCCGGCTCCTTTATGATGATGATGATGGGAATATGCTGATTGAAAATAGATGCATCCCGAAACCAGAGTGACGCTAAAAAGCCTTGTTTGCGCGCGCTTGACAGAACACATGGCAGCTGCGTTCGATACTGTTAGAGCCTTATCACACTTGCGATTTCCAAGCGTATTTTGTATGAAGGCGATCACGCAGCGTGTTCGCCGCGACTGATAATTGTATAGAAAACACGCTCGCAAATCGCAAGTGTGATAAGGCTCTTATAGTTGAGTAGTAGTAGAGCTCCCGAGTCTTTATTTTTCGACTATTTGAAACGCGACATGTAAAGAAAAACAGCAGGGCATCAGGACATCCGTACATACGTAAGAATTTTTGCCCAAGCTGAAATGGAGATCTCCGTTCGCCTCGTTCAAAAAGCAGCATACAGTCATATTTGAAGGTTATAGGCACGTTTAGTCATCCAATTACTTCCGAACAAAGCAGAGGCCTGACATGATGCAATCTTACCAATTAGGAACACTGTTACGATAGTGGAGCCTTTAATATGAAATGGAGACGTAACATTTGAAGTACAGGATGTATGAATTTGTAATACAATTCTGTCAAAAATTTAATTTTTGATACAAGTTTTTATTGCCGACTGTACTTTTCTGTAAACCGTCGTCAACTACTCATTTAGACGATCGAGTCCAAACTCAACGGGGTTACATCGGTTAAGTACCGAATTCGCATGGCCACCTTCTGTCTCCATCATCAGATCAGCTCGATGGAAGATATCTGCTTCAAAATTGAGTTGCAAGATTCCACCCGAACAAACATAATAGTTACATAGTTAAGTACATAAATTGCAGTTAAGTCAATCAAAAGATTGTAAAATATATATATTTAGGTAATTAACGCTTTTACAGGGTTTTATATAGAACACATGTCGCCTGTCAAACATCTTAACTTGACATGAGTAAGACTAACAATAGATCAAATCGACAACTTTCCCTCTAAGCTTCCATTGGCTGATCCATCAACGGCGTCGAGCGTACCGTTTGTGCATTCAATTCAGATCCATCAATGGAGTCGAGCGGACTTTATGGACACTAGAATCACTTATTATGAAACAAAAACACGTTTCGCTGCTTAGTCAGTGGGGGCGGTAGTGGCAGGAATGTATGGAGCAGTCTGCACTTTTGTCTCAGACGATGGCGCCGCCGCTTGGAAATATTATTCCTAGGGTCAAACATAAAGCTGATAAAGCTCCCGAGACATGAAATCAACCCCTGACTAGCCTCCAAAAGAAGGGGGAAGAGACAGTCTTGCCAATTTAGATTTGTAAAATCTTTACTCGCAGGTCTCGGAATGAGCATGCATCGAATTTTCAGTTTGACACATTATTGCTTGTGAGCATCCATGTTAAAACGAGATATAGCTATATGCGCTGCTCGGCTGCTTTCTATCAAGTGTGTAGTCCGGTTTTTCTAATCTTCAAAATTGGATCACGAATTTTAAGATAAGATAAGATAAGATAATTTTTATTGTTTACAAGTTACCAATAAGTTTTTGAGTTTTAATTTGTGGTTTAAAATCCGACAGCATTTTTTTCACAGTCACACAGCCCACTGGTAAGTGGCTGAAAAATGGTGTGCAAATTTTGATGACAACTTACACAGTAAGGTATGTAGTATATTAAGTATATACGAAAAGAACAAAACAGGTAAAAACTTATTTAAGCTATTCCGCTATGTCACGAGATTCACGAGGAAAACGAGATAAAACGAAGGCCTTGAACATACTGATGATCAGATTTGAATGGCCAAATTTGCAACGGGGTCGTTCCCAGATGACTCAGACTTATTATGTATTCTGTACACTGCTTTCCTGCCTGGTTTTGGTAGTATTTTTGATGGAACAAGCGTAATCATGTGAAGAAAAACTCGGAGAAACAAAATGTTCAAGACAAATTTTTATTTCTATTTTTACTACGACGGTGGCAAACAAGCATACGGCCTGCACGGTGGTAAGCAGACGTCGTCGCCTATGGACACTTTTGCAACTCCACTAGAATCGCCGAGCTGCCGATCCTTTACCCTAGTTGGTAGGGTCACAATACCTACGAAGCAGGAGGTCCCGGGTTCGAATCCCGGTAAGGGCATTTATTTGTGTGGTGAGCAAGAATATTTGTTTCTGAGTCATGGATGTTTTCTATGTATTTAAGTATTTATTTATCTATATACGTATGTTTATCGTCGTCTAGTAGGTACCCATAGTACAAGCTTTGCTTAGTTTGGGACTAGGTCGATATACATGTGTAAGATTGGACCCTAATATTTATTTATTTATTGATTGAAGGATTAATTGATTAAGTAATTTGTTATTTCAATTTTTATAATGTCCGACCGAAGTTTCGGTTTCGGCCAGTTTCGGCCAGAGGTTCGGTTTCGGCCAAAAAAACAGCCGAACCTTTCGGCCACGCCGAAACTTACAACATCGTACTTTCGGGTCGCGTTGTGCTAGCGTCGGGTGCGCTCGGCACGGCTGGCAATTTGGCGTCGCTTGCGTAACTCCGCCGGCCACTGAATCAGTGCTCTTTGCTCGTGTAGTGACAATTGTGTTTGTTCCCCGAATAATGGTAAGTAATTTAATTAAGTATTTTATTTTGTTATTGTTATGAGTGCATCATGTCAAAGTAAATTTCTAACGCTTATTTGCATAATTTACAAACAGATTGACGGATACATTGGTTTTTTAGGATATAATAATTGGGAATGCGGAAGTTCACTTATTGGCACTTTCATGTAGGAATCCTCGAGTGATAGGCCCAACCTATTACGAACGACTACCCGCCGCATTGCGAACAGAGTCATCTGACGAAACATTCGAACGCCAACTGAGAAACTTTTTATTGAAAAACGCATTATATTCAGTAAAGGAATTTATGGACATTAAACATTAATAATATCACTGTTTTTGACATTTTAACTATATCGTTATTTGTATTTTTTGAATTTTTCGTTTAAGTATAGTTTGTAATCTGACGTTCTTTATGTGATATTATCTTAGTCATTTATTTACTTTTGCCTATTAATTAATTGTGACTATAATTTAAACCAAATGCAACTTGACATTTAACTACAATTCTTATTCTCTTTGACGATCATAATATAAATTCATATAGATTAAGCTAGCTTTAATTTATATTGTAATTGTATATTGTGAAATAAATAAATCTAAATCTAAATCTTTCATTAAATGACTTTAGAATTCATCTTAGTTGCGTGTATGCAATATAATATTATTATATGGTTATTATATTTTAATAATAAACTTGTTTAATTTTATACAATCTACAATTAACAAGTCACTGCCTCAGTATTACAGTTAATGAAACATTTAAAAAATTTCACTGTTTAGCCACTTGCTTGTAGCAACCACAGTTGCCAATTTCGCGGACCCCTAAACTGATTGTGGCAACTGTGGTTGTCAAGCAAAGTATGGACTGCTTTGATGAAGAAAAATTAGAAGCAATTTAGGCTACCTTTTTTAAAATCCAAAATCGAATGAGCGGTTAGGGTAGTTAAATTTTGACCCGGTGTATAACAATGTTGAAAAATTTCAATTCGATAAAAGTTGAACCTGTAATATTAGGTCCTTACCTATGAAATTGGCGTTTTGTATCGAGAATTTTATGAAAACTGTGATTTTCATAGATTGAATTTTGCGGCTTATTCAGCAATGTCAAATTCAAACCAAACAAAATTTTGGTAGGAATATAGAAAACTTTTAAGTACGTTACACATATCTTAATTACTTAAAAATAGTTCGCACCATAAAACTATACGTAATTGAAACAATTGAACCGGCATCACATGAAAAAAACCTATTGTTTGTATTTTTTTTTTTATCTCTTTCTCCGATACCCAAAGGTTGTCTGGAAGAGATCGCTTTTCAGCGATAAGACCGCCTGTTGTCTACCTCTACCTACATGTTATTGTATTGTTTCTCTTTTTAACTGCTTTGTTTGTGTGAGGTGTGCAATAAAGAGTATTTGTATTGTATTGTATTGTAAAACCTTTCATACATACCTAGTCTAATATTGAAATCAAAAAAATAATTTAGTAGTTGCAATAGAAATGAATAAATTACGTACAAAATAATATCTGTAAAAAACGCCAATTTCATAGGTAAGGACCTAATATTAGGCTGGCGAGATTGTTCATTAATCAAATATCTGGAAAGAACGGCTCACTGACATTTTTATTCAACGTTATAATCACGTTTATAAAAGGTTCGGATTCGGTTTCGGTTTCGGCCGAAACTGTAATCAAACCGAACCTTCGGTTTCGGTTTCGGCAAAAAAACATGTTTCGGTCGGACACTAAATTTCTATAATATGACGATCGCAAACAAGAATACGGCCCGCCTGATGTTGAGCAGACACCGTCACGTATGGACGCTTTTGCGACTCGAGAGGATCAGAAGCGCGCTGCCGACCCTTTATAGATTTGAGGATTCGTTGTGTAAACAGCTAGAGACAAATGCGGGTCCCTCACTTTCAACACAGCGCATCCACGGAAGCTCTGACGACGTTCCTCAACACCAAATACACACAAAGCAAGTAACGGTGTTATTATGGCCTTACTCTTCTGGAAGGTACGAGTACTTCCCCAGTTGAGCTGATTTCATTATTCATAATTTATTGCAGCCGTGGTTCAAATATAGGTCTTACATAAGATATAGATTGGCTGATAGGGGTCATCATCATCATCATCATCATATCAGCCGAAAGACGTCCACTGCTGGACATAGGCCTCCCCCAAAGAGTGCCAAAGTGACCGGTCCTGCGCCACCCGCATCCAGCGGACTCCAGCAACCTTTACTAGGTCATCAGTCCCCCTTGCGGGGGGCCTACCCACGCCGCGCCTTCCGGTACGTGGTCGCCACTCGAGAACCTTTCCGCCCCAACGGCCATCGGTTCTACGTGCTATGTGCCCCGCCCACTGCCACTTAAGTTTAGCGATTCGGAGGGCTATATCTGTTACCTTGGTTCTACTGCGGATAGCCTCATTTCTGATGCGATCCCGCAGAGAAACTCCCAACATAGCCCTCTCCATAGCCCTTTGATAGGGGTGCAGACTCAAAATGTATTATTACTTCAAAAGAAAGAAGGCAAAAAATATGCCTAATGACGAAAATCCCATTCAAATATCTCAAAAAATTACGAAGCTACAACTGTTTCAATGTTGCTTTTTAGAGAGAGAAAACGCTCGGAGCCCGTGACGTTACGATCCCCGAGCGTCATAGTACATGACAATTGTTTCATACGAAGGTACGTTTTGCGGTAAAGGAACAACATACCCCCTCTTAAAACTTTGGACACATAACTTTTTGATTATTTAACCTCTTGCGTTGCTATTTTCTCCATTTGACTGCATTTAATAATTTTTTGGTGGCCCAATCAGAATAACACCAGCGGAAATTTCAAAGGTTATTCGACAAATGACGAGAGGGAAATCACCCGGACACGACGGGCTCAGCATTGAGCATCTGCAATATGCCGGCGCTCATCTCCCAAGAGTTCTTGCTATGTTCTTTACATTTTGCATTCGTCACAACTATTTACCAGATGACCTCATGAAGACCATTGTGGTACCTATTATAAAAAATAAAACAGGCGATGCCTCCGACAGGTCCAACTATAGGCCCATCTCTCTAGCCACTATTCTGGCAAAGATACTGGACAGTGTGCTTAATACGTATCTAATTAAACATATAACCCTGCATGACGCCCAGTTCGGTTTCCGACCTGGGTTATCAACCGAATCAGCCATACTATGTCTTAAGCACACTGTTAAGTATTACACGGATCGGAATACACCGGTATTTGCTTGTTTCTTGGACTTGTCGAAGGCATTCGACCTTGTATCTTACAATGTGTTATGGAACAAACTTGGAGATTGTGGAGGTCTACCGACTGAAGTAATTAAAATGTTTGAGTACTGGTATGGTAACCAAACCAATGTCGTTCGATGGGCTGGGGGGTACTCAGATCCTTACAGGCTGGAATGTGGTGTGAGGCAGGGGGGGTTGACTTCGCCCACACTGTTTAATGTATATGTGAATGGGTTGATTGAGGAACTCAGCAGTTCTGGCGTGGGTTGTTCGGTAGATGGCTGTTATATTAATAACATCAGCTACGCCGATGATATGGTGCTGCTGAGTCCCTCAGTCAATGCACTCAAGCAAATGTTAGCCGTTTGTGAGAATTTTGTTGTGGCTCATGGACTGAAATACAATGTTAAAAAGAGCGAGATTCTAGTATTTAAATCTGGTACTAAAACATACGCGATTCCACCCATAAGTCTCAACGGTTCTCCTCTCCGGGTGGTAACCAAATTTAAGTACTTGGGTCACTGGGTCACAGATAGCCTCAAAGATGACGTAGATTTAGAAAGGGAACGCAGAGCGCTGGCGGTTAGAGGTAATATGTTGTCACGTAGGTTTACACGCTGTACACCTGAGGTTAAAATAACGTTGTTTAAAACATACTGCCAGAATTTGTACACGTGTAACCTGTGGAGCAACTACACCAAGAAGACCTTCAGTGCTCTGCGTGTCCAATACAACAACGCCTTCAGGGGGATGTTGGGCCTGCACTGGCGATGCAGCGCATCAGGGATGTTCGCCGAAAGGAATACTGACGGCTTCCAAGCCGTGCTGCGCAAGCGTGTGGCGTCCCTGTGGAGCCGCGTGCGGGGCAGTACCAACACTCTCCTGAAGGTGGTTGCAGAAAGGATGGACAGTCCTACTGTCACTCATTGGATGAGTATGCATGTGAGGTCCAATGAGCACTTCATTTTTTATTAACTTAGATTAAAATTATTATTATTATTATTTTTTACCTACTAACTTATAATTGTAATTTGTAATGTACTTATGGATACCCGATGTCCGAAATAAACAATTTCATTTCATTTCATTTCATTTCATAATCCTTTTTCGTGAAAATACAACATTATTGATTATTTTATTTAGTCCTACACCTCAGAGTATATGAGACAAGATAGTATCACGGAGCAGACACAAACATTAAACAGGAAGATATGTTTGTCAGTTTTTTTTTGAGCCAGACGTAAACTTCGTATCTCAGTATACAGATGATGGCGAGACTATTTGACAGAAATCATGTCCGTTGTTTTCAAGAAAATCTTTTGAAGTGAAAACTTCTTTAGCGGCGCTGAGCACTTTTTGGGATGGAGAAAAATTGTTAAATACGCGACAGATTTTTGTGACGTCAGATGTGAAGGAGGTCACAAACTTTTATATTTTGCTGCTAGCCGATTCGACTTCATTCAAAACTGAACGCCGCCGTCCGCTGTTCTTGCAAATTCGAATAGTTCGAATTTGGACGTTATTCCTAAAGAGATAAAGCTTTGAAAAATATTTGGCAATGGCAAAAACAAATTGGTATTTTGTTCGCCGCCGGCAGCGGGCGAGCCGGCCCGTCCCACCCAACGCGCCCGCGGCCCGTCCGCCTAAATAATTTATAATTGTTTATAAATTTGCGCCAAATTCATTTTTAGGGTGACACCGTAAGATGTCACGAGACCTGATCGAAAAACTGTTACAATGTTATTGAGTTTTCACTTCTGCCGGCACTCCCGGAGTGCAACCCGGTCTTTTTTTTATTTAAGTTTGGTGAATCAGTACAATCGAAAACTTTACTAACATACATTACTTTATCTCTATGCCCGCGCGGCTTCGCCCGCATATAGCCAAAAACGCAGACAATATCGCGGGATAAAATATAGCCTGTTGTGTTACCATCCAGAAAGTCCATTCTAAACGCAGGTGAAATCAGTTTTGAAATCGGATAACCGGTTCAGGAGATTACCCAAAACATAGAAACTTACAAAGCTACTATCTCACAAACACATTATCTTTATAATATTAGTATAGTCAACGCAGCAAAATAACTCCGCAGACCAAGCGCTCAAAATGACATACACACGAACACGAAGACTTTACGAGGACTAGAACTTCCAGAGGTCTTCGATACAAACTTACAAAGTCACAAATTACATCTTTGTAATATTAGTAGAGAAGTATCAGACCCATCAAAAACATAAATGTGAAAAGTGTAAAGGAGTCATGTTCAATATTAAGAATATGCGTGGTTGTCAACTTGGCCGACAAAAGAATTGAGATCTAAATGGGTGACAAATTCAGTAGATAATCCTAAAATAAAATGTACTTATTCTAAAGAACATACAATTTCTTCTTTTTTTCCTAATATAAAAGTATAACTTCTTAAACTTGAACAGTCGAAATGTTTACACACAGTAGATATGTTAGGATAAATTGATGCTCAAGACTCGACTGGCTAGTTTTTACTATTTATAAGGAACTAAGGAGTTATATAACACACGGCTGCTGCGTGGCCAGTTCCCTTTGGCTTTGAACTTGGCTGGACAAGCTGCCGCGTGTCTAGATATGACCAAAATATTCAAATTATAAACCACTTCTGTAAACATGATTTTTAAGTCCGGTCCGGCCGTTAGTAACAGACGAAAAAAGAACAGATATGACATCATTGCATTGTGAAGTTAAAATTGCCAGTCACAATTAAAATAAATAGATACCTACTGACATGACACTAGTTAGGTTTAAACTTAAAATGTTGAAGCATTTATCTTTAAAGCATGTAATGGTTTCCTAATATTTAACGACCATCTTTTAAAAGAATATTGACATTGATGAATGTGTGTGTACAGAAAAAACATTCGGTTTTTTAGTCGAAATAAACAAAACAAATGGGAGGACTCTGTTTCATTTTCTATTGCTATAGAGAGACAATTTTTAAAGGTATTTAGGCGTTACGAGGATACACAATACTTATATTAATGGTTTTCATCGAGTTGTCAATGTTGTCATCATATTTTTGTGATTTAAGATGACATTGTGATTCTGTGTCGTAATGTAAACAGCAGTACAATGAAGCGGCAATCGAATACGTAATTGGACGAGCGAGCGAAGCGAACGACGTTTCAGTTTAGGCCAAAAAAAAAGTCGTATGTCCGGATGTCTGGCTATTTTCCTCTTCAGGTCGCATGTCTCAACTGATTCTCGTGATTTTTTGTAAGCAAGTTCAATATTGAATATAGGATTTTTTGACGATTCAGTTTATCGAAATTAATAAAAGAATCTGGTTCACGAGTTCTACTGCGCATAGAGCCACTAGTTATAAAATGGTTAATTTATTTATTTCAAAACATTGTAAACTTTGTAGCATTTTCATTGAAGTATCGTAGTGATAATGGAACTGGTAGACAATAGACTTACAATTAACAGCGCTAACCATTGTGAATGAAATTATCTGTATCGAAGAAGACCACAAACGCGCCATTGAATGCAACAAAAATACAATGTCTGGTTTCAATGTTACATGTTAGTGACGATAACATGCATTTTTGAGACATTTCAGAGGACTAAAAACAATTGAGGCTTCTCTTCTTGAGGTCGTTTCAACACAAATGATCCTACACAGCTGGCTAAATCAATGATAAGCACAATACACACCTGGCTATAGTACTGACAAAAGAGAAACGATGTCACATGCACGGCATACATACAATGATAAAACACGTATATTCTATACCTAAGCATCGCTAGCCAAAGCTAGAACAGTCTAAACATTGTCACACCGCAATTGTATAAGGCGTTCTCGCTCTGAGCTAATATATTTACTTATACGAGACGGTACAGATTTAGCGTTGGAATTAATCAAGAGATCGGCGCATGAGTGCCAAGCCTGTTCACTTTTGACGCGGTCACTTCCTGAAGAGAGTTGCTAAGCTACCAATTCGCAGCTCCATGGGCGTTGTGCCGCTTGTGGGTTTATAGCGAATCGTATAGCGAATTGCGATTTCTACAAAATTCCCGATTCTATAGATTACAGATATTAAGTAGGAATAGGCAGCGGTTAAAACTCATGGTATAGGAAGTTTAACCGTTCTCTACGGGAGGATAACGTTTCGGTTCGTCAAATATGGTCAAAACATCACAACGCTTGAAAAAGAAGAGTTAGGCACGTTAAGGCCCAAGAGAGACGGTGAAACGCAACTGCAACGAAGCTGCAACTTATAGTTACTTTTGAGTTTATATATTCCTTTGACACACACATGACGCAACCATTTTGAAACCCGTTTACTGCGATTCAAACCGGTCGCGTCATGTGTGGTCTCTCAAAGGAGTCTATGGCATAAACACAAATTAAACTCAAAAGTAACTAGAAGTTCCAGTTTCGTTGCAGTTGCGTTTCACCGTCTGTTTTGGGCCTTACGTTTTTCCTAACGCCATGTATTCCTCAAGAAACAAAACCTTCAACCTAAAAGGTCGTAATGTACGGTTTCATTTCCTTACACAAACCCTCTGGCTGTACGAGGCTGACTTAGCTCCCTGGCGGGTTTTCTCGAGGGGCAACCGTATGAGGTCTTCAAAATAGGAGTGTTCCTATTATTAAAGGGTCCGCAATGTGTGTGACGCGGACAACGTTAGCCGCTTGCCATCAAGCAGGCCACAAGTCACTGATGTGGCACAAAAAATATTGTTTCTAACAACGTTTTTCAATGATCAACATATAGGTACTCATTTATAAAAATGGTCGTAAACTCTGTTTCAGACTTCTTCTTTATTAAATACCTACGCCATCTCCGTCCGGCGGGACGACCAGCATGCATTCCTCAGAAATTGAACGGAAGAAGCACCCAGAGACGCATGGGGGGAGGCCTTTGCCAAGCAGTTTATTTAATCGTATGGCATACATTATTTTGGCCTTTAATGTTGTCACTCTTTAGTACCACCCAGGGGACACGTGCAGGGTTGTGGTAGGTAGCTCCTGCGGACGCGAGTAACGGTTGTCCCCCCCTTTGTCAAGTGAGTGGGCAACTTGACTGTTAGAAGTCCTTAAGCCGCCCGAAGGCCTCTAACTCGGCTTAACGACTACTGTCATGGACAGCCGCCGGGATCAACTGCTTAGCGTGCCTTCCAAAGCACGGAAGCGCTCATTTATATTAACCACCCGAACATCAGGCGGTCACCCATCCAAAGACCAACTCGACAGTTAGAAGTTCTTAAGCCGCCCGAAGGCCTCTAACTCGGCTTAACGACTATTCTCATAGAGAGCAGCCGGGATCAACTGCTTAGCGTGCCGTCCAAAGCACGGAAGCGCTCATTTATATTAACCACTCAAACATCCAAAGACTGACCGCTGCATTCTTTGCTTAACCTGCGTTATCGTTTCCGACTCGCAGGCGCCGCGAGGCTATGAGCGCTTCAAGCAGTGAAAAGATCATAAAAAAAACTACGTGGTTTAAACCGCAATGCAGGTGTGTTTTGATCTCAGCATTAGTCCCGTATAATTGCTATCGTGTTGCTAAAATAAGACTGAGTATGCCATTGATCGCGGCCGCTGACTCACTTCGCGTCTGCGGTGATAGGCCCCGGATTGACAGCCGTGATCGACACTGAATCGATACAGGCACATTTTTTCCTTTTTCTTATGGGCGTACAGTCCTCTGGTTGCCGAACTAGATATGGCGGATCCCATGTTGTATAATAAAGGTTAAAGCTATTCCAGCATGCCGCTTTAAAATGAGAACCAAACTACGTTTGTATGGAGAGTCGAGCGTCGATTCTCGGATTTATGCCCAAAAGGGGTAGGCAGAGCACATGTTCCAGTGCCACAGTTAGCATAAATGTGGGTATAAAAGATCGACAAAATGTGATATCGCAGTCATAGGTTGCTAGCCGATGGGCTGGCAACCTATGACTGCGATGGGCCGATGGGTCGCTAAGGTGCTGCTATGGCCCTCAACACCTTAGTCGACTTTTAGGACGCCCACGGGAAGAAAGAGGGCGGTAAAATTTTAACCCGACTCCACACTGGGTTCTTAAGGGGCTCCATGCGCTTTTTAACAAGTCTTGACGAGTTTTGAGTTGATATTCCTCCGTCATACCTATATCTAGATATATTTATGGCACAAACGCTTGACGGTTCTTCAATCCTTCACCTACAACCCGTGCGAATCAACTGTGCACTGCGCTCCGTACTGTTTCTTTGGCCCGAGGTGCACAGTTAATTCGCACGGGTTGTACATTTGCTCGCGAGTTTTTTTGAAATAAATTAATATTTATTTATTTATGATTTATTCAAACATGGTCCAAAAAAGCTCTGTTTTCGATATTAGTATGTTTTTTACGCACTTTTATATATGAAATCTACATAACTGTTCCTTATTGAAGTGTCTAACAACCCACGAGAGTTTTTTTTATGTTTAAGTAATTTTCACAAATTACGTCCAAAGACTGGTTTTTGGGCCTAAAATTGCCAAAGTTTGGTGCCATATATCGCGAAAACTACCTATATGAGTTTTGAGGTAAACATGGGATACTATTTTCGTAAACCTCGCTGTTGTTTATTAACAACAACGAGATTTACGGAAATATTACCGATTTTTATCCGTCCGTTTTCGTGTTTTTTATGGCTTATCGTTATCGTATTCGATAAACCGTAAAAAACAAGAAAAATCGGACAGATACCGAACAAAGGTCATTGGGAGCTAGGTGCCGCCCCTTAAGGCCGAAACGCAACGGCGCGGCGCGGTATTCTGTGCGGACCCTTTCGTATTAGTTCGAAGTAGTTCGAACATTACAAGCGGTACCGCCTACGCGCCCCTCCGCTACCGATGTCAGTGCGTATTAGCTGTAGTTACTTTATCTTTTGAGGACGAAAGTCTTAAAACCCCGATGCATATTAACTAATCGTCGGTAGAGATCTAGTTTCGTGACTGGTGACCGGCGGGGTGAGCCGCATTAGCGCGTAGCGAATAACAGCCCAGGCCACATAATGTAAGCTGCGTAGCTTGTGATAATCTAAAGAAGTGACATCGAAGGTGTCTCTAGCATGCACATTTTAATTCATGTCGGTTGCTATGCATTACAGTTTACTCAGGTTTGCGAATACAAACGCTTTGTCAGAATAAAGAACGGTTTACTTAATTTAGTTTTATTGTACGTATTACCATGAGGCCGGAGCCGGAGCTACAAAATGCAGGTTGTGCCGCGGAATAGAATACGCCCACCCCGAAGACCCAATTAATTTACTGGTGAAAGATTTTGTGAAATCATATGACCAGTTCCGGATATTACCCTTACATACATACTTACACCGCAACGCTATACCTACCTCACAAATATTACCTATTTATAATATTACTAGCTTCTGCCCGCGACTACGTCCGCGTGGAACTCGTTTATATCGTAGCTCCATACAAACTTTTGATCCCCAATTTCACCTCCTTAGGGGATGATTTCCGGGACAAAAACTATCCCGAGGAGTCAAACTATCTCTATACCAAATTTCAATCGGTTAAGCTAAGCGGTTTAAGCGTGAAGAGGTAATAGATAGACAGATAGATACACTTTCGCATTTATATATAAGTATGTATTGTATATAATATAGCAAAAGTACATTTAAGATCAAACGTTAATATAAACCACAACAAAACCAGTTCTGTAGTTTTAGTTTATAGCGAAGAGAAAAACACGTGCGCGATTATTTTTTGTAATTTGTAGTTTATACGCTGTGTCTGTGTTGACACAATCACAGTCCAATCTGTCCAATTCAAGAGCTATAATGTTTATGAAACAAATATTATCGGCATCGGCTCTACTCGTGATACCTACCGCATCAGATAAGCAAGTTCAAAGGGAATGGTTGGACTTTGTTTTCACCATGTACGTTATGGTTATGGTATACACCATAACGTACATGCTTTTGCTTTAATGTTATTCCTATTCAAATCAATGATGTAATAAGCCTTTAACATAGAAATTAATTGAAATGTATAAGAATAATAATGGATTGAAATCAATATGCGCTTAAGAATAATGAGCATGTATATTAATTGAATTTTATTAATTTTTAAATGTTTAATATGTTTAATTGTTCCCATTTTTTCTATAATGTACTTAGTGTTAGTAGATTGCTATGCCCGAAAGGGTACATGTTGAAACAAATTGTATTTTAACACCAATGTAAACACATGTTCTGTAATAAATTATATATGAATATGAATATAAAAAAGAGGTAGATACGTTGTCTATATGAAATTCCGTGTTTAAAAATGGCCACCAAATCTGAGACACGTTTATACGTACCATTGGTGACGCAACACTGAGGCAAGGTTACTACTTACTAGCAATTGACTGAGTTTTAGTGTGCCACTTTTGGAGGGCTTATAACCTATCTACCTCTTTTCAAATTGTGTTCTTTGTAATACGCGGGAGGAGATGCGGGGTCCATCCCAGTCCCATTCATATATTCGGTATTCGGCCGAATTATTCGGTTCAGCTGCCCGAATATTGACCGAACAATTTGAAGATGTTTTTGTTACAAGTTACAATAATGTAAAATAATTGCTTCGTGAAATTAATCCTCTTAACCCATTATTATTGTTGTTTAACTTGCTTTTTAGGGTTCCGTAGCCAGATGGAAAAAACGGAACCCTTAAGGATTCGTCATGTCTGTCTGTCGGTCCGTCCGTATGTCACAGGCATTTTACTCGAAAACTATAAGGTGTATTTGAATACAATTTTGAAGATAGGTGTATTTTGTTAGCCGCTACAGTTTTTTAATTAAATAACAAAAAAAAAAATTCAGGGGTGCACTCCATACATAAAACTGAAAGTCTAAAAGGGTTAAAACGAAAGACTAGGACCTAGCCCCCTGTTTCATAAACCCCTTTCTCACATACGGAAATAGCAAAACGACAGATAAGGACAAGAGAATTTTAATGGCATTTCAGTTGAAATTTTCAGACGTTTATGAATAAGGAGTTTTACCTAGTTATTTAGATAGTTTCTATGCTATATTATGTCCAGACATCGTAAACTGCGATCGAAATCCATTGAAGTCGCAGTTTACGATGTCTGATTATGTCACAGTATCGACAAAGGCGATTACTGCGATTATGAGGTCAGATTTCCGGCGATAATATATAGTTTAGATGACAAGTCAATATTATGGTACCATCAAGCAGATCTGATGATGGAGACAAAAGGTGGCCATGGGAATTCAGGACTTAACCGACGTAACCCCTTGAGTTTGGGCTCGTTAGAATCGTCTCAATAAAAACTCGTACCAAAAATGTTTTTCTACAGAAACTTATTTATCGACTAACTATGATCATGCTAGAACGCCTATTTTGCATGTAAAGATCTGGAATGAGTTAAGCAACTATTTACATTTCTATGATAATAGATTTGTTTAGTGGATTCCACTTGCGCCTCATATACAGTCAGCATTTAAAAGTAACTACGCAATCGAAGACGTCAAAAGTTATTATTCCGTTTTAATAAAGACTTGACGTCTTCGCTTGCGTAGCTACTTTTGATGCTGACAGTATAACATGTGTTCACGTAACCCTTTCACTGCGCATGATGCGATACAACAATAACAATTTATTTATTTAGCACACAAAGTAAAACTAGTGTCTATGGGAACTGTAGAAATCGCGAGAAATACTTTTAAAAAAAATGTTTTATAATTATTTAACCGGCTTACAAAATTTCACGAGAATCGGTTGAGATATGCGACCTGTAGCGAAGAACAGATGGACAAACGCACATACGAAAGAGTTTTGGGTAAAGCTGAAGTAGAGACCAACAAAATGAAATCTGTAAAGGAAACGACTGTCCGGATGGCCGAGAACTGATTACGCTGGAGAGCATTAGTGCGCAAAGCAATGACCTCGGGTCGTCACAACCCTGAGTCATGAAGGTGAGGATGCAACGAAGAAGGAGAGAAGCAGAGAACTTAGCACGCTTTGCACCCAAAACACACATTATGATCAAATATAGGTACACTACACATATTACAGGCAATTTGTTGAGGGCCCCCTCGGAGCCCAACTTGGAAAGTAATGTTATAAAAATAAATTCTTCCGACAAAGTGCTTCACTGAGTTTTCGCTATACTTTATGGACTATGGAGAGTTTCATAGAGGCGCTGATGTTTAAATAATCCCCATGCAAATGGTTTAATGTTTTCATGTCCATTGTTTGCGAAGTTCGCCTTTTTACTGGATGTAAGCTGCACAACATGCCACTTTTATGCTTTTTTATTACTAGGATAATCCGTCTTAACAGCCACATGCACAATAAAACTTTGTAGAATAAAATTGTTATTTTATTTGATATGTTTTAGTCAATTTTATTACTGTGTTTTCTATTACTAAATGAATGAAAATGAAAATGAAAAAAAATGAAAATGAAAAATGTTTAATTAATTTCACAATAATCATCTTAAACATAGTGGTTGGTACTTCCTTTTAAGCTTTATTACAGCCTGTGCCAGGAGGTACCGCTCTTCCATTAGCTAAATGATTGCTAACAAAATTGTGCTACATTTATGTTCGGTAAATTATAGTAGTAGGTGCTAAATTTTATTTTACAGTTACTTTAAAAGTTACAATAAAAATAATAAAAGGGTAGTAGTATGTACGAGAATAAAACCAGATAAAATAGAAGTCAATTATTATTTAAAAACGTAGGAATTTCTTATTAAGAGGTGATGAAACTTTAGGTGGATATTGGCATGGATCTCGCAAAGTTACAGGCAAGAGAATAATTATATATTCTTAGAACAAGTCAAGTTCAATAAATATGCAGGAAAAAACTGGACCGAAACGGGAACATACAAGGAAAAGTGGAATAAGATGTAGGAGTTTTTTACCCTTGGGGACCACTAATGTGGAAATAAAGCTATAATAATAATAATAAATAATTACTGATAAATATGTGAAACATCTTTTCTATACAAATATGAATGAGGTAATGTCTGTCAAAGTTTGTAGGTTTTTATGTAGAGGATAATCTTCAGACCTAATTATTACAAATTCAAAAATTCCATCACCAGTATATAAAATGGGTCTTCATTCTTTTGATTATGATCTAAAATATCAGATTACTTCAATATTACGGGGCAATCTTGCATAAATCAATCTTGTCCCTAGGTTAGCTCAATAAGGCTTGTGTTGTGGGTACTAGATGACATTATGACAAACAGGCTGGCAAGTTCTACAGGTCTCAGAGACACTAGTTTCAAAACTGCAACTATCTAAATTGTCTCCAAGTTATATTCAATCAGACATTGTTCAGTAATATATTACTAGGAGAGACTGATTTTTTTAAGACCTGACAATACATTCCAAGATTTGTTTAATAGTTATCAGTTTTTCGTCAAACATTTGGACTGTAAAATGTCAACAGCAAAATGTATTTAAAAAAAAAGATACTCTTACTTACTATATTTAAAAAAAACAAGAAAACAAGAGGTATTTCCAGTATTTCCTGTCATCCCAATTATTTGGAAATCCTGCAGTGCTGCCAATGTTTACAAGAAACACCTTACCGCTTAAGGCAAACAGATGTTTTAAGGCCAAACAGGTCTCTAACCTTCACCTAGTCTGTTCAGAATCACTCAGTGCCCTAGGAGACCATTTACGTGAGAAAATAGGTGTTAATAAAGAGGAAATAGTGCAGAGTACCGTGACCCGATTGAAGGACACCAACAGGTGTCATGAGCGTGCAGCCAATCAGTTTGGTGCCAACAAGGCTATACTTACTCTGCTCATTCGAAGCGGCGATTGCGGACTCGCTCACAAACGACCCGCTCCGCACTGTTGTCCCCCACTGCGGCCTTCGGCCACCCTCCCTTGGCTCTGTCCTCTCCACATCTTCCGCTTTGCACAGATGCAACGCAAACACGCACCAATAAAACACTACAAGCCCGATACGCATCGTGATCCCTCAATGACACTCAATGCACTGACCGCAAAATATAATACGAGAGCACTTCCGTTACACCGCACTCTATACGCATTCTAAAATTAATAATTTAAAGATCCACACTTGTAAGGCCACATTTGACAATCGTACAAAAACCTACGGATTTTATCACAGCCAGACACGGAAAAAACTGGAGGTCAAAAAAATTGACATTTGTTTTTTTCGTGATAGCAACTTATATTCAATGTGGCAACATATTATTTAAGGCTACCACATACTGTCAGATCGGTCATGTCCGATCGTACTTAACATTTTGTATCATCGTGCAAAAAAATGTAATAGAGCACTATATACACAAAGAGAATATAACCACTTGTATACACAGATATTTTTGTTCTTATTTCCTTGATTTTAAACGAATCTCGTTTTTATTTAAATAACGATAAACTCTCGCTTAACTTTGGTTTATAAATTTCGGTATTAATCGCGTTACTGTAGCGTATCTTAACAATTAACATGTTAACTTAATGGAAATAAGAGATCATTATTGAGTTTTGAATATTTTTAGCTTTACTTGTAAAGATAAAGAATATTCATAAATACAATTACTAAAATTGAACTCTGTATATAAACAACAAAATCAATAAATCAGTGATGTCACAGTGACGTGAAACGTCTATTTACCAAAATATGTCAAATGACCTTGCTAGTTTGTAAACATTACTTTGATAAAACATTTTGGAATATTTCTCAACAATCTTTTGGATTTAGCATTACTTAGTATTTTTTAGCTGTAACTAAGCATTAGCTGTGAGAGTACAAAATGAATATCGATTTTGAAACCATGGCAGTGCTGGAAGAGGAATCTCAAAACGTGAGTGTTTCATGTTCTTTGTTGTTTGAATTAGATTAGTTTGCATTTTCGTGGGTGTCTTATCGGAGTAATGTGCAAATTATCGCAATTTTTTTCGCGAAACAAATTCGTGATTGAAATAGGTTATAATTCACTTGCTGGTTTATTTTTGTTTTGGTTGAATAGTATAAGACGAATTTCATGAGCAAGGAATTATTGCACAACAAAATGAAGGTCTTTCTTTTCGATTGATTGAAATTGTTTTCATTTTTCTTCAAGACATACTAATTAAAATGCATACAAAAATATTCATTAAGGACCTAATTCGATTCTAATATGATTAGAATCTGCTTTAGAAGGAATACAAAAATGTCTTGGATGATCTTTAGTAGAGGTAGATAGTGTTGAAATATATGAATATAGAATGCAACATTTATAACTATGATGAATTTAGGATTCAGACAATTAGTCAATATAACTGAACATGTCAGGTCTAATAAGCATTTTCTTAAAACAACTTATTCACAACAAAAGCTGGAAAGTGGGTTTTGTTAGTTTTGTAAGTCCGTTTTACTTGTTTGCACAAGTAAAACAAATAAATTCTTGTAATATTTATTAACAATGCAAGGCACAGACACCCTGATTATTCCCTCGGGATCCATAATAATTTATATTCATTCAACTGCTATGAATAGGCCTCCTTTTATGGACATCAGAGAATCACCCAAAGCTAACTAGGCTTGAATTTTTTTAATTTATTGCTAGATTGGTCTTTACAACTCTGAACTTTACTCATATTAAATCCAAAATCTCGGTATGTTTAATTTGACCGCCATATATGAGTTTCTGTTACTTCAACAGTGGTAGGTGCCACTAGTACAGACCGAAAATCCCACTAAAGGAGTTTGGGTAAAAATGTTGTCATTTTTTTTTAGATGAGCCGCCACTCGTAAAATTGGTAGATTATAATAGATCTACTCAAAACAAACATATTTTGTTATGAATTGTAATACACTAAAATGTATCGGAGCCGAGATATTTGCAATACTTATATATTTTCACAGATTATATTGTAACATTATAAACTAAACTTCAAACTGAAATATCTCGGCTCTGATATTTTTTAACGCGTTTTATTTTATATATCTATGCATATTAAGAAGTCCTCTAAACGATTATTAAAAAAACATCCTTGGCCACTGCAAAAAAAAACATAATTTTTTCTCATACAAGGTTACCCAATGCCCTTTGTTTGGAAGATTTTCATTTCATTTCATATGCGTTTCAATTTCTCTGGAAGCCATTGGATTCCTTAGGTTTATTTAAAAAAAAAAGTACTGTGAACTTTATATTTACTGTTTTGCAATTTCACATACGCACGACAAATCAAGTCCTGTTCTATATAACAATAATAATAAGCCGATTTATTTCCATATTTGATACATAAGTAGATTTTATGAGGGTTTGGTTACATTATTTAATATGGATGCCTAATTGGGTATAGGCCTCCCCCAGCTCTTTCCAACATTCTCTTCTCCTTTCCCTCTTCCATCCAGTATTTGCCTGCTACTTGTATGTCGTCTACCCACCTCTTACTTGGTCTGCCGACATTCCTTCTGGCGGGTGGGACTTCCATACAGTAGCCCTTATGGTCCATCTGTTGTTGGAGATACGGGAGACATGCCCTGCCCATTGCCAAGGGCGTAGCGAGGTACGGGCAGGGGGGGCTAGAAGAAGCAGATGTCCCATTGCTCATGCAGCATTTACCTTAGATATATTCTTGGTTTGTTCAGACTTAGGCCTCCCCCCCCTTAACAAAATCCTGGCTACACCCTTGCCCATTGCCATTTCATTTTCAGTGCATGAGTTAGTGTGTCGGTTACCTTCATTCTTTTCCCGATAATGTCACTTTTTATTTTGTGTATTTTTATTATTTAGAAAATGCTCCTTTTCATACTCCTTTGACCCCAAGCCCCAAAGGCTCCCTTATTTTGGATTTTGTTCTGTTCGTATGCATCCATGTTTGGCCATGCCAATGTGAAAATGCATGTATACCTATTTATAGAACCACGTGATAAGCTACACGTGCTAGCTTCATATGATTGCTCATAAAAACATTGCATCATCAAATAAACTGGTTGGGACTACAAAAAAGTTACAGAAATTATTCAACCTACTAAAGCCAAAGGTGCAATTTTAAATGGTTCTTATCAGTTTCTAGATAATGATGTGACCTACATTCGCTATTTGATACGAGTGAATTCAAATGAGACTAAAATTAAACACATACGTGCAATTAACAATCACGCCATCTAGCGCGCTTCACCCGAACTACAGTCGCGCGCGGCAAGCGCTAATAATGGTTCGACGTAGTTTCGGCAGATGACGCTGTCATCAATAAGTTCTATGCGATTTTTGAAAAAATATGCACTTGCATCCCTGAAAATGCGCAGCAAGGCAGGGGTCGTAGTTAAACATGCTTTATTATCAAAACGGGCTCCTGTAGCGTCGAGGAAGACTGGACCTGCCTCGGCGGTGAGTAACTCTTTCTGGATTGTTTGAAACGTGTATTTTTGATGCATAATTTTCATATTTCAATATCTAGACGCAGTCAATACCTAGTACGGGGTATTGCGATGGGCGGGTTCGAAGGGTATTGATTTTTCAGCCGCTCCTGAGGGCACTAGAACGTTCTTTGTCCTACGAAGTAAACTTGTAACAGAATTCAGGATTAAGTATATTTGGCGATTGCTTCTAAAACTGCTTATAGCAAACTGCATATTTTATGGGCGGTGCTACAATTTTTTCGACAACGTTAACAGAGTTCCCTTCTCTTATTGATTATTAAAAAAAAATACTTTATCTGTTTTTTATGCTTAATTTTTAACTTGGCTGTTCCCATACAATTCAGCCATGCTACAAAGTTATATGTAATTTGCCTTGAAGCTTGCGGAAAGCGGCTTTATTCTTGGTTGCGATTGTTACATTATATAAATAAGTTATTCCTAAGAGTAACTTTTAGATTAACCAGGTTAATTTTTTTATAAACTTCTGCTCACGATCCACATTAATTGTTGAAGTCAAATATTAGGATTCATCATATGACGTCATCATTCGTTTATTTGATGACGCGGTACTTTATTTATTTATTTAATCGTAAGGCATACCTACATTATTTTGGCCTTTAAAGTTTGTCACTCTTTAGTACCACCCAGGGGACACGTGCAGAGTTGTGGTAGGTAGCTCCTGCGGACGCGAGTTACAATTGTCCGCGGGCAGTGTTTAGAACGCGCTATGTAGGTACTTAACACTTCCCGCTGTAAGTCACACACAACTGATTATATCACTGGATGCAGTTAAATCCATTCAGTGCTTAGTGGAGAGACGATGAGACATGGGCTGAATAAATAGATATAGGTACTAAAAAAGAAGTTTATTAGTTTTATAAATACGATACCTACAAATACTCTTTATTGCAGACCTCAGAACATGAAATACAGGACTTAAAAACATAATTAGAGGTTAACAACAGGCGGTCTTATCGCTAAAGAGATCCAGCTCTCCAGACAACCTTTGGGTAGCGGATAAATTGCAAAATATAATTACAAGTAATAGTAGGTGGCAAAATTAGAAGTAAACTAACTTACAACATAATAATAATAATATTCTTTATTGCACCACAACATAAGAAAAACATGTTACAAGAGTACATTAAATAAACACAACACATCAATAATAAACATACACACTTAAAGCAAAAAAATACATATGCATAAAATCCTGTACATAAATACTTATAGCTGTACATTTAGTGTTAACCATAGAGCCATAGAGCACCAACATAAGTACCGGCGTTTTTTTTAATATTCCGACACAGACGAGATACATTAGCGAAGCTACGTACCAACATTATGTATGCACTCAGATATATATAATTCATCATATGACGTCATCGCCTGTTAATTTGATGACGCAGTTATTTTGTGGGTGATCGAGGCGAGGGTGCGGTATTAATCAACATGCCTGTTTAATTTTGAACTATTACGTTTAGCGAGTATTAAGCTGGTTTTCCACCAGAGGGGCGAGACGAGAATTGATATTCGTAATTCGTATGGGACGAGCCTGCCTATTAGCACCGAGCGCGCGCGCGCGCGGTGGAAATAGGTAGTAAGTCATTTCAACTCTCGCATCGTCTCGTATCGTCTGGCCCCTCCGGTGGAAAACCAGCTTTAGTTATTCAATTAAAAACTGTTTCGTTACATGCGACGACCTCTGTAGCCTAGTTGGTAGTGACCCTGCATACGAAGCTGGAGGTCCCGGGTTCGAATCCCGGCAAGGGCATTTATTTGTGTAATGAGCACGAATACTTGTTCCTAAGTCATGGATGTTTTCTATGTATTTTAGTATCTATCTATACCGGGTGGAAAAATCGAATGCAACATGGATGGCAACTACCTTAAATTTTGTAAATAGCACATTCTGTGTAAAGGAAACATTCCTTTGTTTTTAAAAACAATAAATTCTGCATTTAAGGATTTATGAAAAATCGCTTGCCTTAGTCGGGACTCGAACCGGTCAAATGTGACAAAAAATAACGTGCTCTATTTTATGATGCAGATTGAAAGGGTAACTGATAAGGTTCATTTTTCTCTAAATAACAAATACAATCAGAATAACGGAGTGCCATGAAAAATGAAAACTAAAAACTAAACCGGTAATAATTGTATTTTGGTATACTTACGTCAGCGAACTGACAAATCAAATTTAACTCCGCATACAACAATTTCGACGTTTCGGCACGAAACCCCGCAGCAGCTTATCACACCAAAACAAATAACAATTAGACGTTCCTCCGATAATAAGGACTAGAAGACACGCATATCCCTCCCGGAGTGCATCTGTGCTATTCACGTCACGACATTGTTTGTTTTAATTGCGAGCGGCTTATTTAGGTGAGAAACAAGTACCTATAAGTAGGGCCGTAGGCGGGAGTCCTTCACATCCGTCCGGTCCCTCGGGCAGACGGTCGGCGCATCAAGGCACTCTCCTAACGGAAAAAAGGGCCGAGCCGAAGGTGAGCGGCGAGATACCTATACAATGCCGAAGCGCGAGCTCCGCGTATGGACGAATGCCCGAAGCATCCTATTATGGCTCCTCTACACTATCGTATCGACGATTACGGGCGAGCACGATCGTGTAGAGGGCATTTAAGAGGCTGACAAGACCTAATTTGGTGAAATTGATGTTATTTAAGCAGTTTTTTAAGAAGAACTATTTGTTCTAGCACATCAAATAAAATATATGTTAATATTCACCATATTTCAAAGACCGTGGACGGGCTCCATACATAATTGGACGAAATCGGCATGATAGAAAATAATTGCAAAGATTGGCCTTAAAATCACATTAAACGGTTCTATGTCTTTATTTTTTAGACGTATGGGTCTGCAATTAAAAACAAGAAGTCAACATATTCATACCTAAACCACTAGCGAGTCATATTTCACAAATAATCCACCCTTTTTGAAGTGAAAACTTCTTTAGCGGCGCTGAGCACTTTTTGGGATGGGGAAAAATTGTTAAATACGCGACAGATTTTTGTGACGTCAGATGTGAAGGAGGTCACAAACTTTTATATTTTGCTGCTAGCCGATTCGACTTCATTCAAAACTGAACGCTATTCGTAAGAGTATAAAGCCGTTAAACACTTTTTGCAATAGCATATTCTGCAAATAAATTTGTAATTTTGTCCAAGCGTCCTTCACCGTTTTGCTATTGAGCAAATTCGAATAGTTCGAATTTGGACGTTATTCCTAAAGAGATAAAGCTTAGAAAAATATTTACCAACGGCAAAAACAAATTGATTTTTTTTTCGCCGCCGCCGTCTGCTGTTCTTGCAAATTCGAAGAGTTCGAATTTGGACGTTATTCCTAAAGAGATTAAAGCTTTGAAAAATATTTGGCAATGGCAAAAACAAATTGGTATTTTGTTTGCCGCCGCCGACGCGCGACGGGCGAGCGGGCCCGTCGCACCCGACGCGCCCGCGGCCCGTCCGCCTAAATACTTGACCCTCTGTATCATGGTGTTGCCTACAGGCAACATACTCTTATACCCTTCGTTAATTTAAAAGGAAAATTTTAAACGCGTTATAATGCACTGTAGCTTATCGCCTACACACCGATGTATAGACAAGACGTTTCAACAAAAGTGCTCAAACTCAACATTTGTTAAGTGTTTCGGCAATTTTTTAAAAACAAGTATTCGTGGTTTTTAAAAATCTGAAAAAAAATAATTTGATGATTTTAGTGTCTGATAGTATTAAAAACGTTGAGGTAAAAAGATATATTAAGTAACATAGGTACATTGTTATCTGCAAGTAATTTCTGGTTTTTGTCAAGGTCGGTGACACTTAGTGTTTGTATCCTCCAAGCTACATTGACGTAAAAGGGTAAAAGTTTAGTATGGTAACTATGAGATTTAACGGCCATATCCCATACTAGAACAAATTCTAGGATGTCTAGTAAGCGATGTTTGCGAGATATCAACATCATCGCGGCCATTTTCAATGATGATGAGAGTGAGTATGAATTAGATTTTGACTGATTTTTGATCCTGATACTGAAGGGTTGGCTGAAGAGTTGACTGAGGATTTTGGGCATTTTCATTATACTTATTACTCACTGTTGCCTACGAGCAACACTCCCTTTTTATTATTTTTCTCATAAAATAATCAAAATAAATAAAAAATAAGAAATTAAGTTTTTTATCTTCATAAGTTCTATCAATATTTATTTGAAATATTTAAATTGATGTTATTGAGGTATAGAGGGTTAATTGATAATTGTTTATAAATTTGCGTCAAATTAATTTTTAGGGTGACACCGTAAGATGTCACGTGACCTGATCAAAAAACTGTTACAATGTTATTGAGTTTTCACTTCTGCCGGCACTCCCGGAGTGCAACCCGGTCTTTTTATTTTGATGATTGTATGTATGATGAAGATAATATTACATAATCAATGTTTATGTAATATTATCTTCATCATACATACAATCATCAAAATAATGATAAAAAACCGGGCCGCCCAGTAACACTCGCTCTCGTTTACTCCGATACAAATAGACAGTGTGCGCGCTTTCCAAAATCCTCAAGGGCATTTTGGTGTTGACAGCGTCTTAAGTAGTCCTGTCAATGAACTGACAACTTGTATGGAAAAAATGACAATCCTGGAAAACCTTACTAATATTATAAATGTGAAAGTGTGTGTGTTTATTTGTCCTTCTTTCACGTCGCAACGGAGAGTCGTATTGATGTGATTTTTTGTATGGAGATAGTTTGGAAGCTGGAGAGTGACATAGGCTACTTTTTCCAGCGGGAAAACATCTAATTCCCACGGGGAAATTCAATATGTTATATTTTCCTATAACCACGCGGGCAAAGCCGCGGGCATCAGCTATTAATTTATAATAGCTGGTTTTTTCTGTGTAACGCATATATTATCAATTGAATAGTCACCCAGCGACAGAATCCGACAAAATTTGAGACATCAAAATAATGATAAATTAACTAGCTTCTGAAAAGTCAGAAAAAAATATTACTTAATATATATTTTTGTCTTTATTTTGGTTCATTTACATTTGCTCTATAATATTCACGATAAATCATACAACAAAAGACAATGCATGCTTCATTTAAATCTACATAATTACTTCCGGGTGGAAAGTTTGTTTGAATAAAGCATATTAGAATAACATATATATTAAAATGAAATGAACAAAAGAAAACGACGATGATCGTGCCGATTATATACGATCACACGATCAACGATCATCGCCGATAGTGTAGAAGCGAAGGCCCGAAAAGCGAGCCGGACCGCCAACCCCCGTGTGTACGAGCGAACCTGAGGGCCGGCCGCTATAAAGGAGGATCCTTGTGATTTTAGTACAGTCGGCATGATATAGTTAGTAGCAGCCAATGTAGCCAAATATATCGTAACACATCCTAGTAATAAAGACGTGTTGCGATATATTTGGCTACTTTGCCTGCTAACAGCTGCACCGGTTCACTTTAGGTGTAAACTTTCTACTCACTAGCGAATCCCCAGTATAATTTGGTCTCGATATTGATAAATATAAACTATGAGTAATAGGTCAGTTAAGGTAACTACTGTTGGTATACATTCGTTTGAGAAACGCAGAAAACTGCAGTTATGAATAGCGGCACAGGCGGCACAGCTCCAGACGATACTCGCCGATAAGGATAAGAACTCGCGTAAATACCTTACCATGTACACAATACACATTATCTATATCTGTGAGTTTTTTTGGTAACTCACAACTGATACGCTCGCCGTCTTGGGTGCATTACGAGTATTGCGATGCATGACTCTCGCATGCGGGTCAACCCGTTTGTCTGCGCACGATTGTTTTTTACAAGCTTTTATTTAACTTGCCCTGCATAGTATGTGACAAATCTTGCAAGTTAAATTTGACCCACTTCCCGGTGACCGATTGAGCTGAAATTTTGGGTACAAGTATGGTTTGGATGGCAATTCAATATTATGGTAACATCGAGCTGATCTGATGATGGAGACAGAAGGTGGCCATGGGAATTCAGTACTTAACCGACGTAACCCCGTTGAGTTTGGGTTCGTTAGAATCGTATCAATGAGTAGTTGATGATGGTATACAGAAAAGGACAGTCGGCAATAAAAGCTTGTACCAAAAATGACATTTTTGACAGAAACTTATTTAATACTACGACGGTGACAAACAAACATGAGGTCTACCTGTAAGCAGCCACCGCAGCCTATACACGCTCGCGATTCTAGAAGTTACTGACCCTTTATTGAAGACTCGGTAACCTTACTCATTACCAGGAACACAATACCATATCTGTATGTATCCAGCGCTCAGCTCTGTAGCTAGTAGTGGCGTTATTATGGCTGCGATCATCTGATTTACGGGTCAAACCAGGTGGTGGACAGGTGTCCATAGCCATTTTAGAGAGATAAGGCTAGGCGTAATGTCATCTCGCTCTATTTGGGAGCCCAACTGGAGAAGTACACCTTATGAATCCTCTACACTATCGCGATTACAGACGATTACGGGCGAGCACGATCGTGTAGAGAGGGCGTGATGCGTTTCCTAAAACCGACAAATCACTCATAGACGATGATCGGCGAGTGCGGCCTAGTATGCCCTCTACACGATCGTGCTCGCCCGTAATCGCTGATAGTGTAGACGAACCAACAGACGATCGTGTGGATGCTGCACGATGATCATGCCGATTATAGACGATCACATCAACGATCATCGCCGCTAGTGTAGAAGGGCCAGAAGGCCGCAGCTATTCAGCAACACTACTTCTCTGTTATGTGATCTTGAGTTCCTGAACTTCCTGACGATGAGTGAGGTCAACCAGAGCTCCGAGGCTGCGTTGTGTTGAGACTGTTGAGAGTGAGGGGCCAGCATTTGCCTATAGTTGTCATTGACAACTTGTCAACACGAGTACCCAAACCCAAAAAGGGTCGGCAACTCTTATGACTCTTCTGGAGTTGCAAGCGTGTAGGCTACGGTGGCCTCAGGCATCAGGCAGGCAGTATGGTTATTTGCCATTGTTGAGATATAAAAAAAAGCTGAGTGGTGAATACTCACGCATTTTCACCCAGATAGGATAATGCGGTGAATTAACATTTACACTTCAAGTAGGTGTTGAACTTGCAATTTTTCATGCTGTTCAAAATACCTAACCTATCTCAGGAACAGTGTTCTCCAATCACAAAAGCTACATATAGTCTACTCCCTTTCTTATCTCTTACCATAGTTATGGAGAGAAAGGGACGTGTGTACCGTGACGGCGCGTAGGAATCGGCTTGTATGGGCGCCCCGCCTCTGGGGCCTAATGCAATTCACATGGCAACAACGCATTAACTGCGCAGTTCAAGAAATGTTAGGTAAAATTGTCTTACTGTAGGTACAATCAAGTCACTTTTATTTTAGGTATTAATTAAGCATTCGTTTTAGCGTTCGGTTGTTGTGATGACGTCATCATTTGAGGGTGTTTGTAGATAAATGTTATTAATAATCGACGTTTTCAGACCAAGTGTATTTATCGTCATTAACGCTCTGAAATGCGTTAAGTAATCAATGTTTGTCATATTCAAACACGCCTGCGAATCGAATAAGCTGTCCCGACTGAAGGTCAAAGCTGGATGTCAGTTAGGGTTAGCTTTTGGTATTATTAATATTATACACCGCCGTCGCCATGATCAATATTAGCCCGAAATCTTCAACCGATGTCTCATTCAACGATATTAATTATTACTCATCCATTCCAAGTAATTCAAATCGATTATTATGTACCGTCTTTACGTATTTGCGTCTCATTTGTAATCCTTTTAACGACCTAGGGCATCATATGCGCAGTTAAGTAAAACGCGCTACGCAACTCAAAATTTCACGGTCATATGTGCATATGATGCCCTGAATGTTGGCAACTGCATTCATTCTCCCGCCGTTCGCTCAACGGTTACCACTCCAAAAAGGTTTTAATCTATTGCGTTGCAGTTTTTAATGCTGCCAATGACATTCGAAAAGTTTTGTTTTTAAATAAAGACCGCGCGTTCTGCGCAGACCGAACGGCGCAGTGTGAGCTCGAACGGTAGACCGAACGGACACGGTGCGGCGATCCACCGGGAACAACGTAAGTTTTATCAACATTCTAATGAGATTCTTGAAAGAAAACCTGCTTCAATTGAAAAATTGTCATGACTTTTGTGTAAATGTATTAGTTTGATGTAGTTTTTTAGATGTAAAAGGGATTTATTTAAAGGTTAGAGTTACTACGACGCAAATGAGTATCTACGACGCAGTTCGGTTTGCATCGCATGCCGGCGTTTTGTTGCTACCAGCGATACAAACAACTGCGTAGGTATTTGAGTATGTTAGTGAGCCTAATGTGGTATTTTAATGGTTATTAGGTAAGTACTTTTGATGCATAATATATATTGTGATAGGTCAAGGAAGTTGCATATCGCACGGCGTCTATGACATGCGCAGTTTACAGAATCCGGGTGCATTTCATCGATTTGTTTGGTTTATTAATATACTTCGTGTACATTGATATTAATCTCACGACTACAGAGACATTACATCGGTCGTAACCCAAGAAACACAGATAGCATTATAAAAGACCACTTTTGGTGTAACACGGAACCTTAAGAATTAATACACATTTAATATGGTTCAACCGTGAACTTATAGCTACGCATTACGCTTTTGCCTGTATAATAGCATCATAAAAGCAGGAACGGATACTACTGTTACGCGATCGTTGTAAGTGCAGATGTCAAAAATGCCTTCTTACAGCCAGAGCATTTTAGTGGTAGTCAAATATGGTAATTGCTGTATAAAGGCGTAGGCAAATGCCTTCTTACAGCCTATAGCAGCATGGTTCCATAAGAGCATTTTAGTGGTAGTCAAATATGGTAATTGCTGTATAAAGGCGTAGACTTATACCACTCTAATGCCGCTGCTTAAAAGAGTCACTGTGAACTACTGTACAGCCAACAGTTCATGTGAAACATAATAAAACTAATAACAGCCGACAGACTGTATAGTGGTTCACTTGAAGTATTCTTTACTGCAATAATCGTAATAGAGGAACTAGGGTGAACTCTTGTACAGCCATGGGAATTAATTCAGGATTAAAACGGTTCACATAGGTTCCTACTGAATGTCGCCATTTTGCTACTACTTTAACCTTAAAAACCATGTTATTGTTTATGTTTTTACTCATGATTTCTAGCTTTTTCGTTTTGAATTACACGTTAAAATTACACATATTCAATATGAAACAAAAACTGTGTATAATTGTATGCAAGTCACATAAAAATGCTTTACATAATATTTGCCGTGTTACTTCTTTCACGATAATGATAATTAAAAACGAGATATTTTCGAGGCGCGTGAAAATTTTGTTATAAATCCATATAAACATTCACAATAAACTTGCATTCCCAGGTATTTTCACAGGCTGTTAGAAATGTACTTACCAAAAATACAGTGCTCCTCTAAATTTACACTTCACACCGCGCGGCCATTTCTTTATTCTTGATGGACACCATTGAACGAATGGATATAAAAACTCGGCTGACAGGTCTACAAAAATTTACTACGGAAAATAATATATATTTCAATATTCACACGGCATATGATATAAAGGTTTATGTGAACCAAAAGTGTAATTTAAGAGTATATGTTACCTATCCTTACTACTTTAGTCTGTATAACAGGACACTCGTATTCTGTTAAACAGCTGATAAACAGCGTTGTGACCCAGAATAATTCCAATATAGTGCTACTATAATTCTTTTAAGTAGAAATGTGAACTAATATAGAACCAAAGGCTGTATAATTTGTGCCCAAATAAGAGTTATATCGGTGTTAACAGCGCTGTTGACACCATTGTAACTCTTTCTTATACAGCTTTTTGTGTTGTGTTACACCAAAAGTGGTCTTTTATAATGCTATCTGTGTTTCTTGGGAAGTCGCAACCTGTAACTGCGTAGTCAAACTTTCGTTTGTTTTTTAGCATTTGAAAGTAACGTATGAATTGTATGAAAGAACCTGATAGATATAGTAACTAACGTGCGAATAATATGTAACTATAATTTTTAGGATATTACACAATTCAAATAATTTCACTTGAATTCTGCTGACTTTGGTCATTATCACGATATTTTCTTGTGGAAATACTTCCATTCGTACCATTTATATTTTGGTAGGCGTTTTTACGATCACGACATTTTGTGTTATGCATCGGAGGCTCTGTATTTCATTGTGCTAAAATACTGATTTTTTTATGACACATAATTATAACTTTTTAACAAAAATATATGAATACTGATGACTTCATGATCACCAAAATGGTGCATTTCCGATGCCATGCGTTTATATAGTGTGACTTCCATAAGAACATAATATTTTAAGGGTTGAAAGTATAAAGCCGTAATGAACGTAAATTGATATCTGTAGTTAAATAAAACCTGTTTTCATTCCACCACCAGAATTCATTGACAAGCAACCCCTCCCTTCCTTTAATACATTTTAGATAAGGTAGTTATGTTTAATTACGTATCTCAAAGTGCCCTGGACTAAATGTCAGTTATTGGCACTCCTTTATTTTCAGGCAAAGTCATTAACCTGATAACTATGTAACATACATTGATACAAAAAATATAACTTAAAAACATTAATTGATTGCACGGCTTCTATGACATGCGCAGTTGACAGAATCCCGGTGCATTTAATCGATTTGTTTGGTTTATAAAATTAAATATACTTCGTGTACATTGATATATTAATCTCTCGACTACAGAGAAAAATGGGTAGTCGTATACAGTTGCATTGGTCGATTGAATAAGGCGTTAAGTACCTACTTTGCGGACTCCATGATAAGATTGAATAAGGCATTAAGTACCTACTTTGCGGACTACATGATAAGATTGAATAAGGCGTTAAGTACCTACTTTGCGGACTCCATGATAAGATTGAATAAGGCGTTAAATACCTACTTTGCGGACTCCATGATAAGATTGAATAAGGCGTTAAATACCTACTTTGCGGACTCCATGATAAGATTGAATAAGGCGTTAAGTGAGGTCAGTTCGGGTATGTGGGCCACCAGGTAAAGTGCGCCTCATTCATCATTCAGTCATATACATATATCAATATCAGCACTTACCCCGGGGGCGCACTTACCCGGACTGACCCTACCTAGTTTGCGGACTCCAAGATAAGTTACGGGGACAATATTCCTTTGATATTCCGGTAACAAACTTCGTGCCAAACTTCATCCCAATCGGTTGATCCGTTTAAGCGTGATTGAGTAAACATATACACTTTCGCATTTATAATATTAGTAGGATACAAAACTAACATTACCTAATGAGTTCTAGGTAGTACGTACACGATAAGTACTTATTCAAAGATCAAAATCTTTAAGTCTTTCGAAAATGCTGGCTTTTGGCTGAATTGATAACTCGGATAAACGATACATTCGGGAAATAGAATTTAATGATTGCAATAGGATACCCGAATTTTTAATTTGCAATAAGTACCTATATAGTGGCTCAGGAAAAAGAGCCAGAGGCAGACCGGCGGAGAGATGGCTCGACGAAATTTTAAAAGCAGCAGGAGAAAACTGGTTTGAAAAAGCAAAAGATAGAACTACGTGGAGAAAAATGGAGGAGGCCTTTACTCTATGAAGAGGTCCTTAATAAACATTAATTAAAACTAAATTGTTTATATAATATAGATTAAGTATATATTTAAAGTGCACGCTACAACAACATGCTGTGAATCAAACATATTTCATATAACTACGTACTTATTAAGGAAATAAAAAGGCTTTATTATTATTATTACCTATATAGTAATATCCATACTAATATTATAAATGCGAAAGTGTGTCTGTCTGTCTGTCTGTTACCTCTTCACGCTTAAGCTGCTGAACCGATTGCGATGAAATTTAGTATCGAGATAGTTTGAGTCCCGGGGAAGGACATAGGATAGTTTTTATCCCCGAAATCATCCCCTAAGGGGGTGAAATGGAGGGGGTGAAAGTTTGTATGGAGCTGCGATATAAACGAGTTCCACGCGGACGGTGTCGCGGGCAGAAGCTAGTATAATATATATATTTATTACCATACATACATTATGCGAAATACATTTAACATGCAAAGGAAAACGACAGCACTGACGGTATCCGTTGGTCCCAAACTTAGGCACAGCCTGCGGCGCTACCACGAACTTCGAAAGTCGAAGTTCGGGTATTTCCATCTCTATCGCACTCCCTTAATCGAGTGACAGGGATGCATGTATTACGAACTTCGACTTTCGAAGTTCGTGGTAGCGCCGCTGTATCTTGGGCACCAGTGGTAGGTACAGATGACATTAACGTGTCTAAAAAGCTTAGCGACGGTACGGCCATCCTTTGACAATAGACCTTTAACTCGCATAATTTATATCTTGGGTTTCGGATACTACGAGACTTTACAGTGATATAACCATGCCATGTGTGGCATCATATCAATTGGACACATCAAGTAGATAATTAGTAGTCCTTTGTAAGGCAAACTTTGCAAAATAGAGCTTATTATAGATTGGACGAATATTTACCAGATAAGGATATATGGACAAATGTTAATGCCATTACTTAAGTTACCTCTTGTATTAAAGTATATATGTAAATTATGACATTCAAAAAGTGTTCGGCATGAATTTATATTGAATAAAAAATTTACTTACTTAGCGTGACAGCCATCACTGTCCAAGTCATAATTGAGCGTTTCAAAAAAGCGGCCAAGTGCGTGTCGGACCACGCGCAACGAAGGGTTCCGTGCCTATTAAAAAGGTCGTATCGTTACTGAAATCTTACGGCACTTACGTCCTTTTCTTTAAGGAAGGCATTTTTTAGAAATATCTCGACAACCTTTGAACCGATCTTGTTCAAAACAATTTTCGCTGACAGAATTTAATAAGCCCTATGTCTATGATTTTTGTCATATTTTTAAAATACACGGTTCAAAACTTAGAGGGGGGGGACACAATTTTGGTGACTTTCGGGGCGATTATCTCCGACTCTATTCACTTAATCAAAAAAAATGCTTAGAAACATTATATTTATTTTGAAAAGCCTATCGATTGATGTGCCACACGTGGGCTTGCAATGAAAAAAAAAAATTATTTCGTTTTTATGTAGGTATGGAGTGCACCCCAAAAAAATTTAGTAATTTAATTACAAAACTATGTAGCGGGTAAAAAAATACACACCTATCCTCAAAATTTTATTTAAATACATCTTATAGTTTTCGAGTAAAATGCCTGTGACATACGGACGGACGGACAGACAGACAGACAGACAGACATGACGAATCTATAAGGGTTCCGTTTTTTGCCATTTGGCTACGGAACCCTAAAAATGCCACTATTATTTATTGAAATATTTTCTAGGAGTTTTATGTTATTTCCACTCAGAATCACGAGCTCTTTCGATACCGATAGGACATAAGAATGTGCCAAAGATACTTTTCCTATTATGTCACCATTTCCTATATACTTTGTATCGGTAACACAATATGAAAGTTCAAATATGTATGGATATTTTGGGGCACTTGGTTTCTCCTATTTTGATGGAAAGAGATCGTGATTCTGAGTAGAAATAACAAAAATGTAGTGGCATTTTTTTGGAGAAACGCTCAATTAAAGCAACCGAAGCGATTGCTTTGCGCCAAAACATTCAGCCCGACACGACAGTTAAACCTTACTTTATCTTCACAGCTATCAGCGCAAGTCTTAAATGAATAACAAATTAAAAAGTAAACACGCACTGTGACGAACCTGCTAGTGCAATTTGAACTCTAATCAGTTGTGATATGGCGCCATAATAATCGTTGCATCGCACTTATTGTGCAAGTTTCAATAAGGTTTTAGTGTCAATGACCTACCGTGTTTGTCTCGTTCTCGTTATCTGAGGACATTACTTCAGGGCCAACTCTGGCTATTCAATTTGCTGGCTGATTTTCCATGAGCGTTAAGCTAGACTACGCTTTCAATACAAGTGACATACTGACATGGTCATAAAATTACGAGATTCTTCTTATGTTTTGCTTCAAAAATGTAAAAAGTCGCTTGGAACATCGTCACTACTTTATAAGACTTCTAAAAGAGAATGTAGTGTTTGAATGAAAAGTAGATGTACTCGTATATGTGCATGTTGTTAGAACCCTTGTGTTAGCCTGCATGGGTCGTCGACGTCGTCGTTTTATTTTGATTTGGACATATTGGTTACATGCAAGTTAGGTATCCTCGTATAGTCCCAGATGGATTTTTGCGATGTTGAAATTGGAACTTTTGTTAATTCTATTATACTTAGTTCGAAACTCAATTTGAATTTGTACTTGTATAAGTACGCGGGGACTTTTGAGGTTAAGTATACCGTAGCATTAGTTTAATCGTGGTTTAATCTAAAAATATAATTATTTGACCAGGGACTCTTTACATCTCCATTATTATTATTATTGTATTTCATTTTGACGCTGGAGACTTTACATCTCCTTATTATTATTATTATAGAACAGGATTATTGTGATATAATGGACCCGGAGACTCTATACATCTCTCGGGAAATGTGTGCCGGGTATTGTCTACGTTTTCATTGTTGTTATGTATTAATGTCATTTGATGTTAAAGATTGTAAGCTCGGACATGTGAAAGAGCCCTTGAGGCCTACTTACAGAATAAATATTTGAATTATGTGTTTTTCAATTTATGAACATACCTACTTACTTATTAATAGTGAGGACTATCGCGGGTTACAACTAAAATAATAGTCACCATACACAAAAACTCGTAGTTAAACACACATATGTTGGTGACATTAGTATAAGGACTGAATTGTGGGCGAATTTCAAGTAGGCAGATGCACCTTATGTCTTTGGCGTTCAAACTTTCAAATTTTTGTGAGGAATTATATGTTGCTTGGCCTTAAAGACCCGAGCCAGCAAGGCTAAACGGGAGTCTTCTCAGTACTGCATAACGATAGTCTTTGCTTTAATGGCTCGAGTCTCCAATGATCAGCAGAGCGCTATATATCACAACACTTCTAAAATGTTGTTGTTCCATTTCCAACAGGAGTCGATAGACGGCTTGTACGGGTCGCTCGGCGCGTCGGGTCCGGAGACGGGTGAGCGCCGTGAGAGCGGAAAGCGCGGGCGCCGCCCTGGCAGGAAGGCGCAGCTCGACAAGCAGGACATGAAAGCTAAGCTGGGTGAGTAACAGGAGAATCAAGGGTCAAGCGTTGGTCTGGTCTGGAGACGGGTGAGCGCCGCGAGAGTGGGAAATACGGGTGCCGGCTAAGGACATAAAAGCTAGGTTCATGTAGAGGTTGCCACGGTAATTCAACGTGACTGAAATATCACAAGTGGGAAACATCTCTAGGGATACATTTTGAATACCTGTGATTTCCAAAGTTCACTGGCATGTGATTTTATGACACGACGAATACATTAAAAACATTGTGGAAGGAAAAGTAGAAGCGAAGCGATCGAAAGGGAGGTCTAGAAGAACGCCTATGGATCCAATTAAAGAAAAAGTACTCTTCGTATCGGATCAGACTGCCAAACGAAAGGCTGAAGTAAGCTTACATAAAGATGCTACATCTAAAGCTAAGCTAAATTTACGATGTTTGGGATGTGTAGAGTAGACAGGCTAGGTTCAATGAAAACCAACGTAAGTCATCATAATTATTGTTACTACAGTCGACTAAGAGGTATACCAGCGTTTCGCATTCCTTTTTATCCGTACGTGTGCATGGTGCTATCGTGCGGTGTCGATGCAAGGTACCTAATGTAACAAATCCATCTAAATTGTACAGGTAATGTAACAAATCCATCCACCTACTCATGTGACTGTATAGAAACACGTACCTGGTGAATTTACATCCGTTGGCAAGCGAATCGAAATAGCCGAGTTGCATTTGCGATTCCGACGAAGAGTGCTCAACTTACGAGGTCATATCCATTTACTTGGCTGATGCATTTTGATATGCATTCACGATTGGTTTATCTTTATTAAATGTTATGAATATATTCGAGAATTACAATCAAAAAAAAGTTTCCATTCCATCGGATCGGTGATCGGACAGTTTACATATACTCACGCCTGTATTCCCAAGAGGGGTAGACAGAGCACATGAAATTAAAATTTCAGTGCCACTTTTAGCAAATTTTAGGGTAAGCAGATAGACAAAACGAGATATTGTGTGACAGTTTGCTAGCCTATCGCCTACATAGTCGGGTTTTACAACACCTACGGGAAGAAAGGGGGTGGTGTATTCTAACCCGACACCGCACGGGCATCGGACAGTTTGACTGCTGGAAATCCTCTGGTTATTTTCACAAGGAAACCATTTTTTTCTACTGCTGTTGCTCATCAAAGCCTAATAGAGTCAATTGTATAGAAATATGATGTATAGACCGCACGGGCGGCCAGTATTTTAAACTGCTGAATATGTATACTCACATCACAAAATTGGCTTTCAGAGCGAAGCAGGCAGTCAGCGCGCGAGTGCCGCGCCCGCAAGAAGCTCCGATACCAATACTTGGAGGAGCTGGTTGCCGACAGAGAGCGCTCCGTGCTCGCGCTGAGGAAGGAACTAGACAAGGTGGGTGGCAGACGTAGACACAGGCAGAACGTGGGCGACACCTACAGCTCCAGTACTAATAATTGGAGGAGCTGGTTGCCGACAGAGAGCGCTCCGTGCTCGCGCTGAGGAAGGAACTAGACAAGGTGGGCGGCAGACGTAGACACAGGCAGAACGTGGGCGACACCTACAGCTCCAGTACTAATAATTGGAGGAGCTGGTTGCCGACAGAGAGCGCTCCGTGCTCGCGCTGAGGAAGGAACTAGACAAGGTGGGTGGCAGACGTAGACACAGGCAGAACGTGGGCGACACCTACAGCTCCAGTACTAATAATTGGAGGAGCTGGTTGCCGACAGAGAGCGCTCCGTGCTCGCGCTGAGGAAGGAACTAGACAAGGTGGGTGGCAGACGTAGACACAAGCAGAACGTGGGCGACACCTACAGCTCCAGTACTAATAATTGGAGGAGCTGGTTGCCGACAGAGAGCGCTCCGTGCTCGCGCTGAGGAAGGAACTAGAAAAGGTGGGTGGCTGACACACAGAGATACAGATAGAGATTAATAATCAGATATAAACTTGCTCTTGAGAAGGATCCCAGATCAGTTGCCCAGTGATCAGGCTAAACTGCCGAACAAAAAAAAAAAACACCTTCAGGTCACTTTAATCTATACTAATATTATAATTATACAATAAATTATACGTCGCCGAGTTGTTTACGCCGGTTCTTCTCAAGGCAGAGGTTTTCTTACCGAACCGGTGGTCGTTTATCGACATTCATAGGTGCATGTAATATGCCTAAGTTGAAGAATGAATAACTTTGACTTTGATGAGGACCTCCGTATAGTTTGGTGACTTTTTAAGTTTGTTTGTAACGGGTAATCTTTTAATCTACTCAGCCGATTTAAAAAAATGTTGTAGTCGTCCTTTCGGATAGGCATAGACTATATTTTATTTCTTGTATCCGCCCGCGGGGACAGAAAATACCATGATAATTGATTACTTGGAAGAATATGTTGCATTATCTCAGCTACCCAAAGGTTGTCTGGAAGAAATCGCTCTTTAGCGATAAGACCGCCTGTTGTCTACCTCTACTGTAATCTTTATGTTGTTGGTAAGCGGTGTTCTTATAAAGAGTATTTGTATCGTATTGTATTACTTATTATTTGGGTCATTGTCAGTCAGTAAAACAAAAATCGTCTTTTCAGTGGGCAATAGTTAAGGGCTTATGTTTATACATAATATGTTTTTATCGCATAGAATTATAGAAGAGGCGACGCCGTTTATGGTTCAACCGAAAATTAGGCTTTAAAGCCCTTAACTTTGGCAATGTCCACCGAAAAGACGCGCACCTAAATCTGACAATGACCCATTTTCTTCAATATTTCAGTTCTACAAATGGAACCTAGAACTGGATCAAGGCCGGATGCCAGAGGGCCTGGAGGCGATGCTCCAAGAGTTCGGTGTGGTGAAACAGGAAGAAGAAAAATCCTTCTAGACCTACCGCCATTCCCTGCTCTCTCTCCCTTCGAGGAAAACAGGTAAAACTGTACCAACATTTTCTTTCAAATTATGGACGAAAACTTCGAAACGGCCTACAGCACTTCTCCCCATTTGGATACTAACCTCTACGTTTATTAAGATTTTGATTTTATCCTTATTTATAATTTTATCAACATCTTCATTTGGATCCTCATAGTTAAGTTTACCAAATTTTTTACCCTTCATTTGGAATGGATCTTAATTTATATGTATCAAGATTTCAACCCTTAATTTGGATCCTTATAAGTTTATGAACATAAGAATTATTTACACCCAGATTTTAATTATTACTGTTTATATTTTACGAAAATAAGTGTAAAACACTATTATTTTTAGGAAAGTTTTTTGAAAACTCAAATTTATGATGTAAGGGACAGACAAGCAGGGAATCGAGAGAGTTGTGTATTTTCAGATCAAGTATACAATTTATTCCATATACATTATAAAACTTTTGATTTTGCGGAGTAAAATACACAATAAATCTATATCTAATGTTATTTATGAATTTTAAGTCTTACTACCTATGCCTGGAATATGCCTTAATTATTTCACCATCGGGTTAATTTAATGTCTTACAGTTACGTCTAACTAAATATGTATTATATATATATTTAATTAGATCTTATTCTAACGGTATAGATATTACTTAGACTCGACTACAAACAAAAGAAGTTCGGTATTCTTCGAAGTTCCTTAAAATTCCGCAGAATCGAGGGTTCTAGCTGTAAGTTAATTATTTTATTCAAAGTTTTGATGTAACGCACATATTTTTAGAGGTTTATATTGTAATAAACATTCACAGAAATAGTTGGTTAATGTAGGATTATGTTTATTATCTATCTGTGACTATTGCTGATGTTACGTTTTGTAATTTGCCAGTTTCCGGGATCATTAGTTATTACGCGTCGAATCTAAAGGATTAGTTGGCTTACGTGTTAGGATTAAGCAAAACTTGATGGAAAATCATTCACTATAAGATTTTAGTTATTTGTATCAGTCGCTTTGAATATTCTAGTTTGTGATAAATAATCTTTAGTGTTTTTTTTATAAAACAGAAACGTTTGATATTTTAAAACTTAACTAAATCCGATATTTTTTTCTTTATTGATATTCTACAGTTTAGAAAAAAGTCTAATAAGTTTTATATTTTTTATTTCTCAAAAAAACGTTTTAGCTAGTATTATATGTTAATAAAATTTACGCAGAAACAATTCACCTGCCTATTAGAATTTTTATCGTAAATTACTAACCAATTACAATTAAAATAAAACTTCAATAAGGATGACAATGTCAAACACTAGTTTCTCAATATCAGCGAGGACGGGTACCTTGTCTGTTCGAAAGTTTAAAAATTAACTTCGAAAAGAGTTATTTCACTAATCTTATTCCAAAAACGTAAAATAAATCAATAAGAAGGTTCTCACCATGAACGCAGTAATTTCTGAGCATATGAATCCCTCGGCGTTTTTTATTCTTGCTGGATAGTCGAGACTGTCCAAGAGCAGTTAAAAACCGCGAGGGTTGGGATGGATTGGCTTTATTTAACTTGAACAACAATTACGAAACCTCGATTGTGTGTCCAAACCCGAAGCACCCTTCCACAGCTTATACATATAGACAAGGACCTAACGCCGCGTATTTGCTAATAATTAAATTTTAGAATGTTATTTAATAATGTAATATTTTTTCCCCATAACATCAAGGGTGACTCGTCAACTGAGTGATAATGATAAAGTAGTTATTTTCATTAAGTAAATTGAGTTTTACATCGTTTTTTTTATCACACTATTCGACACTGACTGTTGGATGTTTAAATTGATTTAAGCATCATTTACGTCACAAATTTCAAGGAGGGGAAGAGAAAAGGTGCAAGTATCCAAGTTAGTGTGATAAAGAAAATAAAATCAATAAAAAAATATATGCGTGAAAAATATTTATGAAATACAATATTTTTGACGGCGTAATTTGTAGGTGTTTTTATTCGTTATCTGATAGAGCCATCGTATTCGCGTTTTATGTAAGTTTATTAGTTACTTTTATTTAAGTTTGTTTTTAAATTATAATCTGTTAATTTGCTATGTACTTCCTGAGTTCAATTATTAGTTGTAATTTATATTGAATTTATTTTATCTAGATGTGGTTTAATATAGTTTTAGTTTTAATTTTTTTAGGTTTTCGATTATATTTTTAAAATGCTTTACTGATGACAGTTCCTCCAGAATGTGGGTAAAATTATGATAACAGATATACCTACAAATTGTTAAAAAATGTTTTAGAAATATATTTGATGTTTTTTCGTCTAATATTTATTGTTTGATGAAATTTAAATCATTTATAGATATACTGGATTTATCCCAGATTATTGCGACATTAAAAATTGCCTTATTGTTATACTCTTCGTGGGAACTGTCAATGATACAGCAAAATATTCTAGGGCCTTTTTAAATCCAAAGATCATATAGAAATCAATCATAAACGGGAATTGAACCAATAATTTTCTGGAAAGCATATATCTGCTTGGTCTACGAATATATATAAAGGGCACTTAAACGTTTATTTATTTTTAATAAGTTTTGTCGGCAATCCGCCTTCCGATCGCATTATCTACTTTTGTCAACATTTCTTTGTTTCATAGTGTCATTGTTGTCGTTGTCAAATTAGATTTTGATACAAAGAGTATTTTTTATAAAGAAAACAACTAAAACTAAATTTGTGGGGAGGCAACCCTGAATGAAGCTTTGCCTAACACTATGATATTGCATAGTAGGTTACTCTGCAATACAATGTTATAATTTAGCCAAAAAAAGGAATACTTCATACAACCTATGGAAATCCACCTCAATAGAATTAAGATTTTAGTATTTAGGAGCTAATATAATACCACCTACACTGTTGGTTCCATTGTTACTGTATAAGTGCCATCGAGGTTTATATTTAACAATAAGAACTTGGTGAGCGGTATATTTAGTAGCTGGCGTTAATTAAGGTGTAAATATAATTAAGTGTATGTAAGGGCACTTTTACACTGGCCCGTTTAGACTGCGCTCGCTTTTGACATCGAACGCGGTCAGCGGGGCAGAGTAAACCTATTTGTATCGTTGATTACATTGTTTTTACTATACCTATGTATTATTTTGTTTCATTTATTTTAATATTATCACTATTTATAACTTCCTATGCTTTGAAAACTACAGAAATTCAGTATGTATTACAATATAAAACTCGTTTTTTTTATAGATTTGATGAAGACGTATCATAAATAAAAAACAAATTGACTTTATTTATTTTACTGCACACAGTACGATTTATGTTTACTTTCCAATTAAAATGAAACGAGAATGAAGTTATCTTGTGATACATGAAATAAGTAAATTGTATATATGCCAGCCAGGGCGACTGCATTTTGACGACTCGTATATCTTAGTAGTATGTAAATACTTGTACTAGTTCTACTAGAGTACTATTAGTACTCAAAGGAAATCATCATCATCATATTAGCTGACTTTACCTTGTCTAGGGACTGTTTTAGTTTTAACAAATTAAAACCCACCCAAACTAATACTTTATCTTGTAAAATGATACAAGAGACGCCATCGTTTAAAGCCGCAAATTCATTTGATCACGCCAATAAAGAACGAAGTAACTAGGAAAGGTGGCTGATTCTGAATAAAAATGTTTATACAATTTAACACTAGCTCTCAATTTGACCGATATATCAGGAGTCTAAAAGGTGTCCAACGCGTAGTGGTTCTTGTCTCCCGGTGACGGCCCGCAAAGTTAAGCAACGTCGGACGCGTTTGTTTCTGGATGGGGACTGCTTTGAGCAGTTCCCAACTGAGCGCGTTCATAATTTATTAGGGACAATATGCCGTTGGTCCCAGTTAATATCTATAACAGCAATAGTTAATATCGTTATGCCGCCTGTGGCACGCGTATCCATTGCAACGAAGGACGCGGGGACGTATTGTGAACCTGCGCGACTGACGCCATGTTGGTTGTTTTGTGGTGCCAGGCTACCACACCGTTAAATTGTTTATCTAATTATTTGTATTCTATAGTACTTATCTACCGGTACTTACTTCGTCTGGATTTCGCTTAGCCTTCAATAAGTCCCTAGATAAAATTGATTGTTCCGATAGCTCAGTTGGCTAACCAATTACGACGGGCCATGAATGCCTGTGGTCGCCGGTTCGAATCCGGCTCGGAGCATTTAATATTTTTTTCTTAAATTTACATTTATAAGTCCTAGATAGTTGTGTTGGCGCAAGTTCTCATATCTCTGGTTAGTTACCGTAGTAATATAGTTTAAACTCAATGATACGTATATATTTATATTTAAATACTTGGTTATATGTAGGTTGTTATACTGAATTTAGTGTTAGCTAGCTATGCCTTATATATGGATAACGCTATATATAGGTATCCACATAGGTAGGGGGTAATGACGCATGCATGCCATAATTACGGCTTACGGCGGCTTAGTGTAAGACGTTTAATTTTAAGTGACGTTCCAGTCAAAATAATCTAATAAGGGGTCATTACTAAACTAACTATTATTAAGTACCTATACAAATATACTTATAATCGCTAAAAGTTCCCGGTATTAGGTATAATGTTTATAGGTATATCCAAGCTAATTCTCCGATAAAGGGTAGTAAAAACTTTTGCCTGAAATTAAGATATGGATCAAGTTATTTCGAAAACCTATATATTTCTTTATTTTATTCTAAAATCGAACCCAAACGTTTTTCTTGTTATTTTCAATCGATTTCCAAACGGAAAAATCGACTCAAGATTTGTAAAGTCATGTCTGCTGATATCTTTAGCTGATGTCTTTTTTATGGCTAGTACGGCACATCAAAAATCCTAGCAACCTAAAAAATACCTACTTACTTGCACAGTTAAAATACTAATCGTCCATCAAAATTCAGCTTTGATGTGCAAGTCAGTATTTTTTGGTGCACAGTCAGTATTATATTGGTAATTTTCCCTTAGTTTTATCATTCAATGCCAGCAATTATCAGATATTTTTGCTCTTTAATCTTTTGAGTGAAAAGGGGACGAACTAAAAACCAGCGCTGTCCAGCCCGCAATGACTGTCACAGCACATGCTGAATTCGTTCCTTTTGTCACACAAATAATCTTGTTATTTTTTTATTTGTATATGCATTTTTGCTTATGTATCTGTTTGTGTGACAATAAACATTTTCTTTATTTTCTTTTCTTTATTTATTTATGTATTTATATTAATACCCCTGACTGTACTTGTGATGCAGCATCATCATCATATGTTGCCAACTTACCTATTTACATCATCATAACATAATAATTTTGTCATTAATTAACAATTTATAGATTGTTTTTTTTTTGCGATTTTGTTTTGTCAGATGGTGTGCAGGTCAACACGTCTAATCATCCAGTGACAATAGGTATATCGAGTAATCTGAACTAAACCCTTTATCGGTAGAAGTGTAGATTTAACATAATCATTGTTGCAACAGGCCCTAACTTTGTTTGTCTTAGTAAAGATTAATAATAATAATACCTGAGATGATATATGAGTAAAGGATATGACTATTATCTAAGGATAATTTGCAGGAAGGAATAGTTGGCGCTTGACGGTCTCAGGCACTAACTAAGGCATAAAAAGTTGGGACAGTCGACGTTAAAGATATGGTCGCAATTTAGCACCTTATTCCGTTGTAATGAGGCGAAAAATGCAGGTATATATTTGTCGTCGACTGTACAATGGTACCTACATGTCTATCGTAGTTACAATAAATAAATAATATAAACAATAAGTGTTGTTAATAATTTTTTTTTGCTACGAAGTGTAAGATATTCTAAACTTTATTTTAGGTTTTTTTTTGTGCTACTGCTTCCTACTTTATGTGCTAACAGGGATTTCGTTCTCAGTCATCGTAATCAAGTAATATAATTAAAAAATGTGATTTTTCGATTTATTAGGTTTAATCAAATGTATTATTCTTTCGTATTGCTGATTTTTTACTTCGAAATGCATGGTTTTGTTTTCTTGTTAAATATTATAAATGTGATAGGCCTAGGTAATAACGTAATAAATACGATAAAAATAATGTAAAATGTCCATGGTTTTCTTTCCGGGGAATTATGAATAATTAGGCTAGATATGGAGATATATGGTGGTCTACATACCTATAAACCGAGAACTTTATTAACTTTAATGAACATACAATTTTAATGATATGTGTAACATAAATTCTAATAAAAAATAATTACTTAGAGTCAGAGAGTTTCGAGAGTGGTTTTACTAACTACTTAATAAAAACACACCTAATTTTTAACTTTGCCGCCATTTTTTCTACATACCATTCACGATGGGCCGTGCGTCTGGGATACTTTGTAAAATTAAACTATGATATGTTTTTATGTATTTTGGTTATAATTTTATATATATAAATGAATATTTTGGGACAATCATAGACAAATCGAAATATCCCATAGCAAGCGATATAAGACCTGTTCGTATACATGCATCCCTGTCACTCGAGTAACGTAAGTGCGATAGAGATAGAAATATCCGAACTTTGACTTTCGAAATTCGTGGTTATAACACTTGTGTTATGGGTAGGTACTAGACGACGATATATATTTACTTAAATACGTAGAAACAAACATTCATGCTCAGCACACAAATATTTCACTTCGAGTCTAAACCGGTAAATATATTTTTTACCGGGTTGTGCGTTTTTGTGCCGGTTATAAGTTTGTGTATCTAGTCTCCTCTTAATTTATCATAGGTTAGCTGAAATAAATCCTTCATAAGGTCTTCTTTGTAGTTTGATCTTGTGTGACATGTGTATAGATAATCCTGTTATTGTGTACAATAAAGTGCCTATACATACATACCCACATAATAACCCTGTCATATCGTTTTGACTCATTTGCTGGTTAATTATCAAGTCTACTTCCAAAGTGACACAAAGCCACGACCCGTCATAGTGCAAACTTTAATGGTGTTCGTGCGCTGACACAAATTGTCAATATTCAAGCATGTTTTTTGGTAACGAAGAAGTTGTGTTGTGCAGCACGTCTAGCACACGACGGCCGCGACATACTCTCGATTTTTATCGCACTATACCTCTTCTTCTAAGTGTTCTAATAAGAGAGAGACGGATAGTGCGAGAAAAATCGAGAGAGCTCGCGCGCCGTCGCGTGCTAGCCGTGCTGGAGTCGCTGCCACTAGATGCTTAGGTACTAGGAGATTCCAAATTTTGTGCATTTTATAACCATTTTGTTTAACGAAAACTTTTTTAAACAACCTGATTTCATAAATACCCCCAAGCTCAGGCTGGGTCCACTTGGCCTGTTTAGGACAGTTGAACGCTTACATCTTTATAGTATACCTACCTACCTATGAAATGCTTCAAATGCTAGTTTTTGTGGATATTTTTTCATTGTGGACCAAGGATTTCAAATATTGCCAATATAATCTTTACAAGGCAGGGACCTTTATGTATTTTTGTAACATCCTGTACCTATAGTAAAAAAAACCAGTTATTTGAAAAAAGGGAATTAAATCCTGACCTTGGGATAGGGCTATTTTCATCTTAAAATTAGCAACTGCATCTGAACCACAAGTGGTAACGATTCATTTTTGACTATCCGGTTTAGTAGTAGTAGTGCAACTCTTTATTGTACAAAATAAACATACTAAACAATTAACAAAAAGATAAGTTATGTACAGAGGCGAACCCTTTGAGGGATCTCTTCCAGTTAATCTTATCTTATCTTCCATCTTTTATCATATGAACGAGCAAGAAAAAAAATGGGACTACAATCACCTTAATATCAACCAATGCCGAAAGTTTGAAGAACCCTATGTAATAACAAATGTTAAAGATATACTTACATCCTTTCCTATATACACATTACACAGAAAAGGACAGTAGAAGCATTTTCAGGTCCATTCAGGTTTGTAAAACGTTTGGATCTAAGTATTCATTATATTCCGGCTCTGGATTTAGTAAACAACGGAGCAGCAGTAACTGTGTTCTTATGGCCATGGTTGTGATATGTTTGGTAAGAGAAATGACGTTTCAAGCGAAAATACCTACGTAAGACATAACTTGTAACATTATAGAAAAAAATGCGATTTTTTTTTTTTTTTTTTTTCTTTTTTTTTTTTTTTATGATATAGGAGGCAAACGAGCAGACGGATCACCTGATGGTAAGCGATTACCGCCGCCCATGGACACTTGCAACACCAGAGGTGTTGTGAGTGCGTTGCCGGCCTTTAAGATGGGAGTACGCTCTTTTCGTAGTTACTTTAGGTAAGATTATTTCAGGTCAGCGTATGTTTTTACAGTAGGTACATTTCTTTATTTAATCCTTTACCATTAAAATTTGATTTGGGTGATAATATTAGTGTAGTAAGTAGAATATACTCGTAAGTACGTACATTTGATATAGAAGAACATGAAACTCCCGTTATTATATTAGAAGATATATTAATAAAGATAATAATAGTACCTACCTATTTGAAGTATTTGCGTAGGATAGAGTACCATAAGGTGTTATTTAAGACTTATTGTGTAAGTATGCGTGGTCACCTATCTCGTCACGCAGGGGCAAGCAAAACATATTTAGAAATCATGAAACAATAAAGATGCCATAACCAAGGAAAAAATATACCTAGGCAACCACCACCTACTGTTAACATGCAGTCGTGCACATAATCAATATAGAAATTACATACAAGCGACACCGCCGCGAAAACACTCATCCTGAAGAAGAACTCCCGAAGAGTTCGAAACATGTCGCCCGTAGTGACATAGAATACGTGAGTTGAACCGTGTAATTGTTAGTATTATTTCAACATGTCTCACGAAAGTTTAAATTCGAATATAGAAATTGTTGTCATAGCCACAAACTTCAAATAAGTAGATAATTAATGAAAAAAAAAAAAAAAACAAAAAAAACTAAATGTAAATATGTATACCAAGAGCCTTAATAAGTTAGATTAACTTAAAATATTTTCAAGTGTACATACATTAAGGAGGCGCCATATTTGATATAAGTATGTTTAGAAATAAAACAGAAAAATCTCACATGAATTCATATCTCTTTGAAATAAGTAGTTAGATAGGTAATTGTAATATTGAATTTATTGTAAATATTAAACGAAAGAAATACAATAATGGTTACCACAGTAGCTAGTTCGTCGCTTAACCACTTTTAAAGTTGGTTATGATGATATTGATGTCGTGGTTTGCTTGTTTGCATTTTTTTAATATTTATTGTGTTTAAATGTGTTATTTTTTATGATGAATTCAAATCATACAATTATCTCTTTATTGTTTTATATGCAATAAAATATGTTTTATGCAATATCTGTCAAGGGTTACAGTTGTTAATGTAAAAAAGTCTAAAAAAAGTTCTTCGACCTAACCATAAGCTGATATGATAAGTGTTTTTCTTTCTTTAAACGTTACTTATTTATTTTCTCGGTTAACTCAACAAATAAATGGTACCTATTTGGACATATTTTTTTATATATATTTATTTTATATTAATTTTATACCATCTATGATACTATACTATACATTATTCGAGTTTATTCGCTATGAATTGATTCATATAAATATAATCGTTTATTTACCTGCAATTAAGTTTCTTTAAAAACCGAACCTCGAACAATTCAATTCTGGCCAAATCCAAGATCTCTTTATTTTAATTCTAAATCCAATCCAGTTTACACATATAATATTTTATTTTTGCTTTAAGGTATGTCGCCTGGTGACTGCAATAGGGCCTTATCTCAAATGTATTTTACCTGAGATGTGGCCGGTTTGCGGTGGGGTGAATCCACTTTTAGTTTCTACTATTTGCTGTTTAAAAGGAGATTGCAACAAAATACGATGTCTGCTATAACGCCCAAATTCGAACTATTCGAATTTACTCAATAGCAAAACGGTGAAGGACGCGTTGGTATTATTACAAATTTATTTGCAGAATATGCTATTTCCAAAAGTGTTTAACGGCTTTATACTCTTACGAATAGCGTTCAGTTTTGAATGAAGTCGAATCGGCTAGCAGCAAAAAGTGACCTCCTTCACATCTGACGTTACAAAACTCTGTCGCGTATTTAACAATTTTTCCCCATCCCAAAAAGTGCTCAGCGCCGCTAAAGAAGTTTTCACTTCAAAAATATTAATTTGCCATCAATTTTACCGGTTGCCCAGCGGGCAGGACGTAAAATTTTCCCCGATTTGTATGAAAATAGTGGTTTGGCCCCTGCACGTCTATCATGGGACGGCCGCGACATACTCTCGATTTTTCTCGCACTATACCTCTTGTTCTAAGTGTAATAAGAGAGAGACGGATAGTGCGCGAAAAATCGAGAGAGCTCGTGCGCCGTCGCGTGATAGCCATGCTGCATTCGTGTTTTCTGCTAGAATACGTTGTTTTGCGAGGTGTAACGTGTATGTTCAAATAAATTGTTTATCGACTACTGTTTATCTGGCTATAAGAACTTATAGATTTTACCAAACACTCATATTGTGGTAACTGATAATGAAGAAAAAACCAAGGGACAAGAAAAAGTTGATTGACCCAGTGTGCATTTCAAATGTGTTTTAATTTTGAGATGGCCGTATTGCAGTCAGTGAATATTTTTGGTAAGTTTTTGTCATTCTCTCTAATTTTTTCAGCTGTTCCTAGTTTGCAAGCAATTATTAAACATTATTTCTGATAGCAAATAATGTACATTTGAATGAGATTGTCATGTCACTTATAATAGCCAGTAAATGGCATAGTAGAACCTGATAAGTGTAGTTATTTAAGAGTGTGTGAAAGGTAATTACAGTAGAGGTAAATGAAAATAAATGGTTTATTGTTCACTTTTTAAGCCATTGGTTACTTTACGGGTTAAAAAAATATAAGTCTATTTAGTCCGTCATTAAGGGCCTTATCACACTTGCGATTTGGGAGCGAGATAGAATATATTATTTTAAGTAATTTAGTGAGAAGTTATTTCTATTGATAAAAATCTACCTAAATATATATTTTTTCCTTTTTGTACGTTTTTTGTACAGGTTATAAGTTTGTCTATCTAGTTCTACCTACCTTCCTCTTAATTTCTCAAAGATCCTTTGTATAATAAAATCCTTTATTAGGTCGCCTTTGTACTTTAATCTAGTGTGACATGAATATGCTTAAACCTGATGTTATTGAGTACAATAAAGTGCTTACATACATACCTACATATAACCCTGCTATATCGATTTCACACATTTGCTGGTTAATTATCAAGTCTACTTCCAAAGTCACAAAGCCACGACCCGTCATAGTGCAAACTCTAATGGTGTTCGTGCGCTGACACAAATTGACAATATTCAAGCATGTTTTTTGGTAACGAAGCATTGTGTTGTGCAGGAGTCGCTGCCAGTAGATGCTTACTAGAAGATTACAAATTTTGTGCATTTTAACCATTGTGTTTAACGAAAACTTTTTTAACAACCTGATTTCATAAATACCCCCAAGCTCAGGCTGGGTCCACTTCGCCTGTTTAGGACAGTTGAACGCTTACATCTTTATAGTACCTACTTATAAAATGCTTCAAATGCTAGTTTTTGTGGATATCTTTTTTTTGTGGACCAAGGATTTCAAATATTGCCAATAGACTCTTTACAAGGGACCTTTATGTGTTTTTGTAACATCCTGTATAGTAGAAAAAAACTGTTAATTGGAAAAAAGGGTTAAATCCTGACCTAGGGATGGGGCTATTTTCATCTTAAGATTGGCTACTGTTTCTGAATCACAAGTGGCAACGATTCGTTTTTGACTATCAGGTATAGTAGTAGTATTACAACTCTTTATTGTACAAAATAAATATACCTACTAAACAATTAACAAAATTTAAGTGATGTGCAGAGGCGAACCCTTTGAGGGATATCTTCCTGTTAATCTTATCTTCCATCTTTTATCATATGAACGAGCAAGAAAAAAAATGGGACTACAATCACCTTAATACCAACCAATGCCGAAAGTTTGAAGAACCCTATGTAATAACAAATGTTAAAGATATACTTAAATCCTTTCTTATATACATATTACACAGAGAAGGACAGTAGAAGCATTTTCAGGTCCATTCAGGTTTGTAAAGTTTGGATCTAAGTATTGATTATATTCCGGCTCTGGATTGAGTAAACAACGGAGCAGCAGTAACTGTGTTCTTATGGCCATGGTTGTGATATGTTTGGTAAGAGAAATGACGTGCATGCCAAAATACCTAGGCATAGAAAAAAAATGCGAAAACAAATAGGTACTCAAGGTAAGATTATTTCAGGTCAGCGTATGCTTTTACAGTAGGTACCTACCTACATTTCTTTATTTTTTTTCCTTTACCATTAAAATTTGATTTGGGTAATAATATTAGTCAGGTAAGTAGAAATATAAGTATGTACATCTGAAATAGAAGAATACGAAACCTCCCGGTGTTAAGTATATTAGAAGATATATTAATAAAGATAATAATAGTACCTATTTAAAGTATTTGCGTAGGATAGAGTACCATAAGGTGTTATTTAAGACTTATTGTGTAAGTATGCGTGGTCACCTATCTCGTCACGCAGGGGCAAGCAAAACATATTTAGAAATCATGCAACAATAAAGATGCCATAGCCAAGGAAAAATATACCTAGGCAAACCACCTACTGTTAACATGCAGTCGTGCACATAATCAATATAGAAATTGTTGTCATAGCCACAAACTTCAGATAAGTAGATAATTAATGAAAAAAATAAAAAATACAAAAAAAACTAAATGTAAATATACCAAGAGCCTTAATAAGTTAGATTAACTTAAAATGTTTTCAAGTGTACATACATTAAGGAGGCGCGCCATATTTGATATAAGTATGTTTAGAAATAAAACAGAAAAATCTCACATGAATTCATATCATCATCGGTCCTGTCATTCATATTGCATAGTGGGGAGAAGAATTAAGGAAAGGGGGTCCGATGCTCGCGCGGCTTGCTTCCTGGTGCAAAGGTTATCCATCGCCATCCAACGTGGTAACGCTGCAAGTGTGATGGGCACCTTTGCGCCCGGAGCAACTCGCGGGGGCCTATTTGACTAAGCTAAGGCTGTGCTTAAGTTTGTTAATTAGTATTTGTATTATTATTATAAGTATTTAATTTAAAATTATTAAAAATATATATATATATAGGTATATAGGATTCATATCTCTTTGAAATAAGTAGTTTGATAGATAATGGTAATATTTAATTTATTGTAAATATTAAAAGAAAGAAATACAATACTTGTTGCCACAGTAGCTACTTCGTCACTTAACCACTGGTTGCTTGGTTTGCTTGTTTGCATTTTTTTGATATTTATTGTGTTTAAATCTGTTATTTTTTATGATGAATTCAAATAATACAATTATCTCATTTATTGTTTCTTCGTTTATTTTATTGATTATGTTGTTATGTTTATATATACTTAAAAATAAATATCACTACCAATAGTTAAATTACATGAAATATATACCTATATATCTTTATCGTTTTATATGCAATAAAATATGTTTTATGCATTATCTGTCAAGTTGTTAATGTAAAATAGTCTTAAACAAAGTTCTTCGACCTTGCAATACACTGATATGATAAGTTATTTTCTTTTATTAAACGTTACTTATATATTTTCTCGGTTAACTCAACACATAAATGGAATTTGGCCATATATTTTATATATATTTATTTTATACCATCTATAATACTATAAATTATTCGAATCTCATTCGATCTTTCACCGCTATGAGGTTTTTTTTAATATATTGTTTATTTTAAGTAACTTACCTACTGTTAAATTTCTGGAAAAACCGAACCTCGAATAATTAAATTCTGGACAAATCCAAGATATCTTTATTTTATTCATAATTTATTTATATGCAATTTATTCATAAAACCAATGTGAATTTCATTGTTAAATAAGAAGTTAATAAATTAAAATTACACAGTATGAATTATTTAAAATAAAAATTAGTTGAAATTCTATTTAATAAAAATTACAATTAATAAAATAAAAAGTAACAATAGACATACGATTCAAATTAATTATTGAGAAGCACAAGAAAATAAATTAAAGCAACACAGTCTTGCCTTTAAACAACAGAAATTCGTTAAAAGTGTAGAACGGGTGCTCGACAAGCCATAATTTTAATCGACCATTAAAGCTACAATAGGCTGGGAGCATCTATTATGTTTTGCGGAAATTTATTGTACACAGCGTGTTCCATCATGTGCGTGAGTCTGTTTGACTTGATGAGCTTGCGACCAATGACTGCGAGGTTTTCCGGCGTTGCGTGTATTAAAATTATGGATCATCCCGTTGGTTTTATAATCCGCTATATTCACTCTGACAACGACAGCAAGTTGCATTACAATTATTGCAGGCAGTGTGAGAATTCCCAATTATCTCAAATCCAATCCATGATTTTAAATCGAAATCCAATCCAGTGTACACATATAATATTTTATTTTTGCCATGAGGTATGTCGCCTAATTACTGCAATAGGGCCTTATCTCAAATGTATTTTACCCGAGATGTGACCGGTTTGCAGTTGGGTGTATCCACTTTTTAGTTTCTACTATTTGCTGTTTAAAATTACAAGAAAATACGATGTCTGCTGTTGTTCATTTTATTGTAGTTGCATTCCTTACTCAATTAATTATAGCGTGAACCTACATGACGATTGTTAAAAAAAATAAAAAGTTGTCATCAATTTTACTGCTTGCCCAGCGGACGTAAAATGTTCCCCGGTTTGTATGAAAATAGTGGTTTGTCCACTGGACAATCATGTTTTGCTAGAATACGTTTTTTTGCGAGATACAACGTTTATGTTCAAATAGACTTTTTATGTGGCTATAAGAAGTTATAGATTTTATCAAATACTCATGTTGTGGTAATGAAGAAAAAAGTTGATTGGCCCAGTGTGCATCTCAAATGTGTTTTAATATTGAGATGTGGCCGTATTGCAGTCAGTGAAGTTTTTTGTTAAGTTTTTGTCATTCTCTCTAATTATGTCACCTGTTCCTAGTTTGCAAGCAAATAAAAAATATTTCTGATAGCAAATAATGTACATTTGAATGCGATTGTCATGTCACATATAAATTGTAGAATATACATACATAATAGCGAGTAAATGGCATAGTAGAACCTGATAAGTGCAGTTATTTAAGAGTGCGTGTAAGGTAGTAATAGTAGATGTAAATAATAAAATCCTTTATTGTTCACTTTTATAGTCATTTCTTTGGTTACTTTACTGGAAAAAAAAAAATCTATTTAGTCCGTCATTTAGATTATCGAAATTACACGTATTTTATATTTTGTGAATCAAAGAAAAATTAAGATATGTACATAGCCCGTTAAAGTTCCGCGTGCCGTCACATTATGCTAAAAAGTGTACCACAATGTGACATATCATATGGAACTTTATTGAGCTATAATTACTAGGTATCTTCATTATTTTTTGATTGATTGACAAAATAGTAGTTTGAGCAATAAAACAATTTAGAAATATAGTTTTGTAATGATAGGATACTTATTCGCTTGTAAATAATTTCGCGCTTTATTTCTTGATTTTTAGGATTAAGAAAATATAATAATGTAGTTGTGTATAAAATAATTTAAGATCTATGTACCGAGAAAGTTTTATTCGAAGTAATTTTAGTTAAGTCATTTAAGTATGTATATATATGCAGATTGATTGGACTTGGCAATCCGTTTCAAGCGTTGTTGTTTCCTAGGTATATGTCAATGAGAAAATAACTTAGCAATGATTTAGCATTGCTAAGTTATTTTCTCATTGACTCTTATCTTCATTAAATACTTAGGTAGGTCCATTTTGCATTTTTTCTTTGTTTGGTTGTCCCCTTATTTTTACTGTACTTATAAATATGGATATATGACGATATATGGCGTTGTGAATCCCTGGCTTTTAAGAGTCATCATCCTCTTACCTAGCGTTATTCCCGGTTGTGCCCGGAAGTCCGCTTTTGCACCTAATCCCAAGATTTGGCATAGGCCCCAGTCTTACGAAAGCGACTGCCATCTGACCTTCCAACCCAGAGGGAAAACTAGACCTTACTGGGATTAGACCGGTTTCTTCAAGACGTTAGGGGCCGAGAGTATCCATGCCAATGAAAACAGCTAGGTAGGTATCTATTTATTTCATTTGGGTCATTGGATAGAAGATGTTTTCCATGAAACGGTAGATTTGTTTCGCAACAAATTTAAAAAATATTCGATTTTAAATTTTGTTTTTTTTTTTTAATTTCGTAACCCTTTTTAATTTCATCTTTACTTAAATCCCCGAGAGACAATTTGGACCACAATGTGAAGTTCCTTTTTAATATGGCATGCCAGTACGTGCAGGATTCCAAGTCTAATAGAACTGTTCTAAGAATAATTTTAGAACAAAAATAATCATGCTGACTAACGCACTAGCCATCTAGTATTAATTAATAATAATAATATACATAATTATAAGGATGTGTGTCAGTCAAAGGAGAGGTACCTTATTTCGTTGGCGCTTTTGCCATTTTTACCCGGTGTATCGTGGCATTAGCTCATCGTTAATACCTAATGGCATAAGCGCCGATGGCAATAGGGTACATTTGGCCTGAATGTACGGCCTGCGTCCACGCTCCGCTACGACCGGGGCGTGAAACGTCCGTATAAATTGCATTTGTATTATACGAGGCTGCACGCCCCGCTCACAGCGGCGCGGGCAATCATGCCGTAGGTACACTAAGAATGGCACATGTTATTTAGATGTAAGGTCGCGTTAATGGACGCGCTTCGCGCACGATACGGCATGGAACCTAGAAAGCGTATTTGACAACGTCGCGCTTGAAGACTGCTCCGATACACCGCCAAACTTATTTGTGTTTGCACAAGTACCTACAGCCGCGGACACCGTGCAGCGTAACGCCACGCGTGTCCATAAACGCGCAAAGCGTCTAGCACAACTAATGCCGTGACGCGATAATCTACCCTCCTCTTCTAATTTCGACAGGAGTGGCTCAACGCGTGCAACGCGACTTGGCAGAAAGTTGTGCTGGACGGACTAAGGAAAACGTGCAAGCCTTTAAATAACATTTTGTAAGAGTATATCAAAGCTGTGCGCGGTTGCGAGACTGCTGTGTAAATAATAAGATAAGTACGGCTAAAGTCAAGGGCCGAATCTCTGGAAAGATTAGAACTTCATGTTTAGGATTGAACTATATGGGATTTCGGAGATGAAGCCTATTTAAAAATCTCAAATATGAATAGGTATCTGTGACAATGTTGTAAGGAGCTCATACTCGTACCATTATATTCGACACCATTATTCTTACTCTTCCACCTGTCTTATCTATCCTACCCTCTACAATTACCAAAAGAATATCCCCTCTTATGAACTCACCTGTAGTAGGTAGCTGGTACCTATGGTTCCCGTTACGCTATGTTATGCCTTGATCACACGTACCGAGCAAACGGGCGAGACAGTACTCGGCCTAGCAGATAGAAAGGGAACAGAGCTACTGTCTCGCCGCTTTTACGCCGAGTAGCACTGTGTCGCCCGTTTGCTCGGTACGTGTGATCAAGGCATTACGCACCTTTAACTTGCAATGTGGCCGTTCCAGACATTGACAGTATAGCGTTCGCACCTTGTTGTTACTATCAGTGTCACACATACAACTTTTTCAGGCTTAAAGCTGGCTACTCACACACCTGCTGCAGGGGCAATATTGGAATTGGATCCGTAATTGCCTCCTTAATTGTATATATGATGTGTATAGGCAAGCAAGCAAGTGTATAGGTGTCTTATATTTATCTTATCAAACAGGTAAAATTTATTGCCCCTGTTTGCCTACACACATCACAATGACGGAGTCAATTTCGGGTACAATTGCATATTCCCCTGCAACAGGTGTGTGAGTAGCTTAACGCGGTGATTTTTAAGCCTGAAAGACGCTGGCGAGACCTGCACGTCTATCATGAGACGGCCGCGACATACTCTCGATTTTTCTCGCACTATACCTCTTGTTCTAAGTGTTCTAATAAGAGAGAGACGGATTGTGCGAGATAAATCAAGAGAGCTCGCGCGCCGCCTTGTGATAGCCGTGCAGCGTTGAAATAGTTGTCAAATTTACTATTGACCGCAACCGCAGGCGGCGCCGGCGCCAGTTTGTTTGAGGCTTAACTAGACGAAAGCACATGCTAGGCGTTAGATCCCGCCCTATCATGATTTTAGTTCTCTAGCCTTGAAACTCGATCGATGATCTCTAAAACTTAACTTTATCTTTGGACTGTTCATCTACAGACATGTCACTGCTAATTACGGATGATGTAGGTTGCTAAAATCAAGAGAAAATATTATAATACGCGATACGAAATCTGAGCATTGCTTTATTGCACGTATATATCTTGAAAGCCAACCATTAATTTTCTACGGCATCTCTATCTGGCAAGAAAATTGCTGTTTGAACGGTGCCTGTCGAATAGAGTCCAACAACATCTCAACAACGACATCTTGAACAAATGCAGCGCTCTGCTTTCGTCTCGCGTAAGGATGCGAAGTGGCATAGTCTTTGAAAGATTTTATGTATACTACGCTATATAAATACAGCTTCAGATCGTATAGTTGTGGCCCTGCACCTTGCACCATGTATTCTTTGCTTTACCATCTCTACCTCAATTCGAGATAACATTAGAATGTTAACGGACAAAGTCAAATTTTCTTTGTTCATCTAGGATATGTAGGGTATGTACTAGTTTTAATTATTTCGATCGTTAAATTATTTTCAAACAAGCAATACAATATTTTTTCCTTGAAATCGCATGACGATTGACGACTTTTCAAATCTTATTATAAGTTATTAACATCTTCAACACCTGATTGATGGTTTAAGACAATCACGCATGTTGCTACTGTTTGATATCTAGACATTTACATCTATGTACAATCAATTACAGCTATTTACAATCATTTACATCTAAGTACAATCTCTACAATTTGATACTTTAAACCTGCTCACTGTGCTTTTTGTTGCAATTAAGACATTAGAGTAATTATTGTCATATGTTATTATATATAGTTAGAATATTATTTAGACACAAAAATAAGTAATCCAAAAGTGTATATTTTTGTAATTGCTTAAATAAGTTACTTGGTTGTTTGTAACAGAAGTTACCTATGTCTCTACTGGCTAAATTAGTTCTTCAATATGTTTAATTTTACTGGTTAATTTTAAGGGTTTGTAAGTTTTTGAGTACAAAATTGTTTCGTATTAAATTATGTAAGTTATGTTATTTTTTAATATATTTTGCTTTCACCTCCAGATGTGATGTTTTATTTCTTAAATTATTGCAATATCTAATTTCCTTATACGTACTTACCCTGCGCTGCGGTTTGACCGAAGAAAAATCAAAACAGAAGACCTAGAAGTCTATTCACAGTATTCATCATGTACCTTTATATTACTGAGTAAAAGTTAGGTATGGTTATAATTAAATCACGACCGAGCGAGATGATAGTATACAAATCACAATAAGTGTGACAGAGAGGGATATCATTGGGTGGTCTTCTCATAGTTCCACTTTTTTAACCCCCGACGAGAGGGGTGTTATAAGTTTAACGTGTCTGTCTGTGTATCTGCCTGTGGTATCGTAGCTCCCAAACGGATGGACCGATTTGGATGCGGTCTTTTTTGTGTCATAGATAATTTTATTCCGAGTGTTCTTAGCCATGTTTCATGAAAATCTGTCCAGCTGTCATGTAATCTTTTCAGCCGTTTTTGAGTTATTGGACTTTGAAAATTGCTGTTTGAACGGTGCCTGTCGAATAGAGTCCAACAACATCTCAACAACGACATCTTGAACAAATGCAGCGCTCTGCTTTCGTCTCGCGTAAGTATGCGAAGTGGCATAGTCTTTGAAAGATTTTATGTATACTACGCTATATAAATACAGCTTCAGATCGTATAGTTGTGGCCCTGCACCTTGCACCATGTATTCTTTGCTTTACCATCTCTACCTCAATTCGAGATAACATTAGAATGTTAACGGACAAAGTCAAATTTTCTTTGTTCATCTAGGATATGTAGGGTATGTACTAGTTTTAATTATTTCGATCGTTAAATTATTTTCAAACATAAGCAATAGGTACAATATTTTTTCCTTGAAATCGCATGACGATTGACGACTTCAAATCTTATTATAAGTTATTAACATCTTCAACACCTGATTGATGGTTTAAGACAATCACGCATGTTGCTACTGTTTGATATCTAGACATTTACATCTATGTACAATCAATTACAGCTATTTACAATCATTTACATCTAAGTACAATCTCTACAATTTGATACTTTAAACCTGCTCACTGTGCTTTTTGTTGCAATTAAGACATTTGAGTAATTATTGTCATATGTTATTATATATAGTTAGAATATTATTTAGACACAAAAATAAGTAATCCAAAAGTGTATATTTTTGTAATTGCTTAAATAAGTTACTTGGTTGTTTGTAACAGAAGTTACCTATGTCTCTACTGGCTAAATTAGTTCTTCAATATGTTTAATTTTACTGGTTAATTTTAAGGGTTTGTAAGTTTTTGAGTACAAAATTGTTTCGTATTAAATTATGTAAGTTATGTTATTTTTTAATATATTTTGCTTTCACCTCCAGATGTGATGTTTTATTTCTTAAATTATTGCAATATCTAATTTCCTTATACCTACTTACCCTGCGCTGCGGTTTGACCGAAGAAAAATCAAAACAGAAGACCTAGAAGTCTATTCACAGTATTCATCATGTACCTTTATATTACTGAGTAAAAGTAAGGTATGGTTATAATTAAATCACGACCGAGCGAGATGATAGTATACAAATCACAATAAGTGTGACAGAGAGGGATATCATTCGGTGGTCTTCTCATAGTTCCACTTTTTTAACCCCCGACGCAAAGAGAGGGGTGTTATAAGTTTAACGTGTCTGTCAGTGTATCTGTGTGTCTGTGTATCTGCCTGTGGTATCGTAGCTCCCAAACGGATGGACCGATTTGGATGCGGTCTTTTTTGTGTCATAGATAATTTTATTCCGAGTGTTCTTAGCCATGTTTTATGAAAATCTGTTCAGCCGTTTTTGAGTTATTGGACTTTGATTTATTTGCCATAACGGAGTTAGTAGGAGGTTGCGGCAAATAAGCCATTACCCGCCCAAATCGAGTAGGCTTGTTTATGGTAAGCCGTCAGCCACTTTAAGACCAGTTCTTCATTTAGCTGCACAGCCTTTCCGTCCCTTATGGTGGCATACCTACAATACGTGATAACGTAACGAAGGAACTTAACGTTGAACAGTCGCCATCAGATATATCGGAGCGGCCAAGGTGCTCACAAATATCTGAACACGTCTCTAATGCCTCAACAATAGAGACGTGTTCAGATATTTATGAGCACTTTGGCCGCTCCGATATATCTGATGGCGACTTAACTAGGGCGGGTTGTATCGGCCATACTTCTTAACGAGTAGATTGCAAAGACATTAACGCCATTATTTAAACTAAGCTTAAATATTTTTCCATTTTGTAATGAAAGTTACCCTTTGTTCAGGCTAAAACACATTATTTTGCACACAACTCAAAGCTACGAAACTTCTTACGCACTGGCCGCTAAGAAAAACAACCTAAGAACGCACGGCAGACAGAGTTGTCAATATCAGTTCTTAGTATCTGTTATTAGTCTGTGATCACGATCAGTTCTGTGAAAAAATATTAATTTATTGACAATTAAATTTTTAGACTTTACAAACAATATATATTGTGATTAAGAAGGACAAACATGTGATATATAATATATTGATCGACGGGTCGGCACCCGGCGCTCGGCGCAGAGGCAGCCGGCCCGTTCTGCGGCGCGGCTCTGCTCTACGGCGGAACCAAAGGTAACCTAATAACCACCCTGTTTTTTCTGTGAGGGGAGTGGTCGAAGTTCGTATTCGTTTAAGTAAGTAAGTAAGTAAAACTTTTATTCAATATAAATTCATGGCGAACACTTTTTGAATGTCATATTTTTACATATATGTAAACTTTAATACCTACAAGAGGTAACATAAGTAATGGCAATGGCATTAACATTTGTCCATATATCCTTATCTGGTAAATATTCGACCAATCTATAAGAAGCTCTGTTTTGCTGACTTAATTTTTTTCTCAGACATGTTTTGCGGTAGGCTCCCTGTATTTTTTTTTGCAATTCACGCAGCTGGCTTACGTTTCATGGAAATTATTTAATCGTAGGCGGACTCTGTTTTGATGTCGAATTTATCCCTACGCCTTTGGTAGAAACACACATAAAATACTAGTTACTACGTAACAGATACTGCACGCGCCCAGGGCAGGGTGTGTCTGCGCAGTGATTATGTGTGTCTCGCTTTATCTATAAGGCCTATTCTGTAACTTGTTTTAAGCTCACCTCAACGCTCACCCACAAATATATCTAGACACGTCAATGCCTCGCAGCATTCGCAGTAACGTGAAAGCCCTGTGATTTGAGTCCCCCGGGACATACTTACGTCAACGCGGCGGGATGACGTCCGCCGGCTTCGTGCAGGTAACCTGATTGAAGTCTAATAGATTTCTTATCCTGACGATAGCCTTTAGGCAGGTATTTGTTGTGAACCCTGTAATGAGTAGGTATTTTAACACACCAAATCCATTAATACGTGTATTACGCTATACTAAAAAATTATGCTTAATACGACTTTCTCAAAATTAGCATTAATTACCTAGCGATACGTATCGGCTATGTAGCTATTCATTCGTTAATTATCCATTCGCTCTAAATGTTTACACAGGTAACATAATATCTTCACGTCCAAACTTAATAACTAATTTCCAGTGCGATATCTTGTTTGAACTAAAACTTAGGCTCAATGGACTGAAATTAGCCGATACCTAAGGTTGCTCGTGATATCGATCAAACTAATATTAGTATGCAATTAGGCGTTACTCGTAACTTATCTCATCAAGAAAATAAATACGTTGGTGTACGTACCTAGTTAACATAAATATAATCTCGCTCCGTGATTTCGTCGCGCCGATACCCTACAAGTGGCCTACCAACTTTAAAACCACCTAAAATGAAAGGACACCGCACACCTACACAACTACACCACTTTTTTCCATTATAGGTGTCCTTTAATAGGTGTTGTTATAAAAGGGGTTGTACTTACCTTGTTTTACCAACGACTGTTCCATCAAATCAAATGTATGTTTCGCAGAATTTCCATTTCATAAAAAAACATTTTTTTCTGAATGAGTAAACTTCTCAGGAATGTTATCAAACAAACCTAACCTTAATGGGTTCTACAGAATGACCTTTTAGCTGTACCTAATTAGTTAACGGTTTCTGAGTAACAGAAATTCGATGAAACGAAAATTCGGCGAAACCATGCATTTGGTGAAACGTTTGTCGGTGAAATAAGGGGACACAGAAAACAATTATAGCCAACAGCGGCGCCGCGTCTTGTTACATTGTTTAGCCTGTACTTACCCAAATTGTGTGTCTTCGTTTTACATTTTACAGAAACTGACATTCAAGGTGTCAAAACCTAATGTATGAAGGTGTATCTGGCTAGGGCATCCTATATAGCTAAATACACTAGGCAGACTAGGGTGTAGGACGCCAAACGCGCCTAAGCATAAATGTTGGATGGATGTGAATGGAAGTACTTATACAAAAGTCATTAACTAGTATCTACATACTTATACATAAGTAGCAGATTTACTTACCTCGATTGGTTGCATATATTTTCGACTGGTAAAGGTCATCATCATCATATCAGCCGAAAGACGTCCACTGCTGATGGCGCTCTTTGGGAGACCAGTAGGGTAATATAAGAAAATATCAACTGTAATTTTATGAAGCTGGAAATTACAGTTGAACATATTACAGTTGCCCTGCGTGTTAGTAAAAAAGTGACGCAATTTTACCAGTTTTGGTAAGTTTACGGCGATGACTGATTAGGCAACGTTGTTAAGTAAAACAATAATGAGATGCAAATCTTTTCTATTTACGCCCGAGTATGCAGAGCGACCCGACACACTCCCTATTATTAAATAGGTGCACATAATAGAAAAACGCTCATTACTGACCGTCGTGCGAACCTAAAGTCAATCATTCTTACGGGTCCTATCATGTAAACAAACGTAAAAATCATGACACTGACTAGAGATTGGAAATGATGATAAAATATACCGAAGTGTGGTTCATAGACAATCTAGACATCGTTATGTCAGATATTTTTGGGGGCATTCGTTCGTTACTTTTGTTATTTTTGAAGAAAATCTTTGTTACTTTGTGAGTTTCTTTAAGATACAACAACTTTTTAATTGATGTTATTGTGTAATCCCAGGGAAAACTGTGACAATGTCTTCGAGAAGTGTTTGTTTACATCATAAGACACGTAAGGATGAATAGACTTAACGACAAGTCGAGGTCACTGAATCTACAGACGCATCATGCATGCATAGTAATGCACCGCGGCGAAGTTTCCAAAGTTGCGATATTTCTTCCATGTTCTCAGAACTTACATTTTGCAAACATTGCAAAGATGTCAAGAACTCCGCGGATACAATACATAATCAGCTGCTTTTGCCTTCTAGTGAACAATAGGAACATAGGCAGTTGTATTTAGTGGAAAATTGCGATCGGAAAATTTCTAATTTTCCGGACATTTCTGAGAAGTTTTCTGATATTTTGAGAATGATCTGCAACTTGTGCTATGCGCGCATCTGATAAACATACAGCGAGTTAGAGGTGTTAGGTGCCATAAGTACCTAATCACGAAAATCCAATAAAAATAGATAAACACGCTAAGTCGCAAAACCATTTTCTTTTCGGTTCTCAGAATATTCCGGAAATTTAGTTTGAACTGCAGCAAGCCTCGATACCGTCTTCTATTTATTTATATTCCATATATTTATTCCTCGTCACACTTGATTACTTATGGTAAAGGAGACGCTACACGGGCCGATATTGGGAGGACTGCATGCAGGCCGTCGCGAGATTCGGCCCGTGTGGATACGTATCGGAAGCACGGCGGCCAGCCAAATGAATGTCACTCCATACTAGATTTTATGTGACCTACCTTGGCAGTCCTGCCGATTTCCCTCGTGTAGCGTCTAACCTGTTGGATGCGTGTAGGTACGATGCGTGCGTAGACACAAGAGCCCTATCCAGATGAGCGAAATCCCATGATTTCGGCCCGTCTGGATAAATGCCGGATGCACGGTGATCGGCAAAACCAAGGTCACTCCGTACCAGGTTTTCTTAACCTTCCTCGGCAGACCGGCGCGCTCGGTCGTCTGGCGGCACCGTTTGACTTGTCGAATGTTCGCAGCACGGCTATCGCAGGACGCTGTCGACATAGACTATCGATCTCTTTGTAAGCGTTCTAATTAGAAAGATACGGATAGTCTATCTCGCCGCGAAACTGCTCGCGAGCCCTCCTGTGATAGCTGTGCAGAGCTACCGTGAAAAGAAAACGAACTTCATTCGTTTATCTCCCTCTCTGTCGCTCGAATTAGCAAGTGCGACAGAGGCGGAGACACGGGAACGAACTTCGATCGTGTATCTCCCCTTCTGTCACTCGAACTGGCAAGTGCGACAGAGACGGAAATGTATACACGAACGAAGCGCGGTAGGCCCTCTGGACGGTCAGTAGAGTGAGCACCCTTCACGATCAGAACGGCTAGCACGCGACGGCGCGCGAGCTCACTCGATTTTTCTCGCACTATCCGTCTCTCTCTTATTAGAACACTTAGAACAAGAAGTATAGTGCGATAAAAATCGAGAGTAGGTATGTCGCGGCCGTCCCATGCCAGACGTGCAGTTTTACGCAGAATTAGTTGAGGCGTTAGTTTTAGTTGTGGTACACAATTTTTTGTTGATAGTTTCGCTGTTATTTGCCACAGTATTTAATGGGATGTCGTCTTGCCTCCTTAGCCTAGAAATGGTGTCTTTGAACGCTTTTCGATATCTGCAACAAATAAAAAAAAATGTAGGTACATGAGGTCGGTCTGAGATTTTTTACTAACGAGAGTGAAGCCAGACACCGAAGGAGGGCTTTGAAGATTCGAGTTTGTAAAATTCTTACCGTCCGTGTCATACATAATATATTTATCACATATGCGACGAAATAAAAATCGTAATACAAATTGCAAAATGTCAGTCCATTTTGTTGAATAAGACGTGAGGCGCGTGAAGCAAAGAAAGCAAAAATAAAGTGGCTGTATGCTGACGGGCATAGATAAATACGAGTAACCTATTCTTTATTTTCTATACCACATCGGTCGCAAACAAGCTTAGGCCCGCCTGATGGTAAGGGTTACCGTAGCTTATGGGCGCTTGCAAGTCCAGGGGTGTTAAATCAACGTTGCCTACCATTTAAAATTGTTCAGGTCCTTTCTTGAAGAACCTAATGAGGTTCTTCCGAGGGACTATAGTAATGACTATAGTTAGATTTTAGGGATTTTGAACGTATGCTATTTAACGTTAGTTTTTTAATTTTAGACATTCTGATACGTACCCAAAAAAAATATAATGTTCGATTATGGCGCTACGCCAGACGCTACCGTGTCACGCTCGCTTCGCTCGCTAGGCTCGCGCGCTGTAGTGTCGCAATTCACCTAACAACCTAACCGTTTTTTTTCTCCTGGGGGATCAGGCAAGGCATTCTAGTCGACAACAGCAAGCTGCGGCATAGAACTTCGTTCGCTTCGCTCACTCGGTCGATTAATATCTATCTAATATTTGCAATAATCCCTTGCTCTGTGTAATCTTTAATTATCACGCCAAAAAATCGTATAAATAATATCAAAAATACACGAAACTGTAAGAACAGTTTCCAAAGAAACTTAACCTCTTGCCAGTGAGAAAGACTAATCAACCCATTCGCGACCACTGACTTGAACTCAAGTTCGTCACTGTTCAACTCACTGGCCACCGACGTCATACGAAGTCCAAAAACAATAGACTTAAGACTTTCGTAGCGTAGGGCCACCTTTCATTTCTGTGGCGGCGAATAGGTTAAAGGCGAGTCTTGTGGCCTACAATAGTTATTTTTACAAGCTTTATATTAACTTGCCTTATTGTTACCTTGTTAGTATGTATGTATGGGACAAATCTTGCAAGTTAAATTTGACCCACTTCCCGGTGACCGATTTAGCTGAAATTTTGGGTATAAGTATAGTTTGGATGACAATTCAATATTATGGTACCATCGAGCTGATCTGATGATGGAGACAGAAGGTGGCCATGGGAATTCAGTACTTAACCTACGTAACTTCGTTGAGTTTGGGTTCGTTAGCATCGTCTCAATGAGTAGTTGATGATAGTATACAGAAAAGTACAGTCGGCAATAAAAGCTTGTAGCAAAAATTAAATTTTTGACAGAAACTTATTTTGGCAGTATTTCCGGGCTCATTAAAAACATTACCTTTTACTGATAGCGTTGTAGAGAATAGGGTTGATAGCAGCAGATAGGTAGTAGAAAAACCCAGTTACCACAAACACGGTCCTCTGGTAGTCTAGGTCAACCGCATCCTACGTAAAAAAAAACAATCAGCTTCTACATGGCGAATTAAATCCTAAGGTAGTAGGTAGTTTAAACAACAGGGATGATGCCACCAAATAGAATAATCAATAATCTTGCATTTAGTCGAAAAAATATTAAAAATAGTATTACTTGTAACAAAAAGTCATCATTCTCCTAGCGTTATTCCCGGTTGTGCCCTAAAGGATCCCGAGGTCCGCTTTGACATTTAATCCCAAGATATGGCATAGGCACTAGTTTTACGAAAGTGACTGCCATCTGACCTCCAACCCAGACGGAAAACTAGACCTTACTGGGATTAGACCGATTTCCTCACGATGTTTTCCTACATCGAAAAGCTAGCGGTAAATAATCTGTACATAAGTACCGAAAAACTCATTGGTACGAGCCGGGATTCGAACCCACGACCGCCGCTTGACAGCCGCATGCCTGAACCACTAGGCTACCGCAGCTTATAGTATATAAAAAAGTAACACAAGATAATAAATATTACAATATAATATAATCGGTCACTCTTTGAGGTCATATACCGCTCGACATTTTTCGAACCGATAAGTGGACCTTACTTACTCGTGAGTACACCCGTTGCCGGCGCGCTTAGCAAAAACTAGAATCACCCGTGACCAGCGAACGAAAAAAACCATAGAATGCTCCTTACAATTTTTTACCCAAACACGTGGCTAAAACCCGATATGCACATGTTCGACCTAAACGGTTTCCATCGTTTTGACACCCCGCGGCCAACCCCGCATAATGGCAACGGTAACCATTCTGTGGGGCCATCTTGCAACGCTAACTTCTATGTTTTTTTCTTTCGCTGCCCGTGACTCCATTCAGTTCAACTACTTCAACTCGACTTGGATCGAGTTGACTCTTCCTTCATTAATAGTGAGTGACTAATAATCGAATGATTATAAATTGAGTCGAATTATGATTATAACCGACTAATCGATTTAGTATTATTCAAAGTCGCGCATCGAAATGTAGGTAGTATGGATTTTTTTTTAAATAAACTCTTTTATTTTCTGTGAAAATGACGATTATGAGGCGGGTTCAAAAACAAAGTCTAGTTAATAGATCAAGTCGGGTATCATGTGGATGGACTTGAGTTGCACTTTCTAAAACCGTTTTTAATTTTTTGCTACAGTGTAAAATTTTGATGTATATTATGAAGGTATGAACTATAAAACGATTAAGGAAAGCTAATACTAATACATATTCATAACTACCCCACAAGACATGACAAAGTTCGTCGACTTTTTTTTAACAATATGGCGTCTGTGGCCGCCATTTTGATTTTGGTTACTCGCAGGGTTAAACAGAATCGATTGACGTATGATTAATTAAAATCGACTCAGGCGGTTAATCTCTAGAGTGCCACAAAGAAACAAAAATACATACTTACTTACTTACAAACATATACTGGTAAACACATCACCCTCCTTTGCGTCGCGCAGTTGGGTACAAATATATTCGCACATCTCTTGTGGATATTTGCCATTACTGGTTTATTAACCCTTAAATGCATAATGATGTATATATGCATCGTATATTGTATATGTAAAGTAAAGTAAGTAAAGTAAAGTAAAAGTATTTTTATTGTATATTGTTTATATTGTTTATATGTTTTAATAAAAACTATGATTTTTTTCTTTATTTTTCCCTCAATCTATACAACATGACACATCTATTTCAATTTATTAAAAAGTTATACAAAAAATCATGCATTTAAGGGTTAAGGGGCTACCCGAGGTTTTCATCGATTTTTGACAAGTTTTGAATCGTATCTACTACTTTTGCACTACAGATATCATTATAAATCAAATGGTTATCGGTTCTTTAATCTTGTATCTCCATGTTGGTCCACCGGATTTTGAAACAAATTAATACTTAATTTTGTATGATTTTTTTAAACATTGTCTAAAAAAACACTTATTTCGTATCTCTATTGATGTGAAAGATTTAACATATACGAAATTTACATATTTGAGTTTGTCTGTGACGTCTCTAAAAACTGGTCCAGGGTTTTCATTTTTAACCAAGTAACACAAAAGTTATGGCCAGAAAACCAGTTTTTTGGCCTAAAATTGTTCAACTTTGGTGCCAAATATCTCGAAAACAATGAACTTTGAAGTAAATATGGGATACTATATTGCTTAAAGTCGTTGTTGTTAATATATTAAGCTACAAAAAACATTAGAAAACTATGGGATTCAGATCGAAGGTCATTGGCGTATGGGAGCCCCTTAACCAGTCGATGTCGCGGCCATGTTTTCTTGCATTTCACGAAGACAGTGGCCACAGTTGAGGAAATTCGACTTTAACGTCATAATAATAGGAACACACCCACTTGCCTCCGTGAAATGCAACAACTATAATCATCTTCTTCGTTTTGTCATGAAACACTGGTGCTCGTCATAATAGGTTTGGGGTCTGCTATACCTTACGCAATAGTTTGCCTACGGCAGATTTTATCTGCTCTGTCTTGATTTGCATGATCTTGTGTCTTCGAGTCTACCCTGCGCGGTTGGCACAAGATGGCGCGCGAGCTGTCTCGCGGCGTGATAGACTATACTATACGTCTCTTTCTCATTAGAGGGCTTAGAAAGATATGGATAGTCTATGTCACCGCGACACAGCTGGCAGGCTCCTGTGATAACCGTGATAATAATAATAATAATAAGGGGGCGTAGGGATGTGACGGCCCCATCGCCCACCAGATTTCTGGTGCAATCAGTCAACGTAAGGCAGCTTGTGGCGGGCTGTTAGGGAGTAGCGACCCTACGTACCTGAGTACTCCTGGGGGTGTCCTGTGGATGGTTGGACAGGCCCCCTGCCTCTGGCTTGCCTTTACTGGCCGTCCAGAGTGGAGTCGCAAGAGCTGTTGTTCGAGGGTTGATGTGGACACCTAAGTGGCGAGTTGGCTATATGTTTTAAGTCCAGTGCCACCTCTCTACCCCCCCCCCCCCAGCTCTCTGACCGGTGTTGCCCTTAGGCCATTTTTTAATGTCGCTATTAATAGGGGCCCATCTAGCAGTTGGCGAGTCACCGTCTGCCAGAGATAAAAAGTGAGACAGTTTTATTAGGCAGGCGTCCGATGTTACATCCAATAGCCCAGCCACTAGTCCATCATTTTAACCCAATAACCCGTTTCATTTAGATTCCATCAACCATCAATGGGCCCTACACACCCCAGCGGGTGCTGTCTCTGTGTGCGTCACATGACACGAGCAGGGACAGCATCCGCTCGGTGTACTCCTTGCATTTCATTAAATTGTCAAAAGGGCCTCTACGTGTTGGCTCAGTTGGTACTTTGTAGGTACCTAGCTCCACGCACGCCTCCCAAAGGTCCGGGACATCATTGTCCCGTGAGCGGGAAAGACAATAATAATAATAAATAAGGGGACAATCTTACACAAATCGACCTAATCCCATAGTAAGCTGAGTAAGGCTTGTGTAATGGGTACTAGACGACGATATATACAGGGTGAGCAATCCAAATGGGTCAGTATGGCGGTTTTGGAAACCATAACAGATAGCGAAATCTTGGCTTAGGAACCATGACGTTGATTTTAGTAAAAAGAAAAACTGCATTCATATACTTACAAAAATACGTGTACTCGGCCCAGGAATCGAACCTGGACTTTTTGAAAAATTTAATTTCGTTATTTTCCTTTGAATATCGGTTATGTAGCTCTTAAATAGTAAATGTTACTAAGAAACATGATATCTAAAACTAATAAAATGCATTGTTTTTAAACAACGAAGTTTTATTTTTCAATACTTCAGGGCCGCCGCCGGCCCTTTGACTTTGTATGGGGAAGTTTTAATATTGTTTAAGTAATCGAACGAAATCTTATGTAAACATTAGACTGAAATGCCCACAATTTAAATATTTTGCAAAATATCGTCATTAATATGATTCCGGTTATCATTATAAATAGGAGGCCCTGAAGTATTGAAAAATAAAACTTCGTTGTTTAAAAACAATGCATTTTATTAGTTTTAGATATCATGTTTCTTAGTAACATTTACTATTTAAGAGCTACATAACCGATATTCAAAGGAAAATAACGAAATTTAATTTTTCAAAAAGTCCAGGTTCGATTCCTGGGCCGAGTACACGTATTTTTGTAAGTATATGAATGCAGTTTTTCTTTTTACTAAAATCAACGTCATGGTTCCTAAGCCAAGATTTCGCTATCTGTTATGGTTTCCAAAACCGCCATACTGACCCATTTGGATTGCTCACCCTGTATAATAGATATTAATACTTAAATATCCATGACTCAGAAACAAATATTCATGCTCATCACACAAATATTTGCCCTTACCGGGATTCGAACCCAGGACCTTCAGCTTCGTAGGCAGCGTCACTACCCACTAGGCTAACCGGTCGTGATGGACGACTATACGTGTTCAATGGAGTAGCTTTCCTGCCTTGAGACGCCTTGACTCAACTATAATGTCACTGTTGAGTTTCCCAAAGTGTTTCTAACCCTTGACCACGACCCCTCATACATTGTGCAAGTAATATTCCGCAATGGGAAACAGTGGGCCGGTACTTCGTGGATTGAGCTATCCAGTGATAATGTGGAGTCCAGTCAATTCATTTGCAAGGACGACAAGTAACTTCATTCCACTGTTCAACGGAATTACCATGAGAGATCACTCTAATCTCACTTGATTTTTTTATTTTATTAGATACCTAGTTTTTGACCCTCTGAGACCTGATGTGGATGGATACCTATCAGATTTAATTATAATTATTTTGATTTTGACGCTTGGAAACCTTATACATCGCTAAGAAATATATAGTTATATTTTTTCGGGTAATTGTTTTGACATTTATTTTTATTTATTTTTATTATGAAGGACGGAGGAGGAGGCGGATGTACTACTTGTTAAAGTGCCCATGTGGCCTATTTGCAGAATAAATATTTAGATTTAGATTTTGTAGATGATGGAAAGCTATACCGTTTCACCGCCCAGTGCCATTAAGCGCTGAAAGTGGTATGGCGCCCCGCATATGAAGAAGGTCATCACCACTGCCACTGAAACAAAATATAATCGGCTGAATATTGAGCGTTTTTTTTTCATTACCATCATCATCGTCAGCATGTGTCAGTCCACAACTAAACATAGGCGTCTCCCATGGCACGCCACTGAGCTCGGTTTTCAGCTTGACTCATCAAATCGCTGGCGTAAGGCTTACGAATGCGATCGCTCCACCTAGATGCAGTGAGGATCTCAGCAAATATTGTCAAAATGAATGGTGATCAGAAGTACCTTTTGTTAAGGACGTATAACAATACATATAATACCAATATTATACCAGCGTTGATTTTTATAAAAATAGTAAATTCTGACGTTCTGTCCGAAAATTATGCTTATATACGTACGGCGATAAACGTGAGGCGATAGTTACTTTTTTCCCTCACTGCCTCGGAAAGCCGTCTTTTATCCTTTAAAACGAGCGGGTAATAACGAATTTTATCCTCTAGTGGGGAAATTAATTTGACCTTGGAGCGTGACCATTTGTTGTCGGTATTTGGCGGCGCGGCGAAGGAGCGTCAGTGTTCTGTTCGCGCGCAGTAGTGACGGATGTGTTTTGATTTCAGTTGGCTCGCACGGCCGTAGACATGGATAACGAAAAGTGTCGTACTTTAATTAAGTTATAGATACGGCTCTAAACAGCTATGTTTGTTCTGAATAATGTGATAAATAATTATGGAAGCGGGAGCTGCACATCAATGTGATACGTCCATTGCCGAGTACAAATGAAGACTGATTTGTTATCTTAATTATTTAATTACAATTTTGTAGTGAGGGCACACGGCACAGCTGATGGAAAGTTTATACATATTTTCCATCAGTACTTAATCATAACAAACTGTAACATAATACTTCGACCTCGGCATTCCCACCGGCACATGCGTGGACTTTGTACTATTAACCTTGGTAGCAGTTTCCACTCATAGGAACACAAGGTAATGCACTAGTATATAAGACCTACATTTTCTCTGAATAAATACAGTTATTACCCGAGTCTCGACTTGTCATTACTACCTAGAAGTCCTAATACTTCATGGCGACCTTTCCAGGCCTGGCAGGACATTTTTCATAGTGATCCTGCCAGGGCAGGTCGCTTCGCGGCGACCTGCCTTTGCGACGATAAATAAAACCAAGCCAAGGCTAGCCAACAACTCAACGCAGCGCATCGATCAACTCTTCGTGGCATCAAGCAAGCAGCACCAGTCAGCACCAGCAACGACCCACGCCACGCCGCGCAGAATACGAAGATCATGGGCAGCCAGTGCAACAAACATGACCGGCAACTCCACTCCACGCTCCACTACGGTAACCATGGAACAATCACCACGAAGAAAAATTTATGTTGTTCCACGAAGAGGAGGCCCGATACAATTCAATCCACGAGCCACGCCACGCAACATACAACAAGACGGAAGAGGTGTCCAGGGTTATCCCGGCCCAAGTTCGAGGGAGTCCAGGGTTTTCCCGGCCCGCATCAGCGACCGACGCAGCAGCCGTCCCGGAGGAACACACTGCAGCCGCCAGCCAGCCAGCCAGCTAGCTTCAAGGACGAGAGACGAGACGAAATAACGAACACGTCGAAATCGTATCGTATACTTTTAAATAATCTTGATATTTTTTTTTAATAACGTAAAATAGAAAAGTAGCCAAGTAAGAACTACTTTGTTCGTATAATATTATAGGTAAATAATGTGTAAATTTAGTGTCACTAGAATTTAATAAACCCAAGTAAATTTAAATATCGCAATATTACAGACATTCACTAGTTGACAATTATACATTAAGTAGCTAGTATTGGACTGGCCATCTGATAACTTAGCAAAAGTCTAATTGATTAAAAATGACAAAAATAATAAAAGTTAAAAAATAAGTACGTAGAAAAATATAGTTCAAAGTTAGAGAAATCACAAAACACTACAATGAGTTAATCCAGTCTATAACAATAAATGTTTTAATCATTATTTCGGTTCAGTAATCAATATTAAATATATATATATATAAAAAATGAGAAATAAATACCATTACACCAGTAATAAAATACTGAGAATAGAAAATAAAAAGAATAATAATAATCATAATGTTATATCATAACACAATAAAATCAACATAAAATCATTATAGACGATTATAGAGTAAATTTCAACATGACTTATAGACATCATCAAGTTATACTCAGTTGATAAAAGATTCAGACTCAAAATTATTTATTTAATCAATTAAATTCCAAAAGGTACTTAAAACAGACAGTAATCCGAATTAATATTCATATTATTAAAAAAATCGTAACCAAAACCCGATTAACTCAAAGTACTAAAATTAGAATAGAGGACCCCCCGCGACATCAAGTAAACACGGCGATAGCAAATACCTGAGAAAACAACGTCACACCCTCGCCGTTGCATCTCTTTCTCTTCGTAACCAAGAACTATATTCTAACTTACAGTCATATGAATAAAGTGCGATTTGCAACAAACAGCACTACACACATATGATTTATAAACATGGACGTCAGCCTAAGCACATAACATACGTGGATCAACACATGGAGCATAGTTACATTTCTTTTTTCTTCTAACCAGACTATGCCTTGTCCAATAATCCCATCAAGTACAAATAGTATTTTTTTATGCATATAATTATAAAAGTCACGTACTCAATGGCATAACTCATCTTGTGTACAGGAAAAAAAATTACGAAAATAATATATACGACATTATGATATATATTCTAAAATTACAATACCAAACGCATAGGAATAACACACCGCTTGATGAATAAAAATTAGGAAATCATACGGTTAAAATTACGGTATCATTATTACTTTGCAATATGCATTTTGAATCTTATAGCTTCTTTAATAGAGTTCATAATAGCACAAGTAAGACGTGTCCTTATGGCACGCGACAGCTGATATTACAGCCCGAATTACAAATTTTATATAAAGCTTCGTGCATTATTTTAGAGACTTACATTCAAATTACAATTATATGTATTTTTTTTTTAACGAACCAATATTATTTCATCAAAAGACCCGTATAGAAATTATTTTCATAAGCGCACAAATATTCTTAATAATTAGTATAGACCCAAATACCTACAGACACCGAATTTTAACCATATCGTAATAAAATTGTTTCAGCAGATTTAGTAAAATCAATTTCCTTAAAATCAGTATGTATCCGAAAATGCTAAGACATGTAAGTTTTTCACTGTACGATTAGACTGATCACCTAAAAGTAAATGAAATTCTTATATGACAATGTTTTCAAGGATCATGCGTAGTAGTGAAACAGAGAATAAGTGAACCTTATTAGCAAAAAAAAAAAAATCGCATAGCCTATTATTATTAGGAGCAACAGACTCCGACGGCAGTTTATATACCTACGCGACGACGTATTATTAAATAAGATATATAGTACCGAGACCATGATGCCGATAGGCTAAATGCATAGAAGCAATGCGATAACAAGAGAAAAGTAAAATAATGTCAAAGAAATATATAAAAATAAAAAATAAAAACATTAAAATAAATTAGAATAAAAGGAAAAATTTATATACTTATTCATTTTTGCAAACAATAACACTAGATTATATTTTAATTAGAAAAATAAGCTATTATTTTCATTATATAATATTTTAATTAGGAGAATATGCTATTATTAACAGTATATTCTATTTACTAGAAAATAATTTAAAAGAAGAAATACTCAAAATATTAAAATAACGATCAAATTTAAAATGAAAAAAAAAAACAATTATAATCATTATATTTCAGTTCAATTAAAAAACCTTATAAATGAGAAAATAAACTTACTATAATTATAATTAACCACGCAGATTTTAAAAAGAGCTTTTTAAACTAAAATTCAAAAAATTAAATAACTGACCAACAAAAAAATAACGAATAAAAAAAGAAAAAAAAACAAGTAAATCGTTGAGCTTTCAGTTAATACGGTTTCCAAATATGATTGGCTGGTACCACCAATCTTCGCGGAAATCTTAAAAAATAATAATAATAATAATAATATTAGAAATAATAAAACTTATAAAAAAAAAAACACAACAAATACTGGAAAATAAAATCACCATTCTCACAAAAATCTGTCTCAGAACCAATGATCAATTTGCGAGCGAACGAGTTTCCCCCGCAAGGGCATTGGATTCATTTTGAGAACACAACATATATCAAAAATATACTTTTTGCCAGCATCAAGCGCCATGGCTACCGTGGCACGACAAAAAGTGTATAGGTGATATAAGGGATGCGCCAGGTACAAGCAGGCAAGAAATCTTTGGAACCTAATCGCGATTTGATCGAGCATCAATCGTGAAGGTCTTTAGACACATGGTCAGCATAAAGGGTTAACGTGAGGAAGTGTTAAACGATCTGCCTGATTACACATATACATGTATTGATATATGTGTGCGCGCTTTATAAATAAACTAAACAGTATCTTGTACCTTGAGCAAATAATTATATTATATGTAATGTAAGGTCGGCCGACCACATAAATGCGTACCCCTCAACAACATTTCATAGCTAAATAAGAGCTGTAGGCCTAGGTACAACAGATTAACCAGGCTACAAGTGAGAAAGAACAGTCCGACAAAAATAAAATAAAATAAAAAAATAATTAAAATGTAATTAAAACTAATAAATAAAAGATGAAAACGTATTACAAAAATAACGTAAACAAAAAAAAAAAAGGATTGACATGTAAAAATTAAATAAACAAATGTAGTAAGTAGTGGTTAAATAAATAAATATAACATAAAAAAGCTCTCAAAAAGATAAATATTAAAGAAAAATATTGAAGATCAAAATAAAAGTAAATAAAAATTAAAAACGTAAAAACATATCAAATAACATATAAAAAAATAAATAAAAAAAAATTGCTATTATTTAGTAGCATTTAAGTAATATATATTTAGTTTTTTTACAATTAATTTCACCCAATAAGGGAATACTATAATATTTTATCACGTAGAAGTAATCATACTTATAAAAAAAAAAAAAACAATTATATAATCATTCAGATTTTTAAATTAACTATTTACTGTAGATTAAGAGATTTAATATGAATTAAAAAACGGAAAAACAGCGCTAATCAAACTCTTTATACACAGAACCATAAAAAATCATTCAATTCAAGATTACCTTTTCAAGTTCAAGTTTAAATACTATGTAATATCAGAAAAAACAAAATAATTTACGCAATAATAACTAAACTCTATTGCCATTAACAATAAAACTCAAATTAAAAACTTACCATTTCACACCACACCAAATAGCAACAAATAATACACAAACTTATAGTCCATCCTTCAAAATTTCATGTAGACTGCCTACCCCTTTTGGGAATAGAGGCGAAAAACTTTTAATTAATTTACACAACAATTTAACTTAAAACCAGAAACGCACACTAACACGGCACCTAACCATATAAAATTCTATAACTCACTTAAAAACACTATATTTTTAATAATAACTTACATAACACCAGAACAGGTTAAACCGACTAACTCACATAACAAACTGATCTAAACATAACTTGCAGCAAGACAGTACCTAACATAAAAATTCCACGAAGTCCTACAGAAGCGACGACCACCCGCGAAGGTTAGATGAGCCAGCAACAATGTAATGTTCGCAATATAACCTATATCGATGCTTATATAAAACAACTCTGTATCTCAAAAACTGTGTTTTTTCAGGGCAGAGGTTTAAAAAAAACACAAAAAAGATATTGTTATATTTTTTTATTAAGATAACCAATTTAAAATCTTCTTTTAGTCACAGTTTCCTCTGCCATCCAGTTATTTAAACCCAAGAAAATAAAAAGAAAACAACAAAAAACTACACAAAAAAACTCAAAAATGTACTACAGTTTAGAGTTGTGACACGATATTTATATACTTTGGATAAGTTTTTATGTGTACTAACGTCTCAATAGAAAATAATTCAAAAAAATATTTTTTTCTTATGAATAATAGTGTATTATTTGTCTTTAAGACAAACGTATATGTAAAATATTAAAAGAATACTGACTTATTTTGCTTTGTTTCTCAAATATTATTTTTTAATATGGACAATAATGGCCTTAAACGACATACATCACAATAAAACTTAAACTTTATAGACAATAACGGTATAGTTTAGTTTACAACATTACAACACTTGGTGTGGATGTAAATTAGTAACTCTTTTTAAAAGATTCAAAGATTCAAAGATAATATATTAATATGGACTTTAAGGCTCCATAAAAATCTTTTGCACGCCTGCACGCAGGCTGAATGCACTGGACGATTATGTTGTATTTTTAAGAACTATGTAACTGCATTCCGAGCAAAATAAAAATCTTTGAATCTTTGAAATCTTTGAACCTCGTGGGGGGCCCAGCTACGATGCGCCATCCGGTACGTGGTCACATCTCGAGAACCTTTCCGCCCCAACGGCCATCGGTTCTACGTGCAATGTGCCCAGCCCATTGCCACTTAAGTTTAGCGATTTGGAGGGCTATATCGGTTACCTTGGTTTTGCTGCGGTAGCCTCATTTCTGATGCGATTGCGCAGAGAAACTCCCAGCATAGCCCTCTCCATTGCTCTTTGGGTGACTTTGGGCCTTCTTATGAGGTAACCGTCTACGTTTCCGTGTCATACGTCATCACACAGTGAGGTAGTGGCAACACACACTGGTCAAAGACTCTCGTCTTGAGACATTGCGAAGTATTGCACGAAAAGATGTGCCGTAGGTTCCCGAATGCTGCCCAGCCGAGTCGGACTCTTACTCAAAGTTGGACCTATCTAACTTGAAAGTCTGAAGAAGTCTTGAAAGTGTCCGATTGACATGATTTTTGTCTTATCCATGTTCATCCTTAGACCAACTCGCTCGGAGGCTTTACTGAGGTCATCGAGCATAGTACTCAAGTCCTCCATGGTCTCAGCCAAGACTACTATATCATCAGCAAACCAAAGGTGATTGATGTACTCGCCGTTGATGTTGATGCCTAGCCTTCCTCCAGTCTAGAGTCTTGAAAACATCCTCTATTGCAGCGGTGTACAGTTTTGGGGAAATAACATTCACTTGCCTAACACGCCGTTGTAGCGGAATACGTTTCAAGCTCCGATCCTGGAGTGGGACTGACATAGTGACGTTCTCGTACAAACACTTCAGTAGTTCGATATAGCGGCAGTCTACTTTTCACCGCTGGAGAGACTGTAGTACAGCCCAGGTTTCGATCGAATCGAAAGCTTTTTCCACGAACGCTAAGCAGAGAGGCAAGTTTTACTTTTCAGTCTTCTGTATAACCTGGCGGAGCGTATGAATGTGGTCTACGGTACTAAAACCTCTTCGAAAACCGGCTTTTTCGGGAGGCTGGAAGTCACTAAGCCTGCATGCGAGGCGATTCGTAATGACTCTTGAAAACAACTTGTAAACATGGCTCAGAAGTGATCATGGGTCGGTAATTCTTCAGCAGGATTTTGTTCCCCTTTTTGAACAACAGCACCCCTTACCTCTGTTCCACGCCTTTGGCGTGCTCCCTTCCAGTAGGACGGTGTCGAACAACTTCTGAAGGGTCGTAAGGATCGGTTTTCTACCCGCCGTCGTGAGTTTGGCTGTAATTCCGTCTTCACCTTGCTGCATGTAGGTAGCTACATTACATATCACCTGGTATTTATATTTATTTATCTCTCGTCTATCCAAATAGTGTATTAGTATAGTAGTTTATATATTAAATTGTATGACGTTTCCGTGAGTCACCAACGGTGCTGGCTGAAAATCAGCGCTGTAGGTGTCTTGACACCTCAGCATAATGCTGAGCCAGTGTCCGGTTCACTGCCGCAGAGACACACTTTTTTCATGTTTTATGTGCTTTTCTTGTTTATTTTATTATTTAATGTGTGTCCTGTGTGTTTGTGAATAAATATATCTTTGTTTCTTTCTTTCTTTCTTTCGATCGAGATCTCGTGCGAACACATTAGAGCCCTTATTTCTCTCGATGGCCTCTTCAATACGGTTCGTAGTGAATTGGCGCAGATCGAGGGTAAGGGACTTGGAGATCTGTTTATTTAGCTGCCGGTATAAAGTCGCATCGTTTGAAGACTGCAGAATCATTTGACTCTTTTCCTTCATGAGCTTCTGAGTGGAGCTAGAGAGCCTTTTAGTTCTGTTGGCCCGCTGGGCCTCGAAGAACATAGACCCAGTGGCACGAACAGGTTCCACAAAACCTAGGCAATGGAAACGGTTTTGGAGTTCCAGCTGAAAGCTCTCGGGGTCACCCATAGGGCAATGGAGAGGGCTATGCTGGATGTCGGATTTTTTTTCCAGTTCGCGTGTTCATTTCTATAACCAAAGTATAATATAGTCAACTGAAAGAGTTACTGAATCTTTGACACAAATTTCATCCACGAAAGTGAGGCAGGACAAACCCTTAAATAGTGTCCATAATAAAAATATAATCATTATTGTTATTATATCACTTTTTATACAAAACAGAGGCGCACACGAGTAATTGAAGTCCCCATGTACATGGAGCATGTAGTAGGTATGTATCTTATGCTTATTTTATTTGATATTACAAAATAAATAAATATTAGAGGTTAATAATATCTTACACAAATCGAACTAGGCCCATAGTTAAGTTCAATAAGGCTTGTGTTGTATATTATTATTTTAATTGATATGAATACATACATACATTTTTTGCAATACATATAACATCTAAATAAGTTTATCATCGTGCTGCTTATCTATTTATAGTGGCTTTTCTCGTTTTGAATCAAGAAACTAAATGCATATTTATGATGAACATAGGCCAAATTCGTATAGTATACCAATAATGAAGTAAGTATTATGTAGTATAGGGGCTTATTTTGCTTACATGAACAAGCCAACTTTCATTATTTTCGTGAATACTCGTTTATTTGTTGTTAAGTCAAAACATCGGTACTTACTGTTTAACGGAAAGTGTCCCATTCATGAATAATCCTATATTGCACAAAAATTCGCTAGTGTTCCACTGAGCTATTTCGCGTAATGCCGCTGTTGTACAAACAAATTGATGTGTTTTAACGAATTATTTAGGGATGTGCCGGTAGTCAACAAAAAAACGTGGTGACGGCGTCGATCGCTATGGCTCATCTGGCCTACGGACGGTCTTCCAGATAAAATGACGTCGACACCCCACCAATGGCATAACGGCACAATGCTGCCACGGTGGCAATTTTTTGAATTAGAACACGTGAGTCTTAGTCACGATAAACTTTAACGTGTTCTGCGTCTAGTCTTATACTTAGTAGCAAAACGGATTATTTCTCGATACCGACTTGTTTTAGATAAGCGTCGATCGATGCTTATATAAAACAACTCTGTATCTCAAAAACTGTGTTTTTTCAGGGCAGAGGTTTAAAAAAAACACAAAAAAGATATTGTTATATTTTTTTATTAAGATAACCAATTTAAAATCTTCTTTTAGTCACAGTTTCCTCTGCCATCCAGTTATTTAAACCCAAGAAAATAAAAAGAAAACAACAAAAAACTACACAAAAAAACTCAAAAATGTACTACAGTTTAGAGTTGTGACACGATATTTATATACTTTGGATAAGTTTTTATGTGTACTAACGTCTCAATAGAAAATAATTCAAAAAAATATTTTTTTCTTATGAATAATAGTGTATTATTTGTCTTTAAGACAAACGTATATGTAAAATATTAAAAGAATACTGACTTATTTTGCTTTGTTTCTCAAATATTATTTTTTAATATGGACAATAATGGCCTTAAACGACATACATCACAATAAAACTTAAACTTTATAGACAATAACGGTATAGTTTAGTTTACAACATTACAACACTTGGTGTGGATGTAAATTAGTAACTCTTTTTAAAAGATTCAAAGATTCAAAGATAATATATTAATATGGACTTTAAGGCTCCATAAAAATCTTTTGCACGCCTGCACGCAGGCTGAATGCACTGGACGATTATGTTGTATTTTTAAGAACTATGTAACTGCATTCCGAGCAAAATAAAAATCTTTGAATCTTTGAAATCTTTGAACCTCGTGGGGGGCCCAGCTACGATGCGCCATCCGGTACGTGGTCACATCTCGAGAACCTTTCCGCCCCAACGGCCATCGGTTCTACGTGCAATGTGCCCAGCCCATTGCCACTTAAGTTTAGCGATTTGGAGGGCTATATCGGTTACCTTGGTTTTGCTGCGGTAGCCTCATTTCTGATGCGATTGCGCAGAGAAACTCCCAGCATAGCCCTCTCCATTGCTCTTTGGGTGACTTTGGGCCTTCTTATGAGGTAACCGTCTACGTTTCCGTGTCATACGTCATCACACAGTGAGGTAGTGGCAACACACACTGGTCAAAGACTCTCGTCTTGAGACATTGCGAAGTATTGCACGAAAAGATGTGCCGTAGGTTCCCGAATGCTGCCCAGCCGAGTCGGACTCTTACTCAAAGTTGGACCTATCTAACTTGAAAGTCTGAAGAAGTCTTGAAAGTGTCCGATTGACATGATTTTTGTCTTATCCATGTTCATCCTTAGACCAACTCGCTCGGAGGCTTTACTGAGGTCATCGAGCATAGTACTCAAGTCCTCCATGGTCTCAGCCAAGACTACTATATCATCAGCAAACCAAAGGTGATTGATGTACTCGCCGTTGATGTTGATGCCTAGCCTTCCTCCAGTCTAGAGTCTTGAAAACATCCTCTATTGCAGCGGTGTACAGTTTTGGGGAAATAACATTCACTTGCCTAACACGCCGTTGTAGCGGAATACGTTTCAAGCTCCGATCCTGGAGTGGGACTGACATAGTGACGTTCTCGTACAAACACTTCAGTAGTTCGATATAGCGGCAGTCTACTTTTCACCGCTGGAGAGACTGTAGTACAGCCCAGGTTTCGATCGAATCGAAAGCTTTTTCCACGAACGCTAAGCAGAGAGGCAAGTTTTACTTTTCAGTCTTCTGTATAACCTGGCGGAGCGTATGAATGTGGTCTACGGTACTAAAACCTCTTCGAAAACCGGCTTTTTCGGGAGGCTGGAAGTCACTAAGCCTGCATGCGAGGCGATTCGTAATGACTCTTGAAAACAACTTGTAAACATGGCTCAGAAGTGATCATGGGTCGGTAATTCTTCAGCAGGATTTTGTTCCCCTTTTTGAACAACAGCACCCCTTACCTCTGTTCCACGCCTTTGGCGTGCTCCCTTCCAGTAGGACGGTGTCGAACAACTTCTGAAGGGTCGTAAGGATCGGTTTTCTACCCGCCGTCGTGAGTTTGGCTGTAATTCCGTCTTCACCTTGCTGCATGTAGGTAGCTACATTACATATCACCTGGTATTTATATTTATTTATCTCTCGTCTATCCAAATAGTGTATTAGTATAGTAGTTTATATATTAAATTGTATGACGTTTCCGTGAGTCACCAACGGTGCTGGCTGAAAATCAGCGCTGTAGGTGTCTTGACACCTCAGCATAATGCTGAGCCAGTGTCCGGTTCACTGCCGCAGAGACACACTTTTTTCATGTTTTATGTGCTTTTCTTGTTTATTTTATTATTTAATGTGTGTCCTGTGTGTTTGTGAATAAATATATCTTTGTTTCTTTCTTTCTTTCTTTCGATCGAGATCTCGTGCGAACACATTAGAGCCCTTATTTCTCTCGATGGCCTCTTCAATACGGTTCGTAGTGAATTGGCGCAGATCGAGGGTAAGGGACTTGGAGATCTGTTTATTTAGCTGCCGGTATAAAGTCGCATCGTTTGAAGACTGCAGAATCATTTGACTCTTTTCCTTCATGAGCTTCTGAGTGGAGCTAGAGAGCCTTTTAGTTCTGTTGGCCCGCTGGGCCTCGAAGAACATAGACCCAGTGGCACGAACAGGTTCCACAAAACCTAGGCAATGGAAACGGTTTTGGAGTTCCAGCTGAAAGCTCTCGGGGTCACCCATAGGGCAATGGAGAGGGCTATGCTGGATGTCGGATTTTTTTTCCAGTTCGCGTGTTCATTTCTATAACCAAAGTATAATATAGTCAACTGAAAGAGTTACTGAATCTTTGACACAAATTTCATCCACGAAAGTGAGGCAGGACAAACCCTTAAATAGTGTCCATAATAAAAATATAATCATTATTGTTATTATATCACTTTTTATACAAAACAGAGGCGCACACGAGTAATTGAAGTCCCCATGTACATGGAGCATGTAGTAGGTATGTATCTTATGCTTATTTTATTTGATATTACAAAATAAATAAATATTAGAGGTTAATAATATCTTACACAAATCGAACTAGGCCCATAGTTAAGTTCAATAAGGCTTGTGTTGTATATTATTATTTTAATTGATATGAATACATACATACATTTTTTGCAATACATATAACATCTAAATAAGTTTATCATCGTGCTGCTTATCTATTTATAGTGGCTTTTCTCGTTTTGAATCAAGAAACTAAATGCATATTTATGATGAACATAGGCCAAATTCGTATAGTATACCAATAATGAAGTAAGTATTATGTAGTATAGGGGCTTATTTTGCTTACATGAACAAGCCAACTTTCATTATTTTCGTGAATACTCGTTTATTTGTTGTTAAGTCAAAACATCGGTACTTACTGTTTAACGGAAAGTGTCCCATTCATGAATAATCCTATATTGCACAAAAATTCGCTAGTGTTCCACTGAGCTATTTCGCGTAATGCCGCTGTTGTACAAACAAATTGATGTGTTTTAACGAATTATTTAGGGATGTGCCGGTAGTCAACAAAAAAACGTGGTGACGGCGTCGATCGCTATGGCTCATCTGGCCTACGGACGGTCTTCCAGATAAAATGACGTCGACACCCCACCAATGGCATAACGGCACAATGCTGCCACGGTGGCAATTTTTTGAATTAGAACACGTGAGTCTTAGTCACGATAAACTTTAACGTGTTCTGCGTCTAGTCTTATACTTAGTAGCAAAACGGATTATTTCTCGATACCGACTTGTTTTAGATAAGCGTCGATATGTTCCTGGTTGTGAATGTTAATTTTAGGTTTCATGTCGCATTGGATTACTGTAAGGGCATGTAAACATATTTTCAAATAAATAAATGAATACGAAATAGAAAAAAAATTTATAGGTAATTCAAAAATAAATACGAAATAGAAAATTAAAAGAAAAAAAAAAAGGAGTATGATAACATGCAGAAGCCATATACAAAACGTTAAGAAATTACCTTGAAAAATTGTAACACCCATAGTATTGTATAAAATTAAAAATAAGATAAGTTTAAATACTTATGTACACATTCTATTCTAAGTAGAAGTAAGACATTGTAAGAAACCAAACACCAATGCACGCATGTACCTACTACATAAGTAACACACAGTAAACAGTTTAAGAAGCAGTAACACACCATAATTATGTAAACCTTAGCCTAAGTAACACTAAGATAAGTTAAGCCAAAAACATAGTATTCATTGTATTCTACTATTTTTTGACTCAAAAAAAAACGGAGAAGCTGTAGTGAGGGCACACGGCACAGCTGATGGAAAGTTTATACATATTTTCCATCAGTACTTAATCATAACAAACTGTAACATAATACTTCGACCTCGGCATTCCCACCGGCACATGCGTGGACTTTGTACTATTAACCTTGGTAGCAGTTTCCACTCATAGGAACACAAGGTAATGCACTAGTATATAAGACCTACATTTTCTCTGAATAAATACAGTTATTACCCGAGTCTCGACTTGTCATTACTACCTAGAAGTCCTAATACTTCAATTTTAAATAATGTTAAACTAAGTTTTTTTGCATGTTGCAATTTCCTCGCTACAGTGAGGTGAAAAGTTTTGTGTTACACACGGGTGCAAATGTATTTTACTTCTCGTGTGTTGAAACACTCGCTACACTCGGGATTATATTTTAGAACCACTCGCTTCGCTCGTGGTTCAACTATAGAATCCTTTCGCTGGCTCGTGTTTCAATTCCACACTCGCGGGTAAAATACAACTTTTGCACCCTTGTATAACAAATAACTATAGAACGGAAGGTTTCTAACCGCCGGAGAATCACCTAATCATGGAATCGTGCTGTAAGCCTTACCGTCAAAATGGGGTTTATTACTCATATAGGACTTCAAAGACAGTACCTACCTAAGAATACTTTTGCCTTAAATTACCAGTAAACAAAACACACGAAAATAGTCGTAAAAAAACATAACGATTCTACTTATCTTTGCAAATTTAAAGTTTTTAAAGATAATACATAAAGAACAAAAAAAAACATGCTGTTGACCACAGAAAAAATCGTGACGAACTTCATACTTAATAAGAGGAAATTCTATGTTTAGGCGATGCGTGGTGTGGCACGAAGTGGACTGTAATTGACCTGGTAAAGGTACCGGGAGTCCGCTGGTTGCGGGTGGCGCAGGACCGGTCATTGCGGCACTCTTTGGGGGAGGCACTAGTAGGTAGACACTACAGGCACAGTAGACGTCTTCTGGCTGATACGAGGGTCAAACTGAAAGTTCTTAGAAAATCAAAAACTGAGCAATCAAGCAACTTATTACTTTTATTATATCTTTTCAAAATAGCCTCCCTTCATCGCTGCATTCGATAGAACCACTGAGAAAAGCACTTTGCCCACTCGTCCTTAGGGGTCTCTTCGACGGCCTTTTGAAACGCAGCCACTGCTTCGTCGGCGTCCATAAAACGTTTTCCTCGAAGTTTTTCTTTAATTTTTGGGAATAAATAAAAATCACAAGGTGCAAGGTCGGGGCTATAAGGTGGGTGACCCAGTAATTCCACGTTTGCCGTCGCCAAGTAGTCGATCGTTTGCTTGGCGGTGTGCGATGAGGCGTTGTCGTGGTGAAGCAGGATCCTACTGCGAGGCCGTTTTTCTCGAACTTTTTCCAAGACAAGTGGTAAACAATTGTTGGTGTACCACTTCGCAGTAACTGTTTTTTGATCTTTTTTTGATCTAAAATAATTGTTGCGTAATGACCAGTCCTTCCGAAGAACGAGGCCACCATCTTTTTTCCCACACTTCGACCTCTCTTCACTTTAGTAGGCAACTCCTCGGAAGGAAACACCCACTCAGCAGACTGTCTTTTAGTTTCAGGATCATAACAGTAAATCCAGCTTTCGTCACCCGTAACTACGTCGAACACAGCATTTGAGTCACCTCCGTTGAATCTTTGACCCATTTCACGGCACCAATCAACACGACGGACTTTTTGGGCTTCTGTCAAATTATGAGGTATCCACCGGGCACAAAGCTTCCTCACCGCTAAATGTTCATGGAGGATTTTGTGGACTTGACTCATACCAATGGCTAAGCTTGTACGAATCTGCTGATAGGTTACTCTTTTGTCAGTCTCTATCATACGCCGCACAACACTGATGTTATCTTCAGTAGTCGCCGTAGAAGGCCGGCCCTCACGCAGATCATCAGTGAGATTAGTGCGGCCACGTTTAAATTCATTAAACCAGTTGTAAATAGTAGCACGAGATGGGGCTTCATCGTGAAAGGCCAATCGAAGTCTATCATAACTTTCTTGTTGACTTAAATTACATCGAAAGTCGTAAAAAATCATTGCTCGAAAATTTTCTCGCGTTAAATTCATGCTCACGTAGTACACAAAAATATTAAGAAAGAGTTCCATTTTCAAATTTTGAACTTATTTTTTTATTATATTTATTACAAGTGGCCAGTTCTAAAGACTTTCAGTGTCGCCCTCGTATGATGATGATGATGGATGGTACTCGTCGTGTGTAGAACCAAGCACATGCATTAAATACTAAACGGATTTCACGAGTTTAATTCAATACGTTTAGATGAATATACTCTCAATATAAAATTGTAAACACTTACCTAATACTTTGAATATTTTAGTGTTTTCTGAGCAGTTATTAATGATTCCGATATTTCTCGCAAGTTTTCTGTTCTTCCTGAAACCAACGCATGAGTTGCACAAAATTTGAGTGCAAATTGATTTGCTATAAAAAAAGGTTTTGGACGACATGATTCTTGCGCCGTTGTGCGCGTTGGCCGCACAGCGAAGGAAATGCGAGAGCTTAAATACCTTGGAGAGTCATGAACCTATTTTGCATCTGCCAAGTGATTGTTCTGTCATCTGGTGTGATGCGTCTGTAGCACGTGCACCGCTTCGTTGTAGACCTCCTCATAAGACATGTCACAGCGGCTCGGGTTTTATCCTAGTCTGGTAGGTAATTGTGGCCACCTCACTCACATCCTTACAATTCAAGTCATCCCCCAAACATAACATTAAAATTTCCTTTGGCCTATCCCTTCCTTACAACCCTTCACCATATACACCCCCTAGTCTATGCACAATATGCACATAGACTGCAGACAGAAATAACAATAAGAAACATTATTTCAATAATTTACCTGATAAATAAAGCTATGTTAATGTACATCAGCATCAGAACAACCATAGGTATGAAGAAAAATATCACACAGGTGATCATGTAGAGGTGTGTGTGATACGCGTACTTATCGTCTTCTGGCAAATCTGACATGGGTATTGTGCAGGTTTGAGTGAGTAAGGGGACCTTTCCCGTTCCTGAAAAAAGTCTAGGGTATTTCATTCCATATAAACAACTGCTTAAACGTCCCCCTCATCGTCAGAGAGGCACTGTCTGTTTGCTAAGCTGAACATGCAGTTCTCATTTAAGTTACATTTGGAAAGCAGTAATCTATCTTGGCTCTTTTATGGGACATTTCTCCCCCATATTGTATGCATCAATAAATAATATAAAAACAATAGATTTCATCCTAAACCATTCTCGGTTTCTGCCATCGATCCGATCCGAAGACATGTAGAGATCATATGGCACCTTCGCACGCCGAAGCCACTTCTGAGGCCCTAGGACGATGGGTTTTATCGTCACGTTTTACTGCGAAAATGTTAAAGTAAATCGTCACGTAAACATCGTCTATACGTCACGTAAAACATAAAGATAAACGGTATTGTGCTATAATAGTAACAATTACACGGTTCAACTCACGTATTAAATGTCGGGACTCTTCGGGAGCTCGAAACATGTCGCCAGTGACATTGAATTCGTGAGTTGAACCGTGTAATTGTTAGTATTATTTCAACATGTCTCACGAAAGTTTAAATTCGTGTATTGTGCTAGCTGGGTTTCTATAGACTGTGCAATGATTAGATGTCACGAAATGCCTTTTTAGTCTGGTGTCACAATTTTAACACTAGATATAGTCAAGGAACTTGATTCGCGTACCGTTTCGCTGGTTTATTGTTTTAACATAATAAATTAATAAGTTATACATGGATAAGTAATCCATGGATTAAAACAACAACAAATATGGATTGTGTGAAAGTTTGCATAATTAGAATGACGCATGTTCGGGTGAAAGTTCAGCAAACTTTAACCTTAGAAATGCATCATAAGATTTATTTCACGTTGTCCATATAAGTAATAACTTATTTGTAGTTACGTATTTTAATATTTCTTTGGAGATGTCAAATTGGTGACATAGTCAAATACTCATCAATACTCAAACTAAAACTCACGGTCAACCCGTTTATTTGTTAACTGTAACAACAAATTGGACAAAGAGGGCTATACTTATTCGAGTGTGAAAAGACTGCTGCTGTTGCTGTAGGTATAATGGCTCAGCGACCCATAGCAAGTCTTGGCCTCCGACACGAGTTGTCACTATTTGTCCCGATCATGTGCTATTTCTCGTCCAGAATCGATCGAGACGAAGATCACGCAGGTCTGATTCGACGCTAAGTTTTATGTCTGACATAAAGCATTCGTCCCATTCTGGCAAATATGCGAGTGCGAGAGGGACAAATGCTTTAAGTCGGTTACGGGGGCTGGGACGCCCAACCGGTCGTCGCCCGGCCGGATGGCCCAGATATGTCTGTTTGGCGCCCCGATCTTCCTCCCTCTTTTCGACGTGATCAAGCCATCGGAGACGGTGAGCTTTTGTTTCTCCGATGATGTTGGGCGCGGCCACAAGATCTTCGATTTTGTTTTTCCGGACTCTGGACGCTTCCGTCATCTCTTCTTACCGGACCCAGTATCTTTCGATTTTTTTTTCAATCCGCCACCATGAGGTGTGGAAAAAAATGAATGATATTCCTGTCTTTGTCATACGCCATGAATATTTTCGAAAGATGTCAAACGGTGACACGAGCTCGGAATAGCTCGGTAAATATAGTGCATTCGGAAATATCTGGCATGATTCCATTTCGACGCAAACAATACGGGTAATACACCAAACACTCGTAGAAGCCATAAACATTTTAAAGGACGGTTTGGCTTTACCTGTTTTGGAGCGGACCAACAAATCTTGATACTTTTAAATATTAATAGAATAATTGAAAAAACAGCTACGTTCTTCTGTTTCCGAATTCTCTTCGGTACTTTCAGTGTCAGTCACTTCCGACATTTATCATAAAGTGCACATGGTGCAAGTAGTAAGTGTTTACAAAAAATGCACCCGCCGCTACTTAAGCCTATTGTTTATTGTTAATGACTGTTTTAAGTTAAAATATGCCAGATTATTCTGAATGCACTATAATCAAGTCATACCTGTGTGTGATACTGCGCCACAATAGTCATTGTCAGCGTTGCGGAGAAGTTATTTAGTATTATCGGTTGTCATCAGCCATTTAAACTTAGGACGGTACGCGAATGAAATTCCTTGACACCGACCCTCCTACCCCAGGTTAACCCAATCGGAGTAGCTACGGCTATAGGTACAATATACATACCAGGATATATCACCATCGGATTCGTCACAACTTGGAAAGCATGAAGATCCGGCAACGCAACGCCGACGCTGGTGACCCAAATGCCGAGTATTGCCATCGCAACTCTCTTGTGGCCTCTTGCTCCGAAACGAGAGTGATGGCAGATCGCGAGGTATCGTTCTATAGAGAACGCTACTACTGTGAGTGCTGACGCCCATGTCGCTCTGAAAAGCAGTCGTAATAAGTTTCTGTCAAAAAAAAAGTAGGGTACGAACTTTTACTCAATTGTCAACTGTACTTTTCAACCACTCATAGAGACGAGCCCATTTTTAACGGGTTACGTCGGTTAAGTACTGAATTTGCATGGCCACCTTCCGTCTTCATTATGGTACCATAATATTAAATTGGCATCCAAACTATACTTACGAGTATCCCCAAAATTTCATCTCAATCGGTTGAGGTTAACTGGTACAAAATTCGTTTCCAAGATTTGTCCCACACTAACAAACGAACAGGTCTAGTTAAATAAAAGCTTGTGACAAATATGTAATGGTTTATTGTAACTGTAGGTCTACCCGAAAAAACCAATCGGATTTCCTAGTTTCCTTTTCCACTCGTTACATAGAATAAAATGGAATACAATAGAATAGAACAGCAAAAAAAATACACTCCCAAGAATTGGCGTAGGTCTACAAGACTTCAAACATTTTGTCATAAAAATGTGTAAGGAAGGATTTAAATAAATAATAATAAATAAATCAATATTAGGGGACAATCTTACACAAATCGACCTCGTCCCGAACTAAGCAAAGCTTGTTATATGGGAACTAGACGACGATAAATATACTTATATATAGATAAATAAATACTTAAATAGATAGAAAACATCCATGACTCAGGAACAAACGTTCGTGCTCATCACACAAGTAAATGCCCTTACCGGGATTCGAACCCAGGACCTCTTGCTTCGTAGGCAGGGTCACTACCAACTAGGCTAAAGAGGAGGATTATTGTAATTGTAGGTCTACTCGACCAAACCAATCGAATTTTCTAGTTTCCTTTTCCACTCGTTGGATAGAATAGAATGGGCAGAATAGCAAAAAAAAAATGTATTCCCAAGAACGATTAAGGATTTATTCTAAATTGTAGGTCTACTCGACCAAACCAAACGGATAATTTTCCTAGTTTGAAAGGTTCTTGAGTGGCGACAACGTACCGAAAGGCGCAGTGTGGGCGCAAGGTGGAGTGATGACCTGGTAAAGGTCGCGGGAGTCCGCTGGATGCGGGTGGTGCAGGACCGGTCATTGTGGCACATGTGGTGTTAGGTCATTTTCCACCTGTAGGGCTCTAACTCCGCTGACGTAAACTACAGCTCGCGACTGACAAGAGGTACTTTTTATATGAAATTTCCACTTCGGGAGAAAACGGTTTCCACTAACTAAATCTTAACAAATCACTTTGATTTTGATGTCCATCGCTTCAGCTTAATAATATATACCTATTCTAGGATTAAAGGTTTTTATATGAGGTGCCTATAAGTTTGAATTTATTGCAAATTTTGATAAAAGGAAAACCTATAAACCTAGTTTTTCAATGAGTCAAAAACTTACAAAAAAATCATTGAGATTGGAAAATATTTAGAAGTGGAAAAACGTTTTCTCTTTTTGTATGTCCGAGTCCTTTAGTATTCCAAAGGTATTCTTCCCTCCTAACGTTTTGACGTGCCTTTCAAAATACAGAAGAACAAGATTTTTTGACAGAGCTTATTACTTACGTGGAGGAAAGGAACTTAGTAAGGCGACAAGTGAATTGACCGAACTCGTAAGGATATGTCTGCCAGTAGTACAACAGCTCGGGGGCCAACCCTGGAAAAATACATATTCTATCTGAAAAACACGATAATGTAAGAAGAAGAAGCAGAAAGAAAGAAACATTTATTCATGACATAACAGATGGAATATAATAAAACTAAAACTAAAACATATTCTGCTAGTGTCACGATAAGGTCCCGCCTCAGCATAATGCCGACTCAAGAGCCGGCGGCGCTGATCTTCCGGCGGGACCTAAAGTGTGTCACGGTGTTTGCAGTACGCACGGCTTAAGTTGAACGCGACCAGTTTGACAGCTCTGTTTAGCGATGTAATTGTTTTAGGCTGGGCATGACGACCGCTCCAACAAGCCGAATGGAGTAAGGTAAACATCCCAGTGATCGTCACTGTTCTAATACATGACACTTTGAATCTTATCTCAAAACAATACAGCAGAACAATGTATGTCAAGTTTGGCATTAATGTGTCCAGCATTGGTACATTTAACCATGCCGGCAGAATTTGACAATGCAGAGAAAACTAAATGAGACCCAGCTACATCGGTTTAATGCCCCGTAAAACCCTATATTGTAAATTTCATCGAAATCGTTAGAGCCGTTACACACACACAGCTACAGCTACAGTTATATAGTTATATAATTTTGAATACATTTATGAGTCAATAGAGTAATCAAAATATGCACGATTTTTAAAATTATGAAGTTATATAATACCAATAATAATAATAGTTATAATACGGATAAGTAACATTTATAATCTTTTATACCCACATTTTTGCTAAAAGAGGTACCTACTGGAATGAAGGCGTGAATGTATGTATGTATGAACAATGTTATGAAAATCAATTTAAGTATTAAAAAACCGGCCAAGTGCGTGTCGGGCCACGCGTAGTGTAGGGTTCCGTAGTTGCTTGTCTTAGTTACATCGACGTGCGGTGCCGTTGCGTCGGCCGAATTTGTACAATTGGCCTTTCCAAGTACACATTAAGTTCGTCGACTATTACTCGGTAACTACTTATGCCGTCTTGCCCGTGATATTTTTCCTTTTAAATTCATTATATACTACCACGATTTTTTTTACATCCCCAGTAGTAGTCATTTAGCCGGCAGGAGGGGAGACACATGACTCGAACAAAAATTAGGGCTTTAAAGCCCAATATGTCGCAAACGAATCACTGATTTCAAAAATGGTTTTAGGAAACCCATAATAGTTTTGAACGAGCTATCCAACGATAGCCTACACCATGGGTAAACGAGAAAAAAAATTACATCCCCGCTTTAGGTGTAGGGGAAGGGACCCTAAAAAAATTGTTTTTCAAGATTTTATTGTACTGTTTTGTCGGCGTGATTGATTTATATACCCATGCCGAAATACAGTTTTCTAGTTGTAATGGTTACTGAGCTAAGCCGAAGACGAAACCTTCAAGAAAAGAGCGTACTCCCATCTTAAAGGCAGGCAACGCACTCACAACACCCAGGTGTCCATGGGCGGCGGTAATCGCTTACCATCAGGTGATCCATCTGCTCGTTTGCCTCCTCATCATCATTAACTTAAGAGTTATCCTCTTGTCGGCGGAGTATTTTCCATCTCTCTCTGTCGTACGCCAGCCCTTTGATTTGCTGATACGACACGACACCAGCTTTTTCCTTTATTTGGTCCATATAACTGCGTCGTGGTCTTCCCCTGCCTCTCCTTCCTTCTATCTTTCCTTCCATTATCACATTCATATTTGCCTCCTATATCATAAAAAAAAAAGACGACAGACAGACAGATGGACAGACACGGACATGGCGAAACTATAAGGGTTCCTTGTTGTCTACGGAACCCTAAAAATGTATGACTAGTGTAGTTATGCATTTAAGTAAAATGGACAATCAGACGGCATTTAACAGCATGATGACGTAGGCTTGTGTCAGTCAAGTGGTTCGCGAGTCTCGGAAGAGAGTACCCTGTGTTGTTATACCATGCCTACATATAATGCACGGACAATATGATTAATTTATGATTATTGTCATTATGAATTTGAATGGTTCTGAGTTACGATCGTTATTAATCAGAATTAATATGAATAATAATTAATTATGGTGTAAAAGTGTATGAAAAACATTTTCTGCGTTCCAATAATAGGACTTTATTGCGAGATGTACAATTGCAACGCTGTTATTCTGTCTCAGCCTTACAGAGTGATATTTTGCTCTAAATAGGTAGCCAGACTAGTAAAGAACAGTGAATATATATGAGTGGTTTAATTGTAATTATATACATACTCGTATATATGTCGGAGAGGAGAAGTTTCATGCAGCGCCCTCTATTACATTCATCGTGACTTCGGTCGAAATGTGCTCCACTGTCAATCTACAAATGGTTTTGTGAGTCTCGACTAAATAGACAGCAAGTTGTTATAAGCATGCGACTGCGCTCCGGGCACATTCCACTAAATGTGTTCGGGCATTTGATGAGGGTGGTTGATTCTCCAAACTGCTCGATTTGTGGTGTGAGAGAAGATGTCTACCACGCATTGGTGGAATGTGCTCGAATCGGTGCAGACCGCAGGGTACTTGAAACACAAGCCAAACTTAAATTAGCAGACATTGGCTTATGTAACATAATATTGTCTAACCCTACATCTAAATTAGCAATCAAACTGTACCAACTAATAGTTAAATTAATGAACTGTAGACAATGAATCATGTAATGCCTATGAGGCCGGCATTATCGCTATGCGATTAAGGCCTTGTTTTTTCAATAAAGATTAAAAAAAAAAAAAAAAGGACATATTTGTCTGGGCAAACTCGGGAGCTCATTAGTTCCGCCGTGCGCCAACAGAGGGCTATAACGAGTATTATTTGAATTTCAAAGTCATCGAGGGAAAAGCCTGATAGGAGGTGGGGTGGATGCTCTCTTGGATGGAGAATTTATCGTGTAGAGAGAATGGTGTGACAGAACACGAAAACCGAAATTGCCAGTTCACTGTATTTCACATGAATTTGTAACTATATGCTGTGGAGAAGTCCTTAGTAAAGTTTGTAAACATAGTAACATCATTTTCTATCAATGCCCGAGAACCCAGGATACGCCCACACCTCTACATATATAATCTAAAACAACATAAACTGTAACAAATAAATGATAGTAATCAATATCACAAAGGCGTCAGCTAGACTATGTTGCAACGCTTTTTGTGATTTTTGAATAATTAACAATTGTTCGCGTATTTGATGCTGGAGGATATGCTTGGAACCACAGTTCTTTATCGGGGGAGGCAGATCATTCCAGCATTTTGAAGAATGAAACCGAAAGCTGCCACGGAATGCTGCGCATTTATATTTTGGGACCATAAGTGGTTTGAAATTTGCCGCAGCACTTTCCGCTCGCCGTTGGTGGCGCCTGGCGCCAAATTATTTTAGTCAGAACATAGGATAGTTTGCCTAACTTAACTACATTAAAAAGAAGAGAAGCGAGGTGAGGATGTTGCTTTTGCTTCATTTTGAGCAGATTTGCACTCACTGATATTCATTACAATATATATATGTTTATTTTGTATAACTATCGTATGGTATAACACTTATTTATTATAACCATAATATGGTGCAATATTCATGTAAATATACAAGTTATATAACATAACTAAGAAGTAGTATTAATATATTGTTTTTATTACTCACAGATTGGTAACGCCACTAAAAGAAATATTGCAAAATAACACTTTATTTGTATCATCATCATCATCATTTCAGCCGAAAGACGTCCACTGCTGGACATAGGCCTCTCCCAAAGAGTGTCAGTGTCCGACCCGCATCCAGCGGACTCCCGCAACCTATATATATATTTGTATCATATTGTAACATAAATGTTCTACATGCTACGAGTAAACAATTTTATTGAAAATGTATATTATTTATTTACAACCTTAATTCTACCTTAATCCTATTACCTAAACTTAATAAATAAACGAACTACATTTCTACAAACTGAGTCTAAGAGCCTGGCGATATTTAACTAACCGACGATCCTGGTGAGATACCTACTCGCGGATCGGGGCGCGGTCATCGCTCACTTTGTTCGGAGCTACCGTACCTAACATTCACTGCCACCACTATGGGGCGCTAATTTAACGTATATTTTAAATTAATTTATTTTATTTTAATTCTCTCGGGCTGTGCATTGAACACAGTATCCGAAGATGAATATTTAATTACCTATCAATTTTAATAAGTTTGTGTGTTCCCCAGTCGGGGTTTTTACTACCGGGCCAAACTACATTGGGACCCTGATGGCCACTTATTCCTGCTGCTGAACTGCCTTGCCGGACTCCGGACTACATCGGTGACGTCATCAGACGCGTGCCTCCACCTGCCACGCAGCTACAGGGAAGTGTTGCCTAATAAGACAGTGTGAAGTGGACACGGCTAACCTACATTTGTGAATTCTAGTCTAGAACCCATCCCTGAGATCTAAATTTACGCTTATCTAATTGTTAGGAGTTTTGGCCCAAACCCACTGACTTCATTACAGTTATAAATTATAATAGAGGGAAAGATAGAAGGAAGAAGAAAAAGAGGAAGGCCACGAAGAGCTTACATGGAGCAGCTAAAGGAAAACATTGAAGTTGCAGAGAATAGAACAGAATGGAAATTACTCCACCGACAAGAGCCCAGCTCTTAAATAAATGATGTTGATGTAAATATATTGGGTGTTGTTATATAACTCAAGAATGAGCAAATGAGCGTTATTGCGACTAATATAATTTAAGAAAAACATATAGCCATCGCGACGCACCCAAGTCAATCTATCACCTATAATTTCCAAAAGTTTTAGAACATTTGTTCGACTTCCACTTAACGTATAACAAATATTCCATATTCTATTGTGCCTATATCTAACGTTAACGAACTCTTAAGGACTGCCTTCCAATACTTGGCCGGTTTTTTCCGTCGCCGGCCGTATATGTAGTAATTGAAATCCGGAATTACTCCGAGAACCTTTTAATAAAGCGATATGAAAAAATGTTATGAAGAAACAGGGAAAATGTTCTACGATATATTCATATTAAACTTTACTACGACGGTAAGAAATAAGCATACGAGACAAGACATCGTACCCGATGGATGCTTGCGATTCCAGAAGCGTTGCCGATGCTTTATTAATTTGAGGGTTCATTGTGTTGATAGCTAGAGACGAACGAGGCCCTCACTCTCAACATAACCGAAAATCGGGAGCTCTGGCGACCTTACTTACTACCAGGGGGGCTAGCACAACTGATGCCGCACCGCGACGCGAGTCGAGAAAGATCTACCCTCCTCTTTCGAATTTGCACGGTGCGAATGAGACAGGGGACGCTCAGTCGCGCGAGAAGCGGCTTGTCAGCAAGTTGTGCTAGACGTACAGGCCCCGTGTCATGGTCGACCTTATCACGCGATAAGTGACAAGATAGAGCGTCAGTCTCGTTCTATCGAACGGTGTCAGCCAGTGACGGACGCTCTATCTTGTCACTTATCACGTGATACGACGATGATACGGGGCCTGGAACACACTAATACATACCTACAGACCAAGTAGTGGCGTTATTATAGCTGCGGTCTTCTGTGAAGTCGAGGTTCAACCCCATATCATATCATATTTATCATATTCATGATTTAGTCAAACTTATAATTCAACATGTCAATTTATTACAATTTTGTGTTAAGTATCGTTTTGGATAGTAATTAATAAATTCAGTCTATTTAACAATTTTTATAGAAAATTATGAAGTTGGTAAGTACCTACGTATAGTTTAAGTATAGTTAACATAATTTTGTTGGTTTTTAGTAAAAATAAAAATAAGATGAAGAAGAGCAGCTACTTAATAACAAAAAGTAGGTTTGGAGGTACCCAAAGTTAACCAACAGTTATTTTTTACAAAAAAATACATATTAAGATTTAAGTAGGTACTACCTAAATATTAAAATATTTACTTTTATTGGTTTTTAGTCATAAAACATCCTATTTGAACTAAATGTATACAAGCAAAATGTGATTTTTATTTCTACAATTTCCAACAAAGTATATTATTTTCTATAAGATGCCAAATATTTAGAGATACGAGGATATCATGTGATCTTCATAAACGGATATTACTCCTCGTATCCTTGGAAGTAAAAGAAAATATGTTAATTTGGCCCATGTATCCACATCATGCGGCGCCTGATTTACGGTGAAGTTAACTGAAGGAAATGGATTATTTTCTAGGACCCTAAGGCGTAGAACATACATACACACGGATCGCGTTTGCGTGTTTCGAAACTTTAAAACGACCAGGGGACCGATTTTTGACTTTCGAGCGCTCGAAAATCAAATAAAAGTAAATACGTTTGTAGTGTCAAAATGGCAGGCACTTACTCTCTACCAATAGAATTAATTACGAGTGGTCAATACCACTCGTTTTTTAATTTTCTATCGCTATTTCAAAATAGCATTTCATAATGTTTGTCAGTTTTCGAGCGAAAGAGTCGAGCGCTCGAAAGTCAAAAATCGGTCCCCAGGCCCCGTATCATGGTCTTATCACGCGATAAGTGACAAGATTGAGCGTCCGTCACAGGCTTACACCGTCCGATCGAACGAGACTGACGCTCTATCTTGTCACTTATCGCATGATAAGGCCGACCATGATACGGGGCCAGGCCTATGCCACCGTAACTTTGGCGCAAAATGACACTTGTCTATGGTAACCTTGTGCGGGCGTAGCATGGTTCCCATGTATCACTTATCGCTTTTATAAGACATCCGTCATTCTCGCACTCGCATACTTGTCAGAACGTGACGGATGTATAATCCACAGCGATAATTGATAAAGTGGCATGCATGCTACACCCACTGATGTACGTCTAGCTAGGGATGTACAGCGATGTGACGTTTCATATATAGATACGTACCGTTGTACAAAGCAACTACATAATTTCCTTAAAAGCATACCATTAGGTATACGAATTTAAATTTTACGTTTTACTAACATGACCAAAGAATTAATCCCATTGCAAAATATGAACTGTTTTGTAAAAACACGTAATCTGTATTAGGGTAAGGCCGTTGAGATTATCACTTATAACACAAAAATAACACAATCACTTTTGTGATACCGTAACACAAATATAACACAAAAGTAACACTATTTATTGTAAAGGTTGTTTCATAATAGTATTAAAATAAAGGGTAAGGAAAAAATATCATTTTTTTTACGTATGTTAATATATTTATAATGACAACATTTTAGAATACGTGATCGATCGGTATTTGACTAAATCAGTATTTTTTATGATGATCTGTTTTTTAAAAAAAAAAGATAATTTTCTTTTCTGTATATAAAAAACAGATCATCATAAAAAATACGACAAATTGAGCATTATTCCTAGGCAACAAAAAAGTTTTCAGAATTATTGCAAACATAAAAGAATTTAAAAATATATTTCAAGTAGAAACTAAATGATTCATAAGTTCACGTGGTTGTCTGAAATAATAATAGCCGCGATTCACGGAATTATATAATAGAAGACCTAATTCAAGTTTGATCGAATGCGGCATCACTGGTATACATCGTCCGGTGAGAACCTAAACTGTCTAATTACACGTAATAGTTAGGTACATGAAAACTCGACCTTATTTCTACGTTAACACAGTCGATATTTGTTTTTTTTTTGCAAAATCACTAAATAGTGAGTTTTGGTTGTCACCCGACGACCATACTGTAAGAATAATACGTTTAGACTGTAAGTACTATTCAAAATAACAATTCGAATAAATCTCACGATAATATGAAAATGTTTTTCTTTACTATTACAGTATTCTCAATCTGCATGACTCTTTCTTGTTTTGTGTTACTGAACACAAAAAATTATGTTATGCATAACACAAAACTAACACAAAACGCCATAATATAACACAAAACCAGTTTTTTACAAGCGTTTTAGGTTATAAAACCAAATTAACTCAAACTAGACGCAAATGTACATGTTTCATGTAAGCTTTAAACATAAACGAAAACAACCATAGTAAAGTGAACTTCTGAAACGCTTACTTACTTGAGATATTCATCAACACAAATTCTGACGAAAATATGCGACTCACTTTCAACTTTTCTCATAGACAAACTAAAAATAGCAGTTTCTTTTTTTAACATTGATTGACAGCTTACGTTGTTGCTGTGCCAAAATACGTTTTTCCCCAGTTTTCTGTTAATATTTAGGGGTAATTATGCATAACACAAAAATTTGTATTACGAAAGCCAAAACTCTGCCCACTAATCTAAAGACCTATAAAATACGCAAATAAAAGTATTTAAACACCGTTCTTGGTCTTACAGAAAGTAATGTGTCTCACCTTTCAAACGTATTTAAACGTTTTTTTCTAAATGTTTAAATATGAAAATAATTCGTAGTTCAAAAGTACTCGGAAAAAAGCGACACGTCATTTCGACCAAAATTAGGGGGGTTTGATGAACATAAATGCAAGTATTTTATAGAAACAACAACTTTTATTCAGTTTGCGAAATGGGGAAACATGCTCAATAATTGCTTTATAGAATCAACTAACAACAACGGCAGTACATATTTGGAGAAAACGTGCTGGAAAGTTTTGTTCCGACCAAAACTGACAATGTCGGCGGCCTTACCCATTTTTACTTCATCATTACTTTGAGCTATTGTATTTTCTTACTATGGTATAATTATTTCCAGCATTGATGATTACTTCGGTAACAAACATAGATACTAAAACAATTATAGTCCATCGACAACCCACTCTATGACTGTCTGTCTATTGCAAAAAATTACAGCTAACGTCATCACTTAATTATTAACAAAATTCTTTGTCTAATAGTATTGCTACCTATCTATTATTTTATTATATTATATTGACGATGGATGTGTAGTCTATTTTAGCTTATCGTCTATATATTCATTTATGGTATAATAAGACTTCTCTTAAGGCAATTGTTTTAACTTATTTATGAAAAATGTGTGTTTTATTTCTCATTTTATTTTTTCGGGCCTAAGGGCCTGTCATGAAAATGGTAACATTAGTTTATTTCTAGAGCGTAATGTGCTGGAGATAACCATAACAACTTTCTATACCTCTAGGTAGGTACTATTAATTAGTCTGTGGTATGGCGATGTATTTTATGTAGATTATGTGATTTTACCCCAAATTGTCAGTACAACATGTCGAAGTCATAATTGGGTGTAGCGTACAGATGTAATAATCCGACCACATGTGCATGCAATTTCTCAGTACAGCTCGTTTGACAGTTGGATCAGCAGCGCAACATGCCTCCAGACTATAGCAATTAGTCAGCTTCTGACAAATTGGGGCTGACAAATCATGACATGTATACACATCTTTAAACGCGCGAACTCTCCGCACGGCGCAGTGCGGTGTTGTATGTGTGTGTGTGCGGCTTCCGGTTCCGCCCCAACGGAGGGCGCTTAGAAACTTTACTATAACGAACGATGTAAAATGCGCGACGCGTGGCCGTCGTCGCCCCGGGGATGGCGGGGGTGGCGGGGGTTCTTCCGGTGTATTAGTGTCTTCCACACGCGGTGTGTACAGGAATTTTACATACGGGAATGTGGTATTATCGCTGTTAAGCTAGTCATATGTTTTATCGTTCACAATTTAATTAGGTACTTACTTCCTAGTCGCGCTGCGGGGGCGTCCATTAATTACGTGAGAGTTTGAAGGGGGGAGGGGGTCGAGCCGAATCTCATCTAATCTTTAATTCCGCTAGAAACGGAGTCAAATTGCGAGAACATGTTAAACTACGTAACTAGTCAAATAAAAATATTAAGCAAGTTATTTTTACCTTTTTTTAATAAATCACAAAAATGAAACACATTTTGAAAAACCTCACGTGAGATTGGGGATTGGGGGATGAGCCAAATCTCACGACATCTCACCAGGAAAGGACGGGTCAGAAAATTTCTAAATACGCCTCACGTAATTAATGGACGCCCCTTAGCCGACGGAAAAGTGGCTTAAGGACGACTCGGTAACGTTGTAACAAAGAACCTGAAACGATTAGGTACGTATAAGTATAACTACAATAACCACATAGTTTGAAAATAAAAAAAACCCCCCTATACACAACAAATTTAGTTAACCAACCAAGAACCGCCTCCACATACAAGACTTTCGATTAAAAAAAAGCGCACTTAATAACAGACTTAAATCATCCGTTGGGGAGCTAAGATGCCACAGATAAATACACAGATACACATGCATGGAGAGGGCCATGTTGGGAGTTTCTCTGCGTGATCGCATCAGAAATGAGGCTATCCGCCGCAACACCAAGGTAACGGGATCCCCTTCATTGGCATAATTTTTTTAGACTAATATAGTTTCGCATAATTGATTTGGCATAATTTCTATTGGCATAATAATACTGTCGCATAATAATACTTTGGCCTACTACTTTGTTTGGCATACTACGCTAATAGCATAATTTCAGTTGAACTAATCTGTATTGGCCGAATACATATTACGCATACTATTGTTTGGGCTAATAATTATTTGGTATATCTGTTTTGAAGCATAATTTCTGTTTTCTAAATACATTACATAGCATGCATTTACACTTTTCGTGGACGCGGATTATTGGGTCGTGATTTATCAGGGCGGATAAAAATGGCTTGTCATAAGCGAACTCTGTCTTAGGTCGGTTAGGTTAGGGTTCACTTGTGTTCCTCAGACCAGAAATAGACACCCCGCGCAGCGGGGTGGCGTCGACTCGCTGGAGATTATTAGTCCGCACAGATGACCGTCCCAATGTACATGGATTATCAGGCTGTACATTATTGGGCCGTGCATTATGCTTTCATTGCATTGTGTACTTATGCGTTTTGTAATGATGCCAAGTAATTATTATGTCTTTTTGTATTTATGCTATCTGATGTTAGTCTTTGTGATGATTATGCTATTTTCGTTTATTATTTTTAATTTTATGCCTAAAAATTTATGCCATAACATGATTAGGCTTAACGCTAATTCGGCTATAAAAAATTATGCGTTATTATATTATTCCAAATGATTTTATGCGATCCAATAGAGAACCCAAGGTAACCGATATAGCCCTCCGAATCACTAAACTTAAGTGGCAGTGGGCAGGGCACATAGCACGTAGAACCGATGGCCGTTGGGGCGGAAAGGTTCTCGAGTGGCGACCACGTACCGGAAGGCGCGGCGCGGGTAGGCCCCCCACAAGGTGGACTGATGACCTGGTAAAGGTTGCGGGAGTCCGCTGGATGCGGGTGGCGCGGGACCGGTCACTTTGGCACTCTTTGGGGGAGGCCTATGTCGAGCAATGGAAGTCTTTCGGCTGATATGATGATGATGATGATGACATGCATAAATTATAACACCCCTCTTTTTCGATGGGTCTAAAAAAAAAGATAAGGTACCTATATCATTATAGGCCTCATCTAACAAAAGAGTCATCATCATCATATGACGGCCGCTTTAGCCTAGTCGGTAACATGGTAGTGACCGCGCCTACGAAGCAAGAGGTCCTAGGTTCGAATCCCGGTAAGGGCATGGATTTGTGTGATGAGCACGAATATTTGATCCTGAGTCATGGATGTTTTCTATGTATTTAAGTATTTATTTATTTATATAAGTATGTTTATCGTCGTCTAGTACTCATAGTACAACCTTTGCTTAGTTTGGGACTAGGTCGATTTGTGTAAGATTGTCCCCTAATATTTATTATATTTATATTATCTACTAGCTGTTGCCCGCGACTTCGTCCGCGTAGAACTTGTAACCGTCTTAGAAAAATTATTGCTATTCAATTATTGTAGGCGGAATCTTAGCTATCGCCGACCCAAACAAAGTTCTACTATTTTGAGGGCAGATCTCCGTGATAAAACTATCCTATATCCTTCCAAGAAGGGTCTCAAATTATCTGAACGAAAAATTTCATCTTAATCCGTTCAGGGATTAAGCGTAAAAGGCAACAGTGCGATGAGTTCATTAGTTAAAAATTCTAAATTTAAATTAAGAACTCCGTTTTTACAATTATAAATATCTCCACAGACGTTTCTGCTTAAATTGTAATTTTTTTCATAATTTATTAAAGAAAGCTACATTACTGGAAGTTTTTGCCTATCTCCGCCCAGCAGTTTTACTCACGTTAGTCCGGGCGACCTGTATAGTTTTGAAAGCAAACTTATCTAATGCTAAAAGACGTAGAAATTTCCATCTCACCAGGGGCCTATTGCATAAGTTTACTAATAATACTAGGAAAAAATACTAGTTACAAGTCACCGATTTACAACTCGTACTTATTTGTGTTGCATAACCATTTATGATTTTACTAATAATACAAGATTATTCCTGTTGCATAAATTGCTGATAATATTTCTAAACAATGAGTTACAAGATTTTAAATTACTAGTACTAATATATTCTGTTGCATAATATATTTATTGGAACTTGTAACACTGGTGCTAATATTATCAGCAAATTATACAAATTATAAGTAAATTTGATGGCTGAATGAGTAAAACCTTTGCCTAGGTAAGGTTTTTTTTTTAAAGTAACATTTAGGCGGCAATTTGAATACTGAATGTTTTCGGCGACAATTATTTAACAAAATAAAATTGAGTACAAACGTATTTCAATATTATAAAAAAATGACAGGAAAACGTGAACAACAGCTAAAACTGAAAATGTGCGTTTTGGAAAAAAATAACGAAAAGAAGGACGTGTTATTTGGTCCATTTTCCGCAACCTTTACAAAAGAAATAAGATGTGATGCCTGGAAAAGTATTGGACAATATGCACAGAGCCTAGGTATTTTAAAATTCGTCAATGGAATACTAATATTTTAAAAATATGCTGCCCCTGACGTACGTAGAAATAATTACAAGTTTTTTCTAATAATATGTGTTTTTGCTTTCATTTTGCAACATAAACTAGTAAAATTCACTAATTATATGAGTTATTAGTACTAATATTATGAAGCTTGTAGTTTATTACTGCTACTTCATTATGCAACAAAATATTATAAATTACAAGTCGAGTTACTAATATTATTAGCTTGTAATTTAGATACTTGTACATTGTATCTTATACTTTATTATGCAACATAAAAGTACAAGTTACAACCAAAACCGCTAATAATATTAGCTTGTACTTTGTTATGCAATAGGCCCGTGTTATAGAATAAATTATTTGATTATCCAAAATGAACTTTTTAAGTTTAAAAAATAATCCGCAGGTTAAATCAAAACATTACCCACTTTTCGGTTCTGGGAGCATCGCAGTTCCAACTTAACCTAACCTGCATTTCTGGTAGCTGTTCGGTTTCTGCTAGCAGTCAGATTATGTATTTTGACTTTTGACTAATCTAATAAATGGCTGACTGTGACTATCCTACTGATATTATAAATGCGAAAGTTTGGATGTTTAGATGTTTGTTACTCAATCACGCTTAAACGGCTCAACCGATTTTGATGAAATTTTGCACGAAGAAGTTTTATTATAGCCTCGATTAAAATAAAGAATAGTTTTTTTCCCGGGTCCACGCAGACGAAGTTGCGGGCGGAAGCTATTATAGTATGTATGACCTATAAAAATTCCCTCACTTCAAGATTTACTTGTTCCTCATACGTACTTCTAACCCTTTCTAACCTCCTTAGAGGATGAATTTTAAGAAACGCTTGTTCATACGTAGAACAGAGCCATCTAGGTGATTACGGATGAACCCGAATCCTAGATCGCTTGTCATCTAAATCGATCGTTAGAGCTAATTACCTACCTAGTTGGTTCACAGTGCCACCGGAAGGGGGCGCTGTTCTCAAGATAGGAATATTGTTAGCATGTAATTCTTAAATCACTTTTCTAATATACACGATACGAAACGGACGAAGTCTCTCTCTGCACCTCCCATCAAGAACCCCGCTCCAACCACGTGGCAACAACGCTCTAGTCAGTTTCCTACGGCCGTATTCATTTAATAAACGTCCTATATCCGGCCTGTTTTAACTAAAATGGCGTTAAAATTCGTTTGTCCTTATCTGTCACTTTGACATTTGTGTTCGTAAGAAAGGAACAAATCACATTTTATTTAGCAGAGGCATTTTAAGGTTTATGGATAAAGGGGCTAGTCTTCAACCGAAGTTACAGATCCCTTACTTTAAAATTGTCTTGTTCCCCGTACAAACATCAACTCCTTTTAGTCCATTTAGGGCATGAACGTTTTTAACCCCTTATGGAAGCAATTTCAAACAGTCTAAACCAGAAGTTACAAATCTCCTACTATATAAATGTCTTGCTCTCTTTACAAACTTTGAACCCCCTTTAACCCCTATAGGGGATGAATTTCAAAAAACTCTGAAATCAGTTTTGTAGTCTTTTAACATACAGGCTAAGACCGAAGTTACAAATCTCTTACTATTACATTTTCTTGGTCTCCATATAAACCTTGAATCCCGCTTTAACCCCCTTTACCAAAATGCTGAAAGTACTTTTTTTTTGTTCTGATAAGATATCTTTATATAACGTTTAAAATCTCAAACTCAAAAAAAAGGGTTTCTCATCCAAACCTTGCATCCTTTTTTAACCCCCTTTGGGACGTTTCTAAAGCGCTGGAAGTACTCGTTTAAATTTTAATTAGTAATCTTTCTACAAAATGTTATGTCTCTAGCTAAAAAACAAAGTTTCCCAAACTATTCACCCCTTTTTAACCCCCTTAGGTGTAGATTTTTCTAAAACGCTTAAAGTTCTTTTTTTGTATTCAAATAATTAATCTGTCTACAAAGTTTCAAGTTTCTAGCTCAAAAAATAAAGTTCCCTCCATACAAACTGTGCACCCCTATTTAACCCCCTTAAGGGTGCAATATTATAAAATGCAGAAAGTACTTTTTTTTCACTCTAATAAGTTATCTTTATACAAAGTTTCAAGTTTCTAGTTCAAAAAATAATGTTTCCCCCATACAAACATTGCACCCCTATTTAAACCCCTTAGAGCTGGAATTTTCTAAAATGCTGAAAGTGCTTTTTTTGTATCTTATTTAGTAATCTTCTTACAAAGTTTCAAGTCTCTAGTTCAAAAAATAACGTTTCCCCCATACAAACTTTGCACCCCCATTTAACCCTCTTAGGGATGGAATTTCCAAAAATCCCGTCTTATCCCTTGCCTACGTCATAAAAGGAAGTTTTTGTGTAAATTTCAAGTTTCTAGTCCCAGTAGATTCGGCTGTGCGGTGATGAATCAGTCAGGAAGTCTTCTTTTATATATATAGATTATATCAGCCGAAAGACGTCCACTGCTGGACATAGGCCTCCCCCAAAGAGTACAATCTGCAGCCATATTAACACCCCTGCTTGTTCTAGCACTATAGGTATGTGGTGTTGTGTTCCTGGTGGTGATGAGTGAGGTCGTCAGAACTTCCGAGGATGTGTTGTGTTGAGAGTAAGGAACCTGCAATTCTTTCTAGTCCTCAACACAACGAGTCCTTAACATATTCATGTTGGAGTAGTTTTGAAAATAGATCTTGGAGTCTATGACGTATATGTTTGTCTCGCTCTTAGGTTGTCACTTCTGCATAACGTTCACACCGGGAACAACGCTCCCTATTTTATATGTTATTTGGTTAAATAAATTGTTCTTACTATCGTGCAACTTGTTTAAAACATAACAATTCACGGACATGCACCATTCTGAAAATTGTGTGATGTGACACATATAAGTCTTTTGTTTTGTACTGCCGTGGACGTACTGCCACATCAATGTTGTGTCAAATATTGTTTCGTCTATGTATGTATGTCATTTGTTCCAAACTAAACCTTCCTCTTGTGGCAGCACGGCCTCAGACGAATTATGTCACAGCACGCGTAAAATGTAGGTGACCCCTTAAGGGGCTCCACGCGCTTTTTGATGAATTTTGACCAGTTTTGGGTTGATATTCCTCCATCAAAAACATAGATATATTAATGACACAAACATTACAATTTATCGGTTCTTTAATCCTTTATATCTACTCGTACATTTGAACGAGGAGAATTTTGAAAAAAGTTGTAAGTATTTATTTTTTAATCTTTATATTCAAACATGGTTCAAAAAAGCTTCGTTTCGATATGAGTATGATGTTTATGCACTTTTATAGATTAAATCTACATATAACTGTTCTTTATTACGTCTCTAACAACGCACCAGAAATTTTTATTTTCACTAAAGTTACGTCCAAAAAACTGCCAAAGTTTGGTGCCATATATCTCGAAAACTGTGAGCTTTGAAGCAAATATGGGATAATATTTCGGTAAACCTCGTTGTTGTCAATACGATAAGCCACAAAAACACGAATAAACAGACAGTTACAGATCGAAGGTCATTGGGAGCTAGGAGTCCCTTAAGCTTTTGCTGCGGCACTAGGAAACTTTGTAATGTTCGTAAAGCGACACAACATGTCCGCCTTCACTAATAATCCTATGAGATTTTTTCGTCAGCGGACAGACTGGCAGTTTTGTCGCGGCAAAGATCACTGGCCTCAGCCGTAGCTTGTCGTATCACGAGGGGAGGGTCTCAGTTTACGCCTGTTACCGTACGTATACTGTCCATGAACGTGTTAAATCAACCAATACTATGGAATCAACTCACGGGTAAAGCTCATCTTTCAAAGAATCGTTCGAATATGTTGTGCACATTTACGAAATAAACAATTGGCGATTCATTCTAAGACGCAGATTACGGAAAGATCCAATCATTGGAATTACAACTTTCTGTTTACAGACATAAAGTTCTAAATCTAAAATCTATATGCAAGGATTGATTTTCCCTGAACAGAATTTCATTATGAGGTGTTCGGATGATCGATTAGTTTAATATTCATAATAAACAATAGACGACCGGGTACCCTTGCATATGATATTGCGTCATTTTACGGATATTCGTGGGTCATTGACCGGACGTATGTTTAGGTGGTGATTACGGACACGCGGTGCGTAGGGCGGAGCGAGAAGTGTGCGGCCAGGTGTGTGTGTACTGTGTACTATACGCATATGAACGTGGTCACGCTCTACGAGTATAATCACAAAGTTATTATAAGTCTCCAAGTTTTAAGAGGGGATATGTTCTGTCGCTTTTCCGCAAAACGCACCTTCATATGAAACGATTGTCAATTACTATGACGCTCGCAGGTTGTGACATCACTATCTGCGAGCGTTTTCTCTCTCTAACAAGCAATATTAAAACGGTTGTAGCTTCATTATGCTTTGAGATATCCGAATGGGATTTTCGTCACTAGGCATACACATTAGTCACTAGACATTTTGCCTTCTTTCTTTTGGAGTAATAATAATTCTTGAGTCTACACCCGTATTGTTTTAGTTAAAACATAACTTATTATCCATACAATATTTCAACCTTTATTATTTTATTAATCTCTAATTTCGAAGATCCCTTTTTGTTGCTTCGTTCGGCCATCGGTGCTACGTGCAATGTGCCTTAGCCTATTTCCTCTAGCCTCATTTCTGATGCGATCACGCGGATACTCCCAGCATATGATAGCCCTCTCCATTGCCCTTTGGGTGACTTTGAGCGTTCTTATGAGGCCCATAGTAAGCGACCACGTTTCGTTGCCATGTTGATGTTGATGTTGATGTTGTGTAGGGACGCCTGGCCGGAAGCAGGCGGGCAGTCGATCGCGCGTCGCGTTCATTCAGCCCCATTCGTTGCCATACGTCATACACATAGCAACACACACTGGTCAAAGACTCTCGTCTTGTGACACTGCGGAATATTGGACGTAAAGATGCCGTAGCTTTCCGAACGCTGCCCAGCCGAGTCGGATTCGACAATTGACCTTTTTCTTACCTTTTTTTTTTTTGACGCTGGAGAAATGTGTTACACATACCCCCCGGCCCGGGGAACGCCATAGTGGGGGGTTATGTGGGGATCTCTCCTCCCGTAACCCCCTCCGCACAAGGCGGAGGGAGGGTAGGCGCCTACCCACTAAAACTCCAGCGGCGTCACCCTCACCTGCCGTTAAAGGGGCGTCGTGGGATGCAGCATTACTTACCACGACGCCCCCGGCGGCCCTGGCTGCCAAGCCAGGGCACCCGCGCCAAGGGAGGGGAAGGTCAGAGACGCTTGACCTTCCCCCCAGACGTGTAGGGCCATGTGCAATGTGGGTCTCCAACCCACTGGCCCTACTGCGGGAGGACGCGGCCCGCGGCTGCATACCGCGCGCGTCTTCGACCCCTCCGTCTGCGCCGGAGCGGGAGCGCGCCCGCACTGTCTTCGCGCTCCCGCTCCGCGGCCTCCTTCCGCGATATGACGACTTCGCAAAAGGAGGCCACCGCCTCCCAAGATCTCTCGCTGCCCAACATGGCTGCCACCACTTTGTGCAGCGAGAGGTCATCCACTCCGAGGGCCAACACCATCGTGCGGCGCTCTTCGGCCCAGCGAGTGCACCACTCCAAGGTGTGCTGGGCCGTGTCGTCCTCCGCGCCGCACTCATGGCTGGTGGGACTATCCTCTCTTCTAATCCTGCACAGGTAATGACCGATACAGCCACCTTGCTATGGGCCCTATCCAACCAACTGTCCATTGACCCGAGGAGTGCCCCTAATATGGTGCGGACTCCATAGGGGGAGTCCTCGAGGTCGCCTTTCCATCTCTCCCTCAACCTTCTCTGCGTCTGCCTCCTGGTCTCTCTCACCTCCTCGGGAGCGGGATACACCCCGGCGACTCTCCACAGCACCTTTTTCTTACCTAACCTAACCTAACCTAACTGGACAGTCTGTCCTACATAATATGTATATATACCTAATCTAATAAATAATAATAATATGTCTGTAGGTATTTATAATCGTCTAGAACTTCGAGCGGAAAGTGTCCGATTGAAACGGGAGTTGGTGCTACATGGACATTTGACATGATCTTCGTCTTATCCATGTTCATCCTTAAAGCAACTCGCTCGGAAGCTTTATCCCTCCTCCTCCCTCCTGCCTCCATGGTCTCAGCCAAGACTACTATATCATCAGCAAACCGAAGGTGAGTGATGTACTCGCCGTTGATATTGATGCCTAGCCTTCTCCAGTCCAGAGTCTTGAAAACATTCTCCAGTGCAGCGATGAACAGTTTTGGGGAAATAACACCCCCCTGGACAACCCGCTGCAGCGAAATAAGTTTCAACAAAAAAAAGGCAAAATATTTTTTTTCAAAGTAGATTCTTACAGAATACTTTTCGAAGGTCAAAATGACAAGTTTACAAATTACAAGTTTACAATTACAAGTTTCGAGCTCCGATCCTGGTGCCAGACTGACATAGTGGCGTTCTCGTACAATGCAAACACTTCAATACTTCGATATATGTAGGTCGAATTAATATCATGTTTATTTAGATAGTAGATTTATATATTGAGATGAATAGAATACTTGTGGGTCGGCAACGATTTAATCCTTCCTTACTAAATGTTACGAGGCATTAACTATTCAGTTCCCGAAGTTTATAAGATCAAACAAGATAGATAATCTATACAACGGACCGCAAACTTCAAAGGAAGTAGGTATTTTAATAACACAAACCTCTGTCGTGGAAACAATGCCGACGATAACAATTTATATACAATAAATTCATGTACCTCGTTCCATATGACGTGTAACATTGTAATTTTAACGGATAATTTCGACTATGTTCCTTCACTTATTTGGATGTCAAGGAGAAATATTATATAATGAATGAAATAATTAATATTTAGTCTGCAAGTAGCCTTTCTGAAAAAGAAGACCACTGTTAAGAAGAAACGCCGAAAAAACTCAACAGTCAGTCATTTTTTGCCAAAAAAAGCTAATTACAATGATAGTCCTACTTAAAATAATTCAAACTGAATATGAATATCTACAAAGAAAAAAAAACATAATACGTTGTTCTACAAGAAAAGTTTTAGTTTTCCGGAGTGACCCTTCCCCAAATGCCGTAAAAAATATATGTGCAGAAAATTCTCCTCGTGTGCAAATGTCAAACCCCATACATTGATATTGGCAAATCCACTGTGCAAGCAAAATAAGCAAGGAGCAGAAGCCATAAACAAAAAAAAATGCATACTTTGCAAATGTAATACTGGCAGTATGTGACAAAATCCATGCGACATCAGTCAGCTCACGTCCAAGTATCGCATACTCGTACTAGTGTTTTTTTTTTTTTTTTTTTTCATTCACTCAAAAGTTTACAGTATAAAACCAAATCACTTAAGTGGTACCAAATAGTTACTATACTAATAAAATTACATAAGAAACAGTTACATACACTTTATATCAAATTAATATCACATGATGCGCGACTTCGAATGATTTGCCTATTAGTCGACTTAGTCGAATGATTATAATAATCTACTAATCGAATTAGTACCTATCATTCAAAGTCGCGCATCAGTATCGCATACCGATCGAGCCGCGTGGTACAGCCCAGAGCTCGTCTTGGCGTGAGAGAAGTATTTGCGTTGACACGCTGGCTTCAAGATCAAACATCATCATATCAGCCGAAAGACGTGCTGGACATAGGCCTCCGCCAAAGAGTGCCAACTTCCCACCCCAACGCCCATCGGGTCTTCGTGCAATGTACCCCGACCATTGCCAGTTAAATTTAGCGATTCAGAGGGCTATATCGGTTACCTTAGTTCTGCTGGCCTCTTCTACGTTGCCCTTTGGGTGAGCTTGAGCGGTCGTTACAGGGCCATATGTCGTCACTGGCAACAGACACTGGTCAAAGACTCTCGTCTTGAGAAACTGCGGAATATTTGACTAAAACATGTTGGACATCCAAGACCAATATAATTAGGAAATCGCAACGTAAATCTCAGGTTGACCCCCTTTCAGAGAAGGTAAAATCTGACGAGGTAGAAACTAATGTAAATAAATAGTCATTTAATCCCGGGTCTAATGCTCGAAAAGCCCCGTATATTTAATCCGTCCATTTGTAAACGTAGCACTGTAAACTAAGTAGGTACATAGTGAAACCCGTATTTCTATTAGAATTACAGTAAGTATTTACTTTTGCTGTATTCTCTCTCAGAGTTTAAGAGGAAGCTTAGCTGAGGGACTATACTCGTAGGTACTTAATCTATTTGAATCAGGCAACAAAGGCCCATATTAGCATAAACCTTACACTCCTTATAGACTAACAGACAGAAAATATAAAAGTCAAATATTCATATTCATATATTTATTGCGATCATGTTCACTACATTTGGTATGTTGGTCTTTTGGTTAGTAGGTACATGATTCCCCGTTAGGGCATTGCAATGTTCTTACTAGCTAGGCAAGGGTGTAGCATATTCATTTCAAGAAGGGAAAGAAGTCTTTCAGCCTTCATGGAATGAAATCGCCAACCTAAACATAAGATATTATCGATTAAGTATGTTATATTAGTTGAACAATCGACTTACATGCAATAGTCGTTCCATATCGCGATGCCAAGAACTATAAACTAAAACTTACTCGTAAATGTTCAGTCAAGTTTAATTATACAGGCAATTGATTAAAAAATATACAAAACAATTATAATATATACCTACTTAGAAAGAGAAAATGTCTGTCTGTCCGCTTATTAATGCAATGTCGTGAATTACGAGTATAGCTAGGTAAATAAATAAGTTACTTAAAATTATTAAAATTTGTCATTCAAGTATTCATTAACATTATAGTAGCATTTGGAAACTAGGAGGCATTTAACTTTTTTATAAATTTGTCATACGATTCTTCACTTTTTATTACACTAGGTAGTTTATTGTATAGTTTTATGGCCATGACGTAAGTGCTGTTAGAATGGATTTTCAGTCTTGAGGCTGGTAGAAGAATTTTATTTCTATATCGCAGCGCGTGTTTTGTGGGTAGGTCTTGTCTTTGTTTAAATAAGTCAGGGTTTTGTCGTGGGGGGGGCACTTCAGAAACGTATGATTCCGTTGTGTTGACCAACGAATAAAACAAATTGACTAGCTAGGTACTTTTTAGTTATATTTCATTGCAAGTTTGAGAAAAGCACTATACAAATCTCGGCGAGAAACGGGGTTGACTTCGTTTCCCGGCCTCTATAGTAATGCACTATTATACAATCGATTATTCATTTCCAGCGTTTCAGTTTTATACATTTCATTTTATATCAAAGGTTATCATTGACTAAATTAGTTAATTACATTATTCGCACAAAAACTAACTTATTTTTACTAATATTTAAAATGAATCGCTATTGGCGATATTCTATAAGCCTGACTGAGAAGACTGATATTCCATGAGACGTTTGTCGGTTAATCAAGGGTGAGCTCAACCGGGGCAAAGGCGTCACTAATTTTGGTCAGTTTTATCAACTTCCATTTATTCAAAAAATATTAAACGTATTGAAATATGTTGACGTCATATGTGTTATGCATCTCTTCATTAGGTAATCAATTTATCGAGTTAACTTCTTCGCTACATCATACTTAGGAGAACGGAGGCAGGTTTAAAAAAAAAAAGAATTTTAGAGGCATTTTCCCCATATGTGCAAATGCGACTTATTCGAATAACTTCTAAATCTTTAAGACTTCTCCTTATATATTACGTGGCATGATTCGCAATATTTTCTAGTATATTGATTATTTTTTCAAATGCCAAAAAAAACTTAACTGAATGAGCTGAGATAAAAATTGGTAAAATAGGGCAAAATGCGTCAGCAATTTTGCAGACGCATTATGGGAAAAACGTTTATTTTTCGTAATTGTTATACGGAGCGATTCAGATAATGGGCAGTTGGATATTTAGATGTAAAAAAAAAACACACCAAGGAAAAGGTTTGCGAACACTGAAACTGGGGTACTTGGGTTAGGTACACGGAACAACCCCTTTGGTACTGACGCAGATTGAAAATCCAAATCGCATACTTTACTTGAGAATATTTCTTAAAATATTGCAGTTAAGAGGAAACACTAAGGTAAAGATGATTGAGAAATAGGTATTTGTAAAATGTATTGCTGTCGCACCAACCTCCCCCCGCAGAGCGCGATAGAGACAACTGCAGCTTGGACCGAAAATACCTACTAAAAGTACATAAAATCAACGTTTCGTAGTCCCCTGATATCTTCTCCAAAACTTGACCAATTTAACTATTTTTGAAAATCAAAGAAAGGCTTTGGCCGTGTTCCTATGTTTTCCTTTTTGAAATAATCTAGTCAAAATTTTTTTCTGGATGTTTGAACACAGCGAAAAATCTGGCATTTTTTTAGGTCTTTGAAGGTAATATCTCTTTTAAGAATAAATTTATGAAAAAAAGATAAACATAGGAACATGTCAATTAGATTTATGGAAGAAATCATTTACTTTAAAAACAAAGCCACGAGAACATTTCCACATTTAATTTCCAATTTACCACATGAACGGATTTCCGAGAGCAAATGCGTTGATTATTAGACAAGAAAACCCAATCGCTGTATGTGGCCCGATAATATTTGAGGACTTCTGTCGATTCCACAAGGATCCTTTGGCACATACAACTAGTTGCTATTTCAACGGAATCTTATCAGAATCTGTGACGTACTTTTGTACTTTTAAGTACATAATTGAGGAATTCCATAAGTCATCTGTGGTCTTCATCATCAATTCGTCCCCTCCACCAAATTTATGATTACCGGGTGTAAATACACGAGTTATAATAGAAAATACCAAAATCACTACACGCGTGCCTAATATAATTGAGGAGTTTCCTCAATTCCTCATGGATCCCATCATCCAACTGAATTTTTGAGAAAAATGGGACCCACCTGGAAGCATATAATACAAACAAAAAAAACATTTTTCGAATCGGCTCATCAATGACGGAGTTCTGAGGTAACAAATATTAAAAAAAAAAAAAAAACCGAATTGAGAACCTCCTCCTTTTTTTTGAAGTCGGTTAAAAATATTGCTCTACTGCCATTATCCAGGGAGAAGACAGGGGATAACGTTTCTATGGAAAAACGGCCCTTGTGTTTCCTCTTAATTATAATTTAAAACGCCCTCTATGTTATTTCATGTCGTCCAAGTAGTTAAAATGAATATCACAGCTTGAAGCTCACGTGGTTAAAAAAAAAACTCAAACTAAACTCATTTTCCCGAAGAGGCTTTTACCCCGGTTGACCGAGAACCTAAAAATCCAATGAAAACTAAGAATAATTGTATGAATGGTTTATTATTATTATAAAGTAGAAAAAACCATGTTCATGTTGTTCGTGGCTCTCTATAAGTTACACTTTTAATTTATTGGCTATGCATTTAAGCATCTTCCCTTCTGATTATTCGATTTCGTTTAGTTTCACAAATCAAACAATTATGTATACGAAATCAGTGCCCTCGACAAGTCGAGCAAAAGCGCAAAAAAGCCACGGCCGTGATCGATCCACGATCCACGATCCTTTTCTCGAATCCATTCGGGCATTTTCGGCCCCCCTGTGACTTAGTTGTGGAAAAAACTAGAAGCCTAAATTTTTAGTTTCCAAGAAAGCATTACTTAGCTAGATCTATTTCCAAAATACATTAAATTTGAACTAGTAGTTTAAGAATTATTGCAAGTTCCTCAATTTTGTCACAGACTCACTCACTTTTCTATTGAACGATCATCAAAATTCTAAAGTAGGTACTTCTAGCAGACATACAAACTTGAAATTTTGCACGTGGTTAGTGTTAGGTGTACAATGCGCTAGAAAACAATAAAAATGTCATTTTCGGTTGATAAAATAACATTTCCATACAAAGTTTATGCAATAATCCTTACTAATATTATAAATGCGAAAGTGTGTGTATGTTTGTCCTTCTTTCACGTCGCAACGGAGCGTCGTATTGATGTGATTTTTTGTATGGAGATAGTTTAGAAGCTAGAGAGAGACATAGGCTATTTTCCAGCGGGAAAACATCTAATTCTGACGAGAAAATTCAATATGTTACTTTTTCCTATAACCACGCGGGCGAAGCCGCGGGCATCAGCTAGTATTTTAATATTACAACTTTTTACGGTGGAAGAGTTTCGAGACTTGGTCTATTTTTTACATGGAATGTTTTTTTATGGGATGGAAATAATTTTAAGCGTCTGTTTAGGTGATTTAAACTGATATGAATTGAAAATTGCGAAAATTGCTTCCGTAATATAATCCACCTACCAAATGACTCATTTGTTTAATGAAAACCCGTGATTCAAATTAACTTCTATCGATTATTCGAGGAAATGAAGTGTCAATGAAATGAAAATCTTTGGAATGTTCCTGTTGAAGTGACATTCGATTAAAAGTTTGTCGGCAATTCAATGGTATAGGTAAACCGTTCTAGTGACACTTTTTTACGAACTACATTTGCCGTAAAATGAAATGAAATGAGAATAATGTTTTTCTACTCGAGCACTTCTATCCGTCAATTACTCACAGCGATATCTAAATCAACTTCATTTGAGTTGGGCTCATAAGATAATAAGATACCTATAAGATAACTGTGTACAGAACTAAAATGAATTTTGACCAATCCCGAGGCTCGATTTTCAGAAGACATCAACGCGCAAAAATAAAAAAGCGGTTGGCTGCACTTCGTTTCAGCAGGGCGATTTTCAATAGATACCAAGTTTGTTTAATAAATTATTATTTCCGTTAACTCGTAGAAAAAGTATTGTATGCAGTAGTATATAATTAGCTTTTTAACTCTCGTACCTTAATTAGGCCACTCAGCAAGCTTCGTGGCCTAAACGTGGTACTCGACTGAAAAAGCATACATTATATAACGATTGCATAAACTACTAATTGATGACAAACAAAGTATTACTTAAATAATTGAGTGATACGTTACGAGAACAAAATTCCTTTGCTATTCCGCTAAAAAACGTGATAAGAGATGATGAGATGCAACTATTTGCGCACCTATTTTTGCATGCGGTTAATGCGCCCACCCTCCCTCCGCACGTGCCAACATGCAAATAATTACAGAAAACCTCCACCAATAATGACAAAACCTCGACACGTGTTTCGCCTCTCTACGAGGCATCATCAGGTCCACTGAGAAATGAGCCGTCCTGAACCGTCAGCCATATTTATATTCTGACCCCCCATACTACCATGCATGCGTGAAAGAGATGGAAGAACACGTAACAACGGTGATGACGCAACATTAAATTGTTCGTTAATAATAACGCCTCTATTGTTGTACCTAATTATTTCTAACTAGCTGCCCGGCCCGGCTTCGCAAGGATTACCCGTTTTCCCGTAGGAATGAAACATTTTCCCGCGGTAAAAACTAGCCTATGTTCATCAGGGATAATGTCGGCTTCTATTTAATAGTAAATTTTTTCAAATCGGTCCAGTAGTTTCGGAGCCTTTTCAATACAAACAAACAAACAATCAAATCTTTCCTCTTAATAATATAAGTGCTTGTAGTTGTTCGAGAACACTTAAACGCAATCCTTTTTCGCAAACATGCGAGATGTTGTAAGAATGATTGTCAGACAACGCATAGTTGTTCTCCAATTATTTTATTGCGAAATTTGACTGGTCCGGGTGATTATGCCCCGTACAATTAGTTGTATTATGTGATTAAGCATTACAAACTTGAGGAAAACATTCGCTGCTTAATGATAATTTGACCAAATGAATAAAATGCGATGTGTAAATGTGCTAGACTCGCTCGGGAAATGACCCTACTGTAATAAGTTTTTTGGAAAGTAAAATTTGGCAAAAAATATTTGGCCCAAACGGAAGTACCTGCGTCTGTAATTATTAATGTAAGGTGTGCAAAGGTTCACGACCTTTTGGAATTCGCTACTTTTAAATTAGATACCAATATTTCAATAAAAACTACGTTAAAAAAACTATGTAACAATTATTTTTTTCTATACAACTAAATAAGGAAAGGGGGTCCACTTGAAAACACGAAATGTTGTCAATTGCGTCGTTTTCCCTATTTAATCACATAATACAACTCAATACCTCGATTTCGCAACCAGTTATCCCGTCGATACCGAGCCAAAGAAGCAATTAACGCAGCAGGATAATGAATGGCCCATTCGTTGACAAGTTCCATGAATAGACTATAGATTACTTTCATTAATCGTCTGTTCCTAATTTAAGCAATTTAATTCGATGTTTAAAAGTTGCCAAGTTCTAAATAGGCCCTCACGAATACAGATGGAGGAAAACCAGTGTTCAAATGGGTCCCAAAATGATATCACTGAAGTTTGCCAATACCACAGAATAAATAATAGAACCTATTTACTACGTACATAAGGTGCACGTCAAGGATGGCCTAGTAGACCTCGGGAATGTCAATGAAACTGTTACAGATATAATAACCATTTTTCCAGTAATCATTGCGGATTCGAAGCTGCTGCCTGATATTGACATTTCGTAGATTTAGTATGATTTTGGTTGGTACCTTTTAAGTACCTCTGTGTACCTTTAGTAAAATTCGGTGTAGGTACCTCTCTTGAAACAAGCCAACCTCCAAAGTAGTCAACATAATATAACCGGTGATGGAGAAAGCTAACATCAGTGCTTCCTCGTCAGTATCCATTTTGTGTGACAATGAAAAACGCTGATTGAACGCTGTGTACTTGTGGCGCACCCCCGGCCAACACGTGGCGCTCTGTCGCAACCGCCTCGCTCACAACACGCTCGCAAATCGCATGTGTGATAGGGCCCTATTGGAGCGTTCTCTTGGAAAAGTAAATATCTACGGAACACCAGCATAAGGTACCTTGACATAAAGCTGAGAGGAGACCATCTCAATGATGATTTTAAATACAAATACAAATAGTTTATTTCTCAAAACATACTTAATCTATTACAATAATACTGACCCCCACACTAGGCATTGCCTGTCCCGTGGGGGAGATATGTACTACAGCTGACGAACAACATTTAATGGCTACTGGCACCAGTAAAAATTTACTTAAACTAATAATTTGAAGTAGATATAATGATATAAGCGGTGGGCTTATTTTAAAAACAAATAGATATCTGTAATCTTCATAATAACAAAAACATTAGACTCTAAACAAACAAACAAAATGTTATTTAATTCCAATTAAACCTATTCTAAGAAAAAAGTGTGTGTGTGTGTGTGTGTGTGTGTGTGTGTGAGAGTGTGTGTGTGTATGTATGTATGTCAGTACTGTATCTTTACAAAGTTTTCTGTGTCTACAAAAGATAAATGCATCATGTGCTTTGTCAGCAGCTTCTTTACCTCGATGACGGAGTGTTCTTGAAATTTGTATAGCCTGACTAGGCGGTTGTAAATTCTTGGGTATATAAAAACAGCGAAGCGACGAGCAAATGAAGTTTTAGCAGCGGTGACAGGAATTTTGAATGTACGGCTTTTTAGTAAAGTTTTGTAGTCGGGAGAGTTTAGAACTGTTTTGTGTACATGTGCTGCCACCCTAATTATGTATAGTTTCCGAACGCTGAGCACCTTTGCGTCACGGTACAAATCGTTAGTAGGGTATCTAAATGGTTTCCACAGAGCTACCTTCAGGACCGCTCTTTGCGCTCTTTCTAATTTCAAAAGTGTGGCGGTGACTATTCCTCCCCAGGCAAGAATACAATAGTTTATTATCGATTGCCCAAGGGCTAAATAAATAGTTTTTAATGTACTATGATGGGCTGACTCACGAAGCATTTTCATAGTGTGTATCAGTTTTCGTACACGACCAGAGACAACAGCCACATGCTGTCTGAAACTTAACTTTTCATCCATGACAATTCCAAGGTACTTGATTGTACTGGCTCTTGTCATGTTGTCACACAGGCAATTCCGGAATGAGGTTTCAGTGCAGTTACGACTATGAACTTTAAGAGTCCGCTCGAGTCTCGGAGCCGAAGCGGAAGTCTTATGGAATCAGAGATATCTAGTTTTTGAAGTGTTAAGAGTTAAGAGATTCTGCCTCAGCCACCGAGACACCAGCGCAATACCATGTTCAACATGGTCATATGCATTATCCCAGGATTGCCCATGGAAAACTATAGCTGTGTCATCTGCGTAACACAAGACTTCGGCATTCTGTAGTGGGATAAATGTTATGTCATTTATATATAATAGAAAGAGTGTAGGGCCTAGAATGCTGCCTTGTGGCACGCCAAAAGACACAGCTCTCATGTCACTGAGATGATCACCAAATTTAACGCATTGGCTTCTATCCGTCAGATAGCTGGTGAGCCATCTGAGCGTTGTGCCTCTAATGCCATAAGATTCTAGTTTTTTCAGCAGAATAGGGATGGAGACTGTGTCGAAGGCCTTCGCTAAATCCAGAAACACTCCGACACAGGCCCGCCCCTCATCCAAATGAGTTGTAATCGTTTTTGTAAGTAGAGTCACTGCATCTTCTGTTGATATCCCCTTACGGAAGCCAAACTGACGTTTCGTCAGAAGAGAGTTGGATTCGAGATAGTTCACCAGTCTTTTATTAACGATGCGTTCCAGAAGCTTTGAGAGGGATCCCAGTAGAGAAATCGGCCGATAATTACTGGGTTCATTTTTTGCATTGCCTTTGTGGATCGGAACAACACCTGCGACTTTCCAGGCTTTAGGGAAAACACCGCTCACAATGCTGTTATTGAAGATCGCAGCAAGAGGTTCTGCTATTACAGAACCGGTTGCTTTCAGAATCTTATTATTTATGTTGTCAAGGCCTGGTGAACGATCTGGATCAATTTCATGGATGAGGCGGAGTACTTCATGTTTATCTGTAGGATAAATGAAAATAGACTTTGATGTGTTTGGGATTATGTTCACCTTTGCAGCAAGAGATTCTTGTGTTTCGTTTTCCTGAGCAAGTATTGTGTTGGCAAGGTTTTGACCAACTGAGGAAAAGTATTCATTACACGCGTTTAAGGAATCTCTCTCAGTATTTCTTATTTTTGTCAATGCTTGTGCTGTTGGTTGGTTGATTTTATTGATTGTTTGCCACAGTTTTTTGGGGGATTTTTGGTGAGTGGTAAGTTCTTTTTTCTCTTGTTCAGCTTTGAGATTCCTAAGGAGTTTGACAAAGAAGTTACGATATCTAGAATATATTAATTTTTTAGTTTCGTCATTGGGAAATTGTCTTGAGATAAGGTGGAGTTTGTCTCTATGTTTTGAACACCGGATGAGCCCAGGTGTCATCCAGGGTTGGATACAGAACTTTGAGTGACTTATTTGGACAATTTTTGAGTTTTTAGATATTGCTTCTGAAACAATAGTCGAAAAGGTTGACACGGCATCATCAACAGAGTGTGCTTGAGTAATAGGAGACCAGTCAACCGTATCAAGCTCAGCGTAAAGACCACTATAGTCAACTTTCAGTCTTGATCTCTTCTGAACTGTGACCTTCTGCCGCTCGGTCTTGATACCAACCATAATCAAATCATGGTCGGTGAGATCAGAGGAGCAGACGATTGACTCGGCTTCTATGCCACTTGCAATGAATATGTGGTCTATGCACGTCTTACTGTGAGTAGGTTTGTTTATGGTTGGGAGTAATCTATGCGAAGCAAGAAGTTCAAGGTAATTTGAAATATGCTCTTCATCTGGTGCTGCTTCTAAAATGTCTATATTTATATCCCCTGCCATGACAAGACATACATTTCGGCTGACGGACTCTAGCACCTTATCCAGGGACGAAAGAAAATTATCAGTATTTCGAAACGATGGAGACCGATACAAACCCAGAGCTGTAAAAACGTTTGGGACTTCTATCATTAAACAGTTGGCCTCGGCTATGTCAGGTTCGTAAACGTTTGGTGACCATTTGGTACTAACATAAGCAATTACCCCGCCTGATTTATTTATGTATTTTTGTGTACTAAATGCTGTATATCCTTCAATTTGCTTAATGGTAGAGTTGTCATTGATCCAACACTCGCTAAAAAATATTATATCAAAAGAAATGTTCAATCGTGCAAAAATCAACAAAAAGTTATCAAAGTTTCGTTGCATACTTCTAATATTTATGTGGAGAAGCTTAAGATTATATTTCTTAATTATGGGACTACATTCTTCAGGAGTCGAGATTGTATGGCATTCAATATTGTACGAATTGTCTATTTCTGTCATTAGATCAAATGCAGCCATAGATAAAAGAAAAAATAAGAAAAGGAAAGTATTTCTCTGGAAGAAGAAAGCCATAGTGAACTTGAAGTATCCCATAAGCATTTTAAAGACAGAATTTTAAATCCATGTGTAACATGTGTTCGAAATGATCGAATGAAGTAATTCTTTAGAATGTGTGTCAGTGTGTAAGTGTGTGTAAAGCAATTTTGTATAAACATAGGGAATGAGATCAAAAGATAATTAAATGCAACAAGCCAAAACAACAATATTTCCTTACTTAAGCTATTCGTCACGTTTGCCTGACAACTTCTGTAAGTCTTCATGGGATCGAATCTGTAGAGCCGGGCTTCCGTCCCGGCCGTCGCGCTTTCTGACGTAAATGTTTCCGCTGCGGGTCCAACAGTATTTGAAGCCATGTTCCCTAATCCAAGCTCGTGTATCACGAAATAAACGCCTGCTATCACTAGTCAAACGCTCATTAACAAAGAGCTGCTTCTCAGGTCCAGTTGGTACGATGTCCTTGCTATTGAGCGCCGTGCGCCGAGTTTTCGCGTGTTTCAGAAACTCTTCACGTTTCGCCCTCCTCACAAAGGAAACTATCAGGGGTCGTGACTGGACGTTGTTTTGTTCGTCATTTCGGCGCGGACCCACGCGTGACACATGGTTCACATCGACTTCTTCGAGCTTCAAACCTATCTTTGAGGCTGTTGCTAAAACCATATGATAAGGGTTCTCATTTGGAGTCTCAGGGAGGCCTATTATTTCCAGCTCAGAGTTCAGTGAGTGCTGGGCCTGTTGATTCAGTTTCTCTTGGAGCTGAGCAACCTGCGACTTAAGTGATACGTTCTCCTTTTCCTTCTCTTCCAGCTTTATAATGCGCGCATCGTAATCCAGCAGTTTCTCGGTCAAGGCCTCAAAGCGGCTGAAGAATTCTGATTGGAGTTTAGCCATATCTTGGCGCATCATTCGAATTTCTGATACCAGCGCTTGCAGATCCTCCGACGGGTTGCGATGCGGATTATTTGTTTTTTTCCGGAAGGTGATGTTTTCGTTTGTCCGTAGTGGAGTCTGAGTATTATCTCCACATGTCTTGAAGTGCTCCTGACAGTCCGGGCATATCCACGCCGACGCTTCCTCAGTGGTAAAATGTACTGCATTTGCACAGGACAAATGCCATGCCATTTCACAATTTGGAGATGAGAAAGCTATATATTGCTTGTCTACTACAGGTTGAATACACCCGGAGCAATTCATGGCTTCCTTGTAAGTACTATGAAACTCTCAGGCGAAACGTCGTGTCGATTCTGTTAAGTCTCGTGGTAGCGGCCCGCGATCAACCAATCACAAAGCGCGGCGCAGCGTCGGTCGCACGCCCGATCAAAATTGAAATAAACAACGTTTTTTGCTGAACTTAATATCGAGACTCTACTTCTTACACGCACTTGTCACTAAAACTGTAGCTATAATAGGATAGTTGACCACTTTATCTTAATGTGAGTATAAAATTATATGTAAATAAGTCGGAATTTACAACTAAAACTTAATTTTGAACACGGAGCAAATTAATACGGTGTTGCCGCGTAGCTACTTGATACTTGTTACTTTTCTTATACTTGTTAGCCTATAAGTTTTAAAGTAAATTAACTCCTTTTCCTTCTTACTCCTTGGCAGCAAGTCGAACTGAGCTTTGAGAAACATGTTGAATTGGAAAATTGTATTCGTCGTGTTCGCTTGTTTCTAGTACGATTACTACTAGTATAGTCAGCAAATACAAATGATCATTTTAGTACCTTGTCACTTTCACTACTTTGTCGCATCCCTACTGTCACAGTATTGTTACGTTAAGTGCGACAAAGTACTAAAATTATCATCTATATTTGCTGTACCTACGACAGGGGGGCATTGCACGCGATAATGTTAGACGCTTCCAAACCCTTTCAATTTCAATGTTGTATTATAATTTAATCCACTCGATAAGATCATGTTCCCTCGAGCGTTACTCACAGCTTAAAGTGTGGTCCATGTTTCTGCATCGCGGACCGTTGAGCCAATAATACTATTGAGTCACCAGTTTAAAGAATTTCTGCAGAATGCGATAAATTAAGTCTCACAAATGAATTCGCTTTGCTTCGAGCTTCGCAACTAGACATTGTACCTTTGACTATGTGTACAAAGCTTTAGACGCAAATCAAGGAGAACAAATTAAACATTACAATAGAGCTAACACTGAAGAGTACGTAGTAGCTAAGCATATCTTCTAAATGGGCTGACCAACCTCTAAAGAAGTATAAATGGTGGTCGCCTCAAGGGTATCTTTTGAGGTTTTAAACAAGCTTATCCACTCAACCGCTGCATTCACCGTACAATCGCTTTGTTTTCAGACAATAGAACTGTGAAAGACAGATCTTTTGGTCTACAGTTAACTATTAATGTTTTATTATTGCCTTCGATGCATAAAACTGTACAATGGGGTGGTAATATTAACCCATGCAGCATTAAAGGCAGGATCCCACGCCCCGTGTTATTTCAGGCCAGGCTGGATCGTGCCACGCCTGTGGATGCCTGTGCCTGTGCTTGAGCCGGGGTCCCACGGCCTACTTTCTCACAGGTCAGATCGCGCCAGGCCAGACGCGATGGTTCTCATGGCCTGAGAACTCGGCTTAAGAACGGAGCAGTACAGGCCGCGACTGACGCCGTCGCGCCGTTCCTTAGAACTTACCGAATCCCGATGGGTAGGACGGGCGACAACAGGCCACTGCAGGCCTCATTGTATGCGACGGTTCCCATGGCCTGTCGCTCTGGCCTGGCGCGATCTGACCTGTGACCGTGAAAAAACAGGCCACAGTACCTTGGCTTAAAGTGTACCACTACCCGAAACCAGTACCCACTCACCTGATATATTTCTTAGCTGCTTGGTCTTATACGCTTCTCATGCACGGAATTACATGTTATTCCTGGGCCCCGCAGCTATTCAAACCAAAAGCCTTTGGTACGCACGTAACGCATAATATACATATATGATATATTTGAAAAGAATATGCCTGAAGAATGGAACGGAAAATATAACCCCATCGGACGCTCGGTTTGTAAAATATGGTGTACCACATGGGAGTGTGCTTTTTCTAGTTTATAAAAATGACCCTCAGAAAGCAATCAATCACCCCTATTTGCCGGCGATAGCACATCCATTGCAAAATATTTTAGCCTAGATGAGTTTATGAAAATGACATAAATAATACATTATCTGGCATAATAATGTGGCTGAAAAGAAATAATTTACAATTTAACTTGACTAAAACTAACATAATGCAATGTTATCAGCGAAATCAATGTAATCATATATTAATTATCAACTGAATCCTATAGAGTAGAGACCGTAGGAGTTACTAAGTTTTTGGGGCTGATCGATAGTCACTTGAGCTGGAAATATAATATAACAGAACTCTGCAAAAATCTAAGCAAATCAGCTTTTACACTCCGCAAACTTTCAAAAACATTAGACAAAAAAACTCTGCTTGTTGCTTACCATGGACTTGTTGCGTCGACACTGCGGTATGGTGTTCTTTTTTGGGGGAAAAGTCCAAAAATGGTGCATAAGAGCCATGTGTATCTCTCAAGATTGCCCTTATATATATTTTGGAAAATGCACTCTTTGTTAATGTAATCCTGACTTATTTAATAAAATTACGGATACACGCAAGCTCCTTACTAGCATACAGTATCAAAACAAGTTACCTAGTAAAGAGTGTAGAACTGCATTAGTCTGCAAAAGTTTATTAGGAATGGCGCCTTAAATTTATAATAAAATACCGATTGACATAATTCAACTGGAGAGAGAAGATTTTAAGAAAAAAATTACGAAGTTACTAGTTGAAAAATGTTACTACTATACTCAGGATTTTGTGAATGACACAGATCTATAATTTATAATCTAATTGACATTGTTAAAGTACTTATAATATGCTCGTGTTTAATGATAATCTTATTAATTTGTAATTTCTTTGACATTGATATTTGTACGGCAAAGGTTCATGTATACTTATGTATGATGTAAGACCAATTTTGTATTACCTATGTTTCACATATAAAAATCTGAATCTGAATGATAATTAGGTTTACCGAACTGCCGTAATATTTTATATACAGTCCGCCGTTGCCGACAAGCTAGTGACAGTAGCTCTAAGCGCATGCCTGTTAGTCTGTCACCATGAAAAAAGATACATAGAACTCAATCGTAGGACAAAACGGATTAAATCGAAATGGGTGAGTTAGGAATATTGGGAAACAATAAAATGCTTGCAAAATGGCGTAGTTCCCTCATGTTAAAATTGATAACGTATAGTGTTGATAAATGGATAGTAAACCGTCAAATATTTGCAATAAAATATAAATTACAAAATATAATTAAAATCATAAAAAGATATGGACCTTGAAAGTTTAGAATAAGTAAGTATGCATTTTTTTATTGTCGAAGACCAAATTTAAAGCTACCAATAGAATCCTTACGATTTTATAGAAACAAAATTGTAAGACAACTATGGACTTAAACGCAGTATTTCGCTACCGATACAGTTTTTTACGTGATGTTCCATACAACGATTAGTACAAATAGCAAAATGTGACGTCACAATTCTGTATTTTTTTTGGTATTTATGTTCTTTGATTGTAGTTGCTCCTATACAAACACCATGTCCCTCTCCAAAAACTGGTTCGATAGCATCGTCAAATTTTTTAGGACACAAGCCTATTATTATCAACTAGCATTTGCACGTAACTTTGCCCGTGTGGAACCTCATGTCAATTTGCCATGCGCATTCACGATTTCATTAATCACCTCAAAGATAGGAGCAAGTAAATAATATGTTTTCAATCACTGTATACCTATACCACGTGTTATCAGTCATCGCCGACGAGCCAGACAATGTACATGGTGATTTTTATTTCGTGATCAGAAGCCAATTTTTCTAATTCTGTTATTGATGCCAAACAAAATAAACCAACCTAAAAAGTTAACCCTTGTGTCCTAAAAAAATATTGAACAGTAATAAACTGTCAATTTTCACATGCATAATGATAAGTTGGATGTTAGAGTTTATTGACGCAAGGGCTATCAAACTTCCCGCCTAAGTGAAAAATTTCACGTACGAGTACCTAATCTACTTAACTTTAACCTTTTCAACGCTCTCATATTTGAATGAAGTGATCATTCACACGCCAAGAGCTGTTGCCTTATCAAAAATGACGAATCTCGTAGTGCTGTGCAAAACATGATTAGATCGATTTTATTCATGTTCAAAGTACAACTTTATTCCGACCTTTTTATGGGTTGTTGGCGTGGTGGGCACGACAGCACTCGACCACTTTAGTGGCTCTTGGCGTTGAAAAGGTTAAGAATCGTAGGGTGACCTAACATTCAGTGGACATTAGTGTTAACAATATTTATCATTAAATTTAACTAACAACACAGCGATTTAATTGCATAAGACATCAATCATCATCCATTGAAATCCGTTTTATCAGTATTTTTCCATTTCTGATCACGGATTCAAGATCAGTACATGTACAATGCAGACATTTACATCTATTAAATTTTGCACGTTGTAGACTGTAGATTAAACTCATTCTCGAGGGACTTGTTTGAACGTAACTAAAATCAAAGCGCTCGCGTCTGGAATATTAAATCTTATAGTCTTTGACAAGAATCTATCAGTTATAGAAAGTCACTCAGAATTCTATCAGGAGCCTCCAGCACGGTAGACTCAAGTTGACTCTCCATACAAACATAGTTCGGTTCTCATATTACTTAAAACGGCAAACTGGAATAACACGAAACTTTTTATGCACAATGGAATCCAACCATATCTAGGCCGGAAACTAGTCACTGTTGCAATTAATTATAATAGAAATATAGATAAAAATTAGGCGATTCGAGACTTTGCATGGTTTCCGACCTAGATACGGAGGATCCTATTGGGTATACAGTTACATGTTATTCTAGCATATCGTTTTAAAATGAGAACGAAACTACGAGTACATCAGTCAGCGTCATATAGGTAGCCAAATATTTCGGTACACGCCTTTATTACTGTACTAGCAACCCGCCCCGGCTTCGCACGGATAGTATCCTTCAAATACCTTCCTCTTGAATCACTCTATCTATTAGTTTAAAAAAACCGCAGCAAAATCCGTTGCGTAGTTTTTAAGATCTAAGCATACATAGGGACAGACAGCGGGAAGCGACTTTGTTTTATACTATTGTAGTGATAGTGATTTAGTGAAGAATAAGGGGGTGTAACGAAGTATTTTGCTACTCTTTTTTTTTTTTTTGAAGTGGATACTTCTTTAGCGGCGCTGAGCACTTTTTGGGATGGGGAAAAATTGTTAAATACGCGACAGAGTTTTGTGACGTCAGATGTGAAGGAGGTCACTTTTTGCTGCTAGCCGATTCAACTTCATTCAAAACTGAACGCTATTCGTAAGAGTATAAAGCCGTTAAACACTTTTTGCAATAGCATATTCTGCAAATAAATTTGTAATAATACCAAAGCGTCCTTCACCGTTTTGCTATTGAGAAAATTCGAATAGTTCGAATTTGGACGTTATTCCTAAAGAGATAAAGCTTAGAAAAATATTTACCACCGGCAAAAACAAATTGATATGTTGGTCGCCACCGCCGTCTGCTGTGCAAATTCGAATAGTCGTTATTCCTAAAGAGATAAAGCTTTGAAAAATATTTGGCAATGGCAATAACAAATTGGTATTGTGTTTGCCGCGGCCAGTCACATCACACCCAACGCGCCCGCGGGCCGTCCGCCTATTTAATTGATAATCCATCCATATCCATACTAATATTATAAATGCGAATGTGTGTCTGTCTGTCTGTCTGTCTGTCTGTCTGTCTGTCTGTCTGTTACCTCTTCACGCTTAAACCGCTGAACCGATTGCGATGAAATTTGGTATGGAGATAGTTTGAATCCCGGGGAAGGACATAGGATAGTTTTCATCCTGGAAATCACCCCCTAAGGGAATGAAATGGGGGGTTGAAGTTTGTATGGAGCTGCGATATGTTTACCACGCGGATGGAGTCGCGGGCAGAAGCTAGTTTATAAATTTGCGTCAAATTCATTTTTAGGGTGACACCGTAAGATGTCACGTGACCTGATCGAAAAACTGTTACAATGTTATTGAGTTTTCACTTCTGCCGGCACTCCCGGAGTGCAACCCGGTCTTTTTTTTTTAGCTACTCTGGCTGCTACTAACTATATGACGCTGACTGTACGTTTATAAGCAGAGCTGAGCGCCCTGACGATCCGTAAACTACTTACTTCCTTTTATTATCCGGAAAATATTTAAAGCCAATTTTTGGGTTTTGGCAGATGGGTATTGTGTGCTGATACTATTGTATAAAATATTTTCATAGCCAAGTATAAATTATACGCTGACCATGCCATTCATGTACAGTCAGCATCACAGAGTTAGTAGCAGCCATAGTAGCCAAATACCTATATCGTAACACATCCTTACTCCTATAGTAATAAAGACGTGTTCTGATATATTTGGCTACTTTAGCTACTACTAACTATATGATGCTGACTGTACCGTAAAATGGGGTGAGTAGGGTTCGCGGGGAGAGTTGGGTTATGAATGGGGAGAGAAGGGTTGAAAGGGGGTGAGATGGAATTTTAAGGCTACTGCTACAAAAATAATGTATTCCAATTTAAAATGGAGGTATAGTAATACTCATAATAAAAAAAAACGATCCAACAATCTTCCAAAATCACATTTGTATGAAATCCCATCTCACCCCAATTACGAGGGACTACGGGGTGTGGTGGGATTTCCTCTTTATCGTCAAAGTTATGAAATGAAACTCCCAAAATAAAATAAAAACTAAAATACAAACGTCCGGAACACTTATTACTCGTATATACACCATTCAGTTTGCATATAATATGTAAAAATAAAATGTTATCGAGGTTTGAATGTCAGTTTTGCCCCTACTCACCCCATTTTACGGTAACTAGAATACGGGCTCATAGAGAAGACCAAAAAGCACGAGGCAGCTAAAAGCTAGATAAGATAAGCTTTTGCTATCAGACATCGCCTATAGTGCTTTTCAAATTGCTTACACCCGGTAACAATGCGGTATTTGACAATGATATAAAATACATTGTTTTTACACTACCAAAAACTTACGAAAATACTCAGAAAACATCAAGCAACAATATTTTTTTGTTATTTTAGACATTTAAAAAAAATAATGACCAAAAACAACCGGCATGTTGGATCACTTGTTTCTCCGTCTGTGTGTCTGTCAAGACCCTTTATCTCGGTAACGCGTGGAGGTATCCGTGTCGAAAAACCGACAAGTGATGGATCGTACGAACTTTGCCGAGCCGCGCCGAGCGTGGCTGTTTAAACGGCGCGTGGCGCGCTGAATCATGAGTTCATGAGCCGAGCCATGGCTCAAACACACAAAAAAAACAATCAAATCTTTCCTCTTATATAATATTAGTGTAGATGTATTATGTATTTGCAATCACGTTCTTGGAAACGGCTCTAACGATTTCGATGAAATTTGGAATACAGGGGTTTTACTGGGGTGAGAAATCGATCTAGCTGGGTCTTATGTCTGGGAAAATTAGTTTTCCCCGTATTTTCTCTATTTTAACCCGAGCAGAGCTCGGTCGTCCGGGGACAACAAACTTACAAAGCTACAATCTCACAGAGACTTCCACTTTTTCACTTCACTATACCGGGTGTACAATCCAAATGGGTCAGTATGGAGAAGTCGGAAACTATGAGAGATAGCGAGATCTGTTCTTAGGAACCATGACGTCGATTTTAGATTTATTAATAATTCCATTCACATTCAATTTTAGTCTAATTTACTGTCAATTTACAGTCACTTTTTACTTAACGCGGTTACAAAAATATTGACCAGGTTCGATTCCCGGTTATGTATGAGAGTTAAAAAAAAAGTTTGAATGTAATTATTATTAAATCTAAAATCGACGTCATGGTTCCTAAGAACAGATCTCGCTATCTCTCATAGTTTCCGACTTCAGCATACTGACCCATTTGGATTGTACACCCGGTATAGTATAAAACAAAGTCGCTTCCCGCTGCCTGTCCCTATGTATGTTGAGATCTTTAAAACTACGAGTACGCAACGGATTTTGATGCGGTTTTTTTAATAGATAGAGTGATTCAAGAGGAAGGTTGATTGATATGTATAATACAGTACCCGTGCGAAGCCAGGGCGGGTCGCTAGTAACATTATAAAAGCATCCTAATAAAAGCATTAAAACTCACCAAACACCAGTAAAAGTATATCACTGACAGCCAAACTGAACAGGTACACGTTGGTTTCAGTGCGCATGCTCGGGTGCTTCAGGATCACGGTACACACACTCAAATTACCCAAAAGTCCGCTCAGAAACATCAACAAAAAAACCAACGTCACTGGCACTAAGTATTCCAAATTCAAAATTCTCTTTGGATACATCACACAATCTGTGAAGTTCGTCTCGGTGCATACGCTGTAGTTCGCTGTGACGTTGTCAAAGCATTGTTCGTAGCAGAATGCTGCGAATTCTTCGAAAGTAGACATTTTTAGGTACGTGCACGCGTCTGCCGTTTATGAATATATTTGAGCGATTAGTGCGAAACTGTAGGCATGTAGCTGATAACCGCTTGTCAAAATCTCTGGTTACTGTATATAATATAGTGTGTTAGCGGCAACTGATAATTTTAATTTAAGTATACCAAGAAATACAAATTCAGGATACCACCCAGCCATAAATATACAGTTTACATTATACATAGACAGAAAATAACAGGTTATCTGTTTATTGCATTAAGAAAAGAAAATCAGAGATAATTTTATATAACTAACTAAGATAAAAATGGTGGAGTTCAGATTATACCCTTTTCACGAAACAAATTATTTAATTAAATATTTTTGTTTCGTGTTATTTTCTAGCGTTAATAGAAAGGTCGCAGGTTCGAATCCTGTCGGGGGCTACAGACGAAGATGGTTTATTTTTCCATTATATTCTTTCTCTGTATCATATCGTTGAGTTCAGATTATTTAAGGTGACCGACTTTTTTATAAAACTGTCATTGGAATTTGATTATTTTCCCTTGGACAGTAAAGTTAGCAGAGTTAGTAAAGCAGTAAAGTTAAAGAAAGCAATTCCGTCATCTCAAATAAAACGAACTATGTACACCTACTTAATGATAATAATCGACTTTAAGTGGATACTAGAATCGTTATATGCAGATCTAGCACATTTAGTAGAAATAGGATTCAACAAAAGTGAATCCTAAAAGTAACAGGTTTTAATAGTATTTTATGCAACTGTTGTTTAAGAAGGGTCTTAAAACGCGAGTGTCGTGGGTTGCGATGCGAGCCTTGGCGAGCATCGCAATTAAAGACGCCACGAGCGTTTTTAGACTAGTTATACACCGTTGCATTACAATACTTTTTCTACGAGGAATTTTAAATAAATTGCATTATTTAGACTTTTCAGGGAGCAAGTTTTCTATTCGTTATTTTGCTACTCACGCAATTTCTTCAGAAGTGCAGTTATTAATTCCTTTGACCATTTTATTAAAAGGAACGTACACTTTTGTCTTCAAAAACACGAATAAAATCTTAATAGTGTAGGAGTTATATCATCTTTCGTCTTTTCATTTTGAACTGTATTTTGGTGGGAAATAAGAAATATGATACCTCTTATTTATGGTTTGTTTTGTTTTTAATTTGTTTGCACTTGCCATCCGAACCAAACCGTATCCGGACCCGAACCGAATCCGAACTGTTTAGTTTTATGAAATAATACCAAGATTTTTGTTTTTTTTTTATTCAATAGATTTTTATTTATCGTATGGCAATCACAAAATACACTGTTTTATAATCTAAAATTACATTCTGCCAGGTAGTTAGCAGCTGCACTCGTAAAATTTTTAAAATCTTGTGCTGGACCATCGTATTTGGTTAGTGGACACTCCAAGACGATATGCCGTACAGTTTGCTTTGGGCATCCGCAACAGCAGCATTCCTGTTCGCTCCAACCCCATTTTTTCCGGAGGTGGGCACAATGGCCTATGCCCGTTCTCAGGCGATTCAGCATGCACCAGACATGTTGGAGGCCAGCAGCGCCGGAGGGTTTCGTGACTTAAGTCGTTTTTTGGTAAAGGAAGCTAGATCGCTATTGATTGGTAGATCCGGTCGTTTATGGGCTTTATCTTCCTCCCTGAGCAGGTGGCGTTGGCGGCGCAAGTGGGGGGGCGCGATGTTACTTAAAGCTGCGAGCCAGTGTACAGGGGTGGGCTTCATGCAACCCGTGATCAAGCGCATTGTAGCATTTAGCAGCGTATCTACGGTTTTAGTGTGAGAGCTGTTAAGCCAGATAGAGGCACAATATTCTGCCGTCGGATACACGAGCGCTAAAGCGGTTGTTCGTAGGCAGCTGGCAGAGGCACCCCATGTGGTCCCAGTTAGTTTCTGCAGGATGTTTAACCTGGGCCGTAATTTTGCTGCAACGTTATCGAGATGGGGGCTGTACGTTAGACTTCTATCCAGGGTGACACCGAGGTATTTTGGTAGTGGGTTGTGAAAAAGCATGGAGCCCCTGAAAGGGATGCTGATTTTCTTGTTGGCAATTCGGTTGCTTAGGTGGAAGCAGCTCACTTCGGTTTTGGAGGCGTTAGGGCGCAGTCGCCAGCGGACAAAGTAATCGTCCATGATGGCCAAGTCACACTCTAGCTGGTTTTCTGCAATGGCTATATTACGGTCCTGGGCGATTAGTGCTAGGTCGTCAGCGTATGCGAATTTCCTTGAGTGTGTCTCCGGCATGTCGTAGGTGTACAAATTAAATAGGGTGGGCGCCAGAACTGATCCCTGTGGCAGGCCGTTGTTAAGTACCCTGGGATTGCTGGAATTGTCGCCGAGGAGAACCCGAAAAGACCTATTTGAAAGGGCATCCTCAATTAATTTATATATTTTCAAGCAGGGTACCACTTTCAGAAGTTTGAGCAGGAGTCCTTGGCGCTACACAGTATCATAGGCTGCTGTAAGGTCCACGAAAGCAGTCGACGACTTGAGGTTTTCGTTGAAGCCTTTTTCCAGCAGGGTCGTTAATGCTAGGACTTGGTCACTGCAGCTGCGGCCCGGCCGAAATCCTGCCTGCTCGTGGGGGATGTGTCTATCAATCGTCGGTGCAATGCGGTTGAGAATTGTACGTTCAAGAACTTTATCCGTCACGCTGAGGAGTGCAATAGGACGGTAGCTATCGGCTCTATCTGCTGGTTTGGCGGGTTTAAGTATTGCAGTTATCTTCGCCCGTTTCATAGAGGGCGGGATTTTTCCAGAATCAATAATGTTAGTAAACAGTTTTGCAATCCATTCACGTGCGCGAGGTCCACAGTGCTTAATAAATTCTGGAAAAATATTATCATCTCCGCAAGCTTTACCACATTTAAGACTCTTGACACTGGTTAGTATCTCCTCAGCTGTAACGGGTCTACTGAAGTAACGGTCTGGGGAGGTCTGTGACTTAAGTGACTTTAATTCCTTCCGGACTGCGCGAGTATGTGCTTTGTGGCTGGGTGCTTTTGACAGGTTGACAATTCTATCTGCGATAAGGTGAGGGCTCACTTTCTGTTCACCTTTTTCTTGGCCGCCAGATCCAGTTGTGAGACGCTTCAGCAGGTGCCACGCCTTTCGGCTGGAATGGGTGAAGTTCATGTCTTGGACTGTGCTTTCCCATTTCTGCTGACGAGATTGGTTCAGAGATTCTATGAGGTCGTGAGCAACATTTCGGGCACCTGTACTATTGTACTCCTGCCACAGAGTCTCCGTGTGGGCGCTCCAGCATGGTATATATTGCTTCCGATACCCTCGTGGGATGCATTTTTTGGCCGTGGAGATTATTAATTTTTGGAATCTCTCGTAGTTCTCTGCTAAGGGTGGTATCCATCTAACTGAATCGTCGAGCGTCCTCGTATACTTCTCCCAATCGGCTTTGAGGAAGTTCCAGCGGGGTGCCGGGTATGACTGGATTATTGGTATTTTTACGCCGATGTCTAGGAGGACTGGGCGGTGTTGGCTGTGGGGGAAATCTTGCAGTACAGTTCTCTTTGCTGGGAGGGGTTGACGATGGCAGTCTAAGGAAACAAAGGCCAAATCCGGGTTATATTCGCGGCCCCAGCGGGCAGATTTAAAGGTACCTTTGTCTTTGTTTGCGAACACCAGGAAATAATTGGATTCATCTGCCCAGTCTACGATGGATTCCCCATTAGTATCGTTGTTTTTATATCCCCAGATCGTGTGGTGACTGTTGAAATCTCCTACCACGATGGAAGGGTGGCTGAGGTTTGGGAGAGCGGGTTGGGGCCATGTGATATTGGGAGGCTTGTAAATGTTGCAGATCTTCGTTTCTCCAACCTGTACTATTGTAACAGCGATATTTAAGTCGTTTATGGTGCTGCAGATGGTTGCGGCCGATGGTAGTATTTCGTTACGTATGTATGTGGCAGTGCCGTATTGGGGGTGGTATGTGGCGCTTATCATGTTGTATCCAGGGATGGTTCCTCTTCTAGACAATTGCGAAGCATCAGCTGTATGGGTTTCCTGGAGCAGAATGACGTCAATCTTGCTGTCTATGGCAATCTTGTGCATGCATTCGGTCTTAGCTTGGCTAATGCCTTCTATATTTAAGGAACAGACACGGACTGAGGGCCCAACGTCTTTAGTCAATTGGTACTGGGGTGTGCCAGTAGATGACATCATTAATGCAGTTAGTGTATCGAGTTCGAGGCAGGTAGGTATCGTAACAGTGTATTTAGAACCGTGAGATCTTCGAAAAGACAGTACGGTTGCCAGGTTGTTGCACTTTTAGCACCGCCCAGGGGTCACGTGTAGGGTAGCGGTGGGTAATTCCTACGGACGTGGTGCAACTTCGACCCCCAATTCAATAGATGATGATTTATTATTATTTTAGTAAATTATTTATAGTATACAAATGTTAAATCGCAAATATAAACTTTTTATTTCGAAAAATTTGCTTATGAAGTTGGTACCACTGCAATACAGCGGCTGATTAAAACAAGTTACATGATTTGACATCCTGGTAAACAGTGCTTTTATGAAAAATGTATGAACCATAAAAGTACGCTAAACAGTGCGTTTATGGGCCATAGAGCATAGAGTTTTTCGACGACTTATTATCGGTGTCGTTGTATTTGAAGTAAAGCCTATATAAATGATAGATAACGGAACAGGAGTAGAAAAAGATATAAATACACAGTTCAGTCAGTTCATTAACATCATGTACACTCGGCGCATGAAAGTGATGAGCTATCCCTTGGGAGTGACGCGCGTGATCATTAGATGTCAAACATTTAAATTTAGAACCCATTGTTATGACCACAGCTATAGGAAATAAGGTTATGACATTCATGCATGTAGACTTGTCATTGCATATCTCTATCTCTGTTCTGCGATGTTCACAGACTGCAGTTAAATAAATTACGACTAGGTACTATAAACGAGTTCCTCGCGGACGCAGTCGCGGGCAGAAGCTAGTATAAATATATTTACAATCATAGATTAACCAAGAGTTTTACTATTAGTCTTTAATATAGACAATTTATATACGTATTTAGGTTTTAATTAAGGTATGTCGCCTAAATTCATGGTTTTGTATACCGCATAACCGCGCGTCAGACAAATAATGCAATATATAAAAACGAAAATCAGTTTTTAAAACAATTTTTTTTTACCATATTTCCTCCTGATATTCGTATTAAATAGGCATGTACTTGATAGCTTTATCGTCTGCTAATTAAAATGTAAATATTACGTTACAAATTGATAAGATGCGATAAAGCGCTCGTTATTTAAATCGTGCCGTTCAATGTCAATGTAACGATTAGTCCTATTTGGTTACCGAAAACCTATTTATTCATTTGCCCGAATAACGGTAATATGAGCTGTATGACCACGTGGACTAGGCGGATAAGGTAAACGCCACAGTCCTTGATGATCAGTGATTGGAATTAGGCGAGTCAATATATACTTAAATATACCTTATATATTATATTCATCAGGACATAAAGTGGTTGCAAACTTGCAACCGGGTACTTTTTTTCTTTCTTGAATACCGAATATTCGATATTTTTCCGGGTAGTAGTCGTAATGTTCAACATTGTAGGTATTCTTTTCACTTACAGAACGGGATGTTTAATGTTAATCTAAGTTATAACTATTTCGCACTTTTCTTCCTTCCTTATACTTAACTTTATATCTGGCACTTTTTACTACAAACTAACATAAAACATCCCGTAGGTACTGTAAGTAAAAACATGCATGTATACCATTACGACTAGTACCCGGATAAATATCGAATGCCCGGTATTTAAGAAAAAAAATTTAGATGTGAAAACTTCTTTAGCGGCGCCGAGCACTTTTTGGGATGGGGAAAAATTGTTAAATACGCGACAGAGTTTTGTGACGTCAGATGTGAAGGAGGTCACTTTTTGCTGCTAGCCGATTGGGCTTCATTCAAAACTGAACGCTATTCGTAATATTATAAAGCCGTTAAACAGTTTTTGCAATAGCATATTCTGCAAATAAATTTGTAATAATACCAACGCGTCCTTCAGAAAAATATTTACCAACGGCAAAAACAAATTGATATTTTGGTCGCCACCGCCGTCTACTGTTCTTGCAAATTCGAATAGTTCGAATTTAGACGTTATTCCTAAAGAGATAAAGCTTTGAAAAATATTTGGTAATGGCAAAAACAAATTGGTATTGTGTTTGCCGCCGCCCGTCGGCGCCGTCGTACCCAACGCGCCCGCGGGCCGTCCGCCTAAATAATTGATAATTGTTTATAAGTTTGCGTCAAATTCATTTTTAGGGTGACACCGTAAGATGTCACGTGACCTGATCGAAAAACTGTTACAATGTTATTGAGTTTTCACTTCTGCCGGCACTCCCGGAGTGCAACCCGGTCTTTTTTTTTCTACCCGGTTGTAACCACTCTATTCCTCTTGCGAAGAATAGTTATTTTGGCTCACCTAATTCCGATCTCCGTTGATGTTGCACTAGCATATGGAATGGGCACTTGTGACATGACTTAAATTCGTATGAAGAAAAATCCTCTTAGTTCGAATTTAACACAAATTATCCACTTGGGTTCTGGACAAGTGCTTCTAAAGCGTAAAAAGTTATCTGTATCAAAGGTGACATGGATTTTGTGATTTTGACTCTGTGCTTATTTTGACATTTATTTTATAATTCGTTATTACTAACTTTGTGAACTCTACTATTTTGTTATTGTATTCAGTAAGTTGTTATAATTATATTGATGTAATCGTAAAGTACCTAGCACTCGGAAATAATTGCATGCCTGCATGCAGGCTGAATACATGCAACTGTATTTTAATTTATAAGACCTATTTATATACTGTATTCCAGCAAATAAACGATTTGATTGATTGATTGATTGATTGCTTTGTCATAAAGTGGCCATGGCACACACTAGTACAACGTCGAGTAGGACGTTTACTACTGTGAAAATTGTGTAGGGCCGCTGCCGCATTTGCCGGAATCTGTGTTAGGCATTTCGTTCTTTACCGAGTGCTGACTGACGCCTGAGAGTTTTCCTTACTTTTCGGTGTAAGTACTTGGAAATGAAAATGAAAAACGTATGTAATGTATACAGTATACACTATAATTAGGTATATAGTATATAGTATAGGTTTATAGTACCTAGTCTGTTTATAAATTTTCACAAAATAAGCTGACAAAAGGTTGCTGACCGCGGCACTGAGGTAATTAAATATTTCCGAATCGTTACAAATTACCATCAAAAGTCGCCAGCAATTCCTGGTTATCTTCGAAACTACGGAAAATGTATTTTCTTTACCGTCATTTGATATTGTGGAAGGGTTATCATATTGCAATTACCCTTCGACCAACGGTCTCCTAACGCCGTCCTATTATATAACAATCAACTTACTCAGCAAGAAAGGTGAGAACGGACGAAAGAAAGTAAATTATTACGCAACGGAAGGAACAAAGCCGATTTAATTTGGTTGATTTCTACAAAATCGTATTAAGTATGGTGTACAATTGATAGTCAAAACAGCAACTGTTTATGAAACTTCAGAAATGGTCCATTAAAGTTTGTGGGCAAATATGTATTTAAAAAAGCCTTAAAAATCGCAAATTATTGAGTATTGATGTTTTCTGAGTATCTGCAAAGTTGTATAAGCGTCCAGTTCAGAATTTAGAAGGTCACATATCGAGCATTTTGTGTACGTTACACCACTTACACCTGGCCACGAAGTAATGATAACCGCCCGCCACGGGCGAGTACAAACAATCACACTGTATAATAGCCAGAGAGAGACGTAAAATGTTGTACTCACCGCGGGTACTCGTATTGAATTTCATTAATGGTCTACAAAGCAAGATACAGTTTTCTTTTCACTTTAACGCGTGGGTGTAACCAAACTTCTATATTAGCCGTTCAATATGGCGGAATCCAATAATACAAGAGGAAATTTGATTTTATTAATAAAACAAAGTGCGAGTTTCTGCGATAATATTAGTACAAAATCTGGCATGATAAATTATTTTCGAACGAGGGAGCAAAGCAAACGAGGTTCTATGCTTCAGCTTTTGGGCCGAAAATCGTTTGTACGTCAGAATGTCTGGATGTCAGGATGTCCGGATGTCAGGATGTCCGGATGTCCCGCTTTCCCGCTGTTTTCCTCTACAGGTCGCATTTCTCAACCGATACTCGTGAAATTTTGTGAGCAGGTTCGTAATAATATGTTTTTTTTGTCGAGGCACTTTTTCGAAATTAAAAAAACGTGTTTTTTTAAGACATTTTCTCGAGTTCTAGAGCCCCAAGTAATAGTAGGTACCTTCAAAACATCCAATTGTACCCTAGATGAAGGTGTTTTCGTATTATCTTAGGTATTTTATTCGCATGCTTGACAGGTGTCATATTATACGAAAACACCGCTTTGCACGTGTCTCACGTGTCTGGCTTTGGTGTTTGATGGATATCATTTATGCCAAAGAAGCGCATTTGATTTTCGGGCTAAATAGCCACTAGTCGAACGAGGTAGCAAAGCGAACGAAGTTCTATGCTTCAGCTTGGGCCGAAAATCGTTTGTATGTTCGGATGACCTGCTTTCCCGTTGTTTTCCTCTACAGGTCGCATTTCTCAACCGATTCTCGTGAAATTTTGTGACAACCATTTTTGTGAAGAGCCACTTTTAACGAAATAAAAAAAAAATTCAATGCACGGCGGGTTCTACAGCTCAGAGCCATTAATTTGTTTAGGCAACAAGGAACACAATTTTGCTTTATATTTATGTTACATTTGGCGTCGGGGCAGTGGGACCGGGGGTGGGCGGTGCTCCATAACTGCGATCAACAACTCCCTACTCACTGCAGTTTCTGGATGTGACTTGTTTGTCACAGGGATAGTAAGGCTGATGACGGGATGGAAGCGAGTGCTTGAGAATTGAGATGAATTAAGACAGGTATCCTGTAGTGTAGAGAGACCCTAGTTCTAATTAGATATTAAGTAATTCACTTTAGTATCGAATCTTTTTAACGCTTCGGCATTTGCTGTAATGTTACATTTCTTATGATTCAATAAATAAGTCACTTAACAAACGCTTTAGGGAAGCCACGGGCGATCCTTTCACGGGCACCTTTCTTGCGCAAAAGATTCCTTTTGCAATCCAGCACGGTAGGTAATGCTGGCTGCGTCATGGGTACCCACGCTACCGAGGGGCCAGAATTTATATAATCCTTTTTGAATGTTTAGTTTTATTTAGTTATGTACCTACTTTTATTTAGCTTCCTAGTTTTAGTTCTATTTTAACGTATTTTTCATGTAGGTATTACTTACTGTCATTTAGTTAAAAGATTATTCCGGTAATAAAGGTAATTTATAGTAAAAAACATCGGCCAAGTGCGTGTTGGACCACGCGCAGTGTAGGGTTCCGTAGTTGCCTGTCTTACTTAGTTACATCGACACGCGCGCGCCAGCTAAATGGTTGCATCGGCCGAATTTTTACGAAAGTTGGCCTGTCTAAGTACATTTTAAGTTTACTTTTTATTTTATTTTATTTATTAAGGTTTGCCAACAGATGTAATACAATAAAAAAACTTAATTACAACAGATAATGAACTACTGCTAGAGTATTCACCCAATTACAGGCAAACACGGCATGCATAAAACATAGAAAAACTATAATTATGTCTACACTTAAACCACATTTACTCTAAATCGAAAGTTGTAAGTTACTTGTAAGAAGGCTAGGAACATTATAATACAACAATGCAGAAAAGCAAACTTAAAAAAGGAAAAAAGGTTAAAGTCAACATTAAACTTGGAGATTATGATTATGACACATTTTATCTTTGTTTACAGAGATATGTTTTGAACTGATTTTTTGACATGTTGAGTATATCAACCCTGTTTTTTTATATAGTAGATTATGCTCTTTACAAATTCTCGGTATTACACTATAGATCCAGTATTAGTTCTGTACGTTCTAGTTGACAAAGGTCGAAAGTTAGCTAGACGAGTGTGCTGTCGCGGGACGGTCCACTTGATAGCTGTGGGCAGTCAAGCGTTCCTGAAATAATTCCTTGAAGAAACATTTGATCGGAGATCCATCGGCGGTCCTCAAGAGAAATTATGTTAAAATATTTCAACCGGTCTTTGTACGACTTCAAGACGCGTTTTTTTGAGAGAGAGAGAGAGAAAGAATAGAAATCGTTTCTGTACTTGTTCTATTCTCTCTATGTGACACTTATAAAACGGGTTCCAAGTAACTGAGCAATACTCTAACTGACTGCGAACCAGAGCAAAGTAAGCAGTCCTTAAAGCCGATATATTTTTAAATGCTTTACAGTTTCGCCATATGAACCCGAGAAGTTTATTTGCCTGCTTGTTGATGTGATCGAAATGTTGGTTAAAGGAGAGCCCTTTGTCCAGTATCACACCCAAATCCCTAATATGTGAAACTTCCTCTAGTTGTACATCGTCAATGGCATACGTTGTAGTTAGCGGTAATCGTTTTTTAGTAAATTTTATGTGCTTACATTTTGCTATATTTAACGGTAGTTTATTCTCTTTGGACCAGTTTGATATACGAGTTAAGTCATCTTGGAGCTGTTGAGAATCAGGAGGATCGGTGACTTATTTTGTAATTATTAAGTCGTCTGCGAATAATGAAAAATTGGAATGAAGGATTACATTGGCCATGTCATTTATAAATATTAAAAACAACGTCGGTCCTAAATGAGATCCTTGCGGTACTCACTTTCCGATTTGTATCCGCAAACCAAAACTCTTTGCGATCTAGTATCAAGGTACGAAGAAAACCAGTTTAGCAAGTTTGGTTGACTATTACTCGGGAACTTGTTATGCCTACGTAGCCGTGATAGTTTTCCTTTTAGATTCATTATATGTCCTACTGCCACGATTTTTTCAGCCATTTAGCCGGCATGGGGGGGGGGACATGACTCGAACAAAAATCTCTCAAACGAATCACTTATTTGCAAAATCGTTTACTAGCAAAAACAATTACATCCCCACTTTAGGTGTAGCGGAGGTACCCCAAGATTGATTTATATACCCATGCCGAATTACAGTTTTGTAGTAATGGTTAGTGAGCTAAGCCGAAGACGGTCGGACAGACGGACGGACGGACGGTCAAACGGCCAGACGGACATGGCGAAACTATAAGGGTTCCTTGTTGACTACGGAACCCTAAAAAAGAGCATAGTTTCATATACCTAGATGAAATTGCTGAGGTAGTCCTAAGAAATCTGAAGGAATTGGAGCAAAAAATTAAATCCCAGATCTAAAACACTCGGCAAAAGGGTTTCTTAGCGTCGCGATTTACCAGTTGTTAGCTCTTTGAGCCCTAGCATAGCGATCTTTAGAAAAAATAAGTTTCCGTCAAAAAAATAATGGTACAAGCTTTCATTGCCGACTGCACTTTTCTGTATCAACTACTCATTGAGACGATTCTAACGAGCCCACACTCAACGGGGTTACGTCAGTTAACTACTGAATTCCCATGGCCACCTTCTGTCAGCTCGATGGTACCATAATATTGAATTGGCATCCAAACTATTCTTAAATCCATCATTTCAGCTCAATCGGTCACCGGGAAGTGGGTCAAATTTAACTTGGAAGCTTTCATTTTTCTTTCGCCGTGACATTAGTTTCACACTAAATAAAAGCTTGTAAAAAGGTAAGTATTTTCCATCTCCCATGAAAGATTTTTTTTCTAATCTTCAAAAAGTGTGTCTTATATTACTTGTCGAGCGAGGCTAAACTAGTAAACAAATATATTAAAACTGACCGATTATGACACAGAATTTCTCAAAAAATTAGGTGGTCTGTAGTAGTTCCCTTATTTCACATTCATTCAATAAAATCTACGCATGTCCAAACGAGGGAGCGTGGCGTGCATACGACAAATCTATAAGATAAAGCGAGAGAGAGAAAATAATGTCTCGCTCTGTCATAACATAAAGCTTGTTTATCGTATGAAGCCTGCCGCGCTTCGCCGTTTGGACGCGTTTTAAATCGTTTGTATTGTTTGAATCTGTGTCAAAGCAGTTTATAAAAATAATCATGCCGCTAATTGAAACAATATTTGGTATTAATTATTAAGTGTATCCGTCGCTTTAGATTATTGTTGTCTTAACACTATCAATGCCAGGACCCCGCTTAGCGGGCTACGCCTTAGTCGCTTAGCCTACGCCGTAGTCGCTTTCCGCTACATACGATGAAAACCACGGGATCGGCTACGAGCGTAGCGCGTAGCGATTCTTGGCAGTGAATGTTTTAAAGGGCCTGTGTGCTGTTGGCTTTGGGCCCACGCATGCAATATGTGGATAGTATATTTTCTCGCAATCGAAGTGAAATATGAATGGAATAAATAAAATAAATAATGAAATAAATTAATGTATATAACTCTGGTCTCAAAGTCATATTACAGCTCCAAAAATAACCATCTCGGGGTAATATGGCCTATTTTAGACACATGATGTATTTTGATATATATTATATGTTAGTCAGTAAGAAATTAGTACGTTACGTTATGGACTTTGTGTGTGATGGAAATAAATAAATAACAATTATCAACAGAAGGTGAGCGTGCTACGGGCACTCAAACACTTACTTATATAACCTATAAAGTCTCATTTCAGTCAATGGAAATAGACTTCAAAGATAATCTGAAGGTATTGACGATAGATACAGTCTTATTTAATATGGATACAGTCTTATTAAATGTAAAATAAAACATTACTAGAAGATGGTAGCTACTAACAACTTTACGGGCTTCTGGCTTGAAATAAATGTTTTAAGTAGGTAGTATTATTATTTGTATGTCTGTGCCAGATCTCGGGACCATGGGGTCCCGGACAAAGGTCCCGAACCTTTGGAAGGCATGCGTGGGGCCGAAGCCGACAGCGCATAGGGTCTTTAACACATTCACTGCCAAGAATCGCTACGCGCTACGCTCGTAGCCGATCCCGTGGTTTTCGTCGTAATATGTAGCGGAAAGCGACTACGGCGTAGGCGCCCTCTAAGCGACCTTATAGTACAATGTAGTTCATATCTTATTGTGTTAATCAAAGTGGATTTGAAGCTCGAGACAACTTCAAATCCACTTGGATTAACACAATAGGACATGAACTACATTAATGTTAACATTTTGACGACAGTTTGGTTCCTTACAAAAGACTCTTTGTTCCATTTCCTTTGCTCAGGTTTAGGACTTTAAAGTACTTCTAAGTTTCCGACAAAACTGCTGAACACGATGAACACTTTTAGAACTAAAACATTCACTTTTGACAGCGAGACTGAATGTTAAAAGCAATATCGATCAAATCTTACACACCCTTGACCAAGGTGTTTTTATCTAAGTTAGTCATTTTCGAACCTGGTGGTTTAAATAAATCTATTAAGGTAATCATCGGAGTGCTCGTCACTGACCCAATACATGTCACTTTCAACCTTTGGTCAAAACAATAGGTGTCAACTATTGGGCATTAAGGTGTCAAAGTTTGGGACATTTACCTTAAAATTGTTGTTTAATCACTGATTAGTCAATCACCAAATGAATAAAAATAAAACATTGGGGACCGATATTGAATAGTCAGAATCATGTAGTTAATGATATGATACTCGTAGACATGCTGGTCGGTTGCGTAACGCATTATATGATCGTCAGGTAGATCTAAGAAGTGTCACTTTTTGTAACAATTGAATTGTCCTTACGTACGTTCGAAAAGTAACGTGATATACGTGATTAATTTATCAGTAGCTACACGTACCTAGCAATAGGAATAATTAGTTCGTCAAATCCCTTTTGCTGTCCTTTCAGCCACCTCCTTTACGACGAATGAAAGGAATGGAGAGGAAAGGAAACCATTCAGTCGAAGGTGATCGAAAAAAACATCATTAACCAAATTAATCCAACAATAAATAAAATCACCTAATAAAAAAGCAACGCTACCATTTGTCAAAAATTACGGATGAAATGAAAAAAATGAAAAAAAAATGACAAAAGTTTATTTAGGTTATTATTATACATCTTAACAATAGCCAAGGTTGGAGCCTCCTATTAAGCAAGTAATTTTGCTTGTGTCAGGAGACACCGCTCTTCCAACAGTAACAAGTGGTAAATAAACCATAACAAACTAATTTTGACGAATTTAGTAGTTACATTAGAAAAGTAAGTACAGATTTAACTTAAAACTTAAACTTAAAATTAAAATAATTTTATTTAGTATAACAATTTTGGAATTAGTAATAATGTAGGTGTTTATTTAAGTGTGTTGAACGTGTATTATTAGAACGTGTAGTATTATTATGTGTGTGTGTGTGTGTGTGTGTGTGTGTGTGTGTGTGTGTGTGAGAGCATATGTGTGTCTGTGTGTGAGTGCGAGTATGTGGGTATGTGTTTGTGTGTGTATGTGTGTAGGAGTGTGTATGGTTGTGTGTGAGTTTGTATTTTTGTGCCTATGTAGGTGATTTCTTTACAAAGGTAGGTAACTAAACTTATGACTTATAAGATAAGAGTGCTTCTGTTTCTTCATACGTTAGATTTTTTATCCACTCAACTAAGGTAAGTTTACAACGGTAAGTTTGAAGCGGGTAGATACTGATCGCCTTGTTTATACGGTTATACAGTCGAGCTGATTGAATTGCAAATTGTTTACTAGCATAGGTAGACTTACAAACAGGGACAGGAGCGACATTGTGCTTTCTTCTACGAGTTTGCGTGCTTGGGTCATATTTAAGATTTTTATGCAGTCTTACAATAGAAATTACAATATATAGTTTCCGCATAGACAATAGATCACAATCCTTATAAAGCTCAGTGGTGGGATACAAGAATGGTTTATAGAATGTAACTTTAAGTAAGCATCTTTGGGCTCTCTCTACTTCCAGGAACTTTGTTTTGCTGGCGCCACCCCATCCGGATATGCAGTAGGACATGATCGATTGATCAATACATACTTGGGCGATAAGAAATTTCTTATACCTAAATTATACGATGAACAAAATCATGCGACACCAACACCATATGTGGTGAGGGGCAGCCGCTCAATACGGGTGTACCCTCGAAAATTATTATTACTCCAAAAGAAAGAAGGCAAAAAAATATGCTTAGTGACGAAAATCCCATTCAAATATCTCAAAGAATTACGAAGCTATAACCGTTTTAATATTGCTTGTTAGAGAGAGAAAACGCAAACAGTGTGTGACGCCACGTTACGGGATGCTGCCGGGGGGCCGCGTCGATGGCGGCGCCGAACACGATGGGCACGGCACATTGCCGTCTCTTAGTGACGTCACAGTCTTCCAGAGTCATCGTTTCATATGAAGTTGCGTTTTGCGAAAAAGGGACAGAACATACCCCTTCTTAAAACTTTGGACACTTATAACTTCGTGATTATTTAACCTTTAGCGTTGATTTTCCTCCAATTGACTACATTTTTAATCCTTTTTCGAGAAAATATGACATTATTGATTATTTTATTTAGTGTCTACACCCCTATTGCTGGTTCCGTGACCTCACGTTCACACGTGAGAAGATAGGCGACGGGTTAAGCGACGAGACGCGGGTACGATGCGGGGTCCCCCAGGGCACCGTGTGGGGACCCGTGTGCTACCTTCATATTAACAAACCGTGTAGTACTGCGTCATACACATGTTTGCTGACGAGTTATGTTCTGTACTTGCCGAAACCTTTAATGTGACCTGTCACTTGGTTCAACGATATAGACGCAGTTGCGAAATGGTGTCATGATCTTCATCATCATCATCATATCAGCCGAAGACGTCCACTCTTGGACATAGGCCTCCCCCAAAGAGTGCCAAAGTGACCGGTCCTGCGCCACCCGCATCCAGCGGACTCCAGCACCCTTTACATCAATCCACCTTGCGCGGGGGGCCTACCCACGCCGCGCCTTCCGGTAAGTGGTCGCCAATCGAGAACCTTTCCGCCCCAACGGCCATCAGTTCTACGTGCTATGTGCCCCGCCCCCTGCCACTTAAGTTTAGCGATTCGGAGGGCTATTTCCGTTACCTTGGTTCTGCTGCGGATAGCCTCATTTCTGAAGCGATCACGCAGAGAAACTCCCAACATAGCCCTCTCCAATAGCCCTTTGGGTGACTTTGAGCCTTCTCATGATAATCACATTATATTAAATTAAGAGAAGACATAACTTTTCATCATAATATCACCTTATTTTTCCTTAGATGAAACTCCACCACATATATAAACTTATAGTTTTGCTCGTGTTTACTATAGTTTTAAGACATATATGTATATATATACCAGAGGCTCTAGTATAAGTTTTACCGAAACAAAACTTTACGATCGTGTTTGCGTTTTACACTCAATTTGTATGGGATTTGACAGCTAAACGCAAATCTGTACATTATGCGAGAGAAGCAAACAATATCCTAGTGACAGCACTTAACTCCCTAACATTTGGACTTGTTCATTGTCTATGTACGTACAAGGACGCAACCCTATTTTGTTTTATTACTTTCACCATGGCCTCCCAACTAGAACAACGTATAATTGATACTAAAAAGAACTCATAGATGGCGACACAGGTACCGAGCAAAACATTTGAACCAGTAATCGTGAAGATAGAATGATTTTTACACCTTAATAAATTCAACGTACCTTAATTATATCACAAACATACTTCGGCACATACAATAAAGGTATATTTTATAAGTTTAGTAAATGCAATAAAATTGATACTAAATCCATGTAACTCGTACTATACGAGTGAGCTTTCAAGCTTGCTACGTATTATTGGGTACTGTCACTAGATGGCGCCATCACGGGTCGCGAAAGTTCTATGGAACCACAGGCTCTAAGCATTTGGTTATGTATATTTTTGTGTGATGTGTAATATTGTCTCTAAAATACTACTTTTATATCGAAAAAATCAAAAATACTCTATTTGTTGCCCGGGAAGTCAACGCCATCTGGTGATATCTCAATGTATTACTAAAGTCTGACAGCGTCATAGCCGTGGTAGCTCGGATACTGCATCTACTGGTGTAGCTACGGGACTAAAATTGTATACAGAATTGCCTACATTAGGACGGTACGCTTTTGCTCTATGAGATTGGGTATCTGTACTTGTATTCTTTAATCTGTGCTTTCACTGACCGAAAACTTTGTACAAGTTACAGAGCTATAACCACGAAATTCGAAATTCGATGTTCGGGTAAATCCATCGCACTTTACTCCAGGTAAAATACGGTTTTGGAAAACATTAATATATTAATAGCGTTTTTTTGTTGTTTTCATTTTAAAATGTTATTCTAAGATGCTTTATTCAAGAATCCGACCAACTTTCCACCCGGAAGTTAATATGTAGATTTAAATGAAGCATGCATTGTCTTTTTTTGTATGATTTAACTTGAATATTATAAAGCAAATGTAAATTAACCAAAATAAAGACAAAAACATTTATTAATATGTTTTCTGACTTCTTAGAAGCTAGTTAATTTATCATTTTTTATATGTCTGAAATTTTGTTGGATTCTGTCGCTGGGTAACTATTTAATTGATAATTATATCCGTTACACAGAAAAGATAAGCTATTATAAATTATTTCCAAAATTGTTTTTTTTCCATACAAGTTGTCAGTTCATTGACTGGACTACTTACACAATTTGAGTGACAGGGATGCATATTATACAAACTCGAGTTTCTATTTTCGTGGTGGCGCCGCAGTCTCGATGTCATTGAAGCAATCAAGTCACTTTTCTGAGTTGGTATCGATTTTTCAAATTGACAAGTCCCTTGATAATTACAGAACCTACTGACTCTTATGCGAACCAGTATTAACTTAAGCTCCAAACGCACAAAGTTGTTTCGAGTCTGGGGTCAAGATATACTAGAGGTGAGTGATGAGGAGAGACTTAACAATTTTTGAATTGCATTTCCGGTCCTGTTCTTATCAAATCGAAGTGTTCTGCCGACGAGTATTCTCGCATTATATATGTCGGCGGCCGATCGTAAAATCCGCCAGATCACGAAATTCCTAGGCATATCGTGAAACGCCGCCATTTCATGATTTGGCTAAAGGACATCCGACATATCGTTCAAAACTTAACGTTTAACGATTCGTCTAATGACGTTAAGGCAGATCATGAAATTCCTAGGCATATCATGAAACGCCGGCATTTCATGATTTGGCCAAGCCAGTGACGTTTAGGCTGATCATGAAATTTCTAGGCATATCATGAAACGCCGGCATATCGTTCAATACTCACCGTTATACGTAAGTAGGGTGTCCAAAATTGAAATAGGTAAATTAAAAAAAATAAGAAGTGCGGACTGATAATCTCCAGCGAGTCGACGCCACCCCGCTGCGCGGGGTGTCTATTTCTGGTCTGAGGGACACAAGTGAACCCTAAACCCTAACCTAACCGACCTAAGACAGAGTTCGCTTATGACAAACCATTTTTGTCCGCCCTGATTATTAGCCCCCAACAAAAACGGCCGCCATCGCATGTGCAGCGCCACCAGTGGCCAAGAAAGAAACTATTTTACGATGTGCCCGGTATAGAGCTAGGAATATCGACGAATGCGTTGCTCTAATCGATCTGCCGTATTGTTTATCAGGCACATCGTGATAAGCCTAGCCGACTTTTAGGCATATCATGAAATGGCGCCGTTTCACGATATGCCTAGGAATTTCGTGATCTGGCGTATTTAACGATCTGCCGCCGACATATATATCGAATAATGCATAGCTACCGAACTTGCGGTCGCAGTTACGCTACTATCCTACGAATTAAGGCTTAGATTTCTGTTGATCGCGGACTTACCGTAAAATGGGGTGAGTAGGGATCTCGAGGAGAGTTGGGTTATGAATGGGGAGAGAAGGGATGAAAAGGGGGTGAGATGGGATTTTAAGGCTACAGCTACCTACGTAATGTATTCCAATTTAAAATGGAGCTATAGTAATGTTCATAATAAAAAAAATCGATCCAACAATCTTCAAAAATCACCTTTGTACGAAAACCATCTCATCCCAACTACGGGGTGAGGTGGGATTTCGTGTTTATCGTTAAAGCTATGAAATGGAACTACCCAAAATCATGAAAAAACCAAAATACAAACGTCCGGAACACTTATTATATACAAAATTTAGTTTGCATATTTAAAAATAAAATGTTATCGAGGTTTGATAATCAGTTTTGTCCCTACTCACCCCGTTTTACGATATATGAAAAGTACGCAGATAAGTATGTTATCTACATAATACATATAAGTAAGTAACACGGATTGCCACATAGTATACCTATGAACATTGTACGTATTGTCCTGGTAAGTGATACGGTTTGGCAATGCTATGGATCCGTATCGACGATGGAAAATCTAGAGGTGTGACCAGTAAAAGATGACCTGAGATTTATTTAAATCTTCTTATATGGCAACAGTAATGTCATTTTCAAATGTATGGCTTAATCTTGATACTTGATATGCCAATGAATAAAGTAACTGTTCCATAATAAATTGGACGGTTTTTGCTTTTTAAGAGAATTAAAGAGTGACTTTCATATTCACATTGTAATATAAAAAAAAAATCGGCCAAGTGCGAGTCGGACTTATTTTATCTATAAAAACAGTAAAAAAAAAAGTTTGTTGTATGGGAGGCCCCTTAAATATATATTTAATTTTGGTTTTAGTATTTGTTGTTATAGCAGTAACAGAAATACATAATCTGTGAAAATTTTAACTGTCTAGCTATCGCGGTTCTTCAGATACAGCCTGGTGACAGACAGACAGACGGACAGTGAAGTCTTAGTAGGGTCCCGTTTTCACCCTTTGGATACGGAACCCTAAAAAGACGTACATTAGGGTATAAGTGGTAAATCCGCTTCAAAAGTGGCACACTAAAACTGAGTAATGACTCCAATGGCACCAATTTGCTTGAGTTTGGCGTCGTCAATGGAAACGTATAAGCGTGTCTCAGCTGTCAGATTTGGTGGTCATTTTTAAACACGAAATTTCGTATAGACATCGCGTCTACCTCTTTGTTAAAAATAATAATAAATAATAATAATATTTGGGGACAATCTTAAACAAATCGATCTAGCCCCAAACTAAGCAAGGCTTGTACAAAACATCCATGAGTCAGGAACAAATATCATAACACAAATATATGCCCTTATCGGGATTCGAACTCGGTACCAGCTACCAACAAACTTTTTATATTACATCATTTTACAAAATTATCAATTATTATGACTCGTCCAAATTGAAATTTTGGAGTTATATTTTGATTGTTCTTCTGAAATATAAAGTAGAACGAAGTCAAAATGTTTCATTTCATATATCTACCTTGACTTCCTTCTGTTGTTTTGTTGGCAACTACAACACAGATAATAGAGTGACCGGAACGCAGATCATTCCAACCATTCGTTCCTTTTGCATCTATACAATCATCTATTCATTAAACGATATGATGCAGAGAGAAAGAATATAACGGAAAAATAAACCATCTTCGTCTGTAGCCCCCGACAGGATTCGAACCTGCGACCTTTCTATTAACGCTAGACTGCTCTACCAACTGAGCTACGAGGACAGTGACGGAAGTTGTATACTTTTCAATTACATTCCCGCTAAGACTAGCGCCCTCTCTGTGTCCTCTTGAAAGACTTGTTCACAGCCTTGGCACCACTCTAATGGGCGAGCTTCCGTCACTGTCCTCGTAGCTCAGTTGGTAGAGCAGTCTAGCGTTAATAGAAAGGTCGCAGGTTCGAATCCTGTCGGGGGCTACAGACGAAGATGGTTTATTTTTCCATTATATTCTTTCTCTCTGTATCATATCGTTTATAAAATGATCGGGGTAACTTCCTCGTTAAAAATAACACGAAACAAAAAATATTTAATTAAATAATTTGTTTCGTTATATAGGTATAACATCTATTCATTCTCTAAAAACCAACCATGTAATTTACCGTGTGCTTTAACATAATACAATACAGCTTTGAATACTGAATACGCGGGCGTTATAATTACTCCGATTCTAACAAGAAACAGTAACTACAACCGCTGCACCATTGTTCAATGTGTATTTATTTATTTTAACTTTATTGCACAAAACAAAAAAAGTAGAAAAGGCGGACTTAATGCCTCAATGCATTCTCTTGCAGTCAACCATAGGGCCAAACAGACACTTTCAAACATTCGTTTTTTGTATAGAAGAAAAATAATAATTGTTATCGCGTTATTATAATACACGGTGGTACAACACGCTGTTTTTAAAATTAGCCGCTGTTTTCTAGGCTCGTCTTTTACTGGCCAGCTCTAACGCGGATTGCCGGCAATAATACGAAGGGCGTTCAACAACCTCACGGTACAGGAAATAAAGCTGTTATTTTCTGTTCTGTGAACGACCCCCATGAATGTGGCTCAGATTACACGATTACGAGGAAGTCAAAGACCTTTGCAAATCTATACTTACTAATATTATATAGAGCTGATGAGATGGGGTGCTGTGAGATTGTAGCTTTATGTAAAATGCAATTTTTATACCGTAAAATGGGGTGAGTAGGGATCGCGAGGAGAGTTGGGTTATGAATGGGGAGAGAAGGGATGAAAGGGGGTGAGATAGGATTTTAAGGCGACTGCTACCTAAATAATGTATTCCAATTTAAAATGGAGCTATAGTAATATTCATAATATAAAAAAAATATCCAACAATCTTCCAAAATCACCTTTGTATGAAAACCCATCTCACCCCAACGACGAGGGACTACGGGGTGAGGTGGGGATTTCGTGTTTATCGTTAAAGTTATGAAATGGAACTACAAAATCATAAAATAAAAACAAAATACAAACGTCCGGAACACTTATTATATACAACATTCAGTTTGCATTTGTAATTGATTGAAAACCTTTGGTGACTAAAGTTTGCAATATTCTTACGCCCGTGTTATACACAATGTGTTTCATTACATTTGCGACGAAATAATAACTACAAAAGACGGAACAATCTATGTTTCATACAACGGCACCAATCAAAAATTTATGAAATTGACAACTTCACTTCCAGATCAGTCCGAGTGGAGCGCGCCGCTTCAATATTTCAACCATTCACACGTTTTTTGTCCCTACTTACCTCGTTTTACGGTACGCGGGCGAAGTCGCGTTGGCTAGTAACTTATACCTATCGATATGAAGTCAAGTTCGATGGACGATAACCGATTATTAGTGCAGCTCTAGCGAACAATACATAACACTAATAATTACACGGTTCAACTCACGTATTAAATGTCACTACGGGCGACATATTTCGAACTCTACGGGAGTTCTTCTTCAGGATGAGTGTTTTCGCGGCGGTGTCGCTGGAATAACTGCCCGCACCCGTTCCGAACGCCGTGCGGCGCGTGACGCAAACATGTCGCCCGTAGTGACATTTAATACGTGAGTTGAACCGTGTAATTATTAGTATTATGTATTTCAACATGTCTCACGAAAGTTTAAATTCGAATACATAACTCACCGTGACCACATCTCAAATCCATTTACAAAGTTTTGGCGCTTACATGCAGGAGCTGGTGTTGTGAAATGTGCATCAAACATTTTACAAGATAGTGGTCCCACTAATTGTGGTATATTCCTGCGACTTTGAAATTTATCACTATGTAATAGGGTTGAATTCTATATGGATGACTTTATGTCCGTTAAATAAATAAATCCGACAATCTTACACAAATCAACCTAGTCCCAAATTAAGCAAAGCTTGTACTGTGGGTACTAGACGACAATATACATAGTAGATAAATAAATACTCAAATACATAGAAAACATCCATAACTCGGGAACAAATATTCGTGCTCATCACACAAATAAATGCCCTTGCCAGGATTCGAACCCGGGACCTCTAGCTTCGTAGGCAGGGTCACTACCAACTAGACTACAGACGTCGTTGTATGTAAACAAGCTTTAAAGGAGCATGGAGTCCGTTTGCTATCTAATTCCGTCAAATTGGCTTAGACATTTGTTATTCCAGAAGCGACTGTCATCTAACCTACCAACCCATAGGAAACTAGACCTCATTGGGACCGGACTATTGCTAAGCTGTTATAAGAAGTCAAGCCACCCGAACACCTAGCTCTGCAACCATAGACAATAATATGGATCCACTCATCGACCTGCTTGTCCAATAAGCACATTATTTCAAACCTCGCATGCTTGACGGCTAGGTGTCTAATATATTATAACAGCATCGGACTCAGCATATTGTATATGGGGGGATTGGGGGGTAAGTAATACGAGGTATAACAACTTATCATATAACGGTCATAATATACTGGGTGGAACAGATCGATGGACTTTTAAGCAAATGGGATATAGATCAGGTTTAGTGCTTTACTTCTCACCTAGTAACCATATTAATATTTCTAACGGTTACCGAGATACAACTTGTTAAACTTTGGTGAAAAAAACTGTATGTTTCAACCCTATCCAGCAGATTCAATGAAGTCAGCAAGATTCTTGTGACTTGTGACATGTGTCAATTTCAAATGAAAATAATAACTATGTATAGTATTAGGGTTGTCACTAAGATAAAATATTTCGATTTTTATGTTTTTTTTTTTCTTTTAAATCCAGCTTAACATTTATAATAGATCGTTTGTACGTCACTTATATAACACTGTCCTTTCAGCTTAGTCCAAGGAAATGTTCCTCCCTGTATACGTTCACTGTGTATAAGCTTGTTTAGTATAACGTTCATTGCACATAATGAACGAAAGGTATAATGTCAAAATATATATTTTCGTAAAGTATAACGTACTTTAGATATAATATCAATAGGGAATATGCATGTGATTTAGAAATGGACAAAAAAAATCACGTGTCATCTATATTGCTTAATAAATATACACACATAATTACTTTTAAAAATTATCATTTTATTTTATTTATTTATTTATTAACATACACACAACCATCCTTACAGGCTATCCTAATTCGACAGTATGGAATTTCATGTTTCTATTAATAAATTTAATTGTTTAAAAGTACTATTTATCAAATTCCCTCGCAAATTTCCAAAACGCAACGCTATTGGCGGAGCGAAACGTAACGTCACCGTGCACTCGGTGTCTCCTGTTAACAGGTCGTTTGTATGATTATTGAAAGTTATTCGCATTGTTTTGCCGCTGTTTATGATAAATAATTAGTGTTTTTTGGTAATTATTAACTGAAAGCAGTGACTCCTTGTGAAAAAAGACTCGCCACAATGACTGAAAGCGGTTTTGTCAAGGCACATTAGGATAATCTGCCTAAAATTGATGTGTTCATGATGACTAAATACGTACTTCGCAAATATTTGTTACTTTACGTCCGCTGAACTAAGAGGAGTAAAAGCTGCAAGGTAAATAACTAACAGATATTCACTAAATTTTCATATTCCTTGTTTTTATACTCGTGAGATTGGTCAATTAAGTAATTATAACCTTTTTTGGCGATTCAAATAGCTAGCTAACTTTTAAACTACTTCAAATAGGTGTCTTTCTTAAATAAGTGGAAAAAAAACTAGTACATATATTATGTATATTATATAATCAAAGATGTAGGTACCTATTAGGAATGTTACATGTTGAGAACATCTTTATGAACTTTAACAAACTAGGTTGTTTTTGTCAAGGCTTATAATTAAAACAAATTTGTATAGGTCACTCAGTAAAAAGGATTAAATTCTTTCAACTTCGATCAACAGTGCAAACAAAGAAACTTAGCTAAAACGTATCGTGATCAAAATCAACACTCGTAGTCAGCTGTTGATCAACAGAAATCATAATATTTGTAACATTAATAACTAAAAAAATGGGAATCAGAATAGTTTTATGAATAAGTATATAATACAATTTTTAGGTTCGGTTATTGTTAATTTATATTGTTCGCGGGTCCTAATAAAAAAGATTTTAGGTACATACATATTTAATACTCCCGTCGAAATGATCTTCACAACAATATAAACTACTCGAGTACGATACATTATCTCTCCTCATCGCCTTACACCACTTTATCCTTATATTTGCATCTATGGGCATATGAAAATATTTGCAGTTTTAATGTTATTTTCACGCATAGAGACAATATAATAAGCTTTTGTGTGCTCTTCCATTACAATAAGTTGATCTTATAAGCTTTAATCACTCACTTTTATTAAAAGTGTGAATCAAACACTTTGTTGTTAATTTGTTCTTAGTGCGCGGTGACGTCACAAAATGAGCGCGCCAAAATGGTGGCGTTTTTATCGTCCGAAAATGATAGTAGTTTTAATTTTTTTTTTTAGCTAATTTAATAATATTGTGTGTTATATTTTTTCCGGTTTTATAATTACTTATAGAATAGATAAAAAAAAACATGAATATTCTCTATTGATATATCGATTAAAGCGTATAATATTCATAACGCCTAAGGAATTGAAAGATTAAAATTAAATTATATATTTTTTTTTAATCAAACGCCAAATATTTTAACCTAACCTAACCGCTAGCGCGTCGACGTAACCCCGCCTGGCGGGGTGTCTATTTCCGCTCTAAGGGACGCAAGATAACCCTAACCTAACCTACAAATAATACCATTTGTTAAAAGTATTTATTGCTTTTTACTGCGGGGGGCTTTGCCCCCCGAGCCCCTTTTGCGGGGGGGCTCCGCCCCTGTCTCCCCTTTTTCTAGCTGCCCTAACCTAATTTTCTGTATTATAATCCTTATATACGAAAATATACTATGTGTCTATAATCTTTATACGTTATTGTATGTTATACGAAATGAAATTAGTCAATTTGAGTGTTATAGAAAAAACTTTTATATAATATGAATATTATGTCAATTGACCGTTTTTCCTTATAAAAGTATTGGTTTTGTTGTTATAGCTAACGTTCATTATATCTTGTTAACGTTATTAATATGAAATTATATATTTTGTTGTTATATCTCGTGGGACGCACCCACCTAAAGGTGCTGAAATACCTGAACACACACATGTACATGTAGAACGTAGAACATTCGCGGCAGAACCACAACAAAGTTGGCCGGCTTGGCAAAAAGCTCGAATATAGGTTTAATGCGCCTCCTATTTATTATGTGAGCTTTTACCTGTAATGTAAAATTAGGTTGAATGCTCCTTATAAGTGAATGCTGTCTATCACCACCTTAAGAAATTGCGGCCAGCTCCTGGTCTATAAGATACGTACCACAGACTCAATCCACCGTATCCCCACGTCAGTGTTATAACTTTACTCGTATCGCAAGTCGTAACCAACTTAAACAATCATCAGTATACGAGGGCTCTCGAGTTTATCGTACTCAAACTCATATATTACATGTCATGTTAATCACATTTGCATATTATTATCATGTCAATTCTATACATGTTGTTAATCAATCACTATAATTATGAAAATCATTCAAAGTATAAAAGGCATGTCCAACTAACCATTTTTTTTATTTAATTTGGAAGGTGCTTGTGCATGCCTCCATCGTAATTCCTTCGGGTAGTTTGTTATACACCTTGGGACCTATACGTGCATAGTTTTAGATACCTAAGTAGTCCGTCGGCGACTAGACGACAGAAATCGCTCTTTGCTGACTAGACTACTTAGCCTGGGTTACGCGTGAGTTTGCTTGTGTAAAAGGTGTGTTTGTGTGAGTGTACATGTGAAATGATGTTAAAAATGTGTTGTGAGGGTAGTGTGAGCATAATAATTATTTTCACACTACCCTCACTATAATTATTATGGTTAGCAATGAATAACTGTATGTCTGGAGTTCCTGCCCCCCTAGCACTCTAGGTTTTATGTCCGACATAAAGTATTTGTCCCTCTTGCACTCGCATATTGGCCAGAATGAGACGAATGCTTTATGTCCGACATAAAACTTAGTGTACTAGGGGGTCTGGTGGCGTCATGGATGCTATTCTTATAGAAAGTTTTTGCAAGACAAAGACGCGATGCCATTCAGCTGCTGATCCCCAAAAAGTCTAGGCCGTAGCGCAAAATAGAGTAATAGTGACAAAAAACTTGAACAATAGGGATGCGGACTAAGATTTTTTTATGATGTCATTCGAACCAGTTTTTGGAGAGGAACAAATGTTTGTATAGGAGCAACTACAATTAAAGAACATAAATACCCAAAAAATTGAGACAAAGATTGACCTCACTGGCGCACAGCACAAAACGCTTCATACTGATAGACAGACACACCCACGTATGACGTCACAAGTGGCATTTGTACTAATCGTCGTATGGAAGAAATTGTTGTTTCGGTCGCGAAATACTGCGTTAAGTACATAGTTGTCATACAATTATGTTTCTATAAAAGCGTAAGGTATTGGTAACTTTAAATTTACTATTGGACAATAAAAAAAATGCATATTTTTGCCAAATTTTCAAGGGTCATATCTTTTAATGATTTTAATTATATTTTATAATGTATACTTTATTACGATAATTTGATGGTTTACTATCCATTTAGCATCACTACGTTATCAATTTGAACATGAGGCCTATTGCCTATTGCTTTTGCGGTAAAACATGAGCAAGCCTCATAGTGCAAAACATGCAGCAGATATAGGTAGACCGTTTAACGTTCACCTATGCGCGGCTCGCGGGGGTACGACGATACCGGGGCGCGCGCTGCGCACGGGCGCCGAGCCCTGCCTCCCGCACGTCGCCCGCGCCCCTTTATCGTTATACCCCTGCACCCGCGCGCCGCGCAGGCGAGGACGTTTGCCGCATAGTCTATCATGTATAGAGCTCGACGTATCAAAGTGAGAACAAAATACGGGTAATTTTATTTATATAAACTTTTGTTTTGTATGAATTCAATGAATTACGCGCTGATTCCCATGCAATCCTAGACCCAACGAGTTAGGAGAACGTGGGACATGCCATAATCAAATGGGAATTGTACGGCATCACAGGATCAGGCAGGCAAGCCAGTAATGAATTTCTACCTCCACGATATTGCACCGCCGCTTACTGGGGAAGCCTTAAGGGTATTATTAAGATTACTTTAAGATTTTTCAAAGTCGTAAAACAATAAATCAATACTTATTTACGATACAAGTGCCGAAAATAGGAAAAAAAACACGACCGAAGGGAGTAAATGTAATTAATTATTATCTCAATGTTTAATTCTAATATTAAAAAAATTCATAATTATATATTTTATATTTTGACTTCAATTGTATTCTGTTTGTATGCCCCTAGTTGGTCGAAGTAAGTGATGATTATTAACGTATGTGTAGTTAACTATGGTAGGTATACACATAGCTAAGACGCTTAAGCCACGTATTATATGGAAAATTATGAAATTTCGTAAAGTACTAGGTAACATAATAAACTAGTTTCTGCCCGCGACTCCGTCCGCGTGGAACTCGTTTATATCGTAGCTCCATACAAACTTTTACCCCCCATTTTAGGGAAGTGGGGGGTAAGAAAGAGACAAAAAGTAGCCTATGTCACTCTCCATCCCTTCAAATATCTCCACTTAAAAAATCACGTAAATTCGTCGCTCCGTTTTGCCGTGAAAGACGGACAAACAAACAAACAAACACACACACTTTCGCATTTATAATATTAGTATGGATATGGATTCATTTTTGGATCGATACGATTGTATCTTAACTACATACAGTCTGTTGTATATCAGAATCCAAAACATGACTGCTTAAAAATTTATTTATATAATTAATACCCAAAGTAAGGTCTTTATTTTACATTTTTATATCTGCAACCCCAACGGTAAGGTAAACGTGCGAGTGCTCGACGCTGTACTAGTTAGTATATGGCATGGGGACTCTATGTCAAAGCAATATGGATTAAATTCGAACTAAGAGGATATTTCTTCATTCGAATATAAGTCATGTCACTTTGACATAGAGTGCCCATGCCATATACTAGTACAGCGCCGAGCACTCGGACGTTTACCTTACCAGTACCTACATTATGAAATGACATCATTAAGTAAAAATTTCAGTATTTTACCACATCAGAAATCTCATAGAGCAAATACGAATAAAACTTTACAAAATGTATTTAACAACATTTGCCCACAAAAGCCATTCCTAGCCTACCTTTATTGGGGCATCCCTTAATTACACAGCAACTAAGTGCTGGAACAACATACCTCAAGAAATGTGATATATATTAAGGGAAAAAAATGTATATTCGACCACTACTACACTTAAGAAGGGTCTTGCTAAGTGTTTTTAAGCTTCTATTTACTTAGATGGCACAGTTTGGATTTTGCAAGTAAGTGATACTTAAATATTACCAAACCATTTTTCAGCCACGGGCCGAGTATCCAATGGAATTGATTGACATACAAAACTCAAAATAATCTTTATTCAAGTAGGCCTAGTAAATAAAAAATAAAAATTGTATTAGATATTTTTTTTATGAAATATACTAGTCTAGAATGTTTCTAGAAAAAAAATATAACGAGACTAATAAATGAAAAACACAGCGTTTTATCAATTTTATCATTGAATGATTTTTTATTTTTTGGAGTTGTGTGGTGAGCACCGCGATGCTTATTTCTAGTATTATTATTATTATTATTTATGTCACAGTTTTTCCTAAAAATGACAACGTTTTTATGTACATACACAATACTGTCATAGATCTATTGACAATGTAATGTCATTATATTAATGTCTTTAAACTTATCTCTAAGTGAGTCACTTAGAGATAAGTTTAATTCTATGATTTAATTTATATGTTACTATCTTCTGCCCGCGACTCCGTCCGCGTGGAAGTCGTTTAAATCGCAGCTCCATACAAAATGTCACTGCCCCATTTCACCCCCTTAGGGGATGATTTCCGGGATAAAAACTATCCTATATCCTTCCCCGGGACTCAAACTATCTCTATACCAAAATTCATCTAAATCGGTTCGGCGGTTTAATCTTGAAGAGGTAACAGACAGACAGACAGACAGATAGACCGACAGACACACGTGTATGTAGTATGCCAAGATTCAAGTAAGAATTGAACTTACATAAGTTCGGTGCCAACGCAATATTATGGCAGCATGGAGCTGATCTGATGATGGACATAGAAGTACCTCGGTGAATTTTCTTTAATTTTGCGTAAGTGTCGATTTAAAAATAGTGAATGGGCATACATTTTCATGTTCAGTTTGTGTTTTAATAATAATAATTATAAATACTCTTTATTGCACCACTACAAGAGAGACACATCTTACAAAAAAAAATTTGCTTAATAAATAATGGTAACAACAGGCGGTCTTATCGCTTTAAAGCGATCTATTCCAGACAACCTTTGTACAGCAGGAAACACTTAAACTAGAATTTTAAACAGGTAGTGCAGGAATTCATCAAGAAGAGCATACTAACACATCGATCTTTCAAATATTACTAAACATGACACACCTAATAAATGAATAAATACGCAGACATATATACAACCATACATACATAAATACATACAATATACATACATACAATACATAAAAGGCAACTTAAGGGAGAGACAGGTAATATTGTTTCAATAGATTTTTGCAAATAGGAAGAGATTTTGCACACCTTATATGCAACGGCAAAGCATTCCACAATCGAACAGCCCGAAAGGTAAATGAGCTGTTATAAAATTTGGTAGATGAAGGTGGTGGGGCGAGAAGATGGTTTTGGGAAGATCTGATGGAAGTGAGACGATTAAAACGCTCTTTGAGATATGGAGGAGTAGAGGTAACAAAAAGTATACTGTAGAGTAACGCAAGAACGTGAGAATCACGGCGGAGACGAATTGGAAGCCACTTGAGCTGAGAACGAAAGGAGGAAACGTGGTCGTACTTGTGGAAACCAAATATGAACCTAAGAGACAGATTTTGAAGGCGCTCAAGTTTGTTAAGTTGGTCCTCAGTAAGGTCCAGATAGCAAACATCAGCATAATCTAGAATGAAGAAGAGATTGACCTAGCGCAATTTTAGTGGCGAGTGGCAAAAAGTTACGAAGTCGACGAAGAGAACCGATCGAAGCAAACATCCTCCTGCTGACCTCGCTCACCTGAGGTACCCAAGATAATGTGCGATCCATTATGATACTTAGGTTCCTTACCTGGTGCGAATATGGAATTTGAACACCATTGAACATTACGGCTGGTAAGTTAACAAAATCAACCCTAGGAATGAGCTTCGGACTGCCTACGATTATGACCTGGGTTTTAGCAGGGTTTACCTTAAGCCCAAAACGTTCAGTCCAGGTAGAAATACTCTCCAAGTCCTTATTCATGGAGTGGATAACCTGAGGTAAATAGTAATAGCTCCTTGAGAGTAAATTTGAAGATCGTTGGCATAAAGGTGATATGATGGTGTATTTTTGTGATAATTGACTAATTGAGCATTATTAATACATTTCGACCTATTTCCATAGTTGACACTGGTGCCATTCTAATCACCACACGGGGTACACAGGATAGATTATTATTGTTTATCCTGACCTCGTATCATGGTCAGCCTTATCACGCGATAAGTGACATGAATAGGAGCGTCGTCTCGTTCTATCGAACGATGTCAGCCAGTGATGGGCGCTCTATCTTGTCACTTATCGTGTGATAAGGCCGACCATAATACGGGGTCTGATTGTCTCAATGTTTAAATGAAAATGGCTTTTCCAACCTATTAGTTGTACCGTTAGTTACAAAAAGCTGTATATTTTTACAGCGGGCCTATAGGTCAGTTCAGCAGGCATTTTTGCCCAACAAAAGGTGGTGTAGAGAATGTTTTAAGGGTGTTGTCCATTTTATCACCATATCGTTGTGGATAAGACATCCGTCGGTCACTCTCGCACTCGCATACTCGTCAGAATGTGACGGATGACATCCACAGCGATAAATTATCCATCTAATGAGCAGGCACTCGGGCCAAAAGCCGTACGGTTGCGACTCTTGCAGTTACAGCGGTGCCACTAGAGGACATTTATCAATTATCACAACATAATGAAAATACACCAAAAGCAAGCTTAGCTGTTCTTGTTGGAATTTAATAATTTACGATTTAAAGTATGTTATGTTATAGTTCACTAAGGTTTCTTACTTACCATTGTGTATGAAATTTTCCGAAGATTTCATGAGAGAATGTTAATGAAAGGAAAGTTGTATGCCGGAATTGTAAAACGTAAAGTCTGGTATGCTGTACTGTGCTGTAGTTCCTATAGTACGCAAAGTATCCTCATTTAGACGTAGCTCACAGGCAAATGTGTCCAGTTTCGAGTTGCAAACAACTCCAATTATGCCCGACAAAGTCAAACAGAGAGAAACTCTGTGTCGTTATTATCTAACACACGTTCGTGGATTTAGTAACTTAACTAATAGTTTGTAGTGTTCAACTTTGGAACACTCTAAAATTCCGAAGTGTGATATGTCTGAAACCGCCATTATTCCGAAATTTGTTTTTGGTATTATGAAGTACCGGACGGCAGACCATTTTTCAGCCACTTTTACTGCCGGGAACCCGCCTAGCGGGCACCTACGCCGTAATCGCTTTCCGCTACATACGAGGAAAACCACAAGATCGGCTACGAGCGTAGTGCGTAGCGATTCTTGGCAGTGAATGTGTTAAAATGGGTATACCAGCATTAAGTATACTCCAGGAAATTTCAGCTCACAGATGCCGTGGTTGAGTTGAAATTAGGCAGAGCGTTGTCTCCCAACTATAATGGGAGACGACGCAATATTATGGTACATTCAAGCTGATCTAATGAAATTATGAAAGTAACATAAGGTTGCCATAGCATGTTAAACTACACGAGGTAAATCCGTCGTGGTTGGGCTCACTATATGTCGACCGCTTAAATCATAAATACAAATCATTTTTTACCTCAAAGTGAGTAATGAATAATTATAAAGTTGATAGTGGTGTCATGGTTCGTCAAAATCAGCCATTATAAACATAATATTTAAAGATTCCACAAGCATGTCATTGAAATGTCATGACTCATGACCTTAAAATAGAAATAAAATGTTAAATGTCAATAAAAAAAAAATATATCAATGTGATAATGAGAACACAAAATAAAAAATAAAAAACGAAACAGGAAAACAAAAACAGAAAAAGAGTTAACATAAAATTAAAATTTACGATTACTAAACAACAAAATGTCAAACAAAATGCCAGAATATGCCTTGCCACACCCCGTAATCGTCATACCCCGGCACCCGCGTGCCGCGCAGGCGAGGACTGTCCAAAAACAATATTAGTGACAGAAACTTATTTTTACTATGTTTTTAGTGTTCCGTACCAAAATTGGTCCAACGGAACACATATGCGATCACTCGGAGGCTGTCCGTCTGTCACAGCCAGTTTTCTCGAAGACCGTTTGACATAGGAAGCTGAAATTTGGTATAGATATAGAAATGTATGGCCTAATTACATAAATAGAGTCAAAAAGGTGTAAACCCCAATAAAGGGGGCAGTTTGAGGGGTAATAAGGGGTTTTTAATCTAAAGAAAAGTGTAGGCGTAGGTACACCCGCAAAATTTACTATTGTACAAACGACTGTTCGGAAATGAAAATGAAACAGAGATTTATTAAGAAATTCTAATGGTAATGACTTTTGTGACCTCTTCGCGACTAAGTTATTCTATAATTAAACTCAAACTCAAACATTTATTCGTGACAAAAAAAACACACAGACAATAAAATTAATAAATTATATTAAACACAATAGGCTTTGTCACGAAATGGATCTAGCTCAGCATGTTTGATATGTAATTAAAAGTTATCATTAACCATGGACGAATAAATAGTATAAAGGACTACCAATGACTACACAAACTCGCGTTTGTTCGAAATAAAAAGTATGATCGATCATCTATAAAAAAGTTACAATATTTTGTATATCACAGGGTAACTGCATATTTATCGCCTCAACACCCGACCTGCACACATTAGCCTTGCCTACCCATCGTCCATCCGGTTTCACGTCCAACGAAAGCAAGCAACGGCACCGTCTCAGCTGCGCAGCGATCGTAGCGTAGCGCTACGCCGTAGTCCGTAACAAATTTACACATTCAAGGCCAAGAATCGCTATGCGCTACGCTCGTAGCCGATCCTGTGGTTTTCCTCGTAGGTAGCGGAAAGCGACTACGGCGTAGGCGCCTGTTTGAGCGGGTTCCTAGCAGTAAAAGTGTAGCCACATTCAGTGCCAAGAACCGCTACGCGCTACGCTCGTAGCCGATCCCGATCCCGTTTTCTCCGTATGGAGTGGAAAGCGGGTACGGCGTAGGCTCTCTCTAAACGCTCCTGGCGGTGAATGTGTTAATCTCCATATGTAGCGAAAAGCTGTAGCACTTGCATGCGTATCGTGATTGGCGCTGAATGGGTTTACCCCTGGGTCTGTGGTTAGCACAGTACCACAATCTACATACCGAATATCATTACAGCGACCAATAATAAACAAGAAAGTCAAGAAACATTTCAACTTACAACGTACACTGAAGTATCCAGACGCATATAACTAATAGACAAACTTGCCAGCAATTATTTTAAACTTAGCATCTCAAGGGTAAATTATATGTACAATATATGATTTTTTAAGATTCCGTACCCAAAGGGTAAAAACGGGACTCTATTACTAAGGCTCCGCTGTCCGTCCGTCCGTCTGTCACCAGGCTGTATCTCATGAACCGTGATAGTTAGACAGTTGAAATTTTCACAGATGATGTATTTCTGTTGCCGCTATAACAACAAATACTAAACAAAACAGAATAATACAAATATTTAAGGGGGCTCCCATACAACAACCGTCTTTTTTTGCCGTTTTTATAAATAATGGTACGGAAGCCTTCGTGCGCGAGTCCGACTCACACTTGGCCGGTTTTATTTCTTGATTTTATACTCTAGAAGTAAGAGAATATGGGTAGCTTCTTGATTAGAGACTGCTGTCTGGGACTTTAGTCTGGGTTATCAAAAATACGCGTGTGGAGCCGCGCGGGCTAGTGTTGAATGAAGACTTAAGTCAATCACCTTTAATTTACTTTTGTTGAAAAAAATACTAACCTGGTTATAAAAAAACATTTGACTGTTTGAGAAAAACTCTCGCAAAAACACCGTTACCGACAAACGTTATTTTATTACCCAATAAATTCCTCTGACATTTAGGATTTCGTTATTGAATTACAAAACAGCGCGGAAAGTAATTCCAAACCCGTGCCAGCAATAAACGTATTTTTCTACTCCTGGTTATCTGCCATTTATATAGGCTCTAGCTCAGATACAATGACACCGATTATAAGTCGTCGATAAACTCTATGTTCTATGGCACTGTTTAGCGTACTTTAATGGATCATACATTTTTCAAAAAAGCATTGTTTACCACGATGTCAAATCATCTAACTTTTTTATAATCGGCCGCTATAGTGCAGTGGTACCCAATTCATAAGCAAAATTTTCGAAATAAAAAGTTTTTATTTACTATCAAACATTTTTAGAACATAAATTATTTACTAAAATAAAAATAAATTATCATGTATTGTGTGTTAATATACATATTTTACCAATTAATGGTATTATTTATAAATATAAACCGATCCGATTCGGTTCGGAGCCGGATTCAGTTTGGTTCGGATGGTAAGTGCAAGGAAATTAAAAACAAAACAGGCCATAAACAAGTACTAATTTCCCACCAGTGTTCCAATTCAAAATTAAAAGACGAAATATGATAACTATTCGTTATTAATAACATATTAAGATTTTATTCGTGTTTGTGAAGTGAAGAAAAATGTGTACGTTCCTTTTAAAATGGACGAAGAAGAAAATAACTGCACTGCTGAAGAAATTGCGTGAGTAGTAATAGAACTAAGGGAAAACTTACTGCCTGATAAGTGAAATGCAATTTATTTAAAATTAGTCGTAGAAAAGAGAAAGTAGATATTGAGGTAAATCAGTGTAAGTTTCACCTTCCATTACAGTACGATTACTGTTAATTAACCACTGACAGACTGTCAGTGGTAAACCCCAAATATTCTACTGTACGCACAGTTGTCACGGATCTCAGACACGTGGTACAGTCAGCATCATGTAGTTAGTAGCAGCCAATGTAGCCAGATATTTCGATACACGTGTGTTACGGATATATTTGGCTACTCTTTACAGACCCGGAGTGTTTAATATAAGATTCGGGTCTATATTTCTCTCTCGTTTGCGTTTTTTTCGTTCTTATATAAAAATAAAGGATTGCACTCGAACCTTTGTATAGTATAATAATAATAATATTCCATTTATTTCAGGCATCTAAAGCCCATAGTTACAAATACCTTAAAGACTAACATAAATACAAGTAAGTATACAATTTAAAACGAATTATTATTATAATAAAAATAGGCGATGAGCTAAATGTGATACCTATGTTGTTTATAGAATAAGGCGGCTTGTAGACGTCCGTTGTTTTCTCCGGACAGTGGACCGTTTTTTTGCCGGACTTCCGGTGTTGTATGGCTTATAATTTCGCCGCATGCAACGCCGCCTCCCCTCGGCGCGACGGACACCGGTCCGGCGTAAAAAAGAGCGGTTATTGCATGCCAGTATATTGGTGTAATAAAGACGCTAGCGGATGTATTGCCCGTTTTCTGTAAATTAGCTGCCGTCTACTTGCGCTTTTAATTAAAAATGGATTTTGACATTGGAAAGTTATTCTTTCTTCATCCGAAAATAATTGTAAAATTTTATTTCTTCTTCTTCTAACTCCTCAAAAATAGTATGAAATGCACCATATTTTTCCCTTTCCAATAATCTAGGATGCACCCACAATGAACTTTTACGTTTTTCTGTTTCTTTTTGCTTCTTCTTGTGCAAATAGTACTCGTATGCCAATACGTGATTTTTTTTACATTATCACACACATGTAATCAATATGACGACCTGACCTGTTCAAAACTGAAGCATAGAAACGGCACTCGAAGTTAACATTCATCCGGTAAAAATATTAGATGTATACAAGGATATCCGTTTACTGACGGTCCGTTGTCCGGTGAAAACAACGGACGTCTACAAGCGGCCTAATAGTGACTTATCATGCAAGCATACAAAGTGGTTTTTGCAACGAGTGCTTATTGGAAACGGAATTAGAAAAGGCCTGTAATGGTTTATGGTCATCATAGTAGAAAGTCGTACACTGCTGGACAAAGGCCTTCCCCATAGAGTGCCACAATGACCGGTTCTGCACCATCCGCATCCAGCGGACTCCCGCGACTTTTACCAGGTCATCTTGTGAGGTCTACCCACGCTGCGCCTTCCGATCGGCAAGGACTGTAAACTTGATTCAAACGTGCCAACCTGAGCGTAGTCAATCTAGTTGGTTGTGACCCTGCTTCCTAACGGTGCCGGTTCGGAATTGCGATGTGGTCAATATAGGCGTTTGTGTGTGTGCAAAATGAGCTAATTTACGAGAGCGAGCCGCATTCAAATGGGATTGTTAATTGCAAAATGGAAGCTTAGGCCTTAAGCCTAAAGGCCCAATGCCCCGAGGGCCAATTGCCGAAGCAGTAACTTAAGCCTAAAAAGCCATGTTGTGAGCATGAGGAAAATATTATGTGTAATTTTCAGGGAAAGGGGAGCTTATTGTCGTTGGCGCTTATGTCACTATTGATACTCTCACTGTCAGGGAATCGTCTAGCGGACGCCTTAGCAGAAAAAACACAGGAGCTGCGACTAACGTACCGCGTAGCAATTCTTGACAGTGAAAGTGTTAACTATGCGCCACGCCACGATTCACGGCGTAATAATAGTCTAATGTTCTTTTTTCCTTGAAAGTGATACATATTAAGTATCGACTCTCCTACATGTTGTTCCGAATCACCGCTTGACTATAGATATAGAAAAACATCAATAAGTGACTCAGATAAACAGGAAGTTCTCGAGACTTCATCCTTCATAAAATAGTTTTATCGGAAAAAATACATTAATATTGAAGTGCCTGAACGTCACAAACACAAATAACTTTATTGTTACAAGCTGTAACATTGGTTCGGTCATAATAACATCTTACGCCGTGTTTATAGACTGTCGTAGAGCGAGATAGGGGAGAGGGGGGCAAGACGGGGTAGCGGGCAAGACGGGGCAACGGCTGTATACTGCGCTAGAATCGACCAATCAGAAGCCCGCTAGCGCATGACGCTGCGCCGCCATGATGTCTATCAGTTCACGCAGTGAGCGGCTAGACTAAAGGTCACGCACGTTATTTAATAAAAAAAAATGTTTTTTGTCGTTTTGCTTGTCATTTTTGCGTTTTATTTGGTGTGTGATTGCTGCCTTCACATAAACAGGACGGAAACGGCGATCATTCATTCGTATGGAGCAACAACCACGCAAACAGGTACGTACTTGTCGTTTTCAAACGCGGCAAGTGTCATTTATTTAAAATTTGTTGAATCCGTTTAGGTACGCATGGGCAAGATGGGGTACTCGGAGAGAAAAATAAAGTGACCAAAAAGAAAGAAAATACTAAAGCTACTCGAAAATCGACTGTAGGATCAGAAAATAGCGGTAGTGAGTCAGAAAATCCTCCGTGTTTATATTGTCACGGTCTCTATTTAGAGTCCACAGAAGGCTGGGTGGCGTGTTCGGTATGCAAAAAATGGACACATTGCAGCAGTGCTGGAGTTGAAGACGAGGATGAAGAGACGGCCTTTACATGTGAAATTTGTCCATAGCTGTAGGTGGACAGCGTTTCACTCATTAATATCGTGAAATTCCTCAAATTATTAAAATTTCCTATCGCCCCATCTTGCCCTGTAGGTGTACCCCATCTTGCCCTGTAGGTGTACCCCATCTTGACCCATAGGGTACCCCATCTTACCCCAATGGTAGGGCAAGATGGGGCGATAGGTAGTTTAGACATAAATACTTTTTACTCCAGGCAAAATAGGGTCAGCTAGTATGGCGAAATGGAAATAATTTATAATAGCTTTTTTTTTCTGCGTAACAGATAAATTATAATTGTATTAATAACGACGAGACTAAATCCGACAAAATATTTGTGATTTAGATATTTTAATAAATAATTGAAAATTTATAAATTCCTGTAAAATCGGAAAAAAAAATTAACTCATTTTTTATTCTTTGTTTTGATAAATTAATATTTCCTCTATAAGTTTGATGATAAATCAGGCAAAAAATGTTTCCGAATATTACATTTCTATTTAGTAGATCCCTAACATTTTATTCATTTACCATATTTCCGTGTCCAAAAATAATAATTGGCTGTAGGTTCCTACATTCTTTGATGAATGTAGTGGACACAAACATTAGAAACGAATCGCACACTAAACAACAACGGAGGGTGGATTTTAGGGGTTAAATGCTGTTTAACTATTTAAAAAAATGCAAATTGATCAGTTACTTTTGGGATTTTCATTATAAGCTATTTTTCATCGAATAATGTACGAATCCCCTTATAAAATCGGTTGCAAGTAATGTTATTACAAACACCTGTTAAAATAGGTTTAAAAATGCCGCGCGCGAGCCGCAGAGCTAACGTGATTGGCCGGCCGCCCGCTCGCCGCGTAGGTACTACATACTAGGTAGGTAGGTAGGTAGGTACCGCACGAATCGCAGCGATTCGCGAAACCATCTAACGCGTCTAAGATCTAGTTGTTGATAGTAGTTAAATTTTAATATACTCGTTGTGAAACGAATTATGAAAATATTTAAGTATTTTTATTTATTTATCAATGAGTGACACTGACGAGCGTGGGATGAAGATACCTATGCAATTTAACTTTGAACTTTGACTTAGGTAGTGGAAGTTGGAAAAAGGGACTTCAAAGATTGTGCACACGTGTATATTATGTAGTTTGTGATGGACTTTTTAAGACTAGAGGAAGATGCTTGCTTTGTTTACATTAATTTCTTTTTTGGTTCAGTTTTATTTATATATTTAGTCTTTATTGCACTAAGGACAACTTATCGTACAAGAGGCGGACTTAATGCCGTAAGCATTCTCTACCAGTCAACCTTTGCGCAAAGCAGACAGATTGTGGGCGTGTAGTAATTGTAATAGAGCAAAATTCGTTAAAATAGTAAACTAGAGAGATTTATACCCTTACCTATTATTTGATTTTTATTATGCCCAATATTACACGTTAGATAATATACAGGGTGAAAAAATCTATGGAACCTGAAGGGAAACCCTTAAGACAGCTCATTCTCTCGCTCTCATTATCATGAATTAAACACTATTTAAATTTAATTTACCTACTTTTAGCCCGAATTACATTTGAATTACAATTTACTATCGCAATCACTAAAATTTATTGACCGAATATCTTTTGTCCGAAAACTTTTCGTATTTTTATGACTTCTCCGAATATACAATTCATTACTTTTTTCATTTACCATTTGATGTTATCCAAATGTGTCAGTTGTCCGAAAAACTTTTACCACTACAGTCTTTTGAGCTTTGTTACAACTTTTGTTTCATAGCCAATTTTTGACTTATCCAGCATTACTTTCCGCATTTCATACGTTTAGTCAAATGTTCATTTTGAATGAAATTCAAAGTAGTTTTACAGAGACTTAGGCAGGTCGGTGTAGGTACGACGACGAGCGAAGCGAGGAGGAGTTTTAGGTGAACTGCGAGTTTGCGACCCTACATCGCGCGAGCCGAGCGAGCGTAGCGTGCCGTGGCAGCGGCCGGCGAAGCGCCAGAACCGAACACTTTTTTACTACTTAATATTTACATATGTACTGTATAAGTAAGGGTCAGGTCGGAAGAAATAACTTGATAAACCAAATGTTGTAATTATTTAGTATCGATTTATTTAAAGAACACCCTGCCTAGAGATGGTGTTTACCCAACCTACCCAGAGTTACCCATTTCATCCCAAACGTCGTCTTGTGAAGCATTTTTGCAAAATATAATGAAACTTCTTACGTCATAGTCATATAGGAATGTGTAAACGTAAACGTTGTTCTCATTGAGATTTTCTTACTTGGTTACTTGCTAAATATGCAAACAATATAGGCTCATCTTTCCCTGGCCAGACTATACGTGTGTTATTTTGAATAATAGTACATTACTGCAGAGGCAGTGAAGTAAGGGATTGCTGGACTAGTCCAGGCAATGAACTGACAACTTGTATGGAAAAAATGACAATTTTGGAAATAATTTTATAATAGCTTATTTTTTATGTATAACGGATATATTATCAACTAAATAGTTACCCAGCGACAAAATCCGACAAAATTTCAGACATCGAAAAAATGATAAGTTCTTCTAAAAAGTCAGTAAAAATATTAATAAATGTTTTTGTCTTAATTTTGGTTCATTTACATTTGCTCTATAATATTCAAGATAAATCGTACAAAAAAAGATAATGCATGCTTCATTGAAATCTACATAATTACTTCCGAGTGGAAAGTTTGTCGGATTCTTGACCTTATCCCACCCAATCCAGACCCAATCTTAGAATAACATTTTCAAATGAAATCAACAAAAAAAACGCTATTATAAAAAACGCTAAATTAATGTTTTTCAAAACCGTATTTTGCCTGGAGTTGACGAGATTGGGGTAAACCGGATACAACGAGTCCAGCAATCCATGTTCCGGCCGAGGATTGTATAGTGCGTTTCTCAAACGATGTGAGGAAATATTAAAATAAAAATAAATACAAGGTAATCAATTAAATAATAGGTAATTTGCCGCCTTTTTATTTTTTAAACATGCCATTAAACAAGCCGTTCGAGCACTATGTTTAACCGCACATAGGTATAGTACCATCGTTTTTTTTTATGTCACAAGTTTGCTTACAGAACAGAGTCTAGTGGTGGTTGGCAGTATGTAATTTTTCCTTTGTCAGTTTAATATTAGTAAGCAAATTTAAAAAGTTAGATTAGCGGACAATAATGGTTTTACTTAGGGTTACTTTTCTCAGTCCAGTTCCATAGGAAACAATTCACAGCCGTTACTAGTGTTAGCAAATTGGTGGGAACTGGCGAGAATAACCATCGAATACCAAAACCAAATGGTACTCAAGTATTGCATTTTTATCGAGTCGATACACGCGTAACGTAGCTGAAAATCGAATTTACCAGTCAGGGATATTAATATTTGTACCAGAGTAAGGATAAAAACTGACATAGAGGCGTACACAGATATTTATGCCCTTTTTTTGTACATATATTAATGCCTGACTTTAAATTTTCACCAAGATTAAACATATGATTAGTAAAAATAAACCAAATTAGCCCAAACTACCTACAATAGACGGACAGACAGACAGACAGACAGACAGACAGACAGACAGCGGAGCCTTAGTAATAGGGTCCCGTTTTTACCCTTTGGGTAAAACAATATCACAGATTTGAGTAGGGCAGGCAGTGTCTTTCTGCCTTTACGTGGTGCACGCCACTGATGTTATGGATTTACGGTGGTTTTCTTTCAGGGCCCATAGGTTTTTCCACTCTGTATAGCTATAGCAGCTAAACAGTATTTAAGCAGCGTGTTCTTTCTTACCCATTCCAATAATGAAGTACCTACTTCCGTTACTACAATGATGTGCAGATGGATCTTGTACTACAAACTCACAGACGACTTAACCTAGGTTAAGTGGTCTGTGTACTACCTACGCAGATTAAGTGGGAAATTAACTACTTTAAGTAGGAAATCACCTGTTAAAATTGTCGTCACTGTTTTATAATGATGACATTTATCAGTAAATAAATTCTTGGCATGTTTTCACTAAAATATGTTTATAAATTTCATTAATTGTTAGCGCGTTTCCCGCTTACGCCATTATTACACCGTGAATAGTCGCATTCTCCTACTAGTACATCGTCGAAGACGATATAAATGATTACAAATAATCTGCGTAGGTAATGTAGGTATCTATCTACTTCGCGTCACAGAAAAGGACTCGTTGCGTGCCGCCGTTGCGAGCGAATGTGATCGTTAACACACGCGGAAAGAGCTCAAGTTCAATTGTAGAATTAAACAGGACTATTCAAATGTGTATTATGCTTTACATAAACCTTTTTTCTGTAGGATTCGTGTACTACTTTAATAATCTATATAGTTAAATTAAATTTGGATACAATTTTGTCCTATAAATATATTTACCGATAGTTTATTGGAGTAAATGTATTTATATGCAATTCTAAACAAAAATCTATACGATTTTTAGCAAAATAGGTTCATCAATTATTTTTATGAGAATCAAATCAAAGTACTACTTATTACAATTTTTTTCTACCAACTTCTGTCACCTGTCACCCAAGCCATGCATTTTGTTAATATATTGATTTTACATGTAAAAAAAATGTCGGATTTCATTGTTTACAGGTTAAAGATAATAATATTGTTGTGTTGACGATTATAGACAACTATTATTAATTTTAATTAATAAAATCGGCGTATATTTGACAGTATTTTTTTATACCTACTTTCGGGTCGAAAGTTTGTAAGATTCGTAAATAGAGTATCTTAAAATATGTATTTATGACGGAGAAAAAAAACACAGGCTATTATAAATTAATGTTTGGCGAAACCGTATTTTGCCTGGAGTATTAGCTGACGCCATGTTTGTGTTTAAACGTGTGTTCCCACCTTGGGCCAATAATGCATAATTATTAAAAATAATGAAAAATATCGTAAATAATGTGAAATTATTTAATGAACTAAAAAAATGCCTACCGTAAAATGGGGTGAGTAGGGATCGCGAGGAGAGTTGGGTTATGAATGGGGAGAGAAGGGATGAAAGGGGGTTGAGATGGGATTTTAAGGCTACTGCTACCTAAATAATGTATTCCAGTTTAAAATGGAGCTATAGTAATATTTATAATAAAAAAAACAATCCAACAATCTTCCAAAATCACCTTTGTATGAAAACCCATCTCACCCCAACTACGAGGGACTACGGGGTGAGGTGGGATTTCGTGTTGAGGTATCGTATAAGTTATGAAATGGAACTACCCAAAATCATAAAAAAAACAAAATACAAACGTCCGCAACACTTATTATCAGTGATCGGTTATTTGGATTCTCCCTCGCGGGATGTCAAGTGGAAAAGTTAATATAGATACGACAGTTTCCCGCGATATCCGAACAAAGCGTACAAATATAAAACAATTCAAATTATCTCTAAGGAATTTTTTACTCTTACATGGCAACCAGTTGAGACAAAAACTTCTATTAAGCCAAATATTATTAAAACCTCCACAAAGTATTAGCTTATATATCTGTCATGATGGAAAAAATACTTTTAAATCTTGATATTGACATTTCATTATTTTCTTTGGATTTCAGTTCTTAATTATTTTATTTTTTAATAGGTATTAGCTGTATAATTTATGCTATAATATTAGGTCACAGGTTATCGTATAAGTGCAAATACCATATATAATATCTTATAGCTCAAAGGCGATCCAATAAATAAGTATCCACGTTAAGTTCGCACACTATGATTTATGGTTCAATTTTCATTTCATCGACTTGTTTCTGAGATTATCTTTTACGACAACTGTGGCTTACTCTAATTGAACTTTTTATTCGCGTATGATTGGAATATTCTCGGGGAGTACTAGACCGATCTCTGTTGATAACGAATTCATTTATTCAAACAATTAACCCGTAGTAACCATATATTAGCTGATAGACACGCGTACTTACTCGCTGAACTTTTAACCAAACGGTACAAAATGTGCCGCTTTGGAGGAATGAGCGTAAACACTTGTGCTCATTTGGTCGATTTAGACAAAAGAACGGAGAGTATATAAGTACTCGTTTATCAGCTACTTAGATGTTTTAAAGTGTAATAAAATAATCACATTGTATTTTTTTGCCTTTTCTAACAACATAAAGCCCGGATTCCCGGGGCATATCCATACTAACATAATGATTGAGGTCGTTCACCCCATGTCGAATCCAAAAAACCGATCACTGCTTATTATATACAACATTCAGTTTGAATATGTAAAAATAAAATAGGTTGGAATGTCAGTTTTGTCCCTACTCACCGCGTTTTATGGTATCTGACAAAAGTTTCTGTAATATTAATGAGTATGTATGTTTAAAATAAATTAGTAATCATTATTATTTTAAACCTTGTATAAATTTGACATTTTGTATGTTATAAAAATTGTTATCTAATTGGCAAAATCTTTTTCCTTCTCAGTCTTGGCAGAGTGGTCGTGGTTGTGCAGGTAGGTCAAGTGGTACTCGAGGTAATAAAGCATTAAGTGTCATTATCGACTGATTTCTGGCAATATGCTTCCATTTTTCCGGTTGTAGGCATTGCGTTCGCATTGGACCAGGGTGGACTCAGTTAGTTTTCTGATTAGGACTGTCCAGCGGGTCGGGATCGGCTGCGTACTCTCTTGCCTTCAACTTACCCATGGACCACCAGTCGCTCCATAGAGCTTTCATTCCTGGAAATATAGGCGAATAAATAAATAAATAATAAATAATAAATATTAGGGGACAATCTTACACAAATCGACCTAGTCCCATAGTAAGCTCAGTAAGGCTTGTGTTATGGGTACTAGACGACGATATATACAGGGTGAGCAATCCAAATGGGTCAGTATGTCGGTTTTGGAAACCATAACAGATAGCGAAATCTTGGCTTAGGAACCATGACGTTGATTTTAGTAAAAAGAAAAACTGCATTCATATACTTACAAAAATACGTGTACTCGGCCCAGGAATCGAACCTGGACTTTTTGAAAAATTAAATTTCGTTATTTTCCTTTGAATATCGGTTATGTAGCTCTTAAATAGTAAATGTTACTAAGAAACATGATATCTAAAACTAATAAAATGCATTGTTTTTAAACAACGAAGTTTTATTTTTCAATACTTCAGGGCCGCCGCCGGCCCTTTGACTTTGTATGGGGAAGTTTTAATATTGTTTAAGTAATTGAACAAAAACACAACACAAAGATAATTATTTTATTTCAGTAAATGTTCAAAATGGTAACCATTTTCAAAGTCAAAGGGCCGGCGGCGGCCCTGAAGTATTGAAAAATAAAACTTCGTTGTTTAAAAACAATGCATTTTATTAGTTTTAGATATCATGTTTCTTAGTAACATTTACTATTTAAGAGCTACATAACCGATATTCAAAGGAAAATAACGAAATTTAATTTTTCAAAAAGTCATCGAACCTGGACTTTTTGAAAAATTAAATTTCGTTATTTTCCTTTGAATATCGGTTATGTAGCTCTTAAATAGTAAATGTTACTAAGAAACATGATATCTAAAACTAATAAAATGCATTGTTTTTAAACAACGAAGTGGGCCGAGTACACGTATTTTTGTAAGTATATGAATGCAGTTTTTCTTTTTACTAAAATCAACGTCATGGTTCCTAAGCCAAGATTTCGCTATCTGTTATGGTTTCCAAAACCGCCATACTGACCCATTTGGATTGCTCACCCTGTATAATAGATATAAATACTTAAATACATAGAAAAACTTCCATGACTCAGAAACAAATATTCCTGCTCATCACACAAATATTTGCCCTTACCGGGATTCGAACCCAGGACCTTCAGCTTCGTAGGCAGCGTCACTACCCACTGGGCTAACCGGTCGCGAATGAGCTTTAGAGAGGTCTCTGTCCCATACGTACCTACATGAAATGTATTTATATATATATATATATATATATATATATATATATATATGTATTTATATATATATATGCACTAAAGTTAATTTCTCAAAGACAGCAGTATCTTAACTCTTACTGTTATCAAGATATTCAATATTCTAATTTAAGAGGCTGACAAGACCTAATTTTGATGAAATTGATGTTTTTAGGCAGTTTTTTAAGAAAAACTATTTGTTCTAGCGCAACAAAAAAAAGTATGTTAATGTTCATCATATTTCAAAGACCGTGGACGGGCTCGATACATAATTGGACGAAATCGGCTCGATAGAAAATAATTGCAAAGATTGGTCTTAAAATAATCTTAAACGGTTCTGTCTTTACTTTTTTGACGTATGGGTCTGCAATTAAAAACATGAAATCAACGTATTCATACCTAAACCGCTAACGAGTCATAAATAATCCACACTTTTTTTTATTTCGATGTTTAAGTACTTATCTTCAAAAACCGGGCCGCCCAGTGCCACTCGCTCTCGTTTACTCCGATACAAATAGACAGTGTCCGCGCTATCCCAAATCCTCAAGGGCATTTTGGTGTTAACAGCGTCTTAATCAGATTTGCAGATTTAACCAGTGTAAATGGTTCTAAACTGTGACGTCACAACAGCTTTTTATGCTACATAAAATTATTTACCAAAAAAAAAAATTAAAAAAAAAAAATCAAGAAATAATGATTTATTTATGATTAGTTTACACGGCCTTACAGCGAACCAATACGCCGAGAAACCAGATTACTTAATTATGTACAGTAAAACAACTTACAACTATCAAATGGTATCCACCTTTAGGATAACATTGCACATACAAAACACTGGATATATATATATATTATGCGTACACGGAGGATTGCCTGTCATCCGTCGCCTCACAAAATAAAATCTCAAACATTCCTGGCACACGGTTACCCATCGCCACGCAAACAGTGCTAACATTATGCTAATTTGTTTCTGTGAATGTACACTGCAATATGCCGAGTTAACGGAAATTCCCGGGAACACCGGTATATAAATAAATGTATTTTATATGGCATTTATTTATAGCTCTGCTTAACACTTTGGCACCATATACGATTATTGGAACTTTTTCTTTGAGTTCATTATATTAGCTATCATATTGATTCAATTGATTTATCCAAACATTAATAAGTGTTCCGTTGTACCACATTTAATTTAATTTAGTTTTTTTTTTTTTTTTTAATAATAAATATATATTAGGGGACAATCTTACACAAATCGACCTAGTCCCATAGTAAGCTCATTAGGGCTTGTGTATACATTTGGTTCGGAACACTAAAAAACAACTAGTTTTGCCTATTGGCTAACCCTGCCTAAGAAGCTGACGCCCACATATGTTATTGATCGATTAAAAAAAGTAATTATTTACCTATACTTATTAATGAATAAAATCGTCATATGGCTTTGAAGGATTTCACATAGATATCCTGGCGAATTTAAGGCCTAATTTGGAGTGGTCATAGATTTCCATCTATGTAAATGCTTAATATGCTAATGTAGGTTTAGGGCTGTGTAGGCCTTTGTTTATTACTAGATTAGACTAAGCTGTGTGATTCCAGCATGATTATAACATCGATTTTATCAGGGGCTAAACCTTTATGATACAATTTGGTTGCAATGTGATAAGAATATGTCGAACAGACCCCGTATCATGGTCGGCCTTATCACGCGATAAGTGATAAGATAGGAGCGTCGTCTCGTTCTATCGAACGGTGTCAGCCAGTGACGGACGCTCTATCCTGTCACTTAGCTTGTGATAAGGCCGACCGTAATACGGGGTCTGGCCAGCTGGGGACCATTTCATCATAATGTATTTAAGAGCTAGGCTCTTGTCAGTGTAGTATAATTGAAATGTGCAGACCAAGAACCAGTTAGTAGTAGTTTAATGGTGCTGGTAGAGTCGCCAACAGACATATCGGACTGTAGGTACACTTGTAGTCATACTTGTTTTGAACAAAATGCTGCACTTTATGATGAAAGCAAGCATTGGCAGTAGGTGCTGAACCGAGTTATTTGTTATCTCGAGTTTTAAGTCACTTAAAATCATAAACTTGGTGTCTAAATATACATATTTGGGGTCAGGAAATTCAACTAGGTAGGTATTTTACCGATATCTGAGTTACTAAATTACTTGAAAATACAAAATTGGTGTTTATTTATATATTTGAGGTCAACGAATGCATACTCGTAATATATTAACGTTACTATATTTTTATTACTTGTTATTATAGAGGCTTATATAGTAATACATAATCTGCGGAAATTTCAAGTGTCTACATATTACGGTTCTAGAGATATACCGATTGTTATGGGCGGGCAAAAAAACCGCCATAAAATTACGTTTCATGTATGAGAGCACTGTTTAATTTATTTTTATGTTTATGAATGTATGTTAAAGCAGCAATAGAAAAACAACTTCTGTGAAAATTTGAATAGTCTAGCTATTGCTGATACGCAGACAGCCGGATGGACAGCGAAAGCTTATAAGAACAGGGTTCCGTTTGATATCCTTTGGAAACTCGACTAAAAAATATCTAGTTGAATTCCTTGACCCCAAATGTGTATATTTAGATACTAAGCTTGTTATTCAACCTTATTTAGAACTCGAGATATTAATGATATAGGTAGGTATAATTAAAAATGGCCGCCATAAAATTAAAGATGGCCGATGGAGGACTTGATTCCTATCAAAAACTTAAAGCTATGAACTTAAGAAGTACCTGAAAAAAATTGGTGCTTTTGTCCAGCTTGTCCACATTATTTATCACCTGAAACTGCCCTACTTATTACCTTTGTGGCTAGATACCTATATCTCATCGCTGCATCGTTGCCCTACGCATGGAGTATAATGCCCACAGTGTTGAAGATTTTCTGGTTTCTGCCAGTTCTTTAAAATATGCCACAAAAACTGTTTGTGAAAATGTGGGCATTTTTATTTTTTTTCCAATTTATAAAACTGTCATAAGCAATCCAATTTATAAAATACTTCGCCTTCGACTTTAGCGGCAGCAAGTTATTTAAAGCCAATTCGGCTTTCGCTCTCAATTCCGGCGGGGTGCAATTAAGATATTTTTTTCCGTCGGAACTCATATTCAATAACAAAATCAACAACAACGCACTATAAATCCAATTAAAATAGAATTACAGAATGAAAAATGTAAAATTTTGCCTCCAACATGATTTAAAAAATAGCTACGCGGTTTGAGCAGACATTTTTACCGCTATATTTAGATGAAATAATTTAAATGTGTATTTTTGTCTACTTAAATTAGCAATTTAAAATTATTGACACTTGTTAATAATATGTTATTTGTTATGTTCATGACGATTTTATATAAATAAATCTACAAAATATAGCAAACTCACAGCAAACAAATCGTTAATTGTTTTTTTTTTAATAAACGTAGTGGCAGAATGTCATAACGTACCAAAAAAAAAAATTCCTTATAGTTTTTTTAATGGCTGAACGTCGTGATGAAAAAAGACCATCTTGCAGCCTTGCCTGTGGCCTTGCCTCCAATTTTGCATGAAATTTCATTATGTGTCTCTCGTCTCTCCGCACCTGAAACGTGATACTTCGCTGCCTATTAAAAGGAACGTAACGTCAATATTTCATTGTAAGTTTGAGAAAAGATAATTAGTAGCTGCTGAAGCGTTCAGGTATATTTTGTATCCTAGACATTGTACTCACGCCCAACATAAAGACTCTCGAAGGAATGTTAAATTTGTTAATGTGTCCTTATTAATTATGCTAAACAAGACCCAAAGCAGCAAAAGTGTATTTAATTTTAATTTATAAACAGTTAATTCAATAATGCTTTAAATAATCCTATTTTATCAAATAAAAAAAATGCTTTTTACAATAAATTGCTTATTTCATGACTTTTGACTGCCGAATGATCAGCATTAAAAAACAATCGGCCACGCGCAGTGTAGGGTTCCGCAGTTGCCTGTCTATCATAGTTATATCGTCACGCGCGCGCCAAGTAAATGGGAAAGTTGGCCGATAGGCCTTACGAGGTTAAGACGACATACGGGCTGACGAGCGGCCTGGAATGTGGAAATGTATATTAGTCATAAGTCTTTGTAGCCTGTAACTTGCATTGTGTAGTTTACCTTGTAGTATGCCTCGAATATGTCCGTTTGGCACCCCGATCTGCCTCCAATTTGTCATCATAACCGAGCCAGTTGAGACGGCCAGCTTTCGTTTTTCCAATATAACAATGCGGCCAGAAGATGCTCAGTTTCGACGTTCTTTCGACACAAATATCTCACTTATTACGAGTGGTCTAGTTAAAACCAAAGCTGTTTTCCCAATGCCATTGTTTCACGATTATTTTTCTCTTTGTTTAGAAATATTTTACAAGGATAATTCTTGCTCGATTTGGTCCTAAATTAATATAATGAAATGTGTAATAAAGGCGGAATGCGGAAGATAGTACATTTTATCGATACTCATATTTGGAGTTTTTATAGGCGATGTTATTAATCTTACGGGTGTGTTGAACCGTGTACAAAATATATTCTACCTACAAAATAATCTACTAACCTATTGCATATAAGTAATAGACACAATCCAATCATAATTTACTTTTCTCAAACATGCCATGAAATATTGACGTTGTGTTCTTCATAATGGGCTTCGAAGTGTCACGTTGCGGGCGCAGCGAGACGAGAGATCGGTAATGGCATTTAATACAAAATTAATTAAATTTCCATTCCACAATTTGTGGCACAGGATCACGGCGTTCAGCCATGAAAATTATGGTTAGATTTCTTGGAGTTTTTTTAAGTTATTTCATTGCATGTTTGAGAAAAGCACTATATCTCCATACCTCGGCGTGAAAAGGGGTTGACAGCCTCTCGCTACGCTCGGCCGGCAACCTCTTATTTCCCGGCTTCTGTAGTAATGTACTATTAAAAACAAAGCTGTAACCGACTTCAATTCAGTACTCCGCCAAGCCAAATATATGAACATTCCCGCATTTCTTCAGGGTCCCATGATCCTGACCTAAAGACCATGGGACTACCTAGGAAGGATATCCTTTCATACAAAAAATAGTACATTACTACAGAGGCCGGGAAGTAAGGGGCTGCCGGCCGAGCACATATAGACGGCCGAGCGTAGCGAGGTCGGATAGTTATGAGGCTGGCAACCCCTTTTCACGCTGAGGTATGTGTAGTGCTTTTCTCAATACAATCAATTAAAAAAAACTCCAAGAAATCAAACTTTAATTTTCATGGCTGAACGCCGTGATCCTGTGCCACAAATTGTGGAATGGAAATTAAAAAAGACCATCTTGCAGGCCTAGGCCTTCAATTTTGTATGAAATGCCATTACGTGTCTCTCGTCTCGCTGCGCCCGAAACGTGACACTTCGAAGCCCATTATAAAGAACACAACGTCAATATTTCATTGCATGTTTGAGAAAAATATATTTCCAAATCGGTCGTCTTCGAGTCTTATCAGGGAACATACATAAAAATAATTTAAATATTTAGGAAGTGTTATTACTAATGACTCTAGGTGCACCACGGACATTATACAACGAATTGCAATTGCTAAAAAAGCCTTCAACAACAAAAAACACCTACGCTGTAGGTATATCTAAGAAACCCCAGAAAAGTCTAATCAAAGTATATATCAGGAGGCCTAGACAAGGTTACAATCGACAAGCGCTAACGCTAACTAATAAAATGTATGGGAATGACAGATGTTAACGAAAAGTGTTTCGTCGGCATCTGTCATTCCCCTACATTTTATTAGTTTCTATTGGCGTTAGCGATTGTCGATTGTAACCTTGTCTACGGCCCCTGGAGTATTGCAATGTACGGGAGTGAGACGTGGACGCTGACGCAAAAGGATAGAGAAAGGCTAGAAAATTTCGAAATATGGTATTGGCGGAGGATGGAAAGAATAAGCTGTACAGAAAAGAAGACAAACGAAGAGGTTTTGACGATGGTAAGAGAGAGCCGATGTTTGTTAATAGTACATTGTTGTAAAGGCTAGAAAGTAGTGCAGCATTAATTGCATTCATCCTTGCAGAACTATTTAAATTCGTATGACTGTTTGCCTTATATTGCAGCACCATCTAGCGCATTATTACTGAAGTTCAGTAGTCGCACAAGGCGCGTTTCCGATGGTGTGCATTTTCCTTATATACAACTTTACCGTCGGGTTTGCCTGCTTTGGTGCTGTCTGGTTTTTATGAATGAAATTGGAAGAAGTTTTTGAAATTTGAATTTGATTGTTCGAGAATGATTCTTGTTTATTGTCAAATCATCAGAAAAGAAATGGGAGTCAAAGAGAATAGTTCTTGGAGAGTGAAGTATTGTTATTTTTCATTGGTCTATTAGCTGAAAGTGTGAAGCATAGTGTACCGTTTATAGGGTACAGACCCGAGTTCCTCGTCCACAGTTTTTTGTGTTAAGAACAACAGTTTTCGCGCTAGTGCATCAGCGTTTTTCTCAAGCCCTGAGACGAAGCTCGCCGGTGGTGGAACCAGTTGTGGTTGTTGACACACAGAGGGAAACGGAAGAGTTTCCGCTTTTTTCTGAAGGCCGGGTGCTGTTTTAGCACACTGGGTAAGCATTTTCGCCTATCGGTTGTGGTTGATTTTTGGCTTTTAGTCTAGACAGTGGAGTAGAAGTATTTATTGTGAAATTTTGTTTCATAGCTTTCGGGTTTAGGCCCCAAGCCTAAGTTCGCGGTGGTTGTTGCCCGAGGACTGATGCCAGTTCGAGTGCGCTGAGAGCCATCATCCGGAGTCTGCGAGCCGGAGGGAGAAGCGATCGGACTGTCCCGCTTACCAGCGCTTCCGGCTCTTGATCGGAAGAACCTCCGTCGGAGACACCGCCAGGAGTTAAGTCGCGTTTAAAGGACTCCCGAGAGTTCGGCGTGTATTCCTTTTTGTTTGACCTTCGGTCAACGTTAGGGTCCTTTTTTTATGTGACTATTACCCGTGATATTCTACCATACCGTGCCGCCATTGGATTGTCAAACCTCCGACCTTAAGATGGGATCGATGCCTTCCGTTCTCCTGTAAAACCCTCAAAATTCAGAAAGGCCCTTTACCGCCGAAGTTGTCAGAACGATCGTTTAGATTTCATTTAGGCCCCATACACTCAATTAACACACAACCTTTACCAACACTTAACATCTCGTCGAACCCAGTCGTTTTACATCCCTTTTTATTGTCGTGCTGGTTTGTCGACCGTAAATCACCATGTTTTGTCTATCATAGTCCAATCGTGTGCCGCAGCAACGGCCAGAGCACGGTTATACGTTCGGTATTGTATTGCAAAGTGTTATTTAACATGATCTTATAAACCTGATCGCGTTCGGGTCGTGATGTTTTCTATGCCGCTGTTATATGTAATAATTTTAGGAAAATAAAAAAATAAATTACGTTCGTATCCCGTAAAATGCTGCAACTTTGCCTGGATTTTGACGTTTTTTTCTTATATCTGTGAACCTATTTTTCATTATGAGTTTAATGAGTATTAGTCGGAAAACATACCCTATGTCTTGCCAGATAAGACTCAAATCTCATTACCTAATCATAATGTATTTCCGATTTACAAGCAATCAAAGTGGCAGGCAAAGTTGTAGACCTAAGACGTAACTTTGCCTAGGCGGATATCTCAATAAATAATATGTTGCTATTTGTAATAATATTTACTCGTGTGCATGAGACATTGGGCTTGTCCCTGGCAGTCAAATTATTGCCATAAGCTTAATACTTTTTTTTTCACAGGCAATAGGTAAAGTTGTAGCAGGTTCCACAAACTTTCTATACAAAAATATTGTTAACTGTAGGGTTGTGCCAAAAAAAAGATCATTATTTAAATAAAATATTTTTATTTTTAGTTACAAAATAATCAACAAACAATAATACCCATTTTTTTCCTTATTTTTTTTAAACGGAATAACGCCTAAATAATTGATAATCGTTCATAAATTTGCGCCAAATTCATTTTTAGGGTGACACCGTAAGATGTCACGTGACCTGATCGAAAAACTGTTACAATGTTATTGAGTTTTCACTTCTGCCGGCACTCCCGGAGTGCAACCCGGTCTTTTATTTATTTATTATAAGTACATTGCAAGTACAATACAACATTATTATAGTGTAAAGTTCTATTTCATTGTAAAGTTCTAATCACCCATCACCTTTAAACTCCAACTGTAGGTAATCGACCTGACAAGCCATTTGATAAGAAAGATAACTGCAAGACAAATCAAACGAGCCTAAACACAGTGGGTTTATTATGTGTTGTTTAGAAGTTTCTATCTTCGGTCTCCATTATGAGACCATCTCGATGGTACCATAAACATTGCACTGTCACCCAAGTTACATAAGTACGTTAAACACCTCAATTGGTCGCTAATAAGTGGTTGAAAAATTTATTGCAAATCTTGAACTAAAAGACAAACATACAACATAATTATAATACAATAGATATACAATTTGCAAGTAATTACAATAAAAATAACTTAAGTACCTAAGTTTTTTTTGTTAACGTTAGTTTATTACTGCATTGTCAGCAGATCTACCCACACTGAAAGTTGGTGAAAATCGACTTGCTAGATTTGACTTAAACCAACAACCATTGCAAGTTAATAAAAAGCTTGTAATAAATAAACTCATTTAAGCAGGCTTATTTTTACTATTTTCTGTACATTTATAAAACCCAGCTAGTGACAGCCCTAGACCCAGGCAAAATTGTGTCATTCAAGTTTCCAAAACACTGCCCAATATTGCCTAGTACGTTATTATGCTGAAATCATGTCCTTTTCTTGAAAATATTAAACTTACGGAAAATAGACAGTCTTTACTTACCCTGGGACGTTACCACTTCTCAAAAAACACCTTTTTTGTAGATAAAAGTTCAAAAGTTGCGAGACACTAAAAAAATGCTGCCACTCACTCCGACTTATGATGCGTAACTGGCGGAGCAACAATGGAGTTACCATTGTAAAAAATTAAATATGTGTTGCCAGAATAATGAAAATTTCTACCAAATGGTAAAAAACAAGAAAAAACTATGCAAATTCGAGAGGTCATAATTGAAACGAAATAGGCAAAATTGAGTTTAAATGGCAAAGTTGCAGCATTTTACGGTCCTTGTGTGAACCTTTTATTCAATTTTCACTACAAATTTGGCGCCCGAAACAGCTGGTAAGTACCCTGGTTTATTCTTTGAATTAATCTTTGTTTAATCTTACTGGGGGGAGGGTCGTCCGTCCTATTACGGACGCGTTACACTAACCTTGTTCTAGATTACAGCTTACGGTTATAAGGAATATCACGCTGCCCTGTTTACCCTGGATGCAGTCTGCCTAGTTCCGCTATTGCCACGAATTTTGGATCCTGTCAACGCCGGCGGAACGTGACCCGTGACCGATTAAATATATCTGAAACTCTGGTTGAAATAGGTAGCCGTAGAATGAAACAAAACTGTGTTTTCCCTGTGCTTTTTATTTCAATTTCCAACTAAAACAACCCGATTTACTTATTTAGTAGACTTGTGTACCCCTTGTTTGTGCCCGTAGAATTAGGGAAATACTGCAGGTAAGCGTTTTAGCTGTAGTTAGTTCCTCGACCGTATTGTCTTCCTGGTGATTCTTACTTTCCGGTTCGTCTTGTTGCTTATTTTTTCGTCACTGTGTTTAGTTTGATCGCATCTTGTCCATTTCATATATTCAGTGTTAGCACATATTTAGGATCTATGGGCGTTCCTGTAGACAGCAAGCGTATTTTTTCCTCGTTATTCTGGAAATTAAATGTTGTGATAAGCAATCGTACAACATATTTCGTGTATTTACGTAACATTTGACATGTTGTTTTACGTTTGTTTGTAGCTTAGCAACCTGTCACGAAATTTGACGGCGGATTTCTTAAAGAGGTTGAGTTTGTTAGCTTTGAACTTTTACAGCAGTTTTTCTTTGAAAAGGTAGAGTATTTTCGTTCGGTCATCTAATTGTCACCGTGGTCTAGTGGAGGTACACTCGGACTAGTGAATACGTGATCGAGGGTTCGATTCCCGACAAAGTTATTCTTTGTGCATTTTCTTTCGAGAGTGTATCTCATCCATAAGTTCCGCGTGACATTATTCAATCGGAGTGAATGATTATTCTCAAGTTTAAACATTTATTTAGAGAATTGATCGTTCTTATTTTCTGGATTTCTTCTAACGTAGAATAAATTCGGTTACTTAGCTTCGTTTCAGTGGGGTGTTAGGCTTCATTGTTCGGATATACCTAAGGCTTCACCGAAGTTTTTCTGAACCGATTTGGATGGGATAGTCTATTGGTATTTCATATTATTCGACTATTGTGTCTGTCTTAAGGCTTTCTTTGGTTTCTGACGCGACTTCGCGCTTATTCTAATTAGTTGTTATTCCCGGTTGCTGTTGATTTTTGTTTTTGGAGTTGTTTTTATAGTTGATCGTACGTGTTCATCGTTTATATATGTGGTCATACTCGATCATACCTGATCATAAGTGATAATACTTGATCATACCTGATCATAAGTGATCTTACTTGATCATACTTGATCATAAGTGATCATAATTGATCATAGTTGTTTTTTGTTGTTCGACGTAATCGTTGGTGGTTCTTTCTGGATGTCACGATCGAACAGTGAGGAGTCGTTCCGCGTGACGCCTCGCATTCCTTCAGAGTTGAGGATGCGTCAAGCCCGGGAGCTGGATCCGCTTGCGAGTGAGGGTGAAGAATTCTTCGATACCGAGCCGCGGTTCCAGGGCGCTCGGTCCCTCGATTGGCAGCCTCGTTGCGCGATTAAGAACGAGTCCCTCACCAAGTGGAATCTGACCTTCTCCGGCGACACTTGCGTTCGTGAGTTCTTTTCACGTATCCGCGAAGAGGGGATTGCGCGTGACGTCAACCCTTCCTACGTCGTCAGACGCTTTCACGAGTTATTAACCGGTAGTGCTCTAAAATATTTCCGGGCAATTAGGCGTCCAGACTTGACCATCGGGGAGTTGAGATCGGCCTTTTTAAGAACTTTCGATGTCGCAGATTATGATTTTAAGGTGGAAAGCCAACTTCGCGCGTTGAGGCAGAAAGCAGGCCAGTCAGTGGTTGATTTCGTTATCCAGGCTCGCGATCTTAATGCCAAGCTTCAAAAGCCGGTACCCGAAGGCACCTTGTTCAACATCATCAAATACGGGATGAACCCCAGGTACCATCCGTGCCTGGCCACCAATATCGTTAGGGATGTCAACGGTCTAATGGAGGTCGCAAAGAACTTCGAGTCCTTCCAGGGTGTGCGGTCGACTGGTTTGGCGTTGGCTCCTGTCGGTACTGTCAACGTTGGCGAGATCGGTGCTGTCGCCTGTCTGAAATGCGGCGCTATCGGGCATGGGTATCGCGATTGTCCCAATGTTTCCGGTGCTGTATGCTTCAAATGTAAGCGGGCAGGGGCAATTACTCGGGACTGTCAATACTGCAATCCTGGGACGTCAAAAAACTAGTTGAAGGCGCACTTAGAGGTCCGACGGTGTCACCGGTTGTTTTAAATAAGTCACCGGATAATAGACTGTTTATTGAAGTTAATATTTCAGGAGTCACTGTCAAAGCTCTTCTGGACTCTGGTGCGCAGGCTTCCCTCATTGATGTTTCATTGTTTTCTGAATTAGGTTTCAGTTATATGTTATATGTAAGGAGATTCGACCGTCAGTGGTATCTGCCGATAATTCTCCTATTGTTATTTTAGGTGGATTGGATATCCCTATTTCTTTTAATGGCTTTTGCGCTACTCATCCCTGCCTTGTAGGTAGTGACTTGCCTACTCGATTTATTTTAGGCATTGAATTTTGGAATGCTTTTGGTATTACCGATATTTTGAAGCGCGCGTTTGCAGGTGATGGTCCTGGGAAACTTCTTATTCCAGATCCTGTGTTACCGGAGGTGGGGTTTCAGGTTGTTGGCGAGGTTCGATACGTTCATCCACGTACGGAGCTCACACCTAGTCAAGAATTCGGTCTTCAGGCTGTCATCAGCGAGTTTGATGAAATTTCTTCTGATAAGGCTGGTTTAGGTTGCACTACTTGGCTCTCTCACAAAATAGAGACAGTCGGTCCGCCGATTAGGCAGAGGTATTACCCGCTCTCACCTGTCAAGTTGAAGATTCTCAACGAAGAGATCGACAAGATGCTTGAAGCCGGCGTCATTCGTCCTTCGCGGTCTCCATGGGCTTCACCAGTGGTTATGGTCACTAAGAAAGATGGTTCCGTCAGGTTTTGTGTTGACAGTCGGAAGTTAAACAGCGTTACCGTTCGTGATTCATACCCGCTTCCACGTATCCAGGATATTTTGGATAATTTGAGAGGTGCTAAATACTTAACTTCACTTGACTTTAGGAGTGCTTTTTGGCAGATTCCTTTGGCGGACAAAGCCAGCTGTGAAAAAACTGCCTTCATCGCTCCACAACGAGGTCTATTTGAGTTTGTTCGACTCCCGTTTGGTTTGACCAATGCTGCGTCGGAGATGCAGCGGCTTACCGACATGATCGTCAATTACGAGCTGACCCCAGAGTCTGACGATTTCATTTTCGGCTACGTAGATGACCTAATACTGGTCTCTAGAGATTTTGATAGTCATCTTCGGCTCATTCGAAAAGTTCGTGACAGGTTAAAAGAGGCAGGGCTCACCGTTAACTTGAAAAAGTGCGAGTTTTGTAAGTCGGAGTTGAAGTATCTGGGCTACATCGTTAATGAGCGCGGTCTACAAACTGATCCAAAAAAACTCGAGGCTATTAACGACTATCCCACGCCTTCAAGCGCAAAATCCCTGCGGGCTTTCATTGGCATGTGTTCGTACTA